>OV702291.1:359896823-361129323 GCA_916181665.1 Avena sativa | reverse complement strand
TTCACCACCTCGAACCATATCGGCTCGCGGCAGAAGTTCTCCTCGGTCCCAAAGATGACGTCCAGCTGGATTTTACCTAGCGGAGCGCAAGCCGGTCCTAGCAGTACGTCGTGGAACGTTGTGGTAGTCGGGCGCAGGTCGCACTCACGGATGCCCAGCTTCTCCAGCAAAGACCGGTAGAGAAGGTTGAGGATGCTGCCTCCGTCGATGAGGATGCGCGAGAAGCGGCAGGTGCGCTCATTGGAGGTGATGAGGGGGTCAAGCACCATGGCGTAGCCCCAGGAATCGAAAGCTGCTCCAGCTGATCCTCCCGACTCCAGGTGATGGGGGTCTCCGACCAGTTCAGGTACTGGGGGACTGGGGAGATGATGGCGTTGACCTCCTTGGAGCATCGCCTGCGGCTGTGCTTGTCATCCAGCTCCGTCTCGAAGATGTTGTAGGCGGCGTGCAG
Source organism: Avena sativa (assembly GCA_916181665.1). Lineage (NCBI taxonomy): Eukaryota > Viridiplantae > Streptophyta > Magnoliopsida > Poales > Poaceae > Avena > Avena sativa. The sequence continues at coordinate 361,128,872 of OV702291.1, read as the reverse complement.
CTGGGGGTAGTCGTTGTTGTTGTTGCTGCTGTTGCCACCATTACCATCATTACCGGTTCCCCTAGCCAGTGGTGGTGGTCCACTAGGAGGGGGAAGGGAAAGACGTTGCTGGTTTCCCAGGTCCTTTAGCTGGCGGGTCCAGCTGCAGTTCTAGGTGGTGTGTGTAGCCGGCTTGAAGGGACCACTATGCCACTTGCACAGGCCGTCAAACATCTGGTCGAAGGTGATCTACCGCTTCTGCCTTCTTGCATCATTAGCCGGCATGTCGGGCGCGCCCTCTATAGCATTGACCTGCCGCTCGTGGTAGCGGCGCTTCTGTTGTCCGGCTTGGCGGTCCCCATGGAACCGGTTGTTATTGCCATGCCGCCTAGAGGATCTGGCTTTTCTAGCCGGATTGCTCGGACGGTCGCGAGCCGACTCCATCGGAGTCGGACGCCCGTCAGCACTTACTCAGAGGGATTTCTTCATGTCGGCATCTGCCGTAGCATACTGGTCCGCAACCGTCATCAGCTCCGCCATGATTTTCGGCTCATCACACAGTAGCCGGTGGCGAAGCATGGTGCCTTCTCGGCATCCCCCGATGGCCTGGCTCTCCAGGATGCCCTCGTAGGTGTTGAGCAACTCCGTCCACTTGGCGAGGTACTCGCGGTCCGTCTCGCGGTCGCCCTAGATGCATAGGGCCAGGTCGCGCGGGCGGCCCGGACGCTTGTATGTGCCGTTGAAGTTGCGGACAAACACCTTTTCAAAGTCTGGCTAGGCGTTGATACTGTTGGGCACGAGGTTGTTGAGCCATGTCCTTGCTGACCCGGTTAGCATAAGGGGGACGTAGCGCACAGCTGTGCGTTTGTTCCCACGGGTGATGCCGACTGCCATGGTGTAGTCGGTCAGCCAATCTTCCGGCTTCATGCTGCTATCATACTTGGGGGTTTCCCTGGGAAGGGTGAACTTATCCGGAAACGGCTCGTTCCGGATGCGGGGTCCAAAACAAACCGGTCTAGTGGAGTCTTCCTCTTCCGTGACATGCGCTTGAGCGAGGAGCTCGATGCGGTCACGGTCATCCGGACGATCCGGGTTGGGCGCTCCTACCTGGCCCGAGAGACGGGAACCGGCAGGTCTTGGCGCTCCGGTTGTTGGAGGGGGAGGCGGTGGGTTGTTGTTCACCATTTGCACCTAATGCGGTTGGCCCTTGCTGCCAGAACCGTTGTGCTTGCTGTGGGCCTTAGCCGGAGGAGCGGACACCTGTTGGGTGTCGCGGGGTGCACCCTTGCTGTTGGCAGGCGGCCTGCTTTCCTTGGAGCAGCTGGGGTCCTCCTGCATCTACCAGTTGGCATCAGCCTTCTCGTCCGCAATCCGGAGGAGCTCCTGCACTCGAGCGTGCTGTCGGGCTCACTCCTCGCCCTCTAGGTTGGGCAATTCGTCTGCTGCGACTCGCTCTGCGCGCAGGTTCTTGATGGGCATGCTGTAGGTGGGCCGAATGAGAGCGGGTGCCGGATCCGGCTCGCCATCCTTCTCCATCTTGCCGCCTAGCTCGCCACCCCGGCTCCACGGTAGCCAGAGTGAAGCCGTGCGCACGGTCGTACTCGCGCCGGGTGATCTCGATCTGCTTGCGGGTCGCAGCCAGTTCCATGGCCTCCTGGAGGAGAAGCTGTCTCTCCATGGTGAAGTTGGCATCCGCCTCCTCCGGGTTATCCCCGAGGTTAACCGCCGTGAAGAGCCGGTCGATGGCCTCCTCCACCGGGTTTCAAGATTGTGGCGGCGCAGAAGTTCCGCCCTCGTCCGTGCCCTGCTCCCGCGGTTGGCGGGGGTGCGAGCTGGAGCCGGCCATCATTACCTTGACTCCGCGAGGGGCAACGGAGGCGCTGCTACCCGAGTGCGGCAGCTCCACGATAGAAACGATCTCCCTAGGGAAACACTCCGACACGGTGGCGATGTAGACGGGGAGGTTGCCGAAAAGCAAGATAGAACCGTTTGCCGGAAACGAGGTTCCGGCAAAGCAGGAAGCATTGTCGATGACACAGTCAAATTTGCCGAGCGTGAGCACCAGGCCGGAGGCCACGCGCTCACCGGCTAAAGTGCGGGGTCCCGTGCGGAACGTGACTCCGGTCAAAGCCATCTTGCCCCATGGTGGGTGCCAACTATCGTTGTACTTGGAACAACAGTACCTAAGCAGGTTAGATAGAGGTGTGGGGACTAGCAGGGAAGCTATCGACGGTGTCCACAGGCGGGATTGGATACAAGAAAGTGTAGCTGGACACAGGAAGTACCCAGGTTCGGAGCCCTCGTGATGAGGTAAAGCTCCTACTCCTGCCGATCTGACTATGAGTGGTATACGGGCTACAATCGCTCCTTGAGCTATATTCTCTAGCTACTGCCTTAAATGCACTGAGACCAACCCCTTCTACTGGAACCTTGCCTCTCCTTATATAGGCAGATAGGCAACGGTCTTACTAGCCAGTACGACTGGCGGCCCCACAGGCGGGCCCCATCCGGCTGGTCATCTACAGTACTCGGTACACTTACATCCCATCAGGGTACAAGCGGTAAGGTCGTCGTGGGTACAGTGAACACAGTGCGACCCCGTCGTCAGCATCTGTCCACTGTTCCCTCGGTACCCCGCAAAGTCTTCGGTATGGTCGGGTAGTTGTTGGGATTGTCATCGTACCAGGGTGTACCGTGCACTGTGCAGCATGATGCACTGTCCTCTTGATTGATTCCGGCTATGCTGATGTGGCCGGCTGCTCCTCGCCATTCCGGCAACCGTGAGGTAGCCGGCTTGACTTGCTCCTATCCGGCTGCGTTCAGCCATCCGGACGTGATCCGACTGCTGTAAATCTTGTCTGGTTGGGGTATCCAGAGGTCATCCCCCCGACAAGACGTATCCCTCACGGATGCTCCTCCAGTATAAAAATATAGAAGGCTCACACTTTACCCATGCGCCTTGTATATTTAGTGGAGGCGCATTGGGATGCGCCTCCTATAAGCCTGTCTCCTATAGGGTTTTCCCTAGTGAGCATGGTTTGACACATGGAGTCCCAACAGTCATTGCATGTATTGTTTTCCAAAATGCTTTGATCACATTACCACACACACTCCAATGGATGTGGTGATGCAACTTCTTTCACACTGGTGCATCATTCCATGTGGCAGTTGCATTCCAAGGGCTTTGTCGTGGTATTGCCGACGAGTATGACATGGAGGGGTCCTCATAGTGCGTGTTTATAGACATGGGGTAAGGCGGAGAGTTTGCGGGTACGAGGTAACATAGTTTACCCAGGTTCAAGTCCCACAACAGTGGCAGAACTCTACTCCTTCTATAAATCACTATAATGGCAATACGCTGAGTTGCAGAGATCGGTTCGTTGTGCGAGGTATTGTACGTTGTAAGTTGAGTGTTCTTCCATAAAGGCTCTCATAGGTCCAGTTTATAAAGGCACCAGAACGTACGTTTATAGGGAAAGGACCCTACCGGACATGTTACAGAGTCCTACACTAGTACTAACTAGTCTTCGTGTCTTGTACTCCAAGGCTCCGAGTATGTTAATGACTTCTACGTAGACTTCCTTCATCTGGCATGGGCCTCCCTTCTAGATCAACCTAACTGGGCCGTCCAGCAGGCCATAGGCCTTGCTACCTACTGTGGGCCACCCGGGTTAGCCGGATTAGAGACATGCTATGAGGACACCCATTTATCATATCCCTAAAAGTATCCCCCGGAGGACTTTGAGATCTTGCGTCGTCTTGCTCATTGATCTTGAATGCTCCATCTATGTGATGCTGGCAATCCGTCAAGCAATATCTCGAAGGTATCCCAAAGAACCCTGTAATCCTCTCCGGCTTTGCAATATAGCCGGAGATTCCTTGAGTCTTCATTTCCAGAAGCGGACAATTTCCATCTTCGATGGAATCTTCAGATGTGACCTCTTCACTGCAGCTGTCAGGAGGATGACGTAGGGTATAACCTACGCTACCTCGAAACTCACAAAAGGCAAGGAATTAATCATTAGCTATTTTTACGCGCGCGAAAACCAAAATGGTATAGCGGAAAAGATGGAGGATGTGGTGAAATTACCGCGCACGCCCATCTCCACGTCGGCAACACTTCGTCCATTGGATCCTTCTGCACGAATCTTGACACCAGGTGTATATATTTTAACAGCGGCTAGATTATTTTCTCTTACCCGCATTCTCACCTGCGTCTTCGTCTTCCTCCCGCCGCATGACCGTTCGAGATCTACGATGGAAAACCTTATCCAGAGCTTCTCCCTTTCTCCATCCCCTTCCATCTACACAATGGCCTCCAGCAGCTCTGCTCCTTCAACAGCGGTGGCTCCCGAGGCTACAACGGATCCATCCTAGGGAGTGACGGTCCCACCGGAGGGGGTCATCGTCCCTGTCTCCGTCATGGTGGAAACCACCGATGACGACCAAGGACGGGCGGGGCCAGAAGCTGCTGAAGAAGATAGCGTCGCCCACAAAGGAGTGTGGAGGGCCCATCTTACCACATATGAGCTAGACATAATAACCAAAGAAATGTAATGGTTCACATATAGCTTGGATTGTGTAATTATAAGGTGATGACAAGAAAGGTGGTGGATTCGACAAAAGATGTGCCCTCAACTCAACTTGGGAATTTAGCAATTTATCAAGAAGCAAATACAATATATCAAGAGGCAACTACAATATATAATGCATATGGGATAAGAATCAAATAGAGGGGGTTTATATAATGCTCAAATGCAAGGTTGCATGGTGACATGAGCATGATATAATGATGATGCAACAATACATGTAGGAAGTAGCAATATAGGCAAGGCAAGTAGCATTGCAATTGTTAGAAAATTGGGATGCTACAACTCTCCCCCACTAAACAAGAATCTCGCCCAAAGATTCCTAGGAAAAAGAAAAGGACACAAAGAGAGGCGGGTGTTCGGAACAAAGGTGATCCTCATGTTCCCAAGATGATGAACAATGAAATGGTGCGACCATTACCCTTGCAAAATTACTATACTTGTTGCGAGTCTTGCGTTTTGCTTCTTAGAAACAAAGGACTTGAAGAACCTGGAGGGTTATCAAGAAACAAGGAAGGTGTGATGAACATAGCTCGTATGCTTTAGAGAAAACGATGAAGAAAAGAACCACTTCTTGAAAGAATCTTGAAGAGACGATGTATCAAGGAGAACGAAAATACACATCATTAGGATTCAAGATCAAAAGATGCACGTGAGGATGATTCTTAATCTCACCAGAAGAAAAGAGCAGTTTTGGAGAACTTATCAACCAATATGAAAATACAATTTTTTTCTTCCCTTAGATTTAAGTGAATATTGGAGAAACATTATTGCCTTCGAATAATAGGGTTCCTTGGTATCAACGGAAAGATTTGGGTTCATGAATTCTCGGATTAGATTCTTCTTGCGCCGGTAGGAACCAAAGGATCACGGAATTGAGGTGCACAGATATATCTTCAAGAGAAGGAGGTGACCCAAGCTCATGGTAAACTCCTGAGAAAGAAGTGGGTTGATGAAAACTGGAGTTTATTGTAGTGATGCTTATTGCTTTCCTTAACCATGAGGTTATTGCAATAGATTTTGTGATTAATGGCATTAACCATAATTGGCTTTACCAACAGAAAATAATTGACAACTTGGAGTAACAGATATATCTTCCATCCATCTTATTTGATGATGTTGAGCACCGGTAGAATGAAAAGGACATAGAATATTTTGCATTTGTTTCCACCAGATTGTTAAAGATTTTCTTCCATCTTGAAACATACGAGACCACCAACAATAGATTGTTCCTCACGTTCGTCAAGAGAACACTCCGAAAAACAAGGACAGAAGTGAAACTATCAAGAGATAGAGGCCACTTCTAACTTCCATGGAATGAGTAAAATCGCATTAATCCACTAATTTAATGTACAAGAGTGAATGATATGAGTAGTGGTATGGTCATGAATCCATCCCGCACTCAAAGCACTACTCTGTACATAAATAGGAAAATTGTGCAACCCAACTCTCAGAAAGTTAGAATGAATACCTTTGATAAGAAGAATGCATGAAGCTTCGTAAGAAAACAAGATTGATGCAAACACTTTGCCGGATCCAAGCAGATAACGAAGATGATGTTGTCGTCATGTTGGAAGTCCCGAAACGCCAAAAAATATATGAAGAAATATCACTGAAACAGATGATATATCCTATAGATATAACAAGAAAAGCACCAAGGTCTTGAATAGAGGGATTATAAAGATCCAAAAATCTTCATGGTATCCAGAGGATTTAGGATAGAAGATAAAGCGAGAGAGTTTCAAAAGGCTTCTTGATGAGCAAAAGACCAAAAGAACTTTTTGTCCTTCTTAAGAAGATCCGAGAGAGATTTAGCCATCTTGAGGGATTCTCTAGCGGAACAACGATGATAACTTGCCCAAACAAGGAAAATCTCTGGATTCGGTTGAAGGTGGTGGATGGAATTAACAATTGACTTTGCTGATTCCAGAATTGTAGCAATGTTTTTAGCAGAAGGATGTGGCCGAGATAGGTGACTTCAGAAGCCAGAATTCACACTTTGAGAACCTTGCACACAGGCGGCGTTCACGAAGCTTGACAGGATGAGACACATATGGTCTTCCATGTTCTCCAAATGATATATAATAGGAAATCATATCATCAAGATATACCACCAAGAATTATAGAGATATTCCAAGAATACCAAGTTCATGAGGCGAGAGAAACGAACAAATGCTTGAAACACTTTCTGAGTTGAACACTCTTTGAAAGATCAACACTAAGAGCAAGGATTTATGTTGGAAGAGATTCATCAAAAGAATAGACTATCTGGCCTTTCAGATAAGAAAAAGGGATACTAACTTGTTCACCTTGTTGACCGGATCACCGATTGAAAAAGAGAAGAGATTTTGGATAAGAACCATTGATAACTCATACATTTAAGAAAAACTATCGAAGATGAAAGGATGAGATTCTCTTGTATCAAAGAGAACATTGTAGATATGGAGTTCAAAAGAGGTTGAAAGCACAACAATCGGATGAAAATCCATCATAGTGCCTTAAGAAATCTCCGGATTACCAAAGATACTTGATTGTGACATAGATATGATCGTGGTACAACTCAAATACACAAGAGATAACCACAACCATTTTGGAGAATTAGATTTATAGCATTGAACATATTCCACTCATGATAAGTGTTATTTAGCTATACCGAGAACCAAATTACAATCACAAGCATCAGATTGACACACATTATGCATTTAGCCCCAAAAGAACTGAAGATGAAATAAAAACTTCAAACTGAAGTGCCGGTAGCAAAAGATCAAGTTAACATAGGCATGCTAATAAAATAAGGTAGATGGCGTATCCCACATGACTAAAGAGGAGTGTGGAAACACAGATGAATCAAAGAAAAAAATACGCATTTTTAGGCATTAAAATACCAATAGATGCGAAAAAGCACTTAACAGATAGAGATTAGCAACTCCGCATTCTATGAAAGCATGCAGGAAGGAAGAACACCCTTAACAACATTGTGTCGAATAACAAAGAGTAAGACAGATCACATCGGTTTACAAAGAGTAGGATAGATCACGTCGATTTACAAATAATCCTGTCGTTATGGAATGTACCACTAGTTGATAACCAAAGGCAGATTGCGACAACAAGGTTGGATGCAACAGATAGACAAGGAATTATCACACATTCTATGGTACTACAGAAACCCCAAACACTTGAATCCTAGTTTGAATTTTTAGAAGAGAATAGACAAATGTTACACTTCCTTACTAGAAAAAGGGTGGGTGGGTGGGTAAGAAGAAAAATGGAAACAATCCTACTCTCTCGTTTAGTTTTTCCCTAGTATACATAGCTACCAAAATATTTTCTAGACTGACAATGACCATCTTGGCTGAGACCCTGAAGGTCGGCATGGCTCTAATACCAATTGTAATACCTCGGAACTTACGCTCTAAGCTCAAGCCTGGATGAACCAAAAGTGGACAGGACGTACTACCGTGGGTCGCGTAGCCACACACAGTAGGCCAACCTCGTGAAGCAGGGCACAATACCGGCCAACCATCCCACCCACTTTTTAGAACATCGGGACAAGAGCGAGCGGCGTAATCGACTGGTAAAGCGATCATAACATACACAAATGAGTATGTATGTTAGCGACATACAATAGACATCAGAGCCACACCATCTAAAACAATAGAAACATAAATATTCAACACCATACAGCAAGATCCAAATATCCTAGATAGATAAAATAGTTTAGGATACATCCTCATACATCATGCAATGGAGTATCAAGCGGAAGCGCAAAACATGATCCGAGTATGGATAAGAAGAAAACTGGTATAAGATGCCCTGAAAATAAGAACATCCCACCCACAGATCTCATGGATCTCCATCCCCAGAATCTCTACGCCGGAGAGTTGTTGCCACCATCATCCGTCTCCTTAACCCAGTAACCTTCATGAGAGTATACATGTCCATATGAACCAAATATTTATCGTGTGAGACCCTAGGGGTACTCAACAAGTCTTAATGCTTATAAAGGGAACAACCTAAGGTGACGCAATTGCAGCAAAAGATATTATCTACAAATTTCTATAGAGACTCGCTACACATCCACCCAACCAGAGATAGATGGACGATCATTAATTAATAACAACGGTTATATAAGCATCATAAATAAACATCATTCGCCCTCCTTCTCGCTTACCGACGATAAGGCGGAAGAACATCCCATCCGTTGGCAATTTTATTAACCATTCCATGAGTGTTGCACTATTTACTAGTCATGTCTTAGTCAAATTACAGGCAGTACTTTAATTATGCTTGTCTATGATCGAGAAACTGTGCTCCAAGTCATCCATAACCGCGGACACGGCTTTCAGAAAGATTTACCCTGCAGGGGTGCACAAATAGCAACACACACATGATCACCCTCAGGAATAACCGAATAAATGCAACGAGGCGTCACGACAATGCACTCACAGGATTCATAAATTATTTTAGGGGGGCACCCCACTAAGATACCTGCAACGAAGTTAGTCGGCTCTAAGACAGAACCAGGGTTTGCGTCAATGGTTGTAAACGACTGGGAACCCAAAAGTGTGACTGGGCTTGTCGATACCACAAAAATACTCTGCAGTCCAAAACAGTACAGGCGCTCCACGCGCAATCGTAAGTAGAGTAGTAAAGCATGGCATAAGTATATGATAGTAATAAAAATCCAAACTACTTTGTGGCCCCAAGAAATAAAGTATGAATCAAGCTCAGGCGAAGGGGGATCCATAGACTCTCCCGTATGTGGATAGTGCGAATAGTCAAGGAACAGGAATCGAGTACTCGAGGTCCTACAGGACGCAAGTGAGCTTAAGAACCAAATAGCAGATATTGCTCACCGATGCCTCTTTCATTAGTTATCCCATTACTACTCCGATTAAGTTGTTTAGGTACCTCGTTATCCAAAGACTCGCACAAACCCTACACATGCAATTCTATGAATCGCATGGCTCAAACAACTCCTGTAGTAATGTCTCATGGGATTGGGGACAAGCTTTGGCGGGGTTTAAAAATACAGGCTATACAATACTTGGGATTTAATTTAATGCAATTGCGACTCAATGATGCAAGAGTAAGATAGAAGCATAGGTACTATATGTATGCAAGCATGGGAAATTGCTTTCCTAGCAGTTCAGTTGCGGAATAAGAAGGATCCGGATAATACTCCTGAGGCTCCTGGTATTCTCCTTGCTCAGTGTCTATCCGGATAAAACCAAACACACAAGGGCCAAAATAAATACATTCATATAAATCATATGCAACGAACAAACAAGGAATTCCATGATGGGATTGTGCACAATTTCATGGTATAACATAGCATGGCATGGGTGAGGTGTGGAAACAATAATAAAGCACTTTATTAATTCATTTAGGCATGTTTTACTCTCATAAATAGTTCTGATTATTTAATGTTTATATGATGCATGCTTTAATTCATATCATGGAATGCATAATCAGAACAAGCTCATCACGCTGATCGATTTAGACATATTATTTGTCGAATTTAGATTTACGGAATTAAAGTTATAGATTTATTAGAAAATACATTTATTGACAATTAAATAATTTCAAAATTTTAAATTGCTCAAATTTTATTTTCGATGGAATATTTGAATTTCTAGCATTTTTATGATTAGAAAATATATATCATCTGCCAAATTTGAATTTATGAATTCAAAATTATTATTAAATACAAATAATTCAAAAAGGGGTCAAATGTCACAGGTCTGACTAGTTAGAGTTGACTCTAGTCAAATTTGAATTTTTATTTGAATTCATATTTAAATTTGAAACACTTTTCATTTTGAAATTTTTGTCAAATTCAAAAAATATAAAAAGACATGATTTACTTTAGATTAAAACAATTTGTGAAATTTTTGTTAATTAGAAAAACGTTCTGGACTTTTGTTACCCGGGCTCAGCTTACCCACAGCCACAGTCAAGTGGGAACGTGTCACTGCGGGGCTACTGCACGTAGGCCAGGGCAGGGTTGACACGTGGTTGATCCGGGATCGTGGTTTGATCGATGAAAAACTGCAAGGGGGTTTCTGCAAAATTTCCGGAGATAGCTGACGAAACTGAATCGGCGGCGCAAAACTGCTAGCTAGCTTGATCTAGCGATGAAGGGTGCGACTAAACCAACGTGAATTTGAATAACTCACAAAAACCAAAGTTCGAGATCGAACTTAGGTTTACACTTTTCATGTACAAAGTTTCTTTGTCGGGAGACTATGTGTGTCAGAAATCGACGAGATTCAGAGATGAAACAATAACCACGACTGATAGATGAGATGCATTTAAAACGAGGTTTTTCTGCAGACTTCGCGAGAAGATTTCTTTGCATGTGCTTCTCCAAATTCAGCATGGTTTGTGGCATTAGGAAGCTGGATCAACCGAGAAGGGAAACCATGTTGTGATTCCCACTAGAAGAGGAGGAGGGTCGTCGTAAACATGAAGGGAAGAGGGCGGGTTTAGAGGCGCGTTGTTGATGCTGCTACTTCTGTCTATGCGCGTGCAGCGAGCGCGACGCGTATGACGAGTGCGACGTGTGCAGATACTGGCGCAGCGAGCAGCGAGAGCGAAAGAACGGTCGTGAGCTAGAGGGAGATGGGGCGAGGCGGAAGCTCACCGAGTGGTGTTAGAGACGGTGGTGGCCGGCCGGAACTTGTTTAGGATGAAGCCACGATGAGGCAGCAGTGGTAGGCGCAGCATGCGCTGGCCCGGCATCATCGTCCTGGCGGTACTCTCGCATCTCCAAGACATAGCGGTGCGGCTCCAGGATGTCGTGGTTTGACAGCAAGACCGCGGCGGGCTAAAACGGTGGTGAGAGACAGATGGACGAGGCGGCCATGGAGGTGGCAGCGGTGCGAGGGTTTTGAGGTGGAATAGAGGGAGAAGAAGATGGGGTGGCGATCTAGATCGATAATGAGGAGTTGTTGAGGCTACCTTGATGTCCTGTCGGCTTTGTGCAAAGAGAGAGAGGAGGGGTCACGCGCAAGGCGTGGGCACTGCTCGGCTAGCCTTGCACGTGAGGGATGCGAGCGTAGCGCAAGGAGATAAACAGGGTGCCTGGCTGGTGGAGTGTGACAACATTGGGGCCCAGGAGCAGAGGAGCAGGGCGCGAGTTGACGAGGTGGCCTAGGTGCTTCTCGATCGCCGCAAGGAGAGAGGGTTAGAGAGAGGTGCACCGGTTCTACTAGGGTTTTCGACTAGATTGGAGGTGCAGCCGGGTTGGGTTAGAGGAAGCTAGAGGATGCTCTAATCCAAAGGATCAGATCAAGGGGATCCTTGGGTAGAGAGGGGTAGTTAGTCTAGCTAGATTGGTTAGTATCAACACAAGTTTTGAAAAGTGCAAATCAAACACATGAACTCAAAAGACGTTTTTTAAAGGAAAGGTAACACATAAAATGATGTGTGATCTCATGTGGCTAAGGAATATCCACTAGTGCATGTGACACTAGAGATGAAATAAAAGAATGTGCTTAAGAGGAAGAAAGAGGAGGGGTTGGCACATGGGTTGTCCCTTTGCAAGATAGAGAGGGGGTTTGAGCAAAGAGGAAGATGGATAGAATAGATAGGTTCCATTTGAATTTTCTTGTTTCGATTAAGTTCTCAACAAACCAAGAGATTGTAGAGAAGAGTCAAAAGGTAACAACTCAATAAAACCAAAGAGGAGCATGAAGGAGGATCAGAGATGGAACATGGAGAATAGTTCGATGTTGATGTAGCTTGGGTGCATTCAAATCAAACAAAACCCACAAACCAAAGAATTCAAAAGAGGATGATAATTTGCTTGCATCTTCCATGCATGTGAATCATAGGCAAACTCATAATTGTAAGAACATCTATAATATCATATAGCCAATATACACCCATGCATGCATTCATAGTTAAATAAACCATGCCAAGAAAGGAAGATTGACAACCACATGGAAGATGTGGAGTATAGTCATTTGTGAATACAACTTAGGCATGCTAGTGTGGGTGAACCACTAGGTGATCATATGACCCAAAATATATTCATAGATGATTACACTCTCTCATACGAGCCATATATAAGATTGCAAACATTCTCACTCACATAGCAACACAGGGGTGGCCATGTGGCTCCACATAGTTCATATTGTGAAAACGATAAGAAAACAATTATGGAAGCATGTGGAAATAGAGTTGAAGCCCATCTTACCACATATGAGCTAGACATAATAACCAAAGAAATGCAATGGCTCACATATAGCTTGGATGGTGGAATTATAAGGCGATGACAAGAAAGGTGGTGGATTCAAGAAAAGATATGCCCTCAACTCAACTTGGACATTTAGCAATTTATCAAGAAGCACATACAATATATCAAGAGGCAACTACAATATATAATGCATATGGGATAAGAATCAAATAGAGGGGGTTTATATGATGCTCAAATGCAAGGTGGCATGGTGACATGAGCATGATATAATGATGATGCAACAATACATGTAGGAAGTAGCAATATAGGCTAGGCAAGTTGCATCGCAATTGTTAGACAATTGGGATGCTACACCACCCCGGGCCCACCTCAGTTAGACAATTGGGATGCTACACCATGGTTATGCGCCTCCAATATTGAAAATTACCCAAGGCGCATATCAGCTAGTGCGCCTCCAGTATTGGGGCACCTACCACCACCGGGCCCACCCACCTTACTCGAGGCGCACTGCATATGGGGCTAGTATGCCTCGAGTAAGGGGCAACCAGATCTAGTTCATACATGAGATATAGGAGACGCATCCCTCACAGATGCTCCTCTATTATACAAATATAGAAGTCTCACACTTTACACATACACCTTGTATATTTAGTGGAGGCGCATTGGGATGTGCCTCCTATTAGCCTATCTCCTATAGGGTTTCCCTAGTGACCATGGTTTAACACATGGAGTCCCTAGAGTCATTGCATGTGTTGTTTTGAAAAATGCCTTGACCCACATCACCACACACACTCCAATGGATGTGGTGATGCAACTTCTATCACACTGGTTCATCATTCCATGTGCCAGGTGCATTCCAAGGGCTTTGTTGTGGTATTGTCGACGAGTACACCATGGAGGGGTCCTCACAGTGCATGTTTAGAAACGTGGGGTAAGGTGGAGAGTTGACGGGTACAAGGTAACATAGTTTACCCAGGTTTAAGTCCCACAACGGTGGCAGAACTCTACTCCTTCTATAAATCACTATAATGGCAATACGCTGAGTTACAGAGATCGGTTCGCTGTGCGAGGTGTTGTATGTTGAGTGTTCTGCCCTATAGGCTCCCATAGGTCCGGTTTATAAAGGCACCAGAACCTAGGGTTATAGGAAAGGACCTTGCCGGACATGTTACAGAGTCGTACACTAATACTAACTAGTCTTCATGTTTTTGTACTCCAAGGCTCCAAGTATGTCGGTGACTCCTACGTAGCCTTCCTTCATCTGGCATGGGCCTCCCTTCTGGATCCACCTAACTAGGTCGCCCAGCAGGCCATAGGCCTTGATACCAACTGTGGGCCACCCGGGTTAGCTGGATTAGAGACATGCTATGAGGACACCCATTTAGCATATCCCCTACAGTATCCCCTAGAGGACTTTGAGATCTTGCGTCGTCTTGCTCATTGATCTTGAATTCTCCATCTATGTGATGCTGGCAATCCGTCAAGCAATATCTAGAAGGTCTCCCAAAGAACCCTGCAATCCTCTCCAGCTTCGCAATGTAGCCAGAGATTCCTTGAGTCTTCATTTCCAGAGGCGGATAATTTCCGTCTTCATTTGAACCTTCAGATGTGACCTCTTCACTTCAACTGTCAGGATGATGATGTAGGGTACAACCTACACTACCTCGAAACTCATAGAAGGCATGGAATTAATCATTAGCTATTTTTACATGCACGAAATTCGAAATGATAAAGCGGCAAAGACAGAGGACGTGGCGAAATTACCACGCACGCTCATCTCCATGTTGGCAACACTTTGTCCGTTGGATCCTTCTGGATGAATCTTGACACCAGGTCTATATATTTTAAAGCGGACATATTATTTTGTCTTATCCACATTCTCACATGCGTCTTCGTCTTCCTCCCGCTGCATGACCGTTCGAGCTCTTCGACAGAAAACCCTAGCCAGAGCTTGTCCCTTTCTCCATCCCCTTCCATCTACACAATGGGCTCTAGCAGCTCTGCCCTTCAACGGCGACGGCTCCCGAGGCTACAACTGTCGTCGGATTGATGACAAGTACACCATGAGGGGTCCTCGAGGCGTGTGGAAGATAGGGGTGTGAGACGTACGGTGTTCTGGGACGGTGAGTACATAAGCTTACCCAGGTTCGAATCCGTCGGATTTGGGCAGATCCTACTCCTGCTAGCAAGCCAGTAATATGGCAGAGCCGGAATATGGGTTACAAGGGTTTCGCCTGTGCGAGTTGAGATCGTATAATATTGTGAGGGTGCCCTAATGGCTTACCCTAGGATGGCTTATATAGATATTCGGCCTAGGGTTTACAGGAGAGACCTATCCGGCTACGACTATGAGTCAGTTACAGAGTACATCTTGAACTACAAGTAATACTACATGCCTATGTCAGTAATCCTTCTGGGCCTTCCCATAGCCAGACTGGACTCCGTCTCTTCTCCCTGACTGGGCCGCCCGTGAAGCAAAGCTCTAACCCGAAGTGGGACACCCTGGTCAGTGAGGCACAATGAGGATACCCGGAAAGTATATCCCCAACAGCAGCCCCCGGAAGCCTCCAAGATCCAAAGTCAGATTTCATCATCATCGAGCTTGATCTTCGGCTTGCAGAATCTTGAAGGGTTCCTGAAACTTCAAAAGAAAGGATAGGATCCGGATCTCAAATGAGCCGGACCTAAGAATATATTATTCGGGTTTCTAGCTCAAAATTCAAACTAAGCCAGAACTTGGTCTCTGGCGTAATCTGACACCAGTCATGGTCAAGTCACGTCACTGACAGATATTCCCGTCAGCACGACCGTTGGTGGGTCCTCCTTTTGCGGAACCGAGGCATTATTTTAATGCGTGCATGGAGATCGAGGCGGCGTAATCATCGTGCGGGGGTTACCTAGCTCCTTCCATGACGCGTGTAACGGTTACTATACACATTTGCACGAATCTTGGCGTGGACGAAGGATATAAGGGGTTGAGATTCTCCCCTCTTCTCTTCACTAGAATTTGTGCCGCTTCCTTCCTTCCAACGCTCCCCATGAAAAATAGAGCTCCTCTGCCTCCCCTCAATCTTCCAGCGTCGCCCATCCCAGGTCACCGACCCACACAAAGAATGGCTGTGACCACATCTTCCGGCGCGGCGGCGACAGCAGTGACGGCTTCGGCGGTGGAGAAGGAGAGTCACCAGGGGATCTGGATCCCCTGCGTCTTGGATGACACCAAGCTCCACGTCGTGGAGAACGAAGGACTCCTCCGTGCTGGCGACAGGCGGAGCGGCTACGGGCAAACCATCCCTACTCCTCGCGCCGACGAGCGGGTGCACTTCGGCACCCACCTTGATAGAGCTTTGAGTTTACCTCCCTCAGACTTCTTTTCTAATGTTATAGATCACTATGGAGTTCAACTCCATCATCTTCCCCCGAACTCTCTTAGAGATGAGCAAGTACATCTCTTTGTGCGAGGGGTATCTCGACATTAGGCCGAGTCTTACACTTTTCCGGTTTTATTTTCATATCCGGAGAAATTCTATCACGGCCGATAATCCATACATTACCGGTACCATTAGTTTTTCTGTTAGGATAGAGCATGTCTATCCTCAGATTAAGGCCAGTGAGTTGGTGAAACAATGTCCGTCCACTTTCTTTTATCACAAGGATATTCTTGCTCCCGGCAAAGCTACTGCTTTGCCGGCTTTTGTCGACGGAGCCGCCATGCCCCAAGAGTCCTGGGACGTAGATGCGCCAGCTCTTAGTGACGATTTGCTTCTTGCTAAGAGGCGGATTGAATATTTGATGAAGCACAAGGGCCTCAAAGGGTCTGACTTGGTTCACTGCTGGGTGGCACGCCGGATCCAGCCTCTTCAACATCATGGAGACCTGCTTATGCATTCCATTACGACGTCCAAGAGAGATACTCTCCGAATCTGCCCCTGCCCCCACACTGATAAGGAATACGAGTCTCAAATCAAGTGGCTGGTAAGGGAGCGGATCGAGAAGAAGATCCTAGAGCTATCTTTGGATAAGCATACAGCTGAAGATCCTGTGGTACTGCTAAGCTTTCAGCAGTAACTCAAATTATGTGTTCATCTTTACATTATTGTCTCTTTTCGCAATACTAAGATATATCTTCTTTTCAGCTTGCTGACCTCCCCGAGTCGGAGCTTGCTCCTATCGAGGGATATCCTCATGAGATTTTTCAGGATGATGGAGAATTGATTCCACTGCGGGAGACCTTTACTCGAAAGCGTAAGGCTCTGACTCTGGCAATTGGCATGAAGGAGGTGCCCATTGTGATGAGGTAACTTTCCTCACAAGGTTTTTGTACTTTGTTCATAATTATTTCCGAGATGTAATGTTCTTTATTCTATTACTTCCTCAGAGCTAAACATCTCATGAAGGACAAGGGGGAAGGGAATCTTGTTGAAGCCCCTGTGCCAGTCAAAACTGAATTTGACTTCTCCTACCGCGGCGCCTCCGACTCCTGCCCCACAGCCTTGTGCGGTGCCGGAGATTACTCCATCTTCGACCATCATAGAAGATACGGCTCAACAAGCAGAGCCAGCGATCCTCGGATCGCAAACTGACGTCACCATGGGTGACTCGGGTTTTGATAAGGGTGAACCCTCTTTAGGTAATGATCCCTCGTCAGACGTCTTCACTGAAAACCTCCTCAACAATCCGGGTCTTTCCAAGCTTGGCATTACTCGGAAGTATATGGAGGAGATCCAACTGCTAGCCCAACAATGCTTGCAGAGCCAGAAAATTACTGCCGAGGAAGAGGCACAAGAAGCGGAGGACGTCAAGTACTCCGAACTTCTCGAGAAGATCCGTCTTCGCGACGAGGGGCTGAGAATCGGTGTGCTTCCGCCACCCCTATTAATCCCGCTAACCCTCGCCGAGAAGGTTAGCACCGAGGTGTCCATGAGCTAAAGAAATCTCACCCATGAACATCATGTAAGTTGAATTCCAACTCACCTTTTTTACTTTATTTCATATCATATCCTCTAGCCCCCAAGCATGAAGTTGGATAGATAATACGGTTTTATGCTTCCTTAGGATGCTAAAGAATGAACTAGTGTAGCCCCAAGGATCGTGCTGATATTAGTAAAAATATTAGCCCAAGTCTTTAGTAGACTTCTGACTCTGGGTATTCTGGCTTACAGAAAGTTAATTCATATAACCAGGAATTGTTGAAGAATATTAGCAACAAGCAGAGAGAAATCAGAGCTCTCTGGCTTGAAAATTCTCAATTGAGAGTGTCAAGGGACGAGGCTGAAGGTAAACATTCCAGTACTCAAACCTTGCCCTTTATATCATAGTCGAAATTTTATTCAATTGTTGTTCTTTTGACTATAGCACTAATAAAGCAATCCTATGCTATGATTGAAGAAGCCGAAAATCTGAAGACCCTGGTGGTGGAGAACACTGACTTATGTCAGGAGTTGGACAAGCTAAAGGCGGATCATGAACGGACCATTGCTCAGATTCTTGAATCCTCTTCCATGGCCACCGACGAACAAGATCGAAGGATCACGGCCCAGGATCAAAGAATCTCGGATATCAAGGATGCTTTGTTCAAAGAGAAGGACATCACCGAGGCACTCTGGGCTGAACTCCAGAGCCTACGGGAGGAGAAGACCAAAGTTGATGATGTCATCTTCGGTATGTTTCCCTCTTTTGACTTTTCTGCCTTTTCTGACTCTTTGGAGCCTAGATTTATTTTACTAACCTTTTGCATTACATGCGCAGGTCCTCTGAACTTACTGGATTCAGCCTCGGCCGAGTCTCGCACTAGCCGGCTTACCCAAGTCGGCGATTTACTTCATGATTTCTGCCAATACTTTGAGGATATTGGCGAAGTTCTCAAGGTTCCGGACATGCATAGAATGTCCGGCTTTGAAGTGCGGGACAAGGCCAAGGAGATGCCCCGTCTCATCTAGGACTGGAACATGTCCTACGCACGGACCGCAACGCAAAACGCTCTCACCATGGTTATGAGCCACCATGGAAGCATGGAAATCTGGCAAGTAACCAGAGCGTATTCTACCGTGGATGAAGACGGACATGAGCAGGATATCAAAGCAAACATGGACTCCTGTGCCGGATATGGGTGCCACGTAGCTGACTTGACCAGCTACGACACTCCTTTCTTCACTCGTGTGGAGACGCCTCCTCCGACTGCCGAGGTAACAGAAGAAGTCTCCGATGACGAACAAACCGTATCAGATTTGAACGTCTCAGAGAGATATCAAGGCGAGGTTGATGTATCCACTGAGCCGGCAGCTCCTACCTCTCCCCCTCCATCGTAGAGCATCAGAACAAACAATGTGTTATTCTGAAGAACAATTCGGGTTTGTAAATAAGTAGTATAATACTTTTCCTAGTGCGAAGATTTATTATTTCTATTTAGCACTTTTGGCTTTAATTTTATGTGCCAGAAATGTTTACATAAGCACATATGTTTTTTGTATGTACTTATAGTTTATTTGGCTTTCCGCCTCGTCCCTTTCGTGAGCCGTCCAACCTTTAGCATGGAAACTTTGCCGAGCAACGGAGCTCAATTGCTAAACCAGTTTAAAACTCGGAAACAAAGCTGGCTTCCAGTACCAATAATTCACTACTCGGAAAATGCCTGCATCCAACAATCAGATAAATAACAAAAGTATAAACTAGAAAATTTAAATTTATACCCAAAGGTAGCAATTTTAGAATCGGAAATCTAAACCAGAACAAACATGAGCATAAAGTACGTTCAAGTATTCTGGGATTTTCGACTGCGATATGATCATTCGGAAATAAGATGATAATATAAAACTTCTCAGAAAAAATGAGGCAACCAATACTTTATTTCTTATTGAACATGTAAACATATATGATTACAAAGAAACATAAACTAAGAATAAAAGGGACGTAGCTGAGAAATATTCCATGGTTTGTCTAATTCTTCCGGGTCTATACTGCCTCCAGCTCTCTTTCTTTTCTTAGTAGCAGGTCTTTATTTGACTGGCGGCATATCAGTTAGATAGCAAGAACCATTGTGCAATACCCGGCTAACTAAAAAGGGCCCTTCCCATACCAGGGAAAGTTTGTGCTTTCTTTTGTGCACAAGCCGGAGAACCAAGTCGGCTTTATTGAAAGACTGGTTTCTGACTCTCTGGCTATGATACTTGCGTAACTTCTGCTGATATGTTGTTGATCTCATCTCAGCAACAACGAACTTTTTTGACTAAGTTGAGATCATTTTGTCGAGAAATTTTGGCATCCTCTTCAATATACGCGGCAACTCTAGGAGAAGTATGAATCAAATCGCTGGGAAGAACTGCTTCTGCACCATAGACCAAGAAGAAAGGTGTGTATCTAGTTGACCTGTTCGGAGTTGTCCGCAAGCTCCATATTACAGAAGGTAATTCCTGTGCCCAATCCCCCGCAGCACGTCATAGTGGTGCTTCGAATCTTGGTTTTAGGCCTTGTAGGATTAAACGTTTTCTCTTTTGACTTGTCCATTAGCCTGCGGATGTGCGACTGCCGCAATGTCAAACTGGATATTTTGTTCGTTGCATAATTCGGCAAGCTCTCCCATAGAGAAGTTACTCCTGTTGTCTATGATAATGCTATGCGGATAACCATATCGGATTATGACATCCTCGACAAATCTTCTGGTTGTTTCTCCATCACAACTGGTGACGGGTTTAGCCTTAATCCATTTTGTAAATTTATCCACCATCACTAAGAGATGAGTAAATCCACTTGGATCCCGTTTAAACGGTCCTACAATGTCAAGCTCCTAGACCGCAAAAGGCCATGTTATAGGTATTGTTCGCAGCTGATCAGCTGGAACATGAGCTTGTTTGGCATACTTTTGGCAGCCTTTGCATGTCTTGACCAGCCGTTCTGCATCTGCCTTGGCTGTAAGCCAAAAAAACCGTGTCGGAAAGCTTTTGCCATAAGAGATTTGGCTATAGCATGGTGACCACACTCGCCTTAGTGCATTTCTCTTAAGATTTCCACTCCTTCCAGAGATACACAGCGCTGAAAGACCCCAGACACGCTCCGCTTATAGAGCTCACCACTAATTGTAATATAGGATTTTGCTCATCGGACGATCTGCCGGCTCACAACTTCGTCTTCAGGCAATTTGCAATCTACCAAGTAATCAAGGTAGGGTTGAGTCCAGCTGGGAATTACAGCCAGTACTGTGACTAAAGGTGAGTCGGATTTGGTCGAATATTCCTCGTCTACTCCTTTTAAAGAGGGAACTTTGAGGTGCTCTAAAAAAGTGCCATCCGGGACCTTTTTCTGCGCAGAGCCTATATGAGATAGTGCATATGCTTCCTTATTTTCTGTTTGAGGGATGTGTTGAACCTCAAACCCTTCAAACGATTTAGATAGTTCATCCATGACAGCTCTATATGCTTCCATGTGTTTATTCGCATTACAGATATCCGAACTTGTTGGGCAACAAGATCCGAATCTCCATAACACATCAAACATCGGATGTCGATATCCTTAGCAATCCGGATTCCATGCAATAGTGCTTCATACTCAGCTATGTTATTCATCGCCGTGAAGTGGATCTTCATCACATAGAAAAGTTTATCTCCTTGGGGTGATTTGAGCACCATGCCAGCCCCCAAGACCCCGAGCGCCTTAGACCCGTCAAAATCTAAGGTCTAGTATTCTGACTCTGGTAGGATCATATTTTCCGTTGTCTCTGTCCAATCTGCGACAAAGTCAGCGATGATTTGGGATTTGATTGCTGTACGAGGTTTATACTCAATGTCAAAAGCTGAAAGCTCTACGCCCCATTTTGCGACGCGTCCTGTAGCATCTTGTTTTTGATTATATCTCTCATGGGAGCTATGCTCACCACGGTAATGGGATGTTCCTGAAAATAATGCCGTAACTTATGAGATGCAAAATACACGCCATAAGCCAGCCTTTGATAGTGCGGATACCGCTGCTTTGATTCAGTTAGGATCTCACTGAGATAATAATTCGGACACTGCACCATGTGTTCCTGATTTTCCTCTGGTCTCTCCACCACCATGACGACACTGACGACTCTGTTTGTCGCAGCGAGATAGAGCAACATCGGTTCTCGTGGTTCCGGTGCTGCAAGGATAGGAGCAGATGCGAGTACTGCTTTTAGGTCTTCTAGTGCAGCTTTAGCTTCATCGGTCCAAACGAATTTTTTGGTCCTTTTCAAGAGCTTGTAGAGTAGTGTGGCTCTTTCACCGAGCCGGCTTACAAACCGACTGACTGCAACAATACAACCGGTTAGTCTTTGAACATCCTTTTGGCGAGTCGGCCCGAAAATATTGAGTATAGCCTTAATCTTGTCTCGGTTCACCTTTATGCCTCTTTGAGACATAATGAAACCTAACAATTTTCCGGCTAGTATTCCAAAGAAACACTTCTTCGGGTTAAGCATTATGTTGTATTTTCGTAGATTGGCGAACATTTCCTCCAAGTCGGAAATTAATGTTTCCTTCTTTTTGGACATGACCGCAATGTCATCCACGTATGCATGTACATTGCGTCCGATTTGGCCATGGCGGCAACGCAACATCGTGTGCTGGTACGTAGCTCCTGTGTTCTTGAGCCCAAAGGGCATCGTAACAAAACAGAAGGTTCCGAAGGGGGTTATGAATGAAGTTTTGACTTTGTATGACTCCTTCATCCGAATCTAGTGATAACCGGAATATGCGTCGAGAAAATATAGGAGTTCCGAGCCCGCCGTAGAATCAATAACTTGACCAATTCTAGGCAGAGCGAATGGATCTTTGGGACAAGCCTTGTTCAAGGCAGCATAATCAACACACATCCTTAAATCTGTGGTGTCCTTTTTAGGGACCATTACAAGGTTGGCCGACCAATCAGTATGGATGACCTCTTCTATGAATCCGGCTAACTTGAGCCGGGCTAGTTCCTTAGCTATTGCCTTAAGCTTTTCATTGCCAAAACGTCGTAGGGACTGTTTGACGGGTTTAGCGTTTGGGTGTACATTTAAAGAGTGCTCGGCAAGTTCCCTAGGTACTTCAGTCATGTCAGATGGCTGCCACGCGAAGATATCTTGATTTGCTTGGAGGAACTTGACGAGCGCGCTTTCCTATGATCTATCTAAACCTACACCTATCTAGGTCACCTTGGAGGGGTCATCATCCTTCAACGGCGTCTTCTTTGTCTCTTCTGATGCCTTGAACTCCGGATTCGGCTTTGTCACCTCCTTCTTCATCGTGGGCATCTCGGATGGATCAATGGTCTTCTTGATCTCCTGGTACTCTTGGGTGTGCAACACGGCTTCAGCAAAGGTGGCATTTCCGTCCTTGCACTCTCGCGCCTTCTTCAGCTCTCCCTGATGGTGATGATGCCTTTGGGACCTAGAATTTTCATCATATTGTAAATGTAACACTGACGAGCGATAAAAGCCTAGTAAGTCGGACGTCCGAATATAGCATGATACACTCTCTTGAACATGACCACTTCGAAGGAAAGTTCCTCCGTCCGATAGTTCTTTGGAGTTCCAAAGGTAACATCCAAAGTGATCTCTCCCAGGGAAATTGCTTGTCTTCCTGGGACAACTCCATGAAAGATCACAGAGCTGTGATTCAGCTGCATCTCCGAGATCCACATTCGGCGAAGAGTTTCAACATACAGAATATTGATGATGTTGCCGCCGTCCATGAGAGTCTTGGAGAAACCATAGCCATCAACAAGTGGATTGACGACTAAGGCGTATTTTCCTCGCATGTGCAACTTATGCGGATGATCAGCACGGTCAAAGGTGATTGCCACTTCCGACCAATCCATGAATTGTGGGACAGCCGGAACAGTTGCGTTGAGCTCATGCAGACCTGCTTTCTTGACCTTAGTTGGTTGAGATCCGAGGAAGGTGACGTAAGTGTCTTTCTTTGTTGGGAAGTTTTTCTTTCCCTCCGGCTTGGGATTTCAAGGGCAGCTTCCCCCATGTGAGAATCTTCCTTGGTCTCTTTCTCTTTTTCGGGATTCTTTTTTCCCTTCCTCCGCTTAGCTCTGTAGCCAGCAGTATCGTCTTTCTTGATGTCGTCATTAAAATGACACTCAGCATTTGTGTGAGACAAGCCCCCACTAGCATCTAAGTGAGGCACACATGGGTTATAGGCAATGTCGGCCCAGGAGTAGGTTTTGCTAGGTTGCTGGTCTCCCCTACCCTGGACTCTTGATGTCCCACGAGCGCGTCCGCGGCCACCGCCGCGCCCTCCTCATCCTCTAGACCCGAAAGTAGCAGTGAGCACTGCCATTTCCGTGTTGGGTTTTTCTTCCGAGCTGTTCTTGCACTTCTGAGCTTGCTACTTTGGTTGTTTTGCCGACTGTGGCACAACTAGGGCATTAAATAATCCCTCTGCATCATCATCAGCATCTGCATACTTTCTCGTTGTTTCTATCATCTTTCCCAAATCAGTGACCTGGTCACACTTCAAGCGATGACGTAGTAAACCAATTGGGAGTCCTGCAATGAAAGCTTCAACCGCAATTTGGTCATTTACTCCTTCATAGGAGTTCTTGGTGTCGATCCATCGTCTGAGGTAATCTCGGCAAGTTTCTCCGGCTTTCTGGGTGCAACATTGTAGGTCTCCTACCGTACAGGGCCTTTGATATGTGCCTTAGAAATTCCGAAAGAACGCACTTTGCATGTCATACCAGTTGTGGATGGTGTTCTCCGGAAGTTCATTGAGCCATGATCATGCTATCTTCCATAACATAAGTGGGAAATATCGGGTTGCGACCAAGCTGTTTCCGCCTTTGGCTGTGAAGCATGCCTGGAGAAAATCTTGGAGCCAAGTATCTAGCCAGGCCACACCATCGTAGGCTTGGATGTGTCTTGAGATAGCAAATCCTTTCGGGAAGTGTGTTTGTCGAATTTGTGGTCCGAAGCATTTTGGGCCCACGTATATATCATCATTTTCGTAACACCGCACGTCTATGTTAGAGTTAATCTGGTGTCTTGCATAACTTGGTGACAGGGAACGCCATCTTGGTTGTTCTCTATAGCTGCGGTGCCTTGGAGACGAACTTCGGCTTCTGCCACCACCTCCTCTGCCTCGACGCCCTCCTTGGCCTCCTTGAGATTCGTTGTGATGGCTGCTTGGTGGAGAGAGTTGAGCAAGTGGATTGTTTCCGGTTGATCGTCGGCCTCCATCCGGAGCATCATTATTCCGGTTCCAGGGAGGGTCTTCATTGCGACGAGCCCCCTGCCGGCTTGACTCGGCACGTTGTCCGTCGTTTCTTCGTCCGTCATTCCTGTCGCGATGGGGTTTAGCCGAACGACTTGTATGTCTAGGAGGTGGCATTCTTTGACTGTCCTCCTCCTGACATTTCTCTTTGTCTTCTTCCCTGCGATCGTTCGACTCTCACCGCGGAGGGTTTCTCGGATACAGCACAACAATTGCCTCTTGCTCTGCGGCTGGAGCAACATTGCACCAGTCACGTGCAGTTCTGTGGTGCTGCCCTGAAGATCCTGTTCTTCAGTAGTTATCTTCCCGATGGTCGGAACGGTGGTGTTGTTCTAGAACCCGTTGGGGTCTTACGTCATTCCAAGCCGGATTCGTGCGACATTGGGTCTAATTGAGAGACCAGTTTTCCGCTCCCGGACTTCGCGACATTCTGATGTTCCAGACCCTTGGTGAGTAGCTTAATGCCCAATCAAACCTGTTCTGGGCATGGATTATTTGCCAGGATATCTCGAGCCGTGGCAGTGTTTTGTACTGGCGTTGGGTACACCATATCTCCCTTGTTGTCGAGTCGAGGCATCCCTGGGTCTCCTTCAAAGAGAACCTTATGGATTTCTGGAAATTTATCGCCACGCGTGTGTCATTTTCGGCTTTTCTGATGCTGTAGGGAGATATATTTCTCAACAGTAGCCATGCGCTTCTTCTCTTCCTCGATGTTGTTGGCTTCATCCAGGAGTACTTAGTGACACACTTCTAAGGCCTGAGCCCTTTCCTCCAGCTCTTCAGCAGTAAGTTTTGTAGCTGTAGGGATGGGTGTAGTTAGAGCACCATCGATGAGTCTACGCGCACCTGCAGTGACCACGTGTCCATCCACAAAAGCTTCTTTGGGCTCGTCTAGGATAAGTTCTCCACCCGAGTCTTCCTCATATTCCTCGGCAATCACTTCCTCTGCCAGAAGTTCTTTTGTGGGGGTCTTGTTCTTCTTGTTCTTCTTCTTTGCCTTCTTGGCAACACCGGTAACAAAGATGGCTTTGGGTCTGTTTCCCGGAGTCAAGCTCTGAGCGGTACTTTCGGACATCTAGACATCGGGATTATCTCCGAGATCCACGTCATCCTGCGCTTTGGGAGAGTTTTCTCCGGATCCTTCATCCATGGCTTCTCCTTATTCCACGGAGAACTTTCAAAAATCCACCGACGTCATCTAGTCATCCGAGGATGCGGGTAAGTCGGTGTTTGTTCTGATCGCCTCCAGCACCGAGTCTTTGTTGTCTCCAGCATTGGCGGAGCCGGATCCGGATCCAACATATCCGACAAAGTGTGATGTGTGAGTCCAGAGGTGGTTGCGACTCCTTGTGGGCTTCCTCGAAAATCCTGATGGTCTCGAGAACTTCATCCACGTTTGCGCCTTGCAGCATCATGCGCCTCAACGTGTGCCTCGGGAAAGTTTGGCCTATTCCGGCGTTAGCAGAGCCAGAACCGAGGTTGTTGTATTGTTCCTCCTGGATTTTGACCTCCACGGATAGATCGATCTAGGATTTGGCCTCGATAGGGAGATCCACTCCAGATTCGACTTGCACCGCAAGGTCCTCTTCAGGTTCGGCTTTATCCACTATCTCCGCAACTAGTGCGGGCTGGGTGGGATTAGGGTTTTCTGAGATCCGGAACTCTGCCGCCTCCGTGGACAAAGTGGACCCAGAGATTTCTTCTGCCTCTATCATCAAAGCTAGGGTGGGTGGGGCAGGTTCAGCGAATCCGATGTACACATCGATCTCGCCAAAAGACATAATGGTGTAAAAAGTCACGGCCTCCCTAGCCGGAATCCAGGTCTCGTTGAGAACGATGAGAGGGACGTCACTGGCATAGAGGATGCGACCGACGGCGATGGTCTTGACGATTCCGATTCTTGCAGATTCCGCTCGGAACACAGATCCAAAGCTCACTTACCCCATGGTGGGCGCCAACTGTCGTCGGATGATGACAAGTACGCCATGAGGGGGTCCTCGAGGAGTGTGGAATAGAGGGGTGTGAGACGTACGGTGTTCCGGGACGGTGAGCACACAAGCTTACCCAGGTTCGAATCTGCTGGCTTTGGGTGCATCCTACTCCTACTAGCAATCCAGTAATACGGCAGAGCCGGAATATGGGTTACAAGGGTTTCTCCTGTGCAAGTTGAGATTGTAGACTATTATGAGGGTGCCCTAAAGGCTTACCCTAGGACGGCTTATATAGATATCTGGCCTAGGGTTTAAGGAGAGACCTATCTAGGTACGACTAAGAGTCGGTTACAGAGTACATCTTGAACTACAAGTAATACTACAGGTCTATGTCGGTAATTTCCCATAGCTGGACTGGACTCCGTCTCTTCTCCCTGACTGGGCCGCCCGTGAAGCAAAGCTCTAACCCGAAGTGGGCCACCCTGCTCAGTGAGGCACGGTGAGGATACCCGGAAAGTATATCACCAACAACAATGGAGCCATCCTAGGGAGTGATGGTCCCACCGGAGGGGGTTGTCATCCCTATCTCCGCCGTGATGGAAACCACTGGCGATGACCAAGGACGGGCGGTGCCAGAATCTGCTGAAGAAGATAGCGACTCCCACAAAGGAGTGTGGAGGGGCTCTGACCTCTCCTTCGAAGATCTGCAGGAACTCCTCGCCGAGGGGTACCTCCCCGCGGCGGAGGGTTTGGTCTGGCGGCCGGCGCCGGCTGACAAGGTGACCCCTTCTCCCCAAGCTAGAGAGAAGGTGTATCTCAAAGCTCATCTGGTATGTGGCGTAAGCGTGCCAGTCTCCGACTTCTTTCTGTATGTCCTTCGCTACATTCAGGGTACTTTCCCACAATCTCTCCTGCAACAGTATCCTCGTACTTAGCAATTTCATAGCTTTGTGCGAAGGCTACCTAGGAATCAAACCTAGGTTAGATATGTTTGTTTACTTTTTTTACCATCCACAGAGAATCTGTTGAATCCAAGGATGAGTTGCGGATATGCAGAACAATTAGCTTTAAGATCCGGCCTAGTCGGTGCTTCCCCGACAATATGGGTCACACATATTTCTATGGCCCAGACATTCCTCTATACAACCGTCTTGAGACGTATCCCGACTTCATCGATGGAGCTGCCACTAAAGCACCCACCTGGAGGTCCCCAACCTCCCTTCCGTCTGATGAAGAAGCCAATCGCGATGTAAGGCGGATCAAATGGCTCGTAGACGGAGGTTTGACAGGCTTGGACCTAGCCATGTGCTGGTTCACTAGGCAGATCCAACCTCTATAGCACCACGCCGAGCTGATGTGCATATACTCCAAGGATAGAAAGGATCCCATGCGAATTTCGCGGGATAAATTCTCCAACAACACCATCAAGCTCCGGCTTAAGGACATGGTCAAGGTAAAGGACAGGAAGCGTGGCTTCAAGATCACCTATGACATGTTCGAATGTGGCAAGTTCCCAGAGGTATCTTATGTTTACTTTGTTGCTCATTACATGTATACTCTAAGATTTTTCCGTCTTAGTTATCAGTCTAACACATCTTTCTCTCCCAGCTGGCGACCTTGGCGGAGGATCAGATGGCCTCCTAGGTCTATGATCCCAAGATGAAGGATATCCAGGTGGTTTTCAACAATGACAGCCCCAAGGACCACCTAGCTCCGGCAGCACGAAAGCGGAAGAGCTCCAGCTCTGACGCTGCTACCGAGGCCAAGAAGAAGAAGAAATCGGAGAGTGGAGTCTCTAGACGATCTGCTTCCGCCTTAGAGGCGGAGAAGAGTAGATCCACCGGCATCCCCTTGACTAAGGCTCCTGCCGTGGAGTAATTGCATTAATTCTCCAGCTTTTATAGTAGCTCGCACCTTATTCAACTCCTGTACTTATACTTCATATGTTTTAGGAGGAAAGCCAGTGTTAGCCTGAAGCGATCCTCCAAAGATTCTGGAGGGTCAAAAGACATTCGCGATATGTTAACCAAGGACATGGCCGCCAAGCCCTCTCCTGCCACTGCTCCTCCAACTCTTGCCGCGAAGCCTGCTACTGGACCCACTGGGCCTTCGTCCCCCGTCATTCCTGAGACCTCCACCATGGAGATTGATATCAATCCAATCTTTGATGTCTCAGATTCTGCCGGCACGGGCATCGCTCCTAGTGGACAGGCAATGCAGGAGAGTACTTCCTCCAAAGTGGCAGAAGCTCCGGCTAGGGATGCCACCGAGAAAGGGAAAGAGCCAACGAAGGGGGCAGAGACAGCAGCAGCAGTGGCAACTGACAAGGCAGGAGCTTCTGCGCCATCAACTGTCATACCAACACAGCAGTCGGCTAGAGCTTCATCGACACCTCCGGCTTCTACTACGCCGCTTCCTCCAGTTCCTCCGACTTTGAGCCTGGACGATCTTATCCAGCAGGTGGATGCCGTGTATAACAATGTCGGCATCTTCCACACTGTATATGCCAATCTGGCCAACAACCTTAAAGTTATTGCCATTGTAAGTCTTTAAACTTTACCTATCGTATAATATATCCCTCTATAGCCCCCCGATCTCTTAGGCGGATAAACAATAGTTATTAGCTTGAGTGCTCCAAAGAACGAAGAGTAGAACTTGATAGTGTGGCCCCCGAGCGTCTAGGTGAAACTAAAAAGAATTCTAGCTAGATGCTCTAAGAGTAGCATACTTGTCTTTGAATTTTAATCCTGTAGCCCCCGAGCTTCTAGATGAAACTAAAATAGTTCTGGCTAGAAGCTTCTAAGAGAAACTAAACACTTTTGCTTACGCAGAATGAGAATGCCCGGAGGAAGAAGGCCAATGAGAAATATGCCAAGTTGCAGGCGGACCTGGATGCTGAAAAGGGTGAAACAGCTTTTCTGAAGGAAAAGATCGCGAATAGCAAGAGTCTGTTTCCCTCCGACTTTTTCCTGGCTATTGCTTGTAGTCAATTTCTTACGTGTTCTCATATTGTTCTTGTTATTCCATCTTACAGAACTTATTGCCAAGGCCAAGGGTATTGTCGAGCACTCGGAGCATATTCAAGAGCTTGACATTGAAAACAAGATCTTGAAGAAAGACCTGGCTGAGGCAGTTAAAAGACACGAGGAGGCGACGAAGGTCCTGCAAGAGTCTATAGATGCCAAGATGCCACGTTTGAAGGAAGAAATTGAACGCCTCAAGGAGCAAAACCAAGCTACCATAGAGCATAACTCCCGAAGCCTTGAGGCGTACAAGAAACTTCAGGACGAGCATGGCATCTTGGCGAAGACATGCAAGCAAGCCAAATCCATAATCTTCGGTATATTTCTTCCGTATTGATCAATTTTGTACCTTGGACAAATGTTTGATGTACTTATACTCATGATCCTTGTATCGTATGCAAACCAGAGCTCCCATTGGCTTGACTAACTTGGGTGAAGGTGCTCTAGATCCCCAGGAATGAATGATTCTTGCCGACAACTTTGTAAGCACCGCCATTGCTCAGGCCAAGGAGATAGCCCAGTGTTTGGGGATAAACATCAAGGAGGCAAACTTAGCAGCCAAGTATCCGGAAATCCTGTGCCGACCCTCCGAGAAAGTCAAGGACTGGAAAGCCTCTTCTGCCTGGGCTGGTGCGAGGAAGACCTATCCTTAGTCAAAGCACACTACAAGAACTCCGAGATTGACCTGGTGACCTCCGGCATGCCCAAGCTAGACGAGGAAGGGCGAGAGATCAATAGTGGTGCTATTTGGAACTCCCTCGCCAGCTACAACACCAGAGTTGCCAAGATAGTCAAGGCGGACGTCTATGTGCCTTCTGAGGTACTAGATGATGACATGGCGTCCTCTGAGTCTAGCCCTTCTCCTTCCGAGTTTGACGAGCTTTCATGGCCTGGCTCTCCTTTTGCTAATGATGCCACCACGAAGTCTCCTGCAGCAGAACCATAAAAACAATGTTTATATTAAATGTGTCTCTGCAATGTGTATGGGAAAAAACGGATGAATTTGTAAGAGGAAAAAACGTGTACTCAAGTTTCCTGCTACGTATCTGTTTCCAACATGTATATATTTTGTAAGGAAGTGCTGGATTATCCATTATTCTTGTTCGTATGCTTGACCTTTCGTGAGACAGAAGACTCGCAGCACAGAACTATGCTCTCAGGCGATGATGCTTAATAGCACCGTCAAGGACCTAAGAGCAAAATCACTGGCTTTGAGTGCCGAAAAGGCACTACTCCAGAATCCACATAAGAACTTCAGAAAACATGTAGACCAGAAAACTAAAGCTAATGCCCGTAGGTGGAATTTTCACAAGTGCAAATGCAAACTTGCGCATAAAGGGTTTATATGATCCAAAAAATGAATAACTAAAGGAGGTAAAAGACTCGGACAATATGAGTGAACCAAATGCTTTATTTCATTGATCATATAAGAAACTTATTACATAATATAAAGTATGATAAGTGTAAAAGTGACGTAGTTGTGCTATGTTCCATGGCTGGCCTGTCTCCGGGTAATCATCATCGGAGTCACGTTGCTTGCTCTTGCAATGTTTAGCCTATTGTTCAACTCGCAAATATCGACGAGGTAATAGGAACCATTGAGCAATGCTTTGCTTATGACGAATGGTCCTTCCTAGGCGGGAATAGTTTGTGTGATTTCTCCTGCTTGAGTCTAAGCACCAGATCCCCCTCTTTAGACGAGCGATGCTTAACACGGCGACTATGGTAGCCACATAGCTTATGCTGGTAGATGGCGGATCTCTAGCATGCCAGCATGTGCTCTTCCTCGAGTAGGTCCACAGATAAGCGTCTGGATTGTTCAGCACCATCTTCCTCATAGGAAGCGACTATTGGTGCATCATGGAGGATGTCGGATGGTAGGACGGATTCTGCTCCATAAACCATGAAGAAAGGAGTCAAGCCGGTCGATCTGTTGGGTGTTGTTCTTAAACTCCACAATACAGATGGTAATTCCTCCACCCAGGCTCCAGCCTCTCTGTGTAGCGGTGTTTCTAAGCATGGCTTGATTCCGTGCAGAATTAGTCCATTGGCCCGTTCAACTTGTCCGTTAGACTATGGATGTTCCATAGATGCTAGGTCAAGGTGGATGCCCTTTTCATGACAGTACTCCTCAACTTCTCTGAGAGACAAATTTCTACCATTGTCGATGATGATGCTGTGTGGGAGACCAAATCTCACCACTAGATCTCAGACAAATTTTAGGGTTGTTGCCCCATCAATCTTTCTAATGGGTTTAGCTTCAATCCATTTTTCGAACTTATCCACTGCTACTAGCAAGTGTGTAAACCCACAAGGTGCTTCTTGCAAAGGTCCCACCATGTCCAGCCCCCAAACTGCAAATGGCCAAGTTATTGGTATGGTTTGTAATACTTCAGCGGGAACATTTGGTTGTCTTGCATAGAACTGACACCCAAGACATGTTTGTACCAATTTGTTGGCATCTGCCTTGGCAGTTAACCAGTAGAATCCTTGTAGGACGGCCTTAGCTACCAACGATCAAGGAGCGACGTGATGCCCGTAATCTCCGAGTTGTATTTCGCTAAGGATATCAATACCTTGTTGCTGGGAGACGCATCGAAGGAAAACCCTATGGTACTTCTTTTGTATAGTTGGCCATCAATGATGACGTAGCCTTTTGCTCTTCGTACTATTTGCTGGCTTTCGACTTCGTCGGTAGGCAAAGTTCCATCTTGTAGATAGTCCATGAACGGTTTCGCCCAAGCCGGAGAGGTCATTGTTACTATATTAACAAATGAATCCACTCTATCCGGGTTGTCGGGGTCCGCTCCCTTCACGGATGGGGTCCATAAATTCTCTAGGAACACGCCTGGTGGAATTGGTCGGGGAGCTGATCCAAGGTTTGACAGCTGATCTGCCACCTCATTTTCCTCCCTTTTGACATACTTGACTTTGTAGCCGTCGAAGCACTTGGCAATCTCGTCTACTTCATCTTGATATGCCGCCATCATTGGGTTCCACGCATTCCAGGTGCCAGCTACTTGCTGGGCAACCAAGTCGGAATCTCGATAGCAAACTATGCGCTTCATGCCAATATCCTTGGTGACTCGAAGTCTGTGAATGAGAGCCTCATACTCCACCATGTTATTGGTAGCGTTGAAGTGGATCTACAGGACGTATAGCAACTTCTCCCCTATTGGTGATTGTAATAATACACCAGCCCCGAGCCATTGAGTAGCTTTTATCTGTCAACGTGCATGACCCAATATTCTGGCTCTGGCACAGGAGTGTCTTCTGGCAGTTCTATCCAATCTGCAATAAAATCCACCAATGCCCGTGACTTGATAGCGTCGCGTCTCTTATAGGTGATTTCAAAGGCGGCAAGTTCAATGCCCCACTTTGCCACTCTTCCTGTAGCATCGCTGTTATTGATGATGTCGGACTATGGAGCTTTGATCACCACTATGATGGGGTGCTCCTGGAAGTAATGCCTCAGCTTCCGTGAAGCAAGGAAAACTCCATAAGCTATCTTCTAGTAGTGCGGGTAACGCTGCTTGGATTCCGTCAAGACCTAGCTTACGTAGTAAACTGGTCGCTGAACTCCATATTCATGCGTTGGCTCCTTGTGCTCCACCATGATGACGATGCTGATTACTTGGTTGGTTGCCACCATGTAAAATAACATAGGCTCCCTAGTCACCGGTGCTGCAAGTATTGGCACGGAGGAGAGTATCCTCTTCAACTCCTAAAGTGCTAGGTCAGCCTCGTCTGTCCATACAAATTTGTCCACCTTTTTTAGCAACTTGTAGAGTAGCACAGCCTTCTCTCCAAGCCGACTGATGAACCGGCTTACTGCTGCTATGCAGCCTGTGAGCCTCTATATATCCTTCAAGCACGTTGGGCATTTGATGTCAAGGATGGCCTTAATTTTGTCCGGGTTGACCTCGATTTCGTGGTGCAAAACGATGAAGCCTAATAGCTTGCCAGATGGAACCCCAAAGACACACTTCTTGAGGTTAAGCATCATGTTGTATTTCTGGAGATTGTCGAAGGTTTCCTACAAGTTGGCGATAAGGTCATTTGATTTCCTTGACATTACCGCAACGGTGTCCACGTATGCGTGTACGTTGCAACCTATTTGTTCATGTAGGTCGCGCTGCATCATCCGCTGGTAAGTAGCACCAGCATTTTTTTAGCCCAAAGGGCATTGTGACATAGCAGTATGTGCCATAAGGTGTGGTGAACGAAGTGTCCAATTGGTCCGACTTTCGCATCCAGATTTGGTGGTAACCTGAGTAGGCATCACAAAAATATAGAAATTCCAAGCCAGCCGTCGAGTCAATGACTTGGTCAATGCGAGACAAAACAAACGGATCCTTTGGACACGCTTTCTTCAAGCCGGTGTAATCAACGCACATTCTTAATTCATTGGTTCCCTTTTTGGGGACAAGTACAGGATTTTCCACCCATCGGGTGTGAATAACTTCTCGGATAAAGCCAGCCTTAAGTAACCTAGCTATTTCTTTTCCTATAGCCCTTCGTCTTTCGTCCCCAAAGCGTTGTAGAGATTGTTTCACCAGTTTAGCATTAGGATCAATATTCAAGCTGTGCTCGGCAAGTTCCCTAGGTACACCTTTCATGTCGGCAGGTTGCCAGGTGAAGATGTTCTTATTCTCACGGAGGAACTCGATGAGCGCGCTTTCCTATTTGGGATCCAGGTCCATGCCAATGGCGGAGGTATTGGAGGAATCTCCTTCAACAAGCTCCACCTGCATGGTCTTGATGGCAGCCTTGAATGAGGGTTTAGCAGCAGTGATTTGCTTCTTCCAAGCTGACATCTCCGAGGCATTGACTTGGCTCTGGATTTCCTTGAACTCTTCACCGTAGAGGACTGCTTCGGCGAAGGCGGCTTCGCTGAGCTTGCACTCCCGTGCCTTGGTGAAGCTTCCATCAACGGTGATGATGTCGTTTGGTCCGGGTATCTTGAGCTTGTTGTAGACAAAGCATGGCCTTGCAAGGAAGGAGTAGAAGATGTGGCGTCTAAAGATGACATGGTACACGCTCTTGAAAGTCACCACTTCAAAGGTCAAGCGTTCTTGTGGTAATTGTTGACATCGCCAAAAGCGATCGAAACGGTGATGCAACCCGGGGAATTAGCTTGTCGGCCAGGGATGGCACCATAGAACACGATATTGCTCTTCCTTAGTTGGGTCTCTGTCAAGTTCATCTTGTGTAGTGTATCAAGGTACATGATGTTGATGCTGCTTCCACTGTCCACGAGACACTTGGTGAACTCTGTGCCGTCAATCAACGGGTTGATGACCATGGCATACTGGTTCCCTGTTGGGATAAGATCTGGATGATCCTTCCTAATCCAAGTGATTGGTATATCCGACCACCTGACGTACTGGAGAATCGGAGGAACAGTAGCCATCAGTATCCTCAGGGAGGTTTTCTGGGCCTGGATGGTGGGGGTGCCAAGGAAAGTGTGGTAGACTGGAGCCTTCTTCTCGAAGGGGTTTTTTCCTTTGCCTTTTCCCTTCTTGGCGGACTTAGGTTCCACGTCTTCATCCATATCACTTGAATGCTTGGACTTCTCCTCCTTCTTCTTCCCTTTGCCTTTTTCGTGGGGTCTGTTCTTCCGACTTTGCTTGTAGCTGGACTCAGGGTCCTCCTTGAGGTCATTGACGAACTTACATTGGCGATTGGTGTGTGTGGCTTTGCCGTTTGCGTCGAGGTTGACGAAACACGGCATATCGCGGTACTCTTCGTACGTTTGGGGAACACGGGGCGTGGTGTGGGATCACTCCTCCGCTGACCATTGCTAGCCCCCAGCCACGACCACGCTGTCCTCCTCCGCCTCTGCCAGTGAAAGTTGTGGCGACCATGTCAGTTGCTTGCTTCTCTTTAGGTGGAGTCTTCCGCTTGGTATTATTGTTCTTTCTAGCCTGGGTGGGGATTATTATTGCCGGCAACAGTCCGCGTGTGTCGTCGTCAGCGGCGTAAAATTCGTTAGACATGGCGATCATTGCGTTGAGGTAGATCTCGTTGTTATCTTGTTTGTGCTTCAACGTATGCCAGAGCAAGGTTCCCTTCTCCAAACCATCGATGAAGGCGGCCATAGCGGGTTTTTTCATGCACCCCTGCGCAGGAATTTTTCATCTCTAGCCAGCGAGAGAGGTAGGCACGAGAGGTTTCATCATTTTCTTGTGCGCACCGCTGTAGGTCTCCGACAGTGCAGCGACGTTTGTATGTGCCCTCGAAGTTCTTGGTGAACACTTCATGCATATCCAACCAATTGCATACTGATTTCTCTGGCAAGTCGTCGATCCATTGCTGAGCAGTGCTGGTTAGTATAATTGGGAGCTACTTGATGGTGACATTAGGGTTTCCCCTTGCAATGTGAACCGCTTTGCTATGTTCCTGCAACCATGTGGCTGGCCTGTAGTGTTGTTATAGGGCTTGATGGTATTGTCTATCTGGAGACCCTTGGGGTAAGTTGTGGCCTGTATTACTGGTCCAAAACAACGTCGCCCAAGGTATGGGAGCTCCCGTGCTTCTTGGATCTTGTCCAGTCATGAACGTGTGTTGTATGGCTCTGGTTGCTTCCCTTTTCCGTCATGGGGAGGGGAGTTGTGGTGCGATTTATGAGATCTGGCATGCCCTCCGCCATGATGGATGCTGGGTGGTGATGGTGGTAGTGGAGGCGGCGGGTTATCCTTCTTGCTGCTCCCTCCTTGCGACTCCTCATGCCTTTCGTGGTTGCTTGTCGGATGTGGTGCTTCCTTGTAGGATTTGCTACTGTATTCTTCGACGCCGCTGCGCTCTCCGGCATGCCAAGGCTGCTCGCCCTGGTCGCGTAAAATGATGCCGACCTGAGGGCACCTAGGTGGTGGCGCGACTGTGGTTCCTCATGACGCCGGGATGGTAGGAGTGGCGGTGATCTATGAAGGTGAAACTTTTCTCCGTGATTAGAAGATATGGGTATGGCATCAGCCCTGTTGCACGCATCCCTCCGTCTTTGCTCCATGGAGCCTATGTGGGATCCCTCATCACGAGGAGATCTTGGCCTTCTGCGACTGTTCAGGGTTGACTGGCAAAGCTCCAGGTTGGACTCAAGCCTCTGCGAGGTGGCCTTTTCCTGTTGCTTGCACGCCTTGGCGACGAGGTCATACACCTGAGCAACTGCTTCTGGCGATCTGTCCTGCTCCAGGAGGGTCTTGGCGACGGAAATGTTGAGGGCAGGAGTTGGCCTTACTTGCCTCCCCTCTGAATTGATGTATGGGGTGGCCTTTGCCGGCTTGGTTCTGTCATATCCCAACCTGCGCCGAATGTCGAGGTCTTCGACGATGTGAGTTGGTGCTTTCTTTGCCTTGTGCTTCAGTAGCAACTACTTGTATTCAGCCTCCATAGCTCTTGCCGCCTTGATAGATTGTTGCGCATTGGCCATGTCCTTGTCTAGCTAAGCGCCCTGTTTTGTGATGCATTTGGCCTCCGCTAGGATTTCTGCACGCTTCTCATCCAGCTCCGTAATGCTCCGGATATGGGTGACGGTGATGGGCTCAATGAGGAGTGCACCGTAGATGACCTTGTCAGCGGGAGTAACCAATGGGTTGCCAGCTGCAGACGTTGATGGTGGCGGTGGCGGCTGATTTGATTGCTTGGCCGTACTGGGGGCTATGGTGAGTTCCTGCACCTGCTGCGGGTGGATAACCGGAGGGGGCATGTCCTTGGCCGGAGCTGGAGGCTCGGCGGCTTTCTTGGCTGCTACCGCTCTGGTAACCGCAGGTGTGGGTGGAGCTGTCTCACGTTCCAGTTCATATCCGTCTTCTTCCATCACACTCCTGATGGCGACTAGCACCTGGTGGGACGTGTTGGCCTTCTCGGCGTGCTCCTCCATCTTGATCTCCTATTTGATCTCCCTCATAACAGCATCATATTCCTCCGAGTTATCGTCCGAGGCACCGCCATCCATATTGATGTCGGCATACTTCGCCTCAACGACGGAGTCAGAGTTGGCTTCGGTGTTGTTGATGGAGGATGTGGAGGGTGATGGAGGCGGTCCGTTGTTGTTGTTTCCTCCGGCTTCCGGCCCAGGCATAGCTTGGGTGTTCTCCTCGGCTTTCGTGTATTCATTGACAATTGCAACCATCTCGCCAAGGGTGAGAGGGCCTGCAGCCTACCGTCTTCGGAGGGTATGTTGGAGGAGTGTTCTGGACGTGAGCCCTTCCACGAAGTGGTAGACGAGTTCATTAGCGTGGTCACCCTTCAGGATTTCTCTTACCCTCATCCATCTGGCAAGGTATTCGCGGGGAGGTTCTCTATCCCTTTGAACGCATCTAGCTAGATCGAAGATGGTGACTACACCGACAAAGTGTGACCTTCACATATCTAACTCTTGGGGAAGCCAAGTGGATTTGCGGGGTCCTTCCACCGTTATATCCTACATAGGGGCGGTTTGGGTGGGCCTTGAATTTTCTTGATCTGAGCCACCATACTCCAGAGAGACGTATGGCCCAGATTCTTCCGTGAACTTATCCTGCCCGTAGGCGGTCCGTGGGGGTTTTGACGAGTTTCCGACTTCCTGCGAGCTCGGACCCGAGGCAGTTTTGCCGATGAAGATGTGGATGTCTCCGAAGGGGATGACGGAGCAGCGCGTAGGGTTCGTCTTTGCCAGCACCTAGAATTCATCTGGAGGGACGATCGGGACATTGCCGGAGAAGAGAACACGTCTGATGGCTATGATGTCGCTGATTCCCGTGAAGTGCTTGTACCTCGCCCGGTGTAGAGCTCGAAGCGCCTCTTTCCCCACGGTGGGCCCCAACTATCATGGTATTGCCGACGAGTATGCCATGGAGGGGTCCTCGGAGTGCGTGTTTAGAGACATGGGGTAAGGCAGAGAGTTGGCGGGTACGAGGTAACACAGTTTACCTAGGTTCAAGTCCCACAATAATGGCGGAACTCTACTCCTGCTTTAAATCACTATAATTATAATACGCCGAGTTAGAGAGATCAGATCGCCGTGCAAGGTGTTGTACGTTGAGTGTTCTTCCCTAAAGGCTCCCATAGATCTGGTTTATAAAGGCACTAGAACCTAAGGTTACATGGAAAGGACCTAGCTGGACAAGTTACAAAGTCCTACACTAATACTAATTAGTCTTCGTGTCTTGTACTCCAAGACTCCGAGTATGTCGGTGACTCCTACGTAGCCTTCCTTCATCCGGCATGGGCATCCCTTCTTGATCCACCTAACTGGGCTGCCCAGCAGGCCATAGGCCTTGCTACCAACTATGGGCCACCCGGGTTAGCCGGATTAGAGACATGCTATGAGGACACCCATTTAGCATATCCCCAATAGGCTTTTTGGGATTTCTGACCATGGTTTGATACATGGAGTCTCTAGAATCATTGCATGTGTTCTTTTCCAAACCACCTCGATTCTTTAGAGTCACTGCATGTGTTCTTTTGAAAAACACCTTGAGCCACATTACCACACAGACTCCAATGGGTGTGGTGATACAACTTCTGTCACACTTGTTCATTATTCCATGTGGAAGTTGCATTCTAGAGGCTTTTTGGGCTTTCTGCCCATGGTTTGATACATGGAGTCCCTAGATTCATTAAATGTATTCTTTTCAAAACCACCTTGATCCATATTACCAAACACACTCCAATGGATGTGGTGATGCAACTTCTGTCACACTAGTGCATCATTCCATGTGGTAGTTGCATTCCAGGGGCTTTTGGGATTTCTAACCATGGTTTGACACATGGAGTCCACTAGAGTCATTACATTTGTTAATGGAAAACGCACCCTTATCCACATTACCACACACACTCCAATGGATGTGGTGATGCAACTTCTTTCACAGTAGTGCATCATTCAATGCGATAGTCGTATTTCAGGGGCTTTTTGGGCATTCTAACCATGGTCTAACACATGGAGTCCCTAGAGTCATTGCATGTGTTATTTTCCAAACCACCTTGATACACTAGAGGAATTGCATGTGTTGTTTTCCAAACCATCTTGATCCATAGTACCACGCACACTCGAGTATATGTGGTGAGGCAACTTCAGTCGCACTAGTGCATCATTCCTTGTGAAAGTTGCATTCTAGGGGCTTTCGAGCTTTCTGACTATCATTTCACACATGGAGTCCAGTAGAGTCATTACACGTGTTATTTTAAAAACCTCCCTTATAAACATTACCACACACACTCCAATGGATGTGGTGATGCAACTTCTGTCACACTAGTGCATCATTCCATGTGACAGTTGCATTCCAAGGGCATTTTGGGATTTTTGACCATGGTTTGACACATGGAGTCCCTAGAGTCATTGCATGTGTTCTTTTCCGAACCACCTTGATACACTAGAGTCATTTCATGTGTTATTTCCCAAACCACCTTGATCCACATTACCACTTACACTCCAGTAGATGCGGTGATGCAACTTCAGTCACACTAGTGCATCATTCCTGGTGGAAGTTGCATTCTAGGGGCTGTTGGGATTTCTGACCATGGTTTGGCACATGCAATCCGCTAGAGTCATTGCATGTGTTCTTTTCAAAATCACCTTGATCCACATTACCACACACACTCGAATGTATGTGGTGATGCAACTTTTGCCACACTAGGGAATAATTCCATGTGGCAGTTGCATTCTAGGAGCTTTTTGGGCTTTCTAACCATGGTTTGAAACATGGAGCCCCTAGAGTTATTGCATGTGTTATTTTAAAACCCACCTTGATATACTAGTCATTGCATGTGTTATTTTCAAAACCACCTTGATCCACATTCCACACACACTCCAGTGGATGTCGTGATGGAACTTTTGTCACACTGGTGCATCGTTCCATGTGGTAGCTACAGTACAGGAGCTTTTTGCGCTTTCTGTCCATGGTTTGACAAATTAAATCCACTATAGTCATTTCATGTGTTCTTTCCAAAACCACCTTGATCCACATTACCACTCACACTCCAATTAATGTGGTGATGCAACTTATGTCACATTGGTGCATCAGTTCATGTGGTAGTTGCATTCCAGGGGCTTTTCAGGATATTCTTACCATGGTTTGACACATGAAGTCCACTAGAGTCATTGCATGTGTTCTTTTCAGAACCACCTTGATCCACAAGAACACACACACTCCAATGGATGTGGTGATACAACTTATGTCACACTGGTGCACCATTCCATGTGGCAATTGCATTCCGAGGGACTTTTGGGGTTTTTGACCATGATTTGACACATGGAGTCCCTAGAGTCATTGTATGTGTTCTTTTAAAAACAACCTTGATCCAAATGACCACACACACTCCAATGGATTTGGTGATGCAAATTTTGTCACACTAGTGCATCATTCCACGTTGTAGTTGCATTCCAAGGGATTTTTAGGTTTTTTGACCATGGTTGTACACATGGATTCCACTAGAGTCATTGCATGTGTTGTTTTACAAACCACCATGATCCACTAGGATCATTTCATGTGTTATTTTCAAAACCACATTGATCCACATTACCACACACTCTAGTGGATGTGGTGATGCATCTTCTATCACACTAGTGCATCATTCCATGTGGCAGTTGCATTCCCGCTTTCTGACCATGGTTTGACACTTGGAGTCTCTAGATACATTACATGTGTTCTTTTCAAAACCACCTTGATCCACATTACCACACACACTCCAGTGGATGTGGTGATGCAACTTCAGTCACACTACTGCATCATTCCTTGTGGCAGTTACATTCTAGGGGCTTTTTGGGCTTTCTGACCATGGATTAACACATGAGTCCCTAGAGTCATTCATGTGTTCTTTTCTAAACCACCTTGATCCACATTACCACACACTCCAATGGATGTGGTCGTGCAACTTCTGTCACACTATTGAATCATTCCATGTAGCAGTTGCATTCCAGTGGATTTTTGGGATTTCTAACCATGGTTTCACACATGGAGTCCACTACATTCATTGCATGTGTTATTTTCCAAACCACCTTGATCCATATTACCACACAAACTCTAATGGATGTGGTGATGCAACTTTAGTCACACTAGTGCATGATTCCTTGTGGAAGTTCCATTTTGGGGGTTTTGGGGCTTTGTGACCATGGTTTAACACATGGAGTCCCTAGAGTCATTGCATGTGTTCTTTTCAAAACCACCTTGATCCACATTACCACACACTCAAATATATGTGGTGATGCAACTTATGTCACACTTTTGAATCATTCCATGTGGTAGTTGCATTCCACGGGCTTTTGGGACTTTCTGACCATGGTTTGACACATGGAGTCTGATGTCTACGCACTTCTATTCTTGTAGACAGTTGTTGGGCCTCCAAGTGCATAGGTTTGTAGAATAGTAGCAAGTTTCCCTTAAGTGGATTACCCAAGGTTTATCGAACTCAGGGAGGAAGTGGTCAAAGGTATCCCTCTCAAGCAACCCTGCAATCAAGATACAAGAAGTCTCTTGTGTCCCCAACACACCCAATACACTTGTCAGGTGTATAGGTGCACTAGTTCGGCAAAGAGATAGTGAATTACAAGTGGTATGGATAATAGGCAATGGTGCCAGAAAATAGCTTGATGGCGTGGAAGAGACTAAAGGCAAACTGAAATAAAGATGGAAGCAAGCAAACATGTAACAGATCTAGTTGCAAACGGTGTTTCAATGCTTAGAAACAAGGCCTAGGGATCATACTTTCGCTAGTGAACACTCTCATATAAATATCTTCTCTTCATGATACTACTCTTAACTACTATCCGGTTGGACACTCTAATCCATGGTAGGGCTATAACAACACACCTCAAATTTCGCTTTTCCCATCTAGGTAACCCCACACTGTCACCTTGATCACTAGATGGTTCCAACAAACACCACAATTTCATAGAGACATCCAACTCCAAATATAACTCATAACAAGTATTTGTAATCTCTAGCCTAAGTGCCACACGGTGTGCACACTGTCAACTTCACACACGTGGGGAGAGTAGAGATCTATTAAAGCACTTGCGTAGCAAGGTAGATCTACTTGATTACAAAGCTCATGATCACAATATGATCATGCATAGAGAGAGATGAACACATAGCTACCGGTAGAACCCTTAGCCTCGAGGAAGAACTACTCCCTCCTCGTCATGGGAATCAGCAACAACGATGGAGATGGTGGTGGAGATCGATGGAGATTGCTCCGGGGGCACTTCCCCGTCCCAGCAGGGTGCCGGAATAGAGACTTTCTGTCCCCTGAATCTCCCCTTCAGTGGCGGCGGCGCTGTGGAACTTTTCA
Organism: Avena sativa; assembly: GCA_916181665.1. Taxonomy (NCBI): domain Eukaryota; kingdom Viridiplantae; phylum Streptophyta; class Magnoliopsida; order Poales; family Poaceae; genus Avena; species Avena sativa. Next base: position 361,085,666 of record OV702291.1, on the reverse strand, counting down.
TGGCTGGATTCTTTAGGGTTTTCGTCCCGAGGGGATTTTATAGGCGAAGGGGCGATGTCAGAGGGTGGACTAGGGGCCCACACCACTTGGTGGCGTGGCCAAGGGGGACCCGTGCCACTCTATGGTGTGGTCAGCCCCTGGCCCCTCTCCGTCTCATCTTCTAGCTCCGTGAGTCTTTCGGTAAAATATCCATTGGCTTTTGTCCGGTCCAATTCCGAGAATATTCATTTTCTGGATTTTCTAGAACCAAAATCAGAAGAAAACAGGCAACGGGCACAGTGGCATCTTGTTAATAGGTTAGTTCTAGAAAATGTGTAAAGATACTCCAAAGTGTGGATAAAACATAAGAAGGTAGATATAAAACAAACATGGAACATCAAAAATTATAGATACGTTAGCAACGTATCAGAGTCCACTAGAGTCATTGCATGTGTTCCTTTACAAACCACCTTGATCCACTAGAGTCATTGCATGTGTTCTTTTCAAAACCACCTTGATCCACATTACCACACACTCCAGTGGATGTGGTGATCCAACTTTAGTCACACTGGTGCATTATTCCATGTGGCAATTGCATTCTAGGGCCTTTTGGGATCTCTGACCATGGCTTGACACATGGAGTCCACTAGTGTGATTGCATGTGTTCTTTTCCAATCCACCTTGATCCACATTACCACACACACTGCAATGCATGTGGTGATGCAACTTCTGTCATACTGGTGCATCATTCCATGTGGTAGTTGCATTCTAGGGGATTTTTGCGCTTTTCTGACCATAGTTTGACACATAGATTCCACTACAGTCATTATATCTGTTCTTTTCAAACTCACATTGTTCCACATTACCAGCACACTCCAATCAATGTGGTGATGCAACTTTTGTCACACTGGTGCATCATTCCATGTGGTAGTTGCATTCTATGGGATTTTTGGGATTGCTGACCATGGTTCCATATCTGGAGTCCCTAGAGTCATTGCATGTGTTGTTTTTGAAACCACCTTGATCCACATTACCACCTAAGTCAAATGGATGTGGTGATGCAACTTTTGTCACACTGGTGCATTATTCAATGTGGTAGTTGCATTCCAGGGGCTTTTTGGGGTTTCTAACCATGCTTTGACACATGGAGTCCACTAGAGTCATTACATGTGTTCTTTTCAAAAACACCTTGATCCACATTACCACACACACTCTAATTGATGTGGTGATGCAACTTCTGTCACGCTAGTGCATCATTCCATGTGGCAGTTGCATTTCAGTGGATTTTTGGGCTTTCTGACCATGGTTTGTGTCATGGAAATGGCCACGGCAGGCGCTGCAGTAGGCAGCGATTGATCGAATCGGGAGCGAGAGCTGGCAGCCATCTGCGGTGCGAGATGGGGGTGGATGCACATGGATTTATCCAGGTTCGGCCCCCTGGAGGTTAAAGACCTACTCCTGCTAGATTAGATTGATAGAGAGCGAGTTACAGGGGTGGCGAGCTCGGTGTCTAAGCAGCGAGTCGCTCGAAGGGGTGTATGATGGAACGTAAATCCTTAGAGTACCCTAGGGAGGTTTATATAGGAGGCACCTCGCTAGGGTTACAATATACAACCGAACAAGATATGGATTCGGAGGCTTTGACCTAATCCGACTGGGCTTCAAATATGCTCCTGGGCCTCTAGTCTCCAGTCGCTAGGCCTTCTCCTTAGTCACATTCTAGTCGCTGTCCTGCAGGCCCACTCGCGAGGCCTTTGGCCCAATCGGAACATCCTGTTGGGCATATCCCATTCGGCATATCCCCATCAATAGTCCCTGAGGCCATCGTTGATTCAGACACAGGTGTTCATTTGGCTGTCGGAGTAGGCGAGTCCAATTTGGACGCCTAGTCAAATCGGTGATGGACTCCACCGAAATCAAGGAAATTTTCCCCATGTTTCTAGTCGCCGTTTCGGCGAATGCAACCGCTGTCAAGTCACTGCTTCGCGAGTGGACAGGGCCCAATTGCAAGCAAGTCGACTGAAGGAGTTGGACCGTCATCTTGGTCAAACTATCCGTTGGATAGTCCAACGGTAACTTCGGCGCAATTACCACAGGCAACGGCTACCCCGAGATTGGCGGGTAGCACCCCCTTATAAGGGGAGCGACAGATCAGTCCTGCAGATCCTTCCCCTCATTCTTCATTCTCGCGCATCCATTTCTTCTGTCTTTCCTCGATCCACACTCTCCAGACCAAGTGACTCTATCTTCCTTCTTGATGGCGCCTCCGAAAGGCTCGTGGGGGAAATCAAAGTGCACCACGGCGCCTCCGCAAGGGGAATTGGCGGATCCCCGCGTCTTCTGAGATCGAGCCAAAGCCGCGTGCTGGCGAGTTCATCTGGTTCCCAAGCCATTTGGAGAGGGGCTTGGGGTTCCCTACCTCGCTATTCTTCCGGTGATTTTGCGCATATTATGCGATCAAGCCATCCGATCTCGGCCCACACAGCATCGAGCAGCTGGCGATCTTCGTTGCTGTCTGTGAGTGCTACCTTGGCTGCAGGCCATACTTCCCACTGTGGCTGGAGCTTTTCCACGGCCGCATCGGACGTGAAGGGTCCAGCGGCCCGATCTTGGCAGCCGGAGGCGTCACCTTTCAGCTGAAGTCGAAGGCCAACTTCGTCAAGCTTATGCTTCCAAAGAAGGCCGCGAGCGAGTGGAAGAGGAGTTGGTTCTACGTGAAGGAGTCCACTCCCTACGGTGAAGTAGCGTTGTCGGAATTCATCGCGGAAAGAAGTGAACCCCGCCGGCTGGCGATGGATAGGCTCCCCGATGATCAAAGGATGGCTATCACGGAGATGATGGACCAGATCCAGAAGCTGAAGGACCAAGGGTTGTCCTCGATCAACCTATATAATTGTTGGCTCGGGCGGCGACTAGTCCCATTGGAGGCCCGGCCGCACTGGATGTACGAGTACAGCGGTAAGAATGCTCCTTCCCGGAACAGCAAGGAATCATGGGATGCCAAAGATTACATGGCCGCCCTAAAGAAGATCATTGACGCGGAATTTACAACCACGTCAGCTGGGCTCGCTCCGTACGTGCCTATGAAGAATGAAGCCCCACAGTAAGTTCTTCTCTCTAAATTTAACTTCAGTCGTAACTCTCGTGGTGCGATTTGCAGCCGCATTGTCTGAAATTTATTTGTGTCCACTCTCAGTTGTTTCAGGTTTTGGAGGGCTAGCTCCTGGCGGTGTCGTGGGCTTCGGATGTCTTCGAGAGAGGTCTAACGCGCAAGCTAGGCCTAGAGTTGGATAAGCCTGCCCACATCAGCACGGGGTTGCGTTTTCTTCTGGTCGCCAAGTAAGCCTCGGGTTCTTCCTTCCGACTCTTGATCCTCCTTTTCTGTGACTTCTAAGCAGACTTTGGAGGTTTGGCAGGTCCGGCACAAAGAAGATTGCTCGCCCTTCAGTGGTGAAGATTCCGCCAGTTGCCACCGCAAGGGAAGGCGATCTCCCCAAGAAGACGAAGCCTGCTGCAGATGTCGCGCCTGCGGAGGGTGCAAAGAAGCAGAAGGGAGGTGTCGGTGATGCTATGGCAGGAGATAGCGCCAAGGGAAGTGATCCTGCTGTAGGCGCCGAGGAGGTGGCAGTTACCCGATCGGAGCCTGCCACAGGGGCTCCAATGATGGAACCATCGGCCGCGGCGACTAGTGCCCCGGCTAGAGCCTCAGCAACATTTCCACGCTTCATGGCGAAGGGGTTTCCGGGCGTGGTGGAAAACCAGTCTCCGTAGAGCCCGGAGATTGTTGACAAGGATGTTGGGTCTCGTCACGGGCGTACCTCCTTCATGGGCCCTTCGACGGACGCCAGAGAACTTCACAACATGCTTGGCTCTGCCATTCAGGTACGTCCAGTCCCCAAGTGTCGAATCGCTAAATTCCAGCGGCTAGGCACTGAGTTTCTTCTAGTCTCCAGTCCCTGAGTTTCTAGTCGCTGAATTTCAGCGGTAGGAACTGAATTTCTTCTAGTCGCCAGTCCCCGAGTGTCTAGTCGCTGAATTTTAGCGGCTGGGCACTTATTTTGTGTTTTTACATTTGCTAATTCTTCGTTCTGCTTGCAGGGCTTGCAGAGGGAGTCGGCATATCGACAGGCCGCAAAGGAGCGTCTGGAACGTGATCTACGCATGGCGCAGGAGGCAAACCGACAACTCTAGGAGACTGTTGGTGAGTACTTGATTCATTTTTTTTCTACGAACTGCTGGTGTTCCGGAGTGCTGACAGTCATTTCTTTTCTGTTTAGATGGTCTTCCGGCTGCGATTGCCAAGGCGCGAGAAGGATATGTCCCAATTGCCAAGCTGGACGTGGCGAATGGGCGTATCGACTCGCTGGTCAAGGAGTTGGAGGAGGCGAAGGCGACCTCGATCTCTTCTGAGGATAGAGTGAAGGTCGCGGTCGCTGCGGCTGAAGAGGAGCAGAAGGCTGTGGACTCAATCATCCTTGGGCTGCAAAGCAATCGTGCTGCCTTGGAGAAGCACGACACCAAGAATTGCCGGAAGCTCCTTGGTGAGTCGCTGCTCTTTTATTTGATGTGTGCGGTGAGTCCCCGAGTGGGGGAATCCGTAGTGGCACTGACGTCTGAATTTGCAGCTGTGATAGGGCAAAGCGACCCGGTGGTGCAGACCATCGACGCCTCGTAGTGTGTGACTGCGGTGGTGAACACGGCCACAGCCTCGGCGTTATGCGTCCACGTAGTTCTTCAAGGAATGTCCCCCACCGAGGTTATACCTGGGGGACTGACTGAAGTGTGGCACTATTTGGAGGAGGTACCTAGCATCGTGGAATGGATGGCGCGCTCGGCTTTCAGGCGCGAGGCCACCATGACGTTGAGTCTGGGTCTTGCTCACTTCCTCGACGACGTCACCAGCGACTACCCTTCAGCGACTGGCGCGGTGGAGATGTCGGAGGTATTGAAGCTGACCGCCAAGGCCGCCCGCTTCGCTGATCGAGTGTTGGCGATGGGGGACCTGCTGCCATACCAGGAGATGGTGGTGGCGACAGTCGACCTCTAACGGGAGCATCGTGAGCTGAAGTCGGAGCAGCCCTTCCGGTCGGTGTTGTCGAAGTCGTTGTCGACCTACCCGACGAACCAGTGACAACCATTCGTTCGTGTCAAGGGTGGTGGGGATGCTTCTTCATCAGGGCCTACAAAATAGATAGCTTCTCTAGGCGGTTTGTGAGATATGCCAAGTGGCGACTGCTTGTAATATGAACAATATTTTTTATGAGAGTAAGAGGAATCAATCGACTCGCAATGTCAGCTTAATTTTGTGGTGTGTTTAACTTTGGTGTGAGCGAGTCCCCGAGCATGTTCGCCCTATGTTAGGGTATAACTCGTTTGTGTACGTATGTGTTTGCTTTTGGGTTTTTTTTGTTGGTTGTCCCTTGCGACTCCCAAGGGGCGAGTCTCCGAGTGCGAGTGGGGATGTTTTTAGGTGAGTCCCCGAGCGTAGTACTTAGCCGTTTTGGGCTCGTGCCTATTGTGAGATACTGGTGCGTTCTTTGTAACGCGTCCCTTCCCCTGGTTCGGAGAGCCAATCGCTAGGCGAGTCCAAGGCAGCTCTCTTACTTGGTGTGTTCCCGAGCCGCGTGAGGGTTTTTCATTTGCGAAGTCCCTGTGCGTGGTACTTAACCGTTTGAGTCGCTTTGCGCGAGGATGGGAAGGACGGGTCGCTGTGGGAAGCAAACGTCGGTCGTCTTGGCCCGGTGGGCCAGTCGAGCAGGGTGACTCCGATGGTGGCTCCGGGTTGGCGTGTTCGTGGACGACACAAGGCCTGAATGTCTTCGGTGCCCTTGGGTCACACTACTTAGCCGTGTCGGTCGCTCGACCAAGGGTTTGACTTCCGTAGGTAGCATACTGCTAATTGTAGGAGTGTGAGTGGCACAAGAGTATGGAGAGTAGACACAATTTGTGTGATCCAAATGAATTTCATTATATATCATCTGGGTACAAGTTTGAGTTCTATGTATAGAAATTTCGGAGAAGGTTTACATTCCATGGCCTCCCGACCTCAAGCTGGTCGTCACCTCGTATGTCGATGAGGTAGTATGCGTCGTTGCTAAGGACTCGCCCTATGGCGAATGGCCCCTCCCATGGGGGGAGAGTTTGTCCATGCCCTTCTTGTCCTGGGCCAGTCGTAGGACCAAATCGCCCTCCTGGAAGGTGCGGGTCCGGACTCGGCGGCCGTGGTAGCGGCGGACTCCCTGCTGGTAGATGGTGGTGTGGGAGCGAGCCAGGTCAGGTGCCTTGTCGATATGGTCGATGCTGTATTGGCGGGCGATCTCATTTGTCGCCTCGACGTAGTTGGCGACTCAAGGTGTGTTGTGCTCCAGGTCGGTTGGCATTATGGCTTCGGCACCATAAACCATGAAGAAAGGTGTGAACCCCGTGGAGCGGTTGATGGAGGTGCGGATCCCCCATATTACAAGGGGAGCTCTTCGACCCAGCATCCTGGGGTGCGCTCGAGGGGTACTTGGAGTCACGGCTTGAGCCCGTGGAGGACGCTCTGGTTGGCGCGTTCTGCTTGGCTGTTCGACTCCGGGTGGGCGACTGAGGCGAGGTCGAGTCGTATGTCGTGTTCCTCGCAGAACTCTGCCATGGCGCCCTTGGTGAAGTTAGTGCCGTTGTCCGTTATGATGCTGTGCGGGTAGCCGTACCGGTAGATGAGCTCGCGTAAGAACTTGGTGGCCATCTTGCCGTCGCACTTTTTGATCGGCTTGGCTTCGACCCATTTGGTGAACTTGTCGACCGCGACCAGGAGATGGGTGAAGCAGGATGGGGCCTTCTTGAACGGGCCGACCATGTCCATGCCCCACACAGCGAATGGCCATGTGATGGGGATGGTCTTGAGTGCCGAACCAGGGAGGTGCGTCTGGTTGGCGTATTTCTGGCACCCGACACATCGTTGGACGATGTTGGTGGCGTCGGCATGCGCAGTGAGCCAGTAGAAACCGTGTCGCATGGCCTTGGCGACCAGCGACCTGGCGCCAGCGTGATGGACGCAGTCGCCGGCATGGACGTCCTAGAGGATCTTGTGGCTTTCTCTGGCTATACGCAGCGCTGGAACACGCCAGTCACGCTGCGTTTGTGGAGCTCACCGTTGATTATGATGAAGGATTTGCAGCGGCGCACAATCATTCACACTTCCGTCTCGTTGCTTGGGAGGATCTTGTGCTCGAGGAAGGCGACGTATGGTGCCATCCAGTCGCTGGGCTGCATGACCATGGCGACTAGGGCCAGCTCGGGTTGTAGTGGTATCCTGATGTCGATCTCCTTCGGTTGGCAGACCGAAGGTTTGTGGATGATGTCAAGGAAGACGCCTGCGGGTGGCGTTTGTCGAGCCGACCCGATGCAGGAAAGGGCATCTGCCTCCTCATTCTTGCGTCTGTCGATCCACTCAACTGAGTAGCCATCGAAGTGTCCTCCCAGCTGATCTACCGCTTGGCGGTACGCTATCATTGTCGAGGAGCCGGCGTCGTAGATTTCGGCGACTTGGCCGGCGACTAGGTCGGAGTCACTGTAGCACCGTAGGCTGTTGATGTTCATCTCCTTGGCGGCCCGCATGCCGTGAAGTAGGACCTCGTACTTTGCCATGTTGTTGGTGCAGGGCTTGAAGTTGAGGTGGAGCACGTAGAGAAGCTTGTCTCCCTTAGGGGAGGTCAGTATGACCTCGGCCCCTGTGCCGTCGGCGTTCTTGGACCCGTTGAAATAGAGCGACCAGTAGTGGAGGTATGGTAGCTTCTCCGGCTGCTGTGCTTCTTCCCAGTCTGCGAGGAAAGCAGGCAGGGCTTGCGACTTGATCGCTTTGCGGGGCTCGTATTTGATGTTGTGGATGCCAATTTTGATGGCCCACTTGGCGACTCGCCCAGTCGCCTCGTGATTGCGTATTATGTCTTGCAGTGGTGCGGAGGAGACGACCGTGATTGGGTGCTCCAGGGAGTAATGTGGGAGTCACCGTTCATCTCGGAATACCACGTATACCAGTTTCTGGTACTGCGGGTAGCACTGTCTTGAGTCTGTCAGGACTTCGCTGATGTAGTAGACAGGGCGTTGTATGGGGCGCTCCTTGCCCTCCTATGGCCGTTCGACGACCATCACGGCGCTGACGACTCGAGTGGAGGCCGCCACATAGACGAGCATTGGCTCTTTGTCGACTAGGGCGGCAAGGAGTGGGGCCGCGAGTAGCACTTCTTTGAGCTCTTTGAGTGTGTCGTTCGCCTCTGCGTCCCATTGGAATGTGGGGTTCTTGCGCATCAGGCGGTAGAGGGGCATTGCCTTCTCGGCGAGCCGGGGGATGAAGCGACTAAGAGCCGCGACTCGCCCGGCCAACTTTTGGATGTCGCGCAGGCACTCGGGTTTCCCAAGTCCCGTGATGGTGTCGATCTTGGTGGGGTTGGCCTCGATGCCTCGCTTGGAGAACATGTATCCCAAGAGCTATCCGGTGGGGATGCCGAAGGTGCATTTTCCTAGGTTTAGCTTGATGTTGTACCTCCACAGGTTTGCGAAGGTTTCGGCCAGGTCGGCGAGCAGGTCGTCCTGGCGGGTGGATTTTACCACCACGTTGTCGACGTAGACATGAATGTTGTGGCCAATTTGGCTCGCAAGGCACTCCTGCATGCACCTTTGGTACGTTGCGCCGGTGTTCTTGAGGCCGAACGTCATGGTCGTGTAGCAGAAGGCGCCAAATGGCGTGATGAACACCATCTTCTCCTCATCCTCGACCACCATTTTGATATGGTTTTAACCAGAGTACGCGTCGAGGAAACACAGCGACTCCGATCCCGCAGTCGAACCGATGATCTGCTCGATGCACGGTAGGACGAACTCCTCCTTCGGGCAGGCGCTGTTGAGGTTGGTGTAGTCGATACACATTCTCCACGTGTTGTTCTTTTTCAGAACCAGGACTGGGTTTGCCAGCCACTTGGAGTATTTTATTGGCCGAATGAAGCCTGCGGCTAACAGGTGTTGTACTTCTTCAGCGATTGCTCGACGACGCTCTTCATTGAAGGGCCGTAGCGACTGCTTTATTGGTCGCACTTTGGGGTCGGCGTTGAGTTTGTGCTCAGCGAGTTCCCTCGGGACACCTGGCATGTCAGATGGTTTCCATGCGAAGATGACGCGGTTCTCACGGAGGAACCCGATGAGCATGCTTTCCTATGCGGGGCTCATGTGTGCCCCAATGGTGACCGTCTGGCTGGAGTCGCCCGGGACGAGCTCGATGGTGCGGGTTTGCGTGGTCGCCTCAAATGTGGAGTTTGCCGCGGTTGGTTTCTTCAGGATGGTGGGGTCATCCTTGTTGATGTTGCCCGCGTATTTTGCGAGCTCCTCCGCGTGGTCAGTCTCCACGGTGATGACGGCGTCAGCGAGCTGAGCGCCTTTGTCCTCGCATTCCACGGCCATGTCGGGGTCACCGTGGACGGTGATGATGCCGCTCGGCCCTGGGAGCTTCATCATGTTGTATTCGTAGTAGGGAGTCGCCATGAATTTGGCGAACGGTTGGCGTCCCAGGACACTGTGGTAGGGGCTGTGGAAGTTCACCAACTCGAACATGATCCTCTCCATGCGGTAGTTTGCTGGTGTGATGAAGGTGACTGGCAGCTTCACTTTTCCAATTGGGTACGCCTTCCGACCAGCGACGATGCCGTGGAAGGTTGTCAGGGTCGGCTCGATTGCTGCTTCTGGGAGCTGGAGCCTCTTGAACGTGTCTAGGTACATGATGTTGATGGAGCTCCCGCCATCCATCAGTGTCTTGGGTAGCCAGTAATCAGCCACCTTGGGCCTGACCACCAGGGCGACTCGCCCTGGGTATTCGATCCTGGGTGTGTGATCCTAGCGACTCCAGGTGATGCTCTGTTCGGACCAGTTGAGGAAGCGAGGGATGTCAACTTGGGTCACCGCATTGACAGCGACCGCGTGAGCGAGGACCTTCTTCTCGCGTTTGGTGTTGAGCCCGGTGAAGGTGTGTAGCGAGCCCACGGTGTTGCCGAAGCCGCTGGCGTTTCTGTTATCCTAAGGTGGGTTGTTGTTGGGGTCCTCCCTTGCAAGCCTTGCCTTTTCGATCTCCTTGAGGGAGTGGCAGTTGGCGGTGTGTGGGTGGCGGTTTTCCCTCCCTGCTGTGATAGATGCAGGGCTGGTTGAGCAGGGCGGCAGGGTCAAATTTCGGCCTCGCCGTGTTGTCCGCGCGGTAATTTCTGCTGTCGCAGTAGTTTCCTCCGTCGCGGCGGAAGTTCTTCGAGTCTCATTGGCCATAGCTGGAGTTGGCGTCAGAGTCAACTCGCCCGTCACTATGGCGCTTGCCGGTGATGCGAGTGTTGTTGTAGCGCATGTCGCGCTGTCGCCCGCTGTCATGGCCGCTGGTGCGGCGTTTTCCTCCTGACTCGTCATCTGAGTCTTGGTTGGGGTCCTCTTCCGAGTAGCGCCTTGCGATCTCGAGGAGGTCGGGGATGTTGTCGAGCGTCCGGTAGACCCTTTTGTTCTTAGCGACCAGGGGATCGTACCGGCACACGTTCTTGAAGCAATGTATCGTCGTGTCCGGGTGGATGCCGGAGGCGTTGATCCATAGTTCCTGCCACCTTTGGATCTAGTGGCGGGTCGACTCGCGTTGTCCCTAGATGCATCGCTCCAGGTCCTCAATGGTGGTGGCGCGGGTGTAGGGACCCTCAAAGTGCCTGACGAAGGCGTCCCGCATCTCCTCCCAGGAGTCGATGCTATCGGCGAGGAGGGTGTTGATCCATTGGCGGGTCACGCCCTCCATCATCAGGGGGAGGTAGCGAGCGGCTAGCAGGTCGGTGTGGCTAGCGATTCGCATCGCCATGTGGTATGTGTCCATCCAGACTGCTAGATCATACGTCGGATCGTACTTTTCGATCTCTTTGGGCGCCTTGAAGTTGGCAGGGTACTTCTCTCCTCGTATCATAGGTCTGAAGCACTGGGGGCCAACTCGGCTGAGCGATCCCCTGGGTTCGGGGTCACCACGGTTACTAAGGGTGTGCCTCAGGTTGTTGGGCTGGCGCGCCCGCTAGGCCTGGTTGTTGACGATGTGTGTTCGGGCATCGATGGGTTGCCCGCTGCCGGTGACCGTGTTGTTCACCGGCCGCGGCTCGTTGGTGGAGAGCACGGGGTTGGCGGCTCGTGGCTGGTTCGCCAGGGGCTGCGGTGGTGGGAGGTCACAGCATTGGCGATGGTGGGGTGACCACTTGAGGCCGCCCTACTTGCCGAGGAGTGGGAATACATCCGCCCCTGCAGGTCAACTCCCATGGCTTGCTGCTCGACGGCCCTGGCGAGTAGGGCCTTGGTGTACTGGATCTACAGTGCGCCCTCTCCCTGGATGTTGAGGTTGGTGACTACAGCATGGGCCATGACAACGTTGTCCATCGGGGTGGAGTATAGTGGGAGTCCGTTGGTGTCGCGGGCCTGTGGCGAGATTATGATTCGCGGCTGGTCCGGCGGGGGTGTGTGACCAATGGGTTGTGGCGGGGCCCAGTCGCTAGTGTGCTAGGTGGTGGTCGATTGCTGCCGCCTAGTGGTGCGTTCTCGCAGTACTCGCGCTCAGCCGCACGTGCGGGGTCGCTCTCGTCGTTGAAGTTTAGGATGCAGCTTTGGACGTTGGAGTTCAGGCGGGTCCTGATGCGATGCTGGTGGTAGAGTGACAGCTCCTGCGCCGTCGCCCGCTCGAGGCGGAATTTCTCGCGCTCGACTATCTCCTTGCGCGTCGCCTCCTCCAGTCGCTGGCGGTCTTCCTCCACCTCCGTGGCCATGGTGGTTGGCAGGATCGGTGTGGAGAATGGATCTAGCGGGGCGACCGTGCTGCCCGCCATGTAGATCGTGTTAAAGCGATTGGATCTGGCACGGAAGTCCTCAGGGGACTCCGAGCCGGAACCAGAATCGAAGATCCTGAGGATGGAGGAGTCCTCGAAGTCCTTTGGGTTGGAGACCCGCGTGATGGAGTCCTCCCGTGATGCCACGGTGATAGATTCGTCTACCGAGGAAGGGGTCGTGGAGTCGGCATCGTCGTGTAGGGTCGTGTCGTCTGCAGCGGTGTTGGTATCAGCCGCGTTGCTGGCGGCCGAGTCATACTCGGTGACGAGGCTCCTCATGGAGCGGACCTGCTCCTCCGAGAGTAAATCGCGGCGCGGCGGTGATCCGCCGACGATCACCGTTGCCGTTGGGTCGACCGCGCCGGTGAAGCCGACGAAGAGGTTGATGGTGCCAACCAGCATTATCACGATGTGGGTGATCGGGCGTGACGCCGGGATGTAGCTGCTAGGCATGATCTGTAAGATCCCGCCGATGGCGATCATGCGGCCGGTGGCGATCGGCCGATTGATCGGTGAGTAGGGTCTCGCCGTAGAACTCAGGCCAGTCCGTCTAGGCCCCATGGTGGCTAGCAATGACTCACGCTTCCCCGATCCAACAGCAGTTGCGGAAGTAGAGCTCCTGGATCCAAATCCCGCAGTGCGACAGAGCTCCGCAGTGAAGATGTCTCTCGTTCGTGCAGTCCGAACTTGGGACCACGGTCACAGTAGAGAGAGAGAGAGAGAGAGAGAGAGAGAGAGAGAGAGAGAGAGAGAGAGAGAGAGAGAGAGAGAGAGAGAGAGGAGAGAGAGAGAGAGGGAGGGAGAGGGAGAGAGAGAGGGAGAGAGAGAGGGATGAAGGGAGGGAGAGAGAGAGGGAGAGGGAGAGAGAGAGGGAGAGAGAGAGAGGGAGAGAGAGCGAGGGAGAGAGAGAGGGGGAGAGAGGGAGAGGGAGAGAGTCAAAGTCCCGGGGTGGGACTAAAGGAGGAGGAGGTGGGGAGGAAGGCGCCGCTGGCCACCCCCCATGGGCTCCACGTGGGGGGATGGCCCAATAGGGCCACCGGCCACCCCTTGGCCCCTTTCTCCTTTTTCCTTTACCTCATGGGCCCTTCTCCCTCCGGAATTTGGCCCATTAAGGCTTTTGACCTTTTAATTGATTTCTCTTTTATTAAATAATTATGAATAAATGATTAAATCAATATTTAACATTCATTCACATATCATTCAATCTTTGTGGCTATGGAACACTTTCCACCTCTACTCCAGACATCCTCCGGACTTACCGAAACCCTTCCGGATATCTCTCTTCTATTCTTCGGTGATTCTACCGATCTTGTAAACACTCTCTAAGCATCATCAAGCCCTAAAGAGTGATACCCCATAGTTTGGGAACACTCCAGACATGGTCGGGACACTCCCGGACCAATGATCGACAGAGGGACCTAGATGGCCATGTGATCCCTGTGCATTCCATGAAGATCTTCCGTTGTTTTGAACCGTGACTATCGTGTCTTATTCCTTTTGTCTCTTGATACTTGCATTGCCCGAGATCTGATCAATGACATCACCATGTCATGTTCAATCTCGTTACCGAACAATGCTACTTGACTCGTTTTGAAAAGTGATATTCCTGTGATCAAATCACACGTTGCGCAGCTATTGGATATAACTTCTCCGAGTGGGCCCTTGAGTACCTTTTCTGTCACGCGGATGGATAAATCCCGCTCTTGACATATATTGCCTCTATGGTTCCTGCGAATACCTGAACACACCTTTATGATCACTGTATTACTAAGCGATGTTTGATGCTATCTAAGCATTCTCGGGAGACGGTGATTTATATAGTCTCACGGTCTAAGGAATAGTCTACTAGGTCTATTCTAATCATCATAACTTGAACTTCGTGACATGATCGGGTCACGATGTTTCGGTTGGGTATTAGTTCATCATCTCATTCTCATAATGACTTGACTCCATTTCCAACTGGCATAAATGCCACATGATCAGGAAACCTTGATCATCTATTGACCAATGAACCAATGACTAGAGTTTCACCGGGAACCCCTGGTTGTTTATATATCACACGTGTATTGACGTTTCCTTTCAATACAGTTATAGCATGATATAAAACTTAATCATAAACTTTATGAAATATGATAATAGTCCTTATTACTATTTGTCTCTAGGGAATATTTCAAACAACAACTTCAGTCACACTAGTGCATCATTCCAAATGGCAGTTGCATTCTAGGGCCTTTTTGGGCTTTCTAACCATGGTGTGACACATGGAGTAAACTAGGATCATTGCATGTGTTCTTTTCAAACCAACCTTGATCCACATTACCACACACACTCTAGTCAATGTGGTGATGAAGGTTCTACCACATTGGTGCATCATTCCATGTAGTAGTTGCATTCCAGGGGCTTTTTGGGCTTTCTGACCATAGTTTGACACATGGAGTCCCTAGAGTCATTGCATGTGTTCTTTTCAAAACCACCTGATCCACATTACCACACACATTCCAACAGATGTGGTGATGCAACTTTTTTCACACCGGTGCATCATTCCATGTGGTAGTTGCATTCCAGGGGCTTTTTGGGTTTTCTAACCATGGTTTGACACATGGAGTCCACTAGATTCATTGTATGTGTTCTTTTCAAAACCACCTTGATCCACATTAGCACACACACACTCCAATGGATGTGGTGATGCAACTTCTGTCACACTAGTGCATCATTCCATGTGGTAGTTGCATTTCAGGGGATTTTTGGGATTTCTAACCATGGTTTTACACATGGAGTCCCTAGAGTCATTGCATGTGTACTATTCCAAACCACATTGATACACTAGAATCATTACATGTGTTCTAGTCAAAACCACCTTGATCAACATTACCACACACACTCCAGTGGATGTGGTGACGTAACTTCTATCACACTAGTGCTTCATTCCACGTGCCAGTTGCATTCTAGGGGATTTTTGGGCATTCTGACCATGGTTTGACACATGGAATCCACTAGAATCATTGTATGTGTTATTTTCCAAACCACCTTGATCCACATTACTACACACGCTCCAATGGACGTGGTGATGCAACTTCAGTGACACTAGTGCATCAGTCCTTGTGGCAGCTGTATTCTAGGGGCTTTTTGCCCTTTTGACCATTGTTTAACACATGGAGTCCCTAGAGTCATTGCATGTGTTCTTTCCAAAATCACCTTGATCCACATTACCACACACTCCAATGGATGTTGTGGTGCAACTTCTGTCACACTATAGAATCATTCCATGTGGAAGTTGCATTCTAGGGGAATTTTGGGCATTCTGAACATGGTTAGACACATGGAGCCCCTAGAGTCATTTATTGTGTTCTTTCCCAAACCACCTTGATCCACTAGAGTCATTGCATGTATTCTTTTCAAAACCACCTTGATCCACATTGCCACAACACTCCAGTGGGCGTGGTGATGCAACTTCTATCACACTGGTGCATCATTCCATGTGGAATTTGCAGTCCAGGGGATTTTTGGGATTTCTGACCATGGTTTAACACATGGAATCCATTAGAGTCATTGCATGTGTTCTTTTACAAACCTCGTTGATCCACATTACCAAATTCAGGATTACCTGGCATGGTCTTTTGAATACCTACACCAATGTAAGCAGTCTAGAAAGAAATCTGTGGTCATTAAAATTGATTTTGAGAAGGCTTTTGACACTATTGAGCATAGTGCCATTTTACAAATTCTAAGGCACAAAGGATTTCCACCAAATTTTATTAGAGTGGTTGAGGAAATTCTTTCCTCTGTTTTTTCTTCTGTGTTATTAAATGGTGTGCCAGGAAATAAGTTCGCTTGTAAAAGAGGGGTCAGGCAAGGGGATCCACTGTCACCTCTCTTATATGTGTTAGGTGGAGATCTTTTAGAGAGTATTGTCAATTTGGCTTTGAGATAGGGAAGATTATAGTTACCAATAATCAGGGAAGGTTCATTCCCTATTGTTCAGTATGCAGATTACACTATCATTGTACTCCCTGTTGAGGATGAGCAATTGTTTGTTTTAAAAGAGCAATTGGATCAATATGATGGTTTTACTAGGTTGAAAGTCAATTACAATAAATCATCTCTCATCCCAATCAATCTAACAGAGGAAGAAACAATTCATCTGGCATTAGTGTTTGATTGCCAAATTGGTACTGTGCCTTTCACCTATTTAGGACTGCCAATGGGTACGACTAAACCTCAGATTAAAGATTTTTCACCCCCAATAGATAGACTTGAAAGAAGATTATCCGCAACTGCTTATTTTCTCTCATATGGTGATAAACTGGTTCTAGTTAACTCTATCCTTTCTTCCTTGCCAACTTGTTATAGGTGCACTCTTTCAATTCCTCTGGGAGTGCTGGAAATCATTGATAAGGGCAGAAGGAGGTGTCTTTGGAGAAAATACAAGCATGATGAGAGGGCAAACTCCCTTTCTTCCTGGGAGATGATCTGCAAGCCAAATAAAAAAGGAGGACTTGGTGTACTGGATCTTCAAAAGCAAAATAAAGCTCTGCTGTTAAAACACCTTGATAAATTTTATAACAATGCAAACTTGCCATGGGTCAATTAGTCAAAGATACATATTACCATGTGTGGGTCCTTCTAGTGGAAGAGTATTATCAATCTTGCTGATGAGTGGAGAGCTATATCAAAATGTCAAGTTGGTTATGGTTTTACAATTCTATTCTGGAATGATCACTGGGCTGATGTTCTGCTGTCTGTGAAACTCCATAGACTTTTCTCCTTTGACAGAGATAAGCTAGCCTCTGTTCATGATATCTTCTCTCTTAGTAATCTTCATGAAGCATTCATGTTGCCCCTCTTTGCTAAGGCTTTTTTGGAATATGAACAGCTTCAGATATTTCTCTCTGGCACCAACTTATCAATGATTGATGACAAATGGATCTATCATTTTAGCAGTAACATATTCAGGGCTAAGGTTCATTATGAAAGAAATTTCAGAGAGATGGATAATGACATGGTTTCTGCCCAGATTTGGAAGAGCAAGTGCATGTAGAAACATAGGTTTCTGCCCAGATTTGGAAGAGCAAGTGCATGTAGAAACATAGGTTTTTTGCTTGGTTACTCCTACATGATCGACTGAACACAAAGGACATGCTTGTCAGAAGGCATTGGAAAGTTACAAATGATAACGATTGTGTTCTATGTTATGGACAAATAAGAGAGGACTTGAAACATCTATTCTTTCACTATTTGTTTAGTACCCGTGTGTGGAATTATTTACAAGTGGACTGCAGAGATGTTAGTTCCCCAGAGGCTTTTAAGATGGCTAAACAAAACTTCAATGGCCCATGTTTTACATAAGTAATCATTTTGGCCTGTTGGGACATCTGGAAGCAAAGGAATGCGATGGTCTTCAGACATGAGGAACCTCTTTCAGAGGTTGGAGATCTAGGTTCTTTTTTGAATTGACCCTGCTTAAGCACAGGTTAAGGGGTAATGCTAAGGTTTTGCTATCATCATGGCTTGACAACTTACCTTAAGGCACTGTAAAATAGCCTTTTCTCCCTTTTTATGCTTTTTGTCACATGTCTGTAAATATTCTCTAAACTTGTATTTCTATTTACCACTTCAATAAAGGACTATGGGGGCTCCCCTACAGTAGAAAAGTTTCAAAAAAAACATTACCAAAGACACTCCAATGGATGTCGTGATGCAACTTTTGTCACACTGGTGTATCACTCCATGTGGCAGTTGCATTCCAGGGGCTTTTTGGACCTTTCTGGCCATAGTTTGGCACATGGATTCTACTAGAGTCATTGCATGTGTTCTTTTCAAAACCACCTTGATCCACATTACCACACACACACCAAAGTATGTGGTGATGCAACTTCTATCACATTGGTGCTTCATTCCATATGGCAGTTGCATTCCAGCGGCTTTTGGGATTTCGAACCACGGTTTAACACATGGAGTCCACTAGAGTCATTTCATTTGTTCTTTTCAAATACACCTTGATCCACATTACCACAAACACTCTAGTCGATGTGGAGGTGCAACTTCTATCACATTGGTGCATCATTCCATGTGGTAGTTCCATTCCAGGGCCTTTTGGGGCATTCAGACCATGGTTTGACACAAGTAGTCCCAAGAGTCATTGCATGTGTTATTTTGAAAACAACCTTGATCCACATTACCACACACACTCCAATTGATGTGGAGATGCAACTTTTGTCACACTAGTGCATCATTCCATGTTGTAGTTGCATTCTAGGGGCTTTAGGGGCTTTCTGACCATGGATTGACACATGGAGTCCACTATAGTCATTACATGTGTTCATTTCGAAACCACCTTGATACACATTACTTAACACACTATAATGGAAGTGGTGATGCAACTTCTGTCACACTAGAGCATCATTCCATGTGGCAGTTGCATTTCAGGGGATTTTTCGGCTTTTTGACCATGGTTTGACACATGGAGTCCCGAGAAGCATTGCATGTGTACTTCTCCAAACCACATTGATACACTAGAGTAATTTCATGTGTTATTTTTAAAACCACCTTGATCCACATTACCACACACACTCTAGTGGATATGGTGATGCAACTTTTGTCACACTAGTGCATCATTCCATGTGCCTTTTGCATTCCAGGGGATTTTTGGGCTTTCTGACCATGGATTGACACATCGAGTCCACTAGAGTCATTGCATGGGTTATTTTCCAAACCACCTTGATCCGCCTTACCACACACACACTCCAATGGATGTGCTGATGCAACTTCAGTCACACTGGTGCATAATTCATTGTGGAAGTTGCATTCTAGGGGCTTTTGGGCTTTATGACCATGGTTTAACACATGGAGTCCCTAGAGTCATTGCATGTGTTCTTTTCAAAACCACCTTGATCCATATTACCACACACTCCAATGGATGTGGTGGTGAAACTTTTGTCACACTGTTGAATCATTCCACATCGCATTTGAATTCCAAGGGATTTTTGGGCTTTTTGAACATGGTTTGACACATGGATCCCCTAGATTCATTGCTTGTGTTGTTTTCCAAACCACCTTGATCCACTAGAGTCATTGCATGTATTATTTTCAAAACCACCTTGATCCACATTACCACATGCACTCAATTGGGTGTAGTGATGCAACGTCTATCACACTGGTGCATCATTCCATGTGGAAGTTGCTTTCCAAGGGCTTTTTGGGATTTCCGGCCATGGTTTGACACATGGAGTCCAGTAGAGTCATTGCATGTGTTCTTTTCCACATCACCTTGATCCACACTACCACACACACTCCAATGGATGTGGTGATGCAACTTCTATCAAACTGGTGCACCATTCCATGTGGCAGTTGCATTCCAAGGGCTTTTTGGGCGTTCTAACCATGGTTTAGAGTCGCTAGATTCATTTCATGTGTTATTTTCCAAATCACCTTGATCCACATGACCACACACACTCCAATCGATCTGGTGATGCAAGTTCTATCACACTACTGCACCATTCCATGTGGCAGCGCATTCCAAGGCTTTTTCGGATTTCTGACCATGCGTGGTTAGACACATGGAGTTTCTAGAGTCATTGCATGTGTTCTTTTCAAAACCACATGGAGCAGCATTACCATACACACTCCAATGGGTGTCGTGATGCAACTTCTGTCACACTAGTGCATCATTCCAAATGGCAGTTGCATTCTAGGGCCTTTTTGGCCTTTCTAACCATGGTTTGACACATGGAGTCCACTAGGGTCATCGCATGTGTTCTTTTAAAACCCACCTTGATCCACACTACCACACACACTCTAGTCAATATGGTGATGAAACTTCTATCACACTGGTGCATCATTCCATGTAGTAGTTGCATTCCATGGATTTTTGGGCTTTCTGACCATGGTTTGACACATGGAGTCCCTAGAGTCATTGCATGTGTTCTTTTCAAAACCACCTGGATCCATATTACCACACACACTCCAATGGATGTGGTGATGCAACTTTTTTCACACTAGTGCATCATTCCATGTGTTAGTTGCATTCCAGGGGCTTTTTGGGTTTTCTGACCATGGTTTGACACATTGATTCCACTAGAGTCATTATATGTGTTCTTTTCAAAACCACCTTGATCCACATTAGCACACACACTCCAATGGATGTGGTGATGCAACTTCTGTCACACTAGTGGATCATTCCATGTGGCAGTTGCATTTCAGGAGATTTTTGGGCTTTCTGACCATGGTATTACACATGGAGTCCCTAGAGTCATTGCATGTGTCCTTTTCTAAACCACGTTGGTACACTTGAATCATTGCATGTGTTCTAGTGAAAAATTCCTTGATCCACATTACCACACACACTCTAGTGTATGTGGTGATGCAACTTCTGTCACACTGGTGCATCATTCCATGTGTCAGTTGCATTCTAGGGGATTCTTGGGCATTCTAACCTTGGTTTGACACATGGAATCCACTAGAGTCTGATCAATATTACCAAACACACTCCAATAGATGTGGTGATGCAACTCCAGTCACACTGGTGCATCATTCCATGTGCCAGTTGCATTCTAGGGGATTTTTGGGCTTTCTGACCATGGTTGGACACATGGAATCCACTAGAGTAATTACATGCATTATTTTCCAAACCACTTTGATCCACATTACCAAAAACACTCCAATGGATGTGGTGATGCAACTTCAGTCCTTGTGGCAGCTGCATTCTTGTGCTTTTTGGGATTTCTGACCATTGTTTAACACATGGAGTCCCTAAAGTCATTGCATGTGTTCTTTCAAAAATCACATTGATCCACATTACCACACACTAAAATGGATATGGTGCTGCAACTTCTGTCACACTATTGAATCATGCCATGTGGCAGTTGTATTCTAGGGGCATTTTGGGCATTCTGAACATGGTTTGACACATGGAGCCCCTATAGTCATTTCTTGTGTTCTTTTCCAAACCACCTTGATCCACTAGAGTCATTGCATGTATTCTTCTCAAAACCACCTTGATCCACATTACCACAAACACTCTAGTGGGCTTGGTGATGCAACTTCTATCACACTGGTGCATCATTCCATGTGGAAGTTGCATTCCAGAGGATTTTTGGGATTTCTGACCATGGTTTAACACATGGAGTCCACTAAAGTCATTGCATGTGTTCTTTTACAAACCTTGTTCATCAACTCTACCAAATACCCTCCTATGGATGTGGTGATGCAACTTCTATCACACTGGCGTATTAATCAATGTGGCAGTTGCATTCCAGGGGCTTTTTGGGCTTTTCTGACCATAGTTTGACACATGGAGTCCACTAGAGACATTGCATGTGTTCTTTTCAAAACCACCTTGATCCACATGACCACACACACTCCAAAGTATGTGGTCATGCAACTTCTATCACACTGGTGCATCATTCCATATGGCAGTTGCATTCCAGGGGCTTTTGGGCTTTCTAACCACGGTTTTACACATGGAGTCCACTAGAGTCATTACATATGTTCTTTGCAAACCCACCTTGATCCACATTATCACAAACACTCCATTCGATATGGTGATGCAACTTCTATCACAATGGTGCATCATTCCATGTGGTAGTTGCATTCCAGGGCCTTTTTGGGCTTTCTGACCATGGTATGACACATGTAGTCCCTAGAGTCATTGCATGTGTTCTTTTCAAAACCACCTTGATCCACATTAGCACACACTCCAATGGATGTTGTGATGCAACTTTCGTCACACTGGTGCATCATTCCATGTGGTAGTTGCATTCTAGGGGATTTTTGGGCCTTCTGACCATGGTTTGACACATGGCGTCCACTAGAGTCATTACAAACCCACAAGGTTTTGAAGGCTAGTTGATAATGTGCCTTGGCAGGCTTATTTTACTCAAAGTTTGAAATCAATCCTTGGTCAACTCAAGCACGATCAAGCTCAAACCTCTATACCATGTTGATGTACATCACTTGGTCTATCCATCCATCAAACCCATGCCCCAAGGGGAGCTCTGAGCTCCAAGATCCAGCAAGGTTTTATTGGTATGACAACAACTTTACCCCAGATCCCTTTTTCCTTGTTCTCCATTAAAATCACCTTGACTTATCAAATCCCAAGGTTGAAAATGCTTGTTCCACCTTGCGTTAATCATATACCTTGCTTATAAAGATTTATCAATAATTACCCATATTTATTATGGACCAAAATCTATTAAACCTCCTAAATGGCCAGAAACTCCAAAACTCTCTTTCTATAGGCAAGATTGCTTTTCTCCAAAGCACCTTGCCAACTCAAGCTACCTTTGAGGCATATATATCATACCCTACCTTCCTATCTCAAAAATAAATATTTTTGGGATCCTTTGTTATTTCTTTTTGCCTATTTTCTTAAAGGGAAGAAGTGGAATAATAATTATTTTAAATGCTTTTAAGCCTCAATAAATCTTAGGAAAATTCCCCTAAGTGTGTATTCACATTTGGGACCATCCCACATCAAAAACTCCACCTGACCAATTCAAAAATACCAAATAAATTCCTAAAAACTATTTCTGCACTATTTGAATAATTGATATAAAGTGCATCTAGAATTCTCTGAAAAATCCCAAATAAATCTTAGAGATGCATCTTAACCTTACCCATCTACCAGCATCCTTCCCTAAGTTGTTTAAGATCAAAAATCAAGAAATAACTCTTGATCATCCTTTATGGCAGATTTGAACATTTATCCTTTTAGCACCAAAAACCAAACCAAACCCTCTCTCCAACCTTACCAAGCAAGCTTGTACAACACCCACCCCTCCTCTGGTCGACCATCACTGTAGCACGACCACTGTAGCTTCCCCTCCCTTGTCTCTTGTGTTTGGAAGAGGAGTAGAGAGAAGAGAGACAACCACAAGATGACAAAATCTCTTCAAAGCTTGCCACAACAGCAACCCTCCCTCTCTTTGACCTGCAGCTCGACCAGATACCACCCTCTCTGCCCACAACATCCTCTCCCCCTAGTTTCCCTCCTCCCTCACATGCTCAATGGACCAAGTCCATGATGGACTACTCCCTCCCGGTTAAATAGGCCAGAGGCCACCCCAGCTCCCCTCTCTGGCTCATTTGCCTCCCTCCCACTCCACCTCACCTCCCAGAGCCTCCTCTCCCTCTCCCCTGCTTTGTACTATTCAAGAGGGAGAGAGAAGAAAAACTTCGGCCTCCTCCATTAATTGAGCAAGGTTCCTCCCCCTCTTGCTCTCTCCCTCTGCATGTCACCCTGCGGTGACCCCCTCCTCCTCCTTTATCTAATCATGTTCTTCTTTTGGCCCAGGACCACCTGTACCGTCGCCACGGTCAAGCTCCGACGATCTCCATTCAGTCGTGACCACGTGAGGTACCTCTCGTCGTGAAATCTGGACATGCCGCCCCTCTTCCGGCTCGTCATCGACTGTCACGTTGCCTCGTGGCCTCCCCGCCGCCTCCCAAGGCCTTAGGTGAGCCCCCTAAACTTCGCTGGCGAAACCTAGGGTTTCCCCACCGCCGTCGCTCGGTCTGAGGAGGAGGAAGATCGACGTCCGTCGATTCCTCCTAAATCGAACGGCTCACAACCTTCTGTACCTCTTTGGCCTCGTCAAGGCACTGACCGGCGGGCCCCGTCGCAGGGGTTTGAAATCCCGCCTCCCACGCGGCGCAGCCCTGGCGTGGGCCGAATTCGCTCCCCCCGGCCCATTTCCCTCCGGAAAACTAGCCCACCCCCACTTCCTTTTTAATATTTTCCACTAGATCTGCAGTTTCCATGTTTGGATTAAATTCGTTTGGAAATGAAAAATACTTCCAAATTCCTAGATCTGAATTTTTGTTTATACCCAAATGTTTTCCTCAACATTCAGTACAATAATTGAACCAAAATTTTGTCTAGATTAAGCCTAGTAATTTAAATACCAAAAGTTGTCCCTTTTTATAATCAATTACTTCTGATGGGTTTACAACTCCAAATAGGATAAACCCATGTGCCCCTGGTAGGTACTGCATGTACCTATCTCATGACCTCGGCCTCCGTCCAAGTGGAACCATTAAAATCCTGTAGCAAAAATAATAAGATCCATCTGATTATGACTTTTGAAATTTTCCTAAGCTATACCATGAGTTCAATTGACCCAATTCCAACTCTCCTGGATGAGATACATAGATATCTACCCAACCCTAGGATACCACTAATTTTTTAGCCTCTGTCAATTTGTAGTGAATTAAATACTTCTGTATATAGATTTATCACTAGATAAATCACTACAGTAGCTCTGCAACTCCAAAAATAGTGAGTCCAGTTGGTACTGGGAGGTATTTGCAATACCTATCCATTGCCCTTTACATCCTATCAAAAGTCCTTGTATATTCAATTTGATGACCAAGATAATTTTTCTATAGAACTGCCTTTGGGAATTTCCTGAGGGCATTCTGATAATTATCTTGACCTGATTCCAACTCTCTGTGAATCAGTACCTCAAAATCTATCTAACCATCCAAGGAAATAATTTTTGGAGCTCTAGAACTTTTCTGGGGAATTATTTCCTAAAACTAGAGATTTTATCACTAGAATATCCATAAGAAATTAAAGAAAATTGATAAAATAGTGAAACCACTTTTGTTGGCCTTATTTTGTCATTACCTACCTGATGGTATCATCTTTGCATATTTATGTCATACAGACCCAAGCGTAGTTCTAAATCCCCTTGACAGGTGGTATTTGGACAAATACATCCTAAAACAAAGACCACAAGGGCAATTAAAGTAATTCCAATTACAACCCACTCAATCTATCAAAACCTACTGATTTGAGTAATGTGTGGTATGTTTGTTTGCTATATTGTAGTGATGCTTGTATGCCCTGTGTTGATTGTGGTTTGGTTTGCTTGCATGTGCTATCTTGACAATGATGGTTGCGGTGAAATCAAAGATCAGAAGATGGTTCTTATTATTGGTATTATTTGGGTATTCTAAGAAGAAGTCCAGGGACATATTGCCATATTGCTGATCATCAGGCAAGCCACCTTCTTGCTCATAAGCCTTGTCCTATTGTTTTACTCATGCATGTTTTATCTACTGTTTATCAAAACTGCATTATTTACTATATGTTGATGTATATATGGTAGTGGTTTGGCTCATCCGAACTATTACACTTTGGTACTACTAAGTACAACCCCCTTGAAGACACCTACTTGTCCCTAGTATGGTAGATGGTGTAATACACCATACCCCTTTTGGAGACCCTATTTTAACCAAAGCAAAGCTATAGGATGGGAAGACCACGGAAAAAGTTTTACCAAAAGTTTTATGATAAAACCTTGGTGAGGTGGGACCTCCCAAGAGATGTTGAGAAAGAAAAAGGTTTTGTTTTACAAAATGCTGAAGGAAAGATGGAGGAAAAAGGTTTACAAAAACGCACCCGGTTTTTTGCAGTTTTGCTAGAACAATTAACCCATGCAACTAAATTACTCTGGAATGGGTCAGGGCTGGATTTGATGTTTGTCTATTCTGGTATAAGCTGCCTCACAACTAGTACACGGGGTCGCGATCCCCGGAGGCTGGGCCTTCTCCCATAAAGGTCCATGTGGGACATCGACCTGGAGAAGGAACGAACTATCTGCGGGAAGCCAGGTGTTACTATGAGCCCCTCATTGAAAGCGCCCACTGTGTGAAGTGTAAAATGCGCTCCGGTTGGTCCTCGGTACCCGACGTCCCGGTTTTGAGGGGAGCAACACTCATAGGGTAGGCACTTATATTGGAGTGGGCATCCGGAGAGTCTTGATCGGTTACTCGACCCACGATCGGCGTAGATCAGGGTAGTGTACCCGGATGGTGTGGGGAAAGTGTGCAACCTCTACAGAGTGTAAATCTATTCGAATAGCCGTGTCCGCGGTCATGGACGGTTGGGAAGGTTGCTGTAGAGTGGTGCTGGTTTTATTTTCAAAAAGGATTTCGAAAAATAAATGTCTTTGGAAATGTTTTGACCATGGGATGGTCATAAAGGAGAAAGGTTTTGACCATGGGATGCTCGGAAGGGGGAGAAAGGATTTTGGTCGTGGGATGACCTGAAGACGGGAACAAATGGGTACCCCAATCCTAGTGTTTACAAAAACTTTTCAAAAGGTTTCCAAAAAGACTTTACAAAAGTTTTCAACCAAGATATGTAGATGTTATATCTACAAGAGAAACTAATTGACAAAAGAACCTCTCTTGGAGCCCTCCTACTACCACAGCCATAATGCATATCCTCTTGTTATTATTGTTAACTTAAGGTGGTTTGCGAGTACATTCAAAGTACTCACTGGCATTGTCCCTGGCTATTAACTTGGTCAGATATCGAGAAGAAGGTGAAGTGGATGACTATGCGAGCTAGGACGTTCTCCCAGTCAGTTGCATGTAGGTTAAGGCATAGCTCAGGCTCTACGCTTAATGAAGTTTCGCTGATGTTAATCGATGTAGCCATAATGGCAAATAAGGTATGATAGGTATTCGTTATGTATTGGATGTTTACTTTGATACTTGTCGGTTATATGCCACGACTAACTGATCATGGGATCGTGGTTGTATGCATAACAGGGATTCTTGGAGGATTAATCCGGGGGCCCCACAATCTAGATCCAATGGCAAGCAACTCGGGCCCCACAATGCATTCTCTCGACAACTTTGGGACAGCTAGATCCAATGCCAAGCAACTCAGGCCCCACAATGCGTTCTCTTGACAACTTTGGGACCGCAAAGTGACTAAATTAGCAGGAACTAATAACCATCCATTGAATAACAATTCTACTCTCTAAATTAGCTATCTATTGAACTAATCATTACACGTGCCACCCTTTACCACAACTATAACTACTAGGACGGGGATGACAACTACTAAAACTACCCACATGAATCTACTACCCTCCTCCCCCTTCACTTGAAGTTCATGTTTTAGATTTTCTACCACTTGATCAGATACGGCAAGATCAGCCTTAAGTGTCAACTTCTATTTGCAAATAAGCTCTGAATTCTTCTTTTCTTCCTCGACAGTATGCTTCAGCTCGAATATCAACTAGTTTTTACGGGCCAATTCATCACCTAAATTGGCAACCATCTCCTCCAAATCCATCCTATGGCTAGACCACTAGGTTGATTCATCTTGTTATGCAATGTACCGTGGATCATCGGCCTGCATAGCACACTGTAACAATCCCAAAAAAAACCCAATTGAAATCAGTCCGACAGGCCATGGCAACACTTCAAATCCGACGTGGTAGGAGAAGGAGAATGTGGCCACAATATGATCGATTCCCAACCTTCGCAGGTGTACCCGCTATGACCAGGCATTGAGGACTAATGTGCACCTGCAATATCGAGGAATTTACGGGAACCGAATCGATTAGGGTGGGCAGAGCAGGAGCAAAGGTCTTACCAAGCACTACTAGCAATTGCAGCAACTATTCGTCGAGCCATGGCGGCGGAACAAAATCCTGGTCGTCGTGGGTGGCGGACCTGCCTGGGGTCGTACTGCCTCAACGTATAATGCATGAGGACGAAACAGGTGTTGGAGCCGTGGTTGAGCTGTGGCGCGGCAGTCCGTCCGACTCCGCTGTAGGATGGATCCGGCGACACACTGACGATGGCTGCTCTGTCCGCCGGTGGGATAGGAGCTACTCGGGGCTAGGGGCTGGGAGCGGATGAGAGAGAGAGCCGACCTCACGTGTCATACACGACCCCGCTTGTCAATGTTTGGGGGAGTAGCTGCGCTAGGATTTTTGCATATTTGCCAATTTTGCATATCTGCAAAACTTTTTCTTTGAAATTTGCATATTGACCACATGACCACCACATGTCTATGACACATAAAATGGCAAATATGCAAGCTGCAAAGTAAAACGTGGAAAATATGCAAATCCCCCTCTAGCCCCACATGACGGCCCCATCGGTCCTTGGCTTCGTCATCCCCACAAGGTAGCCCCATCATACATTGGCTTCGACGGCCCCATAGAACGGCCCCATTTGTCATTGGTTGCACTGGCCACACAAAAAGGAAAAATGCGGCCCACAAGTCAGCGAGAGATGGATGGCTGGTCCGACGTGTATCCTGGCCCCACCCGTCAGCATGTAACGGCCACGACACGACCCGCCCCAACATGGTCCCACTGTTCACCATGTAACGGTTAAGCCTTTAACCTCACGACATCCCTCCATCCGAGCGCCTCCGAGGGTTTTAGAATAGAGGGAGTGGAAAAGTGAGGAAAAGTTAAGTGGATGGGGAAAACTGAGTAAAACTAATGAACCAGGGGCACAAAAATAGAAATCCCTAAAATGTAAACCCTTTGTCAAAAAATGTAAACTCAAGATATATATATAAATATGTACACATAGAGGATTTGAACTAAAGACAAATAGACGTAAACTGAGTGCTTTGCCACTGCACCAAAGATATCTATAGAAATTAAATCGTTAAACATGTATAGTTATAAAACTTATGTATCAGTCTTCTAAAAAATATTTTGTGTGCCAACGTTTATATATTTTATTAAAATATAAAATGGTAGCGCTCAGGCATCTAAATTTATAAAATGCCACATAATGGAGCAGTTTCAAACATGGATAGGTAGAGTTTTTTTATTTTGAGAGGTGGGGGCAATGCCCAAAAGGCCGAATTAAAAAAATTTACCTACCTACATGGGCTGCTCTACATAGGCTATGCTCCATGGGATCCTATCTCAAATTTCTCTGGGCTATGCTCAGCAGTCCAGCATGTCTTTCTCTAAAAAAACCAGTCCCCATATCCCTCTCATTAGAAAGAAAGTATCCATGCTGGACTTTTTCCTCGCTCGCGCCTCCCTGTTTCGAACTTGGCAATGTTGCTTGATGCAGTACCTGTATAAGGTCTCTCTACTGGGTCCCACATGTTTGTCTCTCTGTAAATGAAAAGTGTGTATGATGGACTTTTTTTGGCTATGTCTGCTATTTTGACCTTGGAAACATTGCTCGATGCCACAAACGCTTGTGGTCTTGCTGCTAGAACCCACATGTCATCCTCCCTGGTATGTTCTGGCTTATGCACGTCAGCCTACCTGGTATGTTCTGGCTTTTGGTCCATGATGCCAGCCTCTTTGTACAAGTACTTAACTTCTTTTTTTCAAACCCGCCCATTAAACTCGAGGGATGCTGTAGGCTGGTGGGTCCATGATGTCAGCCTCTTCAAAAACAATATTGCTACATGAAAAAAGTAAATCCAAACAAATATATGTCAAGCACACAGGGTTCAAACTCAAAACCTCAACAAATATAAACTGTATGCGTTGCCACTACGCAAAATAAATCGGATGAAAATTATCATTAAAAGCTTTATAGTACCTATAACTTATATAGGTCTTCTTAAAAATATTTTATGTGTCCATGTTTCTCTCTCTTAAAATAAAAGGGCAGTGCTATTGGAAACTCAATTTATAAAAAGCCACATAATCGATTAGTTTCTTAAAAACATGGGTAGGCAGAGTTTGTTTTAGATGTGGGGGGCTATGCCAAAAAGGCCAAATTAAAAAGTTTGTGGGCTATGGTCAATGTAGCTCGCCGGATTCAAACACAGACCTCACTGGGGGAGGAAAAAAGGGATAATTCCTTGACAGATATTCATGTAAAAATATCTAAAGAACACACGCCACGTGCGCCAAAACAGGGATAGTATCCAATGACTTCACTTGGTGAAATCACGTTGTATATCTTTACCATCTAATCTCTATCCAAAACACATCCAATGGTTCCGATGACACACAGGCAAAAGCTCTAGAGCAAGCAGCCAGCAGCAACGACAGAACTTTTGACAAATTCAGTAGCATCTAAAAGATTAAGGAGTACAGAATAATAAGATATAAAAAATATTGACAAATTCCTAGTTCATATTCAGCAGTAGTTGACCAATTCTGAAGTATTTCAAAGTGACCGATTCAGCAATACAGACATTGAAATTCAATAGCAGTACAGAGAGAGCAAGATCTTATTTCAGCTCTAAAATCCATGTCACATGATCAGTTTGCCCTTTTCTCCAAACACACTTGACCACTGGAACACAATCATTATCATAATATTTGGTCATATAGGAAACCATCATATATATATATAGATATACCATACCAGTATGTACTACTCATAGCTCCAATCCAACAAAAGGTTGTCACGGTTTTACCACCCATATATGATCAGTGGAGATAAGACAACCACATAATTAATTACAATAGCATGCAACTAAAGAGCTAGATAGCTAGGAAGTTCATGAACAGCATGCAACATTTAGGGCAGCCAGATACATCGACCTTGACTGTTCTTCTAATGGTAAGTTTGGCTACTTTCCGGAACTTGCTCCACCTAAAAGTAGCTGCCAAGCGCCCACCAGTAGAGTTAATGGCGTAGTGTCCCTCGAATTACAGTCATTTTCTTTGCATCATGAAGACTATTGTGCCCTTTCGTCTGGCCTAGAGTTGCTTTGTGGCACTCTTAGATAATTCTGAGTCAAAGCAAGAGATAGACACATAATTACTAAGAGCAATGCACTGTATCATGTGAAACTTGAGAAGATGATTAGAGCAGTGATACGTCCAAACGTATCTACTTTCCCGAACACTTTTGCTATTTGTTTCTCCTCTAAACTTGTGTGATTTCGATGCAACTAATGCAAACTGATGCTGTTTTCAGTAGAATTGCTTTGGTGTCTACTTTTTGTGCAGAAAACCAACTATCAGGAAAAATCCCGGAAAATATGCCAAAAATCCTATTTCACCCGAAGACTCCAGGAGCCAGAATACGAGACGGAGAAGAGCCAGGGGGTGGCCACACCACCTGGTGGCGCGGGCTAGGCCAGGCCATGCCAGGGGGGGGTCTGGGCCCCCCAGGCACCCCCTCGGCCTCTCTCTTCGCCTATAAGGAGCCTTCTGACCTAAAAAATCGGGCGGGTCGATGTTTTTACAAAAGGAGTTCTGCTCCGCCGCCATCACCAGATTCCACAAAACAGCACCAGAAACTCCGTTCTGGCACCCTGTCGGGACGGGGAATTGGAGGAGATCATTGCCATCATCATCACCATCGCTTCTCCATCGACCATCCATGTTTCCCTCATCTATGAGTGAGTAATCCCGCGATGTAGGCCATGGGGATGGTAGGGATTGGATGAGATTGTACATGTAATGGCATCAGATTGTTAGGGCATGGTGCCTAGTATCTTTTATTAGTGCTTTCTGACTTTGTTGCGACTTGTTGTGCTTAATGCTTGTCACTAGGGCCCGAGTGCCATGATTTCAGATCTGAACATGTTATTGATTCATTATGATAGTATTGTTTTTGGTCTTATCTACAAGTTATATACACACGTTGTTGTCCGGAACCAATGGCCCCGAAGTGACAGAAATCGGGATAACCGGAGGGAATGGCTTTGATGTGAGGATAACATGTGTTCACGGAGTGTTAATGCTTTGCTCCAGTGCTCTATTAAAAGGAGAACCTTAATTGCCAGTAGTTCCCTTGAGGCCCCGCTGCAAACGGGCTGGCAGGACAAAAGATGTTGTGCAAGTTCTCATTGCGAGCACGTATGACTATATTATGGGACACATGCCTAGGATTATCTAGTACTTGGATGCTTTATCTTATTTATCTGCAATTGCCCTATGTTCTGATTGCTATGTGAATTTTCTTGTCCATGCAACACCTGTCCATCCATCCCTATGCCTACCGCACTTGAATCCCACTGTTTACTGCTTTTGTTACTACTGTCTTTGCTTTACTACTGCTGCTACTTTACTATTCCTACTACAAAACTGTTGCTACTGATAAACTGCTGTGAGCAAGATTGTTTCCAGGTGCAGCTGAATTGACAACTCAGTTGTTAAGGCTTATAAATATTCTTTGGCTCCCCTTGTGTCGAATCAATAAATTGGGTTTCACTTCCCTCAAAAATACTGCAATACACCCCCTATACTTGTGGGTCATCAAGACAATTTTCTGGCGCCGTTGCCGAGGAGCATAGATTTATTTATCAAGTTCACTTGGATTCTCTATTGTTCGCTGCTATCCATCCATCATGGGTAAGTCTCGTGATGGCAAGGTTCCTATTTTACCATCCACTACAAGAAGAGGTACAGTTCTAAACACCTCTGTTGCTCTTGATTCACCGTCTGTTATGAGTAAGTTCCTTACACCACCACATACACATGCTACACACGCTGCTACTACTGCTGATTCTAAAACTTCTGATGCTTATGATGCTGCTTCTACTGTGCTTGATAAGAGTGGTTCATTAGGTCCTTTCCTAGATGCTATGATTGCTAGAACTATAGCTAGAAACACCGAAACTCCTAATGAAGACACTACCACACCTGTTAGCTCACCTGAGTCTAGTGAGAGTTATGATATTGAAGATGGTTATGTTGAGATGATCGATGAATTTATTAAAGAATGTAAAAACACCCATGATAGGAGCACTGCTAAGAGTCTCCTTGAGAGGCGTACTATTAGACCCAAATTGTCTCCTATCGCTAAGTTTGTTGCTTCTCCCATAAACATTATAGATGAAGATTATGATTTCTCTCTCGATCTATCTTACATAGCTATTGTCGAGAAAGAACCTTTTTGTGGGACTAAGAATGAAAGTGCGGTAGCACATATGAATGAACTTTCTACCATGAGTGGCTTGTTTTCTGATGATGTTAAGATGCGTACTTACTTTGTTGCTAAGATTTTCCCATTTTCACTGAAAGGAGAAGCTAAAACTTGGTTTAGTAATTTACCTCCTGGATCTATTGACAGCCCTGATTGCTTGATTAGTACTTTCCTGCAGAAATATTTTCCTCCTAGTGCTAGACATGCTATTTTGCAGGAACTTTTTGATTTTAAACAGGGAGAAAAAGAGGTATGGCCCGAATCTTGGGCAAGGTTTTGTGCTTTGATTCATGCACAAGCTGGAAGTCTGATGACCCACAAGTACAGGGGTGTATTGCAGTGTTTTCGACAAGTAAGAGTGTCGAACCCAACGAGGAGCAGAAGGTGCTGGCTAGTGGTATCATTCAGAAATTCTCTGCAAATACTTAGCAAACGAATTTTTAGGGGTTTTCGATAAAGCAAGTAAACAAAGTACGAGTAAATAAAAGAAAGTAAGAATGAATGCAACAAGTGGCCCAATCCTTTATGCAGCAAAGGACAAGCCGGTTGTATTTCTATAGATGACCAAACGTTCTCAAGGACACATGGGAAGACTGTCAAGTGCTTTCGCTTCATATAGTCGATTAATCTTCTTTAGCTTGCTAAGTGTTGTGTGGGTGAACCTGTGCTAATGTACCGCCCCATCCAATACTAATACATACTTGTGATTATACCCCTTGCAAACATCCGTAAATACAAGAAAGTAATTAAGGTAGAAACCTAACCACAGCTTTAAACTCTAAGACCCTTACGTCCCTTGTGCAATGGTTTCCTAACGGGGGTTCAGGTTTCTGTCACTCCGGCAACCCCTACGATTAGTAGCCAAATACACAATGCATTCCCCTAGGCCCATATAGGTGAAGTGTCATGTAGTCGACGTTCACATGACACCACTAGAAGAAGTACACCACAACTTAAATAACAATCTATTGAATCTTTGTCAACGCAACTCCACTACTAACAACAAGACTTCTCCCATGTCCTCAAGAACAAAACGAACTACTCACAAGACATCATATGGATCATGATCAAAGATGGAATAATGATGTATAACAATCTGAACATAAACAATAATTCAATGGTTCACTCAATAGCATCAACTACAAAGAGTAATCAACATCGAGAAAGTTTCCCCTATGAACTATGCAAGATTCAACGCAATTGTTACAGCAATATGGAGATGGTGATGAGGGTGTTGATGGTGATGATGGTGGTGATGATGATGATGATGATGATCCCGATGAAGTCTAGCTTGATGGTGTTGTCGATGGCCACGATCTCCCCTCTCCGGGAAGGAATTCTCCTGGCAGAAATCTGTCTTCCCGAGAGATCTTTCTCTCTCGGTGTTTTCCGCCCCACAGAGGCGGCGGAATCTTTTTGTGGTCACTCCCCGAGTCTTAGGGTTTCGTGGGAATGATATACGCCAGAGGGGAGAGGCTAGAGTGGGCCAGGGTGGCCACACCACTCCCTGGCGCGACCTAGGCCTGCCCGCGCCATGGGGTGGTGTGGGCCCCCTGTGGCCCACCTCCACTTCATCTTATGGCATCCTGAGTCTTCTGGAAAAATAGGATTTTCCGTATATTTTCCCGGATTTTCTGATCTTCGCGAATTTTGCCTCCAAACAGCACCTTTTCCATCAGACTCCTGACTGCAGCGGTCCATGCTCCAAAAGTCATCAACCATGCAAAAATAGATGAAATAACATAAGTATCACCTCTCAATACGAAATATATCAATGAATAATAGTGAATTAAGACATAGAATAGTGATGCAAAATGGACGTATCAACTCCCCCCAAGCTTAGACTTCGCTTGTCCCCAAGTGAAACTGAGCTCAATAAACATGACCTCAAGTTTATGGAGTGAAGAGTCGATAAAAGAATACGGACAAGAAGCATCACATTCATCCAAAGCATAGATCATAACAGAAGACAACTCACTATTATATAACTCAACTTGCAATGAGTAAAGGAAACACAATAAAGATACGTAGAGTAGATCATAATTGGTAATGGCAAACTTAGCTCTTGGTCGAAGAATAGTTGATAATTTGCTGGAGTTCACAAATAGCTGGCTTTTCAATGATAGCTTTCAAAGTAGTAAACTTCAAGAAAAGAGCAATGTGCAAAACAAGGAACATGAGAAACATGATTGAATAAATCATCATATGAATGAATGAAACACATCAACTCAAAATACTTGCTGAGATAGAAGGGAGTAGGTTTACTGACTCAACTACAAAGTAAAAGAAAGGCCCTTCAAAGAGGGAAGCAGGGATTGCAAGTCTCATAAAGAGCTCCCAAAAATTATGATACTTACTAGCTTTCAGCTCTCATTGCCCCCATCATAGGCATCTTTAGGTGGTTAAGGTTAAAGTGATCAAGAATGAGGATATGCATTGACAAGTTGTAAGTTGAGAATCTCATGTCCCTTGAATACGAGGGCTGCTCCTCATGCTACTCAAGTTTAGTCACCGGTAAGTTCTTGTCATCGTAAGCATATGTGTATCATAGAGAACCGCCAATGGGGTACCCCTTGCCCGATGATATGGAAGAATCCCCATATCAAAATGACAAGGCAAGCAGACAAAAAGTATCTCAGCAATCTTCTTATTTACCATGGGAATATGGTGCTTTTTTCTCTCTTTCCTCTTTTCATAATATCTCTTTTTTTCTCAATATGGGGCTCTTTTTTTTATAAGAAGAATGCTTCATAGATACTCGTTATGGTTACGCTGCAGGTTTCCATCATGTCAGCATGGATTACACCAGCGGCCCAGGCGTTTCTCTAACATACATGCATAACTCCATGGACTTACAAGCTCCCCTTTCATTTCACACCGACGACATCCATAGACAAAAGAACATGATATCAACTTGGTACAAAGTACCAGTGCAATGTTGAAAGCGTTCCCCATGACAACATGGTTCTGCTAATTCACAACTTACAAAGCGCAAGCATATACGCAATATAGGTGAGCACAATGGTTCAAGTTTATTAAATGCAAGAAAGTAAAGTGTGCCATCAAGTTCGTGAGAGCTTTAATCACTAATTTTCACATAACACGTTTAATTTGGGAGGTAGATAAAACAAGAATTTACTTGGAATAGAAATAATGCTACTAGGTAGGTATGGTGGACACAATTGGCAAAGGTTTTGGTTTAAAGGAGGTGGATGCACGAGAAGAATAACCTCTCAGTACAGGTTTTTGGCTAGCAAGGCTGGGTATCAAGTACAAGAGTTGAAGGAAACAAACAAGCATACAAATGATAAAAACAAACATGCAATCTTCCTTGGAAGCACAAAAGATCTTAACTAGAGAATACTAGACTTATGAGCAAATCAAGAAAGAAAGATGATGAAATTATTTTCCTCTAGAGTACTTCTATCTTTTTCTTTTCAACTCTCAAAAAGGTGTTGCTACTGATCGAGCTAGGTTTGCCAAAACCAACTAAATTAACTCAATGATCCCAGAGTGCTACCAATACTAACAACAAGATCAATCATATAACCACGAATTGAAAACTAACATAAGCTAGGCAAAAGAGTGAATGATAGAACTTCTCATTAATATTCCATAATGGAAACTCACACCAAGGGATACATATCTAATGAGAGAGGGGACACTTCCATAATGCAAACCATACTAAAAAATAACTCCTCTATTCATGATATGACTCTACTAATAAGGTAAAAATATAGAAGATAGTGATGTGATACCGCGACACTCCCCCAAGCTTGGAACAAACCAAGGGGATGCCAAACCTGATGATGAATTACTCCTTAGGTGGTGGTGGTATCCTCTCGATAAGCTCTCTGATAAGTTTCCCCAAGTCCTCAATCTCAAAGGTGAGATTACGAATAAGCTGCGAGTTTTGCTCAATGCGGCTCATGATCATGTCGTGTTGAGAATTCCAGCTCTTGCTATTCTTTCCCCACTCTTCCTCCTTGAAGTCTTCTTATTCTGCATGGCTAGAACGAGGCAAATCCCAATTGGAGGGTAATTTCCCCTTGGGCATATTCTGGTATTGATTCTCATGGATAAGGGTATGGAAAGGATTCCTGGTGCGTGGAGGAAGTGACCGTGGAGCCAAACTGTGACGAGGAGCTTTCCCCCCAGTCTGCATCCGTGCAGTCCTTCTAATCTTGGCAGGTTTCACCACTCCAATGCTTGCAATGGTGGTGCCGGTATGCGGACGTTGGCCTTGCTCCTCTTCACCTTCACTCTTGATCTCCTTCTCCTTCCCGGGGTCTTGGAGGTCTTCCTCCATGGGCTCCTTCCCTTTATCCTTGGCGGACACCATTGTGCTTCTAAGCTTTCAAAGAGTATGTCCGGACAGAAACAGATCGAAACAAAAACACGAGGAAAACATGATATATGGACCTCGGGGGATCCTGGGGGTTATATATTACGAAGTTTCATATCAAAAGGAAGGTACTGGGAGAAAACGAGTCAGAGGTGGAGTCCGGGGTGGACTCACCACCTGGTGGCGCGGCCAGGGGTGGGACCGCGCCACAGGGTGGTGTGAGCCACCCTGGCTCCATTTCCGTCCCTTTTTCGCTTCGTAGCTTTCCTTATTGACTAAAAACTACAAAAATATAGTTGGATTGTATTTTGGCGGAACTTTTCTTACCAGAACTGTTACCTAGTTGGAAACGGACTCTGCAGGTCTCTGAATTTGGTCCTCAATGAATTTCTCCGGAGTTATAACTTGAATCATCAATATCTTCATCTTCATACACTTATTTCTTGAGTCATAAAACCCTTCTCTTCCTTATTACACCATTATCTCCACTTCTTGGAAATTTCTTTCACACAAAACTTCACACAGTTCTCCTTAGCAACATTAGTATAAGTGAAGTGATAAAACCTTTTGGGTCCAACTTCAACTGAAAACCATCAAAAAAAAATCTACTGTAGCAAATCCTTCCAAAAAAACAAAAAGGAAATCGAATAAAGAAGCAAATGCAAGAGTGGCTAAATCTGTCAAAACAGACCAGCAGGTAAAGATCAATTTTTTCGAAACTCTTCTGTTGCTCAAATCAAAAAGTGCAAAACTAACGAAAGTTAAATAACAACCTGGGTCAGAAGCACAAAAAATTACAGCTCAATCCGACATACATAAATTTCTCACGAAGTTTTACGGTGAAGCACAAAAATCTGTTTCGGGACAGCAACTTCCCCAAATCTTACTTCTCTCTCATTAGAGGTCGATCTTGAAACAAAAACCAAACGAAACGGGTAAGGAGCGGTTATTAGCAAATTAATAACTTCCAACACTCAAAGAAACAAAAACAAACTAAAAGCAAAAACAAATTGGGTTGTCTCCCATAAAGCTCTTTCTTTATAGCCATTAAGATGGGCATGATAATTTTCAAGAAGCTCTCATAGGGATATGAATTGAAGTGAAAGAGAGCATTAAGAAGCAAAAACACACACACATTTAAGTCTAACCCACTTCCTATGCAAGGGGATTTTGTAAGCAAACAAGTTGTTGAAACCAAAGGCAACTTGCATAAGAAGGCAAAAGAAGTGCAACATAAAAACTTTCAGCATAAAACGAGGAAACTTGATATTATTGAGATACATAAGAACACTTTTCCCTCTCTCATAGTAACTTTCAGTATCATGCATAAACTTAACAATATAGCCATCACAAGGACCATCATAGCAGTGATCACTTATTCTAACAGAAAACACAGGAATACTAGCTCTCATAACACTACTATGTGAAACAATATTAGAGGTATCCTTACAAAGGATAGTGTGTCCCTCTTTTTCATACTTAGTGACAAAGTCTTTCACACTTGCTATTATAGGTTCATCAACCATTTGTTTATCAGGTTCAACAGCTTTATTCATACTTTCATCTACCATACTAGCCATCATAGAATGTTCCTTTACCTTAACTGGGAAAGGCATTTTCTCAATATAAGGTTTAGGTAAAACATGATTAGCAGTATAAACTTCAGTATTTCTTGAAGGAACACTCTTAGCAATATCTTTATAAGGTTCATGATACTTATTCCACTTCTTTTTAGGAACTTCAATGTAGGAAGCAAAAGCCTTAAAATAAGAAGCAATAGCTTGAGAGTCTAGACCATAAGCGTTTTTAATATTTTGAAAGTCATCAGTTCCCATAAAAGATTCAATGCATTCATAATCATAATTTATACCTGACTTTCTACCCTTGTCATTCTCCCAAGCTTCAGCATTGTCTTGAATACAGTCCAGAAGATCCCATTTAGCTTCTTCTTCCATGCGAGTGAATGATCCAACACAAGAGGCATCCAATAAATCTTTATCATGTAGAGGGAGCCTTGCATAGAAGTTATTGATAATAATATTGTTGGGGAGCTCATGAATGGGACATTTGAGCATTAGTAACTTCAGTCTTGCCCAAGCTTGAGCTGTACTCTCTCCATCAAGAGGCCAAAAGTTGTATATTTGATTCCGATCCTTATGAATCTCACTAGGAGGATAAAACTCTGAATAAAAGAGAGGCTCTATTTCCTCCCGTTCCAGAGCTTGACCATTCTTCAACAGCTTATACCATTCCTCAGCTCTTCCTTTCAGTGATAATGAGAATAACTTCTTCTTAACTTGATCTGTAGTAATACCTTCACACTTGAACAACCTGCATAATTCGTGTATAAAGAGTAAATTATCACCGGGATGGACAGTTCCATCCCCAACATAGTAGTTATCCATAACACGATCAATAATTCTTGTAGGTATTTTGAAAACATCTTTCTCAGCAGGTGGTGGCTTATCTACTCCCTTAACAGTGGTAGTAGCATTACCAAATAAAAAACTCAGCGAATTATCCATAACGAAAATAAAGCAACTAGCAGAAGTAAACAATACTCACAATAGAAGTTTCCTTTACCAGTTCCACTCTCCAATAGCGCTTCACTCCCCGGCAACGGCGCCAGAAAATAGTCTTGATGACCCACAAGTATAGGGGGTGTATCGCAGTATTTTCGATAAGTAAGAGTGTCGAACCCAACGAGGAGCAGAAGGTGCTGGCTAGTGGTATGATTCAGGAATTCTCTGCAAATACTTAGCAAACGAATTTTTAGGGGTTTTCGATAAAGCAAGTAAACAAAGTACGAGTAAATAAAAGACAGTAAGAATGAATGCAGCAAGTGGCCCAATCCTTTATGCAGCAAAGGACAAGCCAGTTGTATTTCTATAGATGACCAAACATTCTCGAGGACACATGGGAAGACTGTCAAGTGCTTTCGCTTCATATAGTCGATTAATCTTCTTTAGCTTGCTAAGTGTTGTGTGGGTGAACCTGTGCTAATGTACCGCCCCATCCAAGACTAATACATACTTGTGATTATACCCCTTGCAAACATCCGTAAGTACAAGAAAGTAATTAAGGCAGAAACCTAACCACAACTTTAAACTCTAAGACCCTTACGTCCCTTGTGCAATGGTTTCCTAATGGGGGTTCAGGTTGCTGTCACTCCGGTAACCCCTACGATTAGTAGCCAAATACACAATCCATTCCCCTAGGCCCATATAGGTGAAGTGTCATGTAGTCGACGTTCACATGACACCACTAGAAGAAGTACACCACAACTTAAATAACAATCTATTGAATCTTTCTCAACGCAACTCCACTACTAACAACAAGACTTCTCCCATGTCCTCAAGAACAAAACGAACTACTCACAAGACATCATATGAATCATGATCAAAGATGGAATAATGATGTATAACAATCTGAACATGAACAATAATTCAATGGTTCACTCAATAGCATCAACTACAAAGAGTAATCAACACCGGGAAAGTTTCCCCTATGAACTATGCAAGATTCAACGCAATTGTTACAGCAATATGGAGATGGTGATGAGGGTGCTGATGGTGATGATGGTGGTGATGATGATGATGATACCGATGAAGTCCAGCTTGATGGTGTTGTTGATGGCCACGATCTCCCCTCTCCGAGAAGGAATTCTCCTGGCAGAAATCTGTCTGCCGGAGAGATCTTTCTCTCTCGGTGTTTTCCGCCCCACAGAGGCGGCGGAATCTTTCTGTGGTCACTCCCCGAGTCTAAGAGTTTCGTGGGGATGATATACGCCAGAGGGGAGAGGCTAGAGTGGGCCAGGGCGGCCACACCACTCCCTGGCGCGACCTAGTCCTGCCCGCGCCATGGGGTGGTGTGGGCCCCCTGTGGCCCAACTCCACTTCATCTTATGGCATCTTGAGTCTTCTGGAAAAATAGGATTTTCCGTATATTTTCCCGGATTTTCTGATCTTCGCGAATTTTGCCTCCAAACAGCACCTTTTCCATCAGAATCCTGACTGCAGCAGTCCATGCTCCAAAAGTCATCAACCATGCAAAAATAGATGAAATAACATAAGTATCACCTCTCAATACGAAATATATCAATGAATAATAGTGAATTAAGACATAGAATAGTGATGCAAAATGGACGTATCAACTCCCCCCAAGCTTAGACTTCGCCTGTCCCCAAGCGAAACTGAGCTCAATAAACATGACCTCAAGTTTATGGAGTGAAGAGTCGATAAAAGAATACGGACAAGAAGCATCACATTCATCCAAAGCATAGATCATAACATAAGACAACTCAATATTATATAACTCAATTTGCAATGAGTAAAGGAAACACAATAAAGATACGTAGAGTAGATCATAATTGGTAATGGCAAACTTAGCTCTTGGTCGAAGAATAGTTGATAATTTGCTGGAGTTCACAAATAGCTGGCTTTTCAATGATAGCTTTCAAAGTAGTAAACTTCAAGAAAAGAGCAATGTGCAAAACAAGGAACATGAGAAACATGATTGAATAAATCATCATATGAATGAATGAAACAAATCAACTCAAAATACTTGCTGAGATAGAAGGGAGTAGGTTTACTGACTCAACTACAAAGTAAAAGAAAGGCCCTTCAAAGAGGGAAGCAGGGATTGCAAGTCTCATAAAGAGCTCCCAAAAATTATGATACTTACTAGCTTTCAGCTCTCATTGCCCCCATCATAGGCATATTTAGGTGGTTAAGGTTAAAGTGATCAAGAATGAGGATATGCATTGACAAGTTGGAAGTTGAGAATCTCATGTCCCTTGAATACGAGGGCTGCTCCTCATGCTACTCAAGTTTAGACACCGGTAAGTTCTTGTCATCGTAAGCATATGTGTATCATAGAGAACCGCCAACGGGGTACCCCTTGCCCGATGATACGGAAGAATCCCCATATCAAAATGACAAGGCAAGCAGACAAAAAGTATCTCATCAATCTTCTTATTTACCATGGGAATATGGTGCTTTTTTCTCTCTTTCCTCTTTTCATAATATCTCTTTTTTTCTCAATATGGGGCTCTTTTTTTTATAAGAAGAATGCTTCATAGATACTCGTTATGGTTACGCTGCAGGTTTCCACCATGTCAGCATGGATTAGACCAGCGGCCCAGGCGTTTCTCTAACACACATGCATAACTCCATGGACTTACAAGCTCCCCTTTCATTTCACACCGACGACATCCATAGACAAAAGAACATGATATCAACTTGGTACAAATTACCAGTGCAATGTTGAAAGCGTTCCCCATGACAACATGGTTCTGCTAATTCACAACTTACAAAGCGCAAGCATATACGCAACATAGGTGAGCACAATGGTTCAAGTTTATTAAATGCAAGAAAGTAAAGTGTGCCATCAAGTTCGTGAGAGCTTTGATCACTAATTTTCACATAACACGTTTAATTTGGGAGATAGGTAAAACAAGAATTTACTTGGAATAGAAATAATGCTACTAGGTAGGTTTGGTGGACACAATTGGCAAAGGTTTTGGATTAAAGGAGGTGGATGCACGAGAAGAATAACCTCTCAGTACAGGTTTTTGGCTAGCAAGGCTGGGTATCAAGTACAAGAGTTGAAGGAAACAAACAAGCATACAAATGATAAAAACAAACATGCAATCTTCCTTGGAAGCACAAAAGATCTTAACTAGAG
Organism: Avena sativa; assembly: GCA_916181665.1. Classification (NCBI taxonomy): domain Eukaryota; kingdom Viridiplantae; phylum Streptophyta; class Magnoliopsida; order Poales; family Poaceae; genus Avena; species Avena sativa. The sequence goes on along the minus strand of OV702291.1, from coordinate 361,043,180 downwards.
AATACTAGACTTATGAGCAAATCAAGAAAGAAAGATGATGAAATTATTTTCCTCTAGAGTACTTCTATCTTTTTCTTTTCAACTCTCAAAAAGGTGTTGCTACTGATCGAGCCAGGTTTGCCAAAACCAACTAAATTAACTCAATGATCCCAGAGTGCTACCAATACTAACAACAAGATCAATCATATAACCACGAATTGAAAACTAACATAAGCTAGGCAAAAGAGTGAATGATAGAACTTCTCATTAATATTCCATAATGGAAACTCACACCAAGGGATACATATCTAACGAGAGAGGGGACACTTCCATAATGCAAACCATACTACAAAATAACTCCTCTATTCATGATATGACTCTACTAATAAGGTAAAAATATAGAAGATAGTGATGTGATACCGCGACACTCCCCCAAGCTTGGAACAAACCAAGGGGATGCCAAACCTGATGACGAATTACTTCTTAGGTGGTGGTGGTATCCTCTCGATGAGCTCTCTGATAAGTTTCCCCAAGTCCTCAATCTCAAAGGTGAGATTATGAATAAGCTGCGAGTTTTGCTCAATGCGGCTCATGATCATGTCGTGTTGAGAATTCCAGCTCTTGCTATTCTTTCCCCACTCTTCCTCCTTGAAGTCTTCTTATTCTGCATGGCTAGAACGAGGCAAATCCCAATTGGAGGGTAATTTCCCCTTGGGTATATTATGGTATTGATGCTCATGGATAAGGGTATGGAAAGGATTCCTGGTGCGTGGAGGAAGTGACCGTGGAGCCAAACTGTGACGAGGACCTTTCCCCCCAGTCTGCATCCGTGCAGTCCTTCTTATCTTGGAAGGTTTCACCACTCCAATGCTTGCAATGGTGGTGCCGGTATGCGGACGTTGGCCTTGCTCCTCTTCACCTTCACTCTTGATCTCCTTCTCCTTCCCGGGGTCTTGGAGGTCTTCCTCCATGGGCTCCTTCCCTTTATCCTTGGCGGACACCATTGTGCTTCTAAGCTTTCAAAGAGTATGTCCTGACCGAAACAAATCGAAACAAAAACATGACAAAAACACGATATACGGACCTCGGGGGATCCTGGGGGTTATATATTATGAAGTTTCATATCAAAAGGAAGGTACTGGGAGAAAACGAGTCAGACGCGGAGTCCGGGGTGGACTCACCACCTGGTGGCGTGGCCAGGGGTGGGTCCGCGCCACAGGGTGGTGTGAGACACCCTGGCTCCGTTTCCGTCCCTTTTTCTCTTCGTAGCTTTCCGTATTGACTGAAAACTGCAAAAATATAGTTGGATTGTATTTTCGCGGAACTTTTCTTACCAGAACTGTTACCTAGTTGGAAACGGACTCTGCAGGTCTCTGAATTTGGTCCTCAATGAATTTATCCGGAGTTATAACTTGAATCATCAATATCTTCATCTTCATACACTTATTTCTTGAGTCATAAAACCCTTCTCTTCCTTATTACACCATTATCTCCACTTCCTGGAAATTTCTTTCACACAAAACTTCACACAGTTCTCATTAGCAACATTAGTATAAGTGAAGCGATAAAACCTTTTGGGTCCAACTTAAACTGAAAACCATCAAAACAAAAGCTACGGTAGCAAATCCTTCCGAAAACCCAAAAATAATTCAAAAAGGAAATCGAATAAAGAAGCAAATGCAAGAGTGGCTAAATCTGTCAAAACAGACCAGCAGGTAAAGATCAATTTTTTAGAAAATCTTCTGTTGCTCAAATCAAAAAGTGCAAAACTAACGAAAGTTAAATAACAACCTGGGGCAAAAGCACAAAAAATTACAGCTCAATACTACATACATAAATTTCTCACGAATGTTTACGGTGAAGCACAAAAATCTGTTTCGGGACAGCAACTTCCTCAAATCTTACTTCTCTCTCATTAGAGGTCGATCTTGACACAAAAACCAAACAAAACGGACAAGGAGCGGTTATTACCAAAGTAATAACTTCCAACACTCAAAGAAACAAAAACAAACTGAAAGCAAAAACAAATTGGGTTGTCTCCCATAAAGCTCTTTCTTTATAGCCATTAAGATGGGCATGATAATTTTGAAGAAGCTCTCATAGGGATATGAATTGAAGTGAAAGAGAGCATTAAGAATAAAAAACACACACGCATTTAAGTATAACCCACTTCCTATGCAAGGGGATTTTGTAAGCAAACAAGTTGTTGAAACCAAAGGCAACTTGCATAAGAAGGAAAAAAGAAGTGCAACATAAAAACTTTCAGCATAAAACGAGGAAACTTGATATTATTGAGATACATAAGAACACTTTTCTCTCTCTCATAGTAACTTTCAGTATCATGCATAAACTTAACAATATAGCTATCACAAGGACCATCATAGCAGTGATCACTTATTCTAACAAAAAACACAGGAATACTAGCTCTCATAACACTACTATGTGAAACAATATTAGAGGTCTCCTTACAAAGGATAGTGTGTCCCTCTTTTTTATACTTAGTGACAAAGTCTTTCACACTTGCTATTATAGGTTCATCAACCATTTGTTTATCAGGTTCAACAGCTTTATTCATACTTTCATCTACCATACTAGCCATCATAGAATGTTCCTTTACCTTAACTGGGAAAGGCATTTTCTCAATATAAGGTTTAGGTAAAACATGATTAGCAGTATAAACTTCAGTATTTCTTGAAGGAACACTCTTAGCAATATCTTTATAAGGTTCATGATACTTATTCCACTTCTTTTTAGGCACTTCAATGTAGGAAGCAAAAGCCTTAAAATAAGAAGCAATAGCTTGAGAGTCTAGACCATAAGCGTTTTTAATATTTTGAAAGTCATCAGTTCCCATAAAAGATTCAATGCATTCATAATCATAATTTATACCTGACTATCTACCCTTGTCATTCTCCCAAGCTTCAGCATTGTCTTGAATATGGTCCAGAAGATCCCATTTAGCTTCTTCTTTCATGCGAGTGAATGATCCAACACAAGAGGCATCCAATAAATCTTTATCATGTAGAGGGAGCCTTGCATAGAAGTTATTGATAATAATATTGTTGGGGAGCTCATGAATGGTACATTTGAGCATTAGTAACTTCAATCTCCCCCAAGCTTGAGCTGTACTCTCTCCATCAAGAGGCCAAAAGTTGTATATTTGATTCCGATCTTTATGAATCTCACTAGGAGGATAAAACTTTGAATAAAAGAGAGGCACTATTTCCTCCCATTCCAGAGCTTGACCATTCTTCGGCAGCTTATACCATTCCTTAGCTCTTCCTTTCAGTGATAATGAGAATAACTTCTTCTTAACTTGATCTGTAGTAATACCTTCACACTTGAACAACCCGCATAATTCGTGTATAAAGAGTAAATTATCACCGGGATGGACAGTTCCATCCCCAACATAGTAGTTATCCATAACACGATCAATAATTCTTGTAGGTATTTTGAAAACATCTTTCTCAGCAGGTGATGGCTTATCTACTACCTTAACAGTGGTAGTAGCATTACCAAATAAAAAACTCAGCGAATTATCCATCACGAAAATAAAGCAACTAGCAGAAGTAAACAATACTCACAGTAGAAGTTTCCTTTACCAGTTCCACTCTCCAATAGCGCTTCACTCCCCGGCAACGGTGCCAGAAAATAGTCTTGATGACCCACAAGTATAGGGGGTGTAACGCAATATTTTTGATAAGTAAGAATGTCGAACCCAACGAGGAGCAGAAGGTGCTGTCTAGTGGTATGATTTAGGAATTCTCTGCAAATACTTAGCAAACGAATTTTTAGGGGTTTTCGATAAAGCAAGTAAACAAAGTACGAGTAAATAAAAGACAGTAAGAATGAATGCAGCAAGTGGCCCAATCCTTTATGCAGCAAAGGACAAGCCAGTTGTATTTCTATAGATGACCAAACGTTCTCGAGGACACATGGGAAGACTGTCAAGTGCTTTCGCTTCATATAGTCAATTAATCTTCTTTAGCTTGCTAAGTGTTGTGTGGGTGAACCTGTGCTAATGTACCGCCCCATCCAAGACTAATACATACTTGTGATTATACCCCTTGCAAACATCCGTAAGTATAAGAAAGTAATTAAGGCAGAAACCTAACCACAGCTTTAAACTCTAAGACCCTTACGTCCCTTGTGCAATGGTTTCCTAACAGGGGTTCAGGTTGCTGTCACTCCAGCAACCCCTATGATTAGTAGCCAAATACACAATGTATTCCCCTAGGCCCATATAGGTGAAGTGTCATATAGTCGACATTCACATGACACCACTAGAAGAAGTACACCACAACTTAAATAACAATCTATTGAATCTTTCTCAACGCAACTCCACTACTAACAACAAGACTTCTCCCATGTCCTCAAGAACAAAACGAACTACTCACAAGACATCATATGGATCATGATCAAAGATGGAATATTGATGTATAACAATCTGAACATAAACAATAATTCAATGGTTCACTCAATAGCATCAACTACAAAGAGTAATCAACACCGGGAAAGTTTCCCCTATGAACTATGCAAGATTCAACGCAATTGTTACAGCAATATGGAGATGGTGATGAGTGTGCTGATGGTGATGATGGTGGTGGTGATGATGATGATCCCGATGAAGTCCAGCTTGATGGTGGTGTTGATGGCAATGATCTCCCCTCTCTGGGAAGGAATTCCCCCGGCAGAAATCTGTCTGCCGGAGAGATCTTTCTCTCTCGGTGTTTTCCGCCCGCAGAGGCGGCGGAATCTTTCTGTGGTCGCTCCCCGAGTATTAGGGTTTCGTGGGGATGATATACGCCAGAGGGGAGAGGCTGGAGTGGGCCAGGGCGGCCACACCACTCCCTGGCGCGGGCTAGGCCTGCACGCGCCATGGGGTGGTGTGGGCCCCCTGTGGCCCACCTCCACTTTATCTTCTAGCATCCTAAGTCTTCTGGAAAAATACGATTTTCCGTATATTTTCCCGGATTTTCTGATCTTCGCGAATTTTGCCTCCAAACAGCACCTTTTCCATCAGAATCCTGACTCCAGCGGTCCATGCTCCAAAAGTCATCAACCATGCAAAATAGATGAAATAACATAAGTATCACCTCTCAATACGAAATATATCAATGAATAATAGTGAATTAAGACATAGAATAGAGATGCAAAATGGACGTATCAAAGTCCATTACCTAAGAATGAGCTTCTTGATATATTTTATAATGGGCTAACTGAGAAATCTAGGACATACCTAGATTGTTGTGCTGATTGTGTTGTCAGGAATAGGACTCCTAAGGATGCTGAGGAATTAATGGCTAAAATAAGTAAGAACTATGAAGATTGGACTCCTCCTAAACAAGCTATACGTGAAGTAATTATACCTGAACCATCTATTCCGGTGCCTATTCCAACATCAAAGAAGAGGGGAGTTATTGAATTAAATGATGAAGTGATGAAGGAAACTAAGAAATGTCTTAAGGAGAAGGGAATTAAAGCTGCAGATGTCAAGAATTTACCTCCTATAGAAGAATTATGTAAGCCTATCCCCTACTCATCCACTATCGAGGTACACTCTCTCCAACACTTTGATGAAGGTGATATCCCTTACTCTAAACCTCCTGATCAATGCTTAGAAGAATTTGATATCTTTATTGTTAAGCAACATAATTTTAATAAAAGGGTGCAAAATCATCTAATGGAAAACACTAGAGCTATTGTTGAGTTGAAAGATATTGTGGAAAGTACCTCTAATGATGTTAAAATGATTGTCAAACACTTTCAAATTGTTCAAACTCAAATAGATCAACTCGTTAAAGTGCAAAACGACTTGCTAGTTAATTCTACTAAAGAAAAACATGCTTATGAAATTAGAACTAGAAGTGGAGCTGCTACCCAGGATCCTCTATATCCTGAGGGGCATCCCAAAAGAATTGAGAAGGATTCTCAACAAGCTAAAAATAGTGGTTCTACTCGTAAGAAAAGGAAGAAGAAACATAAAACTGTTGTAGAACCCTCTGAACCTGCTATAGATCCTAATAGTATATCTATCTCTGATGCCGAAACTGAAAGTGGTAATGAAGAAAATGAAGTTCCTAATGAAGAAAAAGTTGAAGAAGAACCTGAAAACCATACTAAGAATACCAAATACACTAAAGAGGATTTTATTGCTAAGAAACATGGAAGTGAAAGAGAACCTTGGGTCCAAAAACCTATGCCTTTCCCTGATAAGAAACACAAGTCAAAGGAAGATGAACATTATAATAAGTTTTGTGAGTGGATGAAACCTTTATTCTTGCAAATTCCTTTGACTGATGCTATTAAATTGCCTCCTTACTCAAAGTATATGAAGGATATTGTCTCGAATAAAAGGAAGATCCCTAATGAAGAAATTTCTACTTTGCTTGCTAATTATTCCTTTAATGGTAAGGTTCCTAAGAAACTTGGAGACCCAGGGATTCCAACTATCCCTTGCTCTATTAAGAACAATTATGTTAGAACTGCTTTGTGTGATTTGGGAGCTAGAGTTAGTGTTATGCCTTTCTCTCTCTATAAGAGGCTTCAACTTGAAAAATTAATACCAACTGATATATCTTTGCAAATGGCTGATAAATCCACCACTATTCCTGTGGGTATATGTGAGGATGTACCTGTTCAAGTGGCTCATAATTGCTTGATATTAACTGATTTTGTTGCGCTTGAAATGCCTGAAGATGATAATATGTCTATTATTCTTGGGAGACCTTTTCTTAATACTGCAGGAGCTGTTATCAATTGTAATCAAGGAAAGCTGACCTTCAATGTTAATGACAAGGAACATACTGTCTATTTCCCAAGAAGATTGAAAGGACTTATGGTTTGAATTCAATTGAACATGTTGAGGGCATTCAAGTTGGATAAATATATTGTCCCATACCAAGAGAAAAAGTTGAAACCATTATGATTGGGACCATTGCTATCAAGGTTGAGGTAACATAATCATTAGTGGAATACAAAGTTTTGTCTCATATGGAATTGTTTTGGTAGCAAGACTTGATCAACCTTGTTAACAAAAGGATTTCATTAAACAAAACAATGTTTTCATTATGATTATCTCTGTTTATTTCTATCCTTGCATTTTAGTTTTTTTCGTTTAGTTTTCTTTTTGTTGTTAGTTGCTTGCATGTTAGAGTGTCTTAGAACTTCTGTAGTTCTAGCCTTGTTTTGTCCTTGAATCATGTTTCCAAAAGAAGAAAAATCTGTCTGTCAGAAAAATCATTCTTCTATTTCTCAAAAATACCCAAAAATAAAGTGTCTCGAAAAATTCCAGAAAATTCATATTAAATTTTTACGTGAAAAAAGGGGCAGAGGAGTACCTGGGAGGTACCAGGGGGGCCACCAGGCAGTCACCCCACATGGTGGTGTGGCCAGCCTTGGGTGGCGCCATGCCCTGGTGTGGGCCACCCCTGCCCCCCCCCACTAACTCTCTCACCTGCCACTTTCTTCTCTCTCCCGAGTAAGCTCCAGTTCATTGCTCAAAATCGCGTTCTTGTTGTGCTTTCTCTCGATTTTTTCGATCTCCTTGCTCAGCCCATCTTTCTTGCTGAAATTTGGAGCATTTGTTCCCTGGTATGTGACTCCTCCCCTTGTCCAAGTAGATTTGTGTTTAGTGGATTATATATTGAGTATTTTGCTGTTGTAGGTGACTAGTTATGAGAGCTTGTAAGCTTGTTTGATGCTTAGAGATATAGTTTTGATGCATGTTTAGGCCTCTTGCAAGTCCCTATGAGTAGAATCCTTCATTATATTTACTTTGCAATCACTTATTTAATAGGTGTTTAAATTTCAGAATACCAAGCATGAACAACCATACTTTTGGAGAGATATTTGAGAGTGATGCACCTAGGAGGTCGAGGCCCTCAAGAACAGCCTCTCAAGCTAGGCCATCATACAACGAAGATCTCATTGCAACTCGTATTGGTAGTGAAAGGGATGATGGGGATGCTCACCTATCCTCTTTTCCTTGTTTTACTTTCTTACAAGCTGCAGGTATTCTTGATGATTTCTTGCTACTGATTGAGAGGGTTGGTTTGACCTCATATATGCAAGATGAGAGTGTGCAATACGCTATGCTCACCAAAACATTTGTTGAGAGCTTCACGTTTACTAAGACATCCTATCAGTCGACTGTCTCTTTTAAAATCTATAATCTGCCCTTCACCATGCCTTTGGAGAGATTTTGCAGTATTATAGGTGTACGCATGACAGGGACCGTGAAGAAAATTCAAGGGCGACCCGCTGATTTGTTGGAGCTTTACCGAGGGGTGACCAATGATGATGACCGCGTGGCGCAGCGCGGAAAGATAAGAAATATCCAACTCCCTGCTCTTAGATACTTTGCATATTATCTTGCTACTAGTGTACTTGGTAGGGAGAACACAAGTAATATCTCCAACTATCATTTAGCATTCCTTGCTGCTGCTCTTAACAATGATACTCGGTACAATCTTGGCTCGCTTATTGCTCGCCGCCTAGCTGCTAGGGGGCCTATCTATGGGGGCATCATTGCCTCGCGTATAGTCAATGCATTAGGTCTTTCAGTGGATCCCTATGATGCTATGCTGGCACCACAGAGGCTTGACCTTGTTGCTATGAAAATTCATCACTTTGTCACTGCTACTTCTGATTTGAACAGTCTAGTATATGGGATGCTTTTCACTGACGGGGATGAAAGGGAGATCCTTTTTCCATAGCCTGCTTTGTTTAGTGTTCACAGGAGATCGTGGTCGTGCTCCAAGGAGGAGGTGGACGAGCAACTTTGCTTGCTGGGTTTCCACGAGAAGCACCAGGAGGATGTGCCCTCCTATGATTACTCCGCACATTATGGAGGGACGTACTCGAGCTCGCCCCAGGATGAAGGGACCTCTTCGTCGTACCAGGGTGACACTTCATCCTGGCCATCTTGGGATTGATACCCACTTAGGCCAAAAGCCCAAGCTTGGGGGAGGTACGCCAACACCGCACTCATCTCCATATCATGTTGCGTCGGTACTTTGTTTATTCATGTTTTCGTTCTCTTTTTAGTTTTCGTTTTTCTTTTGCTTTTGCTTTCTAAAACACAAAAAGACCAAAAATATTTATGTTGTTTCTCTTTGGTTTGCTTCTTCTTTTTGCCTTGGTTTGTTTTTCCCTTTTTGCTTTGTTTGAACTATTCGAAAAACCCAAAAATATTTTTCTTTGCTTGTTTTTTCCCTTTTGGTTCTTGTTTAAAATTCAAAAACACCAAAAATATTTGTCGTTCTTCTTTGGTGTTGTGAGTTTGCTACAGGGTTCAGCAGTCCTCAGTGGAATATTGGTCTCATATTATTATTCAAGCCACACAAGTGAAGAGCAATAATGAGGATTAATGACAAGTTGAGGCGTGGTAAGAGGCTGGTAACGAACTCTATTTTTTTCATTTTTGTACATATACTCATAACTGTGAGCATGCTTAGTCTGTTCATGTAGGGTGTATGTTATATTTGGATGCTTAGTAGTCCTTGATTACTTATGATTAGCTCTAGCTCGCTAATAGTTTGTAGTATGTCTTATGAATGTTTGCTTGCATTGCTCTATTCATAAATTGGTATGAAACCGTGGTATCCTCCTCTGAATGTTTCATTTGAATTGACTTGGCACATGCTCACGCATGCACATGACTGTAATAATCAGTTGAGCCTCGATGAATTATTTTGCCTTAAGGATCTTGAATCACTTTCATGCCATGAGTAGTCATGTTTTGTTGCAAGCATGATAATGATAGCTATTGCTCTCTCATTTGTTGCTCCCTTACTATTGCTAGCCTTCACTTCCACTGAGTGTTTTACTCAAGTTTCCAACTCCCTAAACCAAATATTTCCAAAGTGTCCACCATACCTACCTATTAGCATCATTTGCTACTTCCGTGCATATTCAATATGCTTTGTTTTCTTCCAAATAAAATGTTTGCTTGTTATGAGAAAATTAGTTAGTAAAGCTCTCACGAACTTGATGGCACACTTTATTTCCTGCACTTAATAAACCTGAAAGTTATATGCTTGCAAATTATAGGCTGGGGATTAGCAGAACCGTGCTATCACGAGGAACACTTTCAACACTTGTAAATATATACCCAGTTGATACCTTGCTCTTTTGTTTGCGGATGTCGTCGGTGTGAAATAAAAGGGGAGCTTGTAAGTCCATGGAGTTATGTATGTGTGTTACAGAAATGCATGGGCCGCTGGTCTAATCCATGCTGACATGGTGGAAACCTGCAGCGTAACCATAATGATATCTATGAAGCATTCTTCTTATAAAAAAGAGAGAGATAGCTATTGAAAAAAAAAGAAAAAAAAAGAGTTTTATGAAAAGAGGAAAGAGAGAAAAAAGCACCACTTTCCCATGGTAAATAAGAAGATTGCTGAGATACTCATTGTTTGCTTGCCTTGTCATTTTGATATGGGGATTCTTCCGTATCATCGGGCAAGGGGTACCCCGTTGGTGGTTCTTAATGATACGCACATACTTACGATGACAAGAACTTACCGGTAACTAAAGTTGAGTAGCATGAGGAGCAGCCCTCGTACTCAAGGGACTTGGGATTTTCAGTTTATAGTCTGTCAAGCATATAACTCAGATTGGACCTCACTTTCACCTTAACCACATTAAAGATGCTTATGATAGGGGCAATGAGAGCTCAAAGCTAATGAGTACCATACTTTCAACATTTGGAAGCCTTTCAAATTATTCAAAACCTTTTCTTCTACTTGTTGAGTCTCCACTTATTCTTTGAGCACCTTCTTGAGAGCATAGTGTTGTCATTCTTTGTGTTTGTTCCATTACTTGATTATTAGTGTTATGACTGTGATGCTTGTATCCTTGATATCTGTACTTCTAGTCATCACTTGAACTTTAGAGGTGCCTTGACATTCATAATCAAAGGCAAGAGAGATACCACTCTATTATACCTTTTTATGAGCATTGTAATTTTGCTTATGTTTATGCTTCATGCTACTTATTATTTTTGAGTTGGAATCTCTTCATATCTTGCAATGACTATTGAGTAGACTCAGTTGCATACTCTTTATTATGAATTGTCTAAGTAGTTGATCACATTGCTGATAATATTTACATCATATGAAGCAAATGTGTTCGTGACAGTTCTTTTATCGCACTCAGTTTTCAACTGAATTGCTTGAGGACAAGCAATAAGCTAAGCTTGGGGGGAGTTGATAAGTCCAAAACGTATCTACTTTCCCGAACACTTTTGCTATTGTTTCTCCTCTAAACTTGTGTGATTTGGATGCAACTAATGCGGACTGATGCTGTTTTGAGCAGAATTGCCCTGGTGTCTACTTTTTGTGCAGAAAACCAACTATCAGGAAAAATCCCGGAAAATATGCCAAAAATCCTATTTCACCCGAAGACTCTAGGAGCCAGAATACGAGACGGAGAAGAGCCAGGGGGTGGCCACAACACCTGGTGGCGCGGGCCAGGCCAGGCCACGCCAGGGGGTGGTGTGGGCCCCCCAGGCACCCCCTCGGCCTCTCTCTTCGCCTATAAGCAGCCTTCTGACCTAAAAACTTCGGGGGGGTCGACGTTTTTCCAGAAGGAGTTCCGTTCCGCCGCCACCACCAGATTCCACGAAACAGCACCAGAAACTCCGTTCTGGCACCCTGCCGGGACGGGGAATTGGATGAGATCATCGCCATCATCATCACCATCGCTTCTCTATGGACCATCCATGTTTCCCTCATCTAGGAGTGAGTAATCCCCCGCTGTAGGCCATGGGGATGGTAGGGATTGGATGAGATCGTTCATGTAATGGCATCAGATTGTTAGGGCATGGTGCTAGTATCTTTTATTAGTGCTTTATGACTTTGTTGCGACTTGTTGTGCTTAATGCATGTCACTAGGGCCCGAGTGCCATGATTTCAGATCTGAACATTTTATTGATTCATTATGATAGTATTGTTTTTGGTCTTATCTACAAGTTGTATACACACGTTGTTATCCGGAACCAATGGCCCCGAAGTGACAGAAATCGGGATAACTGGAGGGAATGGCTTTGATGTGAGGATCACATGTGTTCACGGAGTGTTAATGCTTTGCTCCGGTGCTCTATTAAAAGGAGCACCTTAATTGCTAGTAGTTCCCTTGAGGCCCCGCTGCAAACGGGCTGACAGGACAAAAGATGTTGTGCAAGTTCTCATTGCAAGCACGTATGACTATATATGGGACACATTCCTAGGATTATCTAGTACTTGGATGCTTTATCTTATTTATCTGCAATTGCCCTATGTTCTGATTGCTATGTGAATTGTCTTGTCCATGCAACACCTGTCCATCCATCCCTATGCCTACCGCACTTGAATCCCACTGTTTACTGCTTTTGTTACTACTGTCTTTGCTTTACTACTGCTGCTACTTTACTATTCCTACTACAAAACTGTTGCTACTGATAAACTGCTATGAGCAAGATTGTTTCTAGGTGCAGCTGAATTGACAACTCAGTTGTTAAGGCTTATAAATATTCTTTGGCTCCCCTTGTGTCGAATCAATAAATTGGATTTCACTTCCCTCGAAAATACTGCGATACACCCCCTATACTTGTGGGTCATCAAGCAGCTTATCTGCCGCCATATACTGACAAACATAATCTAGTGTGACCTTGTGATGACACAAGTGTAGGATATGGTCTGACAAGGCACTGCCCGGGGTGATGAAGGAACTTGTGCCTGTGCCGGTGCCTGTGCTGGGGTGGGTGTGGTAGCTGGTGCTGGAGCGGGAGATGGTGCCACTAATTGTAGAGGGGCTAGTGCAGGAGACAGAAGGCCCAGAACCGGCGCTGGCGCCAGCAGCTTGATGCTAGATTCCTTCTAAGGGGTATCTAAGCTGAATGCAGGGATGGTAGAGGCAGATGAGATGTCTACAGGCAAAATGGTCTCTTGTACAATAGTTACTCAGAAGACAGTGATTAGAGGATATGATGTGTATACAAGCAAATTAAGTTACTACCTCCATTCTTTCTCCTTAGGTCAACAGGTGATGGAGCAGGAACTAGGGCCAGTGCCGGTGTGGGTGCGAATAGCTTGATGCTGGTTACCTTCTGCGGGGTAGGTAAGGGGACTGCAGGAGTGGTCAGAGAGGCATATGAGATGTGTACAAGATAAATGGTTTCTTATACAACAGTTACTCCTAGAAAGAGATGAGAGTATACAAGCGAATTAAGTTACTACCTATATTCTTTCTCCTAATGAGGTCAACAGCTGCAGTTGCAGGAAATGGGGCTGGTGTCGGTGCCAGCACCTTGATGCTGGCACCCTTTTGGTGGGTACATAAGGGGAAGCGGACTGCAGAAGTGGTCAGGGTCATATGATGAGAAAAGACAGTGGTGCAGAACAGTTAGTCGCAAGAACATCATTAGAGGTTGTGACGCGTACAGAAGCAAATTAATTAGTACTACCTCTATTCTTGGTCCTTAGTTCAGCAAGTGTATGATGGCATGCAAGTATCTGCCTAGGCTTGCAAGAATCGAATGTTACCTCGTCCCAATTCTTTAGACCATTCTCACAGACATACTTGGACCAACCTCGGACACCCAAATAGGTGGTGTCCATCGTCTAGAAGACATCCACATCATATAGTTGCCGCATGCCTTTAGGGCCCTCGCTATATAGAGTTAGAAACTTGTCATTTCCGAACATCTTGTTTATAATGGGGCGAGCGACATAATGGATAACCTTCATGAGAAAATTGATAGAGAAGTAAGGCGACAACAAAAAACGTGATATACAAGATCTTACATCAAGTCGGTCTAAACCACTTGGAATCCAATCTGATACCATGGGTACCCTTTGCGAAGGGTGGCCATGCACCATTTTTCTTCCCTCTACATTTGGAAGGGCATACAGGGCCTCCCTTTCAATCCACAAGCTTGATAAGAGGACGGTAGCAGAAAGGGTTGAGCAGCTGGTGTGTGGTACTGATTGAAATTAAGTGGAAAGGTTAAATTATGTAAAGTATATCTAATAATATAAGACAAAATCATTGCCTCTAAGAAAACAGATTTGATTTTTGTGAACTTCTCATGAGCGTAAAGATAAAGTACTAGCTAATAACAGTAACACGGAAAATCATAACATGTGAAATTGTGGATATCCAAATTATACCCACTTCTTAGAGAGGTCAGTGCCCACCTGGGTACTATGTTGGCGCTTCCTCGTCGTGTAGACGATGTCTGCTTTTGGTGTGAGCATCAGCAATCTACTAGCCTCTACATCAGCATCAGCCTCCGTAGCAGCACCTTTAATCTGCATAAATAGCAACAGAGCTCAGCAGTTCAATACAATGCATAGTGGTCATATACTGACTATGAGATAGTTAGACAGATCCATATCTGGATTCACATAAACACAGTGCCATAATTAATAAAATCACACATCTGTTTCTGAACATCTGATGAGCATGCATGACACCAAGCGGGTAATAATTAAATTAGACTACACCATGGTAATAAGGGTATTAAGAAAAAATACACTTCTCTTTAAGTTGGGCCCTCCGAGCTGGTCAGTGGCCTTGCGCTTGTTTGGTGACAAGTGGTACTAGTTGGATCCTACGGCATATGGGGGTACCATCCTATTTGCCGCACCTAGAGCACCGCATGTTTGTAGGTATGTCCCACCGTGCTACAGTAAATAAAGAAGAGATGGTGTCACAGAGGCTTCCACAAAAACAGGATGCAAGCAAAGACAACTTTTAGCACATGGATACATTCAGGTTGCAGCCAACCACTTTCAGCATTGGAAAGAATGGAAGAACACAACGAATATAATGCTACATTATCTTTTTAGGCAACTTTTAAGGGAACTGACGGGACCATCCTTGTGCATAGTGGCCATGTGCGCCACTGACCCATGTTCTCCATACAGAATCTGACGCAAAATCCACTACACATTACGAGTAGCAACTAAAGGTTACAGAAGTGAAGAACACCAAAATCGAACTCGACCAAATGCCCTAATCAAAACAACAATGACCATGCCCCGATCCCGAATCCATATGAAATCAGTACCCCTCCCCCCAAACCCCCCGACCCGCACCCCCACCCCACCCAAATGACCCAATCGATCAGAGCAGAGGGAAAATATCCTGATTAGGTGATTCCAAGGTGAGCAGTAAGCAAGAACTCCATAATCAAAGCATACTGAATACTACTACTAGTACTAATAGTACCCCCAATGGATCAATCAGAAGCAAATTAAACAAAGACAGATTTTGAGGTGAGCAAATACACCCACCTATTTCAGCAAGAACTCCCCAATCAGAGGTTGCACCAGTTCCAACAGTTGCTTGCTGGATGGGAGCTAGCTAGTGGGGGTTTCTTGTCTTGTCGTCGGTAGAAAGGCATGGGCAAGTGAGTAATAGTACTAGTAGTAGTAGGGCTGGTCAGTACACTTTTTCTACAGTAAGTATTTTTAAGTGGCAGTGGCAGGAACATTTTGCCGGGAGAGATTCCCGAATTTTTGATCCCAGCTATCACCTGGTGGCCTACAAATGTTTCAAGCGGGACCCACATTAGGGGTGAGATAAAGAGGGTCCTACATAAGGGGGTGAGATAATCGACCAAGCCAACCTCCTCCTTCCCTTGGTACTCCTTGCAAGGACCAAGAAAATCACCCATCTCCGAATCAAATTGATCCCAGCTTATACAGTATATCCTTTTGCTGATTTGGATCAGGGAGCATTGAGGGAGGCGAAGGGCTAGCAGCATAGGGCATCAGCGTTGGGGCCTCAAAAACTGTTTAGGAACCGATAAAATTATAAGATCGGATTTCAGACTAGAAACACACACAAACACACATATATATACTAATACACGAAATAGTTTCCAATTACAGTTCTGCTAATAAAGGCCTAGAAATCATAAGGTAGCTCCATATTACAGAACTACGATAGTAGCAAACCAATCATGGGATAGCTCTACACCCCAAGAGTTTTGCAGTTGGGCTAGTGGTCATGAGACTACCCATACGGCACCAAAAGTACACCCCTGGTGATCAGCAGCCCTGCATCAAATCCATCTAGAAGCAGTGTACCCGATCCACAGCCTCGGGTGCAGGCTCATCAATGAACAAGTCATCATCATTACCATCATAGTCCTCTTCGGTCATCTGCTTTTGCGATTAGTAGATTAATAGATACGTTTATAGAGAAACATCAAAGACATACAACCTGAACATTTGTCATTCTACAGATATACCTTGTCATCTCGCATAGCGGCAGTACCAGAAATGAAACCCATTTCATGCAGCTTGCGCTTTTTCTCTTCTCCCCTTTCTCCAAGTTGATCTAGATGCTCAGGAGCTGCCTCTGTCATTTGATCTAGTTGAGCAACATCTGCTTCCCCTACTTGATCTTGATGATAAAGATGTGCTTCCCCGGTTCATATGGTTCACCATGAAATACCCATCTAACATCTATGCTTAGCATCCTAAATGTAAAAATATGGTCTTCCATTATACTTTTGAGGCAGCACCCTATGATTCACACACAACCAACAGGGGCAATGTACGTTTGAGCTGTCACAATGAGCTCTAACAAACCCCATAAATCATAGAACGCCAATGATATGGTTAGCGTTGCCTAATGGATCAACCTCTATCCAAAATTTGCCCATCTATTTAATTATGACATACAAGGTTGGTTATTGTTAAAAGAAAAGCAGGAAACATACAGATGGAGTACAAAAACTATATATGCATATGCATTTCCGCAAACAAATTGACAGCAAAAATCACCGAAGGTATTTAGGAACACAGATCGAGCACAGAATAAACTATGACCATGCATATTGAGGACAATTAAACTACGTATTTGAGGAGGTTGATTGGGTGTAAGGGCAATAAAATGCCAACCAGATTGAGCTAGAGATAGAAGGACTAATGTGGGATGGATGTGCCCACCGGTGCGTCTCAAGAAGACCGACGGGTAGGGAAAGCTTCTTCGCGCACGGTGGTGATGAGGAGCGGCGTGAGGGCATCTGTTATGTGGGCAAGGGGTTGAGGGCCTAGGCGGCCGAGGGTGGAAGTTATTACATAGCGCGAAGAGGTGAGGAGGGATAACTTTGGAAATTCTTACCTACCCTGCTTTGGGCACCATCATATATGTGAACCACCTGCCAGTCAGCATAGATCAAAATTGATCCAAATGTTGTGAAAATACAAGTTTGTTTTACCATGGAAAATAATGCACATTGCAAACGAATGGCTTTATTTCAACATATATTTAATTTTGTCCCTAATTTTTTTGAAAAGGTGCCATGTTTGGAAATTCGAAAGTAAACTTCAAATTTGGAACCAGACATATTGGTTGATTTGCCAAGATGCACCGATATAACAAATGCGTACACGTCATCATAAGTTATGGTCATGACCTTGGTCAACTTTTTTTGGAAAATGGTCATCTTTTTGAAAGCCTTGAATTGTTCGATAATTTTGGCAAATGCCTAAAAACTCATTTAAATGTTGGAAAGTAACTCTCATTGGCATGCGGGTCTAGAGTGTAACAACGCATCTGAGCGGCCCCATGTCGGAGCAGCGCATGTTTGAAGCTTCGACCTCAAAATTTTGGTACTGCCCCAAACATCGCACACATCCATTCAAATAACCCGTGCATCCATTCAGACATACTTCATCTTTTCTTTAGAATGCATATTTCCACTTTTGTCCCTTCTCTTCTTGTTTAAGAGCCTTGAATTAATGTTCATTAATTTCAGCAGATGTCTATAACCTCATTAAATGCTAGAAATCATACAGGCCTATGGGTCTATCTGACGGGGACAGCATCACAAGTGGGAGTAGCGTACCTTAGAAGCTTCAACTTCAAAATTTTAGCAGAGCGCCAAAATATCCCGCCCACCCATTCAAACATCTCGCCCATTAATTCAAACATCCAGCCCCAAAAATTATTTTATTGCACAAATTTAGCCTGGAAGCTTGAAAGGCGTTATACATTGTGTGAAAAAAGGGGGCGGTGACATTTTGAGTCATCATCTTTGTAGTTGCTCCACAACAAAACACAATGTTTTTACTTGGAAACTAGTTGAATGCCCATGCGCTGCTATGGGACATAAACTTTTAACAGACTCAGACATACAAAGAGTTCTCTAGAATCATGAAACCAAGAGAAAATTGGTAAATTTTTCATTCAATCTCATTGAGCAGATTTTGCATAGTATATGGAGTAATCTGGGTAGAATTTTTGGACCCGAAATAAATAAAAAGTACAAAAAAAACTAAACGGAAAAAACTAAACATATTTTTTGAGGGGCATTATTCCTTAACACGACAACTTCCAACTATGTCTAGGCTCATCACTCATCAGCACGACTTTTGTTATCGTCTTCTTTTGAATTTTTGCAGCACTGCACCCAGCTGCCATCTTGGCGTAAGCAGGAAAAAGTTGATAATACATAGCTTGATAATTGACAAATTCCATTGTAAAGAGTAACACCCAGCTCATAAATTAGCCTATAGGAAAAGGAAGTGGCGAAGTTAGTACAATATCCGGTTGTTTATCTACATCCTTCTTCAAATGAAGTTTCCATATTTTTTTTAAATGCAAGGTTATACTAAACCTAGAAGATAGCTGTCAATTATTGCAAGAGAATAATACGAAAGTTCATTGAAATCTAACCAGAGCGAGCCCCTCAGAAATAATGTAACATAACATAGGAGAATTTCTGATGGATGATCCTGTTCTTTGTGAGCTCTCAATTTTTTTCAGTACCACAAAATAAAAAGTACAACTTCAGAGATCTAAACTATAATCTGAAGATGATACATATAAGATTGCATCATAAATAGTATATGACGGCGATATATCTGTAAGTATGTGCATATATGTAGTCTTAAAATGGATTTCACAAGATTTATCCAACCTCTAGTTCAGTACCCTCTTCTCATAATAACAATCTAGTTCATATAGAAGAATCATTACTAAATCAAAATTTAATCTCCATAAAACTCACTTATAAAGGTTATGAAAATATCTCAACTTGATACAGTACATTAACAGTAGTATTTGCCATCAAGCATCAAGCAAACAATTTTTGAAGAAGGAGCAAAAGAACAAGTGTACCATATAGCAGACAGATTCTATGCTTGGTCGATCTGAAAATGTCACAATGTAAAAGTACAATAACAACTCAATCAAACAACAGAAGGTTGACTGAATAAACACATTAGACGATCAATCTGCAATTATGGGTCCTAGAGAGAAGAATAGATTTTACCGCTGCCACCAAGGATTAGGGAAATCACTTGTGAAGTTAAGCCAGAAATGAATGGTGTAGCAGGAAAACAGAGCTAGTGAGTTGTAAGTGAACGCAGATCTTGACGTGATTTTTTAATATGATACGATTTTTTAAAACAGCGCAACTCAATTAGCATATGTACAACGCTATCCACACTGTCCGTTGTACTGCATCCATATATCTAAAAAATGAGTAAACCAAAAGTTTGGTGAGGATGTACAACGCTAGGGATAACTCTTTGACACTGATTTTCAGTTTTTAAATCCATGTAAGTAGTATGTTAATCTAACAGTCCATACCTGGTTGAGAAGCAACCGACTGACGATGAGCTAGCTCTGAATTCATGGTGTTTCATTCCTCAAAATCAGGGCAGATAAATCCTCGTACATGTATTCGGCTGTAATTAGAAACCCAAAAGAAATATACAATCTGAATAACTATGAATGGTGAGAGTTGCATGACTGAACTGTCGTGTCCCTTAAATGGTGCATGAAGGTAATATTCATGTAGTAGGCAGGCAAATTCATGTGAGAGAGTGAATTCCTATCAATAGTCTGGTGCCTTTGACACTACCCACTCGAGATGACAGCTAATTTTATCGGTACATAAATACATAAGAAGCTAGTACCATCATATAACATTTAGATAAGCAACCTCGTGATATACAATTGTACATACAACTTAACTTCAATCCAAAGGTAGTAACATGGAGTATGGAGAAATTGAACACCGGTCCATGAACTGGCAGAGAAATATTACCGCACAAGAGCATTCTTTCTCCTTGCAATACAAATAAAAACAATAATAACAATTCACACTTAAAATTTCACTAATCAATTGAGACGGAAAGAAAGTAAAATCACTTTTGGTTTGTATCACTTGAATGTCTAGCAGAGAGGAGCGCAGAGGGGCGCCGAAGAGAGGACTTTGAGAGGAGCTTGTGGAGGAGACCGAGCCGGGCTGGTACTCGAGGAGCCTGGGGCTCACGCAGCCGACGGGGATGAGAGCCAGGTTGTAGATCAGGGCCATGGTCGTAGGAGGCGATGTCACGGGCCGGATCAGGGCGAACATTGGTAAATAATTGATCTGGTATATCCATGTCCAGTATACGAAAGAACATGCCTAGAACACAGACACATCATGAGCACAAGTTACCAAAAAAAAGAAACTTCATGTAGATTGATTATGTTAAAAGAAAAAATATATATAAACTCACATCCTATAATTAGTAGTACAAACAGAGATACGCCCATGATAGAAGAATGCACCAACACTGTTTCATCGAGATGAACTGAACTGCAAGTGGTGTGGAGGACTATGGCTCATAGTTGGGTTGCAAAGCTGCTTCCTAGAAGAATCATGATCATTCTTTCCAATCCAGTGGATATTCTCTCTTGAAAATAAAATTATGGTTCTTATAAAATACACTAAAAAGCTACAAAATGGCTCATTATTATTAATATCAAATTAATTATTAAGCAAAGCTACATAATAAGAATTAGAGAATGTGTCAAAGATAGAGCATTGCACCTATCAAATAAACATGGCATTCCTTTCCTTCGTTCTTAAATAAAGAAGACAGCATGTTGTTTGCACAATCTAGTGAGGAAGACAAACCATATTCAGACTGATGACACCAACGGTGGCTGGCGACCTTCCCTCAATCTCTTTCGTGTTCAACAAACCCTTCTTCTCAAGATATTCACTTCATAAACTGCTAATTGCTTCGATTTCTAGCGCCCATGCTACCTGACAGACTGCCATGCACGCTTTCTCTTTAGTGCGCACGCCTGAGTCCAATTGACGTGAAGAGATCACCCAAGTGCATGATCCCCTTTGCCCTAAGGCGTGGCAGCGGCCCGAGCGGCGTCCCCTCGTGGCATGAGAGTGCCACAACAACAGAATCTTGAGGTAGAGGAGGTCCTAGCGTCACAACTGCCCGAGGAGGAGAGAATTCTGGTGTGGCTCCTTCACGATGTCCCCTCCTCTCCAGTCTCCATGACATACGGTCCTGCAACCACGACCATCTACTTGCATCCCCACGATGGCGCTCACGGCCATGGCCGCCAAAATGTGCCACAGGCACGGCGGAAGACGTGCGTGCCAAAATAGCCTACTCACCATGGGTTTACTGAATATTTCATAGGCTTGTCTCTTCTAAAAGTGCATTACTGTTTCTCCCTCTATGCTACACTCAGGCTTTCTGATGCAAAATATTCAGGTCTATGTGAACATCTTTTCATGCAATTTGGAACATAAATGAAGGCCTCCTTCATAACCAGTGGTAAACAGAACCAAGGAGCATGCTAGCTGCATGGAGCTAATATTACAAAATTACTCGTTGAATCTAACAAATCAAGCAGATAAAGTAGCTACATTCTAGATATTCGAAAAACAAACGCATATCAGATCCAAGCTTGCATGATTTCAGTTCCAGTTTTCTGTAGTTTCTGCTAGAATCATGGTTGAGAATCTTCACTTTATATGCCAATGTATGTACTTGTGAATTAACAGAGCAAGAGCACTAATTAAACTCTTGACAAGATTGAATCTGAACACTTTCCAGGAGAGCATACAATACTCTTAAGATCATCACTTTTGTTTAATATTTGAATGATCATTGCACTTGCCGAGTAAAGGTAACATTGGCTAAGAATGATCACCCAAAGACAGTTTGACACTGATATTGTATTCCCAAGACAGTTTGGTACTTTGATTGATTTCAAAGGACGAATTCGGTAGCAACTGTAAAAGTACAAGAAGCATACCACATCAGAGAAGCACCCATAAGGCTTGGAGAGCCAGAGGCATCCGTGCTGGATGCAAATGGACGACAGCTGCAGTGCAGCCTCGGTGGCGGCGGCGGTAGAGGGGTCCCGCAGGCGTGCACTGCAAAGGCGTGGATGCATCCGAAATGCTTCAGGTAGAGCAGCGTGAGGCACAACGACATGCATGTTGGCAGGAGGCCAGTGCGGCCGGGGGCGTGCTATGCAGCCATGACTGGGCACCGGCGGCACGCTGCATAGGGGGCGGTGCTCTAGGATGCGGTTAGAGGCGTGCTTGGCGGCTAGCGTGAGGGGGCGATGTTGCGGCGACAAATTGGTATAAATTTTATATCAGAGACCAAATCGGTGTAAATTCTATAACAAACAAGAACAATATAATTCAGGAAAGATTCAATAGCTCAGCATAGAACATTATTTAAAGGATGTTAACATAAATATTTAGTGGCAAATTTGGTGTAGGTAGAGAGAGAGGAGAAAATTACTCATGGACCATTGCCAAATGAAGCATCATTCGGCAAAATTAACTGATAGGAGATCCACGAAAATGCCGAGTGGTTCCCCAAATCAATTTGGTGCAGCTGCAGCTCCTTCGTCAAACCCTTGGGCTAGATCCTGCACGTACAATATACGGGGAAGTTACCGACGACAGCGCATCATCAGGGACCTCACCTCGCCTCCCTCTAGGCATGGGGCGGCATCCTCCGAAGGAATGCGGTGGCGCAGCCAATCCTGCACGCCTAGAGCTCTAGCCCCCTCTTCCACCTCTCTCCACCACGAGCGATCGGAGGGCATCCGCCTTGGAGGTTCTCAGGATGTTTGAGGCGGCGGGAGGGCAGCTAGGGCGGGGAGAGACGGGGGTCGTGGCCCTGGATCCTGTGTTAGGGTTCATGCAAGTAGGCTGGGAGAGGATGGGCCAGGTCCTCGCCTCCTTTTTTTCGGTGGGCATTTTCTGCTCAGCGGTGGCAAAGACATGTAATTAACTAACCCAAATATTCTGGCGACTCATTGTACCCTCTGATGTAGATCAAACGCTCTGGATTGTCTAATGTTGATGTCAAAGTGTCAAAGTGCAACCTACGAACACTAACTTCTTTTTAATAGTAAAGATTTTAAAACAAACTTCAAATTTGGAACCAGACATATTGGTTGATTTGCCAAGATGCACTGATCTACCAAATGCAGACACGTCATCATAAAGACATGACCTTGGTCAACTTTTTTTTGGATGATGGTCATCTTATTGAAAGCCTTAAATTTTTTGAAAATTTTAGTAAATGTCTAGAAACTCGTTTAAATACTAGAAAGCAACTCTCGCTGGCATGTGGGTCTAGACGGTGATAGCATCTGAAAGGCCCCATGCCGGAGTAGCGTATGCTAGAAGCTTCGACCTAAAAAAATTGGTACGGCGCCCAAACATCGTACCCATCCATTAAAATATCTTGCGCATCCATTCAAACATGCTTCACCTCTTTCTAGAATGCAAAATTTATCTTCTATCCTTGCTCCAGAAACAAGAATCCGAGGAACACTACAATAATAGAGGGATATAGGTGGTAAATTTGAGGTCACCTTATCGACATTTCCTAGCCCTTCTACAATATGTGCCTGCCCGCCCACTCCAACCTACACTAACATTTTTGGACCCACCATGCAAGTGACCCACATGTCAGTGAGCCAGAATTACGGGAAGAAGATATTCGCATCGTTTGTTGTTCAAAATTCGAACATTTTTTGCTAAACTGAGATAAAATCATTCAAATCATCAAACCTGGCTCAGAAGCTTGATAATTCATGAAACTCGGACATTATCCATCAATTTTTTTATTCTTTGGGAGAAAATTGGTGCGGTGAGATTTTGAACCACATATAGTCTTTGTATTTGCTTCACAACATAGCCATTGTTGTCGCTTAGACAATTTAAAATAACTACGAATTTGGATGCACCTTTTTGGTAAACATTGTTTGAAATACCAATATAAAGTTATGAACCGATCTACCAAACATGGACACGTTATCATAAACTATGGAAAACATATTGCCATGACCTTTCTCATCTCGTTTGAAAGCCGTGAATGTTTATACATGGTACGCCATATTGTGAAACGGGTTTTTCGAAAGTTGTCAAATTTTAGCATACTTTTCATGAAAACTAGGTAGTGCACATAACAAAATACTCTACGAAAGAAAGACATTGCTTCAATTTATATATTTTTTATTTGGATTTTTCTTTTACAAGGTCTCAAATTAGGCTGCATTATTAGCATTCATATCAAGAAGTAGAGTGATTGTTGGTTAATCTTATCTATCGCTTTTAACTTTATTTTATAAGCAACTTTAGATTTTTGCTTTTGGCTTATACCATCATTCAACTATGTCCGAGTAAAAGCTAAAAAACAAACCCAAAAACACGTTCCTAGATTTATAAGTAAAAAATCAAAAGCCAGAAATAGAGTCCAACCAAACAGCACCTAAATCTCACAGAACTCTTGGTGTTTCTCCCTTGTTTTAGTACTTGGATAACTTTAATAGTATTTAACAAAAAATATGACCAAACAGAGTATCATCGACTTGTAGATCAAATTTTATGATATTTTTATTAAATTGCCGTAACACCATTATATTCCACGAATACATATCTATACTTAATAATAAAAGAAGCAACGTTTCTATCAACCAGTCTTTTTTGGACACGTTTACCCCTAGCGTTTAGATATAATTACCCACCAGTGCCACAACTAAGTAGAGAAAAACGGTTCAATATTTATTTTTCAAATCCCACCGCGTAGCTCGCCTAGACCTTCGATCCCCTCGCAGCCTCACTGTCTGTGTGGACGTCGCCATGTCCAGCCGGCCCCCGATTCTCCAAGCTAGTCCCTGCCATCTCCTTATTTATCCACTGGGGCAATCCGGTTGGTTCTTTGCGCCGAGTTTTGGGGTAGCAGCGATATTTCGATTCATCCTTTTCTTCCAAGGATTTCATAATTAGACGTTGAACCCATTTCATATGATGGGAGTTGCTGGAGTATTAGGTGCGGCTCTGCTATGCGCTATTCATGGAGCGACCGTAGAAAACATTCTATTTGAGGACGGTGATGGTGCAAATACCTTCCGCGCTTTTAACCTAACTTAAGCTGAAGAAACTTATTCAATGGTTACTGCTAACCGCTTTTGGTTCCAAATATTTGGGGTTGCTTTTTTCAATAAACGTTGGTTACCTCCTGCGATTCTAATTTTGTGTGACAGGCGTACGCCCCAAATCCCTTATCCCATAGTCCCATCGTACGCCTCCTGGCCTCAAATCACATCACCGATCCACATCTCTTCACCGCCTCGCAGTCCCAGCTCCCATCGCCCCGATTCAGCGTCCGCCTCCGCGCATGGCCTTCTCCTGGTTGGAGACGAGGTGCGGCAACCAACCTGGTTCTTGGCCTTATATATTATTCTGAACAAGCTTCAGAGCAGCGGTTGCGCGCATGCCAGAGGAGTTCCTGGGTGCGTCGCTGCGTATGGCCTGGTCCTGGGCGGAGACGAGCTGCGGCATCCGGCCATCAAGCTCGACTGGTACACTAGGGACAACAAGGACCAGGTCATCCTGTGGCAAAAGTCCTGCCCCGTTTCTGGCCGTGTGCACAGATCATGGTCACTGGGACCACCACGCATCCATCGTTTCTGGCCACGCCTTTTCCACGGTGGCGGCAGCGTTGACGTTTTCTTGCCCTCGAGGCTGAGATTGCGAGGCTCTATTGTCTACTTGTCTAACAGAGTCGAGAGCGAGAGGAAGAGGCAATCGAAGTCGAGATCCTAGCTACAGTTGCCGACAGCGCAGCTCCGTCCGACCCTCTAGCCTGTATTGGATTGTCAATCGCAGGGATGTCGACCCTCCGATCTACTCTATGCACCACAACTCATTCCTACTATCCAGGACCCTCTCCCCTTTCCTCCCTATTGAGAGTCGTCTCCGGTGGTGTTGCCGGCCGGAGACGGCGGAGGAGAGACGCCGGAGGTAGAGTTAGGTTTAGATGCAGCTTTTCTGGCGTTATGCCGAGTAGTTGGAGTAGGGCATGGGGACCTTTGGGTCGATCCCTGTGCAGTTCGAGCTCTGATCTCGTCGACGGCGCTCCGGTGGCCAGAGCCATCGCCGGCGGTAGCTTCCTCGAAGATCTCCGCAATAAGGCCCCTTTCTGCGACCTCCTGTTCGGGCTTGCTCTGCCGTTGCTCCTCCTGTTCCTGGCCGGCCGTGGTGGCGAGGGGGAAGGGAGGTGCGTCTGGCCGGCGCCCGTTTCCGGCGGTTTGCGAAGATCCTCCTACAGCTCGGCGCCTCGGTGTAGCGCCGACTGGAGTCCGCCTCTGTTCTTGCCCCCTCTTCCATGGCGGAAGCGGATGAGATCCCTGGCGGCGGATCTTCTCAATAAACACCTTTGCCTGCGCTTCATCAACTTCATCGCCCAGAGCATCGTCCTGGCCGGCCAAGGTGGCGAGGGGGACGTTGGTTTGGATGGTGGCCTTGCTGTTCCGCGCAGGTTGCTGTCGCATCGAGCTCATCGCCGGGTGGCAATGTCTGCCACAGGCATCTTCGGCCACAAGAGCGGCGAGATAGCGCGCCTATGTGGCGTGTCTTCAACCTCCAGGATGGAGGCCCTCTTGGAGCCATGCGCCGACGCTCCTCATCTTCTTCTCGCCAAGTGGTGCGTCCCCGGCGGGAGCAAGATGGCCGGCGGCGAGGCTCCTTCGTCGGTGGTTTGGTCAAAGGACTTGATTGCTTTTTCCAGGCAAAAGTTAGGGTCTTTAGTGCTTATGTCCAGGGCTGCTTTCACTTTTATCTTCTTTTTAGGTCCTGTTTGTGAATGTAACCGACCGACAGTTATCTAATGGCAGCTTTGGGGTCCTTCGAGGCCCTTCCATGTTAAAAAAAAAAAATCTACTCTATGCCGGCTGGCGCCAGCCGCTTGTTTCCTCTGCAGGAGCGGCCTTACCAGATAGCGTCGCCTCCGCGAGGAATTTTTTTCGCCTACGGCAGGGGATTCAGTACATTTTGCAGTGAACGCTTCAGTCTAAAGAGGCCGGAGACATGGTTTTCAAGCATAGCCATTGTCTTCTGAGCTACTTATACATGGTAAAAGTGGAGAAGGCCCCTGAAAAGTGGAAGGAAGCGAGCAGTGGAACAATCTTAATTGATGTTAAGAGGAAGGCAGAGCTCTGAACAATCCAATCACGTGAAGAATTAGTGTTTTGTATGTAACCGATTTTCCTGAAGCATCAGTATCTTTCTTTCATTTGTCACTCAGAAGAGTCAGCATCCTAAGAAAGAAGCCTGAATTCTGCTTTAGGTACTTCTATATATATAGGCTATGGAAACAAAGTTCCGATACAATAAAATCATCCATGTATGGTAGGGGAAAATAGCACACAACACCATCGTGGGCCTGCTGTTGTATATATAGCAGAGTAAGATAGTTACAAAATACAATACGGTGTCAATACCGATACAAACACAGGTTTACTCTAATAGTACTATCGGTAGTTTATCAAATATTAGGGCAGAATCAAAACGGGGATTGGTACTTTCTCTTATCAGGAGTGTTTGATGATGGTTAAACAGGCTGCTGTGGGGTACCGTGCTTGACTGGTGCCGCCACACGTGGCTTCTCAAGGCTCCCGGATGTAGGAGGAGGGCATTAGGCTGGACAACAACGCCTACACGTGGCTTCTCAAGGCCTGCCCAGCCATGCTGGCCGGGGAGGACTGCAGGTTTAGAGTGTGGAAATCAAGGTCGGCACTGCGGAGGACCCATACATCATGCACACTCTGACTAAATGGATGCGTCGCGGCTGTTAGTTGCATGCTCTAGGAGGGCGCTATGCCATCGCTGCTCAAGTCGTGTGTGGCGGCCACGCTAGCCAGAGAGGAGGGACGACAAACACGCGACATTGTAGTCAAGGTCGGCACCGCCGAATAGCCAGAGAGAGTAAGGAATCATTACTGGGGAAAAAGACTATGGTTCTGTGAAATTATCTAACTCTATCAGGTCAGTTTGAGAAGGCTTACAAATTCATTTACAAACTGCCAATAAATCACAGTGTCATCTTACGGTGGACATTGATTTCTGCTTGTGGAAGCCATGGTTTTCCTAATCCTGCAAAGCGTGAATTTTCGAGGATTCATGGGCTAGATGATTCCCCGTTTTGAAAAAGGCTAGATGATCCTCATGTGTGTGTATTCCATGATAAAGCTTGTCTCTATGATCTTTAACAGGCAGATCATACTCAGAGATCTGAATCGTTTCCACCACTTTAAGGATGGGTCTGCTCTTGTGGAGACTACTAATAGATTTTCCGACACATTGTCGCCAAGGTAAGTTTCGTCGTTGTCCCCAAGATGCTCCTTCCCAACCACAGTCAGATTTGTTTGCTTAGATGGGACTGGTGTATCCCAACATGGATCCTACGGCACAAAGAAAAAAACCATAGTAATCGCACGGACAAATTTACTATCTATCTATCTACTAATTTACACAGAGGTAGGTTCGTCCGCCAAAAATTTGGTTCCGATTTTTGTTTTGGTCGGTTTTGCCCCTGTAATTTCTATAGTTTTACACCACTTGCCACCGCCAAGTGGAACCAGTGAAAAGAAAAAAACGCGGTCCGGTACCAAGTTACGGTCAACACGACTCAAATTCCACCCACGCCCACCTTATCCCGTCAGCTTGGAGCTCGGCGGGTGGAGGTCGTCGAGGTGGACCTGCGCCGGCCGGCAGCGCTCGGAGCGGCGTCTGAAAGGAGGGAGGTACCATTTACTCCGCCCCGCACCCAATCTTCTCCATGTGCCATCCATGCTCGCCGATGCCATCCTCTTCGGTTGGATCCCGGCACACGCGTCCCGGACGCGACCCCGCTCACCAGCACGCCCCACCCTGGCCGCCGTTCCCCGTCTTCACACCACCCGATTGGGTTTCTGTGGCCGCCTGGCCGCGCTCCTCCATTGTCCGTAGCTCCTGGCCGCGATTGGCAGTTCCTCGGTGACCGGATCCTCCCTGATCTATGGCCACAGTCTCTCATATCCATATCCATCCGAACTGCTGCTCAAAGGAAACAGATGCCATGAACACGACGAAGCAAGGAGGCAGAGGATGGGAGGGTGGGGCGCTGCTGGCGGCCACAAGGGGAGAAGCTCGAGGCGGCATGGCACGCAGGCGGAGACCAATACCGGAGCTTCCCGCGGTCATGGCCGTCGGCCGAGCGGTTTCGAGGAAAGGAATTAGAGGGCGGCCTCTTCCCCAATCTCCATCCGACCACGGAAAAGATCAGGTCAATGGCGACGGTTGGGGAAACTCTGGTCTGATTCCTTGGGCCATAAAGGAAAGGGAGATGAGGCGGACCTCTCGGGCACGATGGAGAGGCGCTAGGCAGTCTCCGTTGACACCAGATCGATATGCGGCCGCCTCCTCTCGTCGACAGAGCAAGATATTCCTCCTGGATCTGTTCGGTGGTTGCTTATCTGCAGGAGTACAGCGGCCACAGTTGCGCACCAAACCACCAACCCGCCGCCGTGTTGATTCACAATAACAACCCCGGTCCTACGGTGTCCACCCTGCTAACCACATCCTCCTGGACCTGCTAATGTCCGGATACATGGAGTTTTTTTGCTGTGTCGTGTATCCAGTTTCATGTTCTGGTGATAATTAGAATGGTAGTCAATTTTCCTTTCTTAGTCAAAACTCTTTCCTATTCCTATTTAGTTGTATTTTTCCTGGTCCAGATTTTGTATTTGTGCTGGAAAAAAAGTCGACCATGGCGTGGTCTGCTGTGTTCATTTGCTGTGTGAGAGACAAATTGAGGAGAGATGGGAACAGAGATAGATGTGGCCCGTGTGTTTGGTTCTGCCGCTGATTGCTAGAGCCCGCGCGTGTTTGGCTGCTAATCTGTGTATCTGAGTGTGTGCGCTTTGTTGTCCGTATTCCAATTTTTTATTACGGAATATCGTCTAATCTAGATTATTATTTATTTAACGAGAGATGGTTGATACTTATAGATTGACTATATACTATATACATGAGTGGGAAAAACAAACTGAGAAGAAAGAGAGAATATATAGAATACAAAGACACAATTAATATTGAGCATAAGAGAGTATACTAGAAAAGGAAAATAAAATATATGAATTAGTATAGACCACATTAAAAATATAAATTACTAAAGATCTTATTATGTGTATTTTTGGTCTGTATGAATTATTAATATTTTGTATGCGTGGAGAATTATGTGATACCGATTTTGTAGTTTGCAAAATAGAAGTGTAAATCGATGAAATTTATGGAGGAAGATTTAGCTTTAAATAGGTTCACGGGAGCAACATCATAGCTTAGCCTTGGAGGGAGGACGAAGCATATAGTGACGCGACTTGAGAGATAGTATATCTATCTATCTATCTATTGTAATTTTGTCTTCAGAGGAGGACGGGCGCGCATGGACTTGACTCGCCGGTGCCATGTGAGTTGGGGCGCCGAAGGTCGGTGGCCATGGATGCAGCTTGAACGAGGCAAAGTATTAGAAGAAGAGGAGGCAACTTTGCCGGGGATTGAGCGAGCCAACAAGCGGAGGTCGACGTCGGTCCTGTTCTGAGCCGTAGATGAGGCTTGGAGCTAGACGGGCGTGTTGCCGTGGAGTAGTGAAGGAGGTCCCGGGGATGGCTGGTGGTGGGGATCTTAGGGAAGATCTGAGTGTGAAGTCAACATAAATTTTCAGAAAGACCTAAAAAGGATAAAGTTCATTTGAGGTGGAATTTGTACTCACATTTTTCCCAGCTGAATTTTACTACTGCTAGCTCAATTTTCTTAGATAATATTTTTAGAAATTGGAGTTGAGATTTCAGGGACACGTAATGAATTGGATTATTTTGCGTCCTGCTAGGTAATTTTTGCCAGCATAGTTGTCTGGTTAATTTGTGGCATTGTTAGGTGCGGATTTATGGAAGTTCACAGTGCAAAATTTGCGGCATTACTCGGTGCAGCTAGACAGCTAGAAGTTTTCGGATTGTGGAATTGGCCACTTGCTATATCAGATTACTGGTTCTTGAAAATACTAGATGTCAGATTGTAGATTTTTGAAATACATTAAGCTTTGTTAGATTCGGTACGATTTTATCATATGTACTAGATGCTGGCCGTAATCCAAATGATGATCATATATACTAGGATTCCGTAGCAACGCACGGGCATTTAGCTAGTATCTAATAATAAAGCAAGCACCGCTTCTGTCAACCAGACGTTTTTGGTCGATTTTGACCCTAAATCTTAGAGATATTTACCCACCATGCCACCGGTTAGTCAATCTACCTCTTGGTTTTTTTCAGGTTCCTGGGATCCCCTTGTTGCCCTGTTGCCTGAAGGTGCCGTCCTCCCTCCGGGTTCGTTGCTAGCTAGATATCCGGCCGATTACTACACTCCTCTGATGCCGCCTGTCGGAACGCCTGCTTTGCCGCCGCCCACCTGGATCCATCAGCGCCTCCAGCCTTCAACTTCTGTCTCACTAATCCCATCCCCTGTCGCGCCTAGAGAGGATTAGCTAAGCCGAGGCCCGCCGCCAGCCCGCGAACTACAGCCCTATGATTCAGCCCCGATTACCCCTGCGCATCAATGCAGGCGGCCGCTTGGTCGTCCAATGTTAGTCCCCCGGCGCGGCAACCGCGATGGCGATGCCCCCGTTTTCGGGTGTCCGCGGCCTCCGACCAAGAAGGGCTTCTGGCTGCCCTGTGCGAGTAGACAGATCTGGAGGCGGTGCTCTGGATGCTTAATTCGACGCTCGCGCGGGACAACTTTGCTCCGAGCCCCGACGTCTATGAGGATATCATCGGAAAGCTTGGTACGGATGGCGCTTTCAACCTGATGAAGTTACTCGTCAGGGAGATGCGGCGTGAAGGTCGTTTATAAAGAACTATGAGCGGCTCCAGATGTATGATGATGCCGTCGACTTGGTTCTGAACCAACTTGACTTGTTTGGTATGTAGGCAAACAGGGTGGTGTTCAATCACCTCAATATTCTTGCAGAGGGAAGTAAGATCAAGCTCCTTGAATATGTGTATACAGAGATGACCAATATGGGTGTCAAACATGGTATTATCACTTTCAACATAGTTATCAATGCATTGTGTCGAGTTCATCAGGCCAGGACTGCATTTTTTATGATGGAGGAAATATCTAGCCACCGTGTGGTGCCTAACGAGATGATATTCACTACGTTGATGACGGGTTTGTTGAGGAGGGGAGCATCGAGGTGGCACTGAGGTTGAAGTCACGGATGTTAGAAATGGGATGTTTACCAACCAGTGTAACCGTCAATGTTTTGATAGACGGGTACTGCAAGCTCGGAAGAGTGGAGGATTCTCTCAGTTACATACAACAAGAGATTGCAGATGGTTTGAACCTGACCAGGACACTTTAAGCATGTTTGTTAATGCACGTTTGTTAATGGTCTATGCCAAAACAGGCATGTCGATCATGCCGTGAAAGTCATGGATTTGATACTGCAGGAGGGTACCGATCTAGATGTTTTCACCTACAATATTGTTGTAAACTGCTTGTGTAAAAATGGAGAACTCGAAGAAGCTATGCAAGGCTCGTCGGACTCAAGTTGCTTTGAAGCTTCTTAGAGGCATGCGAATGAAAGGGACGAGGCCAACTCCAAAAACCTACAACCCTATGATTCAGTATCTATTTAGAGGAAATAATGGCAGAGATGCTTTGAATCCTTTAATGGAGATGATAGAAGTTGGTGAGCCTCCTGATGCTTTCACATATAAGATTGTTTTCCGTGGTCTCTGTCGTCGTGGAGGACCTATTAAAGAAGCTTTAGATTTCTTGGTAGAAATGGCACATAAGGGTTTCATACTAGAGTTTTCATCATTTTGTATGCTAGCTGAAGGTGTACTGAACCTGGGTATGGATGATTACCAAATAAGAGCTATTGAACTAATTGTAGAAAAGGCCAACTTCAGAGAGTCTGCTGTTTCTGCAGTAAGGGAAAATCTCACGATTCGTAAATTTTATGACGCATTAGCAACTTTTGGCCGTTTCCTAGAGATCAACAACCCTCGGTGGACTTATCTGTGATGCATCCAAAATGCATGAGAAAGTAGTATCTTGAAATTTTTGCTGGTTAGATTCCCGTGCTAGTAACCACAAAGTTCGAATATATTATTCAGAATTCACGGAATCCTAAACCATAAAATCTAAACCTCTAAACCCCGACCAAGCAGGTATCGTGCACTTATAGATCAAAATCTAAGATACTTTCGTTAAATTGGTAACACCATTCTATTCCATGAATATAAGCATAAAGCTTGAATATTATTGAAAATTTCCGAAACCCTAATCCCTAGCTAAACCCCTAAAACCCAAACCCTAAACCCCTATACCTCAAAACCTGACCAAGCACGTAGCATGCACTTATAGATAAAAATTTGAGATACTTTCGTTAAATTGGGTAATGCCATTCTATTTAACGAATATAAGCATAAATACAGAGAATTGTCGAAAATTCCCTAAACCCTAAAACCCTCAGCCCCAAAACCCTAACCAAGCAGGTGTCATGCACTCATAAATCAAAATTTGAGATACTTTCATTAAATTAGGTAACGTCATTCTATTAGACGAATATAAGCATAAATCCAGAGCATTATGAAAAATTCGCTAAACCCTAAACCGGAAACAACCCGTAAAACTAAACCATAAAACCCTAAACCCTCGACCCATAAATCCTAACCAAGAAGGTACCGTGCACTTATAGATCAAAATTAGAGATACTTCTATTAAATTGCGGTAACGCCATTCTATTCCATGAATATAAGCATAAAGCTTGAACATTATTGAAAATTCCCAAAACCCTAAACCCGTAAAACCCAAACCCTAAACCCTTACCAAACACGTAGCAGGCACTTATAGATCAAAAATTGATATATTTTCGTTAAATTGGTAGCGCCATTCTATTCGACGAATATAAGCATAAATCTTGAGCATTATCAAAAATTCCCTAAACCCTACACAACCCCTAAAACCTAAACCCTAATAAACCCTAAAACCCCAAACCCTCAACCCATAAACCCTAACCAAGCAGGTATCATGCACTTATAGATCCAAATTTGAGATACTTTCAATGAAATAGGTAACACCATTCTATTCGACGAATATAAGAATAAAGCTTGAGCATTATTGAAAATTCGCTAAACCCCCTAAACCCTATACAGTCCATAAAACCTAAACCGTAAAGCCGTAAAACCCTAAACCCTAGACCCATAAACCCTAACCAAGCAGGTACCATGCACTTATAGATCAAAATCTAAGATTCTTTCATTAAATTGTGGTAACGCTATTCTATTCGACGAATATAACCATAAAGCTTGAACATTTTTGAAACTGCCCTAAACCCTAAAATGCTAAACCCCGCCTAAACGATCCTGGCAAATGAGGTATCATGTACTTGTAGATCAAAATTTCAGATATACTTTCATCAAATTGTGCTAATGCCATTCCATTCCACGAATATAAGCATAAAGCAGCTTGAAAATTATCGAAAATTCCCTAAAAACCTAAACCCTAAACCCCTAAACCCTCATCCCCTCAACCCCTTACCAACCAGGTATCATGCACTTATAGATCAAAATCTGAGATACTTTTATTAAATTGCGATAACACTAGTCTATTCCACGAATATATATAAGCATATATATAAGCTTGAACATTATTACTGGAAATTCCCTAATAAATCCTAAAACCTAGAAAAACCTAAAACCATAAACCCTCAATCCTAAACCCTAAACCCTAATACCAACCTTAAACTCCTAAACCCTAAACCCTAAAATCCTAAACCATATACCATAAACCCTCAACCCAAAAAACACGAACCCTAAACCCCAGGCTATATATATCTTGTGTGAAAACTAGGGCAGTGCGATTTTGAGCCATACTTACTTGTAGTTTCTTCATGACAAAAGCCACTATCATCGCTTGAAAAAATGAAAATAACTTCAAATTCAGAAGATTCCTTTGTAAATAATATTTTAAATGCCAATAATACACACCAATATACCAAATACGGACATGTTATAAACTAGAGAAAATTTATGGCCATGACCATGGTCATCTGGTTTTAAAGCCATGCATATTCATACATGGTACGTTATATATCATATGACAAAATTAAAGCCATTATTATCGATTGCGGGTTTTAAAATAACTTCAAATATGGAAGCTCTTTTTGTAAACAATGTTGAAATGCCAATATGCACCAATCTATCAAATATGGTTAAATTATCATAAAGTATGGTAACACATATGGCCTTGACATTGGTCATCTAGTTTTTGAAAGTCATGAATGTTCAAACATGGTACGCCATATTGTGAAACGGGTTTTTCAAGAGTTATCAAATTTTATATATTTTTCATGCAAATTAGCTAATGCACACAATGAGACACCAACAGATAAACGAATGGTTATATATCGTTTTATATTTTGTTTCTTTATTTTTTTACAAGTGGCCCAAATTTTGTGTCATTACCATTCATATCAAAAAGTGGAAATATTGCAAAACTCTCGGTGGTTCTCCAATATTTGACTAATTCTGTAACTTTAAATTATTTTTAAAAAGTCAAGAGAAAGCTATATCACACACTTTATAGTTCGTAATTAGACATACTTACTTTAAATTGTCAAAAGGTCATTTTATTGCAAATCTTCAGCTAGGAAGCTTGACAACTCATGAACGTAGGGCATTATCCATCAAATCTGGAATCTCATGTTGTAAACAATTGCTTGAAATGCTGATAGCTCTGAGATTCGGCATATTATTTATGGTTTTTATTGATGGTTTTCTTATGGATTTGATTGTTTTCTAACTTTCCCTAACGCTAATACTTCGGTAGCAAAGAAAACTTGGTTTTTAATGTGTGTTTCAGGTTCTGAACATCAACAGAAGGTTTTAACAAGAGAAACACAATATTCAGGCGAAAACAAGAAAGTCACTCTTTGGAAGCAGTCGAGAGAGGCATACAGAAGCTTTAACGAGCAACTATACGGCGAGAATATTTTTCCGGCCGTATAATTCCTACTGTATAGCTTCCGCCGCCTCCATCTTGTCAAAAGGGACAACTTTCGTGAAGAGGACAGAGCGAAATCATAACACAGAAGCCACCATCCCATCCGAAAGGGAGAAAGAAAAGATCCAGAGAAGAAGGGGGAGACGTTCTTCATCTCCCTCCATGATCTTCGACCTCCTAGCCATCACACCCTCATAGCCATTACTTGTACTTGAGAGAGAGAGAGAGATCTTCACCTTGCAAGATTAGGGATTGAGATTGTTTCTTCCTATCTTGAATTGTGTTGGATTACTTTTCTATTCTTATTATGGATCCGCACGGTAATATCGAGAAGGACCCTCTTTATCTAATTATATTGATGATGCTTTCTTATCTCATGTGTGAGTAAGTTCTTTGGGCGTGGGAGATGTAAGGGATTGGTGAGATGTGATGTGCTTCCATATATTTTCCATTAGTTTGGGATTGATTTTAGTTACTATATTATGTGTGCTAGACTATCTGTGGGATGCCTAATGCTTGTTGTCCAATTAAGGGCCTAGGCAACATAATGCTTTGTTCTACATAGATTGGATCTTGTTCGCTAGCAGACGGGCGACCCCCGAGTGACACGGGGATATCAATGGAAAACTAGTTTGACTCGAGGATAACAAGGAACAACTGTGCTTATTGCATTAGTCTGATCCAAGGAGCTTAATTGCTAAGCAACCAAAAGGATCTTAATCATCTAGTGACTGACCATGGTTTTGGTAACAGGCTAGTAGGATTATTGAAGTTGGGATGAAATCTACCAAGAGAAGTTCTGGCTAATTATGGGTTGCTCGCCTACACATATATTTATAAGATTATAATTGTTACATTTATCATTCGTCCACCTTGCATAGTCACTATCACCATGAACTGTATCTCCCCACGCTTTCTTCGTCATCTGCAGAAAGCCACAAGCAATTGAGTTGTTCTTTACTTTTATGCTTTTTATTCCTGAAGTTTACATTTTAGTTTTATTTAAATACATCCAGTTTAATCCAAATTTCATTCTTATTTCCACACTTGCAATCAATTCACTCGAAGACCTGTGACAACTTTGAATGTGAAAGAGACTTCACTCATGAACACTTACCTTTGGGCTCCTTGTGGGATCGATATCTATACTTCGAAACTAGCTACAAACGATCTATGCACTTGCAGACATCAAGCTATTTTCCGGCGCCGTTGCTGGGGAGCTAAGCGTTAAGTGTTTGTGTCTTGACACTTCAGGTGTTACTACTACAAAATGGTCTCCCTAGGAGACAAAGGGTCTACACGCTCTGGTAGGACCTATTTACTAGATTATTTTGAGCGCGTTCCTATTCAAAGGAGCGAAGAAATTATCGAAAACAATTTAGATTAGACAAAGTTGAAGTTGAAAACCTGAGTGATTTTATGGAAATCATGTCCATTTACAGGACAACTCCCAAGAAACCTGAGAAAACAGTCAGAGAATACAATGCTCCAAACTCTGCTTTCCTTAAACAACCAATAGAATTTGCTAACCCTGGAGTTAGAGAATATCGATTTGATGGTGGAATTATTAAAATTTGTCAGGAAAAAGCTTTTAGTGGAAGGGAAGATGAAGACCCAGGAAGACATATTAGAGAGTTTGACAATTTGATGGCAACACTTGGACGAAAAGGTTTTCCATGAGACTTCTCTCATCTAATTTTTTTCGTTGGTCTCTTAAAGGTAAAGTTCTAGACTGGTTATATTCTCTCCCTCGTCATTATATTAAATGTTGGGAAAACTGTATTGTCAAATTCATAAACAGGTTAAATCCTTTTAAAAAGGTAACTTAAACTAGAAAGAATATAGACAACTTTAGTCAGAACGTGGGAGAAAACTACCCACAAGCCTGGGATAGAATCTTTGGAATGATCAGTAGAATTCCTAATCATGGCTATTCTAAATCAACTATTTGCCATTTATTTTACCATGGTCTTAATACTCAAAGCAGAGAGTTGCTTGACTTATCAGAAGGAGGATGGATTAATACTTTAACTGTTAAAGCATGTTTGGAATTA
This sequence comes from Avena sativa, assembly GCA_916181665.1. Taxonomy (NCBI): domain Eukaryota; kingdom Viridiplantae; phylum Streptophyta; class Magnoliopsida; order Poales; family Poaceae; genus Avena; species Avena sativa. The sequence goes on along the minus strand of OV702291.1, from coordinate 361,004,978 downwards.
ATGTCTACTAGGGCTAAGAATGATTCTATATACAATCCTGATTTCGACACTAAGCTGGAAAAAGGGATGGTTCGTATAAATCCCGATCTTATGCCTGAAGTATGCAAAACAATGAAATAAAAAGGTATACCTTCTGAACTTGTTAATGAAAACAAAGTAGACTTGTTACAAGTTTTTACTGAAGAAGATGAAACTAGAAAAGTTTTTAAAGAATTAAAACATCGACAAGCAAAATCTCATAATAACCTGCATAAGAATTTTCAAAAACATAAAAGGATTTTGGCAGAACTCACGGAAAATCATGATGAGATTGGCCAATAAATAAAAGTATTTTACAAGTATCTTAGTATGATTGAAACCCAATGTGAACAAATAGCATTTGGGTATCAAATTTTTCTTCAAGATGATATAAATATTCATGTTTCTACTAATGTTGTTACAAGAAGAGGTGTAGTTGTTATAGGACCATTAGGAGCACCAGAATATGAAGCTGAAAAAGAGCGAAAGGAGAAAGCCTTACGCAGAGCAAGCCAAGAAGATGATACACTGGTGGATCCTCAAGATGAAACTGTTCAAGAAACACAAGATCAAACCAAGGAGGACCAAGATCAGAGACGGTTGATCCAAGAGAAGAAAAAGATACAAGCAATGAAGATGAAGTTGTTGTTGTACAAAAGAATAAAAGCGATAAGCAACAACAAAAGAAAGCGACAAAAGATCCTAATCAACCACAAAAGGTAAAAGACAAGAATAAGAAAGGTAAGCAAAAGCTTCCTTATCCAGATCAAAAAAAGAAAGCACCGGATCAGGTAATCTATGATTCTTTCAAAAAGACACTTGGTGATCTTCATCTAGAAATTCCATTTGCGGATGCAATAAAAGTTCCCACCTATTCTAAATTCCTCCGAGATATTCTTAGTAGAAAGAAAGAAATAACTAAAAATGTTGCCATGGTGACTAGTTATCCTGCTAATGGGAAGCTATTGTCTAAATCGGGAGATCCCAGAATACCAACTTTCATGCTCAATTGGCAAAACTGATATTCACAATACCTTGTGTGATTTAGGTGCAGGAGTTAGTGTAATGCCATATTCCCTCTATAAAAGGTTATGATTAGGTGAGCATTCCCCTACTACTAGCACTTTACAGATGGCTGACAAGTCCACTAAACAACCCATTGGTATGATTGAGGATTTTCTACTTAAAATAGATGAGCATGTTATTCCCACTTATTTTATTATTCTTGAAATGCCAGAGGATGAAAAATTATCCATAATTCGAGAACAGAGCAGGGGTTGAGTTATTCAACCATTCTTAAAAAAATGCTTAATGCATTAATAAAATAAACTAAAAATAAAATGTTCATCGCATTCCTACAACTTTTTCACAGATATTCTTGTGGAAGCACGCCCGTGAAGATGAAACTGCCAAAAAGTAGTAGAAATATCAATTGAACAAGCGTAGAAGAAGTATAAAATAAAAGTTTGAGTTTTATCTACAAAAACTAGCTTAATCATTTTTGTCTAGATCAAAAAGTGAACCTCCGGTTGAGGAGAAGAAGTTAGGTAGTACTAGAAATCCTGCTCTATACATGTTGTTCTTGGTCGACAATTTTTACTATCATTTTTCTGTGAAAAACAAGGTGTTTCACTAAGTTTCAGGATAAGAAGGTATTCTCGAAGAAACAATTTTTTTTTGACAAGTACTGAAGGTTTAACGACCAACTATACGGCGGGAATAAAAATTCTGGCCGTATAGATATCTTTGCCATCAACACATTTTTTTTCATAGGCACAGAGGATTTAACGACCAACTATACGGTGGGAATACAATTTTTGACCGTATAGTTCTGGCCGTATAGATATCGATGCCTTTGTTGAATTTCTTCTCAAAGGTACTGATGGTTTGACGACCAACATACAACAGGAATAAAAAGTCCGGACGTATAGTTTGGCCGTATAGTTATCGAGATTTGTCCAAGAAAATTTATCTCGTGGACATAGACGTTTTAACGACCAACTATACGGCTGGGCCATTATGATCCGGCCATATAGTTGCACCCGTATAGCTGTGTTCTAGCATAAAGAAACCCTAATTGGTGGTGCCGCCGCAACTATACGGCGGAAACTACATATCCACCCGTATAGTTGTACCCATATAGTTCAGCGCGAGCACTTAATCACACCAGGGCGGCTAGGGCTCTTCTTCCTCCTCACTTTTTCTCTCATATTCTCTCTCCAAACCTCTCAAAACCCACCTAGAATTCTTGATTCTTTAGGATTTCGTTCGTTTTGGTTGGGAATCAACAGATCGGTATGTTTTTTTCCCTATCCATGCTTTATTTTCAGATTTCCATGGTTGAAACTCTCACATTGATCTAGTGGATGAACTCAATCTTATTTTGTTTTTCTTTATGATTTCTCACGTTAGGATTAGATTTTTCCACATAGAATCATTCGTATATTATGTAGAAACTATATGCCTAAGGTTTTATGGTGAAATTTTTCAGTGCATCAAGATGAACAAAATTGGTAGCATTTTTCGCAAGAGCAAGCACCAACATGGCGAGAGTTCGCGGCACCGGGACGAGCTCAACCCCAAGTTGGCCATAGTTTCATCAAGGTGGATGATGCCCACACGTTGGGCTGATGATAGCTTTCTCGCCGCGATAGGGTTGAGGGAGGACTTCGACCTCATGTGTGCAAATTCAAGGCTAGCACTACTCGCCTATGCAAGCCACAATACCTACACCAAGCTCACCTATGAGTTGCTTGCCTCCTTCTACGATGACTATAAGGAGAAAGGTAATGCGTGCACGGTAAGCTTCACCATGAACCAGTAGCATTATGAAATAACTTTCAAAAAAAATTGTGATGCTTTTGGCTTCCCTCACGATGGGGAGTCAACTGTTACAAATTTATATAGCGTCACAAGTGGAGATACTTGGGAGGTTGTTTCTATTAACGGTGGCAGGTACTTCTACTAGAATAAGATGTCCACCATTCAGAACCCAACAATTCGCTACTACACCTTGTTCCTCGCCAACACACTGCTAGGAAGAAGAGATACCGGTTCCATGGCCAATGCGGACATGGCCATGATCACCAAGGCACTCTTCCCCAATGCACCACAAAGCCCCAATCCCGCGGCTCTACTCATCCAGCACTTTCGTCACCAGAGCAACAAGACGAAAGGTGACATTGACATTGGTGGATTGGTAACCCATCTTGCCCATGCATTAAACATTATATTACCTGTGATGTAACCTGTTGATGGCTCCAAACTTATGGATGTCAAATATTTGACTACTTGTGGTTTCCTCGGTGTTTACCAAGCTAACAAGAGGCTCCGAGCATATCAATTTGGTTATCTTGGTGATGCACAGGTTGAGCAGGTTCCGTTGCCCTGTCCACAAGCCTTCACGATTGTGGAGAAGGACAACTAGATCCTCACCAAGGATCAAGTGGTGGAGATCATGGCTGAATTCCAGCCTGATCAAGAAGAAGATGAAGAAGGAGAGCAGCAGGATGAGCAGGAGTAGGAGAAGGAGCAGGAATACAACCCTGCTTGGGAGGGACAGTAGCAGCAACAAGGGGGTCCTGGGACCCGTGGCCCAATCAGCCGCAGCAGGGGTTCAACTACGTCCCCTATAAAGAATTTCACCAGCTCAACCAGTGCGTTGGGGAGATTGACCACACTCTAGAAGGAGTGAATGAAGATGTTAGTGCCTTAACTCAAAACTCTAGTCACTACATGACCAACTTCCCCGACTTCTACTAGCAGTATCCGCACCAGCCGCTGAATGATGGCAACAACTGAGCCTGGCAATAACATAAGCTTGGGGGAGGTTTGAAAACCTCCAAACCCTGCATTCATATTTTTATTTCTTCTTTTTGATTTATTTTACTTCTTCAAAATTGCATGTTTACTTTCAGTTTGCATTCCTAAACCAAAAATACAAAAAGTAGTTGTAACTTTTATTGCAAATTCGTTTCTTTGTTTCTCTCGGAGATTGCTCAATTTTAGGTGAAGTTGTAGTACTCCTCTGACCCACTATTGCTCAACAGTTATCTATTGGCATGGTCACGAGTGCACAACACAGTCCAAAGTAACATGTTAAAAATAGTGGCATGATTTCTCTATGAAAGAGGCCGAGGTTTTTAAAAAACAAGGAAAGGAAATAAGTGATTTGTGAGTCTTGAAATTTTGACATGGGAATAGATGAGTCGTTCTTAAATTGAATGTTTTTGGTGCCAACTCGAGTACTCTTAATTGATTAAAGAAACAAGAGCAAAAATTTTTCATCTCTCAACAAAGAGGGACACCAAAAGAATTTGATTCACTTTCCTAGCTAAACTTTTGACACTTGCTCAGGCATATGATTTATTTGCTAGAAAGATATACGTGGTTAGCAAGTGGACTCAGTGCAATCTTGTGAATACTTGTATGATCAAGTTTAAGATTACAGGAATTCTGAAGAAAAGATTTTGACACCAATTCGAGCTTGTAAGTTCTTTTATTTCAGTCTCGAATCGCCGCTATTATTCCTTATTTTCTTGTCACTCGAGGGGGAGCAACACATAAGCTTGGGGGAGTTGATAGCTATGAGATTCGGCATATTTTTGATGGTTTTTATTGATGGTTTTCTTCTGGATTTGATTGTTTTCTAGCTTTACCTAATGCTAATACTTTGGTAGCGAAGAAAACTTGGTTTTTAATGTGTGTTTCAGGTTCTGAACGTCAACAGAAGGTTTTAACAAGAGAAACACAATATTCAGGCGAAAATAAGAAAGTCTCTCTTTGGATGCAGTCGAGGGAGGCATACATAAGCTTTAACAAGGAACTATACAGCGGGAATTATTTTGCCGGCAATATAGTTCCCGCCGTATAGCTGTCCCGCCTCCGTCTTGTCAAAAGGGACAACTTTCATGAAGAGCCCAGAGCGAAATCATAACACAGCAGCCACCATTCCATTCGAAAGGGAGAAAGAAGAAATCCACAGAAGAAGGGGGAGACATTCTTCATCTCGCTCCACGATCTTCGACCTCCTAGACATCACACCCTCATAGCCATTACTTGTACTTGAGAGAGAGATCTTCACCTTGCAAGATTAGGGTTTGAGATTGTTTCTTCCTATCTTGAATTGTGTTGGATTACTTTTCTATTCTTATTATGGATCTCCACGGTAATATCGAGAAGGACTCCCTTTATTTAATTATATCGATGATGCTTTCTTCTCTCATGTGTGAGTAAGTTCCTTGGGCGTGGGACATGTAAGGGATTGGTGAGATGTGATGTGCCTCCATATATTTTCCATTAGTTTGGGATTGATTCTAATTACTATATTATGTGTGCTTGCCTATCTGTGGGATGTCTAATTATTATTGTCCAATTAAGGGCCCAAACAACATGATGCTCTGTTCTACATAGATCGGATCTTGTTCGCTAGCAGACCGGCGACCCCCGAGTGACATGGGGATATCAATGGGAAACTAGTTTGACTCGAGGATGACGAGGAACCACTGGGCTTATTGCATTAGTCACATCTAAGGAGCTTAATTGCCAAGCAACCTGGAGGATCTTAATCGTCTAGTGACTGACCATGGTTTTGGTAACATGCTAGTAGGATTATTGAAGTTGGGATGGAATCTACCAAGAGGAGTTCCGGCTAATTATGGGTTGCTCGCCTACACATATATTTATAAGATTATAATTGTTACATTTATCTTTCGTCCAACTGGCACAGTCACTATCACCATGAACTGTATCTCCCCGCGTTTACTTTGTCATGTGCAGAAAACCACAAACAATCGAGGTGTTCTTTACTTTTATGCTTTTTATTCCTGAAGTATACATTTTAGTTTTATTTAAATACATCCAGTTTAATCCAAATTTCATTCTTATTTCCACACTTGCAGTCAATTCACTCAAACACCTGTGACAACTTTGAGTGTGATAGAGACTTCACTCATAAATACTTACTGTTGGGCTCCCTGTGGGATCGCTATCTGTACTTCGAAACTAGCTACAAACGATCTGTGCACTTGTAGACATCAAATGCCAAGATGCACCGATCTACCAAATATGGACACGTTTGTAAGCTTGATTGACAAAGATGCTTCAATATACGGAGTAGTACAAAACATGAAAAAGGTACGGAAACTATGGTTGTGACCTTGCTCCTCTTGTTGGAAAACCTTGAATTAATGTTCATTAATTTCGGTAGATGTCTATAAACTCATTAAATGTTGGAAAGCATACATGCATGTGGGTCTATATGATGGGGACATCATCCCAAGTGGGAGAGCATAACTTAGAAGCTTCAATTTCAAAATTTCGCAAGAGCACCGAAATATCCCGCCCACCCATTCAAACATCCCACCCATCCATTCAAACGTCCAACCCCAAAAATTATTTTATTGCACAAATTTTGCCTAGAAGCTTCAAAGGGCATTATACATTGTGTGAAAAAAGGGGACGGCGGAATTTTGAGCCATCATCTTTGTAGTTGTTCCACAATAAAACACATTGTTGTTACTTGGAAATTCGAAAACAAACTTCAAATTTGGAACCATACATATTGGTTGATTTGCCAAGATGCACCGATCTACCAAATGCGGACACGTCATCATAAACTATTTCCATGACGTTGGTCACCTTTTTTTTGGACGATGGTAATCTCTTGAAAGCCTTAAATTGTTCGAAAATTTCAGTAAATGCCTAGAAACTCGTTTAAATGCTAGAAAGCAACTCTCGCTGGTGCGTGGGTCTAGATGGTGATAGCACATCTGAGAGGACACATGCTGGAGTAGCGTATGCTAGAAGCTTCGACCTCAAAATTTTGGTATGGTGCCCAAACATCGCACCTATCCATTAAAATATCCCGCGCATCCATTCAAACATGCTTCACCTCTTTCTAGAATGCAAAATTCCTCTTCTATCCCTGCTCCGGAAATAAGAATCCGAGGAGCACTACAATAATAGAGGGATATAGGTGGTAAATTTGTGTTCTCCCAAGTGCATCACCCCATCGACGTTTCCCAGCCCTTCTTCAATATGTACCTGCTCGCCCACTCCGACCTAAACTAACTTGGGCATTATCCATCAAAAAAATTATACTTTGCAAAAAAAATTGTGTGGTGAGATTTTGAACCACATATAATCTTTGTAGTTGCTTCACAATGAAAGCCATTGTTGTCACTTGGAAAATTTAAAATAACTCTGAATTTGGATGCACCCTTTTTTGTAAACATTGTTTGAAATACCAATATGCAGTTATGCACCATCTACCAAACATGGACACGTTATCGTAAACTATGGAAAACATATTGCCATGACCTTTCTCATCTCGTTTGAAAGCCATGAATGTTCACACACGGTAAGCCATATTGTGAAATGGTTTCTTCGAAAGTTGTCAAATTTTAGAATACTTTTCATTGAAACTAGGCAGTGCACATAACAAAATACTCTACAAAAGAAAGACATTGCTTCAATTTATATATTTTTTATTTGGATTTTTCTTTCAAAACGTCCCAAATTAGGCTGCATTATTAGCATTCATTTCAAGAAGTTGAGGGGTTGTTGGTTAAGCTTATCTATTGCTTTTAGATTTAATTTATAAGCTACTTTAGATTTTCACTTTTGGCTTATACCATCATTCAACTATGTCAGAGTAAAAGCTAAAAAACAAAGCCAAAAACACGTTCCTGGCTTTATAAGCCAAAAATAAAAAGCCAGTATTAGATCCGAACCAAATAGCACCTAACTCTTAGTGTTTCTCCCTTGTTTTAGTACTTGGGTACCTTCAATTGTAAGTAACAAAAAATATAACCAAGCAAGGTATCATCAACTTGTAGATCCAATTTTGAGATACTTTCATTAAATTGCGGTAACACCATTCTATTCCACGAATATATATATAACCATAAAGTTTGAACATATTATTGAGAATTCAAGGAATCCTAAACCGTAAACTCTAAACCCCTAAACCCCGACCAAGTAGGTATCGTGCACTTATAGATCAAAATTTGAGATACTTTCGTTAAATTGGGTAACACCATTCTATTCCACAAATATAAGCATAAAGCTTGAACATTTTTTAAAATTGCCGAAACCCTAAACTCTAAACCCCTAAAACCCAAATCCTAAACCCCTAAACCCTACAGCCTTAAACCCTAAACCCTCACAAAGCACGTAGCATGCACTTATATATCAAAATTTAAGATAATTTCATTAAATTAGGTAACGCCATTCTATTTGACGAATATAAGCATAATTCCTCAGCAATAAAAAATTCCCTAAACCCTAAACCCTAAACAACCCCTAAAACCTAAACCCTGAACCCCTAAACCCTCAGCCATAAACCCTAACCAAGCAGGTGTCATGCACTCATTGATCAAAATTTGAGATGCTTTCATTAAATCAGTTAACACCATTCTATTCTACGAATATAAGCATAAATCTTGAGCATTATTGAAAATTCACTAAACCCTAAACCGCAAACAACCCATAAAACTAAACCGTAAAACCCTAAACCCTCGACCCATACACCCTAACCAAGCAGGTATCATGCACTTATAGATAAAAATTTGAGGTACTTCCAATAAATTGATGTAACCCCATTATATTTCACGAATATGAGCATAAAGCAGCTTGAAGATTATTGAAAATTCCTGAAACGTGAAACCCGTAAAACCCCAAACCCTAAACACTTACCAAGCATGGCTCATGCACTTATAGATCAAAATTAGATATACTTTTGTTTAATTGGTAACGCCATTCTATTCGATGAATATAAGCATAAACCTTGAGCATTATCAAAAATTCCCTAAACCCTAAACCCTAAACGACCCCTAAATCCTAAACCCTAAAACCCCAAACCCTCAACCCATAAACACTAACCAAGCAGGTATCATGCACTTATAGATAAAAATTGGAGATACTCTCAATAAATTAGGTAACACCATTCTTTTCGATGAATATAAGCATAAAGCTTGAGTATTATTGAAAATTTGCTAAACCCTAAACCCTATAGAACCATAAAACCTAAACTGTAAAACCCTAAAACCCAAAACCCTCGACCCATAAACCCTAACCAAGTAGGTATCATGCACTTATAAATCAAAATTTGAGATACTTCCATTAAATCAGGTAGCACCATTCTATTCGACGAATAAAAGCATAGATCTTTGAGCATTATTGAAAAAACGCTAATCCCTAATGTAACACCCTCGGGATTAGGGTTAAACAAATACCAAACCTTAGCCTGACATAAGCTTAACCTAGAGCTCGAGGATATTCAGTGAGAAATCAGTAACACAATAGTAACCCTGTGACACAAAAATTATTATGGCAAGCTCATAACTAAGCGAAGAACCAAAATATTACAAGCAAAGGTCACTGACCACAAACATCAAACAACAGAAGGAAAATTATGCTATTAAGTATAGAAAACTTAACAAATGGCCTAAGAGGCTTGAAGCATAACGATGACGTCCGAGCCCATAGATTCCAGGCTGCCGGTCGGGAACTCCAAGCTACTCGTTGGTGTCGATGTCATACCAAACTTATCTTTAGGGGAACACTTGTTTTTCTATGAAAGTATCAACAATGCAAGTGTGAGTACATAGTGTACTCCGCAAGACTTATGGTTGGTGGGGTTATTTTGCATAAAGCCATCTTTGTTTATAAAACAAGAGAGAGAGAAGAAGCTCATCAAATCAGAATGTTTTAAAAGGGGATAAGAGAGCGACATCTCCGAAGAACTGATCATCATCTTTTGATATCCACCAAAGTAATCCTCATCTCACAACTAGGATCACCCCCTCGTACCCATGAGGAAGCATCCTTAAGCACACGTTGAACTCCCAAGTTTTACGATTAGGTCATAGTTCTCTATGATCTTAGAATCTGGTCACCAAGTGTTCATAACTGTGAACACTGCTTTTCGAAAAGATTTAAACCTATAGGGGTGTACAAATTTACCCACACATACCAAGCGACTCTTAATGCCAATGTTTTAGCCCTCTTCCTTGGAAGGCCGACAGAGGGTGGTTGGACATGACCTTTCCCTTGCTTTCGCCGAGACCATGAGTCATGCCCTAAGGATGGTTCCACCGTAACGGGTCAAATCCCGAAGCCGGTCCCAAGAGATGTGGGCGATGTTGGTTTATTAGGGGCTCCATCGACCCCAAGCAACCCGGTCCACGCTTCCCTACCTATTATGACGCACCTCTTTCACCGCCTTAGAGAACAACCAGAATGCATATGGAATGCCCGAAATAGGTGACTCATGGAATCTACTAGGAAAGTTAGTTACTCGTGAGGTTTTCTAGTGGTGGCGAGCATGGGACTACAAAAACCACATCCCACGGTGGCCTCCCATACAAGCCTTAGCATGTTTAACCTTTACCACTGATCTTACCTCATCAGTATACCTCATACTCCTGTCATACTAGATTCTCTGCATTTGGTACATCTTCTGGATGAACCAACACTGACAGCTAAGCATGGCTAAGAAACACACAGATAAAAGCTCTAGTAGTGGACACAAGCCAAACCTAGTTATGCTAGGAGCAGTGGATCAGGTAATATAAGCTCAAAAGGAGTAATGCAACAGATAGGGTACTATATCTATCTACAAAAGACCACAGTAGAATCGTATGCATCATGGCAAGAATGAACTACTTCCGAAATCATAGGATTGTATCATGGTGGGGCTACGCTTACCTTTGCCTGTTGATAAACAATAAGCAGATCTTCAGATATATTGTACTTGACTTGATTATAGTTGATCTGGTATTGATCTTCGATCTTCGATGGTGTTGATCTCGGTTTTCGATCTCGATATCATTATCGTATTCAACGAGGAAGAACCAAACACGAGAAAAAAGGGAGAACAAAAATCAACACACGACACCGATGCAATGCTTGAGAAAGAATGATGACATGACAAGTTAACTAGAGTAGAAATGTAACCCTAAGGCATGCTCGGTCATGTTAAGAAGGGTCCGAGGGTCGCAAACCCTAGAACAGGGGAAACCTCGGAGTCACCTGCAGGTGTTCAGTTCCTTCCGTAATTAAACTTTTAATTAAAGTTGTTGAACAATGCATGATTTTGATGCTATGAGATAGATCTCATTTTTCTAAACATTTTGATATATTACACATATTTTTCTGACTTATAAATAATTATTTATTGAATTTATAATATAGAAACTATTTCTGGAAATTATTAAAAATAAATAAAACTCTTTACTGCGTCATTATGATGTCAGCGCATGGCCGGGGGACATTTTTCACTGGGGCTAGGTCTAGCCACTATGGCTGACCTGTGGGCCAGGGGCCACATCAGCATGCCATGCGGGCGAGCAACGGTCAACGGGTCCACTGGCCACGTCAGTGTGACATCGTGGCAACATCATCACGGCGGCCACCATCGAATGGTCACCGGAGACGGCAGAGGGGAGCGTGCGGGGCTATGAGAAAAGGCGCGTTTGAACCGAGGCTTCACGACGGGATAGGTAGAGGTGGCGCCGCCCTTATTTGGTTATCAGAGACGCGGCTACATCAAGCGGTGGCGGTGGCGCTTGTAGGTCAACGACGAGCGATGGCTACAGAGCGTGAGGGGGAAAACGGAGGGGCTTAGAAGAACCAGTAGCTCACCTTGGTGCTAAAGGGGCCGACAGCGAGGAACGAGGTGGACTGGAGCAACGGCGACGGTGACGTCGGAGCTCGTCGGGGTTGGGGAAGACAGCCTCGATTCGGACGACTAGGAGCACACCGGCTTGCGAAACTTGGTGGGGAAGAATGAGAAGACAACGGCGGTCCTAGCTGTGGCCTCAGCGGAGCCTGGGGCAGCCGAAGATGGTGGGGACTGGCGGTTATTGGCTATCTAGAGATCACGGGGAGCAGATAAGATCGAAGGGGGAGAGAGAGGGCTTGGTGGCATTCTTATCCTTGTACCCGGGTCAGTGGCACATAGCAACGGTGGGCGGGGATCGATGGTAGAGGGGGCGACAGGTAGGTGCTCGCCGTCAGGGACGAAGACGATAGAGGATGAACTAGTACGCGGGCTGGGCTGCGCTAGGATGCTGCTGGGCCGCGGGAGTGCTGCGTGGGCGGAAGAGAGAGAGGACATGGGAGCTGGGCCGCCTGGGCTGCTCTGGTTTCATATTTATTTCTAGAAAAACATTTTTCTATTTAGTTTTCTCTCTTTTCTCTTTGTATTTTTAGATTTCAAACTGTCTTGAAAATTTCAAAAATACCAAAGTGTTTTGGTAGAAATTTGAAATACTGTGAGGCCCTATTAGTCCATTTGGGCTCCACACTTTTGATCTTTTCAAAATACAAAAACCATTTTGAATTCATTTTAGAGAGAGGGGGAATAACTAGGGTTAGGGATTTGCATTAATTTCTTTACATGCATTTTTAAAGATGATGCTCATGAATGCACAAAGAAACCCTAATTAGTATTTAATAAAACTAGGGGTGTTACAGATCTATCCCCCTTACGAGAATCTCGACCTGAGATTCCGCGGGTAGGAGGAAGGAAGAGAAACCGGGTCACTTCTAAGGATACGAGGGAAACACACTAACAACACAAAGAATATCTCATGGTCAACTCATGGATGGAGTGTTTAGAGATGACTTTGAGATGACGACATGATACACGTTAAGGTAACAGAGGAAACAACAAGAGATGGTGTCAAAATGTTAGATAACTGTTCTTCATGAGGATTAAGACCATGGAGTTTCAGAAGGGGTTGATCTTCTGAAAAGGAGAGCATACAACAGAAAGAACATAACCACGGACTTCGAGAGATGAACCTCTACTAAATGGCTTAAGTAGAGCTTCTAGGGGTACAGATATGCTGATAACCAAGTTGCTGAACTAGTTTTGATACAAAAAGATCACTCTTCGTTCAACATAAGATTAAGACAGAAAGGGTGTTTTGTGGCAAGGACTCGTAAGAGTCACAAGGAACATGTAATGAGAGAAACTTGTGATTACCAAAATCATCATCACTATTGAACATGATCGAGAAACGAAGGAACTCCTTATTCATCCAGGTTTACCAAAATCTTTGCCAAAGATCGTGATTTCACTTACACCACAAAGATGAATAGACAACGAGATTCCTAATGGCATGAGGAAAAAGAAACTTCATTCTCAGACTTCATTTACTTAGCACAACAAAAGCTTGCCAACATAAAAGGTCTGGAGGATCGACCGAGAGACATTTAGCAACACTACTTTAAATGTTCTCCTTGAGGTTCGGTATACCAGACATCAAGTAAAGGTTGGACTTCGGGTACAAAGTAGACCATGAGCACGACTCTTATATATAATCATAGAAGGATCCTCATGAAGAGTGGTTGTTATTTGTTGATTCCAGAGAATGTGACAATAGGTCTCCTGACTAGTTGTGTCAACCATTACATCAATCTTGCCAGGTTTACGAAAGGACCTATGTCAGAACCTTGAGAAACACCAACCATCTTTGTTGCTTGAGATTCAGCTCTCGTTAGGTGAGATGATACTTCAGACTCAGCATGTCCGAATAGAAAGCTTGCAACATTTACCACAAAGATAAAGTCACTTGATTCTCAAGACATGGACTACAATGTCAAGCTCCAATAGACTGAGCTAGATTGCTAGACCCATGTATTACCAACTTGTCAAAGGACAATTGCTCATACATTGAGTACTTGCAACGAAATACACATGTGTCCTTAAAATATAGAGTTAACTCTACTCGAATCCACGGTGACATCTTTCTTCAGTTGCACGTGAATTGGATAAGGTTACTTCTAACATCCAGAACACATACCTTGAAGTGAGTCGAAGACGATTCTTAAAAGTTTTCCAACATTAATGACAAATGTTCCATATGAATCTAGTCTAGCATGGAGAAGGTAAGGATGCTATCGATGGGCTCAACAACAAACTTATTGAGATACTTCGGGAAGATGGACTCATATGTCGTATGAACAAGACAAGAATATTGGTCAGACCAAAGGACATGAAGATGTACTCAAGTGAAACATCACAAGTACCAACATCATAAATATAGTCCTTGGAACTGAGTTTGATTTGACAATAACCCAAATAAAATCAAAGGAGGGGGAAGATAACATATCCACGAAGGAAATACGAACTTTCTTCAGCATGAACGAAACTAGACACCCCTTTAGGTGGAACAAGTCTGATAGAAATTTTATCTTACAATGCTCCAAGTTGTTGTTTAAGCTCAACCAACTAATTCAGGGTATCCAGTATGGATCCTTGGAGAAAGGAGCAGTTCAGAGAACTTGCTTACTCAGGAACTCGACTACACGGTCATGTTGCAACATGGAGATACTTCTAGAAGACGTCTAGAATATCATGAACCACCGATATGTCACTTAGTTCGAGAGGAAACTTGCTTGTTAAGGCAATAAGACATAGTCTCAGAGTTTCGGTACGAGCCTAACTCTTTGACCGAAGAGAGTGTACCAGAATAATGGACAGGGTAGCATAATCATCCTTCGCTTACTGATAGGATTAACCAATCATACTAGGAATGAAAAAAATGTCCTTGGAGTTCAAAGCATTAATAATTTCTAAGAATCTCAGATGGACACACTATTACGCACACGCATCATTCACGAGCGTGAAAGCTCGGAGGAAGGGTGGGTAGAGATGTGTAAGAGCATCACTTCATTAAGGGGTCATGAAACTCAACACGGCCTCTTAGTATATAAGAGTGTGATACTTTAAGGCAGAACAGACAAAAACTAATCAATGCCTCTTTATCTGCGGATTACAACACTTTGACCTAGTCCTAGCTATGACAAGGTACTGGAGTTTGTTTCTCCTGACATCCCGAAATGGTTTGTCTTGAAGGACCACAAGAGTATCTTGCATCGAAAGACACGAATGCACATTTACTACTTGGCTACCAAGTGGTAGACAAAGGTCGAAAAACAAGAAGGGGAAAATAATATGCTTAGGATATAATCCCGAGATGTGGCTGCATAGATTATCAATCTTCCGAAAACCAATGCGTAGAAGGGAGGATGGCAGAGTCACGAGTATCGATGTAAGACTCACGAGGAGTACTATTGTCTTGATCTATTTGGTTCCATAAAGAACATCTGCCATAACTAGTGGTAGGGGAAGTCCTTAATTGTCACAATTCAATCGCGACAAAGACCACAAGCTTGAATGCAAGAATTGTAATACCAGCCATCTTGAGGTAATGTGTGAACATATACGACAGGGGTCAATGGAATGGACCTTGGGTTAAAGATCAACTTCATGTACAAGATTCATAACACCAGAATCTAGCACAATTCGTGATCTTCGGTTCAAGTCCAAGGGTTAAAACCCAAGAAAGGAGTAACTACTACTTGGGTGACACAGCGTACACTGTAATGTAGTAATCACAAGGTAGCTTCCAAGAGAAGGAAGAACTTCTGAAGTACCCAAACAATTTAAAAAAAGGAGGCACACGAGGCGAAATGAAACCTCGAAGCCCAGAACAGAAGACTATGGATCCTACAATATAATATTATGGGTCCATAAGGTAGAGAGATCATGATGGAAAGGAATCTCTCAACTGAAATAGAGAAAAGGGTGCAAGGAATTCACAACACACACAATTATAGAGAACTCAACACTAGGTCAACTGGTTGAGAAACGACCTGTCCAAAAGGCACCTAAACTTTGAAAGACTAGAAGAGATAACAAAACCTTTCCAATATCAACACAAGATAAGACGACCCAGAGTTAGATCAAAACTAGATAAGAAGAAAATGAAGCATACTAGAGTTTTTGAAAATACTTTTCATCTTTAAAATAGTTTTCACAAACACTAGACTCAACATCGACCAATAGCAAGGTTTTCCTACAGTCGGTACTGCTCTGATACCAAAAACAGTAACACCCCCGGGATCAGGGTTAAACAAATCACATACCTTAGCCTGACATAAGCTTAACCTAGAGCTCCAGGATATTCAATGAGAAAGCGGTAACACAATAGTAACCCTGTGACACAAAAATTATTACGGCAAGCTCATAACTGAGCGAAGAACCAAAATATTATAAGCAGAGGTCACTGACCACAAACATCAAACAACAGAAGGCAAATTATGCTATTAAGTATATCAAACTTAACAAATGTCCTAACAGGCCTGAAGCATAATGATGATATCCCAGCCCATAGATTCCAGGCAGCCGGTCAGGAACACCAAGGTACTCATCGGTGTCGATGTCGTACCAAACTTGTCTTCAGGAGAACAATATTTTTCTACAAAAGTATCAACAAAGCAAGGGTGAGTACAGGGTGTACTCTGCAAGACTTATGGCTGGTGGGGTTATTTTGCATAAAGACATCTTTGTTTATAAAATAAGAGAGAGAAGAAGCTCGTCTAATCAGAATATTTTAAAAGGGGATAAGAGAGCGACATCTCCGAAGAACTGATCATCATCTTTTGATATCCACCAAAGTAATCCTCATCTCACAACTAGGGTCACCCCCTCGTACCCATGAGGAAGCATCCTTAAGCACACGTTGAACTGCCAAGTTTTACGATTAGGTTATAGTTTTCTATGATCTTAGAATATGGTCACCAAGTGTTCATAACCGTGAACACGGCTTTTCAAAAATATTTATCCCTGTAGGGGTGTACAACTTTACCTACACATACCAACGGACTCTTAATGCCAACATTTTATCCCTCTTTCTTGGAAGGCTGACAGAGGGTGGTTGGACACGACCTTTACCTTGCTTTCACCGAGACCATGCGTCACGCCCTAAGGATGGTTTCGCCGTAATGGGTCAAATCCTAAAGCCGGTCCCTAGATATATGGGCGAGGTTGGTTTATCAGGGGCTCCATCGACCCCAAGCAACCCGGTCCAAACTTCCCTACCTGTTATGATGACCCTCCTTCACTGCCTTCGAGAACAACCGAAATGCATATGTCGAATGGAACGCCCGAACTAGGTGACTCATGGAATCTACTAGGCAAGTTAGTTACTCGTGAGGTTTTCCAGGCCCCGTGTGGTGTATGCTCGTCTTGGTCCAAAGGCAAGAACTCGGTTCCTAGTGGTGGCGAGCATGGGACTACAAAACCACATCCCACCGTGGCCTCCCATACAAGCCTTATCTTGTTTAACCTTTACCACTGATCTTACCTCATCAGTATACCTCGTACTCCTGTCATACTAGATTCTCTACATTTGGTACATCTTCTGGATGAACCAGCACTGATAGCTAAGCATGGCTAAGCAACACACAGATAAAAGCTCTAGCAGTACACACAAGCCAAACCTAGTTATGCTAGGAGCAGTTGATCAGGTAATATAAGCTCAAAGGGAGTAATGCAACAAATAGGATACTCTATCTATCGACAAAATACCACAGTAGAATCGTATGCAACATGGCAAGAATGAAATACTTCCGAAATCATAGGATTGTACCATGGTGGGGCTATGCTTGCCTTTGTCTATTGATAAACAATAAGAAGATCGTCGTCTATCTTGTACTGGACTTGATTATAGTTGATCAAGTATTGATCTTTGATCTTCGATGGTGTTGATCTCGGTCTTCGATCTCGATCTCGTTATCGTATTCTACCAGGAAGAACCAAGCACTAGAAAGAAAGGGAGAACAACAATCAACATATGACATCGATGCAATGCTCGAGAAATAAAGATGATATTACAAGTTAACTAGAGTAGAAATGTAACCCTAAGGCATGCTCGGTCATGTTAAATAGGGTCCGAGGGTCACAAACCCTAGAACAAGGGAAACCTCGGAGTCACCTATGGGGGTTCACTTCGTTCTCTAATTAAACTTGTAATTAAAGTTGTTGAACAATGCATGCTTTTGATGCTGTTAGATAGATCTCATTTTTCTAAACATTTTGATATATTACACATATTTTTCTGACTTATAAATAATTATTTATTGAATTTATATGATTTAAACCATTTATGGAAACTATTAAAAACAATTAAAACTCTTTACTGCATCATTATGACGTCAGCGCATGGCTGGGGGACATTTTTCACCGGGGCTAGGTCTAGCCACTGTTGCTGACCGATGGGCTAGGGGCCACATGAGCATGCCACGCGGGCGGGCAACGGTCAACGAGTCCATGGGCCACGTCAATGTGATGTCGTGGTGATGTCATCACGGTGGCCACCGTCAAATGGTCACCGGATACGGCGGAGGGGAGCGTGCGGGGCTATGAGAAGAGGCGCGTCTGAACCGGGGCTTCACGATGGGCTAGGTAGAGGCGGCGCCGCCCTTATTTGGTCATCGGAGACGTGGCTACGGCGAGCGGCAGCGCTGGTGCTTGCAGGTCAACGGGGAGCGACGGCTACAGAGCGTAAGTGGGAAAACGGAGGGCCTCAGAAGAACCAGTAGCTCACCCTAGAGTTGAAGGGGCCGACGGCGAGGCACGAGGCGGACCAGAGTGACAGCGATGGTGACAGCGGAGCTCTTTGGGGTCAGGGAAGACGGCCTCAATTCGGAGGACTGGGAGCACACCGGCTTGTAAAACTTGGCAGGGAAGAATGAGAAGATGATGGCGGTCCTAGCTGTGGCCTCAGCAGAGCCTAGGGCGGCCGGATACGATGGGGACTGGCGGTTGCCGGTGAGCTAGGGTTCGGGCAGAGGGGATCGCAAGAGAGAGAGGTCGTAGGGAGAAGTTAAGATCAGGGGGGAGAGAGAGGGCTTGGTGGCGTTCTTGTCCTCGTATCTGGGCAGCAGCGCATTGCAACGGTGGGCGGGGATCGACAGCGGAGGCGCCGACATGCAGGTGCTCGCCGTCGGGGACGAAGACAACAGAGGATGAACTGGTATGCAGGCTCGGCTGCTGCTGGGCCACGGGAGTGCTGTGCGGGCGGCAGAGAGAGGAGAGGGGAGCTAGGCCGCCTGGGATGCTCTGGTTTCATTTTTATTTCCAGAAAAACATTTTTCTATTTAGTTTTCTCTCTTTTCTCTTTGTATTTTCAGATTTCAAACTATGTTGAATATTTCAAAAATACCAGAGTGTTTTAGACATTTGAAATACTGTGAGACCCTATTAGTCCATTTGGGCTCCACACTTTTGATCTATTCAAAATACAAAAACCATTTTGAATTCATTTTAGAGAGAGGGGGAATAGCTAGGGTTAGGGTTTTGCATTAATTTCTTTACATGCATTTTTAAAGATGATGCTCATGAATGCACAAACAAAACCTAATTAGTATTTAATAAAACTAGGGGTGTTACACCTAAGCCCTAAGCAACCCATAAAACCTAAACTATAAAACCGTAAAACCCTAAATCCTCGACCCATAAACCCTAAACTAAGCAGGTACCATGCACTTATAGATCAAAATTTGAGATCATTTCATTAAATTTTAGTCACGCCATTCTATTCCATGAATATAAGCATAAAGCTTGAACATTATTGAAAATAAAAAACCCTTAACCCTAAAACCTAATCTCCTAACCCTAAAACCTAACCTCCTAACCGTAGAACCCTAACCTCCTAACCCTAGAACCCTAAACCCTTACCAAGCAGGTATAATGCAATTATAGATCAAAATTGGAGATACTTTCATTAAATTGCGATAACGACATTCTTTTCCATGAATATAACCATATGTATAAAGCTTGAACATTATTATTGAAAATTCCCTAAACCCTAAAACCTAAACAATCATAAACCCTAAAACCCTGAACAACCCTAAACCCTAAATCATGAACCCTAAACCCCTAAACCCTGAAAGGCTAAACCCTAAAATCCTAAACCATAAACCATGAACCCCTAAACCCTCAACCCAAAATAAACCCCAAACCCTAAACTTAACCCTAGGCTATATATATTTTGTGTGAAAACTGGGGCAGTGGGATTTTGAGCCATATATTGTAGTTGCTTCATGACAAAAGCCATTGTTGTGCCTTAGAAAATTGAAATAACTTCGAATTCAGAAGCTTCCCTTGTAAATAATATTTTAAATGCCATTACACACGAACTACCAAATATGGACATGTTATTATAAACTATAGAAAATATATGGCCATTACCTTGGTCATCTAGTTTGAAAGCCATGCATATTCTTACATGGTACTCCATATATTGTGATGCAATTTTTTTCAGAAGTTATAAAATTTTAAGATTATATTTTCCATGGAAACTAGCTAGTGCACATTGTGAGACATGAAGAGAGAAAAGAATGGTTGTATTTCATTTTATATTTTGTTTCTTTGTATTTTTTAAAAATGGCCGAAATTTGGTGTCATTACCATTCATATCAAAAGTTGAATTTTGCGAAACTCTTGGTGGTTCTCCAATATTTGACTACTTGGTATCTTTGAATTATTTTTAAAAAGTCAAGAGCAAGGTATATCACACACTTTGTAGTTCAAAATTAGACATACTTACTTCAGATTGTCAAAAGGTCATTTTATTGCATAGATTTAGCTAGGAAGTTTGGAAATTCATGATAGTTGGGCATTATCCATTAAATCTAGAATATTATTTTGAAATGCCAAGATACAGCAATCTACCAGATATGGACACGCTATCATAAACTATAGCAGAGATATGGCCATGACCTTGGTCATCTTGTATGAAATCCTTCAAAATATAATGTTTATCAATTTTGGCAAATGTGTGGAAACTCATTTATATGTTGGTAAGCATACTGTCGCTAGCGTATGGGTCTAGACGGGGCCAACATGTGAGAGCACCCACGTTGGAGTAGTGTACGTCAGAAGCTTCAACCTCAAAATTTCTGCAAGGCATCAAAACATCCCGCACACATCTATTCAAATATCCCACCCCGCTTTTTGCAAATGCAAAATTCATGTTCTATCCCTACTCTGGAAACAAGGACCGTGGGAGTACTGCAATAATAGAGGGGTATAGGTGGTAAATGTGTGTCATCCCACCTATATCCCCTCATCGCCTCTTTCCTGCCCACACCCCTCCAACTTCGACCTTCCTCCAGCTGCGTCACCGCTGACCTCTCTTCCACACTAGAGCTCCTCCACTGCTAGTGCTCTTCACCGGAACTATTTCACCGACTCCCTCGCTGCACCGGATCTGCTTCACCAACACTGTTGTCTACCCTACGGGGGCCGCTTCACTGAATCTGATGAGGGTTTAACTCGTCAATTTCCATTATTATGGACTTGGGTTTTGGAGAAGCAGGGAGTGTTGGAGGCATCAATCAGCTAGCAAACAAGCACACAGGGATGCAAGTTTTACCTTGGTTTAGGCCTCACAGAGTTCCCTATTCCTACTTGTCTTCTCTTGGAATTATCGAAGGAATCGAAGATTACAGGGGTGTGCATATGCAATCTGGCGAGTGTTGTGGAAACTAGGGTTGTGATTGTCCTCCTCGCCGCCCCCTCCTAGCGTTTATATAGATAGGCTAGGTCTTAGGTAGCAGGTCGAGTCGGTTACAGATTAGGCTTCGCCCCTTTAAACTTTCTATCTTAAGCTTCATCTTGCGCTGTAAGCAATCGAGGAGTCCATGGGTCACCTGAATTCTGTATTGGGCCTTAGCAACACCGTGGGCTTCTGCCATATCTGGACCGCATATGCCAAGATCGAGTACCTGTAGGGTATACCCATGTCAGTAGCCCCCGAGTGTCCAGTGGAATCATAGATTCGACTGGAGACTTTATGAAGCCTTTCGAGTGCGTGACTGAACATTTTTTTTGAGTGTTCTATTTATGTCATAGGGATTGTTGATATACGTGCCTGATTTATCCAATGTATCGGTATCAGTTAACTGCCTTAGTGCAAAACAACACAATCTACTCAAACCCGAGTCCCTGGACTCGAATTCGGAAAATTGCTGGCGTAATTCGACTCAGGCCGTGGAGGTCTTACAGGAGTTGTATTCCAGTGTATAAGTGTGAGCACTCGACACGTCCGTCAAGGCATGTTCATCGTACCTGCAGGCAAGGATATATTTCTGGTAGTGCGCAGCAGATGCGTTGCCAGGCCTTATTCAGGTCTTATCTTCATGCTGCAAGCACGTCATTCGAAATTTTGGTCATCACGGAGATGATTCGGGTGGCCCAGGAAACGTAGTCTGTTTGTAGGGAAAGTATGAGGCGGAGTCGCCATAGCATTCGAGTGTGGATGTTATCAACACACAGTATGATGTACAAATAATCATAGGGTGCGCGGCGAGCGCTCCCTATGGGAGTAGCCCACAAGTGCCTATTCGAGTCGTAGACTCGAGTGGGAACTTAAAAAACATTTTGTGACTGCTGTCGTCTTTTGTTGCTTGTTTCAGTCGAATATGCTTTCAGCGCTCTCTATGGGAGTAACCCGCAGTTCACAAACGAATCGTTGATTCGATTGAAGGGTTTGTCTTGAATTCGCATATACCTGCATAAAAAATTCTTTCGGGTGTGCGGTCAGCGCTCCTGTTAGAAGTAGCCCCCGAGTGCTTGGTTGAGTCGAAGACTCGAGCAAGGACTAAAGTAGTCAAAATCTTCTTCTCCTGGAATCGATGACGTCAGTGCTGATGATGTGATGACCTCAGTTGCCCACGTGAGCGGTTTTGACGGGACATGACGAGCAGTGGGTCCCACTTTCTGACTTTGATTTGACTGGGCATGCGTAATCTTCTGTTTTAATTCTGTCTCCTCAATTTCCGCGTGTAATGGGAGTAGTGGGGGACGGTTCGTGGTTCACCTTCACCACTTTTCGATGGCGATGTGCGCCACACATTCAGTAGGGTTTTTGCTGGCCATTGGATGACATCCATGAGGAGGTTAAGTAGCAGCACAGCTGCAGTAATTTTCCCCATCTCTTTTTCTTGCTCGTGCCTCCTTCGCCATTGCCGTTATATCTGCTTCCTTGCGTGCTTCCTTTTCGTGGCACTGGACCAGCTCCGTGTTTTTCCCAGCTACTTTCTCCGCTCGCATCGCCATTGAAAGATGGGCAAGAAGAAGGGAGGCGCCGCTGCCGGATCTGCGGCCAACTTTGCTGCCACCAAGAAGAAGGGCGGCACCACCACCATGGGCACCAGCACCGCCGGTGGTGGGAAGAAGAAGGGTGCGAGCACCCATGTCACCAACGGCGCCTGGCGCGCGTCCATCATCAAGCCTTCTGAGCTGCACCTTCATCGTCAAGATGGGGCTCTTCCGTTCAAGGAAGATGATTCACGAGTGCCTGGTGATGAGGTAATCCCGCGTCCTCCTCTGGGTTTCCGAGTGATGTTCCTTGCGTTCATCATTCGAGGTCTTTCTCTTCCCCTACATCCTTTTGTTAGGGGTCTCCTTTGTTTCTATGGGCTCCAGCTGCATCAGCTCTCCCCAAATTCCATTCTCCATATCTCTTGCTTCATCATGCTCTGCTAGTGCTGGCTCGGAATCAAGCCACACTTAGGCCTCTTCAAGAGGCTTTTTAAGCTTAAATGTCAGTCTACGTCTGGTTCGGTAGTCTACGATGTAGGAGGCTGCGGAATCCACATCGACTCCTCTGCCGTTTATTTCTATATCAAGCTTACCACGTCTGTCCAAGGGTCGACGGATAACACTGTGGACTCGTGCCCTTTAATCCCGTGGCTGCTTGCAAGAGGAGGCGTTCTTGGAAGAACGTCGTGATGCCTGGCGAGTCTGAGGATACAGAGACGTTGTACCAGTGTGTCTGCGACCTCGAAGGTCATATCGAGAAATAATAAGGTGGCACCATGCTCATTCTCACATGGTTGCGCCACCGTATCCAACCTCTTCAGGCCAGAATCCACCCTATGTACCACTGGGCCAGTGCGGGCAATGTCACTCGTGTATCTGCGGAGGGCATTTCTGTGGGTGAGGTAGACAGGAGGTTGCGATTGCAGACCAAATATACCGCCAAGGAGGATCTCCCAGGCGAACAAGTCGTGCCTCCTTTCGACGCCTCTAACCCTCCTCCTGAGGTAGAACTATACTATGAAGTAGTTTTCTTTGTCGATTGCCACCAAGTACTTGATATATAATGATGTATCTTCTGATTGCAGGACTAGAGCGTGGCTGCCAATTTACCTCCTCGGCCTGAAGGGATTATTCCTCACGAAGCAGAGGAGGAGGACGAGTTGGGGTTGACAGTCCCCATAGAGGAAGAAGAGGAAGCCCCCGAGTCTGCTGATCGCGGAACTCACAAGTGTTCCCATAGTAAGGACTCAGATGCATCCTCTCCATCGACGCCAGAGGATTCTCCTGCTGCTAGTGCAGAGGAGCCATTCCCCGCCGTTCCTGTCCGTGCAGTGGCTCCTCCCGCTCAGAAGAAGCTGCGACTGCCAAAGGAGTTGTCGGAGGAGGAATCCTTTGACCTTGATAAATTTAACTAGTGAGTTCTGCCTTCGCGAATTCATCTTGATTTCTTTTTTGGAGTTGCTTTTCTGAAGTAGTGTTGGACGTGTTTTGTAGTCTAGCGGCGTCGTCGTCTTCGAATGACGTCCAATTTGTAAAAGAAGCCGGAGTCGCAGACTCCAAGGACCAGGCTGTGGCCGATCAGCCTCCTTCTCCTTCAGTGGCGGCCCACTCCAGCGCCAATTCTTCGAGTTCCCCACATACTGGGGAGCACCAGATGGTTGCACGGACGACTATGCGACAGTCATCTTCGGAGTCCCTAGAGGAACATGTGAGTGCCTTTCTTGCTGCATGGCAGTCGAATTTTGCATACTGAACTAATGTTTATTCTTTTCTTTCCATGAAGGTTAGTTTATTCTTTGCTTTCCATGGAGTCCCAGAGCAAGTTATTGCTATGGTTAGACAGCACGCCCTGCTGGACAATCGCCATCGTGCAGTCAAAGGTTAGTTTTTGACTTTGTCTTTGCCTTCTAGAAATTTGTTAACTCAAGTGTTGATATGCTCCATCCTTTTATATGTGAGCATAATGAGCTTCTCCGTCACGTGACGTCCCTCGAGAAGGGGCTTGCCACGGCGGAGCAAAATCGTGACGAGGCAATCGCAGCCCTGGAAGAGTCACGAAAGCGCGAAGAGGATTTGCGCTCTTCCACCGCTGAAAGGGAGAAGTTGTTCGAAGAACAATTTTTCTCGATTGCCAAGGCCCTCTCAGGTAATTGTCAGTTTGATTTGTGTTGCTCCTTGTTTGATGTCATATTGTTGTGCTAACACCTTGTGTATGCAGATGCCGGCGGCCTGAGCTTTGACGCCCAGTCCCTTCGCCGCGCAGATGTGTTTGCTGGTGCCGTTGCCGCAGTCGAGGACCGCAGCGTTTCCCTTCAGGAAACATTGATGAAGGCCAAGGGTGTGCTCAGTCGCATCCGTGAGGATCTAACTCCCAAGGCTGAGCTGATTGACAACCTTGAGGACCTGGTGGAATCCCTTGCTGGGGGTATTCCCATGGACTTCAAGAACTCCCAGCGATCTGTCGGTGCTACCATGGCACTCGCGATGGCGCAGGCCCATGGCATGGAGTTGGATCCCTCCGAGATCTCCAAGGTGATGCCCGTCGGCGCAGATGGCCAACAGGTAGTGTTTGCTCCCTTCGCTACTAGTTGTGGTAAGTATGGGCCGCAGCTCATCGACACGGTCACAAAATATTCTGTGGAGCTGCAACGAGCGAAGAAGGCGGCGAAAACTACGGCATCAGGGGCTACCACTAGAAAGTCTATGGTGTTAGAGGCTGCCACGGATTCGATGAGGCCTTCGAAGTCAAAGTCCAAGTCGAAGAAGCAGATTTCTCCTTAGTTGCCAATCTGTAATAGTTGTAGTTTGTCTTTTGTTGAAACTATGCTTTTGTGGGAGTGTCCCTGTCGAGACTTTGTTGTGCTTGAATGCGTTCATGCTTTTATCAATGTATTCTTGGTCCCTTATTTGCTTCTTGCTTGATGATGATAGGGTACGTCGAGTGGTCCTTCGAGTGGTCCGCGTGACTCTCCTCCCACCGATGAAACCACGGCGCAGCCGCGTTCAAAGGTGGAGGAACTGCCGTTGCTTTCGCGATTGCGCGACCGCATTAAGCAGTTGGAGCACGAGTTTCCCATCATCCGCGGTAGCGCAGATGTGTGGAAGTCGAAGGCGGAGAAGTCCACTACCCGAGAGAAGTATCTCTTGGAGGAAGTGGCTCAATTGAATGAGCAGTTTAAATGTTAGCTTTCTGCCTTCTCATCTTTTCTTTTTGGTCAATCGCGGCGATGCCTTGTCTTCTCACTTTGCTGCTTGCTTGGTGTAGTTGTTAGCGCTCATCATCCGCAGGATGAGAAGGACCAGGTGGCTGTTCAAATGAACAACCTGACCCAGGAGCAGCTCCAGGCGAGTGGGTATTTTTGGGTGGACCACGACTATGCAGTTGCATTGGTGACCCTGCAGGATCGTCCTTCTCGAGTGCTCCAATGCCTGAAGAAGGCGCAGTCGTGCCTTAGGAACATTTACGAAGCAATGTTTCCTCTTGACGTGGTGCCTTCAAGCTTTATGGCTCTTCTGACGAAGTTCCAGGATATGAGGGCGGTCCGTTGATATGTGAAGAGCTTGCTAGCTTATATATTTTTCGAGTGTAAATGTACTCTGTAGTTCCTTTTTGTTAGCCTGACGTGTGTTTGTCTCAGCACCTTGCCAACCTGTCAAGTGCGTTGCAGCTGGGTTGGTGTTTATCAAGGGTTTGACTAGTGCGCCAGCTACTCAGGATACCGCGATTAGTTCGTAGAATAGAAGTGTAAAGGGTGGCGTAGCCCCCGAGTGATGAAATTGCAGGAAAGTATAAAAAGACATAGAGTTTCAGGGCACTTAGCTTTATTTATTCGCAGAATAGTACGAGGTACAATGTGTGGCTAAGTAGCCTGGCTGAATAGCCTTATTTGTAATGTAAAACGACTAAGGGTAGAAGCGACTCAGCTGCACGATGTTCTAGGGGTTGGAGTATGTGACTCCACTCTCCAAATCTTTAAGGCAATAGGCGCCACCTGGGATTACTTCTGTAATCACATAAGGTCCTTCCCAAGGGGACTCGAGCTTGAGATGCCCTTGTTGCTTTAGTCACAGGACCAGGTCTCCTTTGACGAAGGATCTGGGGCATAGCCTTCTGTTGTGGTAGTTGCGAAGACTCTGCTGGTAGATCGTTGATCTCTCCGCTGCTATTTCGTGTGCCTCATCAAGGAGGTCGATGGAGTCTTCGAGTGCGAGAGTTGACTCCTTCTCGCTGTATGTGACCACCCATGGGGCTTTGTAGCGTACTTCTGCAGGTAGTACCACTTCAGCACCATGCACCATAAAGAACAGGGTGTATCCCATGGCACTGTTTGGAGTTGTGCGTAGGCTGCAAAGTACGGATTGTAGCTCATCTGGCCAGCACCCTGCGGCATGTTCGAGTGGTCGAAGGAGTCATTTCTTGATTCCGTCATAGACGAGGACGTTGACCTTTTCGACTTGACCGTTGGTCTGAGGGTGAGCCACCGATGCGTAGCTTATGTTGATTCCCAGGTTTTCACAGAATTCCTGGAACTCCTTGGAGGTGAAGTTCGTCCTGTTGTCCGTGATGATGCTATGTGGCACTCCAAAGCGATAGACGATGGACTCGAAGAATTTGACGGTGCTGACGTCTGATTGATTCGTCACCGGCATGGACTCGATCCACTTGGTGAATTTGTCAACCGTGACTAAGAGGTAGGCGTAGCCTCCTCGCGAGGACTTTGGGAGCTTGCCGACTATGTCGAGTCCCCATTGCGCGAAGGGCCAAGCCAATGGTTTTGGCCGGAGTTCTGCGCCAGGTGCATGAGGTTTGTCTGTGAATCGCTGGCAAGTGTTGCAGTGCTGGACAATGTTCTTGGCATCGTGCATGGCCGTGGGCCAGTAGAATCCAGCTTGTAGAGCTTTGGCAACGAGGGCGTGACTACCAGCATGGTGCCCGCAAGTGCCTTCGTGGATGTCAAGGAGGACGGCCCTTTCGTCCCTGTTGGAGACGCACCATTGAAGTACTCCCGTGATGCTGTGCTTGTACAATTTGCTGTTGATGAGGGCGAATGCCTTGGACCGTCGCGCGATGTGTCGCGTGTCAGTTGAATCATATGGCAGCCTCTTGCTGAGTAGATATGTGATGTAGGGTTGTGTCCAGGATGGCTCGATCATCATGACGCCCATTGGTCCTTCGAGTTATGTATCAAGCTCCAGGTCATCGAGTGCCATTGGCTCGTTGGGTGGCGTAGCCCCCGAGTCCGTTGATGTGCCTTCTTTCTTCTCTAGAGCCTTGGGCTTGATGGAGCGTTCGCAGATGCGCTCGAGATATACCCCAGGTGCTATGGGGTGCAAGTGGAGCCAATATTGGCGAGTAGATCTGCCTCTTCATTGCTTTCGCGACCCACATGTCGCAGATCATAGCTGTCGAAGTATCCTTCGAGAGTGTCGTAGAGGTCGCGATAGGTGATCATGTTGTTGCTCAGTGCGTCGCACTCGTGCATCGTTTGGTTGACCACCAGTTTGGAGTCACCGTAGATGATGAGCATTTTGGCGCCGCAGGATTTCGCCATCCACATCCGTGGATTAGGACTTTGTACTCGGCTTCATTATTGGAGGCGGTGAACTGCATTCACAGAATGTATTTCATCTTGTCTCCTTGGGGCGATGTCAGTATGACACCTGCGGCAACTCCATCCTTTCGCTTGGACCCGTCGAAGTGCATTTTCCAAAGGTAGGACATATCTAGCTTGTCGGGGAGTTGGTTCTCCATCCAGTGTACGAGAAAGTCCAGGAGAACTTGCGACTTGATCGCGTCGCGCTTCTCGTATGTAATGTGTCGTGGAGACAATTCGATTCCCCAGAGCGCGACTCGTCCGGTGGCATCAGGGTTATTGAGTATATGCCTGAGTGGGGCGTCGTTTACCACCACAATTGGGTGCTCCTGGAAGTAGTGACGTAGTCGCCTGGCTGTCATGAAGACTCCGTATAACAGCTTCTCGTAGTGCGGGTACCGCTGCTTTGTTGGCATGATCACCTCGCTGAGGTAATATACTGGGTGCTGAACCCCGTGGACCTTATTTTCTTCGGCTCGTTCCACCACGAGCACCATGCTGACCACCTGGTTGGTGGCGGAGATGTAGAGCAGTAGTGGTTCCTTTTCGCGAGGCGTCACTAGTACTAGCGAGGTGGATAGCAGATGTTTGAGGTCTTTGAATGCTTCTTGCGCCTCGTCTGTCCACTCAAATTTTTCAGCTTTGCGGAGGAGTTGGTAAAAGGGCAGTGCCTTTTCGCCCATTCGACTGATGAATCGACTGAGCGCCACGATTCACCCAGCCAGCTGCTGGACGCCTTTTATGTTCTTCGGCTTCTCCATGGCCAGTATGGCTTTTATTTTCTTCGGGTTTGCTTCGATCCCTCTCGCAAAGATGAGATACCCGAGTAACTGACTAGATGGCACGCCGAAGGCGCATTTGTCCGGATTGAGCTTGATCCGATAGCGGTCGAGGTTGGTCATCGATTAACAAGGCTTCCTCCTTGGTTTTGATGATGATGTCGTCAATGTAAACTTGGATGTTGCAACCAAGTTGATTCTTGAGGCAAGCCTGCATGCACCGCTAATAGGTGGCTCCTGCGTTTTTTAGTCTGAAGGGCATGGTGTTGTAGCAGAACACACCAAAGGGCGTCGTAAATGCTGTCTTCTCTTGGTCTTCCTCCTTCATTCGAATCTGATTGTAGCCTGAGTAGGCATCGAGGAAGCAGAGATGCTCACATCTCGCGGTGGAGTCGATGATTTGGTCGATTCGCCGTAGCGGGAAGTGATCCTTTGGGCAGTGCTTATTTAGGGAGGTGAAGTCCACGCACATTCGCAGAATATCCGTGTCTTTTTGGGCACCAACACTTTGTTAGCGAGCTAGGTGCTTTCCTTGATCTCGCGTATGAATTTTGCGTCGAGGAGTTTGTTGATCTCCATTCCGACTGCCTTTGCTCTTAGTTCAGACAGTCGCTGTATTGTCTGCTTGACTGGCCTTGTGTCTAGATTTATGTTGAGTGAATGCTCGGCGAATTCCCTAGGAACCCCTGGCATGTCCGCTGGACACCAGGCGAAGATTTCCCAGTGCTCATGAAGGAATTCAACGAGCGCAAGTTCCTATGCGGAACTCAAGTTGTTGGCGCTGAGGGTCGTCTTGGTCGGGTCCGTTGGGTGGACCTGGACTTTCTTCGTGAGCACCGACGAGTTGAAGGACAGGTCGGGTGAACTTGGCCTGCTCAGGGGAGGCGGACTATTGTCTGTCGATTCCTTCAGTCTTGAGAGTTCCTCCTACATGCCGAAGGACAAGGAGATTCTGTTTAATTCCCTGTCGCAGCTGTTGGACCTCTCGAAGTTTCCATTGATTGTGATGACACCGTTTGGACCTAGCGAACGCGACACGTCCGAGGATGCAGTGGTATTGTGAGGGCCAGTCGACGACCTCAAAGTCAATGCGCTCTCGCCGAAAGTTTTGCAGCGTGCCAAAGATGACGTCGAGATTGATCTTGCCTAGGGATATACGCCCTTCCTTGGTATGATGTCGTGGAACGTCGTGTCTGAAACTTCCAGGCAAGTTAGAGGGATCCTCATCGCATGCAAGGTACTCGTGAACATGAGGTTGATGCTGCTTCCGCCTTCCATGAAGACGCGACTCATATCAAATCCCCCCATTTGTGCCTCGAGTACGAGGGGATAGTGGCCTGGACGAGAAACTTGACGCGGATGATCGCGCTTGTCGAAGGTGATGCAGGAGTCGCTTTCACTGAGGTACTCAGTGGTGGAGGGTGGAGAGTTTATCGCCAGATTGACTTGGCGAGTGATGGCCTTCTGCACTTGATTTGAGGGACGCCCTTTTTGGATCATCCCCATGTTGCCCACGACTCGTGGGTATGGTCCGCCTCCGTGGTGCTGGACTGGTGCTGCCGCGGGTGGTGGCGGTCCGGGCGGTGGTGGAGGAGCTCCATGTGCCATAGCGCCTAGGGAGGATCCATAGCCCCTGTTGACCGCGTCACAATTCATCCTAGCCAGGCCCTCGTGGAGTTTGAGGAACTCGCAGTAGTCCTTGAGAAGGTGGCTGGATTTCTTCTTGCCATCGTGATTGTCGATGTAGAAGTGCACGTTGCATGGTCAGGACAGTTTGTCCTTGATAGATGTTGCAGGTGCCTCTTCGCGATTGCGGTGCTGCCACACCTGCGTGGTTTTTCTACTGTTGCGGTTGTCGTCGCGTTTGTCGGGGTAGCTGGCTGCGACCATATTGACCTCATCGCGGTCATCGTAGACGCGCATTCGATGTTTGCCTCTGCGGCCGCGTCTGCGCCCGAGGTCATCATTGTTGTCGGAGTAGGTACAGTTTTTCACCGATTCTTCTCTGTCAGCCCACTGATTCGCGATCTCCATCAGGTGGTCAATCGTTTTGGGCTTCGAGTGGCGCAACTCCTCCCTGAGTTCTACACGACGAACGCCGCTATTGAACGCGTCAATTGCGCGGTCTTCCGAGATGTTTTCTGCGTTGTTCTTGATGATGGACCACCTCTGGATGTACGAGCGCAGCGACTCGCAAGACCTTTGCTGGCAGCTTCTTAGATCTTCGATTGATGCGGGTCTTTTGTAAGTGCCCTTGAAGTTACGCACAAAGCTGTAGACCAGCTTTTCCCAGCTACGAACGGATCCTCGCGGGAGGTTGTTGAGCCATGCGCGAGCGACGCCCTGAACTGCAGCTTTAGGCATTGCATGGCCGTGCTTCAACTCCCGCCATGCAGCCTGACAGAGGAGATGTGGTCCTCCAGCCAGATTTTCGGGTCCTGCAGGCCGTCAAATTTTGGGTTCACCGACGGGAGTTTGAACCCCTTAGGCATTCGCTTTTGCCTGATGGCCCTGCTGAAGCATCTGGCGCCGCAGAGCTCAGTCTCATCTTCTTCTGAGTCAGTCAAATGAGCACGTCTTGCTCGCATCTTGTCGACCTTGCGCTGCGTGATGTCATCACATGCGTCGTAGTCACGGTCATGCCACCGTGAGCGACATTGTCGTGACAGATCCTGACTATCCTCACTGGAGGAGTACGAGTAGTAGTACTTGTCCAGAGCCTGTCTTTTCTTCGGCTCTGGTGTTGGTTCTTTGTCAAGGGCAGCCTCGATTAACCCCAAGCCTGCGATTGTAGATCGGTGCATGGCGGCTCATGGGTCTCCAGCCGGTGGCTAGTTGTTAAGGAGGTACATGGTGGCCGCTGTCACCGCAGCTTGAGGTGTCTTCGGGGGCACGTTGCCCCGCGTGTCGATTGTCATAGAGATGAAGTCGAGGACTTTCGCGGCTTCTACGCGTTCTTGCTCGGTGAGGTGGGCCAGTCGAGATCATCTCTTGTTTTCCACGTACTCGTTGCCTTTGGAGGAGGATCCTCCGTGGGAGGAGAGCACAACTCATCGAAGAGTCGACTCGTCCGCCGCCTTTCTGCGCTCTTCGAGTTGCACGATCACCTGCTGCTGGCGCTTGAATTCCTCCTTTAGCAGCGAATGGTAGCTCATCAGCATGTCCTGCGGTGTGTTAGGGGGTAGAGGATTGCCCCGAAGAGCTTCGCGACAGCGGGCCCACTCATTGTTGTTGACCTTGATCAGCATGCGTTCTCCGGTGTTCTCATTCGCCGTGAGTGACGGTTCTCCTCCCATCCCATTGTTGACGGGCGCGCTGTTGCCACCATTGGGTGTGCTGCCGTTGGGTATACCGCCGTTGGGTGGCCTGGTGCCAGATCCGGTGCCAACGTTTTTGCGACTGACGCTGGTGTCGCCCGCGTTGATGACGGCGCACATGAAGTGATTAGGGAAGCTGTTTCTCCCACAACTTTCAGATCTGGATCCGTAAGCTCCATCCTCTGTGGCTAGATCACCTAGATTGGATCCGCGACAACTATCGCTGTCCGTACCCCTAGTTGTTGCTGAGGTATTGAGCTCAATGAGGTTGCCGATTGGTGGCGGGTGTTGGGAATATGCCCTAGAGGCAATCATGTATGATGTTATTTCCAATGTATTCATAAAGTTATTGTCCATGTATGAACTACTGATATATATCATTGAACATGTGATTCGATTGTGGAACTATATATTCATGTTGTTTATACTAATTGTCCTTGGTTGTTAAGGTTGTGCTAGAAACAGAACTTAGACTAATGTGAAAGTCGGTTGATGACTCGGTTCCACTTGTCATGGGCATAGAGATGCTATTCCGACTTACACGGATTTGGCTAAAGAGTTTAGCGAGTCGGACTGACCCATATTGAGATACAACGAATAAGTCGTCATTTGTATATCTCAATCAATCTAATCCTTAGACCTGAGGTTATTGCACAATCCGAGTTAAGGATCACCGACTTAGGTTCTGTCAAACGTTGTTCCATCACTGGGCAGTTATAAAGGCGGAGTTCAGGTCGACTGAGAATCAAGTTGCATGATGTGAATAACCGAGATGGGATTTTCCCCCTTCGTCTGGAGAGATATTTGATACATTGCAAATGTATCCATAATTTTTGATGTTCCATGCTTGGTTGTATCCACTTTCTTGTGTTTCCTTCCAACTTTGGAGTACTTTTCATATGATTTCTTGGACTAACCTATTAACAAGAGCCACAGTGCCAGCTGCCTGTTTTCTGCTGTTTTTGTTTCCAGGATATGTATATCTCAATCAATGTAATCCTTAGACCTGAGGTTATTGCACAATCCGAGTTGAGAATCACCGACTTAGGTTCTGTCAAATGTTGGTACCCCGGTGAGGTTTCCCACTAAGTACTAAGCCAAGACAGAGCCCATATGTATTGTGGTTGCACTGGAAGCTTCTGAATTCTGAAACATGGCAGACTTCTTTGATTCCTGGGCGGCCGTCCTCCACCAAATTCCACTCGTTGACCCGACAACCATTCCGCCCAGAAGAAAACTTAGTTTTATTTTGAAGGGAGTTTTGAGAGGAAAAGGACTCGCTCGAGAGAGCTTTTATACTTAGAAAATTTTCAGTCTTTCGAATCCTCCCAACGGTACTTGATATAAATAAGTATATAGCATGGCAAGCATAACTTAGAAAAACAGGATAACCTATTGGGATGGAAAAACCTAAGCATTGAGCTACTCTTGGCATACTACAAAACCGCGCTTGCAAAATAGTACTAAGAAAACTAACAAAGTCCTACAGATGCATACTACAGAATTTGAAGAGTAAAACATGCATAGTCAAAACTGGGACATAAACATGAACAAGTGGTGTAACTTGCCTTGATCCGAGCAACAATCTACACAACAGTACTCCTCAGCGCACTCCGAGCAATCTAACGAAACAAACATGGATCCAATCACAATTTGCACAAAACAAAGTCACGAAGTCGAATATGCATGCACGCAACACGATAATATGCAAGGGTGGATTCAAAATTGACCAAGGGTTTTATTCAGGTGTGTTGTTGAGTTGGGGATGTCAGTAGAATCGATTCCCCACAGATTTTAAGTATTTTGGATAAAACCCTAAATAACCAAGCTCAAAACTAGATCTACAACTCCAATCTACCTCGAGACAGATCTGAACACCCTAAGCATGATATGATAATTTTCTACAGAAGGTCTCGTCGATACAAAGCCAAGGTAGCAAGAATCAACTAAAACGGAGCTACGGATAAATTTCTAGAATTAAAATACTCTAATCTAAACTTTAAATCCTACTACAAGATTGCTGTGGTAAAACAGCAATATTATTGTAGATCTATGTTCTACTAAAAAATATGAATCCAACGGTATATTGTACGCAAAATTTGGACCTAAACTCGAATTACTATGGATTTTACAAGGTTAAGATATTTTCTGCCTATTTAAAAGAAAGCAGGACGGTGGCCAGTTGTGCAGCGCCAAGTGGCGGCGCGTGATTGGTCCAGCGGGCACGCGGCGCTGAAGCGGTGGCGACACGGCGCTGACTCAGCGTGCTGACGTGGGATGCCACGTGGCGCGATTGGATTGGCCGGTACCCCTTCGGCCTGGCCATCTAATCCTAGGCGTTGGATTGGAAACGGACGGCTGGAGGGTGTGGCGGGCGGCTTACCGTGGCGGGCGGCGACGAGGTCGACGGTGGACGGCGGCGGCGCGTCGGTGATGGTCGGCGGCGGGCGGCGGAGCTTCCCTGGCGTGACGGAGTGGTGGACGGCGTGCGGCTCCTCCTCGCGGATCCGTTCCCGAGATTGGCGTGGACCACCTCCTCCCCTCTAGATGGCTAACAGCGACTGGACTTCGCGGACTCCGGAGAAGCTCCGGCGAGCAATCGCGGTTGGCACGAGCTTCTGTTCAAGGGGAAAATGGCACAGACGATGTGGTTGTTAGAGAAGGAAGCAAGGAACAGAAAGAGGGAAGAAAAAGGCCTCGGTTTCAATGGGAGGCTCACCCTCTGACGTCGCCGGCGGCAGAGCTCCGGCGATCTCGAAATCGGCAGCCCAGGGGCGGTTCTCGAGAAAAAATTTAGGGTTTAGAGGCGGTGGGTCTGGGGCTTTTATTTGCCAGAGACGTGGGGGAGGGGGCAGCGGAAATCGTTTTCGATTTTGCCGGGGAGTTCGAACCAGACGCGGCGGCGGCGTTGGGAGTTCGCTCCGATCCCGTCGGGGTGAACGACGCGGTGGGGCCCGCCTGTCGGTGGCCGCGGTCGTGCGGTGCGGGCCGCTGGAGGCGTTTGGGCCGGCCCATGCGCTACGCGCCGCCCGCTCGGCCAGGCGTGGCGGTAGGTAGGCTACGGGCTGGCTTAGCCGGCCCGCTAAGCTAGGATTCCCTTTATATATATATATTTATTTATTTCTGTTTTACTATTTGTCTAATAACTTTAGCAAACGGACTCCAAATTAAGTGAAACCGGTCTCTAAAATTTTGTAAAAATAAGAGGATTAGAATGAGATTATAAAAATAATATTTTTGCAAAGGTTTAGGTGGATTGATATTGTTTAACCCTTTTTAGTCTTTTATATGACTATGGGGTTTTGTAAAATACCTGATGCAGTTTTTGATATGTGATGCTATGATGCAATGATATGATGCATGCTTCTAGTAACATCTGTAATTGTAATATTTGGGATGTTACAGTTATCCGGTGTTCTCATTCGCCGTGAGCGACGGTTCTCCTCCTATCCCGTTGTTGACGGGCACGCTGTTGCCACCTTTGGTGGGGCCGCCGTTGGGTGTGCTGCCGTTGGGTATACCGCCGTTGGGTGGCCCGGTGCCAGATCCGGTGCCAACATTTTTGCGATTGACGCTGGTGTCGCCCATGTTGATGACGGCGCACATGAAGTGATTATGGAAGCTGTTTCTCCCACAACTTTCAGATCTGGATCGGTAAGCTCCATCCTCTGTGGCTAGATCAGCTAGATTGGATCCGCGACTACTGTCGTTGTCCGTACCCCTAGCTGTTGCTGAGGTATTGAGCTTAATGAGGGTGCCGATTGGTGGCGAGTGTTAGGAATATGCCCTAGAGGCAATCATGTATGATGTTATTTCCAATGTATTCATAAAGTTATTGTCCATGTATGAACTACTGATATATATCATTGAACATGTGATTCGATTGTGGAACTATATATTCATGTTGTTTATACTGATTGTCCTTGGTCGTTAAGGTTGTGCTAGAAACAGAACTTAGACTAATGTGAAAGTCGGTTGATGACTCGGTTCCACTTGTCATGGGCATAGAGATGCTATTCCGACTTACACAGATTCGGCTAAAGAGTTTAGCGAGTCGGACTGACCCATATTGAGATACAACGAATAAGTCGTCATTTGTATATCTGAATAAATGTAATCCTTAGACCTGAGGTTATTGCACAATCCGAGTTGAGGATCACCGACTTAGGTTCTGTCAAACGTTGTTCCATCACTGGGCAGTTATAAAGGCGGAGTTCGGGTCGACTGAGAATCAATCTGTGTGATGTGAATAACCGAGATGGGATTTTGCCCCTTCGTCTGGAGAGATATTTGATACATTGCAAATGTGTCCATAATTTTTGATGTTCCATGGTTGGTTGTATCCACTTTCTTGTGTTTTCTTCCAACTTTGGAGTACTTTTCATATGATTTCTTGGACTAACCTATTAACAAGAGCCACAGTGCCAGCTTCCTGTTTTCTGCTATTTTTGGTTCCAGGATTTGTATATCTCAATCAATGTAATCCTTAGACCTGAGGTTATTGCACAATCCGAGTTGAGGATCACCGACTTAGGTTTTGTCAAACGTTTTTCCATCACTAGGCAGTTATAAAGGCGGAGTTTGGGTCGACTGAGAATCAAGCTGCGTGATGTGAATAACCGAGATGGGATTTTGCCCCTTCATCTGGAGAGATATTTGATACATTGCAAATGTATCTATAATTTTTGATGTTCCATGCTTGGTTGTATCCACTTTCTTGTGTTTTTTCCAACTTTGGAGTAGTTTTCATATGATTTCTTGGACTAACCTATTAACAAGAGCCACAGTGCCAGCTACCTGTTTTCTGCTGTTTTTGGTTCCAGGAAAGTTAGAAAATGAATATTCTCGGAATTGGACGGGACAAAAGCCAAAGTGCCTATTTTTCCGTATGTCATCAAGTGCCAGAATAGGAGACGGAGAGGGGCCAGGGGGCCAACACACCACCTGGCCGCGTGGCCAGGCCTGGCCCGCGCCAGGGGGTGGTGTGGCCGCTCCCGGCACCCCCTCGGCCTCTCCTTCCGCCTATATATTTCCCTCGGGACGAAAACCCTAAGGGCCCGATAAAAAATCCATGAAAGAGTCTATAGCCGCCGTCATCTCCATTCCTAGACCGGGAGGGATCTGAAGCTCTTCCCGGCACCGTGCTGGAGAGGGGAATTCACCCTGGAGGCCTTCTTCATCACCATGCAAGCCTCCGGTGTGATGCGTGAGTAGTTCATCCTTGGACTACGGATCCATGTAGTACCTAGATGGCTGGTTCTCCTCCTTTGTGCTTTCATGTTTAGATCTTGTGAGCTCCATTCATGATCAAGATCATCTATTTGTAATTCTGCATGTTGTGTTTGTGGGGATCCGATGGATATTGAGATGCTATTTCAGATTGATTATTGATTCTATCATGTCTTTGTTATTTGTGATCTTGCATGCTTTCCGTTGTTAGTAGCTATCTTGGCCAAGTAGATGCTAGCAACTCCAAGAGTTAGTATTTATGCTCGATAGTGGTAATCTGGGGAAGTGACAGAAATCTCTAAGGTACTAGATGTGTTGTTGCTACTAGGGATAAAACAACAATCCTTTGTTCATAGAACAATCGTATTGTTTACTTTACACGCAGTTCGTAAAGCAATAATCTGTTGCTTGCAACTTAATACTAGAGGGGGTTCGGATGATAACCTGAAGGTGGATTATTAGTCATAGATGCAGTTGGATGGCCGTCTATGTATAATTTTGTAATGCCCAATCAAGTCTCAAAGGAGTCAAGATGATTAGTATATACATGGATTGCTTTCTCGGTGTTTGTCAATTGCCCTGCTGTAATTTGTTCACCCAACATGTTATCTATCTAAGGAGAGCCACCTCTAGTGAACTATGGATCCCGGTCCTCTTTCTTTACATACAATCTATAAATTGTTTACTGCTTTGTGTTTACTTTCTGCAAACTTTTACTTCTTTCCATTCGATACGTTTAATCCTTTGTTTTCCGCAAAACACGGTGAGATTGACAACCTCATCGCAAGTTGGGGACAAAGTTCTGTGGTTGTGTTGTGCAGGTCTCCACGTTGCTACTAGCACCGGTAGTGCGCCCTGCCAAAGCTCAGTTAGTAACACCTTTGGGGTGTTTCCTTGCTCCTACTAGTTCGATTAAACCTTGGTTTCATAACTGAGGGAAACTTGCTGCTGTGCTCATCATACCTTCCTCTTGGGGTTCCCAACGAGCTCTACATCAACACCGCCATCAAGCATTTTTCTAGGCGCCGTGCATTGAGCCATCAAGCGATTTTCTGGTGCCGTTGCCGAGGAGGCAAGGACATCTTCACAAGGGGAGTCCCTCATAACCAATCTCTTTACTTTGTTGTTTTTGTTTTTCTTAGTTTCTTTTTGCTTTGTTTGCTTGTTTCTTTATCAAAAACACACAAAAAATTAGTTCCTTTCTTAAGTTGCCTTTATGTCTAGCCTTGCTCCAGTCATTATATCACCCGAGGAAATGATTTTCACTTTTAAACAAGGAATTGAGGAAAGTTTTAAGGAAGCTTGGTCTAGAATCTCCGATCTACATAAAAAAACTGAGCCTAAAATGACTCAAAGCTTGTTCCTTAGCAGTTTTTACCTTGGGATTGCTCTTTGCTATAGATATGCTTTAGATGCTGTTGTGGGAGGAGATTTCCTCCAATGTAATGAGGATGATGCTATTAATGCTATAAAGAAATTGATCCTCACTTACAACATGCCTAGCCAAAACTGATATTTCTTTCGCAAAAATATTTGCTAGGTTGAACACTCTTGAGGCTAGCACTACTAGCTTAGAAAATTGCAATAACATGCTTAGGGAGCATCACCATTATGTTCCAATAAACTCTGAACCATCAAAGTGGTTCCCTATAGTAAAGATTGAGATGAACACTGAAACTTTTCAAGCTCGATGTGATATCATGTCTGAATTTTGTCTTATGCCCAAAGATATTTATAAATCTCTGAATACTTGGGGGCTCACTGAAGGAGGAAAAAAAATATCTCTTGATAATAATACTACCATATTACCTCTTGGAATAGATGAAGGAGTGTCTACAAAGATCCTTGGGAAAACGATTTCTATTGATTATCTTGTTATTGAATATGCAGGAAAATGACAAATCACACTTGGAAGGTCCCTATTAGAACTCCTTGGAGCAATAATAGATGTAGGAAAGGGGACCATGCACCTTTCTTCTCCACCAAACAATCATATTTTCCCCAAGGTTAAGAATAAAAGTAAGAGAGGTAAGGGCAAGAAATTTGGTCTTAATTCTTCTTCATTGAGAACACTTGATTCTTTCTTTGCTTCTTATGCCTAACTTAAAGGCGTTAAAGAAAATTACTTATTGGGAGATAACCAAAAAGTTTTAGATGAGTCTTGGAAGTTATTACTTCAGTAATAACCGCTCCTTATCCTTTTTTATTTGCTTTTTTGCGCCAAGACTAACCTCTAATGAGAGAGAAGTAATGATTGGGAAAGTTGCTGTCCCGAAACAGATTTTTGTGCTTCACCGTAAACATTCGTGAGAGAGCTCTGTATGTCGGATTGAGCTGTAATTTTTCGTGCTTCTGACCCAGGTTGTTATATAACTTTCGTTAGTTCAACACATTTTGAGTTGAGCAACAGAAGGGCTTCGAAAAAATTCGTCTTTACCTGGTGGTCTGTTTTGACAGATTTCTGCCATTTTCTGTATTTGCTTCTTGTTGGTTCCTTTTTGAGTTCTTTTAGGGAATTGAGCTTTTTGAGGGAAGTGCTATACTAGCTAATGTTCTAATGGAAGTTTATTTGGTGTTAAAACTGAACCTTAAGACTTATTTAGTTTAAGTGCACTAATGTTGCTAATAAAGATTGTGTGAAGTTTTGTATGAAGGAAAAATTTTAGGTGTATGGAAGGAATGAGTAATGAGATTAAGTATGGACTAAAGCTCAAGCTTGGAGATGCCATGCGTGTCACCCCAAGAAATATCCAATAAGTACAAGCTTCAAAGCTTGGGGATGCCCAAGGCATCCCCTTCTTCATCAATAAAAATTTTAGGTTTCTTCCAAACGCTTCATTTTTATTGTTTCATGCACAGTTGTGTTTTTCTTGGAGTTTCTTATTTTTCGTTTTTGTTTTGGTTTTTGTTTGCTTTTGTTTTCTTAGTTTGCTGAATAAATTGGTTGTACCCGCTCTTTCATACATTGGTTTGCAAATAGTTTGGTTTGGTTTGGAAAAGAGTAGGAAAGTTCATGCTTATGTGGTAAAAAGAGCTTGTTTTTGACTGTGGCCTATGCTTTGTCATGTCATGCTTGATATTGTTTTGGCTTTATGCTTAGTATTCTTTGCTGTGGCATGACTTGTTATAAACAATTGATATTGCTTAATGTTCCTTGGATGAATCATGCGTTGTTTTAGCATATTAAAGCATAGTATAGTGGTATTCTCCTTTGATGCTTTATTTGGGTTGACTTGGCACGTGCTCACACCATGTTATGACTATCTCAAGTCACCATAGCCTTTATGATCCTTTAGTTTTCAACTTGTAGTATCATTTTATGCTTTGATCAATGATGTTTTGTCGATCTGCATGATTATGGCCATTATTGCTCTCTTAGTTTGTCGCTCCCAGTCTTTTGCTAGCCTCCACAACCAAGTATGAGTTCCACTCATGCATCCAACTCCCTAAGCCAAGTTATTCGAAAGAGTCCACCATACCTACCTACTTGCTTATGCTATTCCAAGTATATTCATGCTTTTGTTAACCTTCCAAATTAAACTTGTTATAAGAAAACTAGTGATTAAAGCTCTCATGAACTTGATGGCACACTTTACCTTTTGCATCTAATAAACTTGAACCACTGGGTCCTTCTTTGTTGCGTATATGCTTGCGCTTTATAAGTTGAAATTAACAGAACCATGTACCATGGGGAACGCTTTCAACATTGCACTTGTACTTTGTACCCCGTTGATATCATGTTCTTTTGCTTACGGATCCCGGCGGTGTGAAATAAAAGTGGAACTTGTAAGATCATGGAGTTTGTATGTGTGTTAGAGAAACGCCTAGGCCACTAGCCTAAGGCATGCCTAATCATGGTGGAAACTTGCAGCATCACCTTAATGAGCACTCTATGAAGCATCCTCAATAAAAACCTATGCAAATAGCAAATAAAAAGATCGCTGAGATGCTCATTGTCTTCTTGCCTTGTCATTTTGATTATGGGAAAGCTCCCATATCATGTGCAAGGGGTACCCCGTTGGCGGTTCTTAATGATACACATATACTTACAATGACAAGAGCTTACTCGTGACTGAAGTTGAGTAGCATGAGGATCGGTCTTTGTAAGTAAGGGGCATGAGATTTCGGTTTATAACTTGTCAAGCATATCCTCTTAGTTGTGTCACTTTAACATTAACCACTTCAGGATGCTTATGATAGGGGGAATGAGAGCTGAAAGCTATAAGTACCATAATTTTTGGAAGCTCTTTATGAGACTTGAATCCCTACTTCCTTTTACAAAAGGCCTTTCTTCCACCATTATATTGAGTCTCCACCTTCTATCTTTATGCACCTACTTTGAGAGCATAGTGGCCATTCTTAGTTCTATGTGCATTGTCCCAAGACTAGTCGATTGATGCACAACTTGTTATTGCTTGCTTTAAACTATTGTATCTAGTCACTCTTATGAACTTTGAAGGTGTCCTATGCATTTATATTTGCTACTCTATGAGGGACAAGCTGAATACTGTCATGCTATGTTTTCTTTATGTGAAACAAACAAACGTCTTGCAAAGCATTGTTATTCATGAATCTTTTGTTTGTGCCTTTTCATGTTGCATCATAGTTTCTTTGCTTATTTCTAGAACTTTGTCTTTCATGTTATGATTAAAGTACTATGATCCCAGCTTTGAATGTTTTGCAAATACCTTGATCAAGTCTTTGATGGTGCATGTCACCTCAAAAATTATTCTTTCTTTTTATCACTTACCTACTCGAGGACGAGCAGGAGTTAAGCTTGGGGATGTTGATACATTGCAAATGTATCTATAATTTTTGATGTTCCATGCTTGGTTTTATCCACTTTCTTGTGTTTTGTTCCAACTTTGGAGTACTTTTCATATGATTTCTTGGACTAACCTATTAACAAGAGCCATAGTGCCAGCTGCCTATTTTCTGCTGTTTTTGGTTCCAGGAAAGTCAGAAAATGAATATTCTCGGAATTGGACGGGACAAAAGCCAAAGTGCCGATTTTTCCGGACGTCATCAAGTGCCAGAATACGAGACGGAGAGGGGCCAGGGGGCCACCACACCACCTGGCTGCACGGCCAGGCCTGTCCCGCGCCAGGGGGTGGTGTGGCCGCTCCCGGCACCCCCTCGGCCTCTCCTTCTGCCTATATATTGCCCTCGGGACGAAAAACCTAAGGGCCCAATCAAAAATCCACGAAAGAGTCTGTAGCCGCCATCATATCCATCCCTAGATTGGGAGGGATCTGAAGGTCTTCCCGGCACCCTGCCGGAGAGGGGAATTCACCCTGGAGGCCTTCTTCATCACCATGCAAGCCTCCGGTGTGATGCGTGAGTAGTTCATCCTTGGACTACGGATCCATGTAGTAGCTAGATGGCTGGTTCTCCTCCTTTGTGCTTTCATGTTTAGATCTTGTGAGCTCCGTTCATGATCAAGATCATCTACTTGTCATTCTGCATGTTGTGTTTGCGGGGATCCGATGGATATTGAGATGCTATTACAGATTGATTATTGATTCTATCATGTCTTTGTTATTTGTGATCTTGCATGCTTTCCGTTGTTAGTAGCTATCTTGGCCAAGTAGATTCTAGCAACTCCAAGAGTTACTATTTATGCTTGATAGTGGGTTCATGCCTCTGGTAATCTGGGGAAGTGAAAGAAATCTCTAAGGTACTAGATGTGCTGTTGCTACTAGAGAGAAAACAACAATCCTTTGTTGATAGAACAATCGTATTGTTTACTTTACACGTAGTTCGTAAAGCAATAATCTGTTGCTTGCAACTTAATACTGGAGGGGGTTCGGATGATAACCTGAAGGTTGATTATTAGTCATAGATTCAGTTGGATGGCGGTCTATGTATAATGTTGTAATGCCCAATCAAGTCTCAAAGGAGTCAAGATGATTAGTATTTGCATGTATTGCTTTCTCGGTGTTCATCATTTGCCCCGCTGTAATTTGTTCACCCAGCATGTTATCTATCTAAGGAGAGCCACCTCTAGTGAACTATGGATCCCAGTCCTCTTTCTTTACATACAATCTATAAGCTGTTTACTGCTTTGTGTTTACTTTCTGCAAACTTTTACTTCTTTCCATTCGATACGTTTAATCCTTTGCTTTCCGCAAAACACGGTGAGATTGACAACCTCATCGCAAGTTGGGGACAAAGTTCTGTGGTTGTGTTGTGCAGGTCTCCACGTTGCTACTAGCACCGGTAGTGCGCCCTACCAAAGCTCAGCTAGTAACACCTTTGGGGTGTTTCCTTGCTCCTACTGGTTCGATTAAACCTTGGTTTCATAACTGAGGGAAACTTGCTGCTGTGCTCATCATACCTTCCTCTTGGGGTTCCCAACGAGCTCTACATCAACACCGCCATCAAGC
This sequence comes from Avena sativa, assembly GCA_916181665.1. NCBI lineage: Eukaryota > Viridiplantae > Streptophyta > Magnoliopsida > Poales > Poaceae > Avena > Avena sativa. The sequence goes on along the minus strand of OV702291.1, from coordinate 360,960,749 downwards.
ATTTTTCTGGGCACCGTGCATTGAGCCATCAATATTCTCTGGGCCCTCTTGGAAGATATGATTCGGAAAGCATGGCCATGCGTGACTCGGTTAAGTGTTAACCGAGCGACTGACTAAGAGTTAGTCGGATGAATCACTTATCTCAGATCGAGAAAGAGAGTCGAACTATTTAATGGATCACGATTATTCGCCTATAGTTCGGCAAGGTAAATCATGAGGCAAAAGGGACTCAGACGAAAGTCACATTGGAAGGTATGTCGTCATGACTCTTTAGTACTTGGGAGTTGGCACGTTCTGCTAGGAGCCGCTACCAACTGATCGGTCACGAGTGAGACTCAGATCATGTCTAGGTCACCATGAGCTTGTCGGGTCACACACTTAAGAGCGGGAGCATATTTGGGTTGGACCCAAAAAGTAAATGGACAGAGTCGTGAGTTGGACTCGCAGTGACTAATATAGGCCTTTTAGTGAATGGGCCACAAGTGAGTGGAGCCCACTCTCACTCCCTATATAAGATGGGGAGCAGGTTCTTAGAGGATGTGGTTAGGTCACTCCATGTGTTGGAAACCCTAGCTCCAGTCCAGTCCTGTCGTCGCCGTACCGGACCTATCAGTCCATCGCTGGCACTCCTCCTCGTACATGTGGATACTGGCAGAGGTGATGTACGTTCAGCACTTCGACGCGTGGATCGGAACGGATCGTGAGGACTGCACTGCATCAAGCAATGTTCTTCATCGATTCCGCAACCGCGCGTCTAGTGGTAATTCTCGTGGCCTACTACCTCAGCTAGATCTTGGGTTCACCGCATAGGAAAAAGTTTTGTTTTTCTCTACGTGGCCCAACAGCGGGAACCACGATGCTAGAGCAATCGCGGGTGCTGTTAGCTGGCAGGCATGCGGAGCATGCCTAGTTGACCAACCTAGAAGCGGAAGCTCCCATTTGCCAGACTGATTCCATCGCCCACGGACTCGAAAGCTGGGCGAGTGGCTGGCATGTGGATGGTAAAGTCGAACGCACCGAAGAGCTGGCGAAAATCTGCTATTGCAGAGTTGTAGATCACGGCTGACGGGGCCGAAGAAGCCACGACATCAACACTCCCGATTCCCACAGACGGTGCCAATTGACGAGGGTTTAACTTGTCAATGCCTATTGTTATGGACTTGGGTTTTGGAGAAGGAAGGAGTGCTGGAGGCATCAATCGACTAGCAAACAAGCACACAAGGATGCAAGTTTGACCCAAGTTTAGGCCATGTAGAGGTCCCTACTCCTGCTTGACTGCTCTTGGAATTATCGAAGAAATCGAAGATTATAGGGGTGTGCAGATGCAATCTGGCGAGAGCTATGGAAACTAGGGTTGTGATTGTCCTCCTCGCCACCCCCTCCAAGCCTTTATATACATAGGCTAGGTCTCAGGTAGAAGGTCGAGTCGGTTACAGATTAGGGTTTGCCCCTTTAAACTTTCTATCTTAAGCTTCATCTAGCGTTGCAAGCAATCGAGGAGTCTGTGGGTCACCCGAATTCTGTATTGGGCCTTAGCAACGCCATGGGCTTCTGCCGTATCTGGACCGCATATGCCAAGATCGAATACCTGTAGGGTATACCCATGTCATAATCACTCGTTGATGACCCCGAAATGCCGAGCCACCGCCCTAGCCACCCTCTTGCACGTCCCACCCGTCCCCGCCGCGCAACGCTAATTTCTCTTGCCCGTTTGCTATATTTTTGGTACTCGTAAGCTACAAAATCATTAGAATATTGCTCAATATCCTGCAGGCTATTGCCATTTCATTTGGTCCCCACATCTGGTAGGTCCTATCCACATCATTACCTTCTCGCTTTTATTCCCTTTATTACATTCTCACCCTATCGGTTTAATCCTCCAAAACCAACTCATAGATGTTATTCTTTCCGAGCGCTTGCACATGTCATGCAAATAGCTCATAGAGGATCCACCACTGACAATCTGACGCCTAGCAAGGCTGATGTGTGAGGTTTGCTTGTGTTAGTTAGGCCAGTTTCTTGTCATGTTAATAAGTTTTATAACCTGCATGCCTAATAAGTTAATAAGTCATTATACCTAAGACCTTGCCATGACATTTGCATTCATGTTCTATTGTGTTTCTATATGTGACTGCTTAATTCAAAAAATGTGCATCTAGTTTGAATCATATATCTGGTCATTTTTAATGCTATATATTGGTGTCTTCACCTGCTTTCATCCTTCCAAACCAGCTATCTAGTTTGAATCATACATTTGGTAATTTTTAATGCTATGCTTTTGGTGTTTTTCAAGAGTTTTCATCCTTCCAAACCAGCTAACTGGGTTTTAAATGTCACGCCTTAATGCAGAGAAATGACAATGGAGTACAAGGACCAGAGTTCCAACTGCTCGGCTTAGATTCTTCTGGTAGATTGACTAGGAGTCACACCCACTCGAGAAGGAGCTACTGTCAGCCTGGACGTGTTACTGATAGTTCATACTTACTTTAAATGATCTCTACTTTATATAATACTACGTGTTTCCCGTGTTCTTTGTTTTAACCTCTTTCACCATATTTTAGCAGGCTGCAGTTAAAACCAAGCAAGAGTCCTTGGAAGGCAGGACTGGAAGTTGTGATCCCTCTTCCCATTCATCCTCCCATTGCATTTCTGAAGAAAACAACTTACTTAACTGTCCACCTACAACAACTCTTGCAAGTGATAAATATATAAAGGTTGTAGCTGCTCTTAGATCTATAGCTAAAATGTTGAAGAAGAGGATAGATGATACATTGAAGCGAATCGCCATGTACCAATCTCTTATTGATGATACCGACACTTTGTAATCTTTCATAATTTTGAAATGTTGTATAACCTATTGAAATAAACTTTTATTATTGTGTAATAAGTAGTTTTAATTTGTGCATGTTTATTAATTGATGCCTTGATATTCCTCTGTTCTGTGAAAAAGTAGGCGCTAGCAAAAAGGCTAAAATAGTAACATGCGAGAGTAGTAACATGCTAAACTTTGAAATAACGAGCACATGGACGACCCAAGACGACCAGAGCAGTAAAAGGCTACAACGGTAAAAGTCCAGAACAATAGAAGGCTAGAACAGTAAAAGGCCAAAAGGGTAAAAGGCCAAAATAGTGAATGACCCGAACAGTAAAAGGCCAGAACAGTAAAAGGCTAGAAAAGTAGAAGGCCAGAGCAGAGAAAGGCCAGAACAATGAAAGGCCTAAACAGTAGAAAGGCCGGAATAGTGAAAGTATTGAACAGTGGAAGACCAGAACCATGAATGGTCTCAATAGTAAATGGCCGAAACAGTAAACAGCCAGAACAGTAAAAGGCTAGTACGGTGGCAGGCCACTACAATAACAGGTTGAACAGTACCGACCTGAATAGGCAAAAGCCCAAAACCTAAAGGGCCTAAATAGTAACAGGGCGAAATTCCTAAACGGCTAGAACAGTAACAGGACTAAACAGTAAAAGACTAGATTGGCAACAGACTTGAACAGTACCGGGCCGTCTTGGTGCAGGCCTCAAGTGGCAGCACAGTGTTGGGCTAACTTGGGCCTTATATAGGGCGAAACAGTGTCGGGCCCGAAAGTGTATGGGCCGCTGCTGGCTACAGTACTGGGCCGATTCTAGACAGTGTAGGATAAAACAGTAAAGGGATGTATTCCTATTGGGCTCTCCACATGGGCCGACCCATTTAATTATTAGCAGGCCTTGGCTAGGACTAGCTTCTACCATGGTTTCTACGACTGTTAACGGTGTAACCGGACATTAATGGCAGCTGCCACGTGGCACTTTGCATGACGTCAGCAGTCAGCGCGGCTGGTGAACAGATCTATGATGGAACAAGTTTCCGTGGTCGAAGGGTGCGATCCGCCATGGTCGGAAAAAAACCATGGTTGATTCATTTGTGACGGGTCTTTTACCATGAAGGCCATCCGTCGTGGAAGACTTTTTAGCCACAAAAAACGGGCCTTCAACCACAAAAGTCGTCCTTTGTAAAAGCCAACTTTCCTTGTAGTGTGTTGCTACATGTTCATTATCATTTTGTCTAAACGATAGGATACTATTTATGTTTTGTAGGATCTTAACCGGTGGGTAGTATTTATTAATGAAATCTTCTTTTAGCTCATCCCAAGAGTTTATACTAGCAGTAGGAGGTGATAATAACCATTCTTTAGCTCTACCTCTTAGTGAAAATGGGAATAGTTTTAGTTTGACAATGCCATTTTCCACATTTTTAAACTTTTGCATATCACAAATTTGACAGAAATCATGAAAATGCGTAGAGGAATTCTCACTAGCACTCCCCCAAATTGTTATCTAGTTATAAGAATGAAAAGACTAGGACTTACTTCAAAACCTTCAACAGTAATTTCAGGAGTGGTAATGGGTCTAGCCATGAATTGATCATTAGAGGTGTTTGTGTAGTCACAAAGTTTTGTTCTTTCTCCCATGCTTGCAAATAAAAAGGGTAATACTATTTTTATGTGTTTTTAAAGAAAAAATTAAAAAGACTAAAATCAAGACAAAAGGAAATACTTTAAAAATCTAAAAGGAGAAGAAAAAGCTCATAGTGGTGCAACCTCCCCAAGATTGGGTCGTTGCACAAGTTCATGAAGATGGCGGCGCTAGAAAATAAGTTGTTGTCATGGGAGTTACCTTGCTCTTGAAACTTGCTCTTCAAACTTGATGAGGATGCAATTGTGATGTACCTTTGCCAATTCCCTAGCAACAGCGCCAGAAAATAGTCTTGATGGCAACAAACATGGCCACTTTTTGTTGGGACTCCAAGTGCAGAGTGTTGCAGCAAGCTTCTTTTCCCCACAAAGGTGACTCAAGGGTTTATATCGAACTCTCGGGGAATTGGTTATGAAAGGATGTTTGTCTTCTCCTCTTCAAGCAACCTGTAAAGCCAAATAATTTGTCTTGTGTCCCCAACTCCACTAAGTGGTTGTCAAGCACAAGTTCCGTATTAGTAATATGAAATAAAATAAAATGTAAACTAGAATAAAAGCAGTAAATAAAGTAAAGTAATGCAAACTAAATGATATGGAAGATAGTAGAGTTGTTTTGGGGTTTTATAAGTTATTACAAGTAGAGAAAGTATTTTTGTATTTTCGAAATAATAAATTACAAAAAGTACATAGGATAGTAGATGGAATGGAAAGGTGTTTCTTATGATGAAAATCGGGGGGGGGGGGGTCATGGGTTCACTTGTCTACTCTCTTTTTAGGTTGTAGTGATCATAAAATATTTCATCAATGATAAATATTCATGGAAATTTTATAAGGTCTTGATAAAAGGAACTAATATGGGCATCACATTCTAATATTGAGATGGAATACATCTCTCTCTCTTATACTCCTCAAGAAGGGAAATCTCCATGCAATCTTGATTTAAGAGCATATCAGAGTATAGCTTTAAGAAATATTATATGATGTTTGAAATACAAATATGCTACCTTGATCTACTAAAGGTCATCACAATGTCACGTGATAACTATAGCACATGATTTCACTTTACCCCTAGTGAGGTGGAAAAATAAAGGTAAAAACCAAAGTAGATCTTGAATATTATGTGTCACAATTTAATCTCTACCCCCCCCCCCCCCCGCTACTCCATCTAACACACACTTCTCCCTGTATATGTTCTTGCATACAAGTTGGATCAAAACAAACAATGAAGAACAGGGTGCATGATATGCATCTATTAAACCATCTTACATGAAATATATTCCAATCTCAAATATCAAATCATAGAACAAAGATCCACCACATAGGAATTACAAATATGACCATAATCATGTTGGGAAGCTGATATGGTACTAGATCTATGAAGAACAAGAGAGAAATAGATCAAGATACATCCACAAACCCATAGCCCGGAGGTTTACTACTCCCTCTTCATCATGGTGATGAATTTAGAGATGTTGGAGAGGGTGGAGATCTCCCTGGAGGTGGATCTGGCGGAGTTTCCCCCTCTACTCTTCACTGGATCAGGTGGTTTTTTTTGTCTCTAGTGGATCTAATGGCTTCCCGTCACCTATGCTTTGAGGACACCCTGGGGGGGTCCTTATATAGGGATTTTTAGGTCAAGAGAGCTCCGTGGGCAAAAGAATCAAGGCAATCGGATGGTCGAGGAAGGAAAGAGCATGGGTGGCGCGCCCACTAGGACTAGGTGCACCACCTGGGCTCTTTTAGCCCTCCTGGTGAGATTCCAGTGCTCCAGATCCTTCTCGTTGATAAAAATTGGCATTCCCAAAAGTGTAGGTCCATTTGACTTCATATACGTCGTCAAACATCAAAAACATTGAAAACAGGGTTTTTCTACTCTGCAGGGTTATAACCAAAATAAAGGGGATCATTGATAAATCCCCAAAAATCAATATAAAACGGGGATATACCATTATATATGATGCAAATATGTGGGAAAACGTGTTAACAAACTACAAAGTTCATGTATGCATTTTACATGCATTAATGATGCACAAGTGTGACAGAAGTTGCTTCACCACATCCATTGGAGTGTGTGTGGTAATTTGGGTCAAGGTGGTTTTGAAAAAACACATTCAACGACTCTAGCGGATCAGGGTGGTTTGGAAAAGAACACATGCAATGACTCTAGAGACTCAATTTGTCAAACCATGGCCAGAAATCCAAAAAAGCCCTTGGAATGCAACTTCCACATGGAATGATGCACTAGTATGATAGAAGTTGCATCACCACATCCATTGGAGTGTGTGTGGTAATGTGTGTCAAGATGGTTTGGAAAAGAACACATGCAATGACTCCAGAGACTCCATCAAACCATGGTCAGAAATCTCAAAAAGCCCTTGCAATGAAACTACCACATGGAATGGTGCACTAGTGTGACAGAAGTTGCATGACCACATCAATTGGAGCGTGTGTGGTCATGTGTATCAAGATGGTTTGAAAAAAAACACATGCAATGACTCTAGAGACTCCTTTTGTCAAACCATGGTCAGAAATCCCAAAAAGCCATTGCAATGCAACTGCGCATGGAATGGTGCACTAATGTGACAGAAGTTGTATCACCACATCCATTGGAGTGTGTGTGGTCATGTGGATTATGGTAGTTTTGGAAAGAACACATGAATGACTCTAGTGGACTCCATGAGTTAAACCATGGTCAGAAAAGCCCAAAAAGCCCTTGGAATGAAACTGCCACATGGAATGATGCACTAGTGTGACATAAGTTCCATCACCACATTCATTGGAGTGTCTAGTGGACTCCATGTGTCAAAGCATGGTCAGAAAGCCCAAAAATCCCTTGGAATACAACTGCCACATGGAATTATGCACTAATGTGACAAAAGATGCATCACCACACCCACTAGAGTGTGTGTGGTAATGTGTATCAAGGTGGTTTTGAAAAGAATACATGCAATGACTCTAGTGTATAAAGGTGGTTTGGAAAAGAACAGATGCAATGACTCTAGCGACTCCATATGTCAAACCATGGTCATAAAGCACAAAATGCCCCTAGAATGCCACTACCACATGTAATGATTCACGAGTGTGATAGTAGTTGCATCACCACATCCATTGGAGTGTGTGTGGTAATGTGGATCAAGGTGGTTCCAAAAAGAACACATGCAATGACTCTAGGGGACTCCATGTGTCAAGCCATGGTCAGAAATCCCAAAAAACCCTAGAATGCAACTGCCACAAGGAACGATGCACCGGTGTGACTGAAGTTCCATCACCACATCCATTAGAGTGTGTGTTGTAATGTGGATCAAAGTGGTTTTGAAAAGAACACATGCAATGACTCTAGTGGAATCCATGTGTTAAATCATGGTCAGAAAGCCCAAAAAGCCCCTGAAATGCAACTGACACATGGAATGATGCACCAGTCTGACAGAAGTTGCATCACAACATCCACTGGAGTATGTGTTGTAATGTGGATCCAGGTGGTTTTGCAAAAACACATGCAATGACCCTAGTGTATCAAGGTGGTTTGGAAAAGAACAGATGAAATGACTCTAGGGACTCCATGTGTCAAACCATGGTTAGAAAGCCCAAAATGACCCTAGAATGCAACTTCCACATGGAATGATGCACCAGTGTGACAAAAGTTGCATTACCGCATCCATTGGAGTGTGTCTGGTAATGTAGATCAAGGTGGTTTTTAAAGAACAAATGCAATGACTCTACTAGACTCCAAGTGTAACATCCCAATTTCAGCAACCCTGATTAGTTGTCCAAAATGCAAAATTCAAGGGGAACAAAAACTTTTCTTGTTAGTTATGTAGTGGTGTTGTTGTTTGTCTATGCTTATGCATCTTTTTGTTATTTAGATGATATTATCCTTACCTCACCCTCAATTAACAAAAGCTATTTAACAAAACCGACTTGGATCATTTTACATAATCTCATATGTTCTGGGATTTCAAAAACCTGAGCCAAGATGCCCTTGTAACCTATACCATCTTTAGTAGCCTTTATTGAAAAAATTATGGAGATCTATAAGATATAATCCCCTTATGTTTTCAAGACAGAACCCTCAAAATACTCTTACCCCTAGGCTTGCCAAAACCTTTTATAAAACCTTGAACCCTACTCTTGGTAGAAATACCAAGGGACTCTTATCTACTTCAAAACACAACCTTTTCAAATTACCCATCCTTCCCTCCAGCAAGGCTTGAGGGTATCCATAGTAGTAGATGTGTTTTGTTTATAAGATGAGTTGCCTTGATCTGTTACTTGTCTTATTTTCTTAGGAGTAGTATGAGCTACCCTAGGAGCTCATCATCTTGCATCTATCTATTCCAAGATTATCAATCCTAAGAAAGTTAACCAAGATGGATTTGATCTATAGCCACTAGGTGATCATCTAAAACCCTTAACCAGAGAACTTCTGAAGTTATTCAATCTAGAAGCTTCCAAGTTAATGAAGACCAATATCAAGCATGGATCCATTCCAATATTTCTACTCCTCAACATCATCCCCTTGGTGATGATTTGGAACCTTGCATCATCTCAAAAACATCCCCCTTCAATTGTAGTCAAATTCCCCAAATCGGCCAAATTTGGCTAAGTCTGGAAAAAGGTTATCAACATCACATATTTGCACTACTAGGGAAACCCTTATTTGTGGCGCACGTAAATAGGTTTCTGTGGCGTATGCCTCGTGCGCCACAGAATTTGCGCCACTAAATTGGTAATTCTGTGGCGCACGAGCCGTGCGCCACAAAATTTGGGCTTTCTGTGGCGCACGTGGTCCCGTGCGCCACAGAAGTGTGCTTTCTGTGGCGCATATGCACACATGCGCCACAGAATGTTGTGCGCCATAGAAACGTTACAAGATATGCCACAGAATGTTTTTTCGGTATTTTTTTAATTTCTAACACAGCCCAAAATACAGTGCATATAAAGGTTTTATACAGGATTTATACATAGATAGTAAATAATAATCTGGACAAACAGTAGATGCAAACATATACATTACTATTTCATCAAATATTAGATACCAACATACATGCATACATATAGTCATAAGTGCCACATTTTTACACAAGTATAAATTAGTTCATCATCTAAAGTTACAAATGAAGTGGTCACCGCCGCCTACACTATGTTGAAATATAGTAGAGTCGCGACGATGGTGAGCAAGAGCATGAGCACGGCCACGGTCTTCATCTTGTTCTCTTTCTTCCTCGACCGGTAGTTCCTCCACTTGGCCTCTGCCTCCTCTCTAGTCGTGTATCCTTTGTAGCAGTTGCCGCTGAACTTGTGCACCTGTTTCTTACAGTCCTCCCACTCCTCGTAGATCCCTGGAACCCGACCCTCGAACACCACGTAGTACGTCATCTCTATAGACACAAGGCATATATTAGTGCATAATGCAACATATAAGACATATTGCATCGATATCATAGAAGCAAGTTCAACGATAAAATACGACAAAACACACACACACATCCGTCGATACAAATTATTACAAAGCAATTATTGTTCACGACACCTGGGAACACGACACAATACACACATGTGTCCATGATCAATGAGCCTACTTGCCGGACGGCGCCGGGAATGGTTTGTAGCAGTCTTTCGTCGTCCACGTCTTTCGATCACCCTGCGCATCTAGGAGTTTTTTGATCGCCCTCTTAGATGGCTTCCGGCGTACGTTTAAGCACCCCCCATGGTTTCGACATCTTTCTTGATTATCTCCGATAACTTCCTTTGGATGCGATGGAAGTGTTCTCTAAGATCAGCATCGTTGATTTCCCCTATATATCTTGTAGACCACTCTCGGACAGTGTCTGGGCACTTGATCTGCTCTGCATCCCGGACCAACCCGTGAAGGTGATGGAGGGCGTAGAAGCTATCCCTTACGCTGCCAGCCGGCTGCTTGATGCAGAGGAACTCGGTCACGTGCTTGAACCTGTGTCTTTTATCTATCTTGACAAATTCCCCTTTCTTTATGAAGGTGCCTCCCTTTTGGAAGTATCCCTCCATAGCATCATCGAGAACAACTTTTATTCTGGCCCAGTTTTTCTTGTACGTGGTATTCGACGAGTCGAAATACTGGGCTACTGAATACGTCGGGTAAATGGCGATGGTTACAGAGTAGTAGTCCCTGCTCAACACAATTGAAACGAATGTTGCAAAGGATAAGCAATGGAAGAAATCTACAAGAAAGCATTAGTTACGACGGCGACGAACGGATGTGTGTGCTTACTCGGGAAAGACGGACAGAAGAATGGTGTTCTCTTTGTATCTGAGCATGAAATTCTGAAGGTACTCCACCGCCCGGGTCCGTGTCGCTGATCCTTCCACCAGCTGGCCGTCGTGCATGTAGTAGGGATCCGCTACCATGACTTGCGGGATTAACTCTCTCTTGATCTTCAACTGTTGATTGATCGAGAATAGGCGGACCAAGTTATAGTCCAGCCGTCTGAGGTCAAACAGTTTGAAGACGTCCTCGTACGCTATGAAGAACAGACTTGCGGGTTCCTCTTGGACAAAGTCTGGGTCCTCTGGCACGTTGACGACGCACACCGGGTAAGTTGGATCTTTCTCCTTGAGAAGGGTTTGCTCAACATATAAGATATGACTATGCAAAGAGTGCATTGATCCACTTGCCAAGCGTAGCAGATCAGGAGGTAGTATCGTTTTCCCAGCTTCATGAACTCGCGTCAAGCCATCCGGACGGGGTGGTATCACGCTGTCATGCCGTATCTTCTGAGCTGGCTGGCTCATAGAGGCACCCGGGGCAGTTTTAGGTTTCCTCTTCCTGGCCTTCTTCTTCTTGTCAGCTTGTTCTGGGGGTGCTACCCCTACCTCGTTGACCATATTTTTCAGCGTGGTAGGGCTGAAAATGGTAGCCGGTTTCTGTATAGCTGCATCGCCGGCCTCCGGAGGCGTGTCTTCTTCCTGAGATAAACCCTTGAAGACTAGCTGGCGCTTCAAGGGTACTGCATTGGGACGCCTAGGTTCATCGTCGTGACCACGGAAGGCTTCTTCATCAACCTCAATAGGAGGCATATACACATCCTTGCTGTAGGCGCCAGTGTTGATGTAGGCATCGACGTCGACATCCTCATCCTGATCATTGTCATAGTTGTGGTCATCATTGTCATGGTAGTGGCCGTCATCATGATCAAGTGGTGTCATGTCAACGTCCTTAGTTACTGGCACCGGTTGCGATGCCAGCGGTTGAGGTGCAACGGCCTTGGTTTTGGATGGTCGGCGCGGTAACGGTTTTCGTCCCAACAGTTCTTGGTGGCGGTTGGTGTTGGCGACGAGAACCGGTTCCTCCAGGGCGGTACCTTAAGCTTCTTCTGGGTGGTGGTAGGGGCAGCGACCGCCGGTTCCTTTAGGGCGCGCTTCGCCGAGGGCCGGATGGGCATGGGCCGGCGGACCGAGGTGCCGCCTATGGGAAGCTTTGGCCCCACAAGATCCCCCGCCCCCCCAAGACGAATCTGGGACTTCGGCCATAGCATGACCCAATTGGTGCATTCATGGAGGGAGTGTTGTCCTCGGCTCCCGGAGGGTTAAAGGGCGGGAGGATGTCATGGTACTCCGGCACTATGTAAGTCAAACTGACCCTCATGATGTCTTTGCCATTTTAACGTTGTGCATAACCTCCGTGCTCTTTGGGCGAATCACCTGGCCCGCCGCAACCTCCTTCAACTCGCCCCCGGGCACCACGCTATGCAGCATTACGCAAGGCGTGTCCTGAGTCAAAACATGTTTGGGATGATGAGATGACAGTCATCAAAGGCATAGTTAAAAAAAATTACACGCAGACTAACTAATTAGTTACCACTATGATGGCGTCGAGCTCGGCTAATGTGGAGACAAGGGAGGCGGGCGGCCTATCAATCTTTGGCTGCTTGGGTGCATCATCGTGCATCGCCGCCCTATCATCCTCGGCCGGCTGGTCGGGTGCGTCCAAATGGAGGAGCGGCTGCGGCCCGGCGGCGTTGGGCTGTGGGGTCACGAGTTCCGGCGAGGCGGGCCTGTTCCTGCTCGAGTTGCTGCCGGTGCAGGCGGGCACGTGTATCGGCCCCTGTTGACCTCTCGCATTCCAAGCACTTATCCCCTCCCACAAATTAGGGGGGATCAACGACTTTATCGTCTCGTTGACCTTGGACGCCACTATGTCGGGCAACTGCGCTTTGACCTGTTCTAGGTCCTCCACCCGCTTCTTCAGCTGCTCAACCTCGGCACGTGCCGCGCCCGTCACCCTCCTCGCCTTTTTGGACTTGGCGTCTGAATCGTAGTAGTCCCGTACCTTCATGTTCAAACCAAAGCCGGACACACGGCCAGCTGACGTCGGTGGGAGATCTAACTTCCTTTTCTTCATCGCGTTCGTCGCCCGGTTGAAAGCCGTGTCCCACGGCTCCGTAGACCCCTCGGACGACTGCGGGTTCTTAGCCAAATCCTTCAACGCTTCGTCCTTCGGGAAAAGGAAATTAAGGTGAACACAATTAGAATTTTGTCTCCGTTATCTAATTAGATCAACTCGAGATATAAGCGGTAATGAAATTCCTTACCAGCTTTTCCTCGAAGGCCTTCACGGTCGGATCGTTGGTAATAAATTCCCCGGTCTTCCAGTCGAGGAAGTAGCGGGACCGGACATAGTTCCTCGTCTGTACGTCCGTTATTTTGTACCACGGGTTGTCTTTTTCCAGACGTATATACTCGTTGTCCTCCTTCTCCCAAATCGGCTGTTTTCCTCGGTAGCCACCGCTTCCGAGATGGTGCTTACCTATGTTCAGCTCTTGCATTTCCCTCCCCTAGGCGGTCCATTCTCAAGCCACCTCCGTGTTGAAGGACTCCTTCAATGCATCAAAGTCTTCTCTAGGGAGATGCGGCTCTTCCTTACTTATCTTCTCCCAACTGTCACCCTTGTTAATCTTCTTCTTCACCCGGAATCTCCAGCTGCTCAAGGCGGTGCTCATCTTCGTGATGGCATTAGCTTCCGCCCTTTTTTTGGAGTCCTCGTCCAGGAACTTGTATCTTTGGTGAAGCTTATCGAGCATGGTTTGGAGTATAGCCGTATTCTCCGGGCTTCTAATGTCCTTAGTGTTGATTGAAACACTCTCCCGGACGATGCACCCTATTTGCATGCTGAACCCGGAGGCCGCCTTCTTCGGCTCTAATGGTAGGCCAGATTCCGAGATAGAAGTGAACTCGTGTATGACGTTGGCGAGCACTTGTGCCTTCCGGGGCCTCCTTGGCCTCGCCGCCTTCTTCCCGGCGGTCGGATTGGTGCCTCTACCACTTGCGTCGTGGTCGCCGCCATCGGTGGTGTCGTCGTCCTCTCGGACATCGGTGGTGCCGTAATCATCGGTGGTTTCCTCCCGGCCACCCTCATAATCATCAGCGGCTTCCTCCCGGCCACCCTCATAACCAGCAGCTCTGGCGGCGGCCTCCGCCTCCTCCATCTCCTCGTTCCAGAATGACTTGTTGTGCTCTCTCGCTTGTTCTTCAATGCTCATATGCTTAGAAGTGTCGGGCTCATCCGCGTTTCCCGACATGTTTATTTGCGCTTTATATAATGAGGCAAAAAGTTAGCACAAAAGGCAAAAAAAATATAGTACAGTCCCATTTCTCCCAGAATGTTGATTAACTTCTGTTTCAGTTGAGAAATGGGCACTCCTAGGTAGTAGAATAATTAGCAAAGGTCATGCCCAAAAATTCAAAATTTCGGCATGACCTTTGCTAATTTTTCTACTACATAGGAGTGCAATTTCTCAACCAAAACGGAAGTTAATCAACATTCCGGGAGAAATGGGACTCAATGAAATCCCTGCAAAAACATATCCCCCCCAACATATATATATATATATATATATATATATATATATATATCACCCCATATGGTGCTCAGTAGCACCCCAGGTCATGAATAGATACAATTTCTGGATGTATAATCAGAAAACAGCTACTAGATTTGTATACGAAATGCGATGACTCATCTACTGCCAACCTTTTATTCAGGACAATGCCAATAAGAGACTTGATCTCCTGGAACACAATGCTTTCTGGTTACTCACTTTTCTCACTTCTGATCTCCTGGAACACAATGCTCAGCTATAAACTGTCACATTTTCTCACTTTCATGTGAGATTTGTTTAGTCTGCACAATGCCTGAAACTATGTGTGTATGTGTTCTGAACTTCTGATCTGTCATCCTTTGTCACTAGAAGTTTCTTTGGATATAACAACTGAATTTTGTTAAAGCTTCAGTTCTAACGTTTGGTTGTTGCCATATTTGCAGACAACGCTGGAGTCATTGTGAACCCGAAGGGAGAGATGAAAGGTATACTTAGCAGCAACATTGCTTTTATACATGGTGAAAATCATATGACAAACAATTGAAAATTATCATCACATGTTGCATGTGTTAATCTATTATGTGTAGTTAGTGCCCAGCTAACTAAAGCATTCTGCCCCAGATTATTAAGGGTAGTTTCACAAGCTGTTTTGGTTCAACTTTTGGCTTAGCACAGCTGGATGAACATCCTGACTGATACATGCTTTGATTGTTCTGCGCAGGTTCTGCCATCACCGGACCGATCGGAAAGGAGTGTGCTGATCTGTGGCCCAGGATTGCTAGTGCAGCAAACGCAATCGCTCTAATCGAAGCATCTAGCTTGAAATTTTGATAGCATCTCACTCACTTTTAGTACCATGTATGGCCATTTAGGGATTTAATGGATGGTATATGCCACTGGATTATAGCCTATTAGCTTTTAAATTTGCACTCTTCATAGTATATGGTGTTGTTGCTGACATTTAGCGGTAACTCCAGAAAATATGTCCAGAGTTTCTATGTTTATTTTCCATCTGAAGCTTCTTGCTTTAGCGAATGGTCTGTGTTATCTGGATATAAGTATAACACATGACTCTTGCAGTTATTTGTGTATCTATGCTGGCTGCTTAGTTATTTATTTAAGTTCAGTGGTGAAAAGCAATACGCTTGGGTTGAAAACTTCTGAACAGTATATTACGTAGTCTAATGTTCCAAGGGCATAAAAATGCAGATAAAGTAAGAAAAACATATCACCGATGCTCCCATAATCACAAAGTCTTAAATGCACAAATGATGTGAATTCTGTAGGAGTAAGATGCAGGGTGACAAAGGTACTAGTAGCCTGATAACATCTTTAAGATTCAGAAATCATTCAAAACCTGAATATAGGTACAAGCTCAAGTGGCCACACTGGAATAAAAACGTCGTTTGCCTACACAATGTAGTGGGTATTTCATTTCGTTTTTACAGGCTAGGATGCTAGTTACTTAAACTGAATCTTACCATCAAACAACACATACTTTGCCATCCTGAAAACAAGGCCTAGATATGTGTTGCGGCGCAATGCTTACCGATTTTACATACCGTATGGTCTCAGGTCTTGTGAAATGGACACAGGTAGACAGATTCTTGTGAAATGGACACAGGTAGACAGATTCTTGTGAAATGGACACAGGTACACAGATTCCCAATGCCACAACCCTAATCCTAATCTACCATAAAGAACCCTAATCCTAATCTACCCTAAAGAACCCTAAAGAACCCTAATCCTAATCTACCCTAAAGAACCCTAATGCCACAACGAGTAGGAGGAGGGGGAGGAGGAAGGGGGAGGGGGCCTTACCGGCTGGTGCTCCAGCTGTGGGCGCGAGGTCGACGGCGTGGGCCTCCTCCTGGTGCGGGCCTCCTCCTCCTCTCTCTTGCACGGGTGCGGGCGCGAGGTCGACGGCGTGGGCCTCCTCCTGGTGCGGGCCTCCTCCTCCTGGCATGGTGCTCTTCCTCTGGTGGCGGCGTATACGGCGTGGTGGGCCGCTCCGGTGCTCCTCCGGTGCGGCGCGGGAGGGGGACGGCGGCGTGGGAGGGGGACGGCAACGTGGGAGGGGGACGACAGATCGAGAGTGGCAATGTTGATAGAGGGGGAGGGGAAGGGAGAGTGGTGTCTTTTTTTGCTAAGTGTAAACATTCCGTGGCGCCTCCGACCAACAGATGCGCCACAGAATTGTAGATTTCGGTGGCGCATCCGACCAATAGATGCGCCACAGAATTCTTTGACTAGATTAAATAAAAAGAAAGTCACTGCTATATTGACAACAACAGAGAACTAACCCAGTGGTTTGCCGCTGTTAACCTGGAACCTGGGGTGGCTAGGTTCGAATCCTAGTTGCCCCACATTTTTTTAACTTTTTTTAAATTATTTTAGTTAATTACATTTAATGAAAGAAAACACTAGGGATTTTCTAATTCCATATCCTTAAATATCACTCACATACATATATGCTTGTTCTCTCACATAGACACACATGTGATACACAAAAAAGTCTTTCTCCGTCCCGGTTCCAAGCTAGCTAGCTTTAGCGTCTCTTCGCAATCTTCTTGCCCTTCTTGTTGGCGGTTGAATACTTTATGCCAACCACCTTGAGATTTCTTCGCGTGAACGGACAACCTTTGGTGGGTAGGGAGGTCTTCCTTCTTACTTTACTAGTAGTAGGCATGTCAAAGTGCTTGTCGAATTCCTCCTCGACCTTCGGATCACCGTTCTTATCGAAGTCTTCCTTGTTGGCGTCTCCTTGCATTCCAATGATGCTCCTCTTGCCCCTCCTCACAACAACACGGCTAGGTCTTGATGGGTCGGTGATGAAGAAGCATTGGTCAACTTGGCTGGCGAGTACCCATGGCTCATTTTTCGCGGATGCGTTCTTTGACTTGGCATCGGGTATAACCATGGTGGTGAAATACCGGCCTTCTTTTTTGACGTTCTTGGCCCATCTCACACGGAACATTGGCACCGTCTCTCCACAGTAGTTGAGCTCCCAAATCTCCTCGATCCTTCCGAAGTACCATTCCTTGATAGTAGCCTCGTCATCGGCGAAAGATAGCATAGTTACTCCTGAGTTTTGGTATTCGCTATTCTTGTCCTTTTCCTCGGTGCCGAATCTGTAACCGTTGATGTCGTACGCTTGATAGGTCTTTACGTTTTGCCCGGGGCCCCGTGATAAGGCAAATATGAGTTTTTCTTCTTCCGTAGACGGTGTTATGGTCTTTGCGAGAAGCTCTTGTGTTTTCTTGAACCAGCGGCCGAAGCTCGAGTTGTGCTCTCTGGTTACGTCTCCATTCTTCCTCGTTCGGCCCAGGTCGATGTTACTCTGCTCGACTACGCGTTTGTGCTCATTCACCCAAGGTTCGATCAATGTCAAGTGTTGTAGCACGACCCGGTGAGCCCTGTCAAAGTCGTCGCGTCGATTCTCGATGCCGACATGGAGTGAGCGGGACCCCTCGCGGTGACCCTCTCCAGCGAGCCTACCGAGGTGTGTCCTGGTTGGCAGACCAACATCCTCGTCCTCGCTCCTTATATAATTCTGGCAGAAGGTGATGCACTCGTATGTTAGGAAGCCCTTGGCCATGCTTGCGTCTGGACGGGACCTGCTGCGAATGTATCCTTTCATGACACCGTTCTGCCTTTCGAACGGCATCATGTTGTGCAGGAACATCGGGCCGAGATGCTTGATGTCATCAACGACATGGAGACATAGATGCACGCAAATATCACAGAATGCGGGTGGGAAGTAAATTTCGAGCTCGCATAGTATCACCACGATCTCTTCCTGTAGCCTTTGGAGCTGCCTCACGCCGATCGACTTCCTAGTGATGACGTCGAAAAAGTTGCACAGGCCAAACAGCGTATCACGTACGTGCTCGTCCATTATCCCTCGGATCGCGACGGGTAGTATCTGCGTCATCAGCACGTGACAGTCGTGAGACTTCATCCCGGTGAACCTCTTCTTCGCTACGTCGAGATATCTGCTTATCTTCGATGAGTAACCGTGAGGAACTTTGACTCCTAGGAGGCACCTGAAAAACTGATTGAGCTCCTCCGGACTAAGCGTGTAGCATGCAGCTGGAAGCACCACAGAGTTCTTCTTAGCCCTTTTGCGGAGACGTTGAGTCCCTTCCATCTGATCATCATCATCATCGTCGGCTTCATCACCACTACTGGGGGCCTGTAGTTCTTTCCTAATGCCAAGATATTTCAGGTCGTATCTTGCTTTCGCCCCATCCTTGCCCTTTTCCGAATTGCAAAGAGTGCCAAGCAGACTCTCCGTAATGTTCTTCATAATGTGCATGACATCGAGGGAATGTGGCGTGTGGAGGTACTTCCAGTACTCCAAGTTGTGGAAAACAGACCTGGCTTTCCATACACCCAGCAACGGCTCTACCGCCCTCGGTCGCTTCATTTTTCCCGGCGAAGGGCACTCCTCCCAATTTTTCAAAAGCTCGTTGATTTCTACGCCACTCCTCGGCAGCGGGGCTCTGTCAGGCTGCTCTTTACCATTGAACAGATCACCGCGTTTCCTCCACGCGTGATCCAAGCGAAGCCACCTTCGAGCACCTGGGAACACGGTTTTCGAAGACCCGGGATCCCTTGGTAGCTAGAGATGCGGGGTATTATCCATGCACCTGACACAGCCGCAGAATCCATGGCTGACCTGGCAAGCTACATATGCGTAACCAGGATAGTTGTGCACCGTCGTGAGCAACGCGACTCTCATATCAAAATAATCTTCCTTGTAGGCGTCCCACGTACGGGGTGGATTATTCCACAACAATTCTAACTCCTCTTTCAGCAGCCCGAGATACAGATGTATGTCGACACCTGGTTGTTTTGGCCCCTGAATGAGAATACACATGTGTATGTACTTCTGCTTCGTGCACAACCACGGGGGAAGGTTGTAAGGCCATACAAACACGGGCCAGGTGCTATGCGTGCTACTCTGGTTGCCAAATGGATTGAGTCCATCAGTGCTCATACCCAGCCTGACGTTCCTTGCATCGTCCCCGAACTTCTGCGGGAAGGCGAGGTCCAATGCTTGCCACTGGGTGGCGTCTGTAGGGTGTGTCAGGATATAGCCCTTCTCTGGATCCTCTTCGGGCTTCTCCCTTTCCGCGTGCCATTGCATGAGCTTTGCTTCCTTAGGGTTCACGTAATACCGCTGCAGACGGGGAGTGATAGGAAAGTACCATACCACCTTTCGAGGAACCTTCTTTTTCCCAACCTTGTACCGCCTGTGGCCGCACTTTGGACATGTCGTGATGTTCTCATACTCGTCCCGATACATTATGCAATCGTTGATGCAGGCGTGGTATCTCTTGTGAGGTAGGTCAAGAGGGCACACGACTTTCTTGGCATCCTCGATACTACGTGGCAATGTGTTCCCCTCCGGAAGACGGTCGTGCCAGAATTCCATGTTCTCGCTGAAGCTAGTGTCGGTCCATTTGTTATTCGACTTCAGCTCCAGAGCATCAAGCGTTACTTGCAAGCTTGTATCCTGGGGCCGGCATCCAAGAAACAACGGAGTCATCCCGCCTTTCTTCATTTGTGCCAGCTTGGCTTTCTCCCTTTCAGCAGCCCTGGCGTTGCTCGTCTGCTTGTGGAGCAGTTCTTGAACATGAATGTCCTGAAAGGCCGATCGAGGGATCTCCGTGTCCGCGGATCCATCTTCTTCGTCATGATGATCTTCTCCGCTGGCATCTCCTTCATCATTATTATGGTCTTGTCCGGGAGACTCTTCGTCTTCTCGCCGCCCTCCCTCGTCTTCACCCGCACCATTTTCTATCGGCTCGAAGAAACTGCGTCTGAGCAGGTGCTGCTCCAGTATTCCGGAATCAGGGTCGATCCACCTATCGAGTTTGCATGATCGACAGGGGAATCTTATCTGGCGCATGTTCCGCCGAATCATGTCTGCCTTCGCGTCTTTCTTGTATCTAGCGATTCGACCGGAGTCCATCGCGAGAACCATGGTTAATTATTGCCTGCGAGAAAGTATGTTTATTAATACCGCAACATGCGTGTGCACACACACCCACAGAACGACACACACACACGCATGCATATGCATGGTCGCTGGAAAAATTTGGCATGACCTCCCCTAAAACTAGGACATATGGGTGGTGCAAAAATTTGCCGAAATGGAAATGAATCAACATTTCGGCAAACATCCATGCACCACGCCGGCACAAGCAACAACAAAAAGAATATTCGCACATATCCAAATATGCATGCGCCACGCCAAAAAGCTTCTTGCATAGCATAAGCATCGTATCACCATACGAATCCGGTCGCGCAAAATGCCCGCGCGCGACAAGCTCTTCCCCTACAACAAACATACATACACACCGCCACGCCAAAACATGCATATGCATGTCTCTCCAAGCTATACTCACCTAGTAGATCCCGGACGAGAACGCGGTCGGTGAGATGTGGGAGAGGAGGAGATTATGGAGAGGCTCACCCTCACCAAATATATACCAACAAATCTAGGTTAAACACACAAAATAAAGCAAAATAAGAGCAAAATGGCCTAGGAGAGAGAAGGGGGTCGAGCTAGCTAGAGGTATGTAGGAGAAGGGGATGGAGTGGGTGGGAGAAGGTGGGAGATGCCACAGATATTGGGCCATGTGCGCAACTTCTGTGGCGCATCTGGGCCAGTGCGCCATAGAAGTGCACTTTTCTGTGGCGCACGTGGTGTTATGCGCCACAGAAAAGCCACATTTCTGTGGCGCACTGGCCCAGATGCGCCACAGAAGTTGGCTGCCTGGCCAGCGACAATGATTGGAGTGGGGCCCTCTGTAATTCTGTGGCGCACGGGCACGGATGCGCCACAGAAGTGGCGCTTTCTGTGGCGCATCCGTGCCCGTGCACCACAAAATTTGCTGCTTTCTGTGGCGCACTGGCACTCGTGCGCCACAAAAATTAGTTTTTGTGGCGCATGGCCTTCCGTGCGCCACAGAATAGGGGTTCACCTATAGCATGTTTCCTAGTAGTTTTGAGACTCCCTTCTTCTCAACCTTTTCTAATTTTTAGAAATGCACTTGAACCATATTGTAAACCATCCTAAGGACTACCAAGGCCTACTCTTGCCCTTTGCTATATCATCCTCTAACCCACTTGTTCTTGATGGTTCTATAGGCAAAAAATAATCTTTCTTGCAAAACTTATCAACATGCCTACTTTGGCAGAAGCCCATATCTTCATACCATATTCTTTAGACCAAATCTTGGCATGGTTGTACTCTACTCATGAAGTTCTACCTATCCCTCCTTCACTTATTTCAATTGGAGCCTTGTGGTTCCTAAACCCACATGGTTTTGAAGGCTACTTGATAATCTGCTATGGCACCCTTAATTTATTTGAAGTTTGGCATTGTTGGGGATATGCTAAATGTGTATCTTCATAGCATGTCACCAATACGGCTAACCCGGGTGGCCCATAGTTGGTAGCAAGGCCTATGGCCTACTGGGTGGCCCAGTTAGACGGATCCAGAAGGGAGTCCCATGCCAGATAAAGGAAGGCTACGCAGGAGTCACCGACATACTCAGAGCCTTGGAGTGCAAGACACGAAAGACTAGTTCGTATTAGTGTAGGACTCTTTACCTTGTCTGTCAAGGACCTTTCCCTGTAAACCCTAGGTTCTGGTGCCTTTATAAGCCGTACGTGTGGGAGCCTTTAGGGCATAACCTCTTAGATTGCTACGTACAACGTGCAACACCTTGCATAGCGAACCTATATCTATAACTCGGCGTATTGCCATTATAGTGATTTATAGCAGGAGTAGAGTTCTGCCACTATTGTGGGACTTGAACTTGGGTAAGCTATGTTACCTCGTACCCGCCAACTCTCCGCCTTACCCCATGTCTCTAAACACACACTCTGAGGACCCCTCCATGGCGTACTCGTCGGCAATACCACGACAGTTGGCGCCCCCCGTGGGGCAAGAGGCGCTTCGAGCTCTACACTGGGCAAGGTCCAATCTCTTCGCAGGAATCAGCGACACCTTAGCCATCGTACGCGTTCTCTTCTCCGGCAACGTCCCAATCGTCCCCTAGATGAGTTCTGGGTGTCGGCAAAGACAAACCCTACGCGCTACTCCGTCATCCCCTTTGGAGACATCCACATCTTAATCGGCAAAACCGACTCGGGTCCTAGCACCTAGGAAGTCGGAAACTCCTGAAGCCCTGCACGAACCGCCTATGAGAAGGACACATTCACGGAAGGATTTGGGCCATATCTCTCCTTGGAGTATGGTGGCTCGGATCAGGAAAATTCAAGGCCCACCCAAACCGCCCCTGTGCAGGATATAAAGGTGGAAGGACCCCACAAATCCACTTGGCTTCCCCAAGCGTTAGAGATGTGTAGGTCGCACTTTGTCAGTGTAGTCACCATCTTCGATCTGGCTAGATGCGTTCAAAGGGAGGGAGAACCTACCTGCGAATACCTCGCCAGATGGATGAGGGTGAGGGAAACCCTAGAGGGCGATCACGCCGCCGAGCTCGTGTACCATTTTGTAGAAGGGCTCACACCCGGAACACTCCTCCGTCATACCCTCCGAAGGCGGCAGGCCATGGGTCCTATCACACTTGGTGAGATGGTCGCAATCATCAACGAATATGTGGATGCTGAGGAAAACACCCAAGCTATGCCTGGGCCAGAAGACGAAGGATTCAATAACAACAACCGCCCGCCTCCATCACCCTCAACATCTGCCGTCGACAACACCGAAGCCAACTCCAACTCCGTCCTTGACGCACTATACGCCGACATAAATATGGATGGCGGCGGCACGGACGTTAACTCAGATGAATACGATGCTGTTATGAGGGAGATCGAGCAGGAGATCGAGAAGGAGATCGAGAAGGAGGAGCACGCCGAGAAGACCAACGCTTCCCACCAGGTGCTAGTCGCCATTGGGAGCATGATGGAAGAAGACGGACATGAACCGGAATGTGAGAAAGCTCCGCCCACACCAGCGGTTACCAGAGCAGCAGCAACAGCAGCCAAGAAAGCCGCCGAGCCTCCAGCTCTGGCCAAGGACTTGTCTCCTACGGTTATCCATCCGCAACCGGCACATGAACTCACCACAGCCCCCAGTACTGCCCGACAGTCAAATCAGCCACCAATGCCACCATCAACGTCTGCAACTGGAAACCCATTGGTTACTCCCGCTGACAAGGCAACTTACGACACACTACTAGTTGAGCCTATCACCGTCTCCCATATCCGGAGCATTAGAGAGATTTATGAGAAGCGTGCGGCAATCTTAGTGGAGGCCAAGTGCATTGCGGAGCAGGGCGCTAAACTGGACGAAGACATGGCCAAGGTGCAACAATACACTAAGGCGGCACGAGCTATGGAGGCTGAGTACAAGTAATTGTTGTTGAAGCAAAAGGCAAAGAAAGTGCCAACTCACGTCGTTGAAGACCCCGACATTCGGTGTAGGTTGGGATACGATGGGTCCAAGCCGACAAAAGCCACCTCATACATCGATTCAAAGGGGAGACAAGTCATGCTAACTCCCGCCCTCAACATCATTGTCGCCAAGACCCTCCTGGAACCGGAAAGTTCGCCAGAAGTAGTTGCTCAGGTGTACGACCTTGTCGCTAAGCAACCTCACAGAGGCTTGAGTCCAACCCGTAGCTTTGCTAATCAACCCTGAACAGCCGCAGAATGCCAAAATCTCCGCGTGACGAGGGATCCCACACAGGCTCCATAGAGCAAAGACAGAGGGAGGCACGCAACAGGACTGATGTCATCCCCATATCCTCCGATCATGGAGAAAAGGCTCATCCTCGCCGGTCGCCACCTCCACCACCATCTCAGCGTCACGAGGAACCATAGTCGTGCCATTGTACAAGCATGCCACCGCCAAGGCATCCCTAGGCCGGCATCGTTATACGTGACCAGGTGAGAAGCCCCAACATACTGGAGAGGGCAGCAGCATTGAAGGACATAAGAGCAGGTCCCACAAGGAGCCGCCACGTCCAACAAGCAACCGCGAAAGGCATGATGAGTCATAGGAGGGACACAACAAGAAGGCTAACCCACTGCCACTGTCGCCACCTAGCAGCCATCATGGCGGAGGGCACGGTGGATCTCATAGAACGCGCCACAACTCCCCTCCCCATGATGGAAAAGGGAAGCAGCCAGAGCCATATGACGCACGTACACGACTGGACAAGATCCAAGAAGCTCGGGAACTCCCATACCTTGGGCCACAATGTTTTGGACTGGTAATACAAGCAACAACCTACCCCAAGGTTCTCCGAATTGACAAGACCATCAAGCCCTATGACAGCACCGCCAGGTCAGCATCATGGTTGCAGGACTACAACAAAGTGATTCACATCGCAGGGGCAAACCCCAATGTCTCTGTCAAGTACCTTCCACTCATGCTGACCGACACCGCCAGGCAATGGATCGACGACTTGCCGAAGAAATCAATATGCAATTGGTTGGACATGCATGAAGCGTTCACCAAGAATTTCGAGGGCACGTACAAATGTCCCTACACTATCGGAGACCTACAGTGGTGTGTGCAAGAAAAGGATGAAACCTCTCGTGCCTACCTCTCTTGCTGGCTGGATATGAACAATTCCTGCACAGGGGTGCACGAACAGACCGCTATGGCCGCCTTCATTGACGGTCTAGAAAAGGGAACTTTGCTCCAGCATACGTTGAAGCGCAAGCAAGACAATAATGAGCTCAACCTCAACACAATGATCGCCATGGCTAGCGAGTTCACCGCTGCTGACGACGACGCACGCGGACCATTGTCGGCAATAGCAATCCCTACCCAGGCCAGAAAAAACAACAATAACAAGCGGAAAATTCCGCCTGAAGAAAAGCAAGCAGCCGACATGGTCACCACAACATTCACTAGCAGAGGCGGAGGCGGGCAGCGTGGACATGGCCAGGGACTAGTGGTGGCCAGCATAGGAGTGATCCTACACCATCAGCGCCCCGCGTTCCCCAAACATATGAAGAGTACCATGATATGTCGTGTTTCGTCCACCTGGACGCAAACGGCAAAGTCACCCACACCAACCGCCAATGCAAATTTGTCAACAACCTCAAGGAAGACCCTTAGTCTGGCTACAAGCAAAGTCGGAAGAACAGACACCATGGAAAGGGAAAAGGGAAGATGAAGGAGGAGGAGTCCAAGGAGTCAAGTGATATGGATGAAGACGTTGAACCCAAATATTCTAATGAGGGAGAGGGTAAAGGGAAAATCCCTTAAAAAATAAGGCTCCAGTCTACCACACCTTCCTTGGCACTCCCACTATTCGGGCCCAAAAAACCTTTCTAAGGATACTGATGGCCACCCTCCCTCCAGTTCCCCTGTACGTTGGCTGGTTGGAAATTCCAATTGCTTGGGATAGGAAGGATCACCCAAACCTTATCCCAACAGAGAACCAGTATGCCATGGTCATAACCCTTTGATTGACGGCGTAGAGTTCACTAAGTGCCTCGTGGACAGTGTAAGCAGCATCAACATCTTGTACCTGGATACACTACACCGGATGAACTTGACGGAGACCCAGCTAAGGAAGAGCAACACCATGTTCCATGGGGTTATCCCTGGATAACAAGCAAATTCCCTAGGCGGCATCACCCTTTCGGTCGCTTATGGCGATGTTAATAATTACCGCCAAGAGCGCATGACCTTTGAGGTGGTGCCTTTCAAGAGCGTGTACCACGTCATCTTTGGATGCGACATCTTCCACTCCTTCCTTGCAAGGTTATGCTTTGTCTATAACAAGCTCAAGATACCCAGACCAAACGGCATCATCACCGTTGATGGAAGCTTCACCAAGGCACGTAAGTGCAAGCTCAGTGAGGCCGCCTTTGCCGAAGTAGTTCTCTACGGTGAGGAGTTCAAGGAGATACAGAACCAGGTCGATGCCTCGAAGATGCCGTCTTCAAAGAAGCAGAGCACCGCTGCCGAACCCGCATTCAAGGCCGCCATCAAGACCAAGTAGGTGAAGCTTGTTGAAGGAGACTCCTCCAAGACCACCGCCATTGGCACATACCTGGATCCCAAATAGGAAAGCGCGCTCGTGAAGTTCCTCCATGAGAATAGGGACATCTTCGCCTGGCAACCTACCGACATGAAAGGTGTACCTAGGGAACTTGCCGAGCATAGCTTGAATATTGATTCAAATGCCAAATCAGCGAAGCAACCTCTACGATGCTTTGGTGATGAAATAGGAAGGGCTATAGGCAAAGAAATAGCTAGGTTACTTAAGGATGGCTTTATCTGAGAAGTTATTCACACTCGATGGGTGGAAAATCCTATACTTGTACCCAAAAAGGAACCAATAAATTAAGAATGTGTGTTCATTACACCGGCTTGAACAAAGTGTGTCTGAAGGATCCGTTTGCTTTGCCTCGCATTGACCAAGTCATTGACTCGACGACTAGCTCGGAACTTCTGTGTTTTCTCGATTCTTACTCAGGTTACCACCAAATCCGGATGCGAAAGTCGGACCAACTGGCCACTTCGTTCACCACACCCTACGACACGTATTGCTATGTCATGATGCCCTTTGGGTTGAAAAATGCTGGTGCTACTTACCAGCGGACAATGCAATGTTCCCTACACGACCAAATAGGTCGCAACGTACACGCTTATGTCGATGACATCGCGGTAATGTCAAAGAAATCAAATGATCTTATCGCTGACTTGTAGGAAACCTTTGACAATCTCCGGAAATACAACATGATGTTGAACCCCAAGAAGTGCGTCTTTGGGGTACCTTCCGGCAAACTGTTGGGTTTCACCGTTTTGCATCATAGAATTGTGGTGAACCTAGGGAAAATCAAGGCCATCCTTGACATCAAACGTCTGACATGCCTGAAGGACATACAAAGGCTGAAGGGCTGCGTAGCAGCAGTAAGTCGGTTCATCAACTGACTTGGTGAGAAGGCTATGCTGCTCTACAAGTTGCTCAAGAAGGCAGAAAAATTCACATGGACAGACGAAGGTGATGCAGCACTTCAGGAGTTGAAGATAATACTCTCCTCCCCGCCAATACTTGTAGCACCGGTGTCAAGGGAGCACATGTTAGTTTACATGGCAGCAACCAACCGAGTAATCAGCATCGTCATCATGGTGGAGAGCAAAGAGCCAACACACGAATACAGAGTTCAGCGACCCGTTTACTATGTAAGCGAGGTCTTGATGGAATCTAAACAGCGTTACCCACACTATCAAAAGATAGCTTATGGAGTTTTACTTGCTTCGTGCAAGCTAAGGCATTTTTACCAGGAGCCCCCTATCATAGTGGTAAGCAAAGCTCCACTGGCCGACATCATCAACAACAGCGACGCTACAGGATCAGTGGAAAAGTGGGGCATTGTACTTGCCGCCTTTGAAATCACTTACAAGAGACGCGACTCTATCAAATCACAAGCATTGGTGGATTTTATCACAGATTGGACAGAACTGCCAGAAGACACTCCTGTGCCAGAGCTAGAATATTGGGTCATGCATTTTGACTGATCAAAACTACTCAACGGCTCGGGGGCTGGTGTATTATTGCAATCACCAATAGGAGAAAAGTTGCAATACATCCTGCAGATTCACTTCAATGCTACCCACAACATGGCGGAGTATGAGGCCCTCATTCATGGACTACGCATGGCTAAAGATATTGGCATCCAGCGCATAGTTTGCTGTGGAGATTCTGACTTGGTTGCCCAGCAAGTAGCTGGCACCTGGAACGCGCGGAACCCTATGATGGCAGCATATCGAGATGAAGTAGACGAAATAGCCAAGTGCTTCGATGGCTACAAAGTCAAGTACGTCAAAAGGGAGGAGAATGAGGCAGCAGATCTGCTGTCAAAGCTTGGATCAGCTCATCGACCAATTCCGCCAGGCGTTTTCCTAGAACATTTACGGACCCCATCCGTGAAGTGAGCGGACCCCGACAACCCGGATAGAGTGGATTCATTTGTTAATATAGTAACAATGACCTCTCTGGCTTGGACGAAATTGTTCATGGACTATCTACAAGACGGAACTTTGCCCGCCAACAAAGTCGAAAGCCGGCAAATAGTACGCAAAGCAAAAGGCTACGTCATCATTGACAGACAGCTATACAAAATAAGTACCATAGTAGTTTTCCGTCAATGCGTCTCCCAGTATAAAGGTATTGAAATCCTTAGATAAATACATCTCGGAGATTGCGGGCATCATGCCGCTCCCCGATCGTTGGTGTCCAAGGCCTTGTGGCAAGGATTTTACTGGCTATTGCCAAGGCAAATGCTGACAAGGTTGTACAAACATGCCTTGGGTGTAAGTTCTATGCAAGACAACCAAGTGTCCCAATTGAAGAATTGCGAACAATACCAATAACTTGGCTGTTTGTAGTCTGGGGGCTAGACATGGTGGGACCTTTGTAGACAGCACCCTATGGATTTACACACTTGCTAGTAGCAGTGGCTAAGTTCACAAAATGGATTAAAGCTAAACCCATTAGAAAGATTAATGGGCAACAACCCTAAAATTTGTCCGGGATCTAGTGATGAGATTTGCTCTCCCACACAGCATCATCACCGACAACGACAGAAATTTGTCTCTCGGAGAAGTTGAGGAGAGTACTATCATGATAAAGGCATCCGTCTTAACCTAGCATCTATGGTACACCCACAGTCAAATGGGCAAGTTGAAAGGGCCAATGGACTAATTCTGTACGGAATCAAGCCATGCTTAGAGGCACCGCTACATAGAGAAGTTGGAGCCTAGGCAGAGGAATTACCATCTGTCTTGTGGAGTTTACGAACAACACCCAACAGATCCACTGGCTTGACTCCTTTCTTCATGGTTTATGGAGCAGAAGTTGTCCTTCCATCTGACATCCTCCACGATGCACCAAGAGTCGCCGCCTACGAGAAGGATTACGCTAAAGAATCTAGACGCCTATATGTGGACCTACTTGAAGAAGAGCACATGTTGGCATGCCAGAGATCCGTCGTCTACCAGCAGAAGCTGCATGGATACCATAGTCATCATGTAAAGCATCGCTCGTTTAAAGAAGGGGGTCTGGTGCTTAGACTCAAGTAGGAGAAATAACACAAACTATCCCCGCCTTGGGAAGGACCATTCGTCATAAGCAAAGCATTGCTAAATGGTTCCTATTACCTCGTCGATATTCGTGAGTTGAAAGATAGGCCAAAAAATCGCAAAAGCAAGCAACGTAACTCCGATGATGATTACCAGGAGACAAATCGGCCATGGAACATAGCACAACTACGTCCCTTTTACACTTAGCACATTTATATTATGTAATAAGTTTCTTATATGATCAATGAAATAAAGCATTTGGTTCACTCATATTATCTGAGACTTTTACCTCCTTTAGTTGTTCATTTTTGGATCATATAAACTGTTTATGCACAAGTTTGCATTTGCACTTGTGAAAATTCTGCCTACGGGCTTTAGCTTAAGTTCTCTAGTCTACACGTTTTCTAAAGTTTTTATGTGGATTCTGGAGTAGTGACTTCTTGGCACTCAAAGCCGGCGATTTTGCTCTTAGGTTCTTGACGGTGCTATTAAGCATCATCACCTGAGGGCATAATTTTGTGCTGCGAGTCTTCCGTCTCACGAAAGGTCAAGCATATGAACCAGAATAATGGATAAGCTAGCACTTGCTTAAAAAATATACACATACAGGAAACAGATAAGTAGCAGGAAACTTGAGTACAAGTTTTTCCACCTTAGCAACACATAAGTTTTTCCGCATACACTTCGCATAGATACATTTAATACAAACATTGTTTTTCATGGCTCTGCTGCAGGGGCTTTGTGGTGGCATCATCAGGAGAGACAGGCAGGAATAGCTCGTCAAACTCAGAGGGTGATGGGCTAGACTCATATGAGGCCATGTCTTCGTCAAGGATCTCGGCAGGCACAAAGACATCTGCATTGACCATTCTGGCAATCCTTGCGTCGAAGCCGGAGAGGGAATTCCAAATAGCATCACTGTCAATTTTCTTCCCTTCCTCATCTAGCTTGGGAAAGCCAGAGGTCACCAAGTCGATGTCGGCGTTCTCGTAAGGTGCCCTGACCAAAGATAGGGACATCCTAGCACCAGCCCAGACGCAAGAGGCCTCCTAGTCCTTGACCTTCTCGGGGGCTCGGCACAGGATTTCCACGTACTTGGCTGCTGAGTCTACCGCCTTGATGTTAATCCCTAGAGGCTAGGCTATCTCCTTGGCATGGGCAATGGCGTTGCTGACGAAGTTGCCGGAAAGAATCATGCGTTCCTTGGGGTCTAGAGCACCTTCACCCAAGTTGGCCAAGCCAATGGGAGTTGTGGTTTTCACAAGATACAAGGACCATGAGTAAAAACAAATCAAATGGTTATCCAAAGTATAGAATTCACCAATACGGAGAAAAGTTACTGAAGATGCTCATCTCCGCTTGCTTCCATGTCTCCGCCAAGGCATCCCGCTCCTTCTTGACTGTCTTGTACACCTCAAGGTTCCTCGCATTCTGCTCTTTGGCTACATGGTTCTTCTCCTTGAGTTGTGCAATTTTATCCTTCAGGCACTGCATCTCGGCGTTAGCAGATTCTTGCATCACCTTCATCTCCTCCTCATGGCCCTTGACGGCATTGGCCAGGTCTTTCTTCAAGATTTTGTTCTCATCGTCGAGCTCCTGAATATGCTTGGATTGCTCGACGATGCTCTTGGCCTTGGCAATGGCTTCTGTAAGATGGAAATCAGAAAGTACTATGAGAAGACGACAGAAATGAATCCATGAGGAAAACCAAGGATCTATTACAAGAAATAGACTCTGGCTATTTTTGATCTGTTACTTCAGGAAGGCTGTTTTACCATGTTCAAGGTCTAGCTCCTTCCGCAAAGCATCAAACCTCTCATTGGCCGTGATCCTCCGTCTATTCTCATTCTGCAAAGAAACAAGCATGCTTAGTTTCTCTAGAGCATCTAGTCGGAACTATATGGTTTCAACTACACGCTCGGGGGCTACAGCACAAGATTTTAATCAACAAGTATGCTACTATTAGAGCATCTAGCCGGAATTCTTCTAAGTTTCCACCTATACACTCGGGGGCTACACTATCGATTTCTACTCTTAAAAGTTCTTTGGAGCACTCAGGCCAATAACCTTTGTTTATCCGCCTAAGAGCTCGGGGGCTACAAAAGGGATATACTATGAAAAATAAACAAAGTGAAGTTCAAAAGAATTACAATGGCAATAAGCTTGAGATTATTGGCCAGATTGGCATATGCGGTTTGGAAGATGCCGGCATTTTTATACATGGCATCCGCCTGCGCAATGAGGTCATCTAGGCACAATGTCGGAGGAGTTGCCGCCAAAGGAGATGTTGAAGCTGGAGGCATGGATGATGCCCTAGCCGCCTGTTGCATCTTCAGAACATATGATGGCTCAGAGGCTCCTGTAACACCCCGTCCACTCCTGGGCCAAGGAGGTGTCACTGCTGGCAGCTTAATAGGATATCTAGACTGGCCCCACAGACCAACACTAGTCTTTTCTGCGCACTTTGTCCTCACTCGTGCGCACCCAGTTACCCACTTCCCGGTCGGTCACCCATCCTAGCGTTCCCTCTTGGCACGCGTCTGTGCGTCCAGTGCCGGCACATGTGCCATTGCGTGTCCACTCTGGGCCACACGCGCCATGCTCCACATGTCCCGCCACTAACCCGCTCACACCCGTTTAACCGCGAGGTCGACTCTGATACCACTTTGTAACACCCCGTCCACTCCTAGGCCCGGGGGGTGTCACTGCTGGCAGCTTAATAGGATATCTAGACTGGCCCCACAGACCAACACTAGTCTTTTCTGCGCACTTTGTCCTCACTCGTGCGCACCCGGTTACCCACTTCCCGGTCGGTCACCCATCCTAGAATTTCTCTAGGCCAAGCACGCTTAACATTAGAGTTCTTTTCGAATGAGCTTCCAGAAAATAAGATGCAACTTGTTGGTATGAGTATTCTATCAATCCTCTTAAGCCATGTGCCTGGTCTCACAGCTCCCGCCTTGACCGTTGCTTCCGCCTCCGCCTCTTCCACCACATGCTTCCCTTTCTTAGTTGCATCCTTAGCTAGAGCTTCAGCCACTTTGTAGGAAGTGCTCTGCTGCGTCGCTTGGCCGCTGGGAGCAACGTTTGCCTCGATAGAGCCTGAGATATCAAGGATTGGATTGACATATGTCTCTATGGTGGAGATCTCATGGATGACGGGGAACGTAGGCCTAGCGGGGCCAGTAGAAGGCTTGGCGACAGGAGTAGGGGGAGCAGTAGCGGGAGAGGGCTTGGCGGCCACATCTCTGGCCAGGATGTCACGAATATTTTTTGACACTCCAGCATCTCCAGAGGATCGCTTCAAACTAACACCGGCTTTCCTCCTGAAACGTACGAAGTATAAGTAAAAGAGTTGAAAAAAGGTATGAGCTGAAAAGTACAAGCCGGAGAATGAAAACACTTACTCTATGACAGGAGCCTTGGTGAGGGGAATGCCGGTGGACTTCTTCTCCTCGGCCTCTAAGGTGGCGGTGGATCGTCTGGAGACTCCACTCTCCGATCTCTTCTTCTTCTTGGCCTCGACAGCAGCGTTCGAGGTGGAGCTCTTCCTCTTTCGTGCTGCCGGAGCTAGCTGATCCTTGGGGGGGCGTCATCGAACACCACTTGGATATCCTTCAACTTAGGATCATGGACCTGGGTGGCCATTAGATTTGCCACCAAGGTCGTCAACAGGGATACAGAGAAGTGTTAGACTGACAACTTCAAGTCGGAAAAACCTTAGAGTATATAAATAGGAACAAAGGAAACAAAAGCTACCTCTGGGCATGTGTCGCAATCGAACATGTCATAGGTGATCTTGAAACCATGCTTCCTGTCCTTCACCTTGATGATGTCCTTAAGCCGGAGTTTGATAGAGTCAGTGGAGAAGTTATCCCGCGAAATTCGCTTTGGATCCCTCCTGTCTTTAGTGTATTTGCACATTAACTCGGCACGATGCTATAGAGGCTGGATCCGCCTAATGAACCATCACATGGCTAGGTCCAAGCCCGTCAAACCTCCGTCCACGAGCCATTCAATCTGCCTTATGGCACGGTTGGTCTTGTCGTCGTAGGGAAGGGATGCTGGGGTCCGCCATGCGGGCACCTCGGCGGCGACTCTGTCGACAAAGTCGGGATAAGTCTCAAGGAGGTCATGCAGAGGAATATCTGGGCCGTAGAAGTATGTGCGCTGCTAGTTCTTGCATGACGCATGCGCTACGATGTCGGGGAAGCGCCGGCTAGGCCGGATCTTGAAGCTAATGGTTCCACCAATCCGCAATTCATCCTTGGACTCTACGGACTCTCTCTTGATGGTAAAAAAGTAGACGAACAGATCTAACCTAGGTTTGATGCCTAGGAATCCTCTGCACAGAGCTATGAAGTTGCTAAGGACTAAGATGCTGTTGCGAGAGAGATTGTGGAGAAGTACCTGGAAGTGCCGAAGAACGTCCAAGAAGAAGTCGGAGACTAACAGGCTTACACCTCGTACCGGCTTGGAGAGAAGGAATCACCTCCCTAGCCGGCGTCGGCCGCCAGACCAACTCCTTCACCGTGGGGAGATACCCCTCAGTGACCAGTTCCTGTAGATCTTTGGCGGAGAGGTCAGAACCCCTCCACACCCCCTTGTGGGAGTCATTGTCTTCTTCAACAGCTTCTGGTGCCGCTCCTTCTTGGTCGTCACCGGTGGTTTCCATCACGGCGATGATAGGGACAAACACTCCCTCCAGCGGGACAGTTACTCCCTAGGATGGCTCTGGAATAGCCTCGGGGGTCGCCTCCATCGAAGGAATGGAGCTGCTGGAGGCCATTGTTATGAGGGAGTGGGAGGAGAAGATGAGGGCTCTGGCTAGGGTTTTCAAAGAGGAGCTCGAACGGGCGCACAGCTGGAGGAAGACGAAGACAAGGAAGCGAATGCGGGTAAAAAGAAAACAAACTGACCACGGTGAAAATATATAGACCCCACGTCAAGATTCATGCCAAGGGATCTAATGGATGGAGCGTTGCCGACGTGGAGGCGAACGTGCGCGGTAATTTCACCACGTCCTCCGTCTTTGCCATTTCGGATTTCGTGCGCGTGAAAATGGCTGATGATTAATTCTCTGTTCTCTGTGAGTTTCGAGATAGCGTAGGCTACACCCTACGTCATCCTCCTGATAGATGCAGTGAATTGTCACGTCTGAAGATTCCATCGAAGGCGGAGATTGTCCGGCTCTGGAGACGAAGACTCAAGGAATCTCTGGCTAAATTTGCAACACTGGAGAGGATTGTAGGGTTCTTTGGAAGACCTTTGAGATATTGCTTGACGAATTGTTGACATCACCTAGACGGCGTATTCAAAGATCAATGGGCAAGACGGCGCAAGATTTCAAAGTCCTCCGGGGGCTACTGTTGGGGATATGCTAAATGGGTATCCTCATAGCATGTCACCAATCAGGCTAACCTGGGTGGCCCATAGTTGGTAGCAAGGCCTATGGCTTGCTGGGTGGCCTAGTTAGACGGATCCAGAAGGGAGGCCCATGTCGGATAAAGGAAGGCTACGCAGGAGTCACCGACATACTCGGAGCCTTGGAGTGCAAGACACGGAAGACTAGTTCGTATTAGTGTAGGACTCTTTACCTTGTCTGGCAAGGACATTTCCCTATAAACCCTAGGTTCTGGTGCCTTTATAAGACGGACATGTGGGAGCCTTTAGGGCATAACCTCTTAGATTGCTATGTACAACGTGCAACACCTTGCACAACGGACCAATCTTTATAACTCGGCATATTGCCATTATAGTGATTTATAGCAGGAGTAGAGTTTCGCCACTATTGTGGAACTTGAACCTGGGTAAGCTGTGTTACCATGTAACCGCCAACTCTCCGCCTTACCCCACGTCTCTAAACACGCATTGTGAGGACCCCTCCATGTCATACGTGTCAGCAATACCATGACATATGTTTTGGCTTGTTAGACACTAGTAAAATGCGTTCGAGATCAATACACTTCCTACGAACCCTGGCGCCCCAAGTTAGTTGTCGCCAACAAGTCCATATGAACCTCGGGAGTTATGAGAGGACGAGTATCCCAAGAAGCAAGAAGATAAAAGTAGGACATCGTCAACTTAAAAAACCCATGAAGACTTCTCCTCAGCAGGATGGCACACTTCGTCAAACTCCCCTTGCAAGACTCGTCATGAACACTACCCGCCATCAATCACCTGCTGACGGTAGCCAGAATTCTGTTGAAGCTGGAGGTCGACCGCCGAAGGGTCCTCACTATCCCCAATAAACCACAAGACTTGCAACTACCATATGAATGGTGCAAATCATGGTCATGTGGATCAAGGTGGTTTGGAAAAGAACACATGCAATGAATCTAGAGACTCCATGTGTCAAACCATGGTCAGAAAGCCCAAAAAACCCTTGCAATGCAACTGTTGCATGGAATGGTGCACGAGTGTGACAGAAGTTGTATCACCACATCCATTGGAGTGTGTGTGTGTGTCATGTGGATCAATGTGGTTTTCAAAAGAACACATGCAATGACTCTAGTGGACTCCATGTGTCAAACCATGTGTCAAACCATGGGTAGAATGCAACTGCTACATGGAATGATACACTAGTGTGACATAAGTTCTATCACCACATCCATTGGAGTGTATGTTGTAATGTGTATCAAGGTGGTTCAAAAAAGAACTCATGCAATAACTCTAGTGGACTCCATGTATCAAACCATGGTTGGAAAGCCCAAAAAGCCCATGGAATACAACTACCACATGGAATGATGCACTAGTGTGACAGAAGATGCATCACCACATCCACTGGAGTGTGTGTGGTAATGTGGATCAAGTTGGTTTTGAAAATAACACATACAATGACTCTAGTGTATCAAGGTGGTTTGGAAAAGAACACATGCAATGACTCTAGGGACTCCATGAGTCAAACCATGGTCATAAAGCCGAAAAAATCCCCTAGAATGCCATTACCACATGTAATGATTCGCGAGTGTGATAGTAGTTGCATCACCACATCCATTGGAGTGTGTATGGTAATGTCGGTCAAGGGGGTTTTGAGAACACATAATGAATCTAGTGGACTCCATGTGTCAAACCATGGTCAGAAAGCCTAGAAAACCCTGGAATGCAACTGCCACAAGGAATGATGCATCGGTGTGACATAAGTTGCATCACCACATCCATTGGAGTGTGTGTGATAATGTGGATCAAGGTGGTTTTGAAAAGAACGCATGCAATAACTCTAGTGGACTCCATGTGTCAAACCATGGTCAGAAAACCCAAAAAGGCCCTGAAATACAACTAACACATGGAATGATGCACTAGTGTGACAGAAGTTGCATCACCACATCCACTAGAGTGTGTGCGGTAATGTGTATCAAGATGGTTTTGAAAAGAACACATGCAATGACTCTAGTGTATCAAAGTGTATTGGAAAAGCACAAATGCAATGACTCTAGGGACTCCATGTGTCAAACCATGGTTAGAAAGGCCAAAAAGACCGTGGAATGCAACTACCACATAGAATGATGCACCAGTGTGACACAAGTTGCACCGACACATCCATTGGAGTGTGTGTGATAATGTGTATCAAGGTGGTTTTGAAAAGAACGCATGCAATGACTCTAGTGGACTCCATGTGTAAGACCATGGTCAGAAAGCCCAAAAAGCCTCTGGAATGCAACTACCACATGGAATGATGCACCAGTGTGATAGAAGTTGCATCACCACATCCATTGTAGTGTGTGTGGTAATGTGGATCAAGGTGCTTTTCAAAATAACACATGCAATTACTCTAGTGTACTCCATGTGTCAAACCATGTTCAGAAAGCTCAAAAAGCCCTTAGAATGCAACTACCATATGGAATAATGCACCACTATGACAATATTTGCATCACCACATCAATTGGAGTGTGTGTGGTAATGTGGATCAAGCTGGTTTTGAAAATAATATATGCAATGACTATAAGGACTCCATGAGTCAAACCATGGTCAGAAATCCCAAAAAGCCCCTGGAATGCAACTGCCACATGGAATGATGCACCAGTGTGACAGAAGTTGCATCACCACATCCATTGGAGTGTGTGTGGTAATGTGGATCAAGGTGGTTTGGAATAGAACACATGCAATGACTCT
This sequence comes from Avena sativa, assembly GCA_916181665.1. Taxonomy (NCBI): domain Eukaryota; kingdom Viridiplantae; phylum Streptophyta; class Magnoliopsida; order Poales; family Poaceae; genus Avena; species Avena sativa. Next base: position 360,923,231 of record OV702291.1, on the reverse strand, counting down.
AGTGTACTCCATGTGTCAAACCATGGAAAGAAACCCAAAAATCCCCTGGAATGCAACTTCCACATGGAATGATGCTCGAGTGTGACAGAAGTTGCATCACCACATTAACTAGAGTGTGTGTGGTAATTTTGATCAAGGTGGTTTTGAAAATAACACATGCAATGACTCTAGTGGATCATGGTGGTTTGGAAAAAAACACATGCAATGACTCCGGGGACTCCATGTGTCAAACCATGGACAGAAAGCCCAAAAAGCCCCTGGAATGCAACTGCCACATGGAATGATGCAGCAGTGTGACAGAAGTTTTATCACCATTTCCATTGGAGTGTATGTGGTAATGTGGATCAAGGTGGTTTTTAAAATAAGACGGGAAATGACTCTAGTGGACTCTATGTGTCAAACCATGGTCAAAAATCCCAAAAAGGCCCTAGAATGCAACTGCCACATGGAATGATGCACCAGTGTGACAAAACTTGCATCACCACATCCATTGGATTGTGTGTGGTAATGTAGATCTAGGTGGTTTTGAAAATAACACATGCAATGACTTTAGAGACTCCATGTGCCAAACTATGATCAGAAATCCCAAAAATCCCTTGGAACAACTGCGACATGAATGGTGCGCCACTATGACCGAAGTCACATCAATACATACATTGGAGTTTGTGTGGTAATTTGGATCATGGTGGTTTGGAAAAGAACACATGAAATGACTCTAGAGACTCCTTGTGCCAAACGATGGTCAGAAATCTCAAAAAGCCTTTGGAATGCAACTGCCACATGGAATGGTGTACTAGTGTGATAGAACTTGCATTACAACATCGATTGGAGGAGGTGTGGTTATGTGTATAAGGATGGTTTTGAAAATAACACATACAATGACTATAGAGACTCCATGTGTTAAACCATGGCCAGAAAGCCCAAAAATCCCTTACAATGCAACTAATACATGGAATGGTGCACCAGTGTGACAGAAGTTGTATCACCACATCCATTAGAGTGTGTGTGGTCATGTGGATTAAGGTGGTTTTGAAAATAACACATGCAATGACTCTAGTGGACTCCATGTATCAAACCATGGTCAGAAAAGCCCAAAAAGCTCCTAGAATGCAACTGCGACATGGAATGGTGCACTAGTGTGACATAAGTTCCATCACCACATCCATTGGAGTTGTCCGTTGTAACATGGATCAAGGTGGTTTGGAAAAGAACATATGCAATAACTCTAGCGGACTCCATGTGTCAAACCATGGTCAGAAAGCCCAAAAAGGCCCTAGAACGCAACTGCCACATGGAATGATGCACTAGTGTGACAGAAGATGCATCCCCACATCCACTAGAGTGTGTGAGGTAATGTGGATCAATGTGGTTTTGAAAATAACACATGCAATTACTCTAGAGTATCAATGTGGTTTGGAAAAGAACACATGCAATGACTCTAGAGACTCCATGTGTCAAACCATGGTCATAAAGCCCCAAAAGATCCTAGAATGACACTACCACATGTAATGATTCACAAGTGTGACACTAGTTTCATCACCACATCAATTGGAGTGTGTGCGGTAATGTGGATCAAGGTGGTTGTAAAAACAACACATGCAATGACTCTAGTGGACTCCATGTGCCAAGCCATGGTCAGAAAGCCCAAAAAAACCTGGAATGCAACTGCCACAAGGAATGATGCACTAGTGTGACTACAGTTCCATCACCACATCCATTGGAGTTTGTGTGGTAATGTGGATCAAGTTAGTTGTGAAAATAATACATGCAATGACTCTATGGACTCCATGTGTCAAACCATGGTCAGAAATCCCAAAAAGCGCTTGGAACGTAACTGCCACATGGAATGATGCACCAGTTTGACAAAAGTTGCATCACCACATCCATTGGAAAATGGGTGGTAATGTGGATCAAGGTGGTTTGGAAAAGAACACATGAAAAGACTCTAGTGGACTCCATGTTTCCAACCATGGAAAGAAATCTCAAAAAGGCCCTGGAATGCAAGTTCCACATGGAATGATGATCGAGTATGATACAAGTTGCATCACTACATCAACTAGAGTGTGTGTGGTAATGTTGATCAAGGTGGTTTTGAAAAGAACACATGCAATAACTCAAGTGGATCAAGGTGGTTTGGAAAAGAACACATGTAATGACTATGGGGACTCCTTGTGTCAAACCATGGTCAAAAAGACCAAAAATCCCCTAGAATGCAATTGCCACATGGAATGATGCACCAATGTGACAGAATATGCATCCCCACATCCACTAGAGTGTGTGTGGTAATGTGGATCAAGGTGGTTTTTAAAAGAACACATGAAATGACTCTATTGGAATCCATATGTCAAACCATGGTCAGAAAATCCCAAAAAGCCCCTGGAATGCAACAGTCACATGGAATGATGCACTATTGTGACATAAGTTCCATCACCACATCCATTGGAGTGCCTGTTGTAATGTGGATCAAGGTGGTTTGGAAAAGAACACATGTAATAACTCTAGTGGACTCCATGTGTCAAACCATGGTCAGAAAGCCCAAAAAGCCCCTAGAATGCAACTGCCACATGGAATGATGCACTAGTGTGACAGAAGATGCATCCCCACATCCACTGGAGTGTGTGTGGTAATGTGGATCAAGGTGGTTTTGAAAATAACACATGCAATGACTCTAGTGTATCAAGGTGGTTTGGAAAAAAGACATGAAATGACTCTAGGGACTCCATGTGTCAAACCATGGTCATAAAGCCCAAAAAGACCCTAAAATGACACTATCACATGTAATGATTCACGAGTGTGACACTAGTTGCATCACCACATCCATTGGAGTGTCTGTGGTAATGTGGATCAAGGTGGTTGTAAAAACAACACATGCAATGACTCTAGTGGACTCCATGTGTCAAACCATGGTCAGAAAGCCCTAAACACCCTAGAATGGAACTACCACAACGAATGATGCACCATTGTGACTAAAGTTACATAACCACATCCATTGGAGTGTGTGTGGTAATGTGGATACAGGTGGTTTTGAAAAGAACACATGCAATGACTCTAGTGGACTACATGTGTCAAACCATGGTCAAAAAGCCGAAAAAGGCCCTGAAATACAATCGACACATGGTATGATGCACTAGTGTGACAAAAGTGGCATCACCACATCCACTAGAGTGTGTGTGGTAATGTGGATCAAGGTGGTTTTGAAAAGAACACAAGTAATTACTCTAGTGTATCAAGGTGGTTTGGAAAAGAACAAATGCAATAACTCTAAGGACTCCATGTGTCAAACCATGGTCAGAAAGCCCAAAAAACCCTGGAATGCAACTTCCACATGGAATGATGCACCAGTGTGATAGAAGTTGTATCACCACATCCATTGGAGTGAGTGTGGCAATGTGGATCATGGTGGTTTTTAACAGAACACATGCAATGACTCTAGTGGACTCCATGTGTCAAACCATGTCCGAAAAGCCCACAAATCCCTTGGAATGCAACTGCCACATGGAATGATGCACCAATATGACAGTAGTTGCATCACCACATCCATTGGAGTGCGTGTGGTAAAGTGGATCAAGTTGGTTTTGGAAATAACACATGCAATGAGTCTAGGGAGTCCATGTGTCAAACCATGGCAGAAAAGCCCAAAAACTCCTGGAATGCAACTACGACATGGACTGGTGCACTAGTGTGACATAAGTTCCATCAACACATCCATTGGAGTTGTCCGTTGTAACATGGATCAAGGTGGTTTCGAAAAAAATATATGCAATAACTCTAGCAGCCTCCATGTGTTAAACCATGGTCAGAAAGCCTAAAAAGGCCCTAGAATGCAACTGCCACATGGAATGATGCACCAGTGTGACAGAAGATGCATCCCCACATCCACTGGAGTGTGTGTGGTAATGTGGATCAATGTGGTTTAGAAAAGAACACATGAAATTACTCTAGTGTATGAACACGGTTTGGAAAAGAACACATGCAATGACTCTAGAGACTCCATGTGTCAAACCGTTGTCATAAAGCCCAAAAAGACCCTAGAATGACACTACCACATGTAATGATTCATGAGTGTGACACTAGTTGCATCACCACATCCATTGGAGTGTGTGTGGTAATGTGGATCAAGGTGGTTGTAAAAACAACACATGCAATGACTCTAGTAGACTGCATGTGTCAAACCATGGTCAGAAATCCCTAAACACCCTAGAATGCAACTGCCACAAGGAATGATGCACCATTGTGACTAAAGTTGCATCACCACATCCATTGGAATGTGTGTGGTACTATGGATCAAGGTGGTTTTAAAAAGAAAACATTCAATGACTCTAGTGGACTCCATGTGTCAAACCATGGTCAGAAAGCCCAAAAAGCCCCTGAAATGCAATTGGCACATGGTATGATGCACTAGTGTGAAAGAAGTTGCATCACCACATCCACTAGAGTGTGTGTGGTAATGTGGATCAAGGTGGTTTTGAAAATAACACATGTAATGACTCTAGTGTATCAAGGTGGTTTAGAAAAGAACAGATGTAATAACTCGAGGGAATCCATGTGTTAAACCATGGTTAGAAAGCCCAGAAAGACCCTGGAATGCAACTGGTGCACATGGAATGGTGCACCAGTGTGACAGAAGTTGCATCACCACATCCATTGGAGTGTGTGTGCCAATGTGGAGCAAGGTGTTTTTTAACAGAACACATGCAATGACTCTAGTGGACTCCATGTGTCAAACCATGGCCGGAAAGCCCAAAAATCTCCTCGAATGCAACTTTCACACGGAATGATGCACCACTATGACAGTACTTGCATCACCACATCCATTTGAGTGCGTGTGGTAAAGTGGATCAAGTTGGTTTTGAAAATAACAAATGCAATGACTCTAGGGACTCCATGTGTCAAACCATGGTCAGAAAAGCCCAAAAAGCTCCTGGGATGCAACTGCGACATGGAATGGTGCACTAGTGTGACATAAGTTCCATCAACACATCCATTGGAGTTGTCCATTGTAACATGGATCAAGGTGGTTTGGAAAAGAACACATGCAATAATTCTAGCGGACTCTGTGTTAAACCATGGTCAGAAAGCCCAAAAAGGCCCTGGAATGCAACTGCCACATGGAATGATGCACCAGTGTGACAGAAGATGCATCCCCACATCCACTAGAGTGTGCGTGGTAATGTGGATCAATGTGGTTTTGAAAAGAACACATTCAATTACTCTAGTGTATCAACACAGTTTGGAAAAGAACACATGCAATGACTCTATAGACTCCATGTGTCAAACCATGGTCATAAAGCCCAAAAAGACCCTAGAATGACACTACCAAATGTAATGATTCACGAGTGTGACACTAGTTGCATCACCACATCCATTGGAGTGTGTGTGGTAATGTGGATCAAGGTGGTTGTAAAAACAACACATGCAATGACTCTAGTGGACTCCATGTGTCAAACCATGGTCAGAAAGCCCAAAAAACCCTAGAATGCAACTGCCACAAGGAATGATGCACCAGTGTGACTGAAGTTGCATCACCACATCCATTGGAGTGTGTGTGGTAATGTGGATCAAGTTTGTTGTGAAAACAATACATGAAATGACTCTATGGACTCCATGTATAAAAACCATGGTCAGAAATCCCAAAAAGTCCTTGGAACATAACTGCCACATGGAACGATGCACCAGTATGACAGAAGTTGCATCACCACATCCATTGGAAAATGGGTGGTAATGTGGATAAAGGTGGTTTGGAAAATAACACATGAAAAGACTCTAGTGGACTCCATGTGTCAAACCATGGACAGAAAGCCCAAAAAGGCCCTAGAATGCAAGTGCCACATGGAATGATGCTCGAGTATGATAGAAGTTGCATCACTACATCAACTAGAGTGTGTGCGGTAATGTGGATCAAGGTGGTTTTGAAAAGAACACATGAAATGACTCAAGTGGATCAAGGTGGTTTGGAAAAGAACACATGCAATGACTATGGGGACTCCATGTGTCAAACCAAGGTCAGAAAGACCAAAAAGCCCCTAGAATGCCACTGCCACATGGAATGATGCACCAATGTGACATAATATGCATCCCCACATCCACTGGAGTGTGTGGTAATGTGGATCAAGGTGGTTTTTAAAAGAACACATGCAATGACTCTAGTGGACTCCATGTGTCAAACCATGGTCAGAAAAGCCAAAAAAATCCCCTAGAATGCAACTACCACATGGAAGGATGCACTTGTGTGACATAAGTTCCATCACCACATCCATTGGAGTGTCTGTTGTAATGTGGATCAAGGTGGTTTGGAAAAGAACACATGCAACAACTCTAGTGAACTCCATGTGTCAAAACATAATCAGAAAGCCCAAAAAGCCCCTCGAATGCAACTGCCACATGGAATGATGCACTAGTGTGACAAAAGATGCATCCCCACACCCACTGGAGTGTGTGTGGTAATGTGGATCAAGGTGGTTTTGAAAAGAACACATGCAATGACTCTAGTGTATCAAGGTGGTTTGGAAAAAAGACATGAAATGACTCTAGGGACTCCATGTGTGAAACATGGTCATAAAGCCCAAAAAGGCCCTAGAATGACACTACCACATATAATGATTCACAAGTGTGACACTAGTTGCATCACCACATCCATTGGAGTGTGTGTGGTAATGTAGATCAAGGTGGTTGTAAAAACAACACATGCAATGATTCTAGTGGACTCCATGTGTCAAACCATGGTGAAAAAGCCCTAAACACCCTAGAATGCAATTGCCACAAGGAATGATGCACCATTGTGACTAAAGTTGCATCACCACATCCATTGGAGTGTGTGTGGTAATGTGGATCAAGGTGGTTTTAAAAAGAAAACATTCAATGACTCTAGTGGACTCCATGTGTCAAACCATGGTCAGAAAGCCCAAAAAGCCCCTGAAGTGCAATTGGCACATGGTATGATGCACTAGTGTGAAAGAAGTTGCATCACCACATCCACTAGAGTGTGTGTGGAAATGTGGATCAAGGTGGTTTTGAAAAGAACACATGTAATGACTCTAGTGTATCAAGGTGGTTTGGAAAAGAACAAATGCAATAACTGTAGGGACTCCATGTGTTAAACCATGGTTAGAAAGCCCCAAAAGACCCTAGAATGTAACTACTACATGGAATGATGCACTAGTGTGACAGAAGTTGCATCACCACATCCATTGGAGTGTGTGTGCCAATGTGGATTAAGGTGGTTTTTAACAGAACACATGCAATGACTCTAGTGGACTCCATGTGTCAAACCATGGTTAGAAAGCCCAAAAATCCTCTGGAATGTAACTGCCACATGGAATGATGCATCACTATGATAATAGTAGCATCACCACATCCATTTGAGTGTGTGTCGTAATGTGGATCAAGTTGGTTTTGAAAATAATACATGCAATGACTCTAGGGACTCCATGTGTCAAAACATGGTCAGAAATCCCAAAGAACCATTGGAATGCAACTGCCACATGGAATGATGCACCAATGTGACAGAAGTTGCATTACCACATCCATTGGACTGTGTGTTGTAATGTGGATCAAGGTGGTTTGGAAAAAAACACATGCAATGACTCTAGTGAACTCCATGTGTCAAACCATGGATAGAAAGTACAAAAAGCCCCTCGAATGCAACTGTCACATGGAATGATGCTCGAGTGTGACAGAAGTTGCATCACTAAATCAACTAGAGTACTTGTGGTAATGTTGACCAAGGTGGTTTTGAAAAGAACACATGCAATTACTCAAGAAGATCAAGATGGTTTGGAAAAAAACACATGCAATGATTTTGGGAACTCCATGTGTCACACCATGGTCAAAAAGACCCAAAAGCCCCTGGAGTGCCACTGCCACATGGTATGATGCACCAGTGTGCCAAAATATGCATCCTCACATCCACTGGAGTGTGTGTGGTAATGTGGATCAAGGTGGTTTTTAAAATAACACATGCAATGACTCTAGTGGACTCCATGTGTCAAACCATGATCACAAAATCAAAAAAGCCACCGGAATACAACTACCACATGAAACTTTGTATCTCTTATTCTCCACTCAATTTTTCTCTTTTACAACGTTCCTAAATTCACGAAGGATCTCTCGCAATCTTCCATGCCAAATCGATCAATATCACTGTCAGACCACGTACGTGCAAAACAGTCTGTTTCCGATGATGTTTTCGAATTTTTCCCGTCCATCTCAGTGGGTTCCCGGCGAGTTTCTTTGATCATATCTCTTCTCCTTTGTTTTCTCTACGCACAGCTGCAAACCATTTGCAAAACGGAGAACCGAGTCTCTCGTTATCGTCAGGCCAAGATCGTTGCAGCTAGCAGCATCACGCCATGATCAAGTTACAGTTTTCTTTAGCACGTTACCGATCGTGTTCTTGTCGGTTTGCATCAAGGTCCCTAGCCAGTGTTTTTCCTCAATACATAGAACTTCAGTCAGTGCCATTTGAGTCGGCCCGGTCCCTCCCGGAGGCCCACTTTTGTTTCTTAATCCCTTTTTTTTTCTTTTCTAATTCAAATTTCAGATATAAATTCATACTTCCTGATCTGTTTGGAATTTACAAATATTTTCAAAATAAAAAGTAGATGGTTTTCAGAGATGAATACATATCCACTTTCAGAAAATTCCAGAAATGCACTAACTAATCACATTGTTGACAATATTGCCCTTTTCTAATTATAATGCATTAAATAATAACTTTTTAATAATAGTTCCAAATAATACCACATATAATATATGTTTTCTGATCAGAAAAATGCTAGGAATTCAAATATGTCATCCAAAATAATTTTTGAGTAATTTAAATTTTCGAAATTATTAAAATGTCAAATAAATGCCTTTTCTTAATAAATCCATAACTTTATTTCCATAGTTCCAAATTGGACAAATAATATGTCTAAATCGATTAGCTCGACGAGGCCGTTCTATCTATGCATTCCATAATATAAATTGAAGCATGCATCATATAAATATTAAGTATACAGCAATGTTTATGGTAGCAAAATATGATTAAAAATTTAATAAAATGCTTTGTTCTTGTACCCCCACACCTCACTCATGCCATGCTATGCTATGCCATGTAAATTGTGCATCATTCCATCATGGCATACTTGTTTGCTTGTTGCATATTATTTATATGATTGTGCAATGTATTTATTTTGGCCCTTATGTGTTCGGTTTTTATCCGGATAGACACTGAGCAAGGAGAATACCAGGAGCCTCAGGAGTATTACCCGGATCCTTCCTATCCTGCAACTGACTGCCAGACAAGCAAGTCCCAATGCTTGCATACATATAGTACATATGCTTCTATCTTACTCTTGCATCATTGAGTTGCGATTGCATTAAATTGAATCCCAAGTATTGCATAGCCTTTACTTTTAAACCCCACCGAAGCTTGTACCTCCATCCCATGAGCCATTACTGCAGGAGTTGTTTGAGCCATGCGAGTCGTAGAATTGCATGTGTAGAGTTTGTGCGAGTCTTTGGATAATGAGGTACCTAAACAACTTAATATGAGTAGAGAACTAATGAAAGAGGCATCAGTGAGCATTATCTTCTATTTGGTTCTTTAAGCTCACTTGTGTCCCCTAGGACCCCGAGAACTTGATTCCTGTTCCTTGACTATCGCACTATCCGCATGTCGGACTGATGGCTCGTGTATTAACAAGATCGTTGGGGAACCCCAAGAGGAAGGTATGATGAGCACAGCAGCAAGTTTCCCTCAGTTATGAAACCAAGGTTTAATCGAACCAGTAGGAGCAAGGAAACACCCCAAAGGTGTTGTTAGCTGAGCCTTGGCAGGGCGCACTACCGGTGCTAGTAGCAACGTGGAGACCTGCATAACACAACCACAGAACTTTGTCCCCAACTTGCGATGAGGTTCTCAATCTCACCGGTTTTGCTAAAAACAAAGGATTAAACGTATCGAATGGAAGGAAGTAATAGTTTGCAGAAAGTAAACACAAATCAGTAAACAGTTTATAGATTGTATGTAAAAGAAAGGACCGGGATACATAGTTCACTAGAGGTGGCTCTCCCTAAGATATATAACATGCTGGGTGAACAAATTACAGCTGGGCAATTGACAAACATCGAGAAAGCAATACATGCATATACTAATCATCTTGACTCCTTTGGAACTTGATTCGACATTACAATATTATACATAGACTGCCATCTGACTGCATCTATGACTAATAATCCACCTTCAGGTTATCATCCGAATCCCCTCCAGTATTAAGTTGCAAGCAACAGATTATTGCTTTACAAATTGCGTGTAAAGTAAACAATACGATTGTTGTTTTCTCCCTAGTAGCAACAGCACATCTAGTACCTTAGAGATTTCTGTCAGTTCCCCAGATTACCAGAGGCATGAACCCACTATCGAGCATAAATACTAACTCTTGGAGTTGCTAGCATCTACTTGGCCAAGATAACTACTAACAACGGAAAGCATGCAAGATCACAAATAACAATGACATGATAGAATCAATAATCAATCTGAAATAGCATCTCAATATCCATCGGATCCCCGCAAACACAACATGCAGAATTACAAATAGATGATCTTGATCATGAACGGAGCTCACAAGATCTATACATGAAAGCACAAAGGAGGAGAACCATCCATCTAGCTACTACATGGATCCGTAGTCTAGAGATGAACTACTCACGCATCACACCGGAGGCTTGCATGATGATGAAGAAGGCCTCCATGGTGAATTCCCCTCTCCGGTAGGGTGCCAGGAAGAGCTTCAGATCCCTCCCGATCTAGGGATGGAGATGACGGCGGCTACAAACTCTATCGTGGATTTTTGATCGGGTACTTAGGGTTTTCGTCCCAAGGGCATCTTATAGGGGGAAGGAGAGGCCGAGGGGGTGCTGGGGTCGGCCAGACCACCCCCTGGCGTGGGCCAGGCCTGGCCGCGCGGCCAGGTGGTGTGGCCGGCCCCCCAGCCCTTCTCCGTCTCGTATTCTGGTATCTGATGACTTCCGGAAAAATAGGAACTTTGGCTTTCGTCCCGTCCAATTCCAAGAATATTCATTTTCTGACTTTCCTGGAACCAAAAACAGCAGAAAACAGGCAGCTGGCACTGTGGCTCTTGTTAATAGGTTAGTCCAAGAAATCATATGAAAAGTACTCCAAAGTGTGGACAAAACACAAGAAAGTGGATAAAACCAAGCATGGAACATCAAAAATTATAGATACATTTGCAATGTATCAACATCCCCAAGCTTAACTCCTGCTCGTCCTCGAGTAGGTAAGTGATAAAAAGAAAGAATAATTTTTGAGGTGACATGCACCATCAAAGACTTGATCAAAGTATTTGTAAAACATTCAAAGCTGGGATCATAGTACTTCAATCATAACATGAATGGAAAAGTTCTAGCAATAAGACAAAGAAACTATGATGCAACATGAAAAGGTACAAACAAAAGATTCATGAATAACAGTGCTTTGCAAGACGTTTGTTTGTTTCACATAAATAAAACATAGCATAATAGTATTCAGCTTGTCCCTCATAGAGTAGCAAATAAAAATGCATAGGACACCTTCAAAGTTCATAAGAGTTACTAGATACAAATAGTTTAAAATAAGAAATATCAAGATATGCATCAATCAACTAGTCTTGGGACAATGCACATAGAACTAAGAATGACCACTATGCTCTCAAAGTAAGTGCATAAAGATAGAAGGTGGAGACTCAACATAATGGTGGAAGAAAGGCCTTCATAGAAGGAAGTAGGGATTCAAGTCTCATAAAGAGATTCCAAAAATTATAGTACTTATAGCTTTCAGCTCTCATTGCCCCTATCATAAGCATCTTGAAGTGATTAAGGTTAAAGTGAACAAACTATGGTGTGCATGCTTGACGAAGTATAAGTCAGAAATCTCATGTCCCTTGTATACGAGGGCCGCTCCTCATGCTACTCAAGTTTAGTCACCGGTAAGTTCTTGTCATCGTAAGTACATGTGTATCATAGAGAACCGCCAACAGGGTACCCCTTGCCCGATGATACGGAAGAATCCCCATATCAAAATGACAAGGCAAGCAGACAACGAGCATCTCAGCAATCTTCTTATTTACCATGGGAATATCGTGCTTTTTCTCTCTTTCCTCTTTTCATAATCTTTTTTTTCTTTTTCTCTTTTTTTCTCAATATAGGACTCTTTTTTTATAAGAAGACTGCTTCATAGACTGCTCATTATGGTTACGCTGCAGGTTTCCACCATGTCAGCATGGATTAGACCAGCGGCCCAGGCGTTTCTCTAACACATATACATAACTCCATGGACTTACAAGCTCCCCTTTCATTTCACACCGACGACATCCATATACAAAAGAGCATGATATCAACTAGGTACAAGTACCAAGTGCAATATTGAAAGAGTTCCCCATGAAATCATGGTTCTGCTAATTCCCAACAAATAAGTGCAAGCATATACAACATAGACGACACAATGGTTCAAGTTTACTAAGGGCGAGAAAAGTAAAGTGTACCATCAAGTTTGTGAGAGCTTTAATCACTAGTTTTCTCATAACAAGTTTAATTCGGAAGGTAAACAAAAACATGAATATACTTGGAATAGCATATGATAATAGGTAGGTATGGTGGACTCTTTGGAATAGCTTGGTTTAGGGAGTTGGATGCATGAGTGGAACTCACACTTGGTTGCGGAGGCTAGCAAAAGACTGGGAGCGACAAACTAAGAGAGCAATAATGGCCATAATCATGCAGAGCGACAAAACATCATTGATCAAAGCATAAAGTGATACTACAAGTTGAAAACTAAAGGATCATAAAGGCTATATGGTGACTTGAGATAGTCATAACATGGTGTGAGCATGCGCCAAGTCAGCCCAAATAAAGCATCAAAGGAGAATACCACAATACTATGCTTTAATATGCTAAAACAACGCATGATTCATCCAAGGCACATTAAGCAATCTCAATTGTTTATAACAAGTCATGCTACAGCAAAGAATACTAAGCATAAAGCCAAAACATTATCGAGCATGGCATGACAAAGCATAGGCCACAGTAAAAAACAAGTTCTTTTTACCACTTAAGCATGAACTTTCCTACTCTTTTCCAAACCAAACCAAACTATTTGAAAACCAATGTATGAAAGAGGGGGTCAAACCAATTTATTTAGCAAACTAAGCAAAATAAGCAAACGAAAAACCAAAAAGAAAATGAAAAAGAAGATGCTCCAAGAACAACACAACTGTGCATGAAACAATAAAAATGAAGCGTTTGGAAGAAACCTGGAATTTTTATTGATGAAGAGGGGGATGCCTTGGGCATCCCCAAGCTTTGACTCTTGTACTTCTTGGATATTTCTTGGGGTGACACGCGTGGCATCCCCAAGCTTGAGATTTAGTCCATCCTCCATCTCATTACGCATTCCTTCCATACACCTGAAAATTTTCCTTCATACAAAACTTCACACAATCTTTATTAGCAACATTAGTGCACTCAAGATAAAAAGTCTTTAAGGTTCAGTTCTAACACCAATAAACTTACATTAAAACACAAGCTACTGTAGCACTTCCCTCAAAAATCTCAATTCCCCAAAAGAACTCAAAAAGGAATCAAGAAGAAGCAAATGCAGAAAATGGCAGAAATCTGTCAAAACAGACCAGCAGGTAAAGAAGAATTTTTTAGAAAACCTTCTGTTGCTCAAATCAAAAAGTGTTGAGATAACGAAAGTTAGATAACAACATGGGGCATAAGAACAAAAATTCACGCCTCAAAAGGAGGTTCAGAGATTTTACACGAATTTTTACGGTGAAGCACAGAAATCTGTTTCGGGACAGCAACTTTCCCAATCATTACTTCTCTCTCATTAGAGGTTACTCTTGGCACAAAAGGCAAATAAAAAGGATAAGAAGCGGTTATTACTAAAGTAATAACTTCCAATACTCATCTAAAACTTTTGGGTTATCTCCCATAAGTACTTTTCTTTAACGCCTTTAAGTTAGGGATGATAGTTTGAGAAGATGCTCACATAAGAAATATGAATTGAAGTAAAAGAGAGCTTCAAGAAGAAAATTCAAAGCACATTTAAGTCTAACCCACTTCCTATGCATAGGAATCTTGTAAAGAAACAAGTCATGAAAGCACAAAGCAACAAGCATAGGAAAGCAAAACAAGTGCAACTTCAAGACTTTCAACATAAAGAGGGGAAACTTAATATTGTTGAGACACATAAAACCATGTTTCCCTCTCTCATAATAACTTTCAGTAGCATAGTGAATAATATTAACAATATAACAATCACCAAAAACATTCTTATCATGAGCCACATGCATAAAATCATTAATACTCTCCACATAAGCATAGTCATTCTTATTAATTGTAGTGGGAGCAAATTCAACAAAATAGCTATCATTATTATTCTCATCACCATAATCATCAAATATAGGAGGCATATTGTAGTCATAATTAATTGCCTCCTCAATAGTAGGTGGATTGAAAATATCATATTCATCATTATAATCATCATATATAGGAGGTTTTGTATCATCATAAGCAATAGAATAGCTATCTTCCAAAGCTGGGGAACTAAAAAGATCATTTTCATAAAAACTAGCTTCCCCAAGCTTAGACTTTTCCATAGCATTAGCAATAATGGTGTCCAAAGAATTCATACTAACAACATTGCTATTAGCATGTAAATAAAGTTCCATAGGTTTTTTAATTTTCTCTTCAAACACTTCATGTCCTAACTCAAGATAAATACTATAAAGCACTCTAATTTTTTGTTGTTTTCCATTAAGCCTAACTAGTGAAAACAAGAAAAAAAGACAAAATTTCAGAATCTAAAGGAAATAACTTCGAACACTCACACCGGAGGATGTGAGTACCTTTTACCTTACCTCCCCGGCAACGGCGCCAGAAAATATGCGTTTGCCGTGGGAGGTTCTTCTTCTTTACTCCTCCGATATGAATACCTTTTACCTTACCTCCCCGGCAACGGCGCCAAAAAATAGCTTGATGTCTACGCACTTCTATTCTTGTAGACAGTTGTTGGGCCTCCAAGTGCAGAGGTTTGTAGAACAGTAGAAAGTTTTCCCTTAAGTGGATCACCCAAGGTTTATCGAACTCAGGGAGGAAGTGGTCAAAGGTATACCCTCTCAAGCAACCCTGCAATCAAGATACAAGAAGTCTCTTGTGTCCCCAACACACCCAATACACTTGTCAGGTGTATCGGTGCACTAGTTCGGCAAAGAGATAGTGAAATACAAGTGGTATGGATAATTATAAGTGGTAACGGTGCCAGAAAATAGCTTGCTGGCGTGTGGTTGACATGGGAAAAGACTAAAGGCAAACTGAAATAAAGAAGGAAGCAAGCAAACATGTAACATATCTAATTGCAAACGGTGTATCAATGCTTAAAAACAAGGCCTAGGGATCATACTTTCACTAGTGAACACTCTAATATAAATATCTTCTCTTTGTGATACTACTCTTAACTACTCTCCGGTTGAACACTCTAATCAATGGTAGGGCTATAACAGCACACCTCAAAGTTCATCTTTCCCATCTAGAAAACCCCACACTGTCACCTTGAGTACTAGATGAGTCCAACAAACACCACAATTTCATAAAGACATCCAACTCCAAATATAACTCATAATAAGTATTTGTAATCTCTAGCCTAAGTGCCACCATGGTGCGCACGCTGTCACTTTCACACACATGGGGAGAGCAGAGATCTATTAAAGCACTTGAGTAGCAAGCTAGATCTATAGATTACAAGCTCATGATCTAAATAAGATCATGCATAGAGAGAGAGATGAACACATAGCTGTCGGTAGAACCCTTAGCCTCGAGAGAGAACAACTCCCTCCTCATCATGGGAATCAGCAATGGTGATGGAGATGGCAGTGGAGATGGATGGAGATGGCTCCGGGGGCACTTCTCCGTCCCGGCGGGTGCCGGAACAGAGACTTTATGTCCCCCGAATCTCCCCTTCGGTGGCGGCGGCGCTGCAGAACTTTTCGTGGATTTCTGATTGACGATTCAGGGTTTTTGTCTCGGGGGGACTTTATAGGCGAAGGAGGCAAGGTCGGTGGCCGGCCAGGGGGCCCACACCATGCCCTGGCACGGCCTAGGGTTGCCCGCGCCTAGGGGTGCTGTGTCCACCCTGTGGCCCCTCTCCGACTCTCCTTCTGGCTCCGTGAGTCTTCCGGGAAAATAGTAACTTTGGCTTTTGTCCCGTCTAATTCCGAGAATATTCATTTTTTGACTTCCTGGAACCAAAAAACAGCAGAAAACAGGCAGCTATCACTGTGGCTCTTGTTAATAGGTTAGTCCAAGAAATCATATGAAAAGTACTCCAAAGTGTGGACAAAACACAAGAAAGTAGATAGAACCAAGTATGGAACATCAAAAATTATAGATACATTTGCAATGTATCAATGGCCCCCAGCCCTTCTCCGTCTCGTATTCTGGCATCTGATGACTTCCGGAAAAAAGGCACTTTGGCTTTCGTCCTGTCCAATTCCGAGAATATTCATTTTTTGACTTTCCTGGAACCAAAAACAGCAGAAAACAGGCAGCTGGCACTGTGGCTCTTGTTAATAGGTTAGTCCAAGAAATCTTATAAAAAGTACTCCAAAGTGTGGACAAAACACAAGAAAGTGGATAAAACCAAGCATGGAACATCAAAAATTATAGATACATTTGCAATGTATCAGGGACCATGAATCCCCTTCGCCTGAGCATGATTTAAACTTTATTTCTTGGGGCCACAAACTAGTTTGGGGCTTTATTACTATTCTATACTTATTCCATGCCTTACTGCTTTATTTATGATCGCGCGTGGAGCGCCTGTACTGTTTAGGAACTCCGTGCCACGTTTCCGTTGTATCGACAAGCCCAGTCACACATTCGGGTTCCTAGTCGTTTACAGCGATCGCCACACACCCTGACTCCATCGCGGAGCCGGCCGACTTCGTAGCGGGTAGCTTATTGGGGGTGGCCCCCTGAAATGATTTATGAATCACGTGAATGCTTTGTCGTGATGCCTCGTTGCGTTTTATTTGGTGCTTCCCGAGGTTGATCGTGTGTGTGCTGCTATTTGTGCACCCCTGCAGGGTAAATCTTTCTGAAAGCCGTGTCCGCGGTTATGGATGACTTGGAGCATAGTTTCTCGATCATAGACAAGCATAACTAAAGTGCCGCCTTTAATTTGACTAAGATATGACAAGTAAATAGAACAATACTCATGGAATGGTTAATAAAATTGTCGACGGATGGGATGTTCTTCCACCTTCTCGTCGGTAAGAGAGAAGGAGGACGAGCGAGGTTATTTATGTTACTTATATAACTGTTGCTATTAGTTACCGGGTGTCTGTCCATCTCTGGTTGGGCGGATGTGTAGCGAGTCTCTATAGCTCTTTGTAGATATTATCTTTCGCTGCAATTGCGTCACCCCCAGGTTGTTCCATTTAGATGCATTAAGACTTGCTGAGTAGCCTTAGGGTCTCACACGACAAATATTTGTTTAGGTGGACAGGTATACTCTCAGGAAGGCTACTGGGTCGAAGAGACCGATGATGGTGGCAACGGCTATCAGGTGTAGAGATTCCGGAGATGGAGATCCTTGAGATCTATGGGCGGGATGTGCTTATTTTTAGGGCATCTTATGCCGATTTGCTTCTTATCCGTACTCGGATCATGTTTCCCGCTTCCGCTTGATACTCTGTTGCGTGATGTTTGAGGATGTATCCTAAAATATTATATCTATCTAGGATATTTGGATCTTGCCCTATGGCGTTGCAATATTTCTATTTCTTTTAGATGGCGTGACTATGATGTCTATTGTAAGTCGCAGACATACATACTCATTTGTGTATGTCGTGGTCGCGTTACCTATCGCTTATGTCGCTCCCTCTTGTCCCGATGTTCTTGAAAGTGGATAAGGTACTAGGCCGGTACCGTGCTCTACTCTTCTTCGACGGGCCTACACGTGGGTGGCCTTGAGCCTCCGCGGTAGAGTCACTTATCCACTTTTGGTTTATCCAGGCTTGAACTTAGAGCGTAATGTCCTTTGTTTCTATAAAGCAAAATCCAAGAGTCGCAACAAATCTAGCAAGTTTTGCAAGGTGCAGTGGTCGCACCATTCCGTTGTTCATCATCTTGGGAATGCAAGGATCACCTTCGTTCCAAACACCCGTCTTTCCTGGTGCCTTTTTCTTTTTCCTAGGAATCTCGGGGCGAGATTCTTGTTTAGTGGGGGAGAGTTGTAGCATCCTAATTGTCTAACAATTGCAATGCTACTTGCCTAGTCTATATATTTCTACTTCCTACATATCATTTATTGCATCATTATTATATCATGCTCATGTCACCATGCCACATTGCATTTGAACATCATATAAAACCCCTTTTAATTTGGTTCTTCTCTCATATGCATTTGTATTCTTATTAATTGCATTTGTCTCTTGATACATTGTAGTTGGTTTTTGATATATTGCAAATGCCCAAAGTGATTTGAGGGCATATCTCTTCCTCTCCTTCCATCTACTAGTTTAACATTAGTTTTCACTTGATACCATCTATTTACATTCCAACCATACTTTATATGGGAGCATTGTTATCTTTTGGTATTTCAAAATCTAGCTCACGTATGAAGGTTATGGATCTTCTTTTATCTTACATATGATCACATGGCCTTCTATATTGCATGGCCCATGCACTACTAGTGCATCTCCCCACGCTATCTTTTTCTTTTGAAATTATTTGAGATGTTTTGCTAGATTTAAATAAGACAAGCAAGAGTTTTGAATTTAAACCAAACTAAGCAAGTAAACCTAAGCTAAATATTTTCACACTCTTTGCTATATCATCATCTGTGTCATCATCTTGCTTTTGGCCATCCACATATTTTTTTTTGTCTAAAAAATCTACATGTGGAGTGCCAAATCCTATCATCCATCTTATCAAGAGCAACATCCCATTGCAGCATCCTCTTTTTCCTCATCTCACATACCCTTTTGCTAGTCAAAGAATGCCAAGCCGTCCTCTCTTCTGATTAGTCGAGCCGTACCGCACCTGTCCTCTCGCACGCCCATATGCGTGCCCAGCGCATGAGCCCCCCTCTCTTTTGACTCCGGGGCATAAAGCAAAGCAGGGCAGTGCTCTCCATATCCCCTCCCGTTCCCCTGATCTTCTTCTTCTCCACGCCAAACTAGCCTAACCGTGCCATGGCCGCCGCCTTGCCGTCGCCACCCCGCTGAACCTTGTCGTCGGAGGCCACCGCAGGCGAGGAGGAGGCCGGCGTCCACCTGCTGGAGGTGAAGTGGAGCAGTACACGGAGCGAGGAGGAGCCGCTCGCCAACGCCATGTTCGCCGCTCGCCAACGCTGCGCACTCGCGTCCACCTCCGTATCGTCTCCATCTTCCTCCTCCTGCTCGGCCTAGCTAGGCTAGCCACGAGAGCAAGGTGAGCCCGACGCCTTCCCTTCTCTCTCCCCTTGTTTGCCTCTGTCCCGACCGATCGACGGACGCCGAAGTCGTAGTCGCCGCACGCTGCGCGCCACATCTGCAATGACATAGCAGTAGTTCGCCAAGCCTCTGAACTCGCTCGTTTTCCGGCGGCTCCAGCTCCTCTCCGTCAACAACCGGCATGCCCCGACTAAGTAGGAAAATCCAGCTATCACGAGGACCAAACGGCGTTCCATTTGGTCTCCGAAATCCCTCGCAAACGCCTCGCAAAGTCGGCCAGATCTCAGCCAGGAACTGAATTCGTTTGTTAGTTTTCGGGCTCTTCCAGTACCTCTGAATCTCCACGTTTTCCAAGCGCGCTAGCTCATCTTTGGCGCCCAGATGAACACCTATCTTGTCCCCTTTGTGCCATGTCTCGTTTGCATCTGGCCAAGGTCGAAACCGTTCATCACAGTGCCGGAAATCTGCAGAAGAAGTCGAGATCATCTCACAAATGCGCGACTGAAATTCGTTGACAGTTTCGTCAGCATAAACCTGTGACATCTGCCCGTGTTCAACACAAGATCCTCTCCTATACAGTGCTCCTCCGTCGAGGAACCCTTTATAAACTTTATATCCCTTGTTCTCCTCTCAATTTTTCTCTTTTACGACGTTCTCAAATTCACGAAGGATCTCTGGCAATCTTTCGTGCCAAATCGATCAATATCACTGTCAGACCATGTACGTGCAAAACAGTCTGTTTCCGATGATGTTCTCGAATTTTTTCCGTCCATCTCAGTGGGTTCCCGGCGAGTTTCTTTGATCATATCTCTTCTCCTTTGTTTCCTCTACGCGCAGCTTCAAACCATTTGCAAAACCGAGAACCGAGTCTCTCGTTATCATCATGCCAAAATCGTTGCAGTTAGCAGCATCACACCACGATCAAGTTACAGTTTTCTTCAGTACGTTACCGATCGTGTTCTTGTCGGTTTGCATCAAGGTACCTGGCCAGTGTTTTTCCTCAATACATAGAACTTCAGTCAGTGCCAGTTGAGCCGGCCCAGTCCCTCCCGGAGGCCCACTTTTGTTTCTTAATTATTATTTTTCTTTTCTAATTCAAATTTCAGATATAAATTCATACTTCCTGATCTGCTTGAAATTTACAAATATTTTCAAAATAAAAAGTAGATGGTTTTCAGAGATGAATTCATATCCACTTTCAGAAAATTCCAAAAGTGCACTAACTAATCACACTATTGACAATATTGCCATTTTCTAATTATAATGCATTAAATAATAACTTTTTAATAATATTCCAAATAATACCACATATAATATATGTTTTCTGATCACAAAAATGTCAGGAATTTAAATATGTCATCCAAAATAATTATTGAGTAATTTAAATTTTCGAAATCATTAAAATGTCAAATAAATGCCTTTTCTTAATAAATTTATAACTTTATTTTCGTAGTTCCAAATTGGACAAATAATATGTCTAAATCAATTAGTTCGACGATGCCGTTTTATCTATGCATTCCATAATATAAATTGAAGTATGCATCATATAAATATTAAGTATACAGCAATGTTTATGGAAGCAAAACATGACTAAAAACTTAATAAAATTCTTTGTTCTTGTACCCCATACCTCACCCATGCCATGCTATGCTATGCCATGTAAATTATGCATTATTCCATCATGGCATACTTGTTTGCTTGTTGCATATTATTTATATGATTGTGCAATGTATTTATTTTGGCCCTTGTGTGTTTGGTTTTATCCGTATAGACACTGAGCAAGGAGAATAACAAGAGCCTCAGTATTACCCGGATCCTTCCTATCCTGCACCTGAACTGCCAGGCAAGCAATTCCCCATGCTTGCATACATATAGTACCTATGCTTCTATCTTACTCTTGCATCATTGAGTTGGGATTGCATTAAATTAAATCCCAAGTATTACATTAAATTAAATCCCAAGTATTGCATAGCCTTTACTTTTAAACCCCACCGAAGCTTATACCTCCATCTCATGAGCCATTATTGCAGGAGTTGTTTGAGCCATGCGAGTCGTAGAATTGCATGTGTAGGGTTTGTGCGAGTCTTTGGATAATGAGGTACCTAAACAACTTAATATGAGTAGAGAACTAATGAAAGAGGCATCAGTGAGCATTATCTGCTATTTGGTTCTTTAAACTCACTTGTGTCCCGTAGGACTCTGAGTACTTGATTCTTGTTCCTTGACTATCGCACTATCTGCATGTGGGACCATGAATCCCCTTCGCATGAGCATGATTTGCACTTTATTTCTTGGGGCCACAAACTAGTTTAGGGCTTTATTACTATTCTGTACTTATGCCATGCCTTACTGCTTTATTTATGATTGCGTGTGGAGCGCCTGTACTGTTTAGGAACCCCGTGCCACGTTTCCACTGTATCGGCAAGCCCATTCACACTTTCGGGTTCCCAGTCGTTTACAGCCGTCGCCACACACCCTGGGTCCGTCGCGGAGCCGGCCGACTTCGTAGCGGGTAGCTTATTGGGGGTGGCCCCCTGAAATGATTTATGAATCCTGTGAATGCTTTGTCATGAGGCCTCGTTGCATTTTATTTGGTTCTTCCTGAGGTTGATTGTGTGTGTGTTGCTATTTGTGCACCCCTGCAGGGTAAATCTTTCTGAAAGCCGTGTCCGCGGTTATGGATGACTTGGAGCATAGTTTCTCGATCATAGACAAGCATAACTAAAGTACCGCCTTTAATTTGACTAAGATATGACTAGTAAATAGAACAATACTCATGGAATGGTTAATAAAATTGTCGACGGATGGGATGTTCTTCCGCCTTCTCGTCGGTAAGCGAGAAGGAGGACGAGCGAGGTTATTTATGTTACTTATATAACTATTGCTATTAATTAACGGGTGTCCGTCCATCTCTGGTTGGTCGAATGTGTAGAGAGTCTCTATAGCTCTTTGTAGATATTATCTTTCGCTGCAATTACGTCACCCTCAGGTTGTTCCCTTTAGATGCTTTAAGATTTGCTGAGTACCCCTAGGGTCTCACATGATAAATATTTGGTTTAGGTGGACAGGTATACTCTCAGGAAGGCTACTTGGTTGAAGAGACCGATGATGGTGGCAACGGCTATCAGGTGTAGAGATTTCAGGGATGGAGATCCTTGAGATCTGTGGGCGGGATGTGCTTATTTTTAGGGCATCTTACGCCGATTTGCTTCTTATCCGTACTCGGATCATGTTTACTGCTTCCGCTTGATACTCTGTTGCATGATGTTTGAGAATGTATCCTAAAATATTATATCTATCTAGGATATTTGGATCTTGCCGTATGGCGTTGTAATATTTCTATTTCTTTTAGATGGCGTGACTCTGATGTCTATTATAAGTCGCAGACATACATACTCATTTGTGAATGTCGTGTTCGCGTTACCTGTCGCTTACGCCGCTCACTCTTGTCCCGATGTTCTTGAAAGTGGATAAGGTGGTAGGCCGGTACCGTTCCCTACTCCGCTTCGACGGGCCTACACATGGGTGGCCTTGGGCCTTCGCGGTAGAGTCACTTATCCACTTTTGGTTCATCCAGGCTTGAACTTAGAGCATAATGTCCGAGGTATTACAAACATATGCAATTACTCTAGTGTATCAACGCGGTTTGGAAAAGAACACATGCAATGACTCTAGAGACTCCATGTGTCGAACCATGGTCATAAAGCCCAAAAGGACCCTAGAATGACACTACCACATGTAATGATTCACGAGTGTGACACTAGTTGCACCACCACATCCATTGGAGTGTGTGTGGTAATGTGGATCAAGGTGGTTGTAAAAACAACACATGCAATGACTCTAGTGGACTCCATGTGTCAAACCATGGTCAGAAAGCCCAAAAAACCCTAGAATGCAACTGCCACAAGGAATGATGCACGAGTGTGACTGAAGTTGCATCACTACATTCATTGGAGTGTGTGTGGTAATGTGGATGAAGTTTGTTGTGAAAATAATATAGGCAATGACTCTATGGACTCCATGTGTCAAACCATGGTCAGAAATCCCAAAAAGCCCTTGGAACGTAACTGCCACATGGAATGATGCACCATTGTGACAGAAGTTGCATCACCACATTCATTGGAAAATGGGTGGTAATGTGGATAAAGATGGTTTCGAAAAGAACACATGAAAAGACTCTAGTGGACTCCATGTGTCAAACCATGGGCAGAAAGCCCAAAAAGGCCCTAGAATGCAAGTTCCACATGGAATGATGCTCGAGTATGATACAAGTTGCATCACTACATCAACTAGAGTGTGTGCGGTAATGTTGATTAAGGTGGTTTTGAAAAGAACACATGCAATGTCTCAAGTGGATCAAGGTGGTTTGGAAAAGAACACATACGATGACTCTCGGGACTCCATGTGTCAAACCATGGTCAGAAAGACCAAAAAGACCCTGGAATGCAACTTTCACATGGAATGGTGCACCAATGTGACAGAATATGCATCGCCACATCAACTGGAGTGTGTGTGATAATGTTGATCAAGGTGGTTTTTAAAAGAACACATGCAAGGACTGTAGTGGACTCCATGTGTGAAAGCATGGTCAGAAAAGCCCAAAAATCCCCTGGAATGCAATTGCCACATGGAAGGATGCACTAGTGTGACATAAGTTCCATCACATCCATTGGAGTGTCTGTTGTAATGTGGATCAAGGTGGTTTCGAAAAGAACACATGTAATAACTCTAGTGGACTCCTTGTGTCAAAACATAATCAGAAAGTCCAAAAAGCCCCTGGAATGCATCGGCCACATGGAATGATGCACTAGTGTGACAGAAGATGCATCCCCATATCCACTGGAGTGTGTGTGGTAATGTGGATCAAGGTGGTTTTGAAAAGAACACATGCAATGACTCTAGTGTAGCAAGGTGGTTTGGAAAAAAGACATGAAATGAATCTAGGGACTCCATGTGTGAAACAATGGTCATAAAGCCCAAAAAGACCCTAGAATGACACTACCACATGTAATGATTCATGAGTGTGACACTAGTTGCATCACCACATCCATTGGAGTGTGTGTGGTAACATGGATCAAGGTGGTTGTAAAAACAACACATGCAATGACTCTAGTGGACTCCATGTGTCAAACCATGGTCAAAAATCCCTAAACACCCTAGAATGCAATTGCCACAAGGAATGATGCACCATTGTGACTAAAGTTGCATCACCACATCCATTGGAGTGTGTGTGGTAATGTGGATCAAGGTGGTTTTGAAAAGAACACATGCAATGACTCTACTGGACTCCATGTGTCAAACCATGGTCAGAAAGCCGAAAAAGCCCCCGAAATGCAATTGACACATGGTATGATGCACTAGTGTGACAGAAGTTGCATCACCACATCCAATAGAGTGTGTGTGGTAATGTGGATCAAGGTGGTTTTGAAAAGAACACATGTAATGACTCTAGTGTATCAAGGTGGTTTGGAAAAGAATAGATCCAATAACTCTAGGGACTCCATGTGTTAAACCATGGTTAGAAAGCTCAAAAATACCCTGGAATGCAACTTCCACATGGAATGATGCACCAGTGTGACAGAAGTTTCATCACCACATCCATTGGAGTGTGTCTGCCAATGTGGATCAAGGTGGTTTTTAACAGAACACATGCAGTGACTCTAGTGGACTCCATGTGTCAAACCATGGTCAGAAACCCCCAAAATCCCCTAGAATGTAAGTGCCACATGGAATGATGCACCACTATGATAGTAGTTGCATCACCAGATCCATTTCAGTTCGTGTGGTAATGTGGATCAAGTTGGTTTTTAAAATAGTACATGCAATGACTCTAGGGACTCCATGTGTCAAACCATGGTCAGAAATCCCAAAGAACCCTTGGAATGCAACTGCCACATGGAATGATGCACCAGTGTGACAGAAGTTGCATCACCACATCCATTGGACTGTGTGTGTGGTAATGTGGATCAATGTGGTTTGGAAAAGAACACATGCAATGACTCTAGTGAACTCCATGTGTCAAACCATGGACAGAAAGCCCAAAAAGCCCCTAGAATGCAACTACCATATCGAATGATGCTCGAGTGTGATAGAAGTTGCATCACTAAATCAACTAGAGTGTGTGTGGTAATGTTGATCAAGGTGGTTTTGAAAAGAACTCATGCAATGACTCAAAAGGATCAAGGTGGTTTGGAAAAGAACACATGCAATGATTCTGGGGATTCCATGTGTCACACCATGGTCAAAAAGACCAAAAGGCCCCTGGAGTGCAACTGCCACATGGAATGATGCACCAGTGTGCCAGAATATGCATCCTCACATCCACTAGAGTGTGTGTGGTAATGTGGATCAAGGTGGTTTCTAAAATAACACACGCAATGACTCTAGTGGACTCCATGTGTCAAACCATGGTCACAAAAGCAAAAAAGCCCCCAGAATACAACGACCACATGGAATGATGCACTAGTGTGACATAAGTTCCATCACCACATCCATTGGAGTGTATGTTGTAATGTGGATCAAGGTGGTTTGGGAAATAACACATGCAATAACTCTAGTGGACTCCATGTGTCAAACCATGGTCATATAGCCAAAAAGCCCTTGGAATGCAACTACCACATGGAATGATGCACTAGTGTGATAGAACATGCATCCCCACATCCACTGGAGTGTGTGTGGTAATGTGGATCAGAGTGGTTTTTAAAAGAGCACACACAATGACTCTAGTGGACTCCATGTGTCAAACCATGGTCAGAAAAGCCCAAAAAGCCCTTAGAATGCAACTACCACATGGAATGATGCACTAGTGTGACATAAGTTCCAACACCACATCCATTGGGGTGTCTGTTGTAATGTGGATCAAGGTGGTTTGGAAAATAACACATGAAATAACTCTATTGGACTCTGATGGCTCTGTGTATGGCGCCCAGAAAAGTGCTGGAGCAATGATGATGTAGAGCTCGTTGGGAACCCCAAGAGGAAGGTATGATGAGCACATCAGCAAGTTTCCTTCAGTTATGAAACCAAGGTTTAATCGAACCAGTAGGAGCAAGGAAACACCCCAAAGGTGTTGCTAGCTGAGCCTTGGCAAGGCGCACTACCGGTGCTAGTAGCAACTTGGAGACCTGCACAACACAACCATAGAACTTTGTCCCCAACTTGCGATGAGGTTGTCAATCTCACCGTGTTTTGCTGAAAACAAAGGATTAAACGTATCGAATGGAAAGAAGTAAAAGTTTGCAGAAAGTAAACACAAAGCAGTAAACAGTTTATAGATTGAATGTAAAAGACAAGGACCGGGATCCATAGTTCACTAGAGGTGGCTCTCCTTAAGATAGATAACATGCTGGGTGAACAAATTACAGCGGGGCAATTGACAAACATCGAGAAAGCAATACATGCATATACTAATCATCTTGACTCCTTTGATACTTGATTGGGCATTACAACATTATACATAGACCGCCATCCAACTGCATCTATGACTAATAATCCACCTTCAGGTTATCATCCGAACTCCCTCCAGTATTAAGTTGCAAGCAACAGATTATTGCTTTACGAACTACGTGTAAAGTAAATAATACGATTGTTCTATGAACAAAGGATTGTTGTTTTCTCCCTAGTAGCAACAGCACATCTAGTACCTTAGAGATTTCTATCACTTCCCTAGATTACCAGAGACATGAACCCGCTATCGAGCATAAATACTAACTCTTGGAGTTGCTAGCATCTAGTTGGCCAAGATAGCTACTAACAACGGAAAGCATGCAAGATCACACATAACAAAGACATTATAGAATCAATAATCAATCTGAAATAGCATCTCAATATCCATCAGATCCCCGCAAACACAACATGCAGAATTACAAATAGATGATCTTGATCATGAACGGAGCTCACAAGATCTAGACATGAAAGCACAAATGAGGAGAACCAGCCATCTAACTACTACATGGATCCGTAGTCCAAGGATGAACTACTCACGCATCACACTGGAGGCTTGCATGGTGATGAAGAAGGCCTCCAGGGTGAATTCCCCTCTCCGGCAGGGTGCCGGGAAGAGCTTCAGATCCCTCCCGATCTAGGGATGGAGATGATGGTGGCTACAGACTCTTTTTGTGGATTTTTGATCCGGTACTTAGGGTTTACGTCCTGAGGGCATCTTATAGTCGGAAGGGGAGGCCGAGGGGGTGCTAGGGCTGGCCTCACCACCCCTTGGCGCGGGCCAGGCTGGGTCGCGCGGCCAGGTGGTGTGGTGGCCCCCTGGCCCCTCTCCGTCTCGTACTCTAGCATCTCATGACTTCTGGAAAAATAGGAACTTTGGCTTTTGTCCCATCCAATTCCGAGAATATTCATTTTCTGACTTTCCTGGAACCAAAAACAGCAGAAAACAGGCAGCTGACACTTTGGCTCTTGTTAGTAGGTTAGTCCAAGAAATCATATGAAAAGTACTCCACAGTTGGAACAAAACACAAGAAAGTGGATAAAACCAAGCATGGAACATAAAAAATTATAGATACATTTGCAATGTATCAGACTCCATGTGTCAAACCATGGTCAGAAAGCCCAAAATGCCCCTACAATGCAACTGCCACATGGAATGATGCATCAGTGTGACAGAAGATGCATCCCCACATCCAATTGAGTGTGTGTGGTAATGTGGATCACGATGGTTTTGAAAAGAACACATGCAATGACTCTAGTGTATCAAGGTGGTTTGGAAAAGAACAGTTGCAATGACTCTTGGGACTCCATGTGTCAAACCATGGTCATAAAGCCCAAAAAGACCCTAGAATGACACTACCACATGTAGTGATTCACGAGTGTGACACTAGTTGCATCACCACATCCATTGAAGTGTGTGTGGTAATGTCGATCAAGGTGGTTCTAAAAACAACACATGAAATGACTCTAGTGGACTCCATGTGCCAAACCATGGTTAGAAAGCCCAAAAAACCCAAGAATGCAACTGTCACAAGGAATGATGCACCAGTGTGACTGAAGTTGAATCACCACATCCATTGGAGTGTGTGTGGTAATGTGGATCAAGGTGGTTTTGAAAAGAACACATGCAATTACTCTAGTGAACTCCATGAGTCAAACCATGGTCAGAATCCCAAAAATCCCCTGAAATTCAATTGACACATGGTATGATGCACAAGTGTGACAGAAATTGCATCACCATATCCACTGGAGTGTGTGTGGTAATGTGGATCAAGGTGGTTTTGAAAAGAACATAAGTAATGACTCTAGTGTATCAAGGTGGTTTGGAAAAGAACAAATGCAATAACTCTAGGGACTCCATGTGTCAAACCATGGTTAGAAAGCCCAAAAAGATCCTGGAATGCAACTTCCACATGGAATGATGCACCAGTGTGACAGAAGTTGCATCACCACATCCATTGGAGGGTGAGTGGTAATGTGGATCAAGGTGGTTTTTAAAAGAACACATGCAATGACTCTAGTGGACTCCATGTGTCAAACCATGGTCAGAAAGCCCAAAAATCCCCTGGAATGTAACTGCCACATGGACTGATGCACCACTATGATAGTAGTTGCATCACCACATCCATTGGATTGTGTGTGGTAATGTAGATAAAGTTGGTTTTAAAAATAATATATGCAATGACACTAGGGACTCCACGTGTCAAACCATGGTCAAAAATCCTAAAGAACCATTGGAATGCAACTGCCACATGGAATGATGCACCAGTGTGACAGAAGTTGCATAACTAGATCCATTGGAGTGTGTGTGGTAATGTGGATCAAGGTGGTTTGGAAAAGAACACATGCAATGACTCTAGTGGACTCCATCTGTCAAACCATGGATAGAAAGCCCAAAAGCCGTTGGAATGCAACTGCCACATGGAATGATGCTCGAGTGTGACAAACGTTGCATCACTACATCAACTAGAGTGTGCGTGGTAATGATGATCATGGTGGTTTTGAAAATATCACATGAAATGACTCAAGAGGATCAAGGTGGTTTGGAAAACAACACATGCAATGACTCAGGGGAGTCCATGTGTCACACCATGGTCAGAAAGACGAAAAAGCCCTTGGAATGCAACTGCCACATAGAATGATGCACCAGTGTGACAGAAGTTTCATCACCACATCCATTGGAGTGTGTGTGGTAATGTAAATCAAGTTGGTTTCTAAAAGAACACACGCAATGACTCTAGTGGACTCCATGTGTCAAACCATGGTCAGAAATCCCAAAAATCCCTTGAATGCAACTGCCACATGGAATGATGCACCAGTGTTACAAAAGTTGCATCACCACATCCATTGGAGTGTGTGTGGTAAGGTGGATATAGGTGGTTTTGAAAAGAACATATGCAATGACTCTATAGACTCCAGGTGTCAAACCATGATCAAAAATCCCATAACGCCCATGGAATGCAACTGCCACGTGAATGGTGCACAACTATGATAGAAGTTGCATCACTACATCCATTGGAGTGTGTGTGGTAATTTGGATCAAGGTGGGTTGAAAAATAACACATGCAATGAATCTAGAGACTCCATGTGTCAAACCATGGTCAGAAATCTCAAAAAGCCTTTGGAATGCAATTGCCACATGGAGTGGTGCACTAGTGTGACAAAAGTTGCATGACCACATCGATTGGAGTGTGTGTGGTCACCTGGATCAAGATGGTTTTGAAAATAACACATGCAATGAATCTAGAGACTCCATGTGTCACACCATGGTCAGAAAGCCCAAAAAGCCCTTGCAATGCAGCTGCCGAATGGAATGGTACACTAGTGTTACAGAAGTTGTATCACCACATCCATTGGACTGTATGTGGTCATGTGGATCAAGGTGGTTTTGAAAACAACACATGCAATGACTCTTGTGGACTCCATGTGTCAAACCATAGTCAGAAAAGCCCAGAAATCCATGGCATGCAACTGCCACATGGAATGATGCACTAATGTGACATAAGTTCCATCACCGCATCCATTGGAGTGTCTGTTGTAA
Source organism: Avena sativa (assembly GCA_916181665.1). Classification (NCBI taxonomy): domain Eukaryota; kingdom Viridiplantae; phylum Streptophyta; class Magnoliopsida; order Poales; family Poaceae; genus Avena; species Avena sativa. The sequence goes on along the minus strand of OV702291.1, from coordinate 360,892,769 downwards.
TGTGGATCAAGGTGGTTTGGAAAAGAACACATGCAATAACTCTAGTGGACTCCATGTGTCAAACTCTGAAATCCAGACGCATGGCTTAATAGGATTGATAGGATACTCATACCAACAAGTTGTAACTTCTTTTCCGGAAGCTAATCCAATAAGAACCTCTAGGTTAAGGGTGCTTGGCCTGGAGTAATTTGAGGATGGGTGATCGACCGGGAAGTGTGTACCGGGTGCGCACGAGTAGGAACAAAGTGTGTAGAAAAGACTAGTGTTGGTCTGTGGGGCCAGTCTAGATATCCTATTAAGCTGTCAGGAGTGATAGTTCGGGCGCGGAGTGTCCGGGGTGTTACAAGTGGTATCAGAGCCGATCCGTGCGATTACATGGGCTTGTGCGGGTTAGTGGCTGTACATGTGGAGAATGCCGCATGTGGCCCAGATTGGACATGACATCGCACATGTGCCGACACTGGACGCACAGACTATGCCAAGAGGGAACATTCCTAGGGTGTGCTTGATCGATGAGGGAATCGATCTTCTAAAGGGTGGGTGTCTGTGAGATCTAGGCACATGCTTAATAGGAATTATAGGATACTCGCACCATCAAGTTGCAACTTCTTTTCTAGAAGCTCATCCAAAAAGAACCTCTAGGTTAAGCGTGCTTGGCCTGGAGTAATTTGAGATGGGTGACCGACCAGGAAGTGGGTACTAGGTGTGCACAAGTGAGGACAAAATGTGCAGAAAAGACTAGTGTTGGTCTGCGAGGCCAGTCTAGATATCCTATTAAGCTGCCAGGAGGGACATCCCCGGGGCCAAGTGGAGGGGGTGTTACACAAACCATGGTGAGATAGCCCAAAAGGCTCCTGGAATGCAACTGCAGCATGGAATGATGCACCAGTGTGATAGAAGATGCATCACCACCAGTTGGATAGATCACGTCGGTTTACAAATAAGCCTATCAGTATGGAATGTACCAACAATTGATAACCAAAGACAGATTGCGACAACAAAATTGGATGCAACAGATAGATAAATAATTACACACACATCCTATGGTACTACAGAAACCCCAAACCCGTGAATCCTACTATGAATTTTTGGAAGAGGATAGACAAACTTTACACTTCCTTACCAGAAAAGGGTGGGTGGGTGGGTAAGAAGAAAAATGGAAGTATCGCTACTCTCATGGCTAGTGCGACGCAAGCGGGTTGGGTTAGGTAGCGTGTTAGGAAGGTGCGGGTTTAGGGGATGGTGGCTGGGTGGACCAAGGTGTGCGCGGTGGATCTAGGGTTAGGGTATTAGGGTAGATGGGGTTTATACTAGGGTTTGGAATGGTTCTAGGTAGTAGGTGATCGGCTAGGCTGGCCCAGTCAGCTGCCTCCCCAAACAAAACATTTTATTTTATTAGATTACTATTTCCTTTTAAAAGCCTTTCGTAAATAGTTTTTAGAGAAAATAAAATATCCGAACAAGGCTAGGGTTTGATTTGAAATTAAAAGAGGGATATCTAGAAAACAAAAATAGGCTTTTGCAAAACAGTTTCAGACAAACATATGCAGGATGATGATGATGCTCAAATGCAATGTGGCATGGTGACATGAGCATGCTATCATGATGGTGCACAAAGTTAAAAAAACAAGCGATTTTCTAGTAGTGGTTTTACCAGGGTGCTACAATTCGACACCACTAACAAGGGATCTCGCCCTCGAGATCCACCTCATGGTACGGGGAAGAAGGCCAATGAACAAATGCGTCTTGCATCGTGTAGATCCTCACGACACCACTAACAAAGATTCTTACTCCATCTTGAAATCGTCGACACCACCAACAAGGGGTTGTTTCTCACATTCATTGCGAGAACACTCTGTAGAAACAAAGACGAAGGTAAAGGTATCAAAAGATAAGGCCACCCCTAACTTTGATAAAAGGAGAGAAAAAGGTGCAACCTAATCCACTTCAATGTACGAGAGTTAATAGAATGAGTAGTCGACATGGGGGCCAATCCATCACGCACCCAAACTATTACTCCGCACATGTAGTAGAAAAAATCGTGCAACATCTCAAAAAAATCATGCAACCCATTCTCGGAATTTAGACTGAAGATCTTCACAACTGATGTTCGGAAACAAGGAGTGATGTAGGCTCTTCATTGGATCTGACGTAAGTGATGTCATCAAGAAAGAAAACACCGAAAGATACAAAGGAAATCGTATGAAAAGACACAATGCTTAAGTTCTACGATGTTTCCATTGGCATGAACAACACATGCTCAAGGTATACTCCAACTTCACCAATGCAAATTATTCTCATATGTTTTTCAACGATATGGATATCCGTCAAGGTGCACATACAAATAAATAGTTCAAGGTCAAAAGATTGGATGAAGGGTACAACAAACGAGATGCATATTGATGATTGTAACAACACCGTTATAAAAGGGGAAGCGAAACCCTCAAGGTACGACAGAAACCCAACCATGAGAGATCCTGGACTCAAAGAAAAGATAAGAGAACAGATTCAAAACACGTGAAGGTAAGAGGAGAATAGTATAGGGGTAAGGAGTAAAAGCAGACCTAATCAGATCAATCCAACTGATTTTGCTAAATAGTTTTGACACTCTACAACGGCCGTTATCTAGGTTATCCTACAGGCTGGACAAGTCCGGTATCGCAACAGCTGCGCTCTGATACCACTTTGTAACACCCTCAAATCGGCCCTATGCAAGTTTCAGCGATTCCCACCAAACTTGCATAGAAACGATCCAAAGATGCCCACCAGGTACTTGTGTGCGGGTGGAAAACGAAGTAATATCATTACACATTAGTCCATGATCGAACTCATAGAACATATATTACAACAGCGACTAAATGATTCAAGAATACATATATACAATACAAAGATCCAAATCACATTGAAAACGATACAACATCCGAGTACGGATAAGAAGCAAATTGAGCTAAGAGCCCTAAAGAATAACCAATGGCGTCCATAACCCTGCTAATGACGTCGAACTCGTACCTGTCAAAGCAAAGAGGGGTGCCGACAAATGGCAAAGGAAAAAGGGAGTGGTCAGTACTGAGGCCAGTACACAGCGAGTCTAGAATTCGGCGGCTCTCGCCTACATAGATATGGTGGACTGAAGCAGCAGCGAAGCATGCACTAAACAACCTATAGAGACTTGATACAACTATCGGCTATTAGAGAGGGATAAGGAAGACCTATTCGGAACCAACTTGATAGTAACACTAAAACATACCCATCTTGGTATTTCCCCGTCGAGACCAAACGAGGAAGTCAAAACGAGCAACTCACATAGTTGGCAATTTTATTCATTCCATTATAGTCGCAACACTTACTAGTCAGATGTAGATAGCATGAGTCAACCTGATATCATAAACAGTGTTTAGTTTTAGTTAACCATTCCATTGTAGTTGCAATACTTACTAGTCAGATACAATTAACATAAGTCATCCCAAATTCAGCAGTTGTTGGCACTATTATTTACTCATTCTGTTGTAGTGAAACTGATTACTAGACATGTTACAGTCAAATTTATAGCACTACTTTAGTTATGGTTGTCTATGATCGAGATGCTATGCTCCAAGTCGTCCATAACCACGGACATGGCTTTCAGAAAGATTTACCCTGCAGGGGTGCACAAATACCAACACACGCACGATCAACCTTGGAAAAACCAAATAAAAACCCAACGAGGCTTTCACGACAAAGCAATCATAAGATTCATAAAATATTTCAGGGGGCCACCCCACTAAGCTACCTACAACAAAGTTGGCCGGCTCTGAGACGGACCCAGGGTTTGTGTCAATAGCTGTAAACGACCGGAAACCCGAAAGTGTGACTGGGCTTGTCGATATCGCGGAAACATTCCATGTTCCAAAACAGTACAGGCGCTCCACGCGCAATCATAAGTAAAGCAATAAAGCATGGCATAAGTACATGATAGTAATAACGCCCCAAACTAGTTTGTGGCCCCAAGAAATAAGAAATGAATCAAGCTCTGGCTAAGGGGATTCATGGTCCCACATGCGGATAGTGCGATAGTCAAGGAATAGTTATCAAGTACTCGGGGCCTACGGGACACAAGTGAGCGGCTAAAAAACAAATATTAGCTATTGCCCACTGGTGCCTCTACATTAGTTTTATCTATTTCCAGCATTTTAATTGACAAGTTATATTGAAAGTCATGATCATGTCCATCATTAAGCATGTGCCAACTCCCAACAACTGTGGAATATCAACAGCGTGAAGCAACACCTAAGCAAGCAACTATGACTCACAAGGCCAATTGTCTATCAAACAACAGGTAATAGGAGGTGTCCAAGGCAATATAGGCTGCAAGGGATATAACTGGTACAAAAAAATAAAGCATCGACAACACAGATGGCAATAGATCAATAGGAGGAAGTAAAGACTAAAAATGCAAAATAGCTAGAAAGGGGGAGAATGCTCGCCTAGAAAAACTACCAAAGATACATTATCCGGTGAACTTGTCGATACTCGCATCAACTCATCGGCCTAATCCATGCAGAAGCAAAGCACTAAAAGAAACGTCGAATGCACTATTTAATACTACGGCAGCAGATCGGTCATGATGCATGTATAATGCATGACATCACAAAGGTGCGATGCAACTAGGCAATATTAAGCGGAATCGGAATCCCGACAATTAATTAGATGGTACATGTTATTTAGATACCCCACAAATTTGAATGTTGTATTAACAAGGCAAAACATGGCATTGGTTCGCTAGACAACTTTAAAAGGAGCCAATATAAGACTAGAATTGCCCACATATAGTCTCCATATTTAATTTAGGTGAATCATCGAAATACCCCCAAACAACCACAATATGTATGCGAGTATGAATGGTTTAATATGCAACAAGTATATCTAGCATTTATAAAATACGGATATTGGATTAGAGTCACACATTGGATCGACGATCTTGGTGTTCACCGGGGGGTTCGATGGGGTTTGGTTCGGTCTTCGAACTCCGGGATCGGTCTTCGGACTCGAGAGGAAGAAGAATGCCGGGTACGGTCTTCGGGTTCCGTGAAGGGAATCTTGAAGTCCATGTGGCAGCCTTGGAATTCGGTATGAAGAACTTGGGATCGGTGTCGGGGCTTCAGGTGGCTCCATATACATCCTATGAAAACATCGGCATCAAGCCGATAAGCATAGCTTGATGGTTTGTCAGTGTTCTCCATGCTAGGTTGTGCTTGGCACCAGTGCGATCTCGGGTGTGCCATCATGGCCGAACTTGTCGATGCGGATCTTTGTTTGTGGTGCTTCCTTGAAGAGGCTGCCGGGTACGGAGGTACCAACATAGAAAAACAAACTGTCCAAGGCCAGATCAACAAACAACAGCGCCCTGGACGACAGATAAATGGCAGGGGAGCTGCTCCTGGTAGCAGATGAAGACATCAAAGGTTGGGGAAAGCTCGTCAGCAGGCGGCAACGTGGGAGGGCGCTGGGGTGACGAAGCTCGAGCGATGGTGCTCACGCGCGGGTCGGGGACACAGCGGCGCGGGGCGGAGGGATGGAGGTCAATGCGGCCAAGGGCTCGACGCGGCGATGACGTGACTTGGCAAAAGAGAGAGGCAGGCCAGAGCATGCTGGGCAAGGACGATGAGGTCCTGGCGTGACGAGGAGTTCGAGGGTGACGACTAGGCTAATGGCAGCCGGAACACTGGAGGAGCGGGACCGTTCTTGGCGGCGGCGGCTCGATGCATGAACGTTGGACAACGAGGTGCTCAGGCGGCGGGCACCCGGAGAGGAGGAGCCGAGCAGGGTCAGGGCGGTGAGGAGCTCGACAGGAGAGGGCGGTCGCGTCGCGGCGAGCGGGGCCGAGGGATGAAGGAAGGTGGGGATCGAGCGTGTCGGTGAGGTGGGTGAGAGACGCGGTCGGGACGCGTTAATCGCACGGGTGGGACCAAGGAGAGAGGTGGTTGTCGGTCAGGGTCTGAGGGTGGGGTGACATGGGGCAACAAGTCGCGGGCAATGCGTGTGCTGCTGAGCGCGACTCGTGTGACAGGCGGGTCGGGTTAGGTAGCGTGTCAGGCAGGGTGCGGGTTTGGGGATGGTGGTGGCTGGGTGGACCGGGGTGTGTGTGGTGGATCTAGGGTTAGGGTAGATGTGGTTTATACTAGGGTTTGGAATGGTTCTGGGTAGTAGGTGGCCGGCTGGGCTGGCCTAATCAGCTACCTCCACAAACAAAACATTTTATTTTATTAGATTACTATTTCATTTTAAAATCCTTTCATAAATATTTTTTAGACAAAACAAAATACCTGAACAAGGCTGGGGTTTGATTTGAAATTAAAAGAGGGATACCTGGAAAACGAAAATAGGCTTTTGCAAAACAGTTTCAGACAAACATATGCATGATGATGATGATTCTCAAATGCAATGTGGCATGGTGACATGAGCATGCTATCATTATGATGCACAAAGTTTAAAAAAAAGCGATTTTGTAGTAGTGGTTTTACCAGGGTGCTACAGTAAGTAATGTAAATTAACATCGCTTGCCCTCCTCTGCGCTTACCGACGAGAAGGCGGAAGAACGTCCCATCTGTTAGCAATTTTATTAACCATTCTGAAAGGGCATGTATGCCCCCATGTATGGTTTTGGTAATTAATGACAATCTCTATGGACTAATGTGTAAATTGAGTTTCACTTGTAGGTTTGTTTATTAGCATCGCTTGGACCATGTGTTGGGTTCAAGCTTGAAAAAGAAGAAGCAATGTCCAAGGGCTTTGTGCCTATTGGAATCTTGTTGAAGAATAAGAAGAACAAGATCAAGTATGTCTTGAAGAAGAAGAAGAAGATAATGATGGAGTTCCTTATGGACATCTTCAAGACATCATCACGAAATGAAGTGCAAGCTCAAGATGCACCATCTCTAGAAGATCACATGCTTGAAGCTTGCCATCCTCGGGGATCATGGAGTGATGAAGACAAGTTCAAAGAAGAGGCTTCCCCATGGAGTATGGGGGAGCATTTCACAAGTCTTCATCAAGCAAGAGCAAGCAAGAGCAATCAAGAAAGACGATCCATCTTGAGAAGAACAAGACGGTCTATGTCAAGATCAAGTGGAATGCTCAAGGCAAAGGTATGATCTTGATAGGCTTCCTATTTTACTGGTCTCTTGTAGTGTTGGGAGACCGGGTTTAGGATAGATAGATGTACTATCAAGAGGGGCTCTCGAGTGGGTGACTCGTTCGTATCTTTCGAAGAGAGCTCAAACCTTTGCATACATAGCATCATCTTTCTTGGTTGTTGGTTGGTTCTTGTCCATGTGAGGATCTAGAGCTTGTGGTTATCTTCATAACAAGCTCTAGTTCATCAAAAACGGATTTCCCTTGCATATCCTATTGCATTTTTGATCTTGCAGGTTTTCCGGATCCACACCTTGGGAGATATCTCACATATATGTCATGGTATTGCCGACGAGTACGCCATGGAGGGGTCCTCACAGTGCGTGTTTAGAGATGTGGGGTAAGGCGAAGAGTTGGCAGGTACGAGGTAACATAGCTTACCCAGGTTCAAGTCCCACAACGGTGGCGGAACTCTACTCCTGCTATAAATCACTATAATGGCAATACGCCGAGTTACAGACATAGGTTCACTATGCGAGGTGTTGCGCGTTGTACGCAGCAATCAGAGAAGTTGTGCCCTAAAGGCTCCCGCAGGCCGGCTTATAAAGGCGCCAATACCTAGGTTTTATAGGGAAAGGTCCTTGCCGGACAAGGTAAAGAGTCCTACACCTACACGAACTAGTGTACCCTATCTTGTACGCCAAGGCTCCGAGTATGTCGGTGACTCCTATGTAGCCTTCCTTTATCCGACATGGGCCTCCCTTTAGGATCCGTCTAACTGGGCTGCCCAGCAGGCCATAGGCCTTGCTACCAACCATGGGCCACCCGGGTTAGGCGGATTGCTGACATGCTATGAGGATACCCATATAGCATATCCCCAACAGCATCCCCCGGAGGACTTTGAAATCTTGCGCTGTCTTGCTCGTTGATCTCTGAATATCCCGTCTAATGATGCCGGCAATCCGGATAAGCAATATCTCAAAGGTCTCCTAAAGAACCCTGCAATCTTCTCCGGCTTCGCAATGTAGCCGGAGATTCATTGAGTCTTCATTTCCAGAGTCAGATGATCGCCGTCTTCGATGGAATCTTCTGACGTGACCCTTCACTGCAATTGTTAGGAGGATGTTGTAGGGTACAACCTACGCTACCTCGAAACTCACAGAAGCAAAGAATTAATCATTAGCTATTTTCACGTGCGTGAAATCTGAAATGGTGGAGCACCAAAACATGGAGGGCATGGCGAAATTACCGTGCATGTTCACTTCCACGTCGGCAATGTTCCAACCATCAGATTCTTTTGCACGAATCTTGACACGAGGCTTATATATTTCCACCACGGTCAATTTATTTCTTTTTACTCGCATTCGTTTCTCAGTCTTTGTCTTCCTCTAGCCGCATGACCGTTCGAGCTCTCCTATGAAAACCCTAACCAGAGCCTTTTCTTCCTCCACACACTGCTCGTCGTAATGGCTTACAACAGCTCTGCTCCTTCCACAGCGGTGATTCCCGAGGCTACGATGGAGCCATCTTAGGGAGTGATCATTCTGTCAGAGGGGTGGTCGTTCCCGTCTCCTCCATGACGGAATCCGCCGGCGACGACCAAGACGGGCGGCACCCGAAGCTGCTGAAGAAGAAATCGACTCCCACAAGGGGGTGTGGAGAGGCTCTGATCTCTCTGCCAAAGATCTCCAAGAGCTGGTAGATGAAGGGTATCTCCCTACGGCGGAGAAGTTCGTCTGGCAGGCGGCGCCAGCCGACGAGGTGGTCCCTTCTCCCCAACCCGCAGAGAAGGTGTACCTCAAATCTAAGCTGGTACGTGGCGTAAGCCTGCCAGTCTCTGACTTCTTCTTGGATGTCCTCCAGCACTTCCGGGTACTTCCCCACAATCTCTCTCCCAACAACATCCTAGTCCTTAGCAACTTCGTAGCTTTGTGCGAAGGACATCTAGGGATTAAGCCTAGATTAGATCTATTTTCATACTTTTTTACCGTCAAGAGAGAGTCCGTGGAGTCCAAGGATGAATTGCGGACCTGCGGAACCATTAGCTTTAAGATCCGGCCTAGCCGGCGTTTCCCCGACATCGTAGGGCATGAGTCTTGCAAGAACTAGCAGCGCACGTATTTCTACAAGCCAGATGTCCCCCTGCCATACCGTCTTGAGACCTACCCCGCCTTCGACGATGGAGCTGCCACCGAAGTGCCCGCATGGCGGACCCCAGCCTCTCTTCCCTCCGAAGACGAAGCCAATCGTGCCGCAAGGCAGATCGAATGGCTCATAGACGGAGGTCTAATGGGCTTGGACCTTGCCATGTGCTGGTATGTTAGGCGGATCCAGCCTCTGCAGCACCGTGCCCAGCTAATGTGCAAATATAGCCAAGACAGGAGGGATCCCATGCGAATTTCACGGGATACCTTCTCTACTGACTCCATCAAGCTCCGGCTTAAGGACATCGTCAAGGTGAAGGACAAGAATCATGGCTTCAAGATCACCTTCAACATGTTCGATTGCGGTACATGCCCCGAGGTAGCTTCTGTTTCCTTTGTTGCTCGTTATATACTCTAAGATTTTCCGTCTTTGAAGTTGTCCATCTAACACTCCTCTATATCCCAGCTAGCGACCTTGGCGGCAGATCAAATGGCCTCTTAGGTCTACGATCCAAATCTGAAGGATATCCAGGTGGTATCCGACAACGATGCCTCCAAGGATCAACCAGCTCCGGCAGCGCAAAAGCGGAAGAGCTCCACCTCTAACGCTACTGCCGAGGCCAGGAAGATGAAGAAAACGGAGAGTGGAGTCTCCAAATAATCTACTTCCACCTTAGAGGTGGAGAAGAAGAAGAAGTCCACCGACATTCCCCTCGCCAAGGCTCCTGCCGTGGAGTAAGTACTTTCATTCTCCGACTTTTATTTTTAGCTCGCACCTTTTAGCTGCAGTTTGAAGAGATCCTCCAAAGATGTTCAAGGGTCAAAAAACATTCATGACATGTTGACCAAGGGTTCGTCCGCCATGCCCTCTCCCGCCACCGCTCCCCCTACTCCTGTCGCCATACCTTCTGCTAGTCCCGCTGGGACATCATCCCCTATCATCCCTGAGACCTCTGCCATGGAGATAGATATCAATCCAAACCTTGATGTCTTAGGCTCTGTCGAGGCTGACGTTGCTCCCAGTGGCCAGGCGACGCAGGAGAGCACCTCCTCTAAAGTGGCTGAAGCTCTGGCTAAGGATGCCACCGAGAAGGGGAAGGAAGTGGAATAGGTGGACGTGGAAGCAACAATTGAGGCGGGAGCCTCCGCTCCATCGACTGCCTTGAAGGTGTAGGAGACAGCTAGGGCTTCATCCAAGCCTTCGGCTTCGACCTCTCCATTGGCTGCGACTCCTCCGACGTTGAGCCTAGATGATCTCATCAAGCAGGCCAATGCAATCTACAAGAATGCTTAGACCTTCCATGATTCCTACGCTCATCTGGCCAACAATCTCAAGATCATTGCCATCATAAGTTTTTTGAACTTCACTTGCTTTACTTTACGTAGTATATCCCACTTTAGCCCCCGACCTCTTAGGCAGATAATTTGATAGTTATTGGCCTAAGTGCTCCAAAGAACTAAGTGTAGAACTTGTCCCTGTAGCCCCCGAGCGTTTAGTTGAAACTGCAAAGTTCTGACTAGATGCTCTAGAGAAACTAGCTTACTTTAAAATCATGTACTATATCCCATGAGCATTTAGTTGAAACCGAATAGTTCCAACTAGATGCTCTAGAGAAACTAAGCATGCTTATATCATGTGCAGAATGAGAATAAACGGAGGATAGCCACCAATGAGAGGTTTGCTGCTATTCGGAAGGAGCTGGATCTTGAACAGGGTAAAACCAAATTCCTGAAGGAACAAATCAAAAATAGCCAGAGTCTATTTCTGACAATATCTCTTTGCTTTTCTCACTGAATTATCCCTTCCATCTTCTAATAGCACTTCGTAATTTCCATCTTACAAAAGCCATTGCAAAATCCAAGAGCATTGTCGAGCAATCCAAACATATCAATGAGCTCGATGATGAAAATAAGATTCTGAAGAAGGACCTGGCCGAGGCCGTCAAGGGGCATGATGCAGCGATGAAGGCTATGCAAGAGTTTGCTGACGCCGAGATGCAGCGCCTGAAGGATGAACTTGCGCAACTCAAGGAATAGAACCAAGATGCCAAAGAGCAGATTGCTAGGAACCTGGAGGCGTTTAAGATAGTCTAGAAGGAGCACGATGTCTTGGCGGAGACATGCCAGCAAGAGGAAACGAGCATCTTCGGTAACCTTTCTTCGTCTTGGTCTTTTTCTGTAAGTTGGACAATCATTTGACTTGTTTGTACTCATGGTATTTGTATTCTTGTGCAAACCACAGCTCCCATTGGCTTAGCCAACCTGGGTGAGGGTTCTCCAAGTCCCAAGGAATGCATGATTCTTGCCGGCAACTTCGTCAGCACCTCCATCGCCAAAGCCAAGGAGATAGCTCAGCCTCTGGGCATCAATATCAAGGCGGCGGACTCACCGGCCAAGTATGCGGAAATCCTGCGCCGAGCCCCCGAGAAAATCAAAGACTAGAAAGCCTCCTGTGTCCGAGCTAGTGCTAGGATGATGTTGTCCTTGGTCAAGGCTCACCATGACAATGCCGAGATCGACTTGGTGACCTCTGGCATGCCCAAGCTGGACGAGGAAGGACAAGATATTGATAGCAATGCTATTTGGAACTCTCTTGCTGGCTTTGATACCAGAGTTACCAAGATGGTCAAGGCTGATGTCTTCGTGCCTGCCGAGATCCTGGATGATGACATGGCTTCTTCTGAGTCTAGCCCCTCTCCTTCACAGTTTGACATGAATCCCGGCCTGGCTCTCCTGATGATGTTACCACGAAGCCCCCTGCAGCAAAGCCATGAAAAACAATGTCTGTATTAAATGTATCTCTGTAGAATGTATGCGGAAAAAACTTATGATTGTCTAAGGCGGAAAACTTGTACTCAAACTTCCTGCAACTTATCTGTTTCCAGCATGTGTATATATTTTTTAAGCAAGTGCTGCCTTATCCATTATTCTGGTTCGTATGCTTGACCTTTCGTGAGACGGAAGACTCGCAACATAGAACTATGCTCTCAGGTGATGATGCTTAATAGCACCGTCCAGAACCTAAGAACAAAATCGCTGGCTTTGAGTGCCGAAAAGTCACTGATACATTGCAAATGTATCTATAATTTTTGATGTTCCATGCTTGGTTTTATCCACATTCTTGTGTTTTGTTCCAACTTTGGATTACTTTTCATATGATTTCTTGGACTAACCTATTAACAAGAGCCACAGTGCCAACTGCCTATTTTCTGATGTTTTTGGTTCCAGGAAAGTCAGAAAATGAATATTCGCGGAATTAGACGGGACAAAAGCCAAAGTGCCTATTTTTCCGGAAGGGATCAAGTGCCAGAATACGAGACAGAGAAGGGCCAGGGAGCCACCACACCACCTGGCCACGCGGCTAGGCCTGGCGCCCGCTAGGGGGTGGTGTGGCCGCTCCCGGCACCCCCTCGGCCTCTCCTTCTGCCTATAAGTTGACCTCGGGACAAAAACCCTAAGTACCCGATCAAAAATCCACGAAAGAGTCTGTAGCCGCCGTCATCTCCATCCCTAGATCAGGAGGGATCTGAAGCTCTTCTCGGCACCTTTCCGGAGAGGGGAATTCACCCTGGAGGCCTTCTTCATCACCATGCAAGCCTCCGGTGTGATGCGTGAGTAGTTCATCCTTGGACTATGGATCCATGTAGTAGCTAGATGGCTGGTTTCTCCTCCTTTGTGCTTTCATGTTTAGATCTTGTGAGCTCCGTTCATGATCAAGATCATCTATTTATAATTCATACATGTTGTGTTTGCGGGGATCCGATGGATATTGAGATGCTATTTCAGATTGATTATTGATTCTATCATGTCTTTGTTATTTGAGATCTTGCATGCTTTCCGTTGTTAGTAGCTATCTTGGCCAAGTAGATGCTAGCAACTCCAAGAGTTAGTATTTATGCTCGATAGTGGGTTCATGCCTCTGGTAATTTGGGGAAGTGACAGAAATCTCTAAGGTACTAGATGTGCCGTTGCTACTAGGGAGAAAACAACAATCCTTTGTTGTTTGAACAATCTTATTGTTTACTTTACACGTAGTTCGTAAAGCAATAATCTGTTGCTTGCAACTTAATACTGGAGGGGGTTCGGATGATAACCTGAAGGTGGATTATTAGTCATAGATGCAGTTGGATGGCGGTCTATGTATTATGTTGTAATGCCCAATCAAGTCTGAGAGGAGTCAAGATGATTAGTATATGCATGTATTGCTTTCTCGATGTTTGTCAATTGCCCCGCTGTAATTTGTTCACCCAGCATGTTATCTATCTAAGGAGAGCCCACCTCTAGTGAACTATGGATCCCGGTCCTTTTACTTTACATATAATCTATAATCTTTTACCGCTTTGTGTTTACTTTCTGCAAACTTTTACTTCTTTCCATTCGATACATTTAATCCTTTGTTTTCCGCAAAACACGGTGAGATTGACAACCTCATCACAAGTTGGGGACAATGTTCTGTGGTTGTGTAGTGCAGGTCTCCACGTTGCTACTAGCACCGGTAGTGCACCCTGCCAAAGCTCAGCTAGTAACACCTTTGGGGTGTTTCCTTGCTCCTATTGGTTCGATTAAACCTTGGTTTCATAACTAAGGGAAAACTTGTTGCTATATTCATCGTACCTTCCTCTTGGGGTTCCCAACGAGCTCTACGTCGAAAGTAGAGCGTATCAAGATTTTCTGGCACCGTTGCCGGGGAGTGAAGGACATCTTCACAAGGGGACTCCCTCATAACGAATCTCTTTACTTTGTTGTTTTTGTTTCGCTTTGTTTGCTTGTTTTGCTCTTCAAAAAACACAAAAAAATTAGTTTTACTTGTTTGCTTTCTTATTGAAAAACAAAAAAAAAATTAGTTCCTTTCTTAAGTGGCCTTTATGACTAGCTCTGCTCCAATCACTATTTCATTATGGATAGCTCACTCAGTTTCCTATTTGGGAACAGTATTATGACTGGTAAGATAATAGATGAACCACCGCCTGCTAGAACCTCCATGGAAGAAGAAGTTGCTGAACCTGAAAGCTCATTAGATGAAAAAGAGGAGGAGAGTGATGGAAAAAAGGAGGAAGAATGGATCTACCCATGCCTACCTTCTAATGAGAGTAACTCTTTATCCCTTACATTATTTGATTGTACCCCATGCTTATCAAAGGAGGGTGATCTTATGTTCCCAAGGATTCTTTTTAAAATGCTTATAATAAAGCTCTAGTGCTTGTAGATCATGAAAAGCATGCCTTATGTGATAGTTATATTGTTGAGTTTATTCATGAGGCTACTGAAAATTATTATGAGAGAGGAAAATATGGTTGTAGAAGCTTTCATGGTATTGAAACACCTATCTATGTGCTAAAAGTTTTGAAGTTACTCTAGAACTTATTTGGATGATATACCTTGCCTTGTTGAAAATATTTCTGGTATTGATCTTAATGCTTCTTCATTTGAGAGCACTTGATTCTTTCTTTGCTTCTTATGCCTAACTTAAAGGCGTTAAAAAAGTACTTATTGGGAGATAACCCAAAAGTTTTAGATGAGTCTTGGAAGTTATTACTTTCATAATAACCGCTCCTTATCCTTTTTATTTGCTTTTTGTGACAAGAGTAACCTCTAATGAGAGAGAAGTAATGATTGGGAAAGTTGTTGTCCCGAAATAGATTTTTGTGCTTCACCGTAAAAAATCCTGAGAGAGATCTATATGTCGGATTGAGCTGTAATGTTTTGTGCTTCTGCCCCAGGTTGTTATCTAACTTTCGATAGTTCAACACTTTTTGATTTGAGCAACATAAGGTCTTCGAAAAAATTTGTCTTTACCTGCTGGTCTGTTTTGACAGATTTCTGCCATTTTCTGCATTTGCTTCTTGTTAGTTCCTTCTTGAGTTCTTTGGGGAATTGAGATTTTTGAGGGAAGTTCTACAGTAGCTAGTGTTCTAATGGAAGTTTATTTGTTGTTAGAACTAAACCTTGAGACTTATTTATCTTAAGTGCACTAATGTTGCTAATGAGATTGTGTGAAGTTTTGTATGAAGGAAAAATTTCAGGTGTATGGAAGGAATGAGTGATGAGATAAAGGATGGGCTAAAGCTCAAGCTTGGGGATGCCACGCGTGTCACCCCAAGAAATATCCAAGAAGTACAAGCGTCAAAGCTTGGGGATGCCCAAGGCATCCCCTTCTTCATCAATAAAAATTCCAGGTTTCTTCCAAACGCTTCATTTTTATTGTTTCATGCATAGTTGTGTTTTTCTTGGAGTGTCTTCTTTTTCTTTTTGTTTTGGTTTTTAGTTTGCTTGGTTTGCTTAGTTTTCTGAATAAGTTGGTTGGACCCCCTCTTTCACACTTTGGTTTGCAAATAGTTTGGTTTGGTTTGGAAAAGAGTAGGAAAGTTCATACTTATGTGGTAAAAAGAGCTTGTTTTTGACTGTGGCCTATGCTTTGTCATGCCATGCTTGATATTATTTTGGCTTTATGCTTAGTATTCTTTGCTGTAGCATGACTTGTTATAAACAATTGAGATTGCTTAATGTGCCTTGGATGAATCATGCGTTGTTTTCACATATTAAAACATAGTATAGTGGTATTATCCTTTGATGCTTTATTTGGGTTGACTTGGCACATGCTCACACCATGTTATGACTATCACAAGTCACCATAGCCTTTATGATCCTTTAGTTTTCAACTTGTAGTATCACTTTATGCTTTGATCAATGATGTTTTGTCGCTCTGCATGATTATGGCCATTATTGCTCTGTTAGTTTGTCGCTCCCAGTCTTTTGGTAGCCTCCACAACCAAGTATGAGTTCCACTCATACATCCAACTCCCTAAACCAAGTTATTCCAAAGAGTCGACCATACCTACCTACTAGCTTATGCTATTCCAAGTATATTCATGCTTTTGTTTACCTTCCACTTGTTATGAGAAAACTAGTGATTAAAGCTCTCACGAACTTGATGGCACACTTTACTTTACTTGCCCTTAATAAATTTGAACCATTGTGTCGTCTATGTTGTATATGCTTGCACTTATTTGTTGGGAATTAGCAGAACCATGCTTTCACGGGGAACGCTTTCAACATTGCACTTGGTACTTGTACCTAGTTGATATCATGCTCTTTTGTATATGGATGTCGTCGGTTTGAAATGAAAGAGGAGCTTGTATGTCCATGGAGTTATGTATATGTGTTAGAGAAACGCCTGGGCCACTGGTCTAATCCATGTTGACATGGTGGAAACCTGCAGCGTAACCATAATGAGCTGTCTATGAAGCATTATTCTTATAAAAAATAGTCCTATATTGAGAAAAAAAAGAGAAAAAAAGAGATACTATGAAAAGAGGAAAGAGAGAAAAAAAGCACCATATTCCCATGGTAAATAAGAAGAATGCTGAGATGCTCGTTGTCTGCTTGCCTTGTCATTTTGATATGGGGATTCTTCCGTACCATCGGGCAAGGGGTACCCCGTTGGCGGTTCTCAATGATACACATGTACTTACGATGACAAGAACTTACTGGTGACTAAACTTGAGTAGCATGAGGAGCGGCCCTCGTATACAAGAGACATGAGATTTCTGACTTATACTTCGTCAAGCATGTACACCATAGTTTGTTCACTTTAACCTTAATCACTTCAAGATTCTTATGATAGGGGCAATGAGAGCTGAAAGCTATTAAGTACCATAATTTTTGGAAGCTCTTTATGAGACTTGAATCCCTACTTCCTTTTACAAAAGGCCTTTCTTCCACCATTATATTTAGTCTCCACCTTCTATCTTTATGCACCTACTTTGAGAGCATAGTGGCCATTCTTAGTTCTATGTGCATTGTCCCAAGACTAGTTGATTGATGCATAACTTGTTATTGCTTGTTTGAAACTATTGTATCTAGTCACTCTTATGAACTTTGAAGGTGTCCTATGCATTTATATTTGCTACTCTATTGAGGGACAAGCTGAATACTATTATGCTATGTTTTCTTTATGTGAAACAAACAAACGTCTTGCAAAGCATGTTATTCATGAATCTTTTGTTTGTGCCTTTTCATGTTGCATCATAGTTTCTTTGCTTATTGCTAGAACGTCTTTCATGTTATGATTGAAGTACTATTATCCCAGTTTGGAATGTTTTGCAAATACTGTGATCAAGTCTTTGATGGTGCATCTCACCTTAAAAATTATTTCTTTTTATCACTTACCTACTAGAGGACGAGCAGGAGTTAAGCTTGGGGATGTTGATACATTGCAAATGTATCTATAATTGTTGATGTTCCATGCTTGGTTTTATCCACTTTCTTGTGTTTTGTTCCAACTTTGGAGTACTTTTCATATGATTTCTTGGACTAACCTATTAACAAGAGCCACAGTGCCTGCTGCCTGTTTTCTGCTATTTTTGGTTCCAGGAAAGTCAGAAAATGAATATTCTCGGAATTGGACGGGACAAAAGCCAAAGTGCATATTTTTCTGGAAGGGATCAAGTGCCAGAATACGAGACGGAGAAGGGCTAGGGATCCACCACACCACCTGGCCGCGCAGCCAGGCCTGACCCGCGCCAGGGGGTGGTGTGGCCGCTCCTAGCACCCCCTCGGCCTCTCCTTCCGCCTATAAGTTGCCCTCGGGACGAAAACCATAAGTACCCGATCAAAAATCCACGAAAGAGTCTGTAGCCGCCATCATCTGCATCCCTAGATCGGGAGGGATCTGAAGCTCTTCCCGGCACCCTGCCGGAGAGGGGAATTCACCCTGGAGGCCTTCTTCATCACCATGCAAGCCTCTAGTGTGATGCGTGAGTAGTTCACCCTTGGACTACGGATCCATGTAGTAGCTAGATGGCTGGTTTCTCCTCCTTTGTGCTTTCATGTTTAGATCTTGTGAGCTCCGTTCATGATCAAGATCATCTATTTGTAATTCATACATGTTGTGTTTGCGGGGATCCGATGGATATTGAGATGCTATTTCAGGTTGATTATTGATTCTATCATGTCTTTGTTATTTGAGATCTTGCATGCTTTCCGTTGTTAGTAGCTATCTTGGCCAAGTAGATGCTAGCAACTCCAAGAGTTAGTATTTATGCTTGATAGTGGGTTCATGCATCTGGTAATTTGTGGAAGTGACAGAAATCTCTAAGGTACTAGATGTGCTGTTGCTACTAGGGAGAAAACAACAATCCTTTGTTCATAGAACAATCGTATTGTTTACTTTACACGTAGTTCGTAAAGCAATAATCTGTTGCTTGCAACTTAATACTGGAGGGGGTTCGGATGATAACCTGAAGGTGGATTATTAGTCATAGATGCAGTTGGATGGCGGTCTATGTATTATGTTGTAATGCCCAATCAAGTCTCAGAGGAGTCAAGATGATTAGTATATGCATGTATTGCTTTCTCGGTGTTTGATAATTGCCCCGCTATAATTTGTTCACCAACATGTTAGCTATCTAAGGAGAGCCACCTCTAGTGAACTATGGATCCCGGTCCTTTTACTTTACATACAATCTACAATCTTTTACCGCTTTGTGTTTCCTTTCTGCAAACTTTTACTTCTTTCCATTCGATACGTTTAATCCTTTGTTTTCCGCAAAACACGGTGAGATTGACAACCTCATCGCAAGTTGGGGACAATGTTCTGTGGTTGTGTTGTGCAGGTCTCCACGTTGATACTAGCACCGGTAGTGCGCCCTGCCAAAGCTCAGCTAGTAACACCTTTGGGGTGTTTCCTTGCTCCTATTGGTTTCATAACTGAGGGAAAACTTGCTGCTATATTCATCGTACCTTCCTCTTGGGGTTCCCAACGAGCTCTACGTCGAAAGTCGAGCGCATCAGTCACTACTCCGGAATCCACATATAAACTTCAGAAAACGTGTAGACCAGAAAACTTAAGCTAACGCCCGTAGGCAGAATTTTCACAAGGGCAAATGCAACCTTGTGCATAAAGGGTTTGTATGATCCAAAAATTAACAACTAAAGGAGGTAAAAGACTAAGAAAATATGAGTGAACCAAATGCTTTGTTTCATTGATCATATAAGAAAATTATTACATAATATAAATGTGCTAAGTGTAAAAGGGACGTAGCTGTGCTATGTTCCATGGCCGATCTTTCTCCGGGTAATCATCATCGAAGTCACGTTGGTTGCGCTTGCTATTTTTTGGCCTATCTTTCAACTCACGAATATCGACGAGGTAATAGGATCCACTGAGCAATGCTTTGCTTATGACGAACGGTCCTTCCCAAGGCGGGGATAGTTTGTGTGATTTCTCCTGCTTGAGTCTAAGCACCAGATCCCCTTCTTTAAACGAGCGATGCTTTACACGGCGACTATGGTAGCCGTGCAGCTTATGCTGGTATACGGTAGATCTCTGGCATGCCAGCACGTGCTCTTCTTCAAGTAGGTCCATAGATAGTCGCCTGGATTCTTCAGCGTCATCCTCCTTGTAGGCGAAAACTCTTGGTGCATCGTGGAGGATGTCGGATGGGAGAACTTCTTCTGCTCCATAGACCATGAAGAAAGGAGTCAAGCCGGTTGATCTATTGGGTGTTGTTCGTAAACTCCACAAGATAGATGGTAGTTCTTCCGCCTAGGCTCCAGCTTCTCTACGTAGTGGTGCCTCCAAGCGTGGCTTGATTCCGTGCAGAATTAGTCCATTGGCCCTTTCAACTTGCCCATTTGACTACGGATGTGCCACAGATGCTAGGTCAAGGTGGATGCCTTTCTCACGATAGTACTCCTCAACTTCTCCGAGAGATAAATTTCTGCCATTGTCGGTGATGATGCTATGTGGGAGACCAAATCTCACCACTAGATCCCGGACAAACTTTATAGTTGTTGCCCCATCAAGCTTTCTAACGGGTTTAGCTTCAATCCATTTTGTGAATTTGTCCACTGCTACTAGCAAGTGTGTGTGAATCCATAGGGTGCTGTCTGCAAAGGTCCCACCATGTCCAGCCCCCAGACTGCAAACGGACAAGTTATTGGTATTGTTCACAATTCTTCAGCTGGAACATTTGGTTGTCTTGCATAAAACTGACACCCAATGCATGTTTGTACCAACTTGTCGGTGTCCGCCTTGGCATTTATCCAGTAGAATCCTTGTCGGAAGGCCTTAGCCACCAATGATCAGGGAGCGACGTGATGCCTGCAATCTTCGAGATGTATTTCTCGAAGTATTTCAATACCTTATTGCTAGGAGATGCATCGTAGGAAAACACCTATGGTACTTCTTTTGTATAGTTGGCCGTCAATGATGGCGTAGCCTTTTGCTCTGCGTACTATTTGCCGGCTTTTGACTTCGTCAGCAGGCAAAGTTCTGTCTTGTAGATAATCCATGAACGGCTTCGTCCAAGCCGGAGAGGTCACTATTACTGAGTTAACAAATGAGTCCACTCTATCTGGGTTGTCGGGGTCCGCTGCTTTCACGGCTGGAGTCCGTAAATGCTCTAGGAAAACGCCTGGCGGAATTGGTCGGCAAGCTGATCCAAGCTTTGACAGCAGATCTGCCACCTCATTTTCCTCCCTTTTGACGTACTTGACTTCGTAGCCATCGAAGCATGTGGCTATTTCGTCTACTTCGTCTCGATATTCCAGCATCATAGGGTTCCGCGCGTTCCAGGTGCCAGCTACTTGCTGGGCAACCAAGTCAGAATCTCCACAGCAAACTATGTGCTTGATGCCAATATCCTTGGCTACGCGAAGTCCATGAATGAGGGCCTCATACTCCGCCATGTTATTGGTAGCATTGAAGTGGATCTGCATGACGTATTGCAACTTCTCTCCTATTGGTGATTGCAATAATACACCATCCCCCGAGCCATTGAGTAACTTGGATCCGTCAAAGTGCATGACTGATACGTCCATTTTGCATCACTATTTTATATCATAATTTACTGTTATTCATTGATATATTTCATATTAAGAGATGATACTTATGCTATTTCATCTGCTTTTGCATGGTTGATGACTTTTGGAGGATGGACCGCTGAAGTCAGGATTCTGATGGAAAAGGCACTGTTTGGAGGCGAAATTCGCGAAGATTAAAAAATCCCAGAAAATATATGGAAAATCCTATTTTCCCAGAAGATGAAGGAAGCCAGAAGGGGGAGCAGAGATGGGCCACAGGGGGCCCACACCACCCCCTAGCGTGCGCCACCCTTGCCCGCGCCACCAGGTGGTGTAGCCACCCTGGCCCACCTCTGGCTCTGCTCTTTGGCGTATATATTCTTCCTGAAACCCTAAGACTCAGGGAGCGACCATAGATAGATTCCGCCGCCTCTGCGGGGCAGAAAACTGCAGAGAGAGAAAGAGCTCTCTGGCAGGCAGAAATCTGCTGGGGAAATTCATTACCGGAGAGGGGAGATCGTCGCCATCAACACCACCATCAAGTTGGACTTCATCGGGACCATCATCATCATCATCTCCATCATCATCTCCACCAACACCATCATCACCACTCCATACCGCAGTAACAATTGGGTTGAATCTTGCATAGTTCTTAGGGGAAACTTTCCCATTATTGATTACTTGTTGTAGTTGATGCTATTGAGTGGAATCGTTGAATCATTGTTATGTTCAGATTGTTACTTATCATTATTTCATCTCTGGTCTTGATCCATATGATGTCTTCTGAGTAGTTCATTTAGTTCTTGAGGACATGGGAGAAGTCATGTTGTTAGTTGTGGAATTGTTTTGAGAAAGATTCAATGGTTTGATACTTAAGTTGTGGTGTTATTCTTCTAGTGGTGTCATGTGAACGTCGAATACATGACACTTCACCTTTATGGGCCTAGGGGAATGCATTGTGTATTTGGCTACTAATCATAGGGTTGCGGGAGTGATAGAAACCTGAACCCCCGTTAGGAAACCTTTTGTAGCATCCCATATGTCTAACATCTGTAATGCTACATGGTTTAATAATAAAATGCTACTTCCTACATGTTTATCATTTTATTATCTTTATATCATGCTCATGTCATCATGCCACCTTGCATTTGAGCATCATATGAAAACCTCTTTCATTTGGTTCTTCCCTCATAATGCTTTTATCTTATTATATGTATTTGCCTCTTGATATACTGTATTAGCTTCTTGATAAATTGTTGAATGCCCAAGTTGAGTTGGGGGCATATCTTTTCTTGAATCCATCATATAATTCCACCATCCAGACTACATATGAGCATTTTCATTTCTTTGGGTATTATATCTAGCTCATATGTATTAAGATGGATCCACTTCTAATTCTACATGCTCCCATATATGATCTCTATTGTTTTCACAATATCAATTATGAGGAGACACATGGCCACCTTTGCATGTCATGTGAGTATAAATTCTTCTATTAAGCTCCCATATGGTTTTAGTTACTATATGCTCATGTATGATGCTATATTTGGCCAAGTTGATCTAGTGGAAAATACACACTATTAAGGCCATTTAGTTTCATGTATGTGCATATGATAATTATTCTCATATGATATGCAAGCTAGTGGTTTTGTATGGGGTATAAACTCAAATTGGAATGCATGTATGGGAGATATGGCCACAATATCCTCTATTTGTCTTCACAACTAGTACTTGGTCATTATGGATCATGCATGGCCCCTGCAACATCATAATTCCTCCTCCCTTATTTCTTTCATGTAAGTTTATTCGAGGTTATTTGAAACTTGGTGGATTTAACCCACATGGGCATCTTCCGCACAGAAAGTGATCATCTCTCCCTCCCTCTAGATATCTGCTATTTTGTTTCCTACCTACATCTCCATTCCAGTATTTATTGCCCAAAGGGAATCTATATGTGGACATCCTCCTCGGACTGTCCTTCTCTACCTTTTATCTCATTTGAGGTGTTTCTTCCCTCTCTATTCAATATCCTAGCAAAGCAGTTTTCAACACAGTACAATCTATGCTAGAAATCCTCTTGTATCAATCCCTAACTTTTTTATTCCATATGCCTTCTTTATATGCGTTTTTGCTCAAAACTGTCAATCTTGAATGCTCTACTGATCCTAGTGTTTCTATGTCCCCTTGGCTTCAACTGTTCTTGGTTTTTGTTTCCAATCAGAGTTTTACTTTTCTAAACTCTGGACAGTTTTGAGTTTGATCTGGGTTCCAGTCTAACAACAGCAGCAATGTGTCCGAGGTTTAGTCAGCGGTACCAGCGCTACTGCTAGTAGCATCGCTAGATTTTCGGCCCACCCCGGGACCAACTCCCGCCAAACCGGAGCAGCGACTGAGCGCTTCCGGCCATGTACCGCTTTAGTAGCTCTATTATTGTTCGTCTCCCTTCCGTCCTCCTCCATTCAGTGTCAGAGGGGAAGCAGCGAGACGGAGGAGCAGGTGTTCGTCGACCCCGTCTTCCCCATATCCTCCTCTCCTACTTAGCCCCCGAGACGAGCCCCCGAACCCTAGACCCCCTCCTCCCCTACTGCCGCAGCCTCATCCTTCTCCTGCCTCCCTCCACACCACCACCGGTCGCCACCGCCTCCAACTCGCCATGGCGCCGCCAAGTTAGGCTGCCCCTGTCCAAACCGAGAGCACCGGAGGATACACCTCGAATTCGTGAAGCTTCCCATGTACTGGATTGTCCCTCACACGCACGTAATTGACGTCAATTTCATCTTCCCCACCACCGGCTGCGACCACATCGTCGATGCTTCTGGCTGCCATGTCCTCCTCTGACTTCTACATCAACAACGACCCTCCTCGTGAGCTATAGCTTCGATTCCCCTTCCTAATCAGCATACTAGTGCTCCTCATCTTCCAGTCCAGAGCAATCCCGTCGCGGACGCCATGAGGCCAGAGCCGCGTGTGCTTTGTATATTCAGAAACGAGGTGTCTGTCTGTACTTCAGTAAAATTCCTAAAAGCTTCGCTGGATTAGTATAGAATCCGTAGTGTTCCCTCTTGTACATCATTTGAGGCGTAGCGCAGTGGCTCCGTCCGATACTAGCATACCAAATCCTCAAGTTCGAATCCTTGGCCAGTGTATTTTTTGTGGTCTCTGAAACCAACCAGAGAAGTTTCAGTTTTGTCAGGTACATAACCTTTGCTTGTTACTTCAAAGGAAAAACCGTACCATGTCAATATTTTTTACCAACTCGATGTTGGTCTACTGGTTGATACCCGAGATTGTAAGCATGAGGCCTAGGTATCAAATCCCACCAGGGCCAATTGTTTCATTTTTGTCTGTTCTTGGTTCTCTGAGAGATAACACTTGAAGAGTACTGTCAACACTCTACACATAATTCAGTTAGCATTTTTGCAACCCAAACACCAGTCTTCTACTGTTAAATATACATAGGCTCCAGCTTGTCCTTTTAGCACAGTACCTGACGAGGGTTTAACTCGTCAATGTCCATTGTTATGGACTTGGGTTTTGGAGAAGGAGGGAGCGCTGGAAGAATCAATCGGCTATAAAACAAGAACATAGGAACGCAAGGTTTACGCAGGTTCAGGCCTCGTAGAGGTCCCTACTCCTGCTTGTCTGCTCTTGGAATTATCGGAGGAATCGAAGATTACAGGGGCGCGCAGATGCAATCTGGCGAGAGTTATGGAAACTAGGGTTGCGTGTGTCCTCCTCGCCGCCCTCTCCTAGCCTTTATATGGATAGGCCAGGTCTCGGGTAGTAGGTCGAGTTAGTTATAGATTAGGGTTTTCGCTTTAAACTTTCTATCTTTAAACTTCTTTTTGTCTCGCAAGTCATCGAGAGTCCGAGGACCACTCGAAGTCTTCATTGGGCCGTGGCAACGCCATGGGCTTCCACCGTATCTGGACCGTATATACCAAACTCGAGTACCTGCAGGGTATACCCATGTCAGTAGCCCCCGAGTGTCCAGTGGAATCGCAGATTCGACTAGGGACTTTATGAAGCCTTTCGAGTGCATGACAGAGTATTTTTTCGATTGTTCTGTTTATATCATAGGGATTGTTGATATGCGTGCCTGATTTAACCGATGCATCGGTATCAGTTAACTGCCTTAGGGCAAAACAACGCAATCTACTCGAACTTGAGTCCCCGGACTCGAATTCGAAAAAGTGCTGGTGTAATTCGACTCAAGCCGCGGAGGTCTTATAGGAGTCGAATTCCAGTATATGGGTGTGAGCACTCGACGCGTCTGTCAAGGCATGTTCATCGTACCTGTAGGCACGGATATATTTCTGGTAGTACGCAGCAAATGCGTTGCCAGGCCTTATTCAGGTCTTATCTTCATGCCGTAAGCGCGGCATTCGAATTTTTGTCATTGCGGAGATGATTCGGGTGACCCAGGAGACGCAGTCTCTTTGTAGGAAAAATATGAGGCGGTGTCGCCATAGACTTAGAGTGTGGATGTTATCAACACATAGTATGATGTACAAATAATCATAGGGTGCATGACCAGCGCTCCCTATGGGAGTAGCCCCTGAGTGCCTGGTTGAGTTGAAGACTCAGGCAGGGACTAAAGAACTTTTGCGACTGCTGTCGTCTTTTGTTTGCTTGTTTCAGTCGAATTTATTTCCGGCGCTCCCTATGGGAGTAACCCATGATCCATAGTCGAATCGTAGATTCAAGTGGTTGGGTATGCTTTGAATGTCCATATTCCTGCATAAAAAGAAAATCGTAGGGTGCGCGACCAGCGCTCCCTATGGGAGTAGCCCTCGAGTGCTTGGTGGAGTCGAAGACTCGATCAAGGACTAAAGTAGTCGAAGTCTTCTAGTGCTCAATCTTCGATGACATCAGTGCTGACGATGTGATGATCTCAGTTGCCCGCGTGAGTGGCTTTGACGGGACGTGATGAGCGGTGGATCCCATTTTCTGACCCTGACTTGACCGGGCGTGCGTAAGCTTTCGTTTTAACTGCGCCTCCTTGATTTCTGCGTGTAATGGAGGTAGTGGGGGATGGTTCATGTTTTAGCCTCTCCACGTGTCGATCACGTTGTGCGCCACACATCCAATAGGGTTTCTGCTGGCCGTTGTATTGCATCCGCATGGGGGTTAAGTAGCAGCGCAACTGTGGTAATTTCCCATCTGCTCTTTCTCTGCTTGTGCTTCCATCGCCATTGCTGCTGCTCTCTGCTTCCTAGACTTCATGCCCTTTGTGGCGCTGGACCAACTCCATGTGTTTCCGAGCTATTTCCTCCGCTCACACCCCCACCGCAAGATGGGGAAGAAGAAAAGAGGCGCCGCCACTAGGTCTGCTGCCTCCACCGTCATCGCCAAGAAGAAGGGTGGCTCCGCCGCCATGGGTACCAGCATTGCAGGTGCCGTCAAGAAGAAGGGTGCGGGCACCCGCATCACCAATGGCGTGCGTCCATCATCAAGGCCTCTGAGCTCCATCTTCTGTGTCAAGATGGAGTTCTTCCTCGCGCCGACGATGATTCGCGAGTGCCTGGCGACGAGGTAATCCCGTGTCCTCCGTCTGGGTTCCGGGTGATGTTCCTCGCATTCATCATCTATGGCCTGTCTCTGCCCCTGCATCTTTTTGTCAGGGGCCTTCTTTGTTTCTATGGGCCCCAGCTGCACCAGCTGTCCCCAAACTCTCTCCTTCACATTGCGTGCTATATCACGCTTTGCGAGTGCTGGCTCGGAGTCGAGCCACACTTTGGTCTCTTTAAGAGGCTTTTCAAGCTGAAGCGTCGGTCGACATCTGGTTCCGTAGTCTATGACGTAGGAGGCTACGGGATCCATGTCGACTCCTCCGTCCAAGGGTGGAGGGACAAGTGGTTCTACATCCGCGACCAGAAGGCCGACGGAGAGCACTACGGACTCGCGCCCTTTGATCCCGCGACGTCGTGCAAGAGGAGGCGTTCTTGGAAGAACATGGTGATGCCCGGCAAGTCTGAGGAGACAGAAGTGTTGTACGAGCGCGTCTACGACCTGGAGAATCACATGGGTAAAGAAGAGGGAGGCGCCGCCCTCATTCGCACATGGTTGCGTTGTCGCATCCAGACTCCGCAGGCTAGAGTCCACCCCATGTTCCAATGGGCTGGTGCGGACAATGTCACTCGCGTATCTGCAGATGGCATTTCCACGGGTGAAGTAGATAAGAGGGTGCGACTGTTGACCAAGTACACCACCAAGGATGTCCTCCCCAGTGAACCAGTCGTGCCTCAATTTGACGCCTCTAACCCTCCTCCTGAGGTATAATTGTGCTACGAAGTAGCTTTATTTGTCAAGTGCTTCCGATTTCTTGAAGTATGCTGACCTGTTTTTGTAAGCAGGATTGGAAGGTGTCTCCCAGTTTGCCCCCTCTTCCTAAGGGGGTTATTCCTCGCGAAGTGGATGAAGAGGACGAGTCAGAATCGACCGTCCCACTTGAAGAGGAGGAGGAAGCCCCCGAGTCCAGCGGCCCAGACACTCACAAGCGTTCGCACAACAAAGATTCGGATGCATCGTCTCCTTTGACTCTAGAACGCCCAGGTATTGGTGCGAAGTTGCCGATTCCTGCTGTTCCTGTGAGCTCCATGGCGCCATCTGCTCACAAGAAGATGCGGCTGCCGAAGGAGTCGTCGGAATCGGAGGACCAAACCTTCGATTTTGATAAATTTGACTGGTAGGTCTAAAATTCTCGTCTTGGTTCCTTTTGTAGTTGCATCTCCTAATGCTGGTTTTGTTCCATAGTCAACCGG
This sequence comes from Avena sativa, assembly GCA_916181665.1. NCBI lineage: Eukaryota > Viridiplantae > Streptophyta > Magnoliopsida > Poales > Poaceae > Avena > Avena sativa. The sequence goes on along the minus strand of OV702291.1, from coordinate 360,864,946 downwards.
CATCGTCATCTTCTGGCGACGTCCAATTTTTGAAGGAATCTGGAGTCGTGGACTCCAAGGCCAAGGAAGTGGCTGAGCGATCTTCTTCTCCTCTGTTGGGGCCCACTCCCGGCACAACTCATCGAGTTATCCACATGCTGTGGAACACCAGATGGTTGTCCGGACGACTGCGCGGCAATCAACTTCAGAGTCTCTGGAGGAGCATGTAAGTGTGATTTTGCAGTCGAATTTGTGGTCCATGCTATCTGCTGATCTTTTACTTTCTTTAGAGGCAGCTTATTGTGAAGGAGGCTACTCGCTTGGTGGAGCAGGTACTTGCGATGGGTCGTCAGCACACAATGCTAGACAATCGCCATCGAGTCGTTGAAAGTTAGTATTTTCCTTCTTCCTCTTTATTCTTGTGAAGTTTATACATTCGTCTGATGCTCCGTCTTATATTTTGGCAGCCGAGCATAACGAACTCCTTCGCGACGCTGTTTCTCTTGAAAAGACGCTCGTCGCGCCGGTGAAGAGTCGCGACAAGGCAGTGCTGCGCTGGATGAATTACGGAAACACGAAGAGGATTTGCGCGCCTCCATCGCTGCAAGGGAAAAGTTGTTCGAAGAACAGCTCTTCTCGATTGCCAAGTCCCTTTCAGGTATTCTTTCGTTTCGATTTTGATTGCTTCTTTCTTCGATATCTTGATATTGTGTTAACACTTTGCTCTATGTAGATGCTGGTGGTCTGAGCTTCGACGCCCAGGCGCTTCGTCGCGATGATGCTTTGGCAGGCGCCGTCGTGGCAGTCGAAGACCGCAGTGCTTCCATTCAGGGAACGCTGATCAAAGCTAAGGGTGTACTCAGTCGCATCCGCGAGGAGCGGGCGCCCAAGGCTGAGCTGATTGAGAACTTGGATGAACTGGTGGAGTCTCTTGCTGGAGGTATCCCTTCGGACATCAGGAAATCACACTGTGCGGTCGGCGCCTCCATGGCACTCGCCATGGTGCAAGCCCATGGAGTGGAGATGGATCCAGCCGCGGTCTCCAAGGCGATGCCCGTCAGCGCAGATGGTCAACAGGTATTTTTTGCTCCTTTTGCAACTGTCTGTGGCAAGTACGGGCTGCAACTCATCAACACAGTCGCCAAGTATTCTGAGAAGCTGCAGCGAGCCAAGAAGGCGACGAAGGCTCTAGGGCGTAGCCTTCTGGTGTGTTGGTTGCACAGGTTCTGCTGGTAGATCGTTGATCTTTCTGCTGCGATTTCCCGTGCCTCGTCAAGGAGATCAACGGAGTCTTCGAGTCCAAGTGTTGACTCTTGCTCGCTATACGTGACTACTCGTGGGGCTTTAAAGCATACTTCTGCGGGTAGTACTGCTTCAGCTCCGTGCACCATGAAGAACGGGGTGTATCCCATGGCGCTGTTTGGGGTTGTGCGTAGGCTCCAAAGTATGGGATGCAATTCTTCTGGCCAGCATTCGGCGGCTTGGTCGAGTGGTCGGAGGAGTCGCTTCTTGATTCCGCCACACACGAGGCCGTTGGCCTTTTCGTCTTGACCATTGGTCTATACAGAGGCATAGCTTATGTTGATTCCCAGGTTTTCCCAGAAACCCTGGAACTCCTTAGAGGTGAAGTTCGTTCCATTGTCCGTGATGATGTTGTGTGACACTCCGAAGCGATAGACAATGGACTCGAAAAACTTGACGGGACTGGCTCCTGACTGGTTGGTCACCGGCATGGCCCCTATCCACTTTGTGAATTTGTCAACTGCAACCAGGAGGTAGACGTATCCTCCTCGCCAGGACTTTGGGATCTTGCCGACCATGTCGAGTCCCCATTGTGCAAAGGGCCAAGCCAGTGGTATTGGCCGGAGTTCCGCGCCAGGTGTGTGCGGTTTGTCCGCGAATCACTGGCAAGAATTGCATCTCAGGACGATGTCCTTAGCGTTGCGCATGGCCGTGGGCCAGTAGAATCCAGCTCGTAGAGCTTTGGCAACGAGGGCGCGACTGCCGGCATGGTGCCCGCAAGTCCCTTCATGTATGTCGGGGAGGACGACCCTTCCATCCGCGTTGGAGACGCACTGTTGGAGTACTCCTGTGATGCTGCGCTTGTATAGTTCGCCGTTGATGACGGCGAATGCCTTGGATCGCCGTGCGATGTGTCGCGCATCAGTTGGTCGTCCGGTAGCCTCTTGCTCAGAAGATATGTGATGTAGGGTTGAGTCCAATATGGCTCGATCATCTTGACCCCCATTGGTCCCTCGAGTCCTGTGTCGAGCTCCAGGTCGTCGAGTTCCATTGGCTCATTGGGGGCATAGCCCGCGAGTCCGTTGTTGCGCTTGTTTTTTTCTCTGCGGCCTTTGGCTTGATGGAGCATTCATAGATACGCTCGAGAAATACCCTAGGTGGTATGGGGGCGCAAGTGGAGCCAATGTTGGCGAGTGCACCTGCCTCTTCATTGCTTTCGCGGCCTACGTGCCGCAGCTCATAGTTGTCGAAGTCCCCTTCGAGTGTGTCGTAGTGGTCACGGTAGGCGATCATATTGTCGTTCAGCGCGTCGCACTCATGCATCGTTTGGTTGACGACCAACTTGGAGTCGCCGTAGATGATGAGCCTCTTGGCGCCGCAAGCTTTTTCCATCCGCATTCCGTGCAATAGGGCCTCGTATTCAGCTTCGTTGTTGGAGGCGGTGAACTGCATTCGCAGAATGTATTTCATCTTGTCTCCTTGGGGCGATGTCAGTATGATACCTGTGCCATCCCCGTCCTTACGCTTGGATCCGTCGAAGTGCATCGTCCAGAGGTAAGACATATCTGGTTTTTCGGGGAGCTGATTCTCCATCCAGTGTACGAGGAGATCAGGGAGGACTTGCGACTTGATCGCGTCGCGCTTCTCGTATGTAATGTCTCGTGGAGATAGCTCAATTCCCTAGAGGGCGACTCGTCCGATGGTGTCGGGGTTGTTGAGAATATGCCCGAGTGGGATGTCATTGACCACCACGATTGGGTGCTCCTAGAAGTAGTGGCGCAGTCGCCTGACTGTCATGAAGACGCCATATGCCAGCTTCTGGTAGTGCGGGTACCGCTGCTTTGTTGGCATGAGCACCTCGCTGAGGTAGTAGACTGGGCGTTGCACTCTGTGGACTTTGTTTTCTTCTACTCATTCCACCACGAGTACTGTGTTGACCACCTAGTTGGTGGCGGAGATATATAGCATCAATGGTTCTCTTTCGCATGGGGTCACCAGTACTGGTGTGGTAGATAGTAGATGCTTGAGGTCTTCGAATGCTTCTTGCGCCTCATCTGTCCACTCGAATTTGTCAGTTTTGCGGAGAAGTTGGTAGAAGGGCAGTGCCTTTTCGCCCATTAGACTGATGAATCGACTGAGTGCCACGATTCGCCTAGCCAGCTGCTGGACGCCTCTTACGTTCTTTGGCTTCTCCATGGCCAGTATGGCTTTTATTTTCTTCGGGTTTGCCTTGATCCCTCTCACTGAGATGAGATACCCGAGTAGTTGCCTAGATGGTATGCCAAAGGCGCATTTGTCCAGATTGAGCTTGATCTGGTAGCGGTCAAGGTTGGTGAAGGTCTCGCGTAAATCGTCAATTAGCGAGGCTTCCTCTTTGGTTTTGATGACGATGTCATCAACATAGACTTGGATGTTGCGACCAAGTTGATTCTTGAGGCAAGCCTGCATGCACCGCTGATAGGTGACTCCTGCATTTTTTAGCCTGAAAGGCGTCGTAAACGCCGTTTTCTCTTGATCTTCTTCCTTCATTCAAATCTGATTATAGCCTGAGTAGGCATCGAGGAAGTAGAGACGCTCACATCCCGCGGTGGTGTCGATGATTTGGTCGATTCGCGGCAACAAGAAGTGATCCTTTGGGCAATGCTTATTCAGGGAGGTGAAATCCATGCACATCCGTAGGATATCCGTGTCCTTTTTAGGTACCAGCACCGTGTTGGCGAGCCAAGTACTTTCCTTGATCTCGCGTATGAATTTGGCATCGAGGAGTCTGTTGATCTCCATTCCGACCGCTTTTGCTCTTGGTTCAGACAGTCGCCGAATTGTTTGCTTGACTGGCCTTGTGTCTGGGTTGACATTGAGTGCGTGCTCGGCGAATTCCCTAGGGACCCCTGGCATGTCCGCTGGACACCAGGCGAGATTTCCTAGTTCTCACGGAGGAATTCGACGAGCGCGAGTTCCTATGCGGGACTCAAGTTGTTGGCGATGAGGGTCGTCTTGGTCAGGTCCGATGGGTGGACCTGGACTTTCTTCATGTGCACCGACGAGTCGAAGGATAGGTCGGGTGAACATGGCCGGCTTAGGGGAGGCAGACTATTGTCTGTCGACTCCTTCAATCTCGCGAGTTCTTCCTGCTTGCCGAAGGACTAGGAGATTCTGTTGAATTCCCTGTCGCAGCTGTCGGACCTCTCGAAGCTCCCGTTGATTGTGATGACGCCGTTTGGGCTCGGCATTTTCATCTGCAGGTAGGCATAGTGTGGTACTGCCATGAACCTGGCAAACGCGACGCGTCCGAGGATGCAGTGGTACTGCGAGGGCCAGTCGATGACTTCGAAGTCGATGCGTTCGCGTAGAAAGTTTTTCGGCTGCCGAAGATGACGTCAAGGTTGATTTTTCCCAGGGGATATACGCCCATGCCTGGGATGATGCCATGGAACATCGTGTCCGAGACCTCTAGACAGGTCAGAGGGATCCTCATCGCACGCAAGGTACTTGCGAACATGAGGTTAATGCCGCTTCCACCATCCATGAAGACGCGACTCATGTCGAATCCTCTGATCTGCGCCTCGAGTACGAGGGGACAGTGGCCTGGGCGAGGTACTTGGCGCGGATGGTCGCGCTTATCGAAGGTGATGCAGGAGTCGCTTCCACTGAGGTACTCAGTGGTGGATGGTGGAGAGTTTGTCGCCAAGTTGACTTGGCGAGTGACGACCTTCTACACCCGATTTGAGGGGCGCCCCTTTTGGATCATCATGTTGCCCACAGCCCGTGTGTATGGCTCGCCGCCTTGATTTTGGACCGGTGCGGCCGTGGGTGGTGGTACTCTAGGTGGTGGTGGAGGAGCTCCATGTGCTACAACGCTTGGGGAGACTCCATAGCCCCTATTCATCCGAGCCAAACCCTCGTGGTGCTTGAGGAACTCACGCCAGTCCTTGAGAAGGTGGCTAGATTTTTTCTTGCCATCGTGCTTGTCGATGTAGAAGTGCATGTTGCATGGCCCGGACAGTTTGTCCTCAATTGTTGTTGCGGGTGCCTCTTCGCGAGTGCGGCACTGCCATACCTGCGTGGTTTTCCCGGAGTCGCGGTGTCCACCACAGCGATAGCCGCTGTTGCGGTTGTCGTCTCGCCTGTCGGTGTAGCCGGCTAGGACCATGTTGACGTTGTCGCGATCATCGTAGATGCGCATTCGACGCTTGCTTCGGCGATCGCGTCTGCGCTCGAGCTCTGCTTCGTCAACAGAGTGAACGCGGTTTTTCACCGAGTCTTCTCCATCTGCCCACCGATTCGCGATTTCCATCAGGTGGTCAATTGTTTTGGGCTTCGAGCAGCCCAGCTCTTCCATGAGCTCTATGCGACGAACGCCACCGTTGAATGCATCGATTGCATGATCTTCCGAGATGTTTTCCGTGGAGTTCTTGATGATGGACCACCTCTGGATGTACGAGCGTAGCGATTCGCTCGACCTTTGCTAGCAGCACCTCAGTTCTTCGATTGATGCGGGCCTTTTGTAAGTGCCCTTGAAGTTGCGCACAAAGCTGTATACCAGCTCTTCCCAGCTACGAATGGATCCGCACGGGAGATTGTTGAGCCATGCCAGGGCGGTGCCCTGCAGCTATAGCTGCAGGCCTTGCATGGCCGTGCTTCGACTCCCACCATGGAGCCTGCCAGAGGAGATGTGGTCCTCCAACTAGATTTTTGGGTCCTGCAGGCCATCAATTTTTGGGTTCTCCGATGGGAGCTTGAACCCCTTGGGCATTCGCTTTTGCTTGATAGCCCTGCTAAAGCATCTGGCGCCACAGAGCTCCATGTCTTCGTCCTCTGAGTCAGTCGAGTAGGCGCGTCGTGCCCTTGACTTGTCGATTTTGCGCTGCGTGAGGTCATCGTGCGCATCGTAGTCGTGGTTGTGTTGCCGTGAGCAGCAGCGTCGCGACATGTCCTGGCTGTCGTCGGTGGACGAGGGTGAGGAATAGCGTTTTGCCAGAGCCTTGATTTTCTTCGGCTCCGACATTGGTTCTTTGTCGAGAGCGGCCTCGATTAACCCCAAGCCCGCGATCGTAGACCGGCGCATGGCGGCTCGGGGATCTCCAGCCGGCGGCTGGTTGTTGAGGAGGTACATAGTGGCCGCTGTCACCGCACCTTGCGGCGTTTTTGGGACCATGTTGCCCCGTGTGTCGACTATCATAGAGCTGAAGTTGAGGACTTTTGCAGCTTCTATGCGTTCCTGCTCAGTGAGGTGGGCCATTCGAGATCGCCTCTTGTTGGCCACGTACTCATTGCCCTTGGAGGAGGATCCTCCGTGGGAGTAGAGCTTGGCCCGTCGAAGACTTGATTCGTCTGCCGCCTTTTTACGCGCTTCGAGTTGCGCGATCTTTTGTAACTGGCATCTGTACTCCTCCTTTAGTATCCAATGATAACCCATCAGCAGATCTTGCAGCGTGTCGGGGGGCAGAGGATTGCCTCGCAGGGCTTCTCGGCAACGAGCCCACTCGAGATCGTTGAGCCTGATCACGACACGTTCACCAGTTTGTTCGTTCACCATGGTTGGAGGTTCGACTGCCCCTCCATTGTTGACGGGCGCTCCATTGCCACCGTTGGTGGGGCCGCCATTGGGTGGTCTGTGGTTAGGTATGCCACGTTGGGTGGATCAGGACCGCTGCCACCATTTTCGCGATTGGTGCTGGTTTCGCCGGCGTTGATGATGGCGCACATGAAGTGGTTGGGGAAGCTGTTGCTTCCGCAACTTTCGGATCTGGAGCCATAGACCCCATCTTCCATTGCTAGGCCACCCAGATCGGATCCGCGACTGCTATCGATGTCCGTACTCTCAGCTGCTGCTGAGGTGTTGAGCTCGCTGAGGGTGCTGATTGGTGGCGGGAACCACAATGCTGGAGCAATCACGGATGTTGTTGGCTAGTCAGGCATGCGAAGCGTGCCCATTTGACCAACTTGGAAGCGGAAGCTCCCGATTGCCAGGCTGATTCCATCGCCCACACACTTTAAAGTCGGGCGAGTGGCCGACGTGTGGACGGGAAAGTCAACGCGCCGAAGAGCTGGTGAATCTACGCTATTGCAGAGTTGTAGATCGCGGTTGATGGGGCCGAAGAAGCCGCAACATCAGCACTCCCAATTCCCACAGACGGCACCAATTGACGAGGGTTTAACTCGTCAATGCCCATTGTTATGGACTTGAGTTTCGGAGAAGGAGGGAGTGCTGGAAGCATCAATCGGCTAGCAAACAAGCACACTGGGACGCAAGGTTTACGCAGGTTCAGGCCTCGTAGAGGTCCCTACTCTTGCTTGTCTGCTCTTGGAATTATCGGAGGAATCGCAGATTACAGGGGCGCACAGATGCAATCTAGCGAGAGTTGTGGAAACTAGGGTTGCATGTGTCCTCCTCGCCGCCCCCTCCTAGCCTTTATATGGATAGGCCAGGTCTCGGGTAGCAGGTCGAGTCGTTTAAAGATTAGGGTTTTCCCTTTAAACTTTCTATCTTTAAACTTCTTCTTGTCTTGCAAGTCATCGAGAGTCCGTGGACCACTCGAAGTCTTCATTGGGCCGTGGCAACGTCGTGGGCTTCCACCGTATCTAGACCATATATACCAAACTCGAGTACCTGCAGGGTATACCCATGTTAGTACCGCTGGCATTTTAGAATTGCATATAATTCTTTATATTAGACTCAAATGGAAAAACTTTCAAAACAATATTTTTTTAATAACTCATATATAACATTGGAATTATTGTATAAACTTATACCATTAAACTTTTGCCTATTCTATTAAAAGACGAAATAATTAATGTCTCTTAATTTGTAAATCGGAATTCGACAAATAATATGTCTAAATCGATCAACGCGACGAGCCCGTTCTAACTATGCATTCCATAATATGAATTGAAGCATGCATCATATAAATATTAAGTATACAGCGATGTTTATGGGAGAAAAACATGAATAAACTTAATAAAATGCTTTGTTCTTGTACCCACACCTCACCCATGCCATGCTATGATATACCATGTAAATTATGCATCATTCCATCATGGCATACTTGTTTGCTTGTTGCATATTATTTATATAATTGTGCAATGTATATATTTCGGCCCTTGTGTGTTTGGTTTTTATCCGGATAGACACTGAGCAAGGAGAATACCAGGAGCCTCAGGAGTATTACACGGATCCTTCCTACCTAGCAACTGAACTGCCAGGCAAGCAATTTGTTGGGTTCGCAGCATAGAAAACAAAAAATTTCCTACGATGGAAACTATACGCCAAGATCTATCTACTAGATACAAGCAACGGGTGGATATACATCCATGGAGGACATACCCTCGAAGACAACAAAGCTTTGTTAACGAGTTGGAAATCGTGGATGATGTAGTCGTACACTTGCCGATCTCAAGATCGTGATGAAGTCCTCTAGGTCCAGCAGCTCTAGCACCATCAAGTCCAGCACCACAAAGTAGCTGTGCATCCGTGATCGCACACACGTTTGGTCCACCGAACAACCCCGCCTCCTTACTCCAGCGATGCAGCGGAAGCAGCAACTCCTTTCTAGATAAAGCCACCAGGAACATGTATCTCGTTAATCCGACACCATGGGGAATAACTAGAGGGAGAAGAAAACCTTCACGAGGAGGTGGTGCGAGATGAGAGGAGGGAGTGGGGGGCCTTTTATAGGGAGAGGGGGGCTGCCCCTCACCATGGCCGGCGGCCAAGGGAGGTGCCCCCACCTCTTCCACATTCATGTGGGTGGAGCTCCCACTCACATAATTAGCCACCCACTCAAAATTCCACTCACGTCCATTAAATTTCCACCAAATTTAATGCAAGTTCTCATTAAATAAAACACTTTTATTTATTTTATTCATAATTTTGTCAATTACATCAATTAACAAACATTCACATAAAACCCCTGCAACATTTCAATATCACATGCAGAACCATTTTCTGCAATTTCACCCGAAACAATTCCGGTTTCCATCAAAATGATTCCAGTGCTTTCTTAAATCTTTTTCTGAAACATATTTTCTCCAAATGGTGTCGGTATCCCTTAAGTGTGTCACCCTACGGTTCGTGAATAATGTAGACATGATCGAGACCCCTCTCCGATCAATAATCAGCAGCGGGACCTGGAGATCCGTACTGACTCCCACATATTCAACGATGACTCTTGTGATCGTGTGAAGCTTTAACGTCGTAACTAAATCCCTTTGTCTCGTGATATATTACATGTCCGAGATTCGATCATCGGTATCCAAATACCTAGTTTGATCTCGTTACCGACATGCACTCTTTTCTCGTTCCCGTGATATAACATTCTAGTGATCACATCACTTGCTTGCAAGCTATTTCAATGTGATATCACCGATAGGGCCCAGAGTATATCTATCCGTCATCGGGATGGACAAATCCCACTCTTGATCCATGAGCCTGAACATAACATCTTCGTAGCACTGAACCCACCTTTATAGTCACCCTGTTACGGTGTGACGTTTGATGTTATCAAGATACTCTTCCGGTGTTAGCAATTAACATGATCTCATGGTCTAAGGACTAAGATTACTTCGTATGATGTTATAGCAATATAAACATAATGACTCTGATCGTAATGCTATACTTCGGATGAATGTTCATCACATCATTCCACCAATGTTGTGACCTTGTTATTAACGACATCCAATGTCCATGATCAGGAAACCTTGATCATCTTGTTAATCAACGAGCTAGTTTATAAGAGAGGCATAACTAGGAACTTTCCTTTTGTTTATTAAACACACATGTATTAACATTTCCAAATTAATACAATTATAGCATGCAAAATAAACATTTATCATAAACAAGGAATAAGATAATAACCACTTTATTATTGCCTCTCGGGCATATTCCCTTCAGACGCCCACTTGCACTAGAGTCAATAATCTAGTTTGAAAGACTTTGCGTATTGAACACCTATGGCTTTCTGGTGTTGCATATATGCGATTACTAGAGGTTTACATAATCTCCGGCTCTGACAGTTTCACTTCCGTGTGTATTTGCATGTCTTTGCGTCTCTACGCATCACTCATTCTCAAATGAGATGGCATTGTATAAATTTGGTCCTTTGGTAGACCTTTAGTTCGTTCAAGTTAAAATATGTTGATATTATTGTCATACAATATATCTTCATAGTATTAGCCCACTTTGAACCACACCTAGTTTGATAACAAACTTCTTAACACAAATGCCCTCCTTTGCTGCTACTATAGCAGTCACATACTTAGCCTTTTGTTGTAGTATCCGTCACAATGTTTCAACTTTGGAACTCATCCAAATCCATCATGGAACATCCTTTCCATTACATTGTGCCACCCATAGTCTAAATTGAGATAAATTTAATTTGTATCTTGTGACAAAACTAGTATCAATGTAACACTTATACATGATATATTCTTAGTTCTTCCAAAGCTCATAAGAATATCTTTACTATCGTCCAATGATCATCTTATGAATCATTCTGGTATGTGCTCATAACATTTAGAGCATAGGAAATATCTGGATATATACATATCACGGTATAATCGATCAAAATATTCATGTGATTTTACTCACCAAGTGTTGAAACACTTGAATCTTGATACAATGCTTTCCATGCAGGAAGAACCTTTCTTGTTGTTTCCATATTGAACCCTTTCAATATATCATATATGTATGTCTGGCATAACCATATTAGTGCCTCAAATCTATCCATATAGACATTGATGCCAAATATTCTGGTTTTGCCCAAGTCTTTCATCGAAATCCTATTTTAATGAAATTCTTAACTTATGTCAATACAAGATACATCATTTCCAGTCAACACCATGTCCTCTACATAGTGTATTAGAAATATGTCTCAGTGCTCCCACTTAATTTCTTGCAAATGCAAGCATCTTCATCATCTCCGATGAAACTCCTTTAACATTTTCATCATGGTGAAGATTCCAACTCCGCTATGATCACTTCAACTATTGAAGTTTGCATGCCCTTTTAGCACCCTTTGAACTAACAAAACCCTTCGGACCGTGTGATGTACACATCCTAGGTAACCATTCTATTAGAAGAACCTTGTTTTGTTCATTCAACTACCATATACCAAATTATATGTATTGGTTGCTACATTAATCCGTCAAGACTAAATATCGCTATAAAGATCAAATCTTGTCATAGTCAACTCCTTGAAGATTGCCGTAAACTTCTTTCTGACATGTCGACTATTTCATAGATGTTAAACATCCATGTCTATTTCTTTATAGATCATAACACGACTGATAGGCTTCACGCCTTTCCGAAGGGTCTTCCAAGTTCAGAAACTTGATTTCTCGTGTATGGATACTATCATGGATTCTATGACTTCTAGTCATTTTATGGAGTCAGGGCCCATCATCACTTCTTTGCATGCAATCGGTTCATCATTGTCAAAACAATAACGACTTCTGTTTCAAATCTTACTATTTGATTCTTACCGACCCACATGGTTCAATAAGAACTCTAATCTCCAAGATTACACCCTTTGAAATCACGGGAGCCATGAGCATTGTGGCCGCCACCAGGACACTTTTCGGCGCTGCGCTACTCAACACATATAGCTAAGGTTCAACAACCTTATCAAAGTTATATTGTCCTCCCACTTAACTTTTCACGAAAAATTCCTTCTCAAGAAACTTGACGTTCCAAGCGACAAACTCTTTTGTCCTCGGTGTTATGGAGGAATTCCCAAAAAATCTTTGGGATAACCTACAAAGACGTGCTTATCCGACTTTGGTTGTAAACATTCTACTTATGCATAACATACCAAAATTTAAGAAAAGACAATTCAGGTTTTATCCCAAACCATAACTCATATGGTGTCATTTCAACGGATCACGATCGTGCTCTTTTCAGTGTAAAAGCGGCAATCTCTAAAGCTTTAATCTTTAAAACATAATGGCAGTTTTATAAATGACACCTTTGATCTTACCATGTCAAACAAGGTTTGATTTGATCTCTCGAACATACCATACTCCTATGGTTTATCGGGAAATGCAAATTCATGGAACAATTCCTGAAATCTTAGGTGTTTTGCTAAACCTGTAACTCAAATATCTTCCTTTATGATCAAATCATAAACTCTTTTATTTTATTGTTACAATGATTTTTCACTTCATCTTGAAAGTCTTTGAACAATTTTCAAATGTTTCATACTTCTTCCTTATTAAGTAAATATATAAATATATTCACTCAAATTTCCAGAGAAAGCATATGAAGCAAAAAGATCCATCGCATATGGCTACACATAATGGACTATATACATCAACATGCATAATATCCAATAAGTTAGTCATCCATTCCTCTTTGGCCTATGGACAGAATTTCAATTATCTCGAGGGAAGTTTCACAAGCATCAATTGATCAAAATCAAAAGACTCCAGAAATCCATCAAGATGGAGTTTCTTCATGTTTACTTTCCATTATAATTCAAACTGCGATGTCACTTCATAAGTGATCTTCCAATCATTTGTCTTACGACATTTTAGCAATAATGTTAATGGATGTGATTTCTCCAACTAGACTTGTAAAAGTTCATCCATCCTTTATGGAATACAGTAATTATTTGAACAACCATTGTTCACATAATACCGGAACAAAATAACAATTATTAAAACAAATCTTGAAGGCTAGGTTTGACGACAACGAAAAACACAATAACACTTTATTTGTTTTCGATGAACATCATCACTTATTCTTTTGCTAGTTACTTAGGCCGTTGCAGTTCATGAATTGTGTTGTTATGTATGACACTTCACACCAATCAATTCGGTATCCAATACCGGTAACCAATACCTTAGAACCACATTGTTTAACAAGCAAGGAATACAACCATAACATGTATATCTTCTATATACCTAAGTTGGACATCTCCAACCTTTTCTTTTCTGCCAAATATTTTATAGATTCTCTTTCAACAATTCCTTTTCTTTTAAAAGAATCTATCAACACCAATAGTGGTGTCATTCACATGACACATAGTACAAAGCGTATATAGTTAAATACTAATACCTTTGGACTTGCACTTTGAAGTGGATCACCATCATCAAATGTTTGGTGTTCTTTCAAAAATCCATTATTTAGTAATTTATTAGTGTAGTAAACATTTTACTTACATCTTCTATTCATCCTTATCATGATCAAGCAACTATAGCCTATAAGGAAGAATCTCGAGTATAATGTTAGTTCCCAACACCTTTTTGGGAGATCCAGATGCCTAGCATCTCCATCCTTCACAAATTCTCATACAATATGAGAACATGTATTTTGCTAAATTATACTCTATCATAATGCAACCAAAAACATTGTTTCAGATATCACAATATCTTCCACTCATGATGGTTCCTGAAACAATTCTTTCAGCTCCTAGATAACCTTGATATTAAAACAATTTTTGAATATCAATACTCATGGAGGCAAACATGATACTTTAGATACTAACATTGGAATTCTTACTCTTTATTTAATACTACTTATTAAACTTCATGGAGTAAATAGAGTTTGCTGAAAGTTTGCAATAGGACTTCTAAACTTTAAATTGACATTCAAAACAATACGATACCAGTTCGTAAAGTAAATATCCAGAATTCTATAGTTCTATTATCTCAATTAAAACTAAGTATAAGGTAGTGAACAAATGCCAATGACTACAACAAATTATGCAAATTCACTTCGATTTAGTTTATGACAAATTGAGTTCGACTAATCCAAATTAGAAATGAACTCCCACTCAAAAACAACATCCCTCGTGCCTTTTTGGTGATTACATGAAGCAAATCCACTACACCAAGTCCGATCATCACGTGAGTCGGTGTAGCTTCAAAGGCGAGCATCAATATGGTCATCACATCAACTATATGACTCATGCTTAACCTTTCGGTCCGTGTTCCGAGGCCATGTCTGTACATGCTAGGCTCGCCAAGTAAGAACCTTAGTATTCGCGTGTGTAAAACTGTCTTACACCCGTTGTATGAAAGCGTATAGTTGGGTACACCCGATCATCACGTGATGTCTCGAAACATGATCCATAAAATGGTGCATACTTAAGGAAGAACACATTTTATCTTGATATTTAAATGAGGGATCATCTTATAATGCTACTAAAAGCACCAAACTAGCAATATAAGATGCAAACATCTAATGTGTAAAGTGACATGATATGGTCCATGCATTTGATATCTACCATTTGCATCGTGGTATGATCTCTGTCATTCCTTTGTGTGTAAGGCCAAGGTCTATGGAACTTACACATTAACTATGTTGTAAGAGTATCTATCATACATCTACTTACAACAATACCATATCAAGACACTAGCCCAACAACGATCTAAACTAGACGCCTCTAATTTATCAATTACAAGTTTTACGTGGCTTAGGGCTTTCGGAGATAGAACCGGTCTTACCTACGAACATGAGCAACAACGAGTATAACCAAGTTATTAGCAACTCGTTGTAAATCAGATATTGACTATAGTAGGCGAGACAGACACCCGCCAGCCACTTATGCAAAACTAGTTGCATGTCAGTCGTGGAACCGGTCTCATGTACGATGACATGTAAGGTTGGTTCGGGCCGCTTCATCCCACTATGCCACCAATATCAAAAATACATAGAAGATGAAATAACATGATCATCATCGCCCACATATAAACATATGTGTACTACCCGTTCAATGCACCTACGCATAGATCAGGCTCTGATACCACTGTTGGGTTCGCAGCATAGAAAACAAAAAATTTCCTACGATGGGAACTATACGCCAAGATCTATATACTAGATACAAGCAACGGGTGGATATACATCCATGGAAAACTTACCCTCGAAGACAACAAAGCTTTGTTAATGAGTTGGAACTCGTGGATGATGTAGTCGTACACTTGCCGATCTCAAGATCGTGATGAAGTCCTTCAGGTCCAGCAGCTCCAGCACCATCAAGTCCAGCACCGCAAAGTAGCGGAGCATCCGTGATCGCACACATGTTCGGTCCACCGAACAACCTCCGCCTCCTCGCTCTAGCGATGCAGCGGAAGCAGCAACTCCTTTCTAGATAAAGCCACCGGGAACATGTATCTCGCTAATCCGAGACCATGGGGAATAACTAGAGGGAGAAGTGAACCTTCACGAGGAGGTGGTGCGACATGAGAGGAGGGAGTGGGGGCCTTTTATAGGGAGAGGGGGGGCAGCCCCTCACCATGTCCGGTGGCCAAGGAAGGTACCCCCACATCTTCCAAATTCATGTGGGTGGAGCTCCCACTCACATAATTAGCCACCCACTCAAAATTCCACTCACCTCCATTAAATTTCCACCAAATTTAATGCAAGTTCTCATTAAATAAAAACTTTTATTTATTTTATTCATAATTTTGTCAATTACATCAATTAACAAACATTCACATAAAACCCCTTGTAACATTTCAATATCACATGCAGAACCATTTTTTGCAATTTCACCCGAAACAATTCCGGTTTCCATTGAAATGATTCCAGTGCTTTCTTAAATCTTTATCTGAAACATATTTTCTCCAAATGGTGTCGGTATCCCTTAAGTGTGTCACCCTACAGTTTGTGAATAATGTAGACATGGTCGAGACCCCTCTCCGATCAATAATCAGCAGCGGGACCTGGAGATCCGTACTGACTCCCACATATTCAACAATGACTCTTGTGATCGTGTGAATCTTTAACGTCGTAACTAAATCCCTTTGTCTCGCGATATATTACATGTCCGAGATTCGATCATCGGTATCCAAATACCTAGTTTGATCTCGTTACCGACATGCACTCTTTTCTTGTTCCCGTGATATAACATTCTAGTGATCACATCACTTGCTTGCAAGCTATTTCAATGTGATATCACCGAGAGGGCCTAGAGTATATCTATCCGTCATCGGGATGGACAAATCCCACTCTTGATCCATGTGCCTCAACATAACATCTTCGTAGCACTGAACCCACCTTTATAGTCACCCTGTTATGGTGTGACGTTTGATGTTATCAAGATACTCTTCCGGTGTTAGCAATTAACATGATCTCATGGTCTAAGGACTAAGATTAGTTTGTATGATGTTATAGCAATATAAACATAATGACTCTGATCGTAATGCTATACTTCGGATGAATGTTCATCACATCATTCCACCAACGTTGTGACCTCGTTATTAACGACATCCAATGTCCATGACCAGGAAACCTTGATCATCTTGTTAATCAACGAACTAGTTTATAAGAGAGGCATAACTAGGAACTTTCCTTTTGTTTATTAAACACACATGTATTAACGTTTCCAAATTAATACAATTATAGCATGCAAAATAAACATTTATCATAAACAAGGAATAAGATAATAACCACTTTATTATTGCGTCTTGGGAATATTCCCTTCACAATTCCCATGCTTGCATACATATAGTACCTATGCTTCTATCTTACTCTTGCATCATTGGGTCGCGATTTCATTAACTGAATCCAAAGTATTGCATAGCCTTTAATTTTAAACCCCACCGAAGCTTGTACCTTAATCCCATGAGCCATTACTATAGGAGTTGTTTGAGCCATGCGAGTCATAGAATTGCATGTGTAGGGTTTGTGCGAGTCGTTGGATAACGAGGTACCTAAACAACTTCACATGAGTAGAGAACTAATGAAAGAGGCATCGGTGATCATTATCTGCTATTTGGTTCTTTAAGCTCACTTATGTCCCGTAGGACCCCGAGTACTTGATTCATGTTCCTTTACTATCGCACTATCCGCATGTGGGACCATGAATCCCCTTTGCCTCAGCTTGATTCACACTTTATTTCTTGGGGCCACAAAGTAGTTTGGGGATTTATTAATATTCCGTACTTATGCCATGACTTTACTTCTTTATTTACGATTGTGCGTGGAGCACCTATACTATTTTGGAATGCGGAGTGTTTTCGCGGTATCGACAAGCCCAGTCACACTTTTGGGTTCCTCGTTTACAGCCATTGACGCAATCCCTGGGTCTGTCTCGGAGCCGGCCAACTTTGTTGCGGGTAGCTTAGTGGGGTGGCCCCCTGAAATGATTTATGAATCCTATGAATTCTTTGTCATGAGGCCTCGTTGCATTTTATTTGGTTCTACTCGAGGTTGATCGTGCATGTGTTGCTATTTGTGCACCCCTGCAAGGTAAATCTTTCTGAAAGCCGTGTCCGCGGTTATGGACGACTTGGAGCACATTTTATCGATCATAGACAAGCATAACTAAAGTACCACCTTTAATTTGACTAAGATATGACTAGTAAATAGAACAATACTCATGGAATGGTTAATAAAATTGCCAACGGATGGGTTGCTCTTCCGCATTCTCATCGGTAAGCGATAAGGAGGATGAGCGAAGTTATTTATGTTTCTTATATAACTATTGCTTTTAATTAACGGGCGTCCATCCATCTCTGTTCGGGCGGATGTGTAGCGGGTCTCTATAGCTCTTTGTAGATATTATCTTTCGCTGCAATTGCGTCACCCCCTGGTTGTTCCCTTTAGATGCATTAAGACTTTTTGAGTACCCCTAGGGTCTCACACGATAAATATTTGGTTCATATGGACAGGTATACTCTCAGGAAGGTTACTGGGTTGAGGAGACAGAGGATGGTGGCAACGACTATCCGGTGTAGAGATTCCGGGGATGGAGATCCATGAGATCTGTGGGCGGGATGTGCTTAATTTCAGGGCATCTTATGCCGATTTGCTTCTTATCCGTACTCGGATCATGTTTTTCGCTTCCGCTTGATACTCTGATGCGTGATGTATGAGGAGATATCCTAAACTATTATATCTATCTAGGATATTTGGATCTTGCCATATGGCGTTGAATATTTATGTTTCTATTGTTTCTAGATGGTGTGACTCTGATGTCTATTGTAAGTCGCAGACATACATGCTCATTTTTGTATGCCGTGGTCGCGTTACATGTCGCTTACGCTGCTCGCTCTTGTCCCGATGTTCTTCGAAGTGGATAAGGGGTAGGCCGGTACCGTTCCCTGCTCCGCATCGACGGGGCTACACGTGGGTGGCCTTGGGCCTCCATAGTAGAATCCCTTGTGCAATTTTTGGTTCATCCAGGCTTGAACTTAGAGTGTAATGTCCAAGGTATTACAATTGGTATCAGAGCCATTCCGCCCTTCAGGGTCTTAGCCAGATGGTCGTTGTCAGTCTAGAAAATATTTTGCTAGCTATGTATACTAGGGAAAAACTAAACATGAGAGTAGGACTGCTTCCATTTTTCTTCTTACCCACCCACCCACCCTTGGTAAGGAAGTGTAAAGTTTGTCTATCCTCTTCTAAAAAATTCAAATTAGGATTCACATGTTTGGGGTTTCCGTAGTACCATAGGATGTGTGTGTACTTCTTTGTCTATCTGTTGCATCCAACCTTGTTGTCGCAATCTGCCTTTGGTTATCAACTGTTGGTACATTCCATACCGACAGGCTTTGTGTAAACCAATGCGATCTATCCGATTCTTTGTAAACCGATGCGATCTATCACACTCTTTGTTACCGATGCGTTATAGTTAGGGGTGTTTGTTCTGTATCTATTTCTCTTTCAGTTGTTTGTAAGAAGGATACGAGTTGGGTTGCGTGTTTTTCCTATTCTTGTGCGAAGTAATGCTTTGAGTGCGGGATGGAGTCATGACCATACCACTACTTTTATCATTCGCTCTTGTACATTGAATGGGTGAAGCTGCTAAGATCTAACTGTTAAGTGGTTTTGCACATCTAGTTGATAATTAAAGCTGAAATTTGCAGAAATTTTTTCTTTGGTAGATTTGTGTTCCACACTCCTTTTTAGTCGTCTGTGATATGCTAACTATCTTCTAGGTCCTATGAACTTTGTTTGATATTTTAATATCATCTTAGTAAATCATATCCTTTAATCTTGGTTAATTTTGTTTTAGTGCTAATTTGGATTATTAATAATTCTCCATCATGGTACTAACGCAAGTTTTTCATCAATAACAGGATGCCTCGCCGCAATGATGATGTACCGGGTTTGCCAGAGCTGGGTGTTGCGCTTGCCAGTTTGGCGAATACTCTGGGAACTATGCAGCAAAACCAGTAGAGGTTCAAGGAGAGCGTCAGGAGGAATGAATTCGCACCACCTCCCCACCGTGGCAGCTTGAAGGACTTTTTGAAGTTCTCCCCACGGCACTTCGAGGTGACCGCTGAGCCACTGGATGCCGACGATTGGCTCCTGGAGATCACGAGGTTACTAGATACTGCAGATGTTGCTGAGCACGACAAGGTCAAGTGTGCTACTCACCTTCTGCGTGGGGAAGCCGCTCTTTGGTGGGAGAGCTATCTAAGAGCAAGTCCTCCTGGATTTTAGCCAACATGGGGACAATTCTCTGATGCTTTCAAAGAGAAGTATCTGCCTGAAATTGTCATGAAGCGCATGAAGGAGGTGTTTCTCAATCTCAAGCAAGGAAGCGACAATGTCAACACCTACATCAAAAACTTTGCAAACTTATCTCGCTATGGGGGTGATGAGGTCTCTGATGATAAGGAAAGATAGAAGAGGTTCCGTCAAGGGCTAAATGCTTCAATCAAATATGCTCTCACTCATACCACTCCAGGCTCATTGCTCAAGCTTCAGCAAGCAGCTCTTCAATAGGAGGCAAGTAAACAGGTATATGATGATTCTAAGAAGCACAGTCAGGACACATCTGGTTGTTCAGCAATGGTAACTCCTTCTAAGTGCCGTGTGTGGGTTCCTAATACCGCACTGTCGCTCCCTGCTCCGCCAAGACCCTCAAGCTACTCGACAAGGCCACCAAACTACTTCAACGCTGATCCTAGGGGCTACAACCACAACTACCCTAGAGCGCCGTATGGTGGAGTCCCTGGCTACTCTACTCCTCATCCGAGTGGCGCTTGTTTCTCGTGTGGGAACACTAGACACCAGCAGTGGAACTGTCCTATGTACAACAAGGCTCTTCCTCCTCCACCTCCAAGACCTGCTACAACAATTGCTCCTCGTGCACCTGCACCACGGGCTCTCAACATCAACACTAAGCCCGGGTCCACTGTTGCTCACGCCAACAACATCAACATGGTTCAAGCTAAACATGCACCTAGAGTTGTGATGGGTACGCTTCCCGTTAACTCAGTCCCTACACGAATTTTATTCGATTCTGGTGCATCACATTCTTTTGTGTCTCACAAGTTTGCAAATGAACATGAGCTAGCTACAGATTCTCTTCCTAAATGTTTAATGGTTCTCTCTCCTGGAGCAATAATGGCATCTTCAAAGATCAGTCATGGCAATCAAATTCAAATTGGTGGTTCTTCATTTATGGCATCTTTGATTATTCTGGGTAACTCAGATATTGATGTCATATTGGGCATGGACTGGTTGAAAGCCAATGAAGCTATGATTGATTGTGCTGAACACACGGTTTCATTGAAAATTCCTGAAGGCCACATAGTCTATTCTCCAAGGCAAACTCCTTCTATTCAGCTCTACTCTTTGGGTATCCAAGATGTTGATGTTATGGAAGCCTTGCAAAATGTTCCTGTGGTCTGTGAGTTCCCAGATGTGTTTCCAAAAGAGCTACCAGGCATGCCTCCTGACCGAGAGGTCGAGTTTGTGATTGATCTTGAACCTAGAACCACTCCTATCTCCAAGCGGCCTTATAAAATGGGTCCTGCAGAGTTGGCCGAACTCAAACGAAAGCTTGATGAACAAGAGAAGTTGGGTTTCATTCAGCATAGCACTTCCTCTTGGGGCAGCCCAACAATCTTTGTGAAGAAGCGAGACCGGACTGGTCGACTTTGTGTTAACTACCGAGCTCTCAATGCAAAAACCATCAAGAATAAATATCCCCTTCCGCGGATCAATGACCTCTTCGATCAACTTGCAGGAGCACTGGTATTCTCCAAGCTTGACTTGCGAAGTGGATATCATCAAATCAAGATTCACAAAGAAGATGTTCCCAAAACAGCTTTCACCACTCGCTATGGCCTGTACGAGTACACGGTCATGTCCTTCGGCCTCACCAATGCTCCCGCTACATTATCAAGGCTTATGAATTCAGTTTTCATGGAGTATCTTGATAAGTTCGTGGTGGTCTATCTTGATGACATCCTAGTCTATTCCAAGTCAAAAGAAGAACATGCGGAACATCTCTGTTGTGTACTTATCAAGCTTCGTGAGAACCACCGCTATGCAAAGTTCTCCAAGTGCGAATTTTGGCTTCCTGAAGTCACCTATCTGGGGTACATCATTTCTGCTAAGGGCATTACCGACAACCCAGAAACTGTTCGGACAATTGTTGAGTGGCTTCCACCCAAAAATGTGAAGGAAGTTCGGAGTTTCCTTGGATTGGCTAGCTATTACCGTCGCTTCGTTCAGAACTTTTCAAAACTTGCTAAGCCTCTTACCGATCTCCTCAAGAAAGGAAAGAAATTTCTTTGGTCATCGGCGTGTCAAGAAAGCTTTGAAACACTCAAGGAAAAGCTCACTTCAATGCCTGTCTTGATTCCTCGAGATACATCAAAACCGTTTCAGATCTTTTGTGATGCCTCTCTCCAAGGACTTGGCGTGGTCCTCTTGCAAGATAAGCAAGTCGTTTCTTATGCTTCCCGTCAGTTCAAAACTCATGAGCTCAACTATCCAACACATGATCTTGAACTTGCAGCAGTTGTCTTTGCTCTGAAAGTATGGAGGCATTACTTGCTTGGAAACCATTGTGAGATCTTTACTGACCACAAAAGCCTGAAGTATATCTTCACTCAGCCAGACCTCAACCTTCTCCAAAGGAGATGGATTGAAACCATCAACGACTTTGATCTTTCGATCAACTACACTCCAGTCAAAGCAAATGTGATGGCCGATGCCCTCAATCGTAAGGCATATGTGAATAACCTCTTGATCAAAGAAGATGAACCTCCCTTGTGTAAGGAATTCCGTAAACTCAACCTCGAGTTTGTACCCCATGGCTATCTTGCCAGCTTGGTAGCTACTCCTTCCTTGGAAGAAAAGATTCACTCAACTCGGCTTGATGATCCTTTCTATAAAGAATTTGCCATAAAATCTCAGAATCCTAAGTATGAGTCTTATCACCTGGATGATCAGGGCACTCTTTTCTATGATCACTGGATGATTGTTCCAGAACTTCCCGGCATAAGAGAGCAAGTCCTCAAGGAAGCTCATGATTCTATTTTTTCTATCCATCTTGGCAGCACAAAGATGTACATATACCTGTAAACACAGTATTGGTGGCCTGGTTTGAAACGATGTTGTGCCAAGTATGTCTCGGAGTGTGATGTCTGCCGCAGAGTAAAAGCTGTCCATCAAAAACCTTCTGGCCCTCTTCAACCATTGAAGCCTCCAGAATGGAAATGGGAGAAAGTGGAAATGGACTTCATAACTGGCTTTCCAAGGTCACAGAAAGGCAACAATGCAATCTTTGTTGTCATCGACAGGCTTTCTAAAGTTGCTCACTTCTTTCCCGTCAAGGAAACAATTTCTCCAAGTCAGCTGGCTGAGCTCTATATCGATAGAATTGTCTCTCTATATTGGGTTCCTCTTGAGATCAGCTTAGACCGTGGAAGCATCTTCACTTCCAAGTTCTGGGAAAGTTTCCAAAATGCTTTGGGAACAAAGTTGAACTTTAGCACAGCATACCACCCTCAGTCGCAAGGACAAGTTGAAAGGATCAATCAGATTCTAGAAGATATGCTTCGTGCTTGCGTCATCTCTTTCAGCATGAAGTGGGAAGAATGCCTTCCTTATGCTGAGTTCTCCTACAACAACAGCTTCCATAAAAGTCTCAAGATGGCACCATTTGAGGTTCTCTATGGCCGCAAGTGTCGAACTCCGATTGGTTGGTCGGGCGCAGGTGAAAGGAAATTCTTTGGCCCCGACATTGTCACTCAAGCGGAGAAAAGGTTCACATCATTCTTGAAAATTTGAAGGTTGCTCAAAGTCGCCAGAAGAGCAACTATGACGGAAAACACACGAACATGGAGTATGTCCCTGGTGATCTCGTTTACCTTCGTGTCACTCCCATGAGAGGCACACACCGCTTCGGTATCAAAGGCAAGCTGGATCCCAGATACATCGGTCCTTTCAAAATCCATGGCAAAAGAGGAGAAGTGGCTTATGCTCTCGAGCTTCCCGAAAAACTCAAGGCTCATGATGTCTTCCACATCTCTAAACTGAAGAAGTGCTTCAAGGATCCCGACAGGACCGTGGATCACGAGCTTATCAATCTCCAAGAAGACCTCTCCTACAAAGAGCACCCTGTCAAAATTCTTGAAGTCGCGGAACGGAAGACTCGCAACAAGTCTATCAAGTTCTGCAAGGTGCAGTGGTCGCACCATTCCGTTGATGAAGCCACTTGGGAGCGTGAGGACGACCTCCGTTCCGAGTACCATGTTCTCTTTGAGTCTTCTTCTTCCTAGAATCTCGGAGCGAGATTCCTGTTTAGTGGGGGAGAGTTGTAGCATCCCATCTGTCTAACATCTGTAATGCTACATGGTTTAATAATAAGATGCTACTTCCTACATGTTTATCATTGCATCATCTTTATATCATGCTCATGTCATCATGCCACCTTGCATTTGAGCATCATATAAAAACCTCTTTCATTTGGTTCTTCCCTCATAATGCATTTACCCTATTATATGTATTTGCCTCTTGATATATTGTATTTGCTTCTTGATAAATTGTTGAATGCCCAAGTTGAGTTGGGGGCATATCTTTTTTTGAATCCATCATATAATTCCACCATCCAGACTACATATGAGTATTTGCATTTCTTTGGGTATTATATCTACCTCATATGTATTAAGATGGATCCACTTCTAATTCTGCATGCTCCCATATATGATCTCTATTGTTTTCACAATATCAATTATGAGGAGACACATGGCCACCTTTGCATGTCATGTGAGTAGAAATGCTTCTATTAAGCTCCCCTATGGTTTTAGTTATTATATGCTCATGTATGATCCTATCTTTGGCTCCAAGTTGATCTAGTGGAAAACACACACTATTAAGGCCATTTAGTTTCATGTATGTGCATATGATAATTATTCTCATATGATATGCAAGCTTGTGGTTTTGTATGGGGTATAAACTCAAATTGGAATGCATGTATGGGAGATATGGCCACAATATCCTCTATTTGTCTTCACAACTAGTACTTGGTCATTATGGATCATGCATGGCCCCTGCAACATCATCATTCCTCCTCCCTTATTTCTTTCATGTAAGTTTATTCGAGGTTATTTAAATCTTGGTGGATTTAACCCACAGGGGCATCTTCCGCACAACAAGTGATCATCTCTCCCTCCCTCTAGCTATCTGCTATTTTGTTTCCTACCTACATCTCCATTCCAGTATTTATTGCGCAAAGGAAATATATATGTGGACATCCTCCTCGGACCGTCCTTCTCTACCTTTTATCTCACTTGAGGTGTTTCCTGCCTCTCTATTCAATGTCCTCGCAAAGCAGTTTTCAACATAGTACAATTTATGCTAGAAATCCTCTTGTATCAATCCCAAAATTTTTATTCCATACGCCTTCTTTATCTGTGTTTTTGCTCAAAACTATCAATCTTGAATGCTCTACCGATGCTAGTGTTTCTATGTCCCCTTGGCTTCAACTGTTCTTGGTTTTTGTTTCCAATCAGAGTTTTACTTTTCTAAACTCTGGATAGTTTTGAGTCTGATCTGGGTTCCAGTCTAACAACATCAGCAGTGTGTCTGAGGTTCAGTCAGCGGTAGCAGCTCTACCGCTAGCAGCATCGCCAGATTTTCGGCCCACCCCGGTCCCAACTCCCGCCAACCCGGAGCAGCGACCGAGCGCTTCCGTCCGTGTATCGCTTCAGCAGCTCCGTTACTGTTCATCTCCCTTCCGTTCTCCTCCGTTCAGTGTCAGAGGGGAAGCATAGATATGGAGGAGCAGGTGTCCGTCGACCCCGTCTTCCCCATCTCCTCCTCTCCTACTTAGCCCCCTAGACGAGCCCCCGAACCCTAGACCCCCTCCTGCCCTACCGCCGCAGCCCCGTCCTTCTCCTGCCTCCCTCCACACCACCACTAGTCACCACCACCTCCAACTCACCATGGCGCCGCCACGTTAGGCCGCCCCTGTCCAAACCGAGAGAACCGGAGGATGCGCCTCGAATCCGTGAAGCTTCCCCTGTACCAGATTGTCCCACACGCACGTATTTGACGTCAATTTCATCTTCCCCACCACTGGCTGCGACCACATCATTGACGATTCCGGCCACCACGTCCTCCTCTGACTTCTCCTACCTCAACAACGACCCTCCTGGTGAGCTATAGCTTCGATTCCCCTTCCTAATCAGCATGCTAGTGCTCCTTATCTTCTGGTCCAGAGCGATCCCGTCACGGATGCCATGAGGCCAGAGCCGCTCGTGCTTTGTATATTCAGAAACGAGGTGTTTGTCTGTACTTCAGTAAAATGCCCAAAAGCTTCACTGAATTAGTATAGAATCCTTGGTGTTCCCTTTTGTACATCATCTGAGGAGTAGCGTAGTGGCTCCATCCGATACTAGCATTCTAGATCTTAAGTTCGAATCCCTGGCCGGTGTATTTTTTTTTGTGGTCTCTGAAACCAACCGGGGAAGTTTCAGTTTTGTCAGGTACATAACATTTGCTTGTTACTTCAAAGGAAAAACCGTACCATGTCAATCTTTGTTAGTCTACTGGTTGATACCCGAGATTGCAAGCGTGAGGTCTAGGTATCAAATCCAACCAGGGCCAATTGTTTCATTTTTGTCATAATTCAGTTATCGTTTTTGCAACCCAAACACCAGTCTTCTCCTGTTAAATATACATAGGCTCCAGCTTGTCCTTTTAGCACAGTACCCCTGGCATTTTAGAATTGCATATAATTCTTTATATGAGACTCAAATGGAAAAACATTCAAAACAATATTTTTTTAATAACTCATATATAACATTGGAATTATTGTATAAACTTATACCATTAAACTTTTGCCTATTCTATTAAAAGACGAAATAATTAATGTCTCTTAATTTGTAAATCGGAATTCGACAAATAACATGTCTAAGTCGATCAACGCGATGAGCCCGTTCTAACTATGCATTCCATAATATGAATTAGCATGCATCATATAAATATTAAGTATACAACAATGTTTATGGGAGCAAAACATGACTAAAAACTAAATAAAATGCTTTGTTCTTGTACCCACACCTCACCCATGCCATGCTATGATATGCCATGTAAATTGTGCATCATACCATCATGGCATACTTGTTTTCTTGTTGAATATTATTTATATGATTGTGCAATGTATTTATTTTGGCGCTTGTGTGTTTGGTTTTTATCCGGATAGACACTGAGCAAGGAGAATACCAAGAGCCTCAGGAATATTACCCGGATCCTTCCTATCCAGCAACTGAACTGCCAGGCAAGCAATTCCCCATGCTTGCATACATATAGTACCTATGCTTCTATCTTACTCTTGCATCATTGAGTCGCGATTGCATTAATTGAATCCCAAGTATTGAATAGCCTTTACTTTTAAACCCCACCGAAGCTTGTACCTCCATCCCATGAGCCATTACTATAGGAGTTGTTTGAGCCATGCGGGTCGTAGAATTGCATGTGTAGGGTTTGTGTGAGTCTTTGGAAAACGAGGTACCTAAACAACTTCACATGACTAGTGAACTAATGAAAGAGGCATCAGTGAGCATTATCTGCTATTTGGTTCTTTAAGATCACTTGTGTCCTGTAGGACTCCGAGTACTTGATTCCTGTTCCTTGACTATCGCACTATCCGCATGTGGGACCATGAATCCCCTTCGTCTGAGCTTGATTCACACTTTATTTCATGGGGCCACAAAGTAGTTTGGGGCTTTATTACTATTCCGTACTTATGCCATGACTTTACTCCTTTATTTACGATTGTGCATGGAGCATCTGTACTATTTTGGAATGCGTAGTGTTTTCGCGGTATCGACAAGCCCAGTCACACTTTTGGGTTCCCAGTCATTTACAGCCATTGACGCAAACCCTGGGTCCGTCTCGGAGCTGGCCAACTTCATTGCGGGTAGCTTAGTGTGGTGGCCCCCTGAAATGATTTATGAATCCTGTGAATGCTTTGTCGTGAGGCCTCGTTGCGTTTTGTTTGGTTCTTCCCGAGGTTAATCGTGCGTGTGTTGCTATTTGTGCACCCCTGCAGGGTAAATCTTTCTGAAAGCTGTGTCCGCGGTTATGGACAACTTGGAGCATAGTTTCTCGATCATAGACAAGCATAACTAAAGTACCGCATTTAATTTGACTAAGATATGACTATTAAATAGAACAATACTGATGGAATGGTTAATAAAATTGCCAACGGATGGGTTGCTCTTCCGCATTCTCGTTGGTAAGCGAGAAGGAGGATGAGCAAGGTTATTTATGTTGCTTATATAACTGTTGCTTTTAATTAACGGGCGTCCGTCCATCTCTGGTTGGGCGGATGTGTAGCGTGTCTTTATAGCTCTTTGTAGATATTATCTTTCGCTGCAATTGCGTCACCCCCAAGTTGTTCCCTTTAGATGCATTAAGACTTGCTGAGTACCCCTAGGGTCTCACATGATAAATATTTGGTTCAGATGCATAGGTATACTCTTAGGAAGGTTACTGGGTTGAGAAGACGGATGATGGTGGCAACGACTATCCGGTGTAGAGATTCCGGCGATGGAGATCCATGAGATCTATGGGTGGGATGTTCATAATTTTAGGGCATCTTATGCCGATTTGCTTCTTATCCGTACTCGGATCATGTTTTCCGCTTCCGCTTGATACTATTATATTTATCTAGGATATTTGGATCTTGCCGTATGGCGTTGAATATTTCTGTTTCTATTGTTTCAAGATGGTGTGACTCTGATGTCTATTGTAAGTCATAGACATATATGCTCATTTGTGTATGTTGTGGTCACGTTACCTGTCGCTTACGCCGCTCGCTCTTGTCCCAATGTTCTTGAAAGTGGATAAGGGGTAGGCCGGTACCGTGCCCTGCTCCGCTTCGATGGGGCTACACGTGGGTGGCCTTGGGCCTCCGCAGTAGAATCCCTTGTCCACTTTTTGGTTCATCCAAGGTTCAACATAGAGCGTAATGTCCGAGGTATTACACCTTTGCACAAGGGAGTGTAGGATCTTAGAGTTTAAAGTCGTGGTTAGATTTCTATCTTAATTACTTTATTATACTTACGGATGCCTTCAAGGGGTATAAACATAAATATGTATTAGTCCTACGAAGGTCGGTATATTAGCACAGGTTCACCCACACAACACTTATCAAACTAAAGAAGATTAATCAACTATACAAAGTGAAAGCACTTGACGATATTCCTGTGTGTCCTCGAGAATGTTTGGTCATCTTAAGTAATACAACCGGCTTGTCCTTTGCTAAAGAAAGGATTGGGCCACTTGCTGCATTTATTATTATTGTCTTTTATTTACTCGTACTTCATTTATCTGCATCATCGAAAACCCCTAATAATCCGATTACTAAGTATTTACAGAGAATTCCTTCTCCAAGCCACTCGTCAACACCTTCTGCTCCTCGTTGGGTTCGGCACTCTTACGTATCAAAAATACTGCGACACACCCCCTATACTTGTGGGTCATCAAGAATATTTTCTAGCACGTTGCCGAGGAGTGAAGCGCTATTGGAGAGTGGAACTTGTAAAGGAAACTTCTACTGTGAGTATTGTTTATTTCTGTTAGTTACTTTATTTCTATATGGATAATTCACTTAGTTTCTTATTTCATAATGCTACTACCACTTCTAAGGTAGTAGATGAACCACCACCTACTGAAAATGATACTTTTAAGATACCTACAAGAATTATTGATCGTGTTATGGATAACTACTATTTTGGAGGTGGAACTGTCCATCCCGATGATCATTTGCACTTTATACACGAATTATGCGGGTTGTTCAAGTGTATAGGTATTACAACAGATCAACTCAAGAAGAAGTTATTCTCATTATCACTGAAAGGAAGAGCTGAGGAATGGTATAAGCTTCTGAAGAATGGTCAATCTCTTGAATGGGAGGAAGTAGTGCCTCTATTTTATTCAAAATTTTATCCTCCTAGTGAGATTCATAAAGATCGGAATCAAATATACAACTTTTGCCCTCTTGATGGAGAGAGTACAACTCAAGCTTGGGGGAGATTAAAGTTACTAATGCTCAAATGTCCTATTCATGAGCTCCCCAACAATATTATTATCAATAACTTTTATGCAAGACTTTCTCTTCATGATAAGGATCTACTGGATGCTTCTTATGCTGGATGATTTACACGCATGGAAGAAGAAGCTAAATGGGATTTTCTAGACTGTATTCAAGACAATGCTGAAGCATGGGAGAATGATAAAGGAAGAAAGTCAGGTATAAATTATGATTATGAATGCATTGAATCTTTTATGGGAACTGATGACTTTCAGAATATTAGTAATGCTTATGGTCTATACTCTCAATCTATCGCAAGTTATTTTAAGGCATTTGCTTCTTATATTGAAATTCCTAAAAAAATGGAACAAGTATCATGCGCCATATAAAGATGTTCCTGCTAGAAATACTAAAGTTTATACTACTAATTATATTTTACCTGAACCTTACATTGAGATAATGCCTTTCCTAGTCAAGGTAAAGGAACATTCTATGATATCTAGTATGGTTAATGAAAGTACAAATAAAGCTATTGAACCTAAGGAACAAATAGTTGTTGAACCTGAAATAGCAAATGTGCAAGACTTTGTCACTAAATATGTAGAAGATGGACACACTATCCTCTGTAAGGATACTTCTAATATTGTTTCACAAAGTAGTGTTATGAGAGCTAGTGTCCCTGTGTTTTCTGTTAGAATAAGTGATCATTACTACAATAGTTCAGGTGATAGTTATATCGTTAAATTTATGCACGATGCTGAAAGTTACTATGAGAGAGGGAAAAGTGCTCTTGTGCATCTCAATAATATTAAGTTTCCTCGCTTTATGCTGAAAGTCTTTATGTTGCACTTACTTTGCCCTCCTATGCTAGCAGCCTCTGGTTTCGACAATTTATTTTCTTACAAAATTCCCTTGCATAGGAAGTGGGTTAGACTTAAACATGTGTATTTTTCTTCCTGATGCTCTCTTTTACTTCAATTCACACTCTTATGTGAGCATCTTTGAAATTATCATGCCCATCTTAATGGCTATAAGGAAAGAGCTTTTTGGGAGACAACCCAATATATTTTTTCTTTCAGTTTGTTTTTTATTTGAGTCTTGGAAGTTATTACTTCGGTAATAACCTCTCCTTATCTTTTTTGTTTGGTTTTTGTGTCAAGATCAACCTCTAATGAGAGAGAAGTAATATTTGGGAAAGTTGTTGTCCCGAAACAGATTTTTGTGCTTCGCTGTAAAATTTGTGAAAATCTCTGTATGTCGGATTGAGCTGTAATTTTTTGTGCTTCTGCCCCAGGTTGTTATTTAACTTTCGTTAGTTTTGCACTTTTTTATTTGAGCAACAGAAGATTTTCGACAAAATTGATCTTTACATGCTGGTATGTTTTGACAGATTTTTGCCACTCTTGCATTTGCCTCTTAAATCGATTTCCTTTTTGAATTCCTCTTGGACTTTCGGAAGGAGTTGCTACAGTAGCTTATGTTTTGATGGATTTCAGTTAAAATTGAACTTAAAAGGTTTATTATCTTGCATGCACTAATGCTGCTAATGAGAATTGTGTGAAGGTTTGTGTGAAAGAAATTTCCAAGTTGTAGGAGGAAATGGTGTAATGAGATGGTGGATGGTTAAATGACTCAAGTAATATGTGTATGAAGATAAAGAAATTGATGTTATTCAAGTGGTGACTCTGGAAAATTTTATCAAAGACCAAGTTAAGAGACCTACAGAGTCCGTTTTCGAATAGGTAATAGTTTTGGTAAGAAAGGGTTCGCGAAAAATCTGTCAAGTTATATTTTTGCAGTTTTTATCTAACAAGGAAAGCAATGAGTCGAAAGAGGGACGGAAACGGAGCCCTGGTAGCTCACACCACCCCATGGCGCGGGCCCACCTGGCCGCGCCACCAGGGGGTGTGGCCACCCAGGAGCCCGTCTCCGACCCGTTTTCTCCCAATACTTTCCTTTTGTTGTAAAACTTTGTAATATATTGTCGTGGTGGTGTCACGACAGATGCCATGGATAGGCTAAAGGTGGGGACTAATACACGCTAGGGAAATCCAGGGAGGGATAGTGGAGTGATTCTCCACACAGAAGTTTGTATTGCTATATCTCCAAGATTACAAGTGCTCCTTGAGCTGTATTGGCGAGAGGAGGAAGAAGGTGCTCTCTTACTCTTGCCTATTATCTTGCCCAAGAACCCTAGATCAACTAGTGCTATGGAACTCCCAAACCAACTAGTGCTTAACCAACCCCCTCTACCAGAACCCTAACCCCCCTTATATAGAGGAGGTTCGGTCCTGGCCTAGGGCATACGTGGAG
Organism: Avena sativa; assembly: GCA_916181665.1. NCBI lineage: Eukaryota > Viridiplantae > Streptophyta > Magnoliopsida > Poales > Poaceae > Avena > Avena sativa. The sequence continues at coordinate 360,833,183 of OV702291.1, read as the reverse complement.
GCATATTCCTAAGAATATGCCCCCTCCCAAAGTGGTAACCCGACCGGGGTACTTTCCCCCGCGTCACACATGCTTTAGCGACGTAAGCCTCTGCGGCGCCCGCGTCAGCCGACGGGAGCGTCGTCACCCTTGTCGGCCATGACCCGGTGGTCCCGCCCTTGCTTTATTCGCTCATGCACTACGTACCGGACCTTCTTTTTTGACCAGAGAGATTCCTTCCTTCTCCTAGAAGCTAAGCGAGGATCCGGATCATAGTAGATCCGACCACACCTATTCCTGCATATAAGTTAGACAGGCATTTCCGACTTACTCCTTAAGTCGGATGAGACAACGTTAGGCGACCCCCCTGGTCCGGGCTACTCCGTGATCTGGCCTGCCTTGAGGTGACTCGGCCAGCATCCGCTTTGACCTTGCCGAACCTCGGCTAACTCGGCCCTTATACCCCGGAGTGACCCTACCCGGGGGTATCCCCCCAACATTAGTCCCTGAAGCTGGTGCGGTCTTAGCTGCCTTGGCCGCTAAGGCCACATCAGGTTCATTTATGTCCGAGCCTCAGACATAATTCCGGGTTAGCTCCTTATCTCGGATTATATGGATTTACGTTCCCTTTGCATGTTCCAAGTTTTCACTTGCCGGCCGGGTCACCACTTTGGCTCGGATCCCATGGTTATCATCGTTTGATCCGGGCCCCGTTTCCTTCTCTCATACGCCAACCCATGTGGAGGCTAATCATTGCCTCGTCTTATTTTAAGGGCCTACATAGTAACCGCCTCAGTAATTGTCAGTTATCACTGTGCGTGGGTCACGTCATGCCTGCCTCCTCGTTTACCGCAACAGCGTGTCGCGTCATGGGATTGCTCATACTCTGTGGCCCCCTGTGTGGCCTTTCTCTGATTGGCTAATGCCGGTGATACACGGCCACACCGTGTGGCTCGCCGGCGCAGCGCGATCCCACTCATCGATCACTGGGGGTGGTTAAATAGGGGAGGGGCGCGTCCCTTAGCGTTTTTCCACCTCTCCGCCCCTTTGCCCGTTGCGTTTTCTCCTTCGTCTTCCCTACGACCACGCCGCCGCCGGTGCTTTCTAGCAGCAGCGCCGCCGCCGCACCTCCCCGTGCCTCCGCACCGCAGCCACCGGTGCGCAGCTTCTTCGCCACGGGTCCACACCAATCTAGGCCTCAGATCCCCGCCGCCGCTAGCTCCAGCGAGGATAGCGGATACGAGATGACGGAGGAGGAGCTCGTCGTCGCCGAGCAGGAGATGGAGGAGGACGCTGGCGCGGCGGACCGCGGCACGTGGGCCGGGTCATGGGTTTGTCAAGATGACCTTGACTGGCTCTACCGGACCAGGTGCATTCCCGCCGGCGTCACCGCTCGTCTCCCCTCCTCGGAACTGGCCCCCTCACCCAATCCGGGTGAGTTTGTTGTATTCCTGTCCCACTTCCAACGGGGATTTGGCCTTCCGGTGAGCGATTTCTTCCGGGATTGGGTTAGGACATACCACCTGCAGCCGCACCATCTCCCAGCAAACGCTATCACCTCTCTTTCTGCCTTTGCCTCTACGATCGAGGGCTACACCAGACTATGGCCCATGAAGGTGCTGTGGATCCGGTTCTTCGGCCTCCGTCGCAACATTGTCCCCAATATCCACGTTGAGTCGGAGGACAAGCAGCTCACCCAGTTCGGAGCTGCCTCCACCTCGCCCTGGAGGTTTTCGGTCTTTCCCCGGGTTACCAGGCTTGACTCCTGCAAAGGATGGGCCCGGACCTTCTTCTACATCCGGAATGAGGGTACCGAAGACTTGATTCGGTTGCTGCCCTACGCTCCGGGTCTACCTGACACGGATTTCTGGGAGGAGGTCCCCAAGAAGCCTACCGCTCTGGCCAACCAAGTTAACAAGAGGTTCGCGGAGCTGAAGAAGCTCGGATTGCACAACGAGGATTATATGATCATGTTCGTGCGCAACCGAATCTCTCCCCTCCAGAAGCGCACCCACAAGTTGTGCCACATGAGCTTCGGCCGCGACCCCAACCGAACCTCCTCCTTCAAGTTGAGAAACACGGAGATCTTTCGCCGGGTTAAAGCTCTTTTCACCACCCACAAGGATTTCTCCGCCGAATGGACGTGGGGAATCGAGCACTACTGCCGTGACAGGCTCCCTCCCGCAGTAAGCTTCACGGGGTAAACTTATTTCGGATCAAGTATGTGTCGGTTTTTGTCATATTTTTGACTTTGCTCTTTGTGCTTTTTCTCAGCTGTTTCTTCAGCAAACTCTCGAGGATGGCATGGATCCGACCCTTAAGTGGGCGCCGGACCGAGAAATCCCGGATGAGGAGGAGTCGGACCAGGAGATGTTCCTCCCTATGACCGACGCCACCAAACGACCCAGCGGTAAATTCTCTTCTCTTAGAGATTGGCCCGATGATGAGGATGACTCGGATATCGACGTGATTGAACCTGTTGAGGCTGTCCCTCTTTCTTTTGCCTTTTCGGCATCAGCTAACCCTGGTGGGCATATCCACGAGGATCCTCCACTTGCTACGGGTGAGCCGGTTCCGGTGGCGTCGAAGAAGAAGCGCGGAGCCACATCAAGTTCTTCCTCCGAACCTTCTCAGCCCACAAAAAGGCAAAAGAAGGCCGGAGACAAGACTGCCTCCAAGCGGGCAGGCAAAGCCCTAGCATGGAGGGCCCGGAAACCCAAGGAGGCCGAAACCTCGGATGCGTAAGTCATTTCTCATTGTGTAACTCACTTTTCCTTGCATCGCGGTAATTTCACTCCTAACATTATTCTCTTTTTCAGGCCTCCTGTGGAGGTCCCTCAGAGCGGATCGAGCATCTCTTCTCCCCTTCGGTCCGGCCCTTCTCCTCCTCGTGACGACGAGTCACGCCCGCTGAGCCCTATTCCGGAGGGCTCTGCGGCTGCTCCGGGTTCTACAGTACCTCATCGAGAGGAACGCGACCTCGGAGCAGGAGGGGTCGGTTTGGCCGAGGCGACGATGTCCACCACTTCGGCATTGCCGCAACTAGCAACCACCGAGTCTACCGCAACACCAGCACCAACAACAGCTCCAGTACCAGCTACCGAGCCAGCACCTGTCCCGGCACCAAGGAAACCCACAGCAGCTCCAATGCCAAGTTCTTCTGCCTCGTCCGAGTCATCTCAGCCTCGGTGAGGAACTATTCCAGCAACTTCCAAAGGGAAGTCCACCGTGGTTACTTCTTCCCAGCAAGCTAAGGGCAAGAAGGCTCCGGATACTGCCAAGTCTACATCCGTCGAGGCCGGGCTGCGAACCCTGTCGTCGATGGTTCCGAAGAAATCACCAGCAGCGACGGATGTTCCTGCCGAGCCAACAGATGCGCAGCAGATGGTTCTGCACACCAGCCTAGCTCTTGCTCTAGTTGAGAGGAAGGAAGCTCATGCGAAGGGCTTGGTGGCACCGCACATGCCCACTAGCGAACGGTACCCTCCGAGCCTTATCGAGTTCGTCATGAACTGGAACAAGGCGGAGTTCGTCCACAACGACAATCTCCCGGAAAAGTTCGGCCCCGCAGAATTTTCTGCCCAGATGAATACTGCCGCCAAGGCAATTAACCTCGCGGGGCGAATGATGGAGGTATGTCGTTTCTCCTTTACATGCTGTAGATAATAATCATTAGTCCCCGAGCCTCCGTTGGAGTAGCTTGTTACTCAGCCGGATGCTCATTAGAAAACTAACATAGCTGCATGTAAACTTCAAATGTGCACACACCTAGAGCCGTGTTAAGTTCCACTTGGCCCGGATCTTACACACTTCGAATATGCACACACCTAGAGCCGGGTTAAGTTCCACTTGGCCTGGATCTTACACACTTCGAATATGCACACACCTAGAGCCGGGTTAAGTCCCACTTGGCCCGGATCTTGCACACTTCGAATATGCACACACCTAGAGCCGGGTTAAGTTTCGCTTGGCCCGGATCTTGTACACTTCGAATATGCACACACCTAGAGCCGGGTTAAGTTCCACTTGGTCCGGATCTTACACACTTCGAATATGCACACACCTAGAGCCGGGTTAAGTTCCACTTGGCCCGGATCTTGTACACTTCGAATATGCACCAAGTTAATTTTACACTTCTGTACTTCTTTCAGGTAACCACCAATCGGTGGAGCGCTGAATTTCAATGCCTGCTTGATACCCACAAGATCCTGCGCGCAAAACATGTTGCACTTGGTGCAGAACATGAAAAGAGAGGTAATTTTCTCCCTCGGCACCTCTCCGTTTTTCTTCACTTTCTTCCGCCGGACTAATCTCTTCATTCGGTTTCTGCAGCTGGGGTGGAGGCTGAGAACAAAATTATGCGGAAGAACTTGGAGGAAATCCGGGGTATGTTCTCTTTTGTTCGACTTTGTAGTGTTTTCCATTTCTTCTTCTCCTTGGCTCGGCACACATTCACTCCTCGGCTCTGCCGGGTCAACATACTATTTCAGCATTGCTTGAGGATATTGTGCCCGTGCCTGATATGATGCTGCATTTTCTCGAACAAGTAGGGCAGCATCAGGCCGAGCTGAAGAAGAAGAATGACGAGCTTGCTCTCCTCCGGACTAAGGACGACGAGATTGCCAAGCTCAAGGCCGAGATGGAGAAGATGAAGGCCCAGCACCGAACCGAGCTCCAAAAGGTTGGCCAGGACTTCACAGAAGAGCATGAGCGCCTTACTCTCCAGATCTCCAAGGGCTAGGACCTACTCAGAGAATCCGACCTCCAGCTTGGGTCGGCTAACGCTGAGCTTGAGCAACTTTGGAAAAGACGCGATGCCTGCATCAAGGAGTTAACCCGGATCCATAGCCACATTTCTCGTAAGTTCCTTTCCCTTATCCGACATACTTCTCCGGGTTACCTCATATGTCTTTCCTTCACCTTCTTCCTTTGCCTTGTTTCCAGACCACTTTCCAGAGGGTACTGCCATTGCAAGTGCTGTTGTTGCCAAATTTCGCCGAGAGAGGGGTACTCCCATTCCTCTTGATGGTGAGAACATTCCCTTGGACATGGAGGACCTATTGGTCAGCTTGTCCTCTCGCGTGGAGACCATCAAGAATTATGGCAAAGATATCCTCGATGTTGCAGTTCGCATCTTCAATACGTTCTGGCCCGGAGAGAGTAGCCCGGAGACCATCACAACTCTCGTCGAGAAATTAATGGAAGTTGAGACCCAGCTTGACCTCTGGAGAGAGTCCGCTGGTCGTGCTGCAGCTGACACCATCCTTCATCATATTCTCACATGGTACGAGAAGATCGACCTCAGCCTCCTCACACGCCGACGCACCGGATCCAGATGGACCGATGATCTGGAGTGGGTAGCTCGGTGCCAGGCTTGCGCCTACAGCCTCGTCGAATATTCTCCTATTCATGACTGGGTTAAAGGACCGAGCTTCCTGGAATCCGCTGGGGACGAGCAGAATGAGAATGTTGAAGATGGGTCGGATGAGGATGGGGAAGATGATGCTTCAGATATTGAAGACATCGACGACGATGCCGAACCTGCTCCTCCTGCTGCTCCTTAGTTCTAAAAAACATGAAAATTTATCAGATCCCCGGTATGCCGGGTGCAATTGTATGCTGGATATGTGATATTTTGCTACTACGTTTTTATGCCGGATTAACTTGGGCGTAGTCCCCGAGTTTCATTTTCTTGTTCGTCCAATTCTTTGGCTCGGTCCGTGTCTACCTTGATTCGGTTTTACAACTTACGAATCCGAGCTTCAAAAATTGTTTTAACAATACTTAGAAACTTTTGGGGCTTGGCTCAAAATAATTCAGCATACTAACTTGAAAACAAAAACAGGGTTAGTCCGAAAAAACAAACATTAGCTCGAATAAATTCTTTTCCTTAGTCGTTTTTCATGTGCTACGCAATTCCAAACTTGTTCCCTTGCTTGCCATGAAGCCAATTCTTGTTGGACAGCAGCAAGTCGAAGGGTTGGGTTTTTGGTGCTCACACATTACTAATCCGGGTAAAGTAGAACGATTTATTCCAGCTACCGCATAAGAAATTACGACAAATATTATTAAGGCAGTCCCCAAGTTACTGCTCGAGGCGTTGCTATTTCATTGATAAGCTCATTGCCGACATACATACCGACATATGAGATGACTCGGATACATACACTTCTTAGCTAAGTGTAGAAGGGACGAAGTAGTGCTACATTCCACGGTCGCTTGGATTCCTCTCCGGACCTATCCGCCTTGTTCTTTTCCTGTGGCTTTGCATCTATAAGATAGTAAGAATCATTGTGCAATGCTTTGCTCACAATGAATGGCCCTTCCCATGGGGGGGATAGTTTATGCATGCCAGCAGTACGTTGTACCAACCGGAGCACCAGATCGCCTTCCCGGAAGACTCGGGGGCACACTTTCCGGCTATGATAGCGTCGGAGGTTTTGCTGATATATGGCGGATCTGGACAGTGCCAGTTCTCTCGCTTCTTCCAGCAGATCAACATCATTTTGTCGGGCTTCTTGCACTTCGGCTTCTGTGTATTGGGTGACCCTAGGCGAATCATGCTCTATGTCGGCTGGTAATACAGCTTCTGCCCCATATACCAGAAAAAATGGCGTATAGCCTGTTGATCGATTCAGAGTTGTTCTTAAGCTCCACAGTACCGCTGGTAGTTCTTCTATCCAGCACCCCGCTGATCTTTGCAGCGGCTCAATGAGCCGGGGTTTTATCCCGGATAATACTAATCCATTGGATCTTTCCACTTGTCCATTCGATGCGGGGTGGGCTACCGAGGCGACGTCGAGTTGGATCTTCTTATCTCGGCAGAAGCGCGCAAATGCTCCTTCCGCAAAATTTGTTCCATTGTCAGTTATAATACTGTGTGGATAACCGTATCTCAAGATGGTGTCTTTGAGAAATGTCACAGCCGTAGCTCCATCACATTTTCTTATAGGTTTCACTTCAATCCATTTTGTAAACTTGTCCACCATGACCAAAATGTGTGTCATGTTTCCTCTCGCCGGTTTGAACGGGCCAACCATATCCAAGCACCATACAGCAAATGGCCACGTAATTGGTATGGTCTTGAGTTCCGACATAGGCATATGTGTCTTGGTGGCGTACCTCTGACAACCATTGCATTTTCTCACCAGATCTTCTGCTTGTTCCAAGGCACTTGGCCAGTAGAATCCATGCCGGAACGCCTTTGCCACCAAGGCTCGGGATGAGGCATGATGCCCACATTCTCCTTGGTGTATATCTTGAAGGATGTCAAGCCCTTCTTTCGGGTCAACGCATCATTGGAGGACATTGGTTACACTCCGTTTGTACAACTCGGAATTGATGATTGTGTATGCTTTTGCTCTCCTCTGAGTTTGCCTGGCTAACACCTCCTCAGCGGGTAACGTTCCGTCTTTCAGGAATTAGAATATAAGCAGTGCCCAAGATGGTATGGCTCGTGGAGGGAATATCTCCTCATCAATTTCCATCTGATCCACCGGCATAACTTCAGCCGGATCACGCTGAGCAGTCCCCGGGTCTAGTGGGTAGTCCCCGGGTTTGCCGAGGCAGACCCTGGGTTTGCTGATGTAGTCCCCGGGTTTCGCGTACTACCTCCCGTGTCAATGTCCATGGGCTCAGCTCCGGATTCGGTATTTTCCGGGACATAGATCGAGTCAGTTCCTGGGGACGGCCTGATAGATGGTTTTCTGAGGTGTTCGAATGCTACACCCGGTGGAATTGCCTGTCTGGTCGATCCGAGCTTTGACAACATGTCAGCAGCCTCGTTTTCCATTCGGGGTACATGGTGAAATTCGCACCCCTCGAAGTAACCAGATATCTTTTGCACGTGAAATTTGTATAGTGCCATGTTTGGATCCAGGGCGTCCCACACTCCAGACACCTGCTGCACCACCAGGTCCGAGTCGCCAAAGCATATTATCCGACGTATGCCAATCTCCTTTGCCACTTTGAGCCCATGCACAAGAGCCTCATACTCAGCGACATTGTTCGATGCCGCGAAATGGATCTGCAATACATACTTTAGCTGATCCTTCTTTGGCGAGGTGAGCACAACCCTGACGCCTAATCCGGTTTTGGTTTTCGACTCGTCAAAGTGCATCCTCCAGTAATTCGGATCTGGTGGCGGTGGTTCGTATTGTACCTCGGCCCAATCCACAAAAAAGTCCACCACAGCCTGAGACTTGATCGCGTCTCTTCTGTCGTATTGGGGCACATAAGGGGCTAGCTCAATTGCCCATTTTTCGATTCTGCCACTCGCATCCTTGTTACCCATTATCTCGGATATGGGAGCTTCACATATTACTTTGATGGGGTGCTCCTCAAAGTAATGCTTTAACTTCTTCGCCGCCATATAGACACCGTATGCCACCTTTTGAAAGTGCGGGTAGTTCTGTTTTGAGGCAGACAATACCTCGCTCAGGTAATACACTGGCCTCTGCACCGACTTACCCTCTTCATTGTGTTCCACTATGATTACTGCACTTACAACTCGGTTGGTTGCGGCTACGTAGAGCAACATTGGCTCCTTTGACAGTGGAGAGGCTAACACTGGCGCAGTGGCCAACATATTTTTCAAGTGGGCAAAGGCTTCATCGGCCTGTGGCGTCCAAACGAATTTATCCGACTTTTTCATGAGTTGGTAGAGAGGCAGTGCCTTTTCTCCCAACTGACATACAAACCGATTCAATGATGCCAGGCATCCAGTGAACTTCTGGACATCATTGACACACTTCGGCAGCTCCATTCGTTCGATGGCTCGGATCTTAGTTGGATTAACTTCAATACCTCAGCTAGAGATGAGAAATCCGAGTAATTTTCCAGTCGGGACACCGAAGGTACATTTTTCTGGGTTAAGCTTCATCCGGAACCTTCTCGAGTTCGTGAATGTTTGCCTTATGTCGTCAAGGAGCGTTGTGCTTTCCTTGGTCTTGATAACCACATCATCCACGTATACTTGTACGTTTTGACCTATTTGGTCGTGCAAACATTTTTGCATACATCTTTGGTACGTTGCACCTGCATTACGTAAACCGAACGGCATAGTGCGATAGCAGTAATCCCCGTACAGGGTAATAAACGCCGTTTTTATTTGATCATCCGGGTTCAGAGGTATCTGGTGGAAGCCAGAATATGCATCAATGAATGACAACAGTTTGCATCCCGCGGTTGAGTCTATGACCTGATCTATCCTCGGCAGTGGAAATGGATCTTTTGGACACGCCTTGTTCAGGTTCGTGTAATCGATACACCTACGCCAGACCACTTCCACGTTCGGATCGTCCTTCTTCTTTTCCACTAGCACCAGATTAGAGAGCCAATCTGGATATAGTACCTCCATGATAAATCCTGCTGCTAGTAACCGAGCTATCTCGTCTCCAATGACTTTTCTCCTATCCTCGGCGAAGCGGCGGAGAGGTTGCTTCACCGGCCTTGCCCCGGGTCTTACATTCAAAGAGTGCTCAGCCAACTCCCTCGGAACACCTTGCAAGTCCTGTGTAGACCAAGCAAAAATATCTCGATTCTCACGGAGGAAGTTGACGAGCTCGCTTTCCTATTTGTTAGTTAACCCGGCACCAATTGTTACGGTGCGCTCCGGAAACATGTTATCAACTAGAATCTTCTTGGTGTCCTTTGCGGCTTGAAATGAAACGCTGCCATGCGGTTACTTAATGCTGGCATATATTGCTGCGCAGACTGAGCCAATGCTGCCACCTCTTGGATTTTTCTTTTCTCTTGCGCAATCACGAGTGACTCGGCTAGGTTAGACCCGGCTGAAGCACATTCCATGGAACGTCGGAAGTCTCCAGCAATGGTAATCACTCCATTTGGCCCGGGCAACTTCATCTTCAGATAACTGATGTGACAGCTTGCCATGAATTTGTTTAATGCTGGTCTTCCGAGTAACACATGATATGCACTTTCCAAGTTCACCACCTCAAACTCCAGATTTTCAGTTCGGCAGTTATCCCTTGTGCCGAATAACACGTCGACCCGGACTTTGCCTATGGGCTCACAAGAAATGCCTGGTACAATGCCATGGAAAGTTGTTCTCGTAGCTTGGAGCATGTTCTCCGAGATGCCCAACTTGCGCATCGTATCCGCATACATGATGTTAATGCTACTCCCATTATCAATCAAAACCTTGGAGAACCTCACATTGATGTTCGGTCCAATGAATGTCGGATCTAACACTAACGCATATGAACCTGGACTCGGCATAAGTTTAGGATGATCTTTCATGTTCCAGGTGATTTCCTGGTCCGACCAAGGCATGTACCTCGTCACTGCGGGCATGACCGCATTGACCTCCATATGTCGGTGCTGCAAGCTCTTTCTATCTGTTTCCCCAGTCGTGAACACACAATAACTCTGGTGATGTTCCCTGTACTCATTCCTTCCCTCGTTTCCGGGGTACCTCTGATCTGGTTGTTGCTGATTTTCCACCTGATGCACTGCATCCCTTCTCTCATTGTTATCATACCTCGGCGGAGGGGGAGGCAACATTAGCTGCTGCGTGTTTGCTCCGGAGAGCAATTGCTGCCGGGGTAACTCCTGCCGAGGTTGATCATTCCGGGGTGCCTGAGCATTCCCCAAACCACCTTTCTATATCTTTCGCATCCACTCACATTGCCTCGTCGTGTGACCCGCCGGGCTATTCGGATTTGGCGTGTGAAACTTACACAGCTGGTCCAGCATCGACTCATAGGTATACCTCGGACGGTCTTTCTTTTCCTGCCACTGCTTCTCCTTCTCCGGAGTCCATGTTTTCTTGCCATCATTTCTTGGAGTCCACTGCCCTCCAGTTCTCTGGCGTTGGTTACTCCCTGATCCGGGTTGATCTTGATTCACAGCTGCAACTTGTTGCGAACCGTAGCGATGGTCCGGTCTGTCATCTCTCCTTTTTCCTCTGTAATCGTTCCTCTGGGATGACCCGGCTCCATCCCTTTGATAGTATTCTTCGCTTGACTTGTTTGACGCGAGCCTAGGTTGAGTCGGATCGCCCAAAGCATACGAATCAGCAATCCGGATCATCTCTGCCAGCGTAACTGGTGTTTTCCTTTGCAACTTCATCCACAGCTTGCTGCCATATCTGCACCCTTGCGCAAACCATGCTATGGCCTGCGACTCTATGACACATTCAGACGAGTTTCTCACGGTACACCACCGGGTCAAGAATTCACGATCCGTCTCATTAGGTCTTTGCTTGCACATTGCCAGGGTCTGCGGTCTATTCGGTCTCTGATATGTACTTGAGAAGTTGCTGATAAACATTTCTTCAAAATCTATCCAGCAGTTGATGCTTCCAGGTGGTAAATTATTCAGCCATACTCTGGCCGGGCCTTCCAACATCTGGGGCACGTAACGTACAGCCCATCTCAAGTTGCCAGTTGCAATTTTCACCGCCGTAGCGTAGCTTATCAGCCAATCCTCTGGCTTGGTACTGCCGTCATACGTCTTCGTGCCTCTGGGTAATTGGAAGTTGGGTACCGGCGGTTCCTTCATGATCCAGGGTCCAAAGCACGCTGGACCCGGAGGACCTTGACATTCGATTTATTCCAACCTATACAGGCGATCCAGTTTTAACCTGGCGTCATCCGGCATTAAATCCCTGCTTCCCAATCTCGACCCTATCACATGATAGTCTGGTCTGGGATATCCTGAGTTCACCATCTCCGAATCACCGTCGTTGTATCGGTTTGCTCTTGTCGTGCACCTTTCTGCTGCATACCTCGGCCGGCGCTTTGCTCTTGCCTTGATATATTCCGCTGTTGCGGTTGTCCTGCTCCTGCGGAGATGCGCTGTCCGGCATTACCGTTGGCAGCGTTCCCTTGACCGGCATTGCCTTGGTCGTGATTACCTCCGCCAGCTTCACCTCGGCTCACACTCCGTCGATCATCACCTTTCCGCATCTCTTTTTCTTTTCCCGCACGCGTTGGGTCATACGGGACGATCTGTTTTTTCCGTCTGGCCGAGGTTACTACCTCTTCTCTCCTTGGACCGCCATGGGGAGATGATGCGGCTCCAGCGGATTTCTCCGGGTTACCCATCACCGAATGGACGATCTTGGAAGCCCCAGCTCACTCCGGGTTAGCTCTCAGCAGCTCCTCGTTCTGCCTATTCGCGATCCGAACCAGCTCGTTAACCCTGTCTTGCTGTCTTTGACGGGCCTCACCCGTCAGACCCTCTCGCTCGGACGCAGCCGCATCTGCTGCTCTGAGGTTCTTCGCCGGGGTACTATACTTCGGCAACCCCATAGACAGATAGTTTTCCGACCCTTCTGCTCCATCATCACCTTCTCTGTTCATCTCACTTATGAGATTTCTCCCTTTTACCCTTACTGCATCAACCTTGTTTGCCTTTGCGTACTCACGCAGCATCATGTTCAGCAACTGCTGAGCCGCGGTTATTTTCTTTGCGCCCTCCAGTATCTTTTGTCGAGTTTCCTCTAGCTCAGCCTGTGCCTGAGCCGGATCTACCACTGCTGCTACCGGGTTAGCCAAGCTATCCATAGCTTCCCTCAGTACGTTCTCAGGCCTCTCTAGCAGAGGTCCTCTACCTTTCCTCGGTGCCTTAGGTGTTACCTCCGGCTCTGGCGCTGGGTCCTTGCTTGCGCCTGCACCTAGCGCAGTCATCATCACCTCCGCATGGTCCGGGGAGCGAGCGATACGCGCCTCGCGAGCCACAGTGAGGGGTCGTTCCCCCGCATCAACGACGCGACGCGGATGAACGCACGAGACGTCCATAGCAACGTAGACCTTGTGTACACCGAGCTTGACGAAGAGGCCGTTGCGCAGAAGTGGGCGCGTGCCGAAGCAGCCAGCGTTGTCGCTGACGAAATCCAACGCTCCAAAGCACTGAACGAGCCCGAAGACGATGCATTCGCCGGTGCCGATGAAGTTTCCCGTCCGGATCTTCACCCCTGCTAGCGCCGCTAGCCCCACGGTGGGCGCCAACTATCGTGGTGGTGTCACGGCAGATGCCAGGGATAGGCTAAAGGTGGGGACTAATACACGCTAGGGGAATCCAGGGATAGTGGAGTGATTCTCCACACAGAAGTTTGTATTGCTATATCTCCAAGATTACAAGTGCTCCTTGAGCTGTATTGGCGAGAGGAGGAAGAAGGTGCTCTCTTACTCTTGCCTATTATCTTGCCCAAGAACCCTAGATCAACTAGTGCTATGGAACTCCCAAACCAACTAGTGCTTAACCAACCCCCTCTACCAGAACCCTAACCCCCCTTATATAGAGGAGGTTCGGTCCTGGCCTAAGGCATACGTGGAGGCATATTCCTAAGAATATGCCCCCTCCCAAAGTGGTAACCCGACCGGGGTACTTTTCCCCCGCGTCACACATGCTTTAGCGACGTAAGCCTCTGCGGCGCCCGCGTCAGCCGACAGGAGCGTCGTCACCCTTGTCGGCCATGACCCGGTGGTCCCGCCCTTGCTTTATTCGCTCATGCAGTGTGTCCCGGACCTTCTTTTTTGACCAGAGAGATTCCTTCCTTCTCCTAGAAGCTAAGCGAGGATCCAGATCATAGTAGATCCGGCCACACATGTTCCTACATATAAGTTAGACAAGCATTTCTGACTTACTCCTTAAGTCGAATGAGACAATGTTAGGCGACCCCCCCTGGTCCGGGCTACTCCGTGATCCGGCCTGCCTTGAGGCCAGCATCCGCTTTGACCTTGCCGAACCTCGGCTAACTCGGCCCTTATACCCTGGAGTGACCCTACTCGGGGGTATCCCACCAACATATATATAATCCCCCAGATCTCTCGAGGTTCATATATCGTGTTCTCGTCATGTTTTCGTTTCGATCTGTTCTGTTCAGATGTCGTTCCAGGGTTCATTTTCAGAGGACTATGAGTTCGACATCGGCGGGAGGTCCATCGCGACCTTGAGCAGCGGACCTTCGTAGGATGGGTGGAGGAATTAAGGATCACAGCTAGGCACGAAGATATTGATCGTAGCATCGAGGAGGAAGTGAAGGGCATGTCGGCAGGCATGAAAGGACAATGGCTGATACCTCCAACTCTAGACCTTAATTCCTGCCCTACAGTAGTGGAAGCTCTACGATCAACTGATGAGTTGTGTGATAAGTATCGTTTCCTAAGGAGAAAGGTGGATATACTTCAAGAGGAGAATAACAGGCTTTGCAATATGCTGCAAGATTTTCTCACTTCGATCATCAGAACACCACCACCACCGAGGGAGTAATTCGTCATCAGGTGTTGGCATCCCCTTGGTTTGTTACAAGCTTGGGGTGTCGCGGTATCACATCACTATCTTTTATCTTTTTACCTTTTCAGTAGAGTCATATCATGAATAGAGAAGTTATCATATAGGATGGTTTGCATTATGGAAGTGTCTCCCCTCTAGTTAGATATCTATGTATCCCTTGGTGTGAGTTGCCATTATGGAATATTAATGAGAAGTTCCATCATTTACTCTTTTTCCATATCTTATATTAGTTTTCAATTTCTGTTATATGATGGATCTTGTTGTTAGTATTGGTATCATTTTCGGAACATTAAGTAAATTTAGTTGGTTTTGGCAAACCTGGCTCTGGTCAGTAGCAGCACTATTTGAGAATTGAATGAAAAAGATAAAAGTACTTTTAAGAAATATAATTTCATCATCTTTCTTTCTTGATTGGCTCATAAGCTTAGTATTCTCTAGTTAAGATCTTTTGTTCTTCCAAGGAAGATTGCATTTTTATTTTTATCACCTATATGTTTGTTTGTTTCCTTCAACTCTTATGCTTGCTACCCAGCCTCGCTAGCCAAAAACCTGTACTGAGAGGGAATGCTTCTCGTGCATCCAATCCTTAAACCAAAACCTGTGCCATTTGTTTCCACCATACCTACATATTAGCATTATTGCTATTCCAAGTAAATTAATGTTTTTATCTACCTTCCGAATTAAACTTGTTATGTGAAAATTAGTGATTAAAGCTCTCATGAACTTGATGGCACACTTTACTTTTCTTGCACTTAATAAACTTGAACCATTTGCCCATCTATGTTGCGTATATGCTTGTGTTTTGTAAGTTGGGAATTAGCAGAACCATGCTATCATGGGGAACACTTTCAACATTGCACTTTATTTAGTTGATATCATGTTCTTTTGCTTATGGATCCCAGTTGTGTGAAATGAAAGGGGTGCTTATAAGGCTCATGGAGTTTGTATATGTGTTAGAGAAACACCTGGGCGGCTAGTCTAATCCATGCCTAATCATGGTGGAAACCTGCAGCGTAACCATAACGAGTAATCTATGAAGAATCCTCTATAGAAAAAGAGAAGCCTGTGCAAATAGGAAAGAAAAAAAGAAGAAGAAAAAAAAGAAAAAAAGAAGCCTATGCACATAGGAAATAAAAGGATGCTGAGATGCTCATTGTCTACTTGCCTTGTCATTTTGATATGGGGATTCTTCTGTATCATCAGGCAAGGGGTACCCCGTTGGCGGTTCTCTATGATACACATGTACTTACGATGACAAGAACTTACTTGTGACTAAACTTGAGTAGCATGACGGTCTTTGTAAGTAAGGGGCATGAGATTTTCAGCTTATAACTTGTCAAGCATATCCTCATATTTGATCACTTTAACCATAATCACCTAAAGATGCTTATGATAGGGGCAATGAGAGCTGAAAGCTAATAAGTACCATAATTTTTGGAAGCTCTTTATGAAACTTGAAATCCCTGCTTCCCTCTGTGAAGGGCCTATCTTTTACCTTTTTAGTTGAGTCAGTAAACCTATTCCTTTCTATCTCAAGCAAGTATTTTGAGTTGTTGTGTTTCATTCATTCATATGATGATTTATTCAATCATGTTTCTTATGTTCCTTGTTTTTCACATTGCTCTTATCTTAGTGAGTATAAATTTGAAATTTATCACTGAAAACCCCATTATGTTTGAACTCCTTCAAATTGTTAACTATTCTTTGACCGAGAGCAAAGTTTGTCATTACCAGTTATGATTTACTTTGTGTATCTTTATTGTGTTTCCTTTACCTACTACAAGTTAAGTTATATAATAGTGAGTTGTCTTCTATTATGATTTGTGTATCGATGAATGTGATGCTTCTTGTCTGTATTCTTTTATCGACACTTCACTCCATAAACCTGAGGTCATGTTTATTGAGCTCAGTTTTCGCTTGCGAACAAGCGAAGTCTAAGCTTGGGGGAGTTGATACGTCCATTTTGCATCACTATTCTATATCACAATTTATTGTTATTCATTGATATATTTCATATTAAGAGATGATACTTATGCTATTTCATCTGTTTTTTATGGTTGATGACTTTTAGAGGATGGACCGATGAAGTCGGGATTCTGATGGAAAAGGCACTGTTTGGAGGCGAAATTCGTGAATATCAGAAAATCCGAGAAAATATACGGAAAATCCTATTTTCCCAGAAGACAAAGGAAGCCAGAAGGAGGAGCGGAGATGGGCCACAGGGGGCCCACACCACCCTCTGGCATGGGCCACCCTTGGCCACGCCACCAGGTGGTGTGGCCACCCTGGCCCACCTCTGGCTCTGCTCTTTGGTGTATATATTCCTCCCAAAACCCTAAGACTCAGGGAGCAACCACAGAAAGATTCCGCCGCCTCTGCAGGGCGGAAAACTGTAGAGAGAGAAAGAGCTCTCCGGTGGGCAGAAATCTCTCGGGAAATACCTTCCCGGAGAGGGAAGATCGTCGCCATCAACACCACCATCAAGCTGGACTTCACCGGGATCATCATCATCATCTCCACAAGCACCATCATCACCACTCCATACCACTGTAACAATTGGGTTGAATCTTGCATAGTTCTTAGGGGAAACTTTCCCGGTATCATTGAGTGGAACCGTTGAATCATTGTTATGTTCAGATTCTTACTTATCATTATTTCATCTCTGATCTTGATCCATATGATGTCTTCTGAGCAGTTCATTTAGTTCTTGAGGATATGGGAGAAGTCATGTTGTTAGTAGTGGCATTGTCTTGAGAAAAATTCAATGGTTTGATACTTAAGTTGTGGTGTTATTCTTCTAGTGGTGTCATGTGAACGTTGACTACATGACACTTCACCTTTATGGGCCTAGAGGAATGCATTGTGTATTTGGCTAATAATCGTAGGGGTTGCTGGAGTGACAGAAACCTGAATCCCTGTTAGGAAACCTTTGCACAAGGGAGTGTAGCATCTTAGAGTTTAAAGTTGTGGTTAGGTTTCTATCTTAATTACTTTCTTGTACTTGCGGATGCTTGCAAGGGGTATAATCACAAGTATGTATTAGTCCTAGGAAGGTCGATACATTAGCACAGGTTCACCCACACAACACTTATCAAACTAAAGAAGATTAATCAACTATATGAAGGGAAAGCACTTGACGATATTCCCGTGTGTCCTCGAGAACGTTTGGTCATCTTAAGTAATACAACCGGCTTGTCCTTTTCTAAAGAAAGGATTGGGCCACTTGCTGCATTTATTATTATTGTCTTTTATTTAGTCCTACTTTATTTATCTGCATTATAAAAAACCCCTAAAAATCCGTTTGCTAAGTATTTACAGAGAATTCCTGCTCCAAGCCACTCGTCAACACCTTCTGCTCCTCGTTGGGTTCGACACTCTTACTTATCGAAAATACTACAATACACCCCCTATACTTGTGGGTCATCAATTACCCAATACTCTGGCTCTGGTACAAGATTGTCTTCTGGAAGTTCTATCCAATCCGCAAGAAAATCCGCCAATGCTTGTGCTTTGATAGCGTCGCGTCGCTTGTAGGTGATGTCGAAGGCGGCAAGTTCAATGCCCCACTTTGACACTCTCCCTGTAGCGTCGCTCTTGTTGATGATGTCGGATAGTGGAGCTTTGCTCACTACTGTGACGGGGTGCTCCTGGAAATAGTACTGTGGGTAACGCTGCTTGGATTCCGTCAAGACCTCGCTCACATAGTAAACGGGTCGCTGAACTCCATATTCGTGCGTTGGTTCATTGCTCTCCACCATGATGATGATGCTGATTACTCGGTTGGTCGCCATCGTGTATACTAACATGGGCTCCCTTGGCATCAGTGCTACAAGTATCGGTGGGGATGAGAGTATTCTCTTCAACTCCTTAAGTGATGCGTCAGCTTCGTACGTCCATGTGAATTTGTCCGTCTTCTTGAGCAACTTGTAGAGTGGCATAGCCTTCTCACCAAGTCGGCTGATGAACCGGCTTATTGCTGCAACGTAGCCTGTGAGCCTTTGTATGTCCTTCGGGCTTGTCAGGCGTTTGATGTCGAGGATGGCCTTGATTTTCCCAGTGTTCACCTCGATTCCGTGATGCCATACGATGAAGCCCAACAATTTGTCGGATGGTACCCCAAAGACACACTTCTTTGGGTTCAGCATCATGTTGTAAGTCCGGAGATTGTTGAAGGTTTCCTGCAAGTCGGTGATAAGATCATTTGGTTTCATTGTCATTACCTCGATGTCATCCATGTAAGTGTGTACGTTGCGACGTATTTGGTCATGCAGGCAATGTTACATTGTCTGCTAGTACGTGGCACCAGCGTTTTTCAACCCAAAGGGCATTGTGACGTAGCAATACGTGACGTAGGGTGTGGTGAACGAAGTGGCCAATTGGTCCAACTTTTGCATCTGGATCTGGTGGTATCCTGAGTAGGCATCAAGAAAACACAGAAGTTCCGAGCCAGCCGTCGAGTCAATGACTTGGTCAATGCGAGGCAAAGCAAACGGATCCTTCAGACATGCTTTATTCAAGCCAGTGTAATCAACGCACATTCTTAATTCATTAGTTCCATTTTTGGGGACAAGTACAGGATTTTCCACCCATTGGGTGTGAATAACTTTTCGGATAAAGCGAGCCTTAAGTAACCTAGCTATTTCTTTGCCTATAGCCCTTTGTCTTTCATCACCAAAGCGTCGTAGAGGTTGTTTCACCGGTTTGGCATTAGGATCAATATTCAAGCTGTGCTCGGCAAGTTCCCTAGGTACACCTTTCATGTTGGCAGGTTGCCAGGCAAAGATGTCCCTATTCTCATGGAGGAACTCGACGAGCGCGCTTTCCTATTTGGGATCCAGGTCCGTGCCAATGGCGGTGGTCTTGGAGGAATCACCTTCAACAAGCTCCACCTCTTGGTCTTGATGGCGGCCTTGAAGGCGGGTTCGGCAGCAGTGATCTTCTTCTTCAAAGATGGCATCTCTGAGGCATCGACCTAGTTCTGGATCTCCTTGAACTCCTCACCATAGAGGACTGCTTCGGTGAAGGCGGCTTCACTGAGCTCGCACTCCCGTGCCTTGGTGAAGCTTCCGTCAACGGTGATGATGCCATTTTGTGGGGAATCTTGAGTTTGTTGTATACAAAGCATGGACTTGCGAGGAAGGAGTGGAATATGTCACGTCCGAAGATGACGTAGTACACGCTCTTGAAAGGCACCACTTCAAAGGTCATGCGTTCTTGGCGGTAATTTTTTACATCGCCAAAATCGACCGGAAGGGTGATGCAGCCCAGGGAATTTGCTTGTTGGCCAGGGACAACCCCATGGAACACGGTGTTTCTCTTACTTAGCTGGGTCTCAGACAAGTTCATCTTGTGCAGTGTATCGAGGTACATGATGTTGATGCTGCTTCCACTATCCACGAGGCACTTGGTGAACTCCGTGCCGTCAATCAAAGGGTTGATGACCATGGCATATTGGTTCTCTGTTGGGATGAGTTTTGGATGATCCTTCCTATCCCAAGTAATTGGAACTTTTGACCACCTGACGTACCGGGGAACCGGGGGAGGGTAGCCATTAGTATCCTCAGAGAGGTTTTCTGGGCCCGGATGGTTGGAGTGCCAAGGAAGGTGTGGTAACATGGAGCCTTCTTTTCGAAGGGATTTTTTCCTTTATCCTCTCCCTTGTCGGATGATTTTGGGTCCATGTCCTCATCCATATCACTTGATTCCTTGGGCTCTTCCTCCTTCTTCTTCCCTTTGCCCTTTCTGTGGGGTCTTATCTTCCGACTTTGCTTGTAGCCGGACTAAGGGTCCTCCTCGAGATCATTGACAAACTTGCACTAGCGATTGGTGTGGGTGGATTTGCCATTGGCGTCGAGGTGGACGAAACATGGCATATCGCGGTACTCTTCTTACATTTGGGGAACGCGGGGCGCTGAGGGTGTAGTGTCACTCCTCTGCTGGCCCCTTCTAGTTCCCCTACCACATCCACGTTGTCCGCCATTGCCTCTGCCAGTGAACGTTGTGGCGACCATGTCGGCTACTTGCTTCTCTTCGGGTGGATTCTTCCGCTTGTTATTGTTGTTCTTTTTGGCCTGGGTAGGGATTGCTATCGCCGACAATGATCCACGCGCATTGTCATCAGCAGCGACGAACTCGCTAGCCATGGCGATCATTGCGTTGAGGTTGAGGTCATTGTTGTCTTGCCTGCGCTTCAACGTATGCTAGAGCAAAGTTCCCTTCTCCAGTACATCAAAGAAGGCGGTCTGTTCGTGCACCCCTATGCAGGAATTTTTCCTATCCAGCCAGCGAGAGAGGTAGGCACGAGAGGTTTCATCCTTTTCTTGCACACACCGTTGTAGGTCTCCGACAGTGCAAGGACGTTTGTACTGACCCTCGAAGTTCTTGGTGAGTGCTTCATGCATGTCCAACCAATTGCATATTGATTTCTCCGGTAAGTCATTGATCCATTGCCGGGCGGTCCGGTCAACATGAGTGGGAGGTACTTGACGGCGACATTGGGGTTTCCCCTGTGATGTGAATCGCTTTGTTGTAGTCCTGCAACCATGTTGCTAGCCTGATAGTGCCGTTGTACGGCTTGATGGTCTTGTCTATCCGGAGGCCCTTGGGGTAGGTTGTGGCCCATATGACTGGTCCAAAACAATGTGGCCCAAGGTATGGGAGCTCCCAAGCTTCTTGGATCTTGTCTAGGCGTGATCGTGCGTCATATGGCTCTGGCTTCTTCCCTTTTCCATCATGGGGAGGGGATTTGTGGCGTGATTTGTGAGATCCGCCATGCCCTCCGCCATGATGGCTGCTAGGTGGCGATGGCGGCGGTGGAGGCGGTGGGTTGGCTCTCTTGTTGTGCCCCTGTTGTGACTCCTCACGCCTGTCGCGGTTGCTTGCTGGACGTGGCGGTTCCTTGTGGCACCTGCTCCTGTGTCCATCATGGCCGCTGTGCTCTCCGGCATGTCTAGGTTGTTCACCCTGATCGCGTATAACGATATCAGGCTGTGACCACCTTGGAGGTGACATGCTTGTGCGGTGGCGCGGCTCTGGGTCCTTGTGACATCGAGATGGTGGTGGAGGTGGCAAACGATGGGGACGAGCCTATTCTCCGTGGTCGGAGGATATGGGGATAGCGTCAGTCCTGTTGCATGCCTCCCTCCGTCTTTGCTCTGTAGAGCCTGTGTGCGATCCTTCATCACGGGGAGATTTTGGCCTTCTGTGGCTATTCAGGGTTGACTGGCACAGCTCCGGTTGGACTCAAGCCTCTGTGAGGCGGCCTTTTCCTATTACTTGCATGCCCTGGTGACGAGGTCGTACACCTGAGCAACTGCTTCTGGCGGCCTGTCCTGCTCCAGGAGGGTCTTGGCGATGGCGATGTTGAGAGCGGGAGTTGGCATGACCTGCCTCCCCCCTGAATCTATGTAAGGGGTCGCTTTTGTCGGTTTAGACCCGTCAAATCCCAAGCCTCATCGAACGCCAGGATCTTGGACGACGTGAGCTGGTACCTTCTTTGCCTTATGCTTTAACAGCAATTTCTTGTATTGGGCCTCCATAGCTCTTGCCGCCTTGATGGATTGTTGCGCCTTGGCCATGTCTTCGTCTAGCTTAGCGCCTTGCTCCGCGATGCATTTGGCCTCCGCCAAGATTTCCGCACGTTTCTCATCAAGTTCCGTAACACTCCGGATATGGGCGACGGTGATTGGTTCGACAAGAAGTGTGTTGTAGACTGCTTTGTCGGTGGGAGTGGCTAAAGGGTTGCCAGCTGCAGACGTTGACGGTGGTACTGGCGGCTGATTCGATTGTCGGGCCGTACTGGGGGTCGTGGTAAGTTCCTGCGCCGGTGGCTGGCGGGTAGCCGGAGGAGGCAGAGCTTTGGCCGGAGTCGGAGGCTCGGCAGCTTTTTTAGCTGCTGCTGCTCTGGTGATCACTGGCATGGGCGGAGCTCTCTCATGTTCCCGTTCCTGTCCGTCTTCTTCCATCACGTTCCTAATGGCGACTAGCTCCTGGTGGGAAGTGTTGGTCTTCTCGGCGCGCTCCTCCTTCTTGATCTCTTGCTCGATCTCCCTCATAATAGTGTCGTATTCCTCCAAGTTAGCGTCCGAGCCACCGGCATCCATACTTATGTCGGCGTAAAACACATCGAGGACGGAGTCGGAGTTGGCTTTGGTGTTGGTGATGGCGAATGTGGAGGATGATGGAGCCAGGCCGTTGTTGTTGTTTCCTTCTCCGGTTACGACAAGGATTGCCACCATGGTTTCTTCATTGGCAGCTGCGTATTCATTGACGATGGCAACCATCTCACCAAGGGTGAGAGGGCCTGCGCCCTGCCGCCTTCGGAGGGTATGCCGGAGAAGTGTTCCAAGCGTGATCCCTTCCATGAAGTGTTACACGAGCTCGTCGGTGCGGTCGCCCTCTAGGGTTTCCTCACCCTCACCCATCTGGCAAGGTATTCGCGGGGAGGTTCCCCGTCCCTTTGAACGCATGTAGCTAGATCGAAAATGGTGACGACGCCTGATACGTCCAAACGTATCTACTTTCCCGAACACTTTTGTTATTGTTTTTTCTCTAAACTTGTGTGATTTGGATACAACTAACACGGACTGACGCTGTTTTCAGCAGAATTACCTTGGTGTCTAATTTTTGTGCAGACAATCAACTATGAGGAAAAATCCCGGAAAATATGCCAAAAATCCTATTTCACCAGAAGACTCAAGGAGCCAGAATACGAGACAGAGAGGGGTTGGGGCCTGGCCACACCACCTGGCCGCGCGGGCTAGGCCTGGCCGCGCCAGGGGGTGGTCTGGCCGCCCCATGCACCCCCTCGGTCTCTCTCTTTGCCTATAAGTTTCCTCTTGACCTAAAAACCAAGGGGGGTTTGACATTTTTCAGAAAGAGTTCCACTGCACCGCCACCACCAGATTCCGTGATTCGGAACCAGAAACTCCGTTCTAGCACCCTGCCGAGACGGGGAATTGGAGGAGATCATCGCCATCATCATCACCATCGCTTCTCCATCGACCATCCATGTTTCCCCCATCTATGAGTGAGTAATCCCCTGCTGAAGGCTATGGGGATGGTAGGGATTGGATGAGATCGTTCATGTAAAGGCAACGGATTGTTAGGGCATGGTGCCTAGTATCTATTATTAGTGCTTTTTGACTTTGTTGCAACTTGTTATGCTTAATGCTTGTCACTAGGGCCTGAGTGCCATGATTTCAGATCTGAACATGTTATTGATTACATATGATAGTATTGTTTATGGTCTTACCTACAAGTTGTATACACACGTTTTGTCCGGAACCGAAGGCCCCGAAGTGACAGAAATCGGGATAACCGAAGGGAATGGCTTTCATGTGAGGATCACTTGTGTTCACAGAGTGTTAATGCTTTGCTCCGGTGCTCTATTAAAAGGAGCACCTTAATTGCCAGTAGTTCCCTTGAGGCCCGCTGCAAACAGGCTGGCAGGACAAAAGATGGTGTGCAAGTTCTCATTGCGAGCACGTATGACTATATATGGAACACATGCCTAGGATTATTTAGTACTTGGATGATTTATCTTATTTATCTGCAAATGCCCTATGTTCTGATTGCTATATGAATTGTCTTGTCCATGCAACGCCCATCCATCCATGTGCCTACTGTGCTTTAATCCTACTGTTTACTGCAATTGTTACTACTATCTTTACTTTTACTACTGGTGTTACTTTACTATTGCTATTACAAAACTGTTGCTACTGATAAACTGCTAAATTGAGCAAGATTGTTTCCAGGTGTAGCTAAATTGACAACTCAGTTGTTAAGGCTTATAAATATTCTTTGGCTCCCCGTGTGTCGAATCAATAAATTGGGTTTCACCTCCCTCGAAAATACTACGATACACCCCCTATACTTGTGGGTCCTCAAGACTATTTTCTGGCGCCGTTGCCTAGGAGCATAGATTTATTTATCAAGTCCACCTGGAATCACTATTGTTCATTGCCATCCATCCATCATGGGCAAGTCTCGTGATGGGAAGGTTCCTATTTTACCATCCACTACAATAAGAGGTATGGTTCTGAACACCTCTGGTGCTCTTGATTCACCATTTGTTATGAGTAAGCTCCTTACACCACCACATACACATGCTACATACACTGCTACTACTGCTGAATCTGAAACTTCTAATACTTATGTGGAGGCCTCATTGCCTATCGTTTATTAACATTGCATGGTTTAGTGCCTCATCATCTAGACCTACAGTTTCCCATAGAGAGGCTTGACCTTAATTCCATGATACAGCATAAATTTGTTTCTTCTTGGGCTAATTTGAGTGACTTGTCTTATGAAATAACCTTTCTCAAGGTTGGTTGGAGAAGGAGTAAGTCCGAGCGATTTGTTCTTTTGCCTGCACCTGTTTTGTTTAACCTTGATACCAGGGTAGGATGGTCACTCACTGAGGAGGAGCTTGATATGTACTTGGGAGAGCTCTCCCAATAGGAGCAGGATACTAGAAGGGAGGTTAGAGATGATTCGGTCCAGCCCTCATATGAGGGGGAGTCTTCATATCAGCAGCCTACCTATGATTGGGGAGCTTCTTCTTCCCAAGGGCCTAACCACAATCATTCTTACAATGACCCACATGCTTGGAACCCTTACTCGCATTTGGATTGATACCCACTTAGGCCAAAATCCTAAGCTTGGGGGGAGGTACACCGACATCACACTCATCTCCATATCATGTTTAGTCGATACTTTGTATATTCATGTTTCGTTCTCTTTTTAGTTTTCATTCTCTTTTTGCTTTTGCTTTCTAAAACACAAAAAGACCAAAAATATTTCTGTTGTTTCTCTTTGTTTGCTTCTTCTTCTTTTTGCCTTGGTTTGCTTTTCCCTTTTTGCTTTGTTTGAACTATTCGAAAAACCCAAAAAGATTTTTCTTTGCTTGTTCTTCCTTTTTGGTTCTTGTTTTAAAAAAAAATCAAAAACACCAAAAATATTTGTTGTTCTTCTTTGGTTTTGTGAGTTTGTTGCAGGGTTCAGCAGTCCTCAGTGGAATTTGGTTTCATGTATTATTCAAGCTACACAAGTGAAGGGCAATAATGAGGATTAATGACAACTTGAGGTGTGGTAAGAGGCTGGTAACAAACTCTATTTGTTTTCATTTTTGTACATATACTCATCATTATGGGCATGCTTAATCTGCTCATGTAGGGTGTATGTTATTTATGGATGCTTAGTAGTTCTTGCTTTCTTATGATTATCTCCAGCTCGTTAATAGTTTGTAGCATGTCGTATGAATGTTTGCTTGCATTGCTCTATTCATAATTTGGTATGACACTATGGTATCTCCCTCCGAATGTTTCACTTGAATCGACTTGGCACATGCTCATGCATGTATATGACTGAAACAAATTAGTTAAGCCTCGATGAATTATTTTGCCTCAGGGGTCTTGAATCACTTTCATTCCATGATTAGTCCTGTTTTGTTACAAGCATGATTATGACAGTTATTGCTCTCTCGTTTCTCGCTCCCTTACTATTGCTAGCCTTCACTTGCACTGAGTATAAGCTTTACTCGTGTTTCCAACTCCCTAAAACCAAATATAGCCAAAAGTGTCCACCATACCTACCTATTAGCATCATTTGCTATTCCCTGCATGCTTAGTATGCCTTGTTTTCTTCCGAATAAAATATTTTCATGTTATGAGAAAGTTAGTTAGTAAAGCTCTCATGAACTTGATGCCACACTTTACTTTCTTGCACTTAATAATCTTGAACCATTGCGTCCATCTTTGTTGCATATATGCTTGCGCTTTATAAGTTGAAGTTAGCAGAACCATGTATCATGTGGAACTCTTTCAACATTGCACGGGTACTTTGTACCTCGTTGATATCATGATTCTTTTGCTTATGGATCCCGGCGGTGTGAAATAAAAGGTGAACTTGTGAGAACATGGAGTCTGTATATGTGTTAGAGAAACGCCTGGGCCGCTAGCCTAAGCCATGCCTAATCATGGTGGAAACTTGCAGCATAACCATAATTAGCATTCTATGAAGCATCCTCAATAAAAACCTATGCAAATAGCAAATAAAAAAGATCGTTGAGATGCTCATTGTCTGCTTGCCTTGTCATTTTGATTATGGGATAGCTCTTGTATCATGTGCAAGGGGTACCCCGTTGGCGGTTCTCTATGATACATATGTACTTACAATGACAAGAGCTTACTTGTGACTGAAGTTGAGTAGCATGAGGTCCGGTACTCGTAAGTAAGGGGCATGAGATTTTAACTTATAACTTGTCAAGCATATCCTCTTAGTTGTGTCACTTTAAGCTTAACCATTTAAAGATTCTTATGATAGGGGCAATGAGATCTCAAAGCTAATGAGTACCATACTTTCAACATTTGGAAGCCTTTCAAACTATTCAAAACCTTTTCATTTCTTTGTTGAGTCTCCACATATTCTATGAGCAATTTCTTGAGAGCATAGTTGTCATTCTTAGTGTCATATACTTGTCTCAAAACTTGATTATTTGTGTTATGACTTTGATGCTTGTATCTTTGATATCTTTACTTCTAGTATTAACTTGAACTTCAGAGGTGCCTTAGCATTTATGTTTGCTCTACAATCAAAGGCAAGCGAGATACCACTCTATCATACCTTTTTATGAACATTGCAATGTTGCTTATGTTTATGTTTCATGCTACTTATTATTTTTGAGCTGGAATCTCTTCATAGCTTGCAATGACTTGTAAGTAAGCTTAGTTGCATACTCTCTATTGTGAATTGCCAAAGTAGTTGATCACATGCTGAGAATATATACATCATATGAAGCAAATTTGTTCGTGAAAGTTTATTTTATCGCACTCAGTTTTCAACTGAATTGCTTGAGGACAAGCAATAAGCTAAGCTTGGGGGGAGTTGATACGTCCAAAACGTATCTACTTTCCCGAACACTTTTGCTATTGTTTTCCTCTAAACTTGTGTGATTTGCATACAACTAACATGGACTGATGTTGTTTTCAGCAGAATTACCTTGGTGTCTAGTGTTTGTGCAGAAAATCAACTATCAGGAAAAATCCTGGAAAATATGCCAAAAATCCTATTTCACCAGAAGACTCAAGGAGCCAGAATACGAGACGGAGAGGGGCTAGGGCCTAGCCACACCACCTGGCCGCACGGGGGTGGTCTGGCTGCGCCAGGGGTGGTCTGGCCGCCCCAGGCACCCCCTCAGTCTCCCTCTTTGCCAAAAAGAGTTCCGATGCGCCGCCACCACCAGATTCCGCGATTCGGAACCAGAAACTCCGTTCTGGCACCCTGCCGGGACGAGGAATTGGAGGAGATCATTGCCATCATCATCACCATCGCTTCTCCATCGACCATCCATGTTTCCCCCTTCTATGAGTGAGTAATCCCCCTTGTAGGCTATCGTTCATGTAATGGCATCGGATTGTTAGGGCATGGTACCTAGTATCTATTATTAGTGCTTTTTGACTTTGTTGCAACTTGTTATGCTTAATGCTTGTCACTAGGGCCCGAGTGTCATGATTTCAGATCTGAACATGTTATTGACTCATTATGATAGTATTGTTTATGGTCTTACCTGCAAGTTGTATACACATGTTGTTGTCCGGAACCAAAGGCCCCGAAGTGATAGAAATCGGGATAACCGGAGGGAATGGCTTTGTTGTGAGGATCACATGTGTTCACGGAGTGTTAATGCTTTGCTCCGGTGCTCTATTAAAAGGATCACCTTAATTGCCAGTAGTTCCCTTGAGGCCCCGCTGCAAACGGGCTAGCAGGACAAAAGATGTTGTGCAAGTTCTCATTGTGCGCACATATGACTATATATGGAACACATGCATAGGATTATTTAGTACTTGGATGCTTTATCTTATTTATCTGCAAATACCCTATGTTCTCATTGCTATATGAATTGTCTTGTCGATGCAACACCCATCCATCCCTCTGCCTACCGCGCTTTAATCCTACTATTTACTGCAATTGTTACTACTGTCTTTACTTTTACTAATGTTGTTACTTTACTATTGCTATTACAAAACTGTTTCTACTGATAAACTGTGTTGAGCAAGATTGTTTCCAGGTGCAGCTGAATTGACAACTCAGTTGTTAAGGCTTATAAATATTCTTTGGCTCCCCTTGTGTCGAATCAATAAATTGGGTTTCACTTCCCTCAAAAATACTGCGATACACCCCCTATACTTGTGGGTCATCAACGCCGACAAAGTGTGACCTACGCATCTCTAACGCTCGGGGAAGCCAAGCGGATTTGCGGGGTCCTTCCACCTTTATATCCTGCACAGGGGTGGTTTGGGTGGGCCTTGAAATTTCCTTATCCGATCCACCATACTCCAAAGAGAGGTATGGCCCGGATCCTTCCGCGAACGTGTCCTGCTCATAGGCGGTCCGTGCGGGCCTTGACGAGTTTCCTACCTCATGGGAGCTAGGACCCGAGTCAGTTAAGCCAATGAAGATGTGGATGTCTCCAAAGGGGATGATGGAGCAGCACATGGGGTTCACCTTCGCCGGCACCCAGAACTCGTCTAGAGGGATGATCGGGACGTTGCTAGAGAAGAGAACGTGACCGATGGCTACGGTGTCACCGATTCCCGCGAAGAGATTGGACCTCGCCCGGTGTAGAGCTCGAAGTGCCTCTTGCCCCATGGTGGGCGCCAACTGTCGTGGTATTGCCGACGAGTACGCCATGGAGGGGTCCTCACAGTGTGTGTTTAGAGACGTGGGGTAAGGCGGAGAGTTGGCGGGTACGAGGTAACATAGCTTACCCAGGTTCAAGTCCCACAATAGTGGCAAAACTCTACTCCTACTATAAATCACTATAATGGCAATACGCCGAGTTACAGATATAGGTTCGATGTGCGAGGTGCTGCGTGTTGTACGCAGCAATCAGAGAAGTTGTGCCCTAAAGGCTCCTGTAGGCCGGCTTATAAAGGAGCCAAGACCTAGGTTTTTAGGGAAAGGTCCTTGCTGGACAAGGTAAAGAGTCCTACACCTACACGAACTAGTCTTCCGTGTCTTACTCCAAGGCTCTGAGTATGTCGGTGACTCCTGCATAGCCTTGCTTTATCCGGCATGGGTCTCCCTTTAGGATCCGTCTAACTGGGCCGCCCAGCAGGCCATAGGCCTTGCTACCAACTATGGGCCACCCGGGTTAGGCAGATTGGTGACATGCTATGAGGATACCCATATAGCATATCCCCAACAATATATATTCATGATATTTTCTCCCTTGGTGATACCCAATATTTCCAACAAAATAGGTTTCATCTTGTTTGGAGTTCAGATGCAAAAGTTGTGGCAATTTTGGTTCTAGAGTTTTTGCCTGACCGGTAGTGCCAGCGATCCACCAGTAGTACCGCTAGGGCATTTTTTCCGCCAATAGTATCGGTGGAAGTACCGGAGCCACTTCCGGTCACCTTGTTTTCGGTTCAGTACCCTCTCTGTTTTGGAATGCACTATTTGACGGAACTTCTGTCGGATTTTCTAGCGGCAGTACCGGCCCCACTGGAAGTTCCAGTGGATGGCGGTAATACTGGCCAGAATTGCTTATCTGCCCCTCACTTTGCTATTTTCTGACCATTGAAAGGGTGTCGGTGGTAGTACCTCCCACCCAGCGGTACTACCGGTCGTGCACGAAAATGTGCATAATGGCTAGATCGAGGATCCCTTTAAAAGGAGCTCCCCTTTCCCTTCGTGGGGCCACTTGCTTTTTCTTGGTTTTCCCCTTCTCTCTCTCCTCCATTGTTGACCTTGATGAGCTTTCCCTCTCCCCTTGCCCCTCCTATGATTCTTGCATCTTTTTGAGGGATTTGAGAGAGGAGATCTAGATCTACAACCCCCACCAAACCAAATCCCTTTTTTGTGAAGGAATCCTTGGGATCTAGATCTTGGAGAGTTTTGTGTTCTCCTCTTGTATTCTTCCTCTCTTATTCCCCTAATAGCTTTTGTAGCTTTGGTGGAATTTGAGAGAGAAGGACTTGCCTCTTTCATTTGGTGCATAGGTTTGAGTTCTCCTCGGAGATTCGGCGAGGTCAAGCTCTCGGGCTTGTTTCTCTTGGGTTCTTGGAACCCTAGATGGTTGTGTGGAGTTGTGGTGTGTTTTTGGGAGCTCCAATTGAGTTGTGGAGATTCGCCAAGCTTGTTGGCCTATTGTGGCATTGTGGAGCCTTTGTTGCGTTTCTTGGGAGCCCTCCAATTGAGTTGTGGAGAGTGCCCCAAGGCTTGTGCGGGTTCGGTGGCCGCCCTCAACTGTCCCATAGTGGAACATGAGTAGGCCTTTGTGGCGAGCTCATGGGAGAATATGGTGAGCCTTTTGTGGCGTCGGTGAGTTGCAGGCCTTCACATCTTGGGGTGAGGCCTTTTGTAGCATTGGGTGAGCATCAAGCCACCACAACTCGAGGTGAGCCATTTGTGGTGTTCGAAGTACATTACGCCACCACACCTCTCTAGCGGAGATGTAGTTTCTTTGGAAGTGAACTTTGGGAAACAAATCATCGTCTCCGCGTCCATCAGTTATCTCCCAACCGAGCCCTTTACTTATGCAATTTACATTGTGATAGCCATCGTGCTCGAAGTATTATATCTTGCTATCTCCTTGTTACTTGTATTGCTTAGCATAGGTTGTTGGTGCACCTAGTTTAACCTAGTTGATATACGTTTTTGGCTAGATAAATTAAACGTTAAGTTTTATTCTGCATTTATTAGAGCCTAAACCTTAATAATTTTAAAACGCCTATTCACCCCCCCCTAGGCGACATCCATTTACCTTTCACATTCCATTAGTGTTGCACTATTTACTAGTCATGCTTTAGTCAAATTAAAGGCGATACTTTATTTATGCTTGTCTATGATCAAGAAACTCTTCTCCAAGTCATCCATAACTGTAGACACAGATTTCAGAAAGATTTACCCTGCAGGCGTGCACAAATAGCACCACATGCACGATCAACCTCGGGAAGAACCAAATAGAAAGCAATGAGGCCTCACGATAATGCATTCACATGATTCATAGATTATTTCAGGGGTCACCCCAATAAGCTACATGCAACGAAGTTGGCCGGCTCCGACACTACAAGAATCTGGGTGGTTCATGACAATCTGATATCATCGTGGATAGGGGTCAAAATGTCATAGATGGCCATCCATGATGAATTCTGCGACCAAAAAAAAGGTCACGAACCACATGTCATAACTCAATCTGTGACGTTTTTCTGTCTGAAAACGTCACGCCCAATTGCGATGTTCCTGTAATTTAATCGCGGCGAGCTAGACCGGCCCAGCATAGACACGATCGTTCTTGACGTTTTTATTTCGTCACGACCGAGGCCACATGGGAGACGGCATCGCGGGTGGCCGTCAGCGATGTTTGCTGACCTCATGTTCGCCATCTACAACGTCATTGACTTCTTGCATTTTTTCCCGTCACAGCCTGATTCCGTTGTCTCCATATTCGTGACGTCATCCAACCTGTTCATGACGCCATCCATCCTGTTTATGACGTCACACGGGCCGTGGCGAATTTTATTCGCCGCCACCTTTCGACGACATGATGACACGTGGACGGTTGGAACGGCCAAGCTTGCGCCAATTGGACGAGGCTACGTGGGCAGGCCGCAGAACGACATGTTAACAAATCAAAATGGGACACATATCACCTACCGACGATGAATTCTGTGTGATGATGTCATCATTGGCCGTGACGCTTCTATTTCTTCTAGATAGTTGGCCAATTAAAGGCGTCCACATCGACATTTACCTATGACAGAAATGTTTCATCAAGAGCAACTGAGACGATTTTGTTTTCGTCGCGGATGCGTGCTGGCTTCACCGTGAGATCAGGGGGCCATTTGTGCACGTAAATTTCTACTAACCCTAATCATTTGTGACCCATTTCACACCACATGCATCAAATAACAGAATTTTACAATGAATTCCAGGAGAAGTTTCCACATGAATTTCCATAGCAGTTTCTGAGCCAAAAGCCTCACAAGCTTCCATAGCCAAAAACTTTCCATGACAGTTTATGAGCAAAAGCCTCACAAGTTTCCTTGCCCAGAAGACTCACAAGTTTCCACACCAATTAATTTTCCTAGCCCAGGAACTCACAAGTATCAACCACAAGTTCACTTACCTTGCGACAGCTGAAGCTGTTGTTGATGCTTCTGCTGAGTCATCTGAGACAACACTTGCTGAAGTAAGTCATTTGTATGGTTTTGTTTATCCTGCATATATTCTTGCTTCTTCTGCATTTCTGTCATGGCTTTAGCATACTACAGCCTCTCTGCCTCACTAGCTTCTTTAGCTCTCTGCAATACCTCTATCGTACAACGCAGTTTGTCACTCCCTGCTCTCTCAGCCAAAAGTTCTACTTCAAGGCCAGACATGCTTCATCTTGATGTACTTGGATGGAGCCCGATGTTCTTCAGGAACATTGGCTTTCTGATGTCCAACGAGAGTGCAAAGTGCACAACCTCGGTGGAAGAAAGTGGTTCTTCCCCCTGGACATCTGGAGCCATCTTCTTTTGCATGATTTCCTACAGTATTAGGAATAGAAGCGAATGATGGAAAAATAGCAAGCAAACTACAATCATATCGTATACAATTGAGAGATGAAGATAGCATTGAACTTTACGAATATGAAAAGTATTCAAGAGGACTTACAATTGCTTCCTTCACATTCTGAGTGTAGCCATTTTTCAGGGTGCAGTGCGTCTTTTTGAAGAGTTTGAAGGCATCATCCTCACTGTTGCACACAACCTCATAGCTACGAGAACCTGTGGTAGCAAGGTACAAGACTTTGCTCCTGCTGATCTTGTTTTTTACACAAGTACTCTACACAAGCAGAAGCCATACAATATAAGAGGCAATTCTAATCAAACAATTCAAACATAGGCAATAACAATATAAGAGTAAACAAAAAGTAACATGTTTCCTGGGGTTAGACCAAGTATCAACAAGCTTGCACCACTTCTCGTCATTCATGTGTTTCACTTCATCAGGACATTTCCTTGTAACTTGGTTCAGAGGGTAGGGATCAAAATACTTCTTCAGAATATGCCGTTGATTCCTTGGATGCCTCATAAAATGATTTGCGCAAGCATTCCGCACATCAGGGTGATTTGTGTCCATGGTAAACTTTTGCTAAAATCAAACATGGAGCATCAGCATTTGCATGAACACATAAATGGAAAGGTAAAGGATAACTAAGTCACAGAACATACAAAAACTTTGCCGATGAAGTGTGATTGGACACCAACCCTCTTCTTGTACTCTTTCCATGGGGTAAGATAGCCATGCAAGTCCTTACTATGACTTCACACTCACTGGCAAACCTGGAAGCAACACCCAGCTCGTCTGGTCTAGTTCTTCCTAGTAGAACATTAAGTGAAAGCCTCCCTCCTTTGGAAAACTTGTCAAGCCTCTTCCCCATGTTTTTCCCCTCACCACCAGAGCTTAACCATTATACAGAACTATATCTTCAGAACTCTATGTTTTGGTGTCTTCAGAACAAGGTGCATCAAAGTCTTGAGACATCTGGTAGCCATCATCATCCACAGGAATACAATGTGCTGATTTAGTGTTCCATAGTTATATGATGGGATTAAATGGATTACTGTAGAGCAAGCAGTCGGTTTAACGCATTACCACATTGAGACCAGTCACTCCAGTCTTGGCATGGTACTTCATGACTAGGATCAGATTCCTCATATTTGGTAGCTGACTCATCATATTGGGTAGCTGACCCCTGACCCTCAAATTGGGTACCAGAGTCCGCGCCATCGGCAGCTGAACACAAATGTTAGGTAGATGACACAACGCCTTGGGGTGGGTTGGGACGGTGCACATTCGCTTTAGGGAGGTGCCCGCAGACAGCTAGGAGGTGGCTTCTGGATTTGGAGAGGTGGCAAGTCACCTTTGGGGGATACCCGTGGGTAGAAGGATGTAGACTTCATCACTTAGGAAAGTGGCTTCTTGATTTGTGGAGGTGGCAGGTTGGCTTTGGGAGGTGCCAGAGGACGGCAGGATGTGGGTTGGGGTTCCACACCTTGGGTACGTGGCTGCTGGCTTTGGGGAGGTGGCTGATAGCTTTGGGGAGGTGGCAGACGGCATACCAGCGGGTCGGACGGAGTGGGCAGCTTGCCTTGGGCAGAGTGCTGCTCATGTTGGACAGCTGCTAGCTCGCCTTGGGTAGCTGGTTGCTTGCCTTGGGTTGCTTCCTTCTTGGCTTGCGTAGGCGGTAGATTTACAGCTGCTGGCTTCTCGCCTTGGTGGGCATCAGGAACTACAGCTTTAGCCACTTGGCCAGCATCCGGAACTGCAGCTTTGGCCACTTTGCCGACATCAGGAACTGTAGTTTTAACCACTAGGACGACATTAGGAACTACAGCTTTGGCCACTTTGTGGGCATCAGGAACTAAAGGTTTAGCTACTTGCCGGGCATCGGGAACTACAGATTTGGCCACTAGGTTGCCATCAGGAACTTCATCATCGGTCACCAGCAGTGCAACTTTGGCAGTTTTCTTGGCATCAGGAAGTGTGGCTTTGGTCGTTTGCTAGGCATCAAGAAGTTCGGCTTTGGCAATCTTCTAGGTTGCGCTCCGAGTTTCTTGTGAATGGGTCATAGGACTTGCAGCTTTTGTTGTTCGCCTTGTGGAACCTGGAGGTGGAAGTCCTGCTTTTAGCGGATTCCCCTTGGACCTCGTGTGTCTCTAATTTTTGTGTCTGAAGATAGTATTTATGCCACGACGCTCTTGCGAGATGATCCACCACCAGGAGCCATCCTTCGCCTGGGGGTTGTCTTCTTGAATTTTATCTGCTTAAGGTACACATTTTACATGTAACAGTCAATTAGGGAAAATAAAGAGGAACAAAACATATGGCAAAAAGAGTAAGCAAACAATTCCACACAATATGATTTGGCAGCACCTTAATTGTGGAGAAATCATGACATGATGGTGAGCTAGAAGGTAAGGGGACTACCTGTAGCCTAGTCTCCTCGGTGACTAGTGTTTCATCACCTGATAGGTCACCTTCACTGATACCCCCCCCCCCCCTCGGGATCATACCGAGGTCCAGAGGGATCACTGTTGCTCTTTTTAGGGAGAATACAGTTGGGGATTCAATAGCACTGGCTACAAATATAATACCAAGTCGTTGCATCCATGGACTCTTTCTCATGATGGTTTTCATCCGACTTTCTTCCATCGGTAGTATTTGTGGTTCTAACATGAATAAAGAATTCCAATTAATCTAGAAATATAAAACTAGGTGTGATACAAACCTATGTTATATAGTATATAATACTCATCATTTAACAGGTCACCATGAGCAATTTAAACAAAAACATCATAGGCTTCCAAACTAATGCAACACATGGGATAATCTAACCTGGTCTAAAGCCTTCCTTTTTGCTACTTCTAAGGGGGCGAATACACTTGGCGATGAAACAACATATGCTAAGAACCTAAGGGCATATACAATGCAAGATGCTTAGAGAAGGGCTTAGCGAAATAAACCGGTTTTTGGATACACAAAGGTGCTTATTTATAATAGGATGATGTCTAAATTGGCACCTTTCGAATATAAATAAGCATTTTTCTTACGAAACACCCCAACCACATTCCACTGTACATCTATGTTTCTAACGTGTATAGGGAACTCCAAATATGACTCAGTATATAACATATGGGGCGGAATAGTCCACTATGACCAATTCATACTCTGGTCATAAGACATACGACGAAACAGCAAAACAAATGCAACATGGATTGCATGATAGTCCTACTATGGGTAGCTTGGCTGGTATTATACACTAGTATAGTACACATAACATTATTGTGTACAAACTTCCCACTATGACCAACCTAAATGATGGTGTCTATGTTATAAGACCTATGACACTATTCACTATAGAGATAATATTAAGACCAGTCATAGTGGGGAGTAATATAGCCTAGTAACATGCTATGCTACTCCCCACTATGACCAGACTTTTCTTATACACTGCAATAATAAGCAGGGCAGGACGATTAAACATAAGCAGTACAAGCATCTACCATGCAATTAAATAGGCAATTAAGCAAAATATAAGCTATGGTGCTCATTGTCCTATAGTAACCATCATGTAAAATAGTAAACTATGAACTACTTATACGATGAACATAAGACATATCAGGCAGCAACCAAAGTAATGCAACAAACAGGATAATGCAACCTTTATCACACGCAAACTGATCATAAGCCTAATAGTTTACAAGCTATACAATTCACCAATTGGTTTCAATAATAAGGAGGGCATGACAATTAAACATGAGCAGTACATGCATCTATATCTTGCCACTAAATAGGCAAGTAGGCAGAATATAACATATGGTGTTGATTAGTGATGACCCACGAGTATAGGGGGTGTATCGCAGTATTTTCGAGGGAAGTGAAACCCAATTTATTGATTCGACACAAGGGGAGCCAAAGAATATTTATAAGCCTTAACAACTGAGTTGTCAATTCAGCTGCACTTGGAAACAATCTTGCTCACAACAATTTATCAGTAGCAATAGTTTTGTAGTAGCAATAGCAATCGTAAAAGTAAAGAAAGTAGTAACAATTGCAGTAAACAACAGGATTAAAGCGCAGTAGGCATAGGGATGGATGGACAGGCGTTGCATGGACAAGACAATTCATATAGCAATCAAGAAATAGGGCATTTGTAGATAAATAAGATAAAGCATCCAATTACTAAATAATCATAGGCATGTGTTCCATATATAGTCATACGTGCTCACAATGAGAGCTTACACAACATCATTTGTCCTGCCAGCCCGTTTCAGCGGGGCCTCAAGGGAACTACTGGCAATTAAGGTGCTCCTTTTAATAGAGCACCGGAGCAAAGCATTAACACTCCATGAACACATGTGATCCTCACATCAAATCCATCCCCTCTGGTTATCCAGATTGTTGTCACTTCGGGGCCTTTGGTTCCGAACAACAATATGTGTATACAACTTGCAGGTAAGACCATAAACAATACTATCATAATGAATCAATAACATGTTCAGATCTAAAATCATGGCACTCGGGCCCTAGTGACAAGCATTAAGCATAACAAGTTGCAACAAAGTCAAAAAGCACTAATAATAGATACTAGGCACCATGCCCTAACAATCTAATGCCATTACATGAACGATCTCATCCAATCCCTACCATCCCCATAGCCTACAGCGGGGGATTACTCACTCATGGATGGGGGAAACATGGATGGTCGATGGAGAAGCGATGGTGATGATGATAGTGATGATCTCCTCCAATTCCTCGTCCTGGCAGGGTGCCAGAACGGAGTTTCTGGTTCCGATTCACGGAATGTGGTGGTGGCAGCGCAGTGGAACTCTTTCTGGAAAAACGTCGAACCCCCTTGGTTTTTAGATCAAGAGGCAACTTATAGGAGAAGAGGGAGGCCAAGGGGGTGACCGAGGCAGCCACACCACCCCTAGGCGTGGCCAGGTTGTGTGGGCCCCTCGTGGCCCTCCTCCGTCTCATCTTCTAGCTCCGTGGGTCTTCTGGTGAAATAGGATTTTTGGCATATTTTCCGGGATTTTTCCTGATAGTTGATTTTTTGCACAAAAACTAGACACCAAGGTAATTCTGCTGAAAACAACGTCAGTCCGTGTTAGTTGTATCCAAATCACACAAGTTTAGAGGATAAACAGTAGCAACAGTGTTCGGGAAAGTACATACGTTTTGGACATATCAACTCCCCCCAAGCTTAGCTTATTGCTTGTCCTCAAGCAATTCAGTTGAAAACTGAGTGCGATAAAAGAAACTTTCACGAACACATTTGCTTCATAAGATGTATATATTCTTAACATATGATGAATTACTTGGTCAATTCATAATAAGGAGTATGCAAATAAGGTTACTCAATAGTCATTGCAAGCTATGAAGAGATTCTAACTCAAAAATAGTAAGTAGCATGAAACATAAACATAAGCAACATTACAATGCTCATAAAAAGGTATGATAGAGTGGTATCTCGCTTGCCTTTGATCGTAGGGCAAACATAAATACCAAGGCACCTCTGAAGTTCAAGTGAAGACTAGAAGTAAAGATATCAAAGATAAAAGCATCAAAGTCATGACACAATTAATCCAAATTTTGAGACAAGCATATTACTCTAAGAATGACAAGTATGCTCTCAAGAAGTGCTCATAGAATATGTGGTGACTCAACAAGGAAATGAAAAGGTTTTGAAAAGTTTGAAAGGCTTCCAAATGCTAAAAGTTTGCTACTTATTAGCTTTGAGCTCTCATTGCCCCTATCATAAGCATCTTTAAATGGTTAGGGTTAAAGTGACACAACTAAGAGGATATGCTTGACAAGTTATAAGTTTAAATCTCATGCCCCTTGCTTACGAGTACCGAACCTCATGCTACTCAACTTCAGTCACAAGTAAGCTCTTGTCATTGTAAGTACATATGTATCATAGAGAACCGCCAACGGGGTACCCCTTGCACATGATACAGGAGCTATCCCATAATTAAAATGACAAGGCAAGCAGACAATGAGCATCTCAACGATCTTTTTATTTGCTATTTGCATAGGTTTTTATTGAAGATGCTTCATAGAGTGCTCATTATGGTTATGCTGCAAGTTTCCACCATGATTAGGCATGTCTTAGGCTAGCGGCCCAGGCATTTCTCTAACACACATACAAACTCCATGATCTTACAAGTTCCCCTTTTATTTCACACTGCCGGGATCCATAAGGAAAATAATCATGATATCAACGGAATAATAAGTGCAACGTTGAAAGCGTTCCCCATGATACATGGTTCTAATAACTTCAACTCATAAAGCGCAAGCATATACGCAACAAAGACGGACACAATGGTTCAAGATTATTAAGTGCAAGAAAGTAAAGTGTGCCGTCAAGTTCGTGAGAGCTTTACTAACTAACTTTCTCATAACATGCAAACATTTTATTCGAAAGAAAACAAGGCATACTGAATATGCACGGACTAGCAAATGATGCTAATAGGTAGGTATGGTGGACACTTTTGGTAATATTGGTTTTTGGGAGTTGGAAAAATGAGTAGAGCTCATACTCAGTGCAAGTGAAGGCTAGCAATAGTAAGGGAGCAACAAACGAGAGAGCTATAACTGTCATAATCATGCTTGCAACAAAACAAGACTAATTATGGCATGAAAGTGATTCAAGACCCATGAGGCAAAATAATTCACCGAGGCTTAACTGATTATTGTTTCAGTCATATGCATGCGTGAGCATGTGCCAAGTCAATTCAAGTGAAATATTCAGAGGAGGATACCACGGTGTCATACCAAGTTATGAATAGAACAATGCAAGCAAACATTCATATGACATGCTATAAACAATTAGCAAGCTAGAGCTAATCATAAGAAAGCAAGAACTACTAAGAATCCATAAATAACATACACCCTACATGCACTGACTAAGCATGTCCACAATGATGAGTATATGTACAAAAATGAAAACAAATAGAGTTCGTTACCAGCCACTTACCACACCTCAAGTTGTTATTAATCCTCATTATTTCCCTTCACTTGTGTGGCTTGAATGATAACATGAAACCAAATTCCCATGAGGACTTCTGAACCCTGCAACAAACTTCACAAAAACCAAAGAAGAAGAACAAATATTTTTGGTGTTTTTGATTTTTAAAGGCAAGAACAAAAAGGAGGAACAAGCAAAGCAAAAATATTTTTCGGTTTTTCAAATAATTAAGACAGAGCAAAAAGGAAGAAGAAAACCAAGGCAAAAAGAAGCAAACAAAGAGAAACAAACAAAATATTTTTGGTCTTTTTGTGTTTTAGAAAGCAAAAGCAAAGAAAGAACGAAAACTAAAAAGAGAACAAAGCATGGATATACAAAGTACCGACTAAACATGATATGTAGATGAGTGTGATGTCGGTGTACCTCCCCCCAATCTTAGGCTTTTGGCCTAAGTGGGTATTAACCCCAACACGAGTAAGGGTTCCAAGCAGGCGGGTCATTGTAAGAATGATCGTGGTTAGGCCCTTGGGAAGAAGAAGCTCCCCAATCATAGGTAGGCTGCTGATATGAAGACTCCCCCTCATTCGAGGGCTGGA
This sequence comes from Avena sativa, assembly GCA_916181665.1. Classification (NCBI taxonomy): domain Eukaryota; kingdom Viridiplantae; phylum Streptophyta; class Magnoliopsida; order Poales; family Poaceae; genus Avena; species Avena sativa. The sequence goes on along the minus strand of OV702291.1, from coordinate 360,792,818 downwards.
CCGAATCATCTATAACCTCCCTTCCAGTATCCTGCTCCTGTTGGGAGAGCTCTCCCAGGTATGCATCGAGTTCTTCCTCAGTGAGTGACCATCCTACCCTGGTATCAAGGTTAAACAAAACAGGTGTAGGCAAAAGAACAACTCGCTCGGACTTACTCCTTCTCCAACCAGCCTTGAGAAAGGTTATTTCATAAGACAAATCACTCAAATTAGCCCATGAAGAAACAAATTTATGTTGTATCATGGAATTAAGGTCAAGCCTCTCTATGGGAAACTGTAGGTCTAGATGATGAGGCACTACACCATGCAAAGCTAATAAACGAGAGGCGATGAGGCCTCCGCAAATTCCACCTTTCTCGCGGTTAGCAGCAAGACGGAAAGCTATCAAGGCACCCAAATTATAAGTCCTATCCCGTTTTAAAGCAGCTGAGATCAATGCTAGATCATATGATGATAACTTATTAGAAGTTTTCCTAGCGAGAACACACTTGGCAATAAAGTAAGCAAAGTAGCGAATAGACGGGAGATGAATGTTATAGATTTTCCCACTCTCCTTTGAGAAGCTGCTCCCTTGGAAAATCTCCGCATACAAGTCCATGAGTGGTGCAGGTCGCTCTTTAATCCTTTCACACGATCCCCACTGGGGTACTTTAATAGCTGCACAAAAGTCATCAAAAGGAAGGTTGCCAGCTATATTGTAAATTTTGTAGTGAACCATGGGGTTAGGCAAAGAGCAACTAAATCGAAAGTCCTTCACCATAGACATAGTTAGTTTCACAAATTGGTTAGGTTCATTTTCCACAAAATGCTCCAACCCTGCATTAGCAATTAAAGTATGGAAATCTTGAGAAATTCCTGCAGTCCTCATGAATTTGGGGCATGGATAGATGGAAGGAAAAACTTCCTCCTCTCGGTGAACCTTCATAACCTCAGGCACACTTAGTTCATGCTAGTTGAGTTGGTGTTCATTCATCTTCTTTTCTGAAATTTAGGACAACCATCATACAAGTGATTGCAAAGTGATTACATAATGAAGGGAACTACTCATAGGGACTTGCAAGAGGCCTAAACATGCATCAAAACAATTTCTCTAAGCATTGAACAAGCTCACAAAACATGTCACCTACAGCAGCAAAATACTCAAGAGATAAACCACTAAACACAAATCTACTTGGACAAGCGGAGGAGTCACATACCGGAGAACAAATGCTCCAAATTTCAGCAGCAAAGATGGGCTGAGCAAGGAGATCGAAAAATCATGGACAAGAACAACAAGAATGCAATTTCTAGCAATGAACTGATGTTTTCTTGGGAGAGAGAAGGACGTGGCAAATGAGAGAGTGAGTGGAGGGCCAGGGGTGGCCCACACCATGGCCAGGCGCGCCCCTAGGGTGGTCGCGCCACCAGGTGGTGTGCCTGCCTGGTGGGCCCCCCGGGTCACTCCAGGAACTCCTCTGCCCCTTTTTTCACGTAAAAATTTAATATGAATTTTCTAGAATTTTCCGAGACACTTTATTTTTTAGCAATTTTCAGGTATAGATGAATGATTTTATGACAGAAAGATGTTTTTGGAATGATGCAATGACAAAACAAAGCTAAAACTTTAGAAGTCCTAAAACACTCTAATATGCAAGCAACTAACAACAGAAAAGTAAACTAAGTGGAAGCAAAAACTAAAATGGATAAAATAAAAGTAAGCAAAGATAATCATGGTGAAAACATTGTTTTGTTCATTAAAATCCCTTTGTTAACAAGGTTGATCAGGTCTTGTTACCAAAACAATTTTATATGAAACAAAACTTTGTATTCTACTAATGATTATGTTACCTCAACCTTCATAGTAATGGTCCCAATCATAATAGTTTGATATTTTCTCATGGTATGGGACAATATATTTCTCCAACTTGGATGCCCTCAACATGTCCAATTGAATTTAAGCCATAAGTCCTATCAATCTTCTTGGGGAAATAGACAGTTTGCTCTTTGTCATTAACATTAAAAGTCATATTTCCTTGACTACAATTAATAAAAGCTCCTATAGTATTAAGAAAAGGTCTCCCAAGAATAATAGACATATTATCATCTTCAGGCATTTCAAGCACAACAAAATCAGTTAATATCAAGCAATTATGAGCCACTTGAACAGGTACATCCTCACATATACCAAGAGGAATAGTAGTAGATTTATCATCCATTTGCAAAGATATATCAGTTGGTATTAGTTTTTCCAATTGAAGTCTCTTATAGAGAGAAAAACGCATAACACTAACTCCCGCTCCCAAGTCACACAAAGCAGTTCTAACATAACTATTTTTAATAGAGCATGGAATAGTTGGAATCTTAGGGTCTCCAAGTTTCTTTGGAACCTTACCATTAAAGGAATAATTAGCAAGCGAAGTAGAAATTTCTTCCTTAGGAATCTTCCTTTTATTAGAGACAATATCCTTCATATACTTTGAATAAGGAGGCAATTTAATAGCATCAGTCAAAGGTATTTGCAGGAATAAAGGTTTCATCCACTCACAAAACTTATTATAGTGTTCATCTTCCTTTGACTTGTGTTTCTTATCAGGGAAAGGCATAGGCTTTTGGACCCAAGGCTCTCTTTCACTACCATGTTTCTTAGCAACAAAATCTTCTTTAGTTTATTTAGTATTCTTAGTGTGCCTTTCAGGTTCTTATTCAACTTTTTCTTTATCAGGAGCATCATTTTATTCATTACCACTTTCAGTTTCAGCATCAGAGACAGATATACTATTAGGATCTTTAGCAGGTTCAGAAGATTCTACAATAGTTTTATGTTTCTTTTTCCTTTTCTTAGGAGTAGTACCATTGTTTTCAGTTTGTTGATAATCTTGCTCAATTCTTTTAGGATGCCCCTCAGGATATAGAGGATCATGGGTAGCAGCACCACTTGTAGTTCTAATTTCATAAGCATGTTTTTCTTTAGCAGCATTAACTAGCAAGTCTTTTTGTACTTTAATAAGCTGATCAATTTGAGTTTGAACCATTTGAAAATGTTTAACAAGCATTTTAACATCATTAGAGGTTCTTTCCACAATATCCTTCAAATCACCAATAGCTCTAGAGTTTTCCATCAAATGATTTTGCACCCTTTTATTAAAATTATCTTGCTTAACAATAAAAACATCAAATTCGTCTAAGCATTGATCAGGACGTTTAGAGTAAGGAATATCACCTTCATCAAAATGTTGGAGAGAGTGTACTTCAATAGTGGATGAGTGGGAATTTGGCTTACATAATTCTTCTATAGGAGGTAAATTTTTCACATCTGCAGCTTTAATTCCCTTCTCCTTAAGACATTTCTTAGCTTCCTTCATCACTTCATCATTTAGTTCAATAACTCCCCTCTTCTTCGGTCTTGGCGTTGGTGTTGGCTCAGGCACAGTTAACTCAGGTGTAGTTGTCTCAGGTATAGTTGGTTCAGGAGGAGTCCAATCTTCATAATTCTTGCTTATTTTAACCATTAATTCTTCAGCTTCTTTGGGAGTTCTATTTCTGAAAACACAATCAGCACAACTATCCAGGTATGTCCTAGATTCTTTAGTTAGTCCATTATAATATATATCAAGAAGTTCATTTTTAGGTAATGGACATCCAGCCTATGCATGAATCAAAGCACAAAACCTTGCCCATGATTTAGGCAATATCTCCCGTTCTTCCTATTTAAAATCAAAAAGTTCCTGCAAAATAGCATGTCTAGCGCTAGGAGGAAAATATTTCTGAAGGAAGGTACTAATCAAGCAATCAGGGATATCAATAGATCTAGGAGGTAAATTATTAAACCAAGTTTTAGCTTCTCCTTTCAATGAAAAAGGGAAAATTTTAGCAACAAAGTAAGTGTGCATCTTAATATCATTGGAAAATAGACCACTCATGGTAGAAATCTCAGTCATATGTGCCACCGCACTTTCATTTTTAGTCCCACAAAAAGGTTCTTTCTCAACAAAAGTTATGTAAGATAAATCAAGAGAGAAATCATAATCCTTATCTTTAATGTTTATGGGAGATGCAGCAAACATAGCATTGGGAGACAATTTGGGTTTTATAGTACGCCTCTCAAGGAGACTCTTAATAGCACTCCTATTATGGGTGTTTTGACATTCTTTAATAAATTCATCGATCATCTCTATATAACTGTCTTCAATATCACAGCTCTCTCTAGACTCAGGTGAATTGACAAGTGTAGTAGTGTCTTCATTAGGAGTTTCGGTATTTCTAGCTATAGTTCTAGCAATCATAGAATCTAGGAAAGGACCTAATGAACCACTCTTATCAAGCATAGTAGAAGAAGAATCATAAGTATCAGAAGTTTCAGATTCAGAAGTAGTAGTAGTGTGTGTAGAATGTGTATGTGGTGGTGTAAGGAACTTACTCATAACAGACGGTGAATCAAGGGCAACAGAGGTGTTCAGAACCATACCTCACCTTGTAGTGGATGGTAAAATAGGGACCTTGCCATCACGAGACTTACCCATGATGGATGGATGGCAGCGAACAATAGTGATTCCAAGTGAACTTGATAAATAGAGCTATGCTCCCCGGCAACAGCGCCAGAAAATAGTCTTGACGACCCACAAGTATAGGGGGTGTATCACAGTATTTTCGAGGGAAGTGAAACCCAATTTATTGATTCGACACAAGGGGAGCCAAATAATATTTATAAGCCTTAAAAATTGAGTTGTCAATTCAGATGCACCTGGAAACAATCTTGCTCACATCAATTTATTAGTAGCAACAGTTTTGTAGTAGCAATAGCAAAGTAATAGAAGTGGTAAAAGTAAAGACAGTAGTAACAATTGCAGTAAACAGTAGGATTAAAGCGCGGTAGGCATAGGGATGGATGGACGGGCGTTGCATGGACAAGACAATTAATATAGCAACCAAGACATAGGGCATTTGCAGATAAATAAGATAAAGCATCCAAGTACTAAATAATCATAGGCATGTGTTCCATATATAGTCATACGTGCTCGCAATGAGAACTTGCACAACATTTTTTGTCCTGCCAGCCCGTTTGCAGCGGGGCCTCAAGGGAACTACTCGCAATTAAGGTGCTCCTTTTAATAGAGCACCGGAGCAAAGCAATAACACTCCGTGAACACATGTGATCCTCACATCAAATCCATCCCCTCCGGTTATCCCGATTGTTGTCACTTCGGGGCATTTGGTTCCGAACAACAATATGTGTATACAACTTGCAGGTAAGACCATAAAAAATACTATCATAATGAATCAATAACATGTTTAGATCTGAAATCATGGCACTCGGGCCCTAGTGACAAGCATTAAGCATAACAAGTTGCAACAAAGTCAAAAAGCACTAATAATAGATAGTAGGCACCATGCCCTAACAATCCGATGCCATTACATGAACGATCTCATCCAATCCCTACCATCCCCACAGCATACAGCGGGGGATTACTCACTCGTGGATGGGGAAACATGGATGGTCGATGGAGAAGCGATGATGATGATGGTGGCGATGATCTCCTCCAATTCCCCGTCCCGGCAGGGTGCCAGAACGGAGTTTCTGGTTCTGATTCGTGGAATCTGGTGGTGACGGCATAGCGGAACTCTTTCATGAAAAACGTCGAACCTCCCTTGGATTTTAGGTCAAGAGGCAACTTATAGGAAAAGAGGGAGGCCGAGGGGGTGACCGAGGCGGCCTGGCCTAGCCCGTGCGGCCATGGGGTGTGGGCCCCTCGTGGCCCTCCTCCGTCTCGTCTTCTGGCTCCGTGAGTCTTCTGGTGAAATAGGATTTTTGGCATATTTTCCGGGATTTTTCCTGATAGTTGATTTTTTGCACAAAATCTAGACACCAAGGTAATTCTGCTGAAAACAGCGTCAGTACGTGTTAGTTGTATCCAAATCACACAAGTTTAGAGGAGAAACAATAGCAAAAGTGTTCGGGAAAGTAGATACGTTTTGGACATATCAATTAGTAATCATAAGTGTAAAACAGTCCACTGTGAACAATTTGTATTTATACTCTGATCATAAGACATATGATGTAACAGCCAAAATATTGCAACAAACAAGATAATGCAACCTTTATCACATGCAAACTGATCATAAGCCTAATAGTTTACAAGCTGGAGAATTCACCAATTGGTTGCAATAATAAGGAGGGAAGGACAATTCAACATGACTAGTATATGCGTCTATATCTTGCCACTAAATAGGCAAGTAGGCAGAATATAACATATGTTGTTGATTGTCCAATAGTAATCACAAGTGTAAAATAGTGCATTGTGAACAATTTGTATTTATACTCTGATCATAAGACATATTATGAAGCAGCCAAAATATTGCAACAAACAATATACCCAAATAGCAGAAAAGCAAGGTAAGTATTTCCTTGCCTTTAGGCTGTGGGGCCTTTTCTTACTGCTATTTCTGGTGGAATGCTTAAATCGTGGCATCGAGGCTTGTCAGCGGACCTTGGTAGCAGACTATGTGGACGAGGATCACGGCGAGTAGGCGTACCTTGTAGTCGAGGTGCACATTGAGTGAGTATCCCTTGACCGCGAGTGGGCAGATCTTGACGGCGACATGCATGGATAGTGGGAGGTCCTTGACGGCGAGGTGGTAGGACTTGTCGACGAGGTGCACGGTGAGGTGGCGTACCTTGTCAGAGAGGTGCACGTCAAGTGAGCACACCTTGACCACGGGTGGGCAGACCTTAGCGTCCAGGGAGAAGACCTTGACGGTGGGGTGCACAACGAGTGGGGATATCTTGATGTAGAGGTGCACGCAGAGGTGGCAGATCTTGTTGGTGAGGTTGACGGTGAGGTTGTAGACCTACGATCTTGATAGTTGGCATGGCGTGGTGGGAAACCGCGAAGGTGACGTCCGGCTAGGGTTTGGGCTATGGTGATGACTAGGTGTCTACTGGAATGAAGGACCGTGGCATGGTGAGGAGGGGCATAGGGCGGCAAGGGGCAGAGGGAAGGACGGCGGCGAGTGAAGGATGGACGGACGATGGCGAGGGTGAGGGCAACGGAGGAGGCAAAGGACGGAAAGGTGAGGAAAATTGGATCTCGTCCACTTTCAGTGGGGGAGGGGATAAGGAGGAGTTCTTTTATATTACCTAAATGCCCTCTGCACGAATGATGAGTGGCGCTGTACTGAAGGGCTAATCGGTTTATCCCAAGCAAGAAATTTCTAGGCGTGAAATTTAACTCCTACGCATGAAAGTTTAGCGGGGTGTGTCGGTCAATTTTTTTGATGGCGTATCCTGGCCGTCTATTGCATGATGAGTGGCTCAAATAAATTAATCATATAGGATACTAGTTAAAAAGGCTACCTTTCGAAAAAATTAGTAACTACTGACCCCAAAAATCAGGAAAAATCCATTATGCTGATTTTTGCCAAAATATTGGTATAGGTGAGATCCAAAGTGTGGTATGAAAAATCTCTTTACGGGTGAACTAGATGGGAAAAACATGTGGAATCATCAGGGATCAACATTGGCCAATGCATGTTGCTACCTAAACTAACAAGAATAAGGGTAAAAGTATGGTCAGTCATCATTGTGGCAGGTCGAAAGGGGGGTAATACCCCACCTTGCAGGTTGCACCAGTGTGACAGAAGTTGCATCATCACAAAATCACTGGTGTGTGAGTGGTCTATATCAATGTGGTATTGGAAAAGAACGCATGTAATGAGGTCATGTGGATCATAAATGACTCTAGTGGAGATATCAATGTGTGGTTTAGGAAAAGAACACATGCAATCACGCTAGGGGATCCTACTTCAAAAAATTACTCTAGGGGATCCATGTGTCAAACCATCATGGTTATAGAGACCAAAAGCACATATAGGAAAGCACCTTCCAGATTGCATGTTGCACCAGTGTGACAGAAGTTGCATCACCGAATCCACTTGAGTGTGTGTGTGGTCATGTCGATATGAATGTGGTTTTGGAAAAGAACACATGTAATGTGCAATGACTCTAGGGTAATCCAAGTGGCAAATTGTGGTGTAGAGACCAAAAAGACATACGAAAGCAACTTCCACATTTGATGCAGCAGTGTGACAGAAGTTGCATCACAGAATCACTAGAGTAGGTGTGTGTGGTCTATAACAATGTGGTTTTGGAAAAGAACACATGTAATGTGGTCATGTGGATTATCAATGACTCTAGTGGAGATATCAATGATGTGTGGTTTAGGAAAAGAACACATGCAATCACTCTATGGGATCCATATGTGTCAAACCATCATGGTCATAGTAGAGACCAAAAACACATAGGAAAGCAGATTCCACATTGCATGTTGCACCAGTGTGACAGAAGTTGCACCATCATAGAATCACCAGTGTGTGTGTGTGAGTGGTCTATATCAATGTGGTATTGGAAAAGAACACATGTAATGTGGTCATGTGGATCATCAATGACTCTAGTGGAGATATCAATGTGTGGTTTAGGAAAAGAACACACGCAATCACTCTAGGGGATCCTACTTCAAAAATAAATCACTCTAGGGGATTCATGTGTCAAACCATCATGGTCATAGAGACCAAGAACACATATAGGAAAGCAGCTTCCACATTGCATACTGGAGTGTGTGTGGTCATGTAGATATCAATGTGGTTTTGGAAATGAACACATGCAATGTGCAATGACTATAGGGGGGTCCAAGTAGCAAACCATGGTGTACAAGACCAAAAACACATAGGAAAGCAACTTCTACATTGCATGCACCAGTGTGATAGAAGTTGCATCACATAATCACTAGAGTAGGTGTGTGTGGTCTATAACAATATGGTTTTGGAAAAGAACACATGTAATGTGGTCATGTGGATCATCAATGACTCTAGTGGAGATATCAATGATGTGTGGTTTAGGAAAATAACACATGCAATCACTATATGGGGTCCATATGTGTCAAACCATCATGGTCATAGTAGAGACCAAAAACACATAGGAAAGCATCTTCCACATTTCATGTTGCACCAGTGTGATAGAAGTTGCATCATCACAGAATCACTGGTGTGTGTGTGGTCTATATCAATGTGGTTTTGGAAAAGAACACATGTAATGTGATCATGTGGATCATCAATGACTCTAGTGGAGATATCAATGTGTGGTTTAGGAAAAGAACACATGCAATCACTCTAGGGGATCCATGTGTCAAACCATCATGGTCATAGAGACCAAAAACACATAGGAAAGCAGCTTCCACATTGCATCTTGCACCAGTGTGACATAAGTTGCATCACAGAATCCACTTGAGTGATATTAATGTGGTTTTGGAAAAGAACACAACATGTGTGATCATGTGGATATCAATGTGGTTTAGGAAATTAAAAGAACACACATATCAATGTGGTTTGACTAGTTAGAGTTGACTCTGGTCAAATTTGTAAAAAAAATTAATTCAAAATTAAATTTGGATCATATTTCATTTTGAATATTTTGTCAAATTCGAAATATTTAAAAAGATATGAATTTATTTAGATATATTCAATTTCTGTTTTATTTTTATTAGATAAATCTCTGGACATTTTTCTCACTCAGCGGGAGTTAGCCACAGCCACGGACATGTGGGCCAGGTGCTAACTCAGTGTTGAGCTAGCAAAAACGGACGCTCGGGGTTTTCTTACTCAGCTGCTAGCTAACTAGACAGACACACAAGCGGGCCTAGGTGCACTACGGGGCGAGTTGCGTAGACAGCGGGGCTGACACATGGCAAAGCTAGGGACAGCAGGGTGGAATAGCAGAATTGTTGGGTACCTTTTTGTAAAAGAGCTGGGAGTATGACAGGTGGGGCTACAGGGACTGTGGGTTGAGCTGCAAAAAGGTGAAGGGGTAAGTGGTAAACTGCCACGTGATCTCTGAACCACATTGTTCCTCTTCCTCGGGGACAGGAAAAAACAAGAGCGTGCGGGCGGTCGATCTCGCAACCTAGGACTCGAACAAGCCAGGTGAAGCCACTGAGGTGAGTTGCGGCTGGCGCTGGGTTAAGGGCACGGCGCCAGATATGCTGTAGAGGGTGTCCTTCATCTACCACGAGCACGACAGAGGCACGACCGGCATGGACGGTTCAGCAGGCAGGAAAAATAGGGCGCGGGGTTGGACCAAACGACACGGCGTAGGTACGCAGATGCAACGGTGCTAGTATGCGACAACAAGGCGCGCAACAGTAACAGTGTGCAAGCAAGGGTGGTGGTGAGAGGTGTGTGGATAAGCTTCTCGACAAAATGATCTCTCGCTCAAGGAAACGAAAAGATGCACGACCATGTCGAGGGGGTTCAGGGGCTCACCGCGGGCTCGATAGTGGCCTCGATATCGTGAGGCGCGGCGGCGATCAGTGATGGAGCATGTGAACGGGATCTAGTGTTTGCTCGACAGCTTCATTGGGTTCTGCTGGCTCTAGCCTTCTCCTTCCTCGGCTCCGGTTATAGGAAGGTGCTAGTGGTCCTCAGGAGCTTCCTTGATAGCTTGGTGCTCCTCTCCTCCTCTCCTCCTACACGCCAGAACAGAGAGAGGCCTACGGGGGCGGCTATGGGGTGGGGAGCTAGCAGGGGATATGATGATGGTTAGAGGGGATCGGGGCAGAGCCCAGGTGTGGATCTGGATGATAGGGTTGGTGGAGGGTGAGGTAGATATGGACCAGGGAATGGGGGTGCTTGGTTAGGGTTTAAAGTAACCGAAGTTACTTTTGGTACCTCTCCTCTCTCTCTTTATGGATGGAAAGGGCTCGACCAGGGTTAACATGGAGGGGACGTGGGGTTCATCTTGAGCAGCAAGATAGCTAGAAGGGGGAGGGCTGGCACATGGGGTCATTGGATTAGCAAAAAGTTGAGAGGGGGTGGTCTCAAGTTTGGCTGTCTCTCTCTCTTTCTTTTTCTTGCCGAGGGAGGTAAAGGGAAGGATGGTCTAGGCATGGGATGGAGCTAGGGTTGCCTTGGCAGCAAGAGAGACAGAGGCAACTAGTGGCCATGGTCGAGTCTTGGCCACCAAGGTTAGATAGAGGGGCTCGAATAGGCATGGTCAAACTAGGTTTTTAGGTGTAGTTAGCTAGATGGGTTAGGGTGGTAGTGGTGGTGCGGTCTGGTTCATCCATACCAAGGAAGGAGAGGAGGCTCGGCTAGAGAGAAAATCTAGGTTAGGGTATAAGGTTAGTTTAGGTTTTAGATTTGTTTCTTTTCATTTATTTGTTTTGGTTTTATTTATTTAACACAAGCTTTTGAATAAGCTACACAAAAATATCAAGAACAAATAAACCAAGAAGAAACCAAGCTAGGAGAGAAGTAGATGATCTATTGAGGATTCATTTGAATTTGATCAAACTTGAGTGAACTCCAATCAATCAAGCTTTTCTCCAAAATTCAAAACAAGACCAAAAGAAGAAACATGGTGGCAAGCTTTGCATGGCCCATGCACATGTAATAAATGCCAATAATTCTAGTTGTGAAAACAACTATTTTCAATCATGGTCATATATTCATGCATGCATCCAAAATATTTGAATTATGGCCTCACAGAAACAACAAGCTTGCATATCATATGAAAATAATTAGCATATGCACAAGTATGAAGCTAAATGACCATTGTAGTGTGTATTTACCGACTAGATCACTTGTGGCCAAATATAGCACCATACATGAATATATATAGTAACTAAAACCATATGGAAGCTTAATAAAGGGATTCTACCCACATGGCATGTAGAGGTGGCCATGAGGCTCCACATGCTTAATGTTGTGAAAACAATAGAGATTATATATGGGAGCATGTAGATTTAGAAGTGGATCCATATTATTACATATGAGCTAGACAAAATCCCAAAAGAAATGCAAATGCTCATATATAGTTTGGATGGTGGAATGATAAGGTGGTGACAAAGAATGGTGGTGGAGTCCAGAAAAGATATGCCCCCAATTCAACTTGGGCATGAAGCAATATATCAAGAAGAAAATACAATATCTCAAGAGACAACTACAAGTGATACAATATATAATGCATATGGGATAAGAACCAAAAAGAGGGGGTTTTATATGATGCTCAAATGCAAGGTGGCATGGTGACATGAGCATGATATAATGATGATGCAAGAATAACAAGTAGGCAGTCGCATTTTATTAATAGACCAAGTAGCATTACAGATGTTAGATAGATGGGATGCTACAACTCTCCCCCACTAAACAAGAATCTTGCCCCGAGATTCTAGGAAGAATAAGACTCGAAGAGAGTAGGATACTCGAAACGGAAGTCAACCTCGCGCTCCCAGGTTGCTTCATCCATGGAATGGTGCGACCACTGCACCTTGCCAAACATGATAGACTTGTTGCGAGTCTTTCGTTCTGCGACTTCAAGAAATTTTACGGGTATTCTTTATAGGAGAGACCTTCTTGGAGATTGATGAGCTCGTGATCCACAGTCCTGTCGGGATCCTTGAAGCACTTCTTGAGTTGAGAGATATGGAAGACATCATGAACCTTGAGTTTGTCAGGAAGGTCGAGTGCATAAGCCACTTCCCCTCTTTTTCCACGGATTTTAAAAGCACCAATGTACCTAGGCGCAAGCTTGCCTTTGGTACCGAAACAATGAGTGCCTCTCATGGGAGTGACATGAAGGTAAACAAGATCACCAGGGACATACTCCATGTCCGTTAGTTTTCTGTCGTAATTGCTTTTCTGTCAACTCTGAGCATTTTTCCAGTTCTCAAGAATGATAAGAACCTTCTCTTCTTCTTGAGTGACAATGTCGGGACCAAATAATTTTCTTTCACCTACCCCTGACTAACCAATCGGAGTTTGACACTTGCAACCATAGAGGACCTCGAAGGGTACCATCTTGAGACTTTTCTAGAAGCTATTGTTGTAGGAGAATTCAGCATATGGGAGGAACTCTTCCCACTTCATGCCGAAAGAAATGACACAAGAACGAAGCATATCTTCGAGAATCTGATTGATCCTTGCAACTTTCCTTTGCAATTGAGGATGGTAAGTTGTGCTAAAGTTTAGCTTTGTTCCCAAGCCTTGTTGGAAACTCTCCCAGTACTTGGAGGTAAAGATACGCCCATGATCTGAGCTGATTTCAAAAGGAACCCCATACTGAGAGACAATTCTGTTGATATAGAGCTCGGCCAGATGACTATCGAAAACTGTTTCCTTCACCTAAAATAAGTGAGCCACTTTTGAGATCCTGTCAATGACAACAAAGATTGCATTGTTGCCTTTTTGAGATCTTGCAAATCCAGTTATGAAGTCCATATCTACTTTCTCCCATTTCCATTTTAGAGGCTTCAAAGGTTGAAGAAGACCAGAAGGTTTTTGATGAACGGCTTTCACTCTACGGCAGACGTCGCACTCTAAGACATACTTGGAACAGTCCAGTTTCAATCTAGGCCACCTGAAAGGATCGTATGGGCACCTAGAGGGGGGGTGAATTGGTGCTACTTCAAATTTTACTCTTTTTCAAGTTAGAGTTTGACACAAAAGGTAAATTCTCTAGATTATGCAACTATGGTGAATTTACCTATGTGTCAATCTAGCACTACCACTAAGCAAGAACAAAATAAGTAAAGTGTGGTAAAGGATAGAAGTAACCAAAGTGGAGCACGCGGAGACACAAGGGATTATTTCTCGTAGTTCCTTCCTTTTGAGGGGAAGTACATCTACGCTTGGAGAGGGGGTGGTTTCAAACCACCAACGCCATGAGAGGCCTCCCTTGTTCTCCGATGAACCTCACCCCAACGGGTTCGATTCACCTCTTCCACTATATCGGCAACCCTCGAGGTGGAAACCAGCACCTTTACAACAAGTTCAAGGCACACATCCACAACCTAATTGGAGGACCCCGAATACAAGCAAGTTGTCAAACAATCAAAGATGAGCTTGTAAGAACCAAATCACAAGCTAGGATTTCCAATGAAACACTAGAGCAAGGGGCCCTCAAGTGAATGAGGGGGAAATGAAGATCTCTCTTGGTGAAGCTATAGATCAAGGCCTCCTCCTTCGATTCTCCAAAGATCAATGACTTTGGATGGTTGAGTGAAGAGATCTTGAGGATTTGGTGGTTCAAATGGTGCTGCTGTTCTTGAGTTGGATGAGCAACTCACAAGGTAGAAGAAGGGGCCTTTATATAGGGTCCCTGGAAATAGAGGTGTTGGGAGCCACTTACCCCGGACAGTCCGTCAAAAACTAGCCGGACAGTCCGGCCTGGCAAAGTTTCCGGCCAGAGTCCGGCTAGTCTCTGGGTGGTGTCCGATGAGGCAGATAGAATGTCCGAGCCAGGCGATGAATCCTCAAGGCCGGACAGTCCGGCAGAACCGGTTAGATAGTCCGGTGGGGCCCGGACAAATGTAGCTGATATCTCCTAGATCATTTAACAACAGATAAAACCTATCCAAGTGTTGTCAAAAAACATCATAATAGTATGCAGGGCATAAATGCCCTTTCAACCTCCCCCTTTTTGGTGTTTTATGACAACCCAAGGATTTGCATATAGGATAGGTAATAATTTTCACAATAGGAGATTTACAAAATATAGTAAGGCTTCCCCTAGATGTGTGACCAATTTAGCTTTGCATTTGAATACAAGACCACACACATTAGGATCACATCCTCACTAGATTTGGTAGGTAACAGGTTATGACATGATATACTAAAGACTAGATCAATAAGCTAGGCATAACATAGTCTTTAACGTAACCGGGTAAACATGTCTTAACACACATAATGGAGTTCAACACAACATGTAGTACTCAAACAAATAAGATAAAGGCACGAAGCTTCAATGAGGCAAATCTAAATAATGTGAAGCTCGTGTACCCGTGCAAATCCTCGGTAGCAACCTAATAAAGGGGCTACTTCTCCCCCTTTGGCATCGAGACGCCAAAAAGGGAAAAGAGCACAACTAAAGCGTCCCAAAGCCAACTCTAGCTACTGTAGTCATCGTCGGCGGCATCCTCCTCCTCATCCGCATCCTCATCCTCATCGCTATCCTCATCATCATGATCATCCCAATTAGAGCTCTAGTCGTGAGGGCGAGAAGAAGACACATCCTCAAACATGGACCAGTCCACACGTCCCTGAATCCAGTGACCATAGGAAAGAGTGCCATCTGATGCCTGCTGATGAGAAGGATCAACATCCATGGGCTGGTTGATCCGCTTGAGTTCATTCATGACATTCCGGTTAGCCTTGTATGCATCATACTGTCCATGGAGAATGTCAATGTTCTGGCATATGAGAAGCTTCTTCCACGAGGAGGCCTTCTTCACCTTCTTGTGCACTTCCTCCTTAGAGGTGGTGAAGCGATATGCGTTGCTAGCATGCTTCATGTGAGGGCCATGGGTCATAGCCTCCGGTACCTCCTCAGACCCATCATCATTGTCAGAAGCATCTGCATCCATCTCATCATCCTCAAATATGTACTGAGCAGGGGGTAGACACGAGGAGCCTTGGTGGTAGGGCACCCTTCCTCTGTAGCTTGGCAGGAAGGTGTGGAACAAGATCATTGTAGAGCAATGGAGTTGCTAGAGCCTGAGCCGCAATGAGCTTCATCACATAGGGAGAAAATAGAGGACACTTCTTGTCAGTGATGCACTTGTACATGTCCTGATAGATGAAATCCATGACATCAATAGCACCACCTAGATGGTCTGGACCATGAGTATACATTGAGTGAGCATGGGCCATAAGATTGATTTATGCACCACTCATCTCATCCTTGTTGCCTGCCTTGGGAGTGAGCGTGTGGTGAAACATGCGAAGCAGAACATTGTAGATGAGCTTGTTGTTGGTGGTTTGGCCAACCACACCATTCTGGGAGTAGATTGGGGCCAACCTTTTCTTGTCATATGGCTGACCATGTACATGCATTCTGAGACCACTGGGAGCATTGGGATTGAAAGGCAATCCAAGAAGGTGTGCAAGCTGAACCATGTTGGAACGATAGCTAGTAGTGCCTGACATCCACTCAAGGGGAATATTTGTAGTGTCCCTAAAGACCACAGCGGCATAGAACTGCTGGACCAACTCAACATTGTAGTCTTCTTTTGCTTGAAAGATGGTGTGCAGCCCCATCTTCTCAGTCACCCAAAGAGTATCCTCAAAGTAGCGGTGAGCGCAGAGCTTATCGATATCCAACCACTGCATGGGGCACATAGGAGTCCTGAACCTACAGAACACCTCAGAAAAGAGTAGAGCTTCTTTATTTCTCCAAAAGCGATCATCATCCGAGGTGCGAGCCATAAAATAGAACTGCTGGACTCTCATCTCCACAAACTCCTCGGTACCCAAATCTGCCAGAGTGGTCAATGCTTCAAACTTCATGTGCTTGGCTTCATCCCTTTTCAAATTTCTGATCTTTTCTTGCTTTGCTACAGCACGGTCATGAGCAGCCTGTCTGACCATGGAAGGATCAACATGGACGTCACTCTCTTCATCACGGAACCTGCGAGGACGGGCCTTTTGAGCAGCCTTAGAGCGACAATGATGAGAGCTACTAGCATCCATGGAGACCTTCACTAGAGGGGAACGGATCCTAGCGGCAAAGGGAAGGGAATGGCCGGTGGCAATGGCCGGATCCATGGTGGAGGATCCCTCCCGGTGGTTCTCCTGGTCGGGGCAGCAGGTTGGGTGCAAGAGGGAGTCAGAGAGAAGGAGGATTGAACCGTCCACTTCTCCTCGACCCCTTTTACGAGTTTGAAACTGCTCGGGCCGGAGTGTTTGAGTGAAATTCACCGGAGTGTCCGGCCTGGTTGGAGTGTCCAGAGTGAATCAAGCAGAGAGTCTAGCATGGCCGGACACTCCAGTTGGTTCAGTGCGGACAATCCGGCCCCTGACGACCAGAAAGCCCAGTATCAAGTAGTGGACAAATGTATGGCAAGAGGAGCATGTTTTAGAGGTGAGAATAGGCCTAGGATTTAGAAGATGTACTATGAAGAACCAAGAAAGCATAGATTTTCAAGAAGATGACAAATTATGTCCCAAATCAAATGAACCAAGAACTAACTCTTCAATAAGAAGAGGGTGGTGGCCGAGGCCGCCATGTAAGAGTTTGTGGCATGACACCACGAAGAATTATCATTGGGTTAATAGCCACTACTCATCAATGAAGCTCACGTATCACTAAATGATATTAAGAGAATTGAATTTCTTAATGTTGGCATTACGGGGGAGGGATAGTCCAATGTATTAGTACCGCACTCCCCTATCTCCATGCCTGCACCTAAACCAAATAAGAGTCAAGACATAGGTGAGTACGCAAGGTAATCAAGTCAAGCTCCTAGAATCTATGATATTTTGTTCTTTCCTCAAAAAACAAAACCTTGCTTCATCAAGTGGCTTCGTGAAAATGTCACCAAGTTGGTCTTTGGTTGACACATAAGATAGCTCAATATCACCTTGAGCAACATGGTCTCTAATGAAGTGATGACGAATCTCAATATGCTTTGTCCTTGTATGATCCACTTGGTTGTAGACAATCTTGATAACACTTTCATTGTCACATAGAAGAGGAACTTTTTCACAATGGACACCATATTCCTTTAAAGTTTGCCTCATCCATAGAAATTGAGTACAAGCACTAGCAGCTGTCTGATACATTGCAAATGTATCTATAATTTTTGATGTCACATGCTTGGTTTTATCCACTTTCTTGTGTTTTGTTCCAACTTTGGAGTACTTTTCATATGATTTCTTGGACTAACCTATTAACAAGAGCCACAGTGCCAGCTGCCTGTTTTCTACTGTTTTTGGTTCCAGGAAAGTCAGAAAATGAATATTCTCGGAATTGGACGGGACAAAAGCCAAAGTGCCTATTTTTCCAGATGTCATCAAGTGCCAGAATACGAGACGGAGAGGGGCCAGGGGGCCACCACACCACCTGGCCACGTGGCTAGGCCTAGCCCGCACCAGGGGGTGGTGTGGCCGCCCCCGGCACCCCCTCGGCCTCTCCTTCCGCCTATATATTGCCCTCGGGACGAAAACCCTAAGTACCCGATCAAAAATCCACGAAAGAGTCTGTAGCCGCCGTCATCTCCATCCCTAGATCGGGAGGGATCTAAAGCTCTTCTCGGCACCCTGCCAGAGAGGGGAATTCACCCTGGAGGCCTTCTTCATCACCATGCAAGCCTCTGGTGTGATGCGTGAGTAGTTCATCCTTGGACTACGGATCCATGTAGTAGCTAGATGGCTGGTTCTCCTCCTTTGTGCTTTCATGTCTAGATCTTGTGAGCTCCGTTCATGATCAAGATCATCTATTTGTAATTCTACATGTTGTGTTTACGGGGATCCGATGGATATTGAGATGCTATTTCAGATTGATTATTGATTCTATCATGTCTTTGTTATTTGTGATCTTGCATGCTTTCCGTTGTTAGTAGCTATCTTGGCCAAGTAGATGCTAGCAACTCCAAGAGTTAGTATTTATGCTCGATAGTGGGTTCATGCCTCTGGTAATCTGGGGAAGTGACAGAAATCTCTAAGGTACTAGATGTGTTGTTGCTACTAGGGAGAAAACAACAATCCTTTGTTCATAGAACAATCGTATTGTTTACTTTACACGTAGTTCGTAAAGCAATAATTTGTTGCTTGCAACTTAATACTGGAGGGGGTTCGGTTGATAACTTGAAGGTGGATTATTAGTCATAGATGCAGTTGGATGGTGGTCTATGTATAATGTAGTAATGCCCAATCAAGTCTCAAAGGAGTCAATATGATTAGTACATGCATGTATTGCTTTCTCGGTGTTTGTCAATTGCCCTGCTGTAATTTGTTCACCCAGCATGTTATCTATCTAAGGACAGCCACCTCTAGTGAACTATGGATCCCGGTCCTTTTCTTTACATACAATCTATAAACTGTTTACTTCTTTGTGTTTACTTTCTTCAAACTATTACTTCTTTCCATTCGATACGTTTAATCCTTTGTTTTCAGCAAAACACGGTGAGATTGACAACCTCATCGCAAGTTGGGGACAAAGTTCTGTGGTTGTGTTGTGCAGGTCTCCACGTTGCTACTAGCACCGGTAGTGCGCCCTGCCAAGGCCCAGCTAGTAACACCTTTGGGGTGTTTCCTTGCTCCTACTGGTTCGATTAAACCTTGGTTTCATAACTGAGGGAAACTTGCTGCTGTGCTCATCATACCTTCCTCTTGGGGTTCCCAACGAGCTCTACATCAACACCGCCATCAAGCATTTTTCTGGGCGCCGTGCATTGAGCCATCACTGTCACATACTCGACTTCGGCGGTGCAGAGAGATATACAATTTTGCCTCTTAGAAGACCAACACACCAAGGACCTTCCAAGGAATTGGCAAGCCCCAGAGGTTGATTTTCTATCATCCTTGTCACTAGCCTAATCTGAATCCGTGTATCCACAAAGAGAGAAAGTTGAGCCCCTTGGATACCAAATACCATAGTTTGGGGTATGAACCAAATATCGAAAGATTCTCTTAACCGCCATCAAATGGCTTTCTTTAGGAGCCGCTTGATATGTTGCACACACACCTACACTCAACACAATATCGAGTCTAGATGCACAAAGGTAAAGCAAAGAACCAATCATGGACCGGTCTTCCTTTTGATCCACATCTTTACCATTTGGGTTTAGTTCAAGATGAGTCTTTGTTGCCATGGGAGTAGGAGCTCCATTTAGATCATTCAAGTTGAATCTCTTGAGCATATCTTAAGTATACTTGGCTTAGTTGAAGAATGTTCCTCCTCTTACTTGCTTGATCTTAAAACCAAGAAATACTCTAAATTCCCCCATCATAGACATCTAGAACCTATTAGTCATAAGCTTTGAGAATTCATCATTAAAAGCTTTGTTAGATGAGCCAAAGATAATATCATCAACATATATGTTGCATACAAAAATCTCCCCATTGACCTTCTTAGTAAAAAGAGTGGGATCGATTTTCCCAACCTCAAACCCACGGTCTAACAACAACTCTCTAAGGAGCTTATACCACGTGTGTGGGGCTTGTTTGAGCCCATAGAGCACCTTATCAAGTTTGTAGACGTGGTTTGGGAACTTGGGATCCTCAAACCCTGGGGGTTGCTTTACATATACCAACTCCTGCAATGGACCATTAAGAAATGCACGTTCGACATCCATTTGTTGCAATTTAAAGTTATGATGCGTCACATAAGCAATAAGGATACATATGGAATCAAGCCGAGCAACGGGTGCATATGTCTCTCCATAATCAATGCCTTCAATTTGAGAGAACCCTTGTGTAACCAATCTTGCCTTGTTCCTCACAACAATTCCATGCTCATCTTGCTTGTACTTGAATATCCAGTTGGTTCCTATAACATTGCGGCAATATTTTGGACTTTCAACCAACTTTCTTACTTTGTTTCTCTCAAAGTTATTGAGCTATTTCTGCATTGCTTCCAACCAATATGAATCCTCAAGAGCTTCCCATACTTTCTTTGGTTCCACCATGGAAATGTGTGCTTGGTGTTCACCAAAACTCTTCAATTGAGCTCTAGTGGATATCCATCTTCTTAGATCTCCTACCACATTCTCTAGAGTGTGGTCTCTTAATTCCAAAGTTTCATCCATTCTAGCTTGGCGACGAGTTTAGATCTCCTTGTTGTTTCTTGTGGGGATCTCTTCATCATTTTGGTCCTCGTCTTGACCATTAACTTGACCTTGATATCCATTGGAATCATTCTCTTCATTAAGAGGCAAAGATTAACCTTTGTCTTGATTAGGCACACTTCTAGACAGGTGTTGGGCTGCCCTTATGGCAGTTTCTACAGATCTTCCTTGTGTAATAGACTTAGCAGCACTAGACATTCTGGCAAATGGAGACTCAAGCTCCTCCTGGCTAGAGGTTTCTCCCTGATCAACTTGTTGAGGTCCACAGCTTGTCTTTGGCTTGGGTCATTATCCTCCTCCATAGGAGCTTGTTGATGTTGTGAAGATGAGGGCTCCACTTGAGTAGAGCATAGTTCTTCTCGGTCTGCCATAAGGGGTTCCTCAACGGGGCGGATGAATCCCGCACCCATTCTTCCTATGGCATCCTAAGGAATTTCATAATCTACATCACAAACATCAACACACACCCCTTGGGGACCATCATATTCTTCAAATACCATAGTACAAGATTCTATGATAATTCCAGAGAGTTTTTCATAGATTCTATAAGTGTGGGATTCGAGACCATAACCAACAAAAATACCCTCTAATTCTTTGGAATCAAATTTGGCAAACAAATACCCTTAATGTGATAGAAACACTTACAACCGAACACCCGGAAGTATGACACGTTGGGCTTGTTACTGGTAATAATTTCATATGGAGTCTTGATCAATTCTTTGCAGAGGTAGAGATGGTTTGATGCATGGCATGCGGTGGAGATTGCTTCGGCCCAAAAATTGTATGGAAATTTAAACTCTGCCAACATGGTCCTTGCCATATCAATAAGAGTCCGGTTCTTCATCTCAGCTACACCATTTTGTTGAGGAGTATATGCAGCGGAATATTGTGTTTATCCCCTCATCACTAAGAAATCCATTCAAGGTGTAGTTCTTGAAATCGGTGCCATTGTCACTCCTTATTGTTAATACAGGGACATTGTGTTGATGTTGAGCCATGTTGATGAAGTCAATGAAGTTTTCTTGGGTCTCACTTTTTAGCTTGAAGAAATATACCATGTGTATCTCGAGTAGTCATCAACAATCACCAAACAATATTTCTTCCCACCAAGACTTGCATGAGATGGAGGACCAAAGAGATCCACATGAAGGAGCTCCAAGATTCTCTTAGACTTGATGCAGTTCTTTGGCTCGTGGGGAGAATCATGCATTTTTCCTTCAACACACACCCTGCAAACATGGTCTTTGGCAAAGTAAACATTTTCTTTTAGTCCAACAATATGACCCTCCTTGTGGAGACTTTGCAAAGTTCTCATGTTGACATGGGATAGACGGCGATGCCATAACAAACCCACATCAGCCTTTCTGAATAAGCACATCGCACTTGTAGTGGTTTTCCCCGAAAAGTCCACCACATACAAGTCATTTTCGACGTACCCAACAAAAGCGACCTTTAGAGACTTGCTCCACATGAGGATCACAATATCATGATCAATACAGATGACAAAGCCCATCTTTACAAGAGCACGGACTGAAAGTAAATTATAGCCAAGGGTCTCAACAAGCATGATGTCCACGAGAGTAATGTCATGGGCAACCACAACCTTGCCGAAACCGATTACCTTAGAATTTGACTTGTCAGCATATGTCACGGATATTTGATCAACATTTGGTCTCAAATCCTTGACACTAGATGCGCTTCGGGTCATATGACTTGTCCATCCACTATCAAGCACCCACTTTGATCCACCGGAAGCATAGGTCTACAAAAGATCAAACTAGTTTTTAGGTACCCATTTTTCAATGGTTCCTCTTTTGTTAGCAACAAGGGTGTTGGGAACCCAAATAGACCAAGCAATATAACCATCAAATGGGCCAACATATTGTGCATACACATCACCATAATAATCATGCATTAAAACATAGTGAGGGTTATCACTTCCCGCAAAGTCATCATGAGACATAGTTTTGCCACTTGTGGTCTTACTACCCACATTGTCCTTGTTCTTTTCTTGTGTGGTATTGGCCTCTTCTTGTTGTTGTTCTTATTCTTGGCTTTAGAGACAAAGCCAATGCTTCCTTTCTCACCATTTGGCCTCTGCTTACTCAAGAGGTCATCAATTGACTTGTTTCCTTTGGGAAAGGTGGCCCTAGCTAGTTCCCCCTTCAACCTAGCATTTTCTTCAAGTATATTTGTATAACTAGAAGGAATGAAAGTACTAGGTGAAGAAATATTGGTCAATTGAGTTTGAAGCTTTTCACGAGACTTTTTGAGTAACAAGAGTTCACTCTCCAAGGCCTTGTGAGCCTTGTCAAGCATCCTAAAGTCCTCGGCAAGTTTTTCATGAACAACACCAAACTCAATCCTGTCCTTTTTAGCCTTTTTATATTTAGCAATAGCATGGTAATGTTCTTTGATGAGTTTATTAATAATTAGGTCATTTTATTCATCAAGCCCTTCAATTTTAGTTTCAAGAGACATCCTAGTTTCTTGTTCTTCTTCTAGAGCATTATTTAGAGCTTCTACCTCAATCATGTGCTCTCTTCCCAATTTACATCTCTCATCAAGAATCTCTTGTGTGTGTGAAAGTTGATTTAAGAGGTCCACAAAATGTTTCTTGTGCTCCCCTTGCAAGTTAGTCATAAACACATCAAAAGTAACTAATTCCTTTTTTACCTCAAGAGATAACTCATCATCAAATTCATCATCAACTAAGGAGGTGGGGTGTGACGATGATAATACCGTCGTTCCTCTTGACATAAGGCAAGTGACGTTCTTGTTGGATATATTCTCATTTGGAGAGTCAAAGAGTGAGAAGGTAGGTGTAGAAGTAGTGGCAAGGGCAGCCACACCACTTGATGTTTCCTCTTCTTCATCTTCATCAGCATCATTGTCGGAGAAGAATTCTTCATGTGTTATCAAGTCAATTTCACCCGACTTCTTGTTGGTGGGATTCCTCTTGATGAAGGGTTTCTTGAAAGGAGCTTTGGAGGTTTTATTCAACACAAGTTTACCCCCATGATCTTCTATTTTCTCATAGGGACACCCGGCAACAAACTGACAGCGGTCACCACAATTGAAGCAAGTCCTCAATTTACACTCATTGTCTCTTCTCCCATTGGGGTTGCTTCTTTGTTGCATCCCATCTTGTCCTTGGCGGGGTCTTTCCAAAAGTTTCTTACATAGAAGGACATATATTCACCATGAGCAACCTTGACATCTTCGGGGTGGCTCATTGAAAGTGCATCATCACTCCCTTCTTCTTCATCATACTCTATAACCCTGGCCTTCAAGGCAAGATTGACACCACTACTCATTCCAATGGCACGAGCACGGGCGTCTTTGGCATTCTTGGCAACAACCTTGAAAGCGGCCATCTCTTGCATAACTTCATTTAAGGTCAAGAGATGGTTGTTGTGTCTTCCTTGGAGACTCTTCAAGTCAGTGGGCTCGAAGGTCATGAGTGAACTCACATACTTCCTCTTGATCCAAGCATCATCAATGTTAGAGGCACCAACATTCCTGAAGGCGGTGGTTGTGAATTTGAGTCTTCGATACATGTCTTCATGATCCTCACCATCCTTCATAAAGAAACCTTCATCCTCACTGCTTAAGGCATCATACCTATTTCTTCTCATGATCTCGTTGCCAACAAACAAGTCAATGAGAGCATCCCAAGCTTCCTTGCCGATATTGTAGTGCTCAATGTGGGGAAAATCCTTTGGCCCCACTCCAAGTTGGATCATGTGCAAGATTGTCGCATTGAGTTGGCTATTGACCACTTCTCTTCTAGTCAAGTTGGTTCGATCCTCAATTTTGAGTCCTTCTTCAATAATGTTCCACAATTCAATGCAAGTGTTTCTCACATGAGATTTCATTAAAACTTGCCATTGAGAAAAAGTATGTGCAGCTAACTTAGGTGGGTCACCTCTATTATTTATATGCGGATGAGGGATTGGAGGGTCGGTAGAGTACCATCCGGGAACTGCATGGTGCTCTTCTTTCCCATCACCTTCTTTGGTGGTGGAGTTAGTGGAATTATGTTCATCGCCCACCACTTCACCTATTGGCTTAGCCGAAGCATTTGCCTTAGGGTCAGGTGGTGTTTCCTCTTGAGAGGGAGGTGATGAGGCTGACTTTTCCATAACAAGTCTCTCAAAAGGTTGACGTAACTGTTGGATTTTGTTGCCCAAGGTAGAGCTCAAGCTTGTTTCCAAATTCTTGAGATCTACCATGGTCACCGAATTGCTAGACTCACCCTCTCCCTCTTCTCCTTAATTGCCCATAGTCTCTTAGGCGGTTAAGCCCGAATAAAGAGCCGAGGCTCTGATACCAATTGAAAGAATCTTATGGGCACCTAGAGGGGGGTGAATAGGTGCTACTTCAAATTTTACTCTTTTTCAAGTTAGGGTTTGACACAAAAGGTGAATTCTCTAGATTATGCAACTATGGTGAATTTACCTATGTGTTAATCTAGCACTACCACTAAGAAATAAAAATATAAGTAAAGTGTGGTAAAGTATAGAAGTAGCCAAAGTGGAGCACGCGGAGACACAAGGGTTTGTTTCCCGTAGTTCCTTCCTTTTGAGGGAAAGTACATCTATGTTTGGAGAGGGGTGGTTTCAAACCACCAACGCCACGAGAAGCCTCCCTTGTTCTCCGATGAACCTCACCCCAACGGGTTCGATTCACCTCTTCCACTATATCGGCAACCTTCAAAGTGGAAGCCGACACCTTTACAACAAGTTCGAGGCACACATCCACAACCTAATTGGAGGCTCCCGAATACAAGCAAGCTGTCAAACAATCAAAGACAAGATTGTAAGAACCAAATCACAAGTTAGGGTTTCCAATGAAACACTAGAGCAAGAGGTCGTCAAGTGAATGAGGGGGATATGAAGATCTCTCTTTGTGAAGCTATAGATCAAGGCATCCTCCTTCGATTCTCCAAAGATCAATGACTTTGGATGGTTGAGTGAAGATATCTTGAGGATTTGGTGGCTCACATGGTCCTACTAGTCTTGAGGTGGACGAGCAGCTCCCAAGGTATAAGAAGGGGCCTTTATATAGGGTCCTTGGAATTAGAGCCGTTGGGAGCCACTTACCCCGGACAGTCCGGCAAAAAGTAGCCGGACTGCCTATCCTAGCCGGATACTCCAGGCGATAACCGCCGGACACTCCGGCCTGGCAAAGTTTTCGGCCAGTCTCTGGGTGGTCTCAGATGAGGCAGACAGAATGTCCGAGCTGGGCGACGAATCCTCGGGGCCGGACAGTCTGGCAGAAACCGGCCGAATAGTCCGGTGGGGGCCGGACACTCCAGCGCATATTAGCCGGACAGTCCAGCAGGTACTTTGTCCCAGCATGGATATAATCCTGGTGAGTCCTTTTTCCTTAGGTACAAGTTACACAAATGTAGCTGATATCTCCTAAAACATTTAACAACAGATTAAACCTATCCAAGTGTTGTGAACAAACATCGATATAGTATGAAGGGCATAAATGCCCTTTCAATCTCCCCATTTTTGGTGTTTGATGACAACCCAAGGATTTGCATATAGGATAGGTAATAATTTTCACAATAGGAGATTTACAAAATATAGTAAGGCTCCCCCTAGATGTGTGACCAATTTACCTTTGCATTTGAATACAAGACCACACACCTTAGGATCACATCCTCACTAGATTTTGTAGGTAACAGGTTATGACATGATATACTAAAGACTAGATCAATAAGCTAGGCATAACATAGTCTTTAACGTAATCAGGTAAACATGTCTTAACACACATGTAGTATTCAAACAAATAATGGAGTTCAACACAACATGTAGTATTCAAACAAATAAGATAAAGACACGAAGCTTCAAAGAGGCAAATTGAAATAATGTGAAGCTCGTGTACCCATGCAAATCACTGGTAGTAACCTAATAAAGGGGCTACTTCTCCCCCTTTGGCATCGAAACGCCAAAAAGGGAAAAGAGCACAACTAAAGCGCCCCCAAGACAACTCTAGGCACTGTAGTCATCGTCATCGGCATCCTCCTCCTCATCCTCGTCCTCATCCTCATCCTCATCGCCATCCTCATCATCATGATCATCCCAAGTAGAGCTCTGGCCGTGAGGGCAAGAAGAAGAAGACACATCCACAAACATGGACCAGTCCACACGTCCCTGACTCTAGTGACCATAGGAAAGAGTGCCATGTGTGCCTGCTGATGAGAAGGATCGACATCCATGGGCTGGTTGATCCGCTTGAGATCCTTCATGACATTCTGGTTAGCCTTATATGCATCATACTGTCCATGGCGAATGTCAATGTTCTAGAATAGGAGAAGATTCTTCCACCAGGAGGCCTTCTTCACCTTCTTGTGCACTTCCTCCTTAGAGGTGGTGAAGCGATATGCATTGCTAGCATGCTTCATGCGAGGGCCACGGGTCACAGCCTCCGGTACCTCCTCAGACCCATCATCACTATCAGAAGCATCTGCATCCATCTCATCATCCTCAAATATGTCCTGGGCAGGGGGTAGCCACGAGGAGTGTAACACCCTCGAATCAGTCCTATGCAAGTTTTAGCGATTCCCGCCAAACCCACATAGAAATGATTCAAAGGTGCCCACCAAGAACTTGCGTGCGGGTGGAAACGAAGTAATATCATTACACAATAGTCCACGATGGGACCCACAGAAACATATATATACAACAATGACTCCATGAGTCAAGAATACAGATATACAGTACAAAGATCCAAATCACCTTGAAAACGATACAACGTCCGAGTATGGACAAGATGCAAATGGGGATAAGAGTCCTGAAGAATAACCAATGGCGTCCATAACCCTGCCCAGGCCAAGCCGGAAGGGTAACCCGGCTAACGACGTCGATCTCATACCTGCTAAAACAAAAGGGGTGCCGACAAAGGGAAAAGGAAAAAGGGAGCGGTCAGTACTGAGGCCAGTACACGGAGAGTCTAGAATTCGGTGGCTCTCGCCTACATAGGTATGGTGGGCTGAAGCGGCAGCGAAGCATGCACTAAACAACCTATAGAGACTCGATACCACTGCCGGCTATCAGAGAGGGATAAGAAAGACCTATTCGGAACCAACCTGATAGTAACACCAAAACATACCCATCCTAGTGTTTCCCCCTCAAGACCAAACGAGGAAGTCAAACCGAGGAACTCATATAGTTGGCAGTTTTATTCATTCCGTTATAGTTGCAGCACTTACTAGTCAGATATAGATAGCATGAGTCATCCTGATATCATAAGCAGTGGGTAGTTTTAGTTAACCATTCCGCTGTAGTTGCAATACTTACCAGTCAAATACAATTAACATAAGGCATCCCACCAGTGGTTGGCACTTTTATTTACTCATTTCATTGTACTGTAGCTGATTACTAGTCATTCCAAAGTCAAATTTATAGCACTACTTTAGTTATACTTGTCTATGATTGAGATAATGTGCTCCAAGTCGTCCATAACCGCGGACACGGCTTTCAGAAAGTTTTACCCTGCAGGGGTGCACAAATAGAAACACACACACGATCAACCTCAGAAAGAACCAAATAAAATGCAACGAGGCCTCACGATAGTGCATTCACAGGATTCATAATTATTTCAGGGGGCCACCCCACTAAGCTACCCACAACGAAGTTGGCCGACTCCGAGATGGACCCAGGGTTTGCGAGAACGGCTGTAAATGACTGAGAACCCGAAAGTGTGACTGGGCTTGTCGATACCGCGAAATCGTGTTGCGGTCCAAAACAGTACATGTTTTCCATGCACAATCGTAAATAAAGGAGTAAAGCATGGCATAAGTACATGATAGTAATAAAGCCCAAACTAGTTTGTGGCCCCAAGAAATAAAGTGTGAATAAAGCTCAGGCAAAGGAGGATCCATAGGGTCTCCCGTATGTGGATAGTGTGAATAGTCAAGGAACATGTATCAAATACTCGGGGCCTACGGGACACAAGTAAGCGTGGAGGAACCAAATATTAGCTATTGCTCACCGGTGCCTTTGCATTAGTTATATCTATTCCCAGCATTTTAATTATCAAGTTGAAATTAAAGCCATGATCATCTTCACCATTAAGCATCTTCACCATTAAGCATGTGTCAACCTTCCAACAACGGTGGAACGACAACGACGTGAAGCAGCACCTTAGCAAGCAACTACGACTCGCAAGGCCGACTGTCTATCAAACAACAGGCAATATGATGTGTCCAAGGCAATATAGAGGCTACAGGAAATATAAATGGTGCACGGAAACTAAAGCATCGCAACAAGGATAGCAATAGATCAATATGAGGAAGTAAAGACTATAAATGCAAAATAGGTAGAAAGGGGAGATTGCTCGCCTGGGAAATACTGCCGGAGATACATATCTGAAGAACTTGTCGATACTTGCTTTAACTCAATGGCCTAATCCGCGAAGAACCAAAGCACTAAAAGAAACAATGGATGCACTATTTAATACTACGACAGAAGATCAGGCATGATGGATGATATGGCAAAGATACGATGCAACTGAGCAATATTAAGCGGAACCAGGGCCCCGACAATTAATTAGAAGGCTCATGTTGTATAGATACCCCTCAATTTAAATATTGTATTAACAAGGAAAAATAAGATATCGGTTCGCTACATAAATTTAAATGGAGTCCGGAATAAGACAAAAGTATCCCGCATAATTATGAGCTGAATCGACATAATGCTTCCAAGTCATAAAATATGTATGCGACATGAACAATTTAAATACAACAAGGTGTGAAGATATCAATTTATAAAACAGGAACAGGAACGACAATGTGAGGTTAATAACATGGACTCGTTTCTGAAATTTATTTGCATAAGAAAAACGTCAGGAAATATTTGAACTTAGGCTGTTGGAAAATCGGACGAGGGATAGCAACTGGGCTAGGCTCGAGTCAGTGAGCAAATTTGTGATGAGCGGTCTTTAAACCAATAGAACCAGAGGAGTGCAGGCACAAAAAGAACCAAAATAAGGTGGCTCTAAGGATCGAACCATCTTAGCTGCGGATCACCTATTGCTAGACATGGCATCATGTTGGATCGATTTGTACCATTTATCTAACAAGCAGGTGGATCAAAAGAAATTAGCTAGCTGAAAAGGAAGGACACACGCTCGGCTCAGCTGTTGTCTAGCGTGTGCGCGTGTGGTGAAACAGGAATGAACAGAGTAACAATAGCATCAAAGACAAGAGATGCAGCTCATTGCCGAGCGGACAAAGCCTGCACAAAGCAAGAAGTCTGGCGGCGAGATGCAAGGTCGACGGTGAATAGAACCAAACAGAGCGACGCCTGCGGTGCGAAGCGGCGACACAGACGGAGACGTGAGTGCTCTCAGACAGGACCAAGTAAAAGGAGACTACAGGGTCCAGCGTCAGCCATGGAGGAGGAGCACGCTCGGATGAGCAGAACTGGATGGTGGAAGTTAACTGAAAACACAGCACGTTTTTCTGAATTTTTACAGTGAGAAACGACAAACTTTCACAGAAGATTCTTAAGCGCTCAGGGCATGAAAGCGGGAGTGGTTTGCGGCGTCGGTTAACTGGACGTATCAAGTTTGCGGACGCGTGAAGATCGGCGACGGAGGACGTCGGGAGCAGCCAGAAATAATGCAGGAACAGAGGGAAAACAGTATCACGCGTGTGTGGACAGTTGGCGGAGGGAACGGCGCGTGCGGCGATTCCGGCGTGGGCGACAACTTCCTGTGGCATAGAGAATGCGGGAGAGTGAGGAAAGCTTACTTGAGCTCACCTCCGTCAATTCCCAACGGAACCGTGGCAGGGGGAGGTCGAAGACGACAGCAAGACGAAGCCGGAGTCGCGGTGGAGCTTCAAGTTCTGAACGAGAAGAAAACGATCAGCGACGGCTCCTAGCGCTGCCTTGTACCTCCTAGCGCTACACACTGGGCGCTGAAGATGATGCGGACTGGCTCCCGCGCTCAGCGGCACTCGAGGAAGATCATGGCGACGGCTCAGCGACGCTCTCCTCGGTGTTTCCCGGGCTCCTCGCAGCAGTGGAGAAGAGGGAAAAGAAGATGGCCGTGTTGAGGGAGGAAGGAGGGGAAGGTACTAGGGTTCCAAGGCTCGATCTGGGGATGGATTAAAGGAAGAGGGAGTGGTTGGGGAGCTGCTGATGTTGATAGAGGAAGAGGGGAGCATGCGTTTTGTGTGTGGTGTGTAGAGGTGAAACACGACAAACAGGAGCCTCTTGTTCCCTTCGCTCGTTGGAGAGGTATGGGCCTGGAGTGGAGGAAGGAGGAGTTCAAGCTGGCCTAAAACTGTTGCTGCCTGCGGCTGGGCCAGGTTTGTTTCTCCCTCTCTCTTGTTTTATTTCCTTACTCCTTTTAATTTTGTTGTTTGTTTCTTTTTGCAAAGCCCAGACTCTAATGCATTATTTTGAATTCTTGTAGGCATTTTGAAATAGAGAAAGGACCTTTTTGAACAAGATAAGAGGGAATAGAATCATGGCAAGAGGAATGATGCCCACTATATTCTTTTTGGACAAGATACAAGATATGGGGTTTAGGGTTTTAGAAAATTGAATAAAAGCAATTAGGAAATAGTGGATCTCTTCCAAGTAGATTCCAACGTTGTAGAAAACAAAATAGAGATATAAAAGAGGAAGAGGTATTGGTGATAGCAATTACACAAGCAAGGCAAAACAAATGTAAGGTTTTATATGATGCTCAAATACAATGTGGCATGATTACATGAGCATGTAGTCATGATGATGCACAAAATGAAAACAACAAGCGATTTTCTAGTAGTGATTTTACCCGGGGTGCTACAATCCGACACCACTAACAATGGATCTCGCCCTCGAGATCCGCCTCATGGTACGGAGAAGAAGGCCGACGGTCTGAATCTTCTCGCTTCGTGTAGATCTTCCTGACACCACTAACAAGGATTCTTGCTCTGTCTTGAAATCGTCGATACCACCAACAAGGGGTCGTTGCTCATGTTCGTTGAGAGAACATTCCGGAGAAACAAAGACGCAGGTAAAGGTCTCAAAAGATAAGGCCACCTTTAACTTCCACGGAGGGGGAAAATCGCATTGATCCACCATTCAGCGTACAAGAGTGAATGATAAGAGTGGTGGTATGGTAGCTACTCCATCTCGCACTCGAACAATTACTCTGTACATGAACAAAAGAATCGTGCAACCAACTCTCGGAATTCAGACTGAAGATCTTCACAAGCGATGTCAGGAGAACAAAGGAGTGATGCAATCTCTTCATAGATGATGTCATCATGGTGGAAAACGCCGGAAGATACAAAGAAAAATGTATGAAAGACACAATGATTAAGTTTCACGATGGTTTCATTGGTATGAACAACATATGCTCAAGGTATACTCCAACTTCACCAATGCTCATCCTTCTCATAATGTTTTTCAACGATACGAACATCCGTCAAGGTGCAGATATGGATAAAGAGTCCAAGGACGAAAAGATAGAATGAAGGTACAACAAACAAGATGTAGATTCGATGATTGTAGCACCACTGTTATAAAAGAGAGGAAGCGAAACCCTAAAGGTACGATGGAAATCCAACCACGAGAAATCCTAGACTCAAAGAAAATATATGAGTAGATTCAAAACACGCAGGGGTAAGAGGAGAATAGCATAAGCGTAAGGAGTAAAAACAGACCTACTCAGATCTATCCAACCGATTTTGCAAAATAGTTATGCCACTCTACTTCGTCCGTTAGCTAGGTTATCCTACAGGATGGACCAGTGGGGTATCACAACTGCTGGGTTCTGATACCACTTTGTAACACCCTCAAATTGGCCCTATGCAAGTTGTAGCGATTCCCGCCAAACCCGCATATAAATGATTCAAAGGTGCCCACCAAGAACTTGCGTGCAGGTGGAAACGAAGTAATATCATTACACAATAGTCCACGATGGGACCCACAGAAACATATATATATACAACAACGACTCCATGAGTCAAGAATACAGATATACAGTACAAAGATCCAAATCACCTTGAAAACGATACAACATCCGAGTACGGACAAGATGCAAATGGGGCTAAGAGTCCTGAAGAATAACCAATGGCATCCATAACCCTGCCCAGGCCAAGCCGGAAGGGTAACCCGGCTAACGACGTCGATCTCATACCTGCTAAAACAAAAGGGGTGCCTACAAAGGGCAAAGGAAAAAGGGAGCGATCAGTACTGAGGCCAGTACACGGCGAGTTTAGCATTCGGCGGCTCTCGCCTACATAGGTATGGTGGGCTGAAGCGGCAGCGAAACATGCACTAAACAACCTATAGAGACTCGATACCACTGTCGGCTATTAGAGAGGGATAAGAAAGACCTATTCGGAACCAACCTGGTAGTAACACCAAAACATACCCATCATGGTGTTTCCCCCTCGAGACCAAACAAGGAAGTCAAAGCGATGAACTCACACAGTTGGCAGTTTTATTCATTCTGTTATAGTTGCAGCACTTACTAGTCAGATATAGATAGCATGAGTCATCCTGATATCATAAGCAGTGGGTAGTTTTAGTTAACCATTCCGTTATAGTTGCAATACTTACTAGTCAGATACAATTAACATAACGCATCGCAAACCCAGTAGTGGTTGGCACTTTTATTTACTCATTTCATTGTAGTGTAGCTGAATACTAGTCATTCCAAAGTCAAATATATAGCACTACTTTAGTTATAGTGTTCTATGATCGAGATACTGTGCTTCAAGTCGTCCATAACCGTGGACACGGCTTTCAGAAAGTTTTACCCTGCAGGGGTGCACAAACAGCAACACACACACGATCAACCTCGGGAAGAACCAAATAAAACGCAACGAGGCCTCACGACAATGCATTCACATGATTCATAAATTATTTCAGGGGGCCACCCCACTAAGCTACCTGCAACGAAATTGGCCGACTCCGAGACGGACCCAGGGTTTGCGAGAACGACTGTAAACGACTGGGAACCCGGAAGTGTGACTGGGCTTGTCGATACCGCGAAATCATGTCGTGGTCCAAAACAGTACAGGTGTTCCACGCACAATCGTAAATAAAGCAGTAAAGCATGGCATAAGTACAGGATAGTAATAAAGCCCAAACTAGTTTGTGGCCCCAAGAAATAAAGTGCGAATCAAGCTCAGGCAAAGGGGATCCATATGGTCTCCCGTATGTGGATAGTGTGAATAGTCAAGGAACATGTATCAAGTACTCGGGGCCTACGGGACACAAGTGAGCGTGGAAGAACTAAATATTAGCTATTGCTCACTGGTGCCTCTGCATTGGTTATATCTATTTCCAGCATTTTAATTATCAAGTTGAAATTAAAGCCATGATCATCTCCACCATTAAGCATATCTACCATTAAGCATGTGTCAACCTTCCAACAACGATGAAACGACAACGACGTGAAGCAGCACCTGAGGAAGCAACTACGACTCGCAAGGCCAACTATCTATCAAACAACAGACAATAGGCTGTG
The DNA here is from genome assembly GCA_916181665.1 of Avena sativa. NCBI lineage: Eukaryota > Viridiplantae > Streptophyta > Magnoliopsida > Poales > Poaceae > Avena > Avena sativa. The sequence continues at coordinate 360,758,736 of OV702291.1, read as the reverse complement.
TCCAAGGCAATATAGAGGCTGCAGGGAATATAAATGGTGCACGGAAACTAAAGCATCGCAACAAGGATATCAGTAGATCAACAGGAGGAGGTAAATATTGTATCCGAAGAACTTGTTGATACTCGCATCAACTCAATGACCTAATCCGTGAAGAACCAAAGCACTAAAAGAAACAATGGATGCACTATTTAATACTACGACAGAAGATCGGGCATGATGAATGTATGATGCATGACAGGGTAAATATGCGATGCAACTGGGCAATATTAAGCGGAACCAGGGCCCCGACAATTAATTATAAGGTTCATGTTATAGATACCCCGTAATTTAAATGTTATATTAACAAGGCAAAACATGGTATCGGTTCGCTACACAATTTAAATGGAGTACGGAATAAGACAAACGTTTCTGCTTCAGCGCGCACCCTCCTGGGAACCAAAAGTTTGGCAAAACACATGGATCGCTGGGATTCGCGCGGACGGTTCAATGACGGGGGGCACGATCGTCCTTCCGAAATTTCGGAGCTGCGCTAAAAAAACGAACCGTAGAAACCCGCGTAGAAGCCCGTACGGCCCGTTCACCGGCACGTATTATACACGTATGCACGTGGGTGTCAAACCGTCCGCTTTCTTAAGTAGCATAGTCAGTTGGTGTGCGTTCCAACCACTTCCAAAAATTCCCCAAATTGGATAGCAAACCCTGGCTAGCCGTCTCTCCACAAACCCTCAATCGTGGCGGCCGTCCATGGAGAAGGGGAAGCAGATGGCGGCGACCGCTGACAACACGGAGAAGGGGAAGCAGGTGGCTGCGGGTGCTGAGCACGCGGAGAAGGGGAAGCAGGTCACGGATGAAGAGGGCGGCAATGGGAGCTCCGGCTTGGGTGGGACGGCCGTCTACTCCGGTGTGCATCCAATGAAGCGGAAGTTCGAGACGGAGGCGCAAATCAGGCGCAAGAAGAAGAAGAACCTGAAGAACAGGCTTCGTCAGGAGAGGAAGGAGAGGGGGGAGAAGATCTACTCGCCTGTCGACGTCGAGACCTTCCGCGAGTCCGACAGCGATGACACTGATGAGGTAAGTCCAGATCTCTCTCTCCTAGTGTTCTTGCCGCCGAGGTCTGCCTCGTCCTGTTCTTGCTAGGGTTTGTGGTGCTAGTAGGGTTAGATGCGCCTAGCGATGCTAGGCTGTGCTAGGTTAGATGCGCTGTAGATTAGCTATTGATTTCCCCAGGACCCCTTTGGTGGCGTTCTGATGGATGTAGGATCAAGTAGGCTTCTGATTTGGCAGGCTAGGTCGTCGAGTAGTTCCTCTTACGTTGAATGTTATGATATATGTAATATGTGCCAGGTTTACATGCGCCTAGATGATGTAGCTTATGCGTGGCCTTTGTGCTTGAGTTTTTGGTCTTGAATGATCTGACAAGTAAGAACCTGGCATTTTGTTTGCGATGAAAATGGAATGGGGTTGTTGCCTATTGATCTACACATATAATTGATTTATGGGTTCTACTTGCGACCACTTCGAGATTGTAAATTTAGGTAATATGACCATGGATAGCTAGTTTGTGAATTTGCTTGTAGTAGTTAAGTAAAAGAGACATGGGAATCTGTCCCAGGTGCATGTAATTATACTGTTCTACTGTTGTGTAGAATGTATTTGGTATCGTTTACTTTTCGTACTAATTTAGTTCATTACATCATCTGATCACTTTATACTAAGCTAAATATACTCTTTCTATGTACTCATAGTCAGAGTGTCTGCCTTTATAATTTGCTAGTCTTTTGAAACGCTTGTCTCACATAGACCATATGGGTCTAGTACATTCATGATAGTTGATTTGTATTTGTATTTGTAAAATATTTGAAACATATCAAGAATTTGTGTAGTTGCAGTTCTGGAGCTGAAAGTTTATGTGTTTTGTTATAGATGCATAAATTCCTGGTTGTAGTACTACTAGTAACAGTTGTAGTTGTCTTGCTTCATTGGTTTATTCTTTTTGTTGCACTACTACTTTCAGTAGCTGTTTTCTTATGCTCCACACATAAGTTGGTAGTTAATGCTGATGTGATCTAGCTTAAGATTATTATGTGTCATACAACATTCTGCTTCATAGGATTATAATATTTACTGCACTACTGCTTTTACCACATGGGTTATTCTACTGCAAACTTAAGTTGGCATTTAATATTGCAGTGATACAATTTAAGATTAATAAGTGTAATAGATCAATCTTCTTGTAAGGCATAATTTTTTGTTGCATTAATGCTTCCATCATGTTTTGTTTTGCTGCACACATTTGATTTGTACATAATGCTGCTCTGATCTAACTTCATATGTGTGATATATTAACTATTCTGTTATGATTTTTAAATGTTCAATTAAAAAGCAATTGTCCAAGTTTACCGTTGTATAATACATGGCACATATAGTCTTATTACACAGAGTAATTATTGTAAACCTTATTTTATTTCACAAATTTCCACAGGAGTCAGACGATGTCAGGAGTGATGTGGAGGACAGGGACTGCAAGAGCCGTGCTATGCTAAATAATCTCAAGGCTGGGGACATCCCCTATCTTCTAGGCCCAGGGCAGTACAAGTGCCCATGGTGCTTTCGGAAGGAGATGCCAAAGGACCACCTCGGAATGATGCAGCATGCTACCTACTATGGAACTGGCAGCCAGAAGCATAAGCCCCACATGAAGGCCAAACATGCCGCTTATGGCGTGTTCCTATTGAAGCACCTCCCCTAGGCCTAGATTGTGTCTTGTCTGTTTGTTTGCTAATGTGGTTGTTATGTTAAGACTATGTTTATCTATGATGTGTTGAATTTGATGCACTTGGTTAATTACTGTGGTTGAACTTGTGTTTGAACAATCTAATGTTCGTGCTTAACTTTATTGTTTCATGTTTAACCTGGTTTGTTCTTGATATTTTTAATCCTGTGCATATGTACTCTGGTTGTGTATTTGCGGGAAATGGTGGCATAAAGGGAAAACAAGGAAATCTATTTAATGTATCTGTATTTGGGTTTCTTTAGCTAGTTGATAATGGGTTAAATTAAATGATTAGCTGCATTACATTGATTAAAGTTTCACTTTTAGTGTGGCATCAACGGTGCATTTGTGGTAACAGTCTTATGTGAGACTCTAAGATTAGCCGGCGGTGGTAGCCCTGGTTTACAGAAATGTATGCCAGTGTAGGGATAGCATTTGGGTTTTATAAGAGGAATACAACTATGAAGGCTGGCCCAATAAGACACCCAGGTAATGCGGCCTGACTATTTATAAGAGGAGAAACAGAAACCCTAACTTCCTCTCACCGCCTTCCCAAAATAATTGTGGCACTATCGCCGGAGCCATCTACTGTCGGAGTTGTCGCCCTGGTCTGGATCCTTAGTAGCCGCCATGTCTATTTCAAGGTCGTCCCGCATGTTGCATAATCGGAACCGTCCGCCCTACATTCCCCTGGTTCCCTGCTCCGACTGTGGCGTCATCGTCAATAGGCACGTCTCCGGCACCGATGACCATGATGGCTGGGTCTTTTACAAGTACAAAACTCATGGGGTAAGCATTTTGGTTTGATTTTCATGCAGTCGATTGTGCATGTACCTACACTATGAGAAGTGTTCATACAAAATCAAATGTTTGATATTCAGTGTTCCTAATTTTACAGACTGAATGCAATTTTTGGTGGTAGGAGCTGAAATACGTCGAGTACTTGTGTGAGAACGGTATTCTGACTGGTGATGCAGCAATAGATGCTTATGGATGGGCAGAGGAGAGGAGGGAAACTCTGGAGCTAAGGAAAAAAAGAGCAGCATTAAAGCCTAGGAATGAGGAACTGGTACTGATGAAGTTGGTCTCTACGGTTGATCTTCTTACAGAAGCAGTGCTTCTTCTAAAATGCGTAATAGGGTTGTTAGTTGTCCTTTGTCTGTTGCTTATTCAGCAGAAATGAAAATCCATATGCGTTGCTGATGTAATGGTATATCCTTTGTGTGTCTCTGTTGTATCCGTGTGTTGAATAATTTTTAAAGCAAGTGAACGTACCTCTGTGATGTCTCTGTTGTATCTGTTTGCTGATGTAATGGTACTTGGGCATGCCTTCGGCACGGTAGACGGCTAAAATCTAGGGTTTTAGCGGCGTTTCGCACAAGTACGGACGAATCGTCAGGCCAAGTGTTCAAGGAATGTTCTCTCCTTTTGCACATTGCTCCACCATTCCCTCACAAGCACTCACATCCCTTGTTTTACAAACAACATGTTGCTTGGCCATGCACTTCCCACACTGGCCAGCTTTGGTCTAGGGTAGTAGGGTGTAACGCGTCTACCCGTCGGGATAGCGGCATGACTATTGATGAATGGCCTCAAACTTGGCACAATGGCTCACAATGACACACAACACACTTATATCACTTCAATGAGCAGTGATGGCATGATTGGGCATGACTTCGGCACGGTAGACGGCTAAAATCTAGGGTTTTAGGGGTGTTTCGCACAAGTACGGACGAATCGTCAGGCCAAGTGTTCAAGGAATGTGCTCTCATTTTGCACATTGGTCCAGCATGCCCTCACAAGCACTCACATCCCTTGTTTTACAAACAACATGTTGCTTGGCCATGCACTTCCCACACTGGCCAGCTTCGTTCTAGGGTAGTAGGGTGTAACGCGTCTACCCGTCGGGATAGCGGCATGGCTATTGATGAATGGCCTTAAACTTGGCATAATGGCTCACAATGACACACCACACACTTATATCACTTCAATGAGCAGTGATGGCATGCTTGGGCATGCCTTCAGCACAGTAGACGGCTAAAATTTAGGGTTTTAGGAGTGTTTCGCATAAGTACGGACGAATCGTCAGGCCAAGTGTTCAAGGAATGTGCTCTCCTTTTGCAAATTTCTCCACCATGCCCTCACAAGCACTCACATCCCTTGTTTTACAAACAACATGTTGCTTGGCCATGCACTTCCCACACTGGCCAGCTTCGGTATAGGGTAGTAGGGTGTAACGCGTCTACCCGTCGGGATAGCGGCATGACTATTGATGAATGGCCTCAAACTTGGCACAATGGCTAACAATGACACACCACACACTTATATCACTTCAATGAGCAGTGATGGCATGCTTGGGCATGCCTTCGGCATGGTAGACGGCTAAAATCTAGGGTTTTAGGGGTGTTTCGCACAAGTACGGACGAATCGTCAGGCCAAGTGTTCAACGAATGTGCTCTACTTTTGCACATTGCTCCCCCATGCCCTCACAAGCACTCACATCCCTTGTTTTACAAACAACATGTTTCTTGGCCATGCACCTCCCACACTAGCCAGCTTCAGGCTAGGTAGTAGGGTGTAACGCGCCTACCCGTCGGGATAGCGGCATGGCTATTGATGAATGGCCTCAAACTTGGCACAATGGCTCACAATGACACACCACACACTTATATAACTTTAACGAGTAGTGATGGCATGCTTGGGCATGCCTTTGGCATGGTAGACGGCTAAAATATAGGGTTTTAGGGGTGTTTCGCACAGTTACGGATGAATCGTCAGGCCAAGTGTTCAAGGAATGTGCTCTCCTTTTACACATTGCTCCACCTTGCCCTCACAAGCACTCACATACCTTGTTTTACAAACAACATTTTGCTTGGCCATGCACTTCCCACACTAGGCAGCTTCGTTCTAGGGTAGTAGGGTGTAACGCGTCTACCCGTCGGGATAGCGGCATGGCTATTGATGAATGGACTTAAACTTGGCACAATGGCTCACAATTACACACCACACACTTATATCACTTCAATGAGCAGTGATGGCATGCTTGGGCATGCCTTCGGCACGGTAAACGGCTAAAATCTAGGGTTTTAGGGGTGTTTCGCACAAGTACGGACGAATCATTAGGCCAAGTGTTCAAGGAATGTGCTCTCCTTTTGCACATTTCTCCACCATTCCCTCACAAGCACTCACATCCCTTGTTTTACAAACAACATGTTGCTTGGCCATGCACTTCCCACACTGGCCAGCTTCGGTCTAGGGTAGTAGGGTGTAACGTGTCTACCCGTCGGGATAACGGCATGACTATTGATGAATGGCCTCAAACATGGCACAATGGCTCACAATGACACACCACACACTTATATCACTTCAATGAGCAGTGATGGCATGCTTGGGCATACCTTCGGCACGATAGACGGCTAAAATCTAGGGTTTTAGGGGTGTTTCGCACAACTACGGACGAATCGTCAGGCCAAGTGTCCAAGGAATGTGCTACCCTTTTGAACATTGCTCCACCATGCCCTCACAAGCACTCACATCTCCTGTTTTACAAACAACATGTTGCTTGGCCATGCACTTCCCACACTGGCTAGCTTCGTTTTAGGGTAGTAGGGTGTAACGCGTCTACCCGTCGGGATAGCGGCATGGATATTGATGAATGACCTCAAACTTGGCACAATGGCTCACAATGACACACCACACACTTATATCACTTTAATGAGCAGTGATGGCATGCTTGGGCATGTCTTCGACACGGTAGACGGCTAAAATCTAGGGTTTTAGGGGTGCTTCGCACAACTACGAACGAATCATCAGGCCAAGTGTCCAAGGAATGTGATGTCCTTTTGCACATTGCTCCACCATGTCCTCACAAGCATGTACTACAAAATGGAGGCAATTTTAAGATTGTTGAAAAAATCACATGTCTACAAAATAGACCATTTATGCTACCTAAGGCCATTACTAATATGTCCAGGTTTTCAATTATTTTTAAATATTAAAAAATACTCTAAGATGTCCATATTATTAGAAACACAACCGTAATTTTTTTTGTCATTTTTGAACATATGGTTATTCGGTTTATATTTAAATTTAAAGTTAAATATATTAGGTTGGGCCGGCCCACTAGAAGGATCCAAAGGTAAACTCGGCCATTAGGATAATTGCCTTATTAAACCAGGACTATTTACCTACCGCACGTATACATTCCCTTAGATCTAGCCGTCACCTTATCACATCACCTCGTCTCATCTGAAACTGGAAGGGAGAGAGCTTCGTCAACGACGGTCGCTAGGAGGTAGTTTCGGAGATCCTCGGTCGCCATGGCGCAGGTACGTAAATTCGAAGCCCTGTCAATGATCTATATTTAGGTTAACTTACTGTCCACGGACAGCACGGACATACGATAGATCTAAGAGGACGTAGATCTAATCCTCGCAATTTTTTATTTCGTCGTGAAAAATTCGGATTTATAATTACCCGAATTGTTCAAAAATACAAATCTAAATGTGTTCGTTGTAGATCTAGTCTAGGCTGATCATGCAAGTGCGGTTTAGCGTCGATGCAATTTTAGCCACCGGCCGCTCCATCTCGTTTTCCACGTAGGCGAATGGTCGGTGTTATCGCATGTGGACTATGTCCTAGGGAGCAAAAATCGATTAGGCGACGGGATGCTCGGCTACTTTTGATTTTCAATTCGTATAGTAAAAGTTTAGCATTATTCATGTCGTAATATGACATGAGACTTAATTATTCTTCTATATTCCGCCAGGTTCTATTACGTGTTACCCGTGCTGAGATCCGCGCTATAATCAAAAGGAAGAAAAAGGCTGTTTTTGTCAGGGGTAAGCATTTTGTGCTAATTTTATTTTGTAAGCAATTGATATATTGGATGTCGCTAATGTGTGCAAAAATTAAACAAAGGTCCTAGAATAAAAGGCGAGCATGATTTTGAAGGTTCCCTTGAGTTTGGCAATCGCGTGAAGATGACTGAGGAAGAATTTGATAAACTTGAGCGACTAGTCGAGGCTCACATGCCAAAAGACCTGTTTTATGTATGCACCATCAAAAAATCCAACAAAGTGAAAAATTAAAGCTAAAATGGTAACTCTTCCGTACATACGAACTTTTTCATATTTATTTGTTTGCGTAAATGTGAAATAATTTGTATAACTGGTTTGTCAAATCTTTGTGCAGTACTTTTCAAGGAGCTTCACCATGAAGCATATTGTTACAAACATTTAATTGCCAGCAGTTATAAAAGTCCATTCCAGAGATAGAAAAGTTGCACATGTTAAGTTGGTGATGAACAAGTCCCAAGTGAATGGAGTACCTAAAGAAGGTGTCATGATTACAACAAACTGGATGGACCTTGTCAGGCAGAATGGTATGAGAGTTAACCAGAAATTCATGTTCTGGTTCCATCCCGGGGATGATGGTACTACGAAACTACTGGTTGATCAAGTGTGAAATCAACCTTAAATTCGTGTTCTAGTTCTATATTATGCTTATGTACTCTCATGTTTGTGAAACACTTATGTAACGATTATGGCTTACTAAGTTCGGTCTATATGAAATTATTAAGTAATCATCATTTCATGTTATGTTCACAATTGTTGATGCTTCATTTGGGTTTCTCACCGTTAACTCATGTTACAGTTTTGCATCTGTTTTTATCTAAACATTTTCTTATATTGCTGATTTTTTATTTGGGGTTTCTCGTCGTGAACACGTGTCGGTGATCCTTCGGTAGGATTCGTATGCGCCTTACACATCCTTTGCGATGTACGTATTAAAAGTAGTTTAAAGATAGGAGCAACACTCCCATGGTATGAAGTTGATTTGATCTGTTTATTATTAAAGTTCGTATTATGCATATCAAATTCGGAAAAACCCGAAATATGGTTAGACATTAAAGAATACAATAAAACTCTTATAAATAAGAAAAAATACATAAAAATATAAAAAACAAGCCACTAAAAATTATTAACCCTATAGGCCCAATTAACTACCTACAACTAGCCCAACGTCTCTATAATCACGGAGGGCGTAGTTATCGGCACGTCGATCGTCCATCAACCCACGACTCAACCTAGGTAGGCCGCCTCTCACCGCTGCCTCCATTACGAGCCGCCCTCGCCGTCCCACATTGCCGCCTCCCTTCTCCACCCCCTCTCGTCTGTCTTCTAGGGATCGACGCCGCCTGTCACCACTTCATCCTCGCAGGCCTCCCTTTCGCCGTATCTCATTCGTGCCACGCTTCGCCGCCTCTTCTCATCTGTCGTCCAGGTAATAATTCCATGTCTCATCGATTGTTTGTCGTGTATACAAGATGCTCATATAGGTTTGTGGGAATCTGCTGTAGATTTAGATGGAGAGACAGTAACACATTCTCTAAATGATTCGTGCAGAATGAAAGATTTAGATGGGGAGATATTTTGTAACTACATAAGATGGTCAAATTTGGTAGCCGGCTTTACAAGCGCGCAACGAGCGAGATTTTCCAGCACTTCTTTGCGGCCGATGTTGGACGTGCCACGAATCACGATGCGGGAAAACTTAATCAGATTCATTATTGAGTTGTTTAATCCATCGTCTAGCACTTTCGTCATAAAATAAGAATCAGGAGAAATAGTAGAACTTGTGAGGACGTAGAACATATTTATGGTTTACGTAACCAAGGTTATTCTGCATTTCAAATTATAAAGGAAGATGGTCAAAATAATATGCATAACATATCTCCATGTTTTCTCAGCAAGTCAAATGGTAATATAATAATAAGAGATTTGATTAACTAGCCATCGTTGGCGCGGCGCACGCCGCGCTGTATTTTGAGCCTGTCGTGAGGAGCCCGTGAAATGCATCGCACACAGCCAAGGCCATGAAATGTAGTTATCGCACAACACGCTGTAATTTGAGCCTGTCGCGAAGAGCCTGTGAAATGCATCGCACATAGCCAGGGCCATGAAATGTAGTTATCGCAGTGTACCGTAAAAAATGAATACTATGTTACCTCATGCGTGGCCTGCATCTGTCACAGCAGGTTGATACCAATGGTTAATAGCCTGATCGTACCCTTGTCGGGTTGTGTATGCTGGTTTGCAGGATCTGTGCCTTGTGAGGCCAATACAATACTATTTTGAGGGAGAGAGGAAGGTAATATTACGCCTTGTAGCTCGTCCGACAGGCAGCTCGATATAGCAGCTATTTCATGTCTATGGCTAAATCACTCATATGGCCAAGAACTTGTAGCTTGTGTGGCTGTGTTTGTGAGAGAGGATTATGAAGGTGGCCTGGCTCCTTCCTTGCTACGGTTGTGGCATGCTTCTTATGTATGGTTGCTTTCACTGTTGTGATGATACACAACAGTGTGTATGCTTATTTAGGCAGTCTTCCATGTGGGTTTTGGTTCAAGTTACCAAGTTTGAGATATTTTGTCCAATATGGATAAGCTCAAATAAGAATTTGTCTACCACCACTTAAGTTTAACTTCTTCTCTCTTATTGTCATGGTGAAACTTATCCCTTTTTAGCCAATGATAATAAATTGAGGCAAATTATGATAAGAGAAGATTCAAATATTGGCCCCGAATTCTTGAAAAACTATGTTATGATTCAGCAATGCATCTCATAAGCCATTGGACGTGGTTGATTCCGTCGTCGGTGTCGTGGACACGGCCATGCCATCGTCGTGCCTTGTAGTTGTATTGTCAGAGGGTGTCGTAGATGTATGTCCATAATGTGGATAGTTATATCGGCAGCAACGGTGTGTTGACGAAGATGTTGGTGAAGACCATGATGATGTAGACCTCCACGATGTTTGCGCAAAGATGTTGAAGAAGATCCTCCCGTCGAAAAATCCCACCGGAGACATATCGGTTTTAGTAGTCGACGGGAGGATCTTCTTCGACCTCGATCTAGGATTTTTCGTCGGTGTTGCCCCAAGTAGCATGCTCCTCGGTGGTGTCGGTGCCCAGGTCGCCCACTTCCAGCGGAGAGGCCCTAGGACTTGATTGCTTTTTAGATTTCTGCTCCAAGGACCTTTTTGCAAATTTAGAGTCCTTCTGTCCGAACTTCAAGTGTAGATGTGCAATAGATGTTAGCATGGGCCTCTATGTAATTTTTGTATCCGCATGTGGTCACTATTTGGAGGTGGTGACGATTCTCCGGATGAGACAGGTGTTGGCTCAGTCGCGGCATTGTTCTCCACGATGAAATTAGGTTGCCATAGGAACCGGTGTAGGTGCTAGCATAAGCATCTTAATTGTGCCGTCAGAACAAAGCTTGAGTTGTTGGTAATTGTTCTTTGTTGGTAATTGTGCTAGTGTCCCGTTTATACTTTGAAATCTCTTATACTTATGTGGTTTGACTTGTCAAGTGCACTAGTAACGAAAATTTGGATAGTTGGGCTCCCCTGGTGCTGCTCGTCCAGTGCTGATATATGAGATAAGATAATCATAACTATGTGGACACGATTAAAAAAGAACACTTATCCAAAAATACATGCGCATGTACAAATTGATTGCAAAGTTCATCGTGTTAGGAAACATAAGTAGCAGTACATTGCAAGCCATGGATTCCGCTAGACCAAGATGACTTTCCTGGTATGTTTTTCTGCCTCGGTAAACATCAACATTCCAATTCTTCACCTTCATCATCACAGGAGAGCACATCACCTCCTTCCCTTGGGAGGAGTTGTCTCTATGGTGGTGCTGGTTTTAGATCGACTTGATCGACCCTTCGGCGGCACAGTTGATGTTCGCCTTTTCTTCTTGCTTGGTTTGTACCCTCCTTGCTGACATCACCCTGAGTTGCACCTTCTTTGTCTGTATCCATAAAAATAAGAATAGCGGATGAAAAAAGCAGATGGACACTAATAAGCTGTATATTTCTTCCTTTCGCAGAAAAAAGAGTATATTTCAGATTTGCCGAAATTTGTTGGTATCAGGCTGACAGCTAACACCCGTAACAAAGAGAGCCAGTGCCGTCATAGTTAATAACAAAAAGAAAAACTAAGAGCAACTCCGTCCCTGCTCTCTGGTCAAGCGCCCTGTCACCTACGTCCCACCGTTGTTCCCCATCCCGATAGTTGCTAGCTCCCTCTCTCCACTCGTCAGTCCACCCTCCCCTTTGTCCCCACCGCTGACGCGAGGTATCGCACGCTCGTTGAATCCGGTCAGGGCACTTCAAACTCCGCATGCTCGCCGGCGACCCAACGCTTGAAACCACCAGAGGCCGACGCAGAGGCATGAAACTCTCGTCCCTTTGCTCTTCCCTACCCCTTCTTTCCGAACCCGGTCGTCGAAGTGACCGAGGAGGCGCTCGAGCTCGGCATACTCGCCGGCGACCCAGCTCTAGGCGCCGTCGGAGGCGGACGTGGATGCGCGAGACTCGTCTCCATCAGATCGATGGTCGCGGCCATCGCGCGTACGGAAGCTCCACGGCGCCAGCCAAGGTCAAGCCCTTCCCTCTTTTGATAGGAACAAGCTAGGAAGCTATTTCCTGTTTGATATCACCCATTTGCAATGTGTGGTGGCATTGAATGTTTTCTGTTTGATTTTCTGAACTTGAATGAAAGCATGCTGACACCTCCTGGTACAGTATGTTACTGCCGAAGAATCTTGTACAACAGATGATTTTTCACTGCACCAAATGTTGTACGAGAAAAACTATTTTTTCAGATTCTGGCATTTGGTGATGAACTCGATCTGCAGATGTTGGAAGCACTGAAAAGTTCAGGAAAATCGAAGGACTAAAAAAATGTCATGGATGTCTTCACAGGAGCCTCAGAAAGTTCAGATATGGGCAACGATGTCGATAAAGAAGGTATGTTGGTATTGAAACAGGCATGCATGTTTTATTCCTTTCATAGATCCATCGACAGGTTAGCTAAGTGTGCCCGTGCAAACTCGATGCTGAATTTAGTTGAAATATTCATTGTATTTAGTTGGTGAATGAAAAAAGAGAATGCATGCAAAATCAAGAGAAATATTTTTGCAAAGTACTAACTGGCTGTTTGCTTGCAAAGTATACTAACTGGATTTGCTCAGCACAAAAGGTTTGTGACTATGGCCATGGTAATATTACTTTTTAGCACGCAATGATATGAGAGGGTTTGACTAAGAAGAGTATTACTGAACATATCGATTTGGCAGAACATTCCACTCAATTTTTTTCCGAGGGTAGTTGTTATATCTTTTTGGGTTGTGTAAACTCCTTTTCTCTACTGGACTTGTGTGGTACTTAAATCTAATTGTTTCATTTCCTTTCTAGGACCATAATTTATATGATCTTACAAGAGAAAGGTGTGTTCCTTTCTCTGAAGAGGAGATACGGAAGCGTATGCTCCAAATACTGCAAGGCCTTGTATATATATATGACAAATGGTGTTGTTATAATTGCCGACTTCAGGTTTTCAAGAGAAGTATGTTCTAGTCCCCTTTACATGGATTATGTTTCTACCAGAAGGTGAGTTTCTGTATGAAAATATCATGCTACTCTATTGATTATTTCCCTAAAATTTACCTGACATAATAATAGATTAACATCCATTAAATACTTAACCATTGTATTAATACTGCCCATATAAATATACATACATGTATTATAGAAAGAAATCCATCTAAGCAAACAAAATTAATGTGTAGAAGTCTAGTCTAATTATCCAGGGTTTACACAAGTACTTTTAGATTTAACCGAATCAACATGCGTTTAGTAGGACCACCACTGCCTAGAAATTCTTCTTAAAAAATACCATTGCATAGAAGTTAATACATTGTGCTGAAATCCATTTATTGATTAAAGGTAGAAGATGCAGAATGATTTGAACGCCTAAACCTAAACCCAGTTCGATGTGCTACTAACTTTATTTTCTATATCTACAAAATGAAGTGGCTATACTATCTCATATGGAGACAGAAACCCGCTTATTGATTTCAGTTAGGAGTAATATGTTAATGCCAAATAATCTTGCAAGGAAAATCAACCAACCAGTCAGTTCAAGAATTGGAAAACTGCAGCAGAGCACACCTCCAAGTCGACATAAACAAACTCCAAAGGGAATTGTCTTGTACTATGGCCAGAAATTACAAATCAGCAATCAGACTAAGCTGATCATAAACTACACATCTGGTTAGTGGTTACTTATATGGGCAAGTATATGCTGCATAAAAATAGGTCCCTACCAGATATGATGGTAAAGTGACAGGTCTAAGCCGCCTAAAAGGAAAGAACGGATAAAAACAGGGCCATATTGTATATACTGCAGTCTGCAGCAAGCTATCAAAATACAAAATAAAGAAATCTTGTCTCACCTGCTTTTTTGCTTAAAGAAGAAAAACACCGCCTCAAGACATAGAAGTCACTGTCTAAGCTGGTGAAGTGTAAGTCTTAATTTGTGCTTGACACTCCTACGTCTCTTCTTTTGTATGTGTAAAAATACATCTTGTGCTGCCTACATTATCTTTGTTCTACTTGATCAAAAAATAGGCCAGCTAATCTTAAGATGAATAACTCAGAAGCAGCTAATATCCTACTTAAATAACCATTTTTGGGTAAAAATCATCCAAACAACAAGGAAAACTAACGAACCCAATAGTTAAGATGTATAATATATCATGCAGTACTCACTACTCACCTTGATGGCAACCCACATAAATATTGCACCCGTTTCTTGTTAGCCAAATTTGAGCAGACCGAAGAGAACTCAAACTGCACACATCACCGACAGTATTGCCATATATAGGGGTACTTCTCTCTCCGTGTTGTGCTTTGTTGTTCCTCCCGGTGTTTTTTAAGTGCTCGAAACTGACTTGCCCTCCTGTCGGGTACCTGACTGGGCATCCAGTTGGACAAGGATAGGAAAAACAGACCAAATTAGAGGGGAAAATGGAGGAGCAGACAGGAGCACGTAGTTGGACAAAGACAAGAAAAAAATAGAAAAAATTAGAGATAGAAGGGAGGAGAAGGCAAGCCGGTTCTTACCAGGAATGCATGATCTATCAATGATTTCAACTTGGGAGTATTGGTACTTAGGAACCTATCAAGTTCATGTGAGAAGGCCCAAATCACGTGAAATCTACCCTCTGTTATAAGCATGGTGCATCAGACAATTGGATACATACAACCTAGCTGACTACCAGCATCAAATCAATATCAGGAAGTACAAATAAGTACTCTAGACATAGAAAGAAAAGTAACATTTTAAGGATAGAAATAGCAAAAATAAATAAAGCAACCAGACTACCAAAACAAAATCTGACATTCCATTTCAAACAAAACATTCTACAGTTTAGCAGAAGAAACAAATTAGCTGAAACCGAACCAAGAAATGATTAGGATCCTAGAAATGGAGAGATATCTATTGCAAAACGCTACATGGACAATCAAAACTTGTATAGCAATCTGGTCCGAAGACGGCTAAACCCTGCAACCTCACAAAAATCTAAAACATATGCAGGAGATGGCAAAAAATTAGCCAGCAACGGAACCCCAAATCCAACCAGGAAACCATATTCACACACCTTGTAGGAGACTCCAACTGCAGCAGGATCGAAACACTTCCGCAGAACACTCAAGTCCCATACAAAATAATGTCAAAAAATCAAAATCGCACATGGGGGGACAAAATGCAGAGAAAAAACTGTAGAACCCCACCAAAGAACGCCAAGAAAGAAGAAGAACAGAACATCTCCCTTTCCAAATCCACGCAGAGAAAAGGAATGAGAAGTATTAGCAAAAAAATGCACATAAATCAGAATTAAACAGCTGCATAACTCATAAGCTAGTCAGACATGAAACATCAAAAACTACAGAGAAGATGAAACAACCCTGTTGTGGTCCATTTGTGACCCTTGTTGATTGTAGAAAAGGGAAGGAGTGGTCAATTCGTGACCCCTTTTGAGTTGGTGCTCGCCTGGGTAACTCGTACATCCAACAAATTCCATCCGAGCAACACTTAGAAGTTAGAACAATAGCTTAGAAATTATGGCCTGAAAGAGACAGACCAAATAACCAAGGTCCCACAGGAGTGAATATTAACTCTTTTAGAGCAGTATAATAGTGAGGCCCGCAAACAAGGCAATGCAAAAAGATTAAATCAGGGGTTAATACATCTTACGACATCTTCTATGATATATCTATGTCCAGATTCATGTTAAAACTTTACTAAATTGTTTCCAAGCTTAACAACGTATGTTATCTCCAGTAGCAACAAATTGTTAGTATGCTCCTCCTTACTATCTCTGGCAGATTCTTTCTGCGTACCAGAAGTACAATAAGCAGAAGAAAAAGCGATCATGTTATGCAGACTTGAAAGCTAGAGATATTACCTTCTGTGAATTATTTTTCTAGACTGACATTACATGTGCATCTCATATCATGTGCACTCTTAGCACACTCCTGCTTATTATTTATAGCACCTTCCTGTATATGCCAAACAATAGTCATCCCAGATGGTGCAAAAGGTGATTAAACCGCATGGTGATCAGTTTGTAAGAAGAATCCTCATTTAAATATCTGCACCTGCTCGGACCTTATTGTACAGAATATTTCGAGCATAATAGATGAACATTAGAATCGAATTTTAACCGTTAAACACTGCTAAAACAAACAATATTTCCTATTTCTCATATTTAAATTAATACAGCTACAGTCTAGCTAGCTCTATATTTAGATTTAATTGCATGACCACATTTTTGTGCATAACATGCCGAGGAACCAACATCAGGATGCATAGCATAGCACTCTAGCCGAAACAGAACAGTTCATTAACTCTATCTCCCAAAGCAAAGAGCATACATAATATGTATTTAAAACGTCTGCAACATGTCAAAAGTCTACCCTTAAAACAAAATACTAAATGGAAATGAATCAGTTTCCTAGAGACAATTGTGCAATAACTGATGGCCTAAAAAAGAGAAACCGTATTGAGTCAATTAAATTTAACAGGGATTGTTTTCTTAAGGAGACTTTTGTATTGTTGCCAACTGAATCATTATTTTTTAGAAGATCTGTCGATATTGATCCAATCAGTATGAATTTGTTTTCATGTGATGTCTGCAATGTAAAATTCAAGAGGTCTGAACAACACCTAATAAACAGCAGAGTACATCAGCCTTGTTAGGATAAATTTTCCATGACCAACATGCGGAAGCAAGGACTAAAATATGTAAAATAATTTACACTGAAGCTCTCTCTCATAAACTGAAATTTTAGAAATTTTAAGCTTCCTAGCACGGTTTTAAGAACACGGGAAAGAGGATCTTATACTCCCTCCATCCTAAAATAAGTGACTTGGGCTTGTCTAGATTCATATAGGATCTATATACTAAAACACGTCTAGATACATGCGAATCTAGACAAATCCACGTCACTTATTTGAGACGGAGAGAGTATTTTAAAGAATTTCTCTTGCTTAAAGGATTTTCCTGAACCAAGAGTATATACCAGTAAGATCTGTACCAATTTAATGAAGATATTCTTTTGGTAATAATAAGAGCCTGCTAATCTATTGTGCGAAAAAGGAAGACAACTTTGCAGTCCATCGTACGCACTCAAACTACAATGAGAGCCTTCAGCGGATCAAACTCACTTTAGATCATCAAAATAAAAACCAAGTTGCAAACCCGAAAAAGAGAAAATATGTGTGCAGATTAGAGAACACTAACCAATACAATTGCTCTGATTCCTGTCAGGCATTTGAGCAAACATCATGTGCGCATGTGAAATCACCTTCTGCTCAGCTACAAAGAGCTATTCCATTGTCATCAGTGCCTACACGTGATGAAAACCAACAGCTCATAAGTAGAGATGAGAATAGAGATAAAAAGGGATATGACCTTATAACTGCCAAGAGATTACTTCAGCACTATGTCCCTCATATCCCCCTGTTTGTGCTGCAAAATCAACAAAATCAGAGCATGGTCAACAATTAGCAAAAAAGAAAAGAACATGGATGATGATGGATAGCAGATAACAGACATACTCGGTAAGAGGAAGGCGTTACCTGCGTCCACCACTCCTGCTCACTCTTTCTGACTGCCAATCAAGCATTGTTGCTCCGTCTCCAAGGTTCCAAATCACAGGGAGGAGGAGGAGGACACCGGGCTTAGGAAAGAGAGATCCCAAAGCAAATACGACACCAGGGTGAGGGGTTCGGCCAGAGGGAGAGGCCGGTGGAGCTGGAGATTGGCTAGACCAGGGAGGAGATCAGGCAGGCGGGGGGAGCACATCAGCCATGAAGGCAACGGTGCTGGTGAGAGAAGATGCTGGAGCGTCGCCCCACCCCGGTTCGGCTGCTCCGCCGGAGCCGGCGGACTCGTCCTCCATCTCAGAGAGAGGATTGACCACGGGGACGGTTGCGCATGTCGGGAAGGAGAGGAGCGTGTCTGGTCGTCCATTGCGCCGGCAGCCGCCTCAGGGAGGAAAGGTGAGGCCCGAGCCCCTCCTCCACCCCGTGAAGGGCGACGACCCTAGCGGGAGTGGCACATGGCTTCAGGCGACTGCACGTTGAATTCAGAGATGCTTGGTGGTGCCGTCCTCCTCCACCTCGGCCTTGGCCGCGGCTAGCTGCAGCTATCGAGGCGTCTTGGACGGCGGATCCCACGGCTCCCGGTTGTTCCCTGCCATCCTCCACAGCCATCGATCAAACACCAACTCAACAACACGGTGTTGTACTACCAAAAAAAACTGAAGTAGATGAAGGGGAGGGGAAAAGGTAACCTAGAGGGAGGAGGCGGACTTGGGCGGGGCGGCTCCTCGTGGGGCCTGGGCGTGTGTCAGGGAGGCGCCATGGAGGAGGGGAGCAGAGGTGTGTGGAGGCTTCGTCGCAGTAGAGGGGGAGGTGAGGGACTCGGCGGTCGAGCTCGGGCGGCGATGAAAACACGCGTCAAAATAAGAAGCGAAGGAACTTACAAGCAAACAAGATCGACAATCAAACGAAGAACTGCGTGTCAATCAATCGAAGCCAGGCACACACAAACAAAAAAGCAAGCACACACAAACAAAAAAGGCAATCAAACGACGGGAAGCAAACCGTACGAAACAAAAACATCAATTAAGAGGAAGAGAACAAACGCCGTCAACGTCTCATAAATCAAAACCAGGCTAAAAAATTTGACAAAAAAGAGAAGAGACCGTGCATAGGTAGTATGTATGACATAAAGACTGAGAAGGCGTTCGATGACAACTTCGTCCGCAAAGCAGTGCTTGCGCTAATTGGTCTTGTCATAGCCCCATCGAGTAGCGTAACTATACCTAAGACCTTCTACTGTTTAGTGGAAGACGTTTCTCGTATTTTTCAGATTAACTGGAATTGCTTCACACTGAAGTTTCTCATAGATAGTTTGAAGGATAGATTTGTAGGATCTACTATAAGAGCATGACCCAAAGGAAATCTAGGTCTAACACAGGTATATATGTTAAGTCAAACAATCATCAGTTTTTATGTTCAGCTCTCGATGTAAAACTAAATTTATTTGTCTGTACAATTTGTTTGCAGTTTTTTTACTGGGAGAAGTTGGTGATCGTTGATGATCCTACTTATATTTCCCTTGTGTCCATTCGGTCCTAATGAAAAAATAGACAGAAGACAAATCAGAAAGGAGATGTTGCTATGATTATAAGAATGGTCGAGGCCTCGGAAACAACGCTAAAGTGATGGTAGTCAGTTTAATGATTCTTTTGATATGCCACCATACATAGCTCGTGTTTGTATTTGTAATTTGTATAATTTGTTCATTTTGTAACATGCAGATCCGTAATAATATTAGGGAGCAATATAAGAAAAAGAGTGTGCAAAAACCATCAATGAATGGTGAACAGTCAAGTTCAAACAAACGGGGCAGTAACATGTGTTGGGTCCGCAGCATAGAAAACAAAAAAAATCCTACTATGAAAACTATACGCCAAGATCTACCTACTAGGTATAGAGCAATGGGTGGACATACATCCATTGAGAACTTACCCTCAAAGAAAACGAGTTTTGTTAACGAGTAGGAACTCGTGGTTGATGTAGTCGTACACTTGCCGATCTCAAGATCGTGATGAAGTCCAGCAGGTCCGGCTCCAGCACGTCCATCAGATCCAGCTCCAGCACCACCAAGTTCAGCACTGCAAAGCAGCGGTGCATCCGTGATCGCACACACGTCCGGTACCCCGACAAACTCCATCCCTCGCTCCAGCAAAGCCGTGGAAGCAGCAACTCCTTTCCAGATAAAGCCACCGGGAACATGTATCTCGCTAATCCTAGACCATGAGGGAATAATACTAGAGGGGGAGAGAGATCCTTCACAAGGAGGTGTGTGGATGAAGGAGGGAATGGGTGGCCTTTTATAGGAGGAGGGGGTGCCCCTCCTCTCCATGGCCGGCGCATGGGGGGGTGACCCCTCACCTCCCCCCATTCACGTGGTGGTAATCCCTCCATATTAAAATGCCTCTTCACATTCCCTTTTAAAGTCTCCATTTTAAATGCATTAAAATTCTCCAAGTTTAATGCTCTCTCATTTAATAAAAATCTTTTATTAAATTTATTCAGAATTTTGTTAATTACTTTAATTAACAAACATTCACATATAGCCCCTTGCAATATTTCAATATCACATGCAGAACCACTTTCTGCAATTTCACCCGAAACAATTTCCGGTTTCTATTGAAACAATTCCTGCGCTTTGCAATTCTTTTGTCTGAAACATATGTGCTCCAAAATGGTGTCTGGTAACTCTTAAGTGTGTCATCCTATGGTTCGCGAATAATGCAGACATGATCGAGACCCTTCTCCGATCAATAATCAGCAGCGGGACCTGGAGATCCGTATTGACTCCTACATATTCAACGATGACTTCTGTGATCGTGAGAACCTTTAACGCTTGTAACTAAATCCCTTTGTCTCGCGATATATTACATGTCCGAGATTCGATCATCGGTATCTCCATACCTAGTTTGATCTCGTTACCGACATGCACTCTTTTCTTATTCCGTGATATAACATTCTAGTGATCACATCACTTGCTTGCAAGCTATCTCAATGTGATATCACCGAGAGGGTCCAGAGTATATCTATCCGTCATCGGGATTGACAAATTCTACTCTTGATCCATGAGCCTCAACATAACACCTTTGTAGCACTGAACCCACCTTTATAGTCACCCTGTTACGGTGTGACGTTTGGTGTTATCAAGATACTCTTCTGGTGTTAGCAATTAACATGATCTCATGGTCTAAGGACTAATATTACTTCGTATGATGTTATAACAATATAAACATAATGACTTTGATTGTAATGCTATACTTTGGATGAATGTTTATCAAATCATTCAACAAATGTTGTGACCTTGTTATTAACAACATCTAATGTCTATGATCAGGAAACCTTGATCATCTTGTTAATCAACAAGCTAGTCTATAAGAGAGCATAACTAGGAACCCTTTTTGTTTATTAAACACACATGTATTGATGTTTCCGATCAATACAATTATAGCATGCAAAATAAACATTTATCATAAACATGGAATAAGATAATAACCACTTTATTATTGCCTCTCGGGCATATTCCCATCAGTCTTCCACTTGCACTAGAGTCAATAATCTAGTTTGAAAAACTTTGCGTATTGAACACCTATGCCTTTTCTGGTGTTGCATATACGCGATTGCTAGTGGTTAACATAATCTCCGGATCTGACAGTTTCAGGTCCGTGTGTATTTGCATGTCTTTGCGTCTCTACGCATCACTCATTCTCAAATGAGATGGCATTGTATAAATTTGGTCCTTTGGTGAGACCTTTAGTTCGTTCCGATTAAAATATGTTGATATTATTGTCACACAATATATCTTTATAGTATTAGCCCGCTTTGAACCACACCTAGTTTGATAATAAACTACTTAACACAAATGCCCTCCTTTGCTGCTACTATAGCAGTTATATACTTAGCCTTTTGTTATAGTATCTGTCACAATGTCTCAACTTTGGAACTCATCCAAATCCATCATGGAACATCCTTTCCATTATATTGTGCCACCCATAGTCTAAATTGAGATAAATTTAATTTGTATCTTGTGACAAAACTAGTATCAATGTAACATTTTACAATGAACTACCTTTAACTATTTGTCACTTATACATGATATATTCTTAGTTCTTCCAAAGCTCATAAGAATATCTTTACTATCGTCCAATGATTATCTCATGAATCATTCTGGTATGTGCTCATAACATTTAGAGCATAGGACATTCTGGATATATACATATCATGGTATAATCAATCAAAATCTTCATGTGATTTTACTCACCAAGTGTTGAAACACTTGAATTTTGATACAATCCTTTCCATGCAGCAAGAACCTTTCTTGTTGTTTCCATATTGAACCCTTTCAATATCTCATATATGTATGTCTAGCACAACCATATTAACGTCTCAATCTATACATATAGATATTGGTGCCAAATATTCCAGTTTTGCCCAAGTCTTTTATCGAAATCTTATTTTAATGAAATTCTTAACTTGTGTCAATACAAGATACATCATTTCCAATCAACAATATGTCCTCTACATAATGTATTAGAAATATGTCTCAGCGCTCCCACTTAATTTCTTGCAAATGCAAGCATCTTCATCATCTCCGATGAATTTAAACTCTTTTAACAGTTTCATCATGGTGAAGATTCTAACTCCGCTATGCTTACTTCAACTATTGAAGTTTGCATGCCCTTTTAGCACCCTATGAATTAAAAAAACCCTTAGGACCGTGTCATGTACACGTCCTAGGTAACCATTCTATTTAGAAGAACCTTGTTTTGTTTATTCAACTACCATATACCAAATTATATGTAGTGGTTGCTACATTAATCCGTCAAGACTAAATATCGCTATGAAAGATCAAATCTTGTCATAGTCAACTCCTTGAACATTGTCGTAAACTTCTTTCCGACATGTCGACTATTTCATAGATGTTAAACATCCATGTCTATTTTTTTATAGATCCAAACACAACCGATAGGCTTCATGCCTTTCCGTAGGGTCTTCCAAGTTCAGAAACTTGATTTCTCGTGTATGGATACTATCACGGATTCTATGACTTCTAGTTATTTTATAGAGCCAGGGCCCATCATCGCTTCTTTGTATGTAGTCGGTTCATTATTGTCAAAACAATAACGACTTGCTTATCAAATCTTACTATTTGATTCTTACCGACCCACACGGTTCAATAGGAACTCTAATCTCCGAGATCACATCCTTTGTAATCATGGGAGCCATGAGCATTTTGGCCGCCACAGGGACACTTTCCGGCGCTGCGCTACTTAGCACATATAGCTAAGGTTCAACAACCTTATCAAAGTTTTATTGTCCTCCCACTTAACTTTTCGCGAAAAATTCCTTCTCAAGAAACTTGACGTTCCAAGTAACAAACTCTTTTTTCCTCGGTGTTATGAAGAAATTCCCAACAAATTCTTTGGGATAACCTACAAAGACGTGCTTATCCGACTTTGGTTGTAAATATTTTACTTATGCATAGCATACCAAAATTTAAGAAAAGACAATTCAGGTTTTATCCCAAACCATAACTTATATGGTGTCATTTCAACGGATCACAATGGTGCTCTTTTCAGTGTAAAAGCGGTAGTCTCTAAAGCTTCAATCCTTAAAACGTAATGGCAGTTTTACAAATGACACCTTTGATCTTACCATGTCATACATGGTTTGATTTTATCTCTCGAATATGCCATACTCCTATGGTTTATCGGGAAACACAAATCATGGAACAATTCCTCAAATCTTAAGTGTTTTGCTAAACATGTAACTCAAATATCTTCCTTTATGATCGAATCATAAACTCTTTATTTTCTTGTTACAATGATTTTCCACTTCATCTTAAAAGTCTTTGGACAATTTTCAAATGTTTCATACTTCTTCCTTATTAAGTAAATATATAGATATATTCACTCAAATTTCTGGGAAAGCATATGAAGCAAAAAGATCCATCGCATGTGACTACACATAATGGACTATATACATCAACATGCATAACATCCAATAAGTTAGTCATCCGTTCCTCTTTGGCCTATGGACGGAGTTTCAATTATCTCGAGGAAAGTTTCACAAGCATTAATTGATCAAAATCAAAGACTCCAAAAATTCCATAAACATGGAGTTTCTTCATGTTTTCTTTCCAATATAATTTAAACAACGATGTTACTTCATAAGTGATCTTTCAATCATTTGTCTTGCGACATTTTAGCAATAGTGTTTATGGATGTGATTTCTGCCACTAGACTTGTAAAAGTTCATCCATCCTTTATGGAATACGTTAATTATTTTAACAACCATTGTTCTCATAATATCAGAACAAAATAACAATTATTAAAACAAATCTTGAAGGCTAGGTTTGACGACAACGAAAAACACAATAACACTTTATTTGTTTTTGATAAACATCATCACTTATTCTCTTGCTAGTTACTTATGCCATTGTAGTTCATGAATTGCGTTGTCCTGTATGACACTTCATACCAACCAATTCGATATCCAATACCGGTATCCAATACCTCAGAACCACATTGTTTAACAAGTAAGGAATACAACCATAACATGTATATCTTCTATATACCTAAGTTGGACATCTCCAACTTTTTCTTTTCTGCCAAATATTTTATAGATTCTCTTTCAGCAATTCCTTTTCCTTTTAAAAGAATCTATCAACATCAATAGTGGTGTCATTCACACGACACATAGTACAAAGCGTATATAGTCAAATACTAATACCTTAGGACTTGCACTTTGAAGTGGATCACCATCATCAAATGTTTGGTATTCTTTCAAAAATCCATTCTTTAGTAATCTATTAGTGTAGTAAACATTTTACTTACATTTTCTATTCATCCTTATCATGACAACTTTCATGATCAAGCTACTATAGCCTATAAGGAAGAATGACGAGTATAATTTTAGTTCCCAAAAACCTTTTTGGGAGATCCGGATGCCTAGCATCTCCATCCTTCACAAATTCTCATACAATATGAGAACATGTATTTTGCTCAATTATACTCTATCATAATGCAACCAAAAACATTGTTTCAGATATCACAATATCTTTCACACATGATCGTTTCTGAAACAATTCTTTCAGCTCCTATATAATCTTGATATTAAAACAACTTTTGAATATCAATAATCATGGAGGCAAACATGATACTTTAGATACTAACATTGGAATTCTTACTCTTGATTTAATACTACTTATTAAACTTCATGAAGTAAATAGAGTTTGCTGAAGGTTTGCAATAGGAATTATAAACTTTAAATTGACATTCAAAACAATACGATACCAGTTCATAAAGTAAATATCCAGAATTCTATAGTTCTATTATCTCAATTAAAACTAAGCATAAGGTAGTGAACAGACGCCAATGACAACAACAAATTAGGCAAATTCACTTCGAATTAGTTTATGAAAAATTGAGTTCGACTAATCCAAATTACTAATGAACTCCCACTCAAAAACGACATCTCTCGTGTCTTTTTGGTGATTACATGAACCAAATCCACTACACCAAGTCCGATCATCACGTGAATCGGTGTAGCTTCAAAGGCGAGCATCAATATGGGCATCATATCAACTATATGACTCATGCTTAACTTTTCGGTCCATGTTCCGAGGCCATGTCTGTACATGCTAGGCTCGCCAAGTAAGAACCTTAGTACTCGCGTGTGTAAAACTGTGTTACACCCGTTATATGAAAGCGTAGAGTCGAGTACACCCGATCATCACGTGATGTCTCGAAACACGATCCATAGAACGGTGCATACTCAAGAAAGAACACATTTTATCTTGATATCTAAATGAGGGATCATCTTACAATGCTACCAAAAGCACCAAACTAGCAGTATAAGATGCTAACATCTAATGTGTAAAGTGAGATGATATGGTCCATGCATTTGATCTCTATCATTTGCATCGTGGTATGATCTCCATCATTCCTTTGTGTGTAAGGCCAAGGTCTATGGAACTTACACGTTGAATGTGTTGTAAGAGTATCTATCATACATCTACTTACAACAATACCATATCAATACACTAGCCCAACAACGATCTAAACTAGACGCCTCTAATTTATCAATTGCAAGTTTTACGTGGCTTAGGGCTTTCGGAGATAGAACTGTTCTCACCTACGAACATGAACCACAACGAGGATAACCAAGTTATTAGCAACTCGTTGTAAATCAGATATTGACTATAGTAGGAGAGACAGACACCCGTCAGCCACTTATGCAAAACAAGTTGCATGTCAGTCGTGGAACCGGTCTCATGTACGATGACATGTAAGGTTGGTCCGGGCCGCTTCATCACACTATGCCATCAATATCCAAAGTACATAGAAGATGCAATAACATGATCATCATCGCCCACATATAAACATATGTGTACTACAAGTGCAAAGCACCTACGCATAGATCTGGCTCTGATACCACTGTTGGGTCCATAGCATAGAAAACAAAAAATTTCCTACGATGAGAACTATATGCCAAGATCTATCTACTAGGTACAGAGCAACGGGTGGACATACATCCATCGAGAACTTACCCTCGAAGAAAACGAGTTTTGTTAACGAGTAGGAACTCGTGGTTGATGTAGTCGTACACTTGCCGATCTCAAGATCGTGATGAAGTCCAGCAGGTCCGGCTCCAGCACGTCCATCAGATCCATCTCCAGCACCACCAAGTCCAGCACCACAAAGCAGCGGTGCATCCGTGATTGCACACACGTCCGGTACCCCAACAACCTCCGTCCCTCGCTCCAGCAAAGCAGCGAAAGCAGCAACTCTTTTCCAGATAAAGCCACCGGGAACATGTATGTCGCTAATCCGAGACCATGTAGGAATAATACTAGAGGGGGAGAGAGATCCTTCACAAGGAGGTGTGTGGATGAAGGAGGGAATGTGTGACCTTTTATAGGAGGAGGGGGGTGCCCTCCTCTCCATGGCCGTCGCATGGGAGGGTGACCCCTCACCTCCCCCATTCATGTGGTGGTAACCCCTCCACATTAAAATGCCTCTTCACATTCCCTTTTAAAGTCTCCACTTTAAATGCATTAAAATTCTCCAAGTTTAATGCTCTCTCATTTAATAAAACTCTTTTATTAAATATATTCAGAATTTTGTTAATTACTTTCATTAACAAACATTCACATAAAGCCCCTTGCAATATTTCAATATCACATGCAGAACCACTTTCTGCAATTTCACCCGAAACAATTTCTGGTTTCTATTGAAACAATTCCTGCGCTTTGCAATTCTTTCGTCTGAAACATATATGCTCCAAAATGGTGTCCGGTAAGTCTTAAGTGTGTCACCCTACGATTCGCGAATAATGCAGACATGATCGAGACCCTTCTCCGATCAATAATCAGCAGCGGGACCTGGAGATCCGTACTGACTCCTACAAATTCAACGATGACTTCTGTGATAGTGAGAACCTTTAACGCTTGTAACTAAATCCCTTTGTCTCGCGATATATTACATGTCCGAGATTCGATCATCGGTATCTCCATACCTAGTTTGATCTCGTTACCGACATGCACTCTTTTCTTGTTCCCGTGATATAACATTCTTGTGATCACATCACTTGCTTGCAAGCTATCTCAATGTGATATCACCGAGAGGGCCCAGAGTATATCTATCCATCATCGGGATTGACAAATTCCACTCTTGATCCATGAGCCTCAACATAACACCTTTGTAGCACTGAACCCACCTTTATAGTCACCCTGTTATGGTGTGACGTTTGGTGTTATCAAGATACTCTTCTGGTGTTAGCAATTAACATGATATCATGGTCTAAGGACTAAGATTACTTCGTATGATGTTATAGCAATATAAACATAATGACTTTGATCGTAATGCTATACTTCGGATGAATGTTCATCACATCATTCAACTAATGTTGTGACCTTGTTATTAACAACATCCAATGTCTATGATCAGGAAACCTTGATCATCTTGTTAATCAACATGCTAGTCTAAAAGAGAGGCATAACTAGGAACCCTTTTTGTTTATTAAACACACATGTATTGATGTTTCCGATCAATACAATTATAACATGCAAAATAACATTTATCATAAACATGGAATAAGATAATAACCACTTTATTATTGCCTCTCGAGCATATTCCCTTCAACATGGACTTCCTATTCGAACGTATGACGACAGATTTGAAAAATCACATGGACATGAAGATAGCACTTGTACCGCAGATATGTGTAGAGGTGATACGATCTATATTTTATGTGTTGTTTCATGTTGATGATAATGATACTACACTATGAATGAAAACTCAGTACTTAATATATTTTCTTATGCAGGAGGTTCTAAAATTATTAAATACAAATGGTGTCATGTACAAACCAACTGAAGCATCACAGTCGGACAAAGGAGAAGATGGTGAAGATGTAAAATCTGTTCCTAGTGAATCACTATCAGGCAAAGAATTTGTCTATAAACATGGTAATAAAGAAGCCAAGCTTGATGACATTCTAAGAAAAACATCGGCTAATTCTGAAGCAGCCATTGCGGATGATTCATTTGGTTGTGACAGTTACGTCACACCCTTGAAGGAAAAACGTATGTCGACGACTACTGTTGACATGTCAGTGAACACACCAGACCACCTTCGGAAGATGGATGGTACGGAGGAGAATCCGTGGGATGTAAATGAAAATACCAAGTCTGCGTCATCATCGGAGGTACCGTCATCCATTCTTGGTACTCAGAAGGATACACCAAATGGTGCACAAAGCGGTGTCGTGCTGAACGATGCACGCAACGATATGACTTGTACTGCGGGGAAGGAAGATGCAACAAAGTGTGGTAATTCTATTGAGGCAAAATGGAAATTGACAATGGTCTAGGCAAAAGGAAACATGTACCCAAGGGTAATAGTAAGTATGGCTCTCCATTATATGAGCAACAGAAACAACTGAAACGTAAATCAAACAATACGAAAGGTATAAAGATTTATAGATTTCATTAATTATTTTTATGTAGCAAACAAAATGGTTCATCACGGTAACTTGTTTGTTTTCATAAATTTTATGCAGCGATGTTATTTGAACAACATGATATTAGGGAATGTTACACTATGTTAACACCTGCTGAAACAGAAGGTGCTGTGAAATATGTTTCAACTTTGGCGAAGATCCCCAAAGAAGCTGTAAAAAGGGCATACCAGAATGCAGATGACGCTATCTTGTCTTCGAAAAATCTTAACGATGTCCTTATAAAAGAATGACTTAGTACTGCTGTAAGTTATTCACTAACCTATTATATTGTTATTTTACAACAAAGCAGTATGAACATGCAATCATTGTACAACTATTATTTGCAGATACTTGATGCCTACATTCTAGAGCTGGCTCCCCGTCTTGACTATGATCAACACATATGTGGACCATTGAGGTCAATCTATCTTATCAATGAAGCCATTAAAATGTACAAGACAAAAAAAAACTTGAAAAAGTTTGACGTAGAAGAAGTGCCAAGACCAGGAGCTGTAGGAAGGGTTATGAATAAATATTTTGCGCGTGACAAGGTAAAGAGTGTTGTTTTATAAAGTTAATGTTATTGTTAACTATTTGAAAGACTACATAGTACATGCTAGTGATCTTATTTTGTAGGCATATTTCCCTCTGAATATACGTGGAGAACATTATGTGATAGTTGTAATGCATAACAACAAGAAGGAGTTCCAAGTCCTTGACCCTAAGTACAATTTAACCTGTTCGCATGCAGTTGTGGATGACTTGGTATTATTATCTACTTTTCTCATCAAAACCGTGTTTTCTTTTGGCGTTTCACTAACTCTTTATCTTTTGCAGAAAGGACAAATTGCACTAGACATATGGTGGACAAACAAAACTACACCCAAACAATTTCCTGACGTCGATACTTGGCCTATTAAAAAATATGAAATTGGAAAGCAATATGATTCGTAAGTACTTTTGAATCATATCACTTTAGCACTACTGATGTCGTAAATGAATTTTATTTCATCCTATATGGCAGCAACTCATGCGGATTATGGGTATTGCAATGTCTAGAGTACTGGGACGAAGATCGTATGACTAAGAACATTTCTCAGGTCTATACACTATTCCTTTATATAGTCGCAAAAATCAATATGATTACAATTCAATTTATAAACTCTTCCATATGGTACTGCAGACAACAGTCGAGAAATCAAGAGGACCTACCGTTGCAACGATTCTTCTGTCTAGAAGAAACAAACTAGAGGCTGTTAAAAGGAAAGTCAGATCAGTGATTAATAACAGTGTACCTTGAGAATTTACTAGTCCATGGAGGTTTCCATACCTGGAAAATTCATATTGATTTGTAAAACAGTTTATTGTTTGCATTTTACGACAACAGTCCATATCCTGTTGTGTCGGGTCAACTCAAAACTAAGAAATGGTTTGGTTGTTTAACTTGTTTGTTTCGACCAAAATTAGTTGTTCACGTTGAAAAACTAGTTCATTTATTTCAACCAAGCGCCTTTTAATATACATAGCGTGCTCTGCATGTTTTAATATATTTAGCTTGATCTGCATATTTCGGTGAACTCAAACTAAAAGGGCGCGAAAAAAGTGTAAAAACAACGAGATAGATATAATATAGGAGGGGGCATCCCTTACAACATAGAACACATACATAGAGGGGCATATATGCCCAAGCAAAAAACATGAAAATAAACTCTCTCCTCCCTCTTGCTCTTGCTCCCCTCCTCGATCCCATCTCCTCGGCGCTGCCCCAGCCCTCACTCTTCCTCAGGGTTATACGGGAGAGTGTGCATCCTGTTGACAGTGGGGAAGGTATAGTCGAAGTTCGTGAAGATGTTGAAGGTGGTGAAGAAGATCGACTCACACCCACACCAGTAAACCTCGCCGAGGAGAAGATATGCATCTTGGTGAAGTGCACCGTGAGCCCTACCGCAAGGCCTCCGAGGGCATAGTGATCTTCGAGGCGGAACATGGCCAGAGAGCCGGGTCGGAGGTGGCGTTAGCCGAAGCTAAGGAAGGCGTAGGCCAACTCCCTCGGGGACCTCAACATTGAGTTCACCCATACATGGAGGGACCCCTCAACAACGACCCCGATGGGGTAGGTCCTCTCCGGCACGGTGCGAGGCAGACGGAAGGTAGCACCGTTGAACTGCATGGTGGCGGCGAGCGATGGATCTTGCTAGGCGGCGGACGGTGGACCTTAGTGAAGAAGAAGGGCTTGGCAAAAGAAGGGCATCGCTAATTGATGCACTAATTCAATGAATCTGAAACGAGCGCAGTCGCTGTGTCGTAAAGTATGAAACGAGCGATGCATGCTACGTCGATCGATGTGTCCGCTGAGCTGCGCGCCCATGCATGCATGCATCCATGGTGGGGACAGGGCCTAATCAGGAATCCCACGGCCCATCAGTCCAACGACCGCTTCATTAGAACGTGTATTAATGAGGTGGGCCTTCTCCATGCATGCGCCATGCAGCATCGTAGCCTGCCTAGTGCATATCGTTGCAGCCTCGTAGCCTAGCTACTTGCACGTCTTTTTTCGCTGTGAATTCACACGGGCGTGTCGCTCGGTCGGTCACGCGCCAAACAATTTCACACAGGACAAAGCTTTCCATCACACGCCCGCAGAAAAGAGTCAATGCTCCTCGATACCGTGCGCCCACGCCTCGTCGATACTGTGCGCCCGTGCCTCCTCGAAACAGTGCGCCTTAAACACGAGGGGAGAACAAAGCGACCACGACGCGCCTATATATCTTGTTGGAGATATGCCCAAGAGGCAATAATAAAGTGGTTATTATTATATCTTTATGTTTATGATAAATGTTTACATCCCATGCTATAATTGTATTAACAGGAAACATTAATACTTGTGTGTTTTGTAAACATAAAAGAGTCCCTAGTAAGCCTCTTGTTAAACTAGCTTGTTGATTAATAGATGATCATGGTTTCCTGATCATGGACATTGGATGTCGTTAATAACAAGATCATATCATTAGGAGAATGATGTGATGGACACACACCCATAGTAAGCATAGCATAAGATCAAGTCATTAAGTTCGTTTTGCTACAAGCTTTTCAAATGCATAGTAACCTAATCCTTCGACCATGAGGTTATGTTAATCACCATCACCGGATGGATACTTTGATGACATCAAACGCTGCTTCGTAACTGGGTGGTTATAAAGGTGACATTGGGTATTCTGAAAGTATGTGTTGAAGCGCATGGACCAAGATTGGGATTTGTCCATCCATATGACGGATAGATATGCTCTGGGCCCTCTCGGTGGAATGTCATCTAGTTAGCTTGCAAGCATGTGACTAGGTCACAAGGGATGACATATCATGGAACGAGTAAAGAGTACTTATCAGTAACGAGGTAGAACTAGGTATGGAGATACCGACGATCAAACCTCGGATGAGTAGAGTATCGCATGACAAAGGGAATTGATTTCGTATGTTAAATGGTTCTATCGATCACAAAGTCATCGTTGAGTATGTGGGAGCTGTTATGGATCTCCAGATCTCGCTAATGGTTATTGATCGGAGATGTGTCTCCATCATGTCTAGATGTTCACGAACCGTAGGGTGACACACTTAAGGTTCGAAGTTGTTTTAAGTAGATATGGAATGTGCGTTGGAGACCGAATGTTGTTCGGAGTATCGGATTGGTTCCGGGACATCACGAGGAGATCCGGAATTGTCCGGAGAATAAGGTTCATATATTGGGGATCATTTTCTAAGTTAGGAAATGTTCCGGAGTATTTGTATGGGGATTCTAGAAGGTTTTGGAATGTTCCGGAAGGTTCTAGAAGATTTCTTAGAGTTCACTTGAAAACCAAGAAAGGATCAAGGAATCCTTGTGGGGTAAGACAAGGATTCGTGGGGGAGTAGGACTCTCCCCCCACCTCCTTGATCCGCCAGCCAAGGGAGAGGGGAGTCCTACAAGGACTCCACCTCCCCATGGCGCCTCCCTCCTTTAAATAGAGGGGTGGAGGCACAAGCCCCCTTGCCCCTTCTATTCTCTAGATTTCAAGTTGCCTCTCTCCTCCTCCTTCCCTCTGCTCTGGCTTAGGTGAAGCCCTACAGAATTCTCTACTCCACCACCACCACCACGCCGTCGTGCTGCTGGGATTCCGTGGAGAGATCTACTACCTCCACTGCTTGCTGGAACGGGGAGAGGAAGGTCTGCTTCGACTCCGCACGTGTGACCGACTACGGAAGCGGTGCCAGAACGCAGCGCCGGAAGGATCGTCTACTCGATCTTGAGATCGGCAAGTGATCGACTACATCAACCACGAGATCCGATCTCGTAACGCTTTCGGGTCTACAAGGGTTAGTACAGATCTATCTCGTTGCACATGTCTAATAGATTAGATCTTGGCTTTTATCTAGATTAGATCTGGGTTTTGTTCGTTCTTGCGGTAGAATTTTTTTGTTTTCCATGCTACGAACCCATTAGTGGTATCAGAGCCACGTCTATGCGTAGATCTGTTGCACGAGTAGAACACAATGGTTTTGTGGGCGTTGATGCTCGTGCTGTCTTTTTGCTTTTTGTGTACTTTGCATCTTGCGGGATGGTGGGATGAAGCGGCCCGGGCTAACCTTACATGTCATCGCACATGAGACTTGCTCCACAGTTGACGTGCAACTCGTATTGCACAAGTGGCTTTGCGGGTGTCTGTCTCTCTCATCATAGTGTAGATCAATTTACACTTTGCACTTGATAACACTTGTATCAACGTTGTGGTTCATGTTCGTAGGTAAGATCCGTTCTTATTCGAAAGCCCCAAGCCACGTAAAACATGCAAAGAAGATTAGAGGCGTCTAACTCGTTTTTGCAGGGGTTTTGTGATGTGATATGGCCACTATGTGATTGTGATTATATTTGATGTATGCAATGATCCTTATTGTAATATGGCAACCGGCAGGAGCCTAGTGGTTGTCTTTAAATTTTGTTTAAGACCTGCGTGTCTATTCATCATGTAATAGCTTTATTCCAAGTAGTTGTAATAGTTGCTGTTGGTGATGGACAACCATGAAGCGGCGCCACGGACCTTGACGCCACGCTGGTGATGATGGAGATCATGTCCATGCTTTGGAGATGGAGATCAAAGGCACAAGAAGAAAGGCCATATCATATCACATATTATGAATTGCATGTGATGTTAATCCTTTATGCATCTTGTATTGCTTAGATCGCGACGGTAGCATTATAAGATGATCCCTCTCACTAAATATCAAGTAATAAAGTGTTCGTCCTTAGTAGGCACCGTTGCTAAGACTCGTCGTTTCGAAGCATCTCGTGATGATCGGGTGTGATAGATTCTACGTGTACATACGACGGGTGCAAGCCAGATTTGCACATGCGAATACTAAGGTTAATCTTGACGAGCCTAGCATGTACAGACATGCTCTCGGAACACGGAATACCAAAAGGTAAAGCATGAGTCATATGGATGATATGATGAACATGTTCATTGTTCGCCTTTAAAGCTACATCATCTCACATGATGATCGGACTTGGTGTAGTGGATTTGGTTCGTCTAATCACTAAAACAACTCGAGGGATGTTGTTTTGAGTGGGAGTTCTTTTGTAATTTGGATTAGTCAAACTCAATTTATCATAAGCACAATCAAAGTGAATTTGTATAGTTTGTTGTAGTCATTGGCATCCGTTCACCACCTTACGCTTAGTTATAGTTGAGATAGTAGAACTATAGAAATTCTGGATATTTTCTTTACGAACTGGTATCGTATTGTTTTGAGTGTCAATCTAAAGTTTAAAAGTCATATTGCAAACTTTCAGTAAACTCCGTTTACTCTGTGAAGTTTAATAAACAATATTAAATCAAGAGTAACAATTCCAGTGTTAGTATCTAATGTATCATGTTTGCCTCCATGATTCTTGATACTCAAAAGTTTGTTTTTAATATCAAGTTTATCTAAGAGCTGAAAGCAATGTTTCAGAAACCATCATATGTGAAAGGTATTGCGATATCTAAAACAATGTGTTGGTTACAACATGATAGAGTATATGTCCTCGTATTTGATGAGAATTTGTGAAGGTTGGAGACGCTGGTCGTCCTAATCCTCCAAAAGGTTTTGGAAAAGAAACATTATACTCGCAATTCACCTTTATAAGCTATAGTAGCTTGATCATGAAAATTGTCATGATAAGGATGAATAGAAGATGTAAGTAAAATGTTTACTACACTAAAAGATTACTAAAGAATGGAATTTTGAAAGAATGCCAAACATTTGATGAAGGTGATCCACTTCAAAGTGCAAGTTCAAAGGTATTAGTATTTGACTATACACACTTTGTACTATGTGTCATGTGAATGACACCACTATTGATGTTGATAGATTCTTTTAAAAGAAAAGGAATTGTTGAAAGAGAATCTATAAAATATTTGGCAGAAAAGAAAAGATTGGAGATGTCCAACTTAGGTATATAGAAGATACATGTTATGGCTGTATTCCTTGGTTGTTAAACAATGTGGTTCTGTGGTATTGGATAACGAATTGGTTGGTATGAAGTGTCATACAGGACAACATAATTCATGAACTGCAATGGCCTAAGTAACTAGCAAGAGAATATGTGATGATGTTCATCGAAAACAAACAAAGGGTTGTTGTGTTGCTCGTTAACATCAAAGCTTGCCTTCAAGATTTGTTTCAATAATTGTTATTTTGATCAGGTATTATGACGACAAAAGGTTGTTCAAATAATTACCGTATTCCATAATAGGTGGATGATATACCATTCTGGTTGGAGAAATAACGACCATAAAACTAATGCTAAAATGTCGCAAGACAAATAATTGAAAGATCACTTGCGAAGTGACATCCCCGTTTAAATTATATTAGGGATACATGAAGAAACTCCATGTTGATGGATTTTTGGAGTCTTTGACTTTGATCAAATGACGCTTGTGATACTTTCCTAGAGATAATTAAAACTCCATTCGTAGGACAAAAGAGGAACGGACGACTAACTGATTGGAATTTGTACATATTGATGTATATAGTCCATTATGTGTAGTCATGGGCGATGGATTTCAACTTCATATGCTTTCTCCAAAGATTTGAGTGAGTATATGTATATACCTACTCAATAAGGAAGAAGTATGAAACATTTGAAAATGTTCAAAGACTTTCAAGATGAAGTGGAAAATTATTGTAACAAGAAAATAAAAAGGTTTATGATTGGATCATAAAGATGTTTGAGTTACAAGTTTAGCAAAACACCTAAGATTTGAGGAATCGTTCCATGGATTTGCATTTCCCAAAACACCATAGGAGTATGGAGTGTTCAAGATATGTAATGAAACCTTGTTTGACATGGTAAGATCAAAGGTGTCATTTATAAAACTGCCATTATATTTTAAAGATTAAAGCTTTAGTGACTACCGCTTTTGCACTGAAAAGAGCTCCATCGTGATCCGTTGAAATGACACCATATAAGTCATGGTTTGGGATAAAACCCAGGTTGTCCTTTCTTAAATTTTTGGTATGCTAGGCATAAGTAAAATGTTTACAACCAAAGACGGATGAGCATGTATTTGTAGGTTATTTCGAATAACCATTGGGTATTCCTCCATAACACCGAAGACAAAATTGTTTGTCGCTTAGAGTGTCGAGTTTCTTGAGAAGGAATTTTTGGTGAAAAGTCAAGTGGGAGGACAATAGAACTTTGACAAGGTTGTTGAACCTTGGCTAATATGTGCTGAGTTGCGCATCATCGGTAAGTGTCCCGGAGGCAGCAACAATGCTCATGGCTCACGTGCCTCAAAGGTTGTGGTCACGAAGATCTAAGTTCCTATTGAACCAAGTGGGTCGGGTAAGTAATCAAATGCCAAGATTTGAGAGTTAAATCATTGTTGTTTGACAATGATGAACCGACTACATGCAAATAATCAATGATGGTCCCTGACTTCGTTAAGTGGCTTGAAGCCATAAAATCCGTGATAATTCCATACACGAGAAATCAAGCTTTGAATTTGAAAGACCCTCTAGAAAGGTGCAAGACCTTACATTCGTATATGGATCTATAAAGAAATAGACATGGATGTTTCACATCTATGAAATAGTCGACATGTCGGAAAGAGTTTACGACAATGTTCAAGGAATTAACTATGATAAGATTTGATCTTTCATAGCGATATTTAGTCTGGACGGATTAATATCGCAACCACTACATATATTTTAGTATATGGTAGTTGAACAAACAAAACAAGTTCTTCTAATAGAATGGTTACCTAGGACGTGTACATGACACGATCCAAAGGGTTTTGTTAATTCAAAGGATGCTAAAAGAGTATGCAAAACTTCAATGGTTGAAGTGAGCATCGCGGAGTTGGAATCTTCACCGTGATGAAACCGTTGAAAGGTTTAATTTCATCAGAGATGATGAAGATGTTTGCATTTTGCAAGAAATTAAGTGGGAGCGCTAAGACATATTTCTAATACATTATGTGAAAGACATATTGTTGATTAGAAATGATGTATCTTTTATTGACACAGGTTAAGAATTTCATTTCGGTGAAAGACTTAGGCATAACCCAAGAATTAAGCATCAATGTATATATGGATAGATTGAGGCGCTAATATGGTTTTGCCAAATGTACATAGATAAGATATTGAATGAGTTCAATATGGAATCAACAAGAAAGGTTCTTGACGCACGGAAAGGACTGAATCAAGATTCAAGTGTGTTGACACGAGATTCAAGTGTTTTGACACTTGGTGAAATCACAAGAATATTTTGATCAATCATTCTTTGAGATGTACACATCCAGATATGTCCTATGCTCTAAATGTTATGAGCATATACCAGAATGACTCATAAGATGATCATTGGACAATAGTAGGGATATTCCTATGATCTTTGGAAGAACTAAGAATATATTATTTATATAGTGGTGACAAATAGTTCATTGTAAATTGTTACATTGATACTAGTTTTGTCGCAAATTAAGTTTATCTCAATTTAAACTATGGGTGGCACAATGTAATGGAAAGGAAGTTCCATAACGGATTTGGTTGAGTACCAAAGTTAAAACATTGTGACAGATACTACAACAAAAGGCTAAGTATATGACTACTATTGTAGCAGCAAATGAGGGCATTTGTGTCAAGTAGTTTGTTATCAAACTAGGTGTGGTTCATAGCGGGATAATACTATGAAGATACATTGTATGACAATTGTATCAACATGATTTAATCCCAAGGAACTAAAGGTCTCACCAAAGGACCAAATTTATACAATGCCATCTCATTGGAGAATGAGTAATGCATAGAGACGCAAGGACATGCAAATACACACGGACCTGGAAGTGTCAGATCTGAAGATTATGTTTACCACTAGCAATAGTGTCTATACAACACCATAAAGCCATAGGTGTTGAATGCACAAGTTTTTAACTAGATTATTGACTCTAGTGCAAGTGGGAGACTGTTGGAGATATGCCCAAGAGGCAATAATAAAGTGGTTATTATTATATCTTTATGTTTATGATAAATGTTTACATCCCATGCTATAATTGTATTAATAGGAAACATTAATACTTGTGTGTTTTGTAAACATAAAAGAGTCCCTAGTAA
Source organism: Avena sativa (assembly GCA_916181665.1). Taxonomy (NCBI): domain Eukaryota; kingdom Viridiplantae; phylum Streptophyta; class Magnoliopsida; order Poales; family Poaceae; genus Avena; species Avena sativa. The sequence continues at coordinate 360,720,317 of OV702291.1, read as the reverse complement.
GCCTCTTGTTAAACTAGCTTGTTGATTAATAGATGATCATGGTTTCCTGATCATGGACATTGGATGTCGTTAATAACAAGATCATATCATTAGGAGAATGATGTGATGGACACACACCCATAGTAAGCATAGCATAAGATCAAGTCATTAAGTTCGTTTTGCTACAAGCTTTTCAAATGCATAGTAACCTAATCCTTCGACCATGAGGTTATGTTAATCACCATCACCGGATGTATACTTTGATGACATCAAACACTGCTTCGTAACTGGGTGGTTATAAAGGTGACATTGGGTATTCTGAAAGTATGTGTTGAAGCGCATGGACCAAGATTGGGATTTGTCCATCCATATGACGGATAGATATGCTCTGGGCCCTCTCGGTGGAATGTCATCTAGTTAGCTTGCAAGCATGTGACTAGGTCACAAGGGATGACATATCACGGAACGAGTAAAAGAGTACTTATCAGTAACGAGGTAGAACTAGGTATGGAGATACCGACGATAAAACCTCGGATGAGTAGAGTATCGCGTGACAAAGGGAATTGATTTCGTATGTTAAATGGTTCTATCTATCACAAAGTCATCGTTGAGTATGTGGGAGCTGTTATGGATCTCCAGATCCCGCTAATGGTTATTGATCGCAGATGTGTCTCCATCATGTCTACATGTTCACGAACCGTAGGGTGACACACTTAAGGTTCGAAGTTGTTTTAAGTAGATATGGAATGTGCGTTGGAGACCGAATGTTGTTCGGAGTCTCGGATTGGTTCCGGGACATCACTAGGAGATCCGGAATTGTCCGGAGAATAAGATTCATATATTGGGGATCATTTTCTAAGTTAGGAAATGTTCCGGAGTATTTGTATGGGGATTCTAGAAGGTTTCGGAATGTTCCGGAAGGTTCTAGAAGATTTCTTGGAGTTTACTTGAAAACCAAGGAAGGATCAAGGAATCCTTGTGGGGTAAGGATTCGTGGGGGAGTAGGACTCTCCCCCTACCTCCTTGATCCGCCGGCCAAGGGAGAGGGGAGTCCTACAAGGACTCCACCTCCCCATGGCGCCTCCCTCCTTTAAATAGAGGGGTGGAGGCACAAGCCCCCTTGCCCCTTCTATTCTCTAGATTTCAAGTTGCCTCTCTCCTCCTCCTTCCCTTTGCTCTGGCTTAGGCAAAGCCCTGCAGAATTCTCTACTCCACCACCACCACCACGCTGTCGTGCTGCTGGGATTCCGTCGAGAGATCTACTACCTCCGCTGCTCGCTGGAACGGGGAGAGGAAGGCCTGCTTCGACTCCGCACGTGTGACCGACTGCGGGCGCTGCCGGAACGCAGCGCCGGAAGGATCGTCTACTCGATCTTGAGATCAGCAAGTGATCGACTATATTAACCACGAGATCCGATCTCGTAACGCTTTCGGGTCTACAAGGGTTAGTACAGATCTATCTCGGTGCACATGTCTAATAGATTAGATCTTGGCTTTTATCTAGATTAGATCTGGGTTTTGTTCGTTCTTGTGGTAGAAATTTTTTGTTTTCCATGCTACGAACCCATCATATCTGCCCCTCGACATCTCCCTCTCTCACTCGCTCGTACCAATCCATCTAACCGCTAGCCGCCGAGCACCGCCACCACTCAGGCAACCGCTAGCCGCCGCGTACCGCCACCACTCAAAGCAAGCGCTCGCCCCTCCCCGCCAAGATGCAGTTCAACGGTCCGTCGCCCCGCCACCGTGCCGGAGAGTGAGTGGCCGCACGGCCGGGTCATGGAGAACCGCCTCCGCATCTGGGCCATCTCGAGGTGGAGGGGACCGCTGGAGCTAGCCCGCTTCTTCCTTGCCGCCGGCTACCGCCACCTCCCTCCCAGTACTCCACCCATGTTCCAGATCGAGCAGCACTTCGATGGCGCAAACAGCAACAACAACTTCTGCATCGGCCTCTACGTCACCTTCGTCAACCACTACGACGCCTACCACCTCCTCGGACAAGTGTTCTGGCGTGGATGCGAGTTCATCGCGTTCATGACGTACAATATCTTCACCGACTTCCACAACCTCTTCTCCATCAACAGCACAGCCCACCCTCTCCCGTACATCATGGCGGAGGATGATGAGGGGTATGACGCGTAAGGAGCGGCCAAGGAGGAGCCAGGGAGCGTCCGGGGCGGAGGAAGAAGAAGACTGTTGTGTCCGTGTCGTGTCGTGTCGTGTCGTGTTTATTCATGTCTGTTATGTCCGTTGGACTTGCTTTTCTACTATGTAATGGTTGCTAATCGTGTTTTATTAATATATGTGCTTATAGTTCGTGCAAAAACACACTTGTGCATACTACCAAAACGGGTACACAAGTGCATAAAACAAAAGGCTCAAAATGTGATAACAGCCTATGCATCAAAAGGTTGGAAACAAAACAGAGCATAAAACAAAACTGTCAGTGGGTTTTTTCTTAACACTGACGAACTGAAGAAGCAAAACAAAACATCTCATAATAATTTTCCAGATTTCGAGTTGATTTTATTCAAGCCAAAGCCATAGACCATAACATCCATGTCAGTGGGTTACAGGATAACAAAGCATCATGATTTTTACTCAAACACTGATTGTGTTGTCTAACAACCAATGATCAGGAGATAAACAAAACAGAGAGAAATTACAAGGACGTCGCTCTCCTTCCAATTCCATGAAAAAACATCACACGGGAGCTACTTGCCCGAACAAATATTAGCAGACTATAAATGTACATCACAAATACATATTTTCACACGAACTGTCTAAAAAATAATTTCCATGTATGATACTTAAAAAATGACTACCCATACTGCTGTAGGACATTCCTGCACGAGACGACACACAATATTAGATAATAAAGTCTAATAAAAATGTAGGAAATATATCAAGCTAATTTTCAAAACCATACTTGGGATGATATATGCATTTTGGGTTCTTCCTGTTATGTCCCTCCTGTTGGCAAGCGCTGCACACCCGCTTCTTCCGCTCTTTGTATCCTAGCGGTTGACCTTTTTGGTCATGGGAGAATGTTTCTCAACTGGAACTTTCTTGTTTTGCTTAGGCGCGTCCTTGGTGGACACTTTTTTAGGATCACCAACATCAAACTGGCTTGCTTGACTTGCATCTGCATTTTCATTAACTGAACTACGAGGACCATATGCTCTGCATTTATCATACCATTGTCTTCTAGAAATAATTCCTTTGATGGTACTCTTCAGAAGATCGTACTCCGCTGTGTCATTGCATGCAATATGCATAGCTTGTGAGGCCAACACATTTATACTATTGTATTTTTTCCGCTCCTCTGGCCCAGACCAACCCTGACCAAACATATCGCTCGTGCATCTAGCAGGCAACCCAAACCCGACATTTTTAGTGAAACGCCGCAGAGCATAGCAGTTTGGTATTGCAGTTAATTTTAAGTGATTGAGCACGCACAATATGTGCTTGCAATGGATCCCTTTGCAAATTATCCATCGGCAGCTACACCTTATAATTTCTGACGAGTTGGGAGTGTATTCCATGTAAAACTTGCTGTCAAGATTATTTTTCCATGCGACGACAAAGGTGTACGAGTCAGATCCTAGCTTTTTTTGTAAAATCTGCATCCCGCCAATCTTTGAAATGTCACCTTGCAAAATATAGAACACAGCTAGAGTGAAGACTGTCACAACAGCTACCTCTAGTTCTTTGAAATCAGTAACTAGCACCGGAAATGTCTGTGAAGCCGTACAATCATCTTTGGCCTTCTTCTCACGGAGACGTGCGATGGCATTCTCGTAGTGACTAACCATGTCCACCAAGTTCATTTCCCCATCAAGGTGGAGGTGAAGAGACGAGTTTAAACTTTCACTCCTATGGTTGCTTTTCATACCCAGCCAGAACCCTTCTGAAAGATACGCAGTGGCCCATAATCTCTTCTTCGTGTATATTCTCTTAAGCCAAATTGTAGTTTTGGTTGACGTCAACTTCCTAACAAAAGCGTGCCATCGCTGCTCGAATACTTGCTCCGACGTGGTGTAATATAGAAGAGTCCTAAATTCGTTCAGTGACTTGTTAGGTAGGTGCATCTCCATATTTTTTTCAATGTGAAAGGTGCAAATACGATGGTATACACCAGTAAGTACTTCATCCACAGCGGAGATCATGGCGGCATCTGCATCCGTGATTACTGCCTTTGGCTTCTGCTAGCAAATTGCTTTCAAGAAAGTCCGGAGCAGCCAGGCATATGTTTCTTCGGTCTCGTTTGATAGGATGGCACATCCAAATACCGTTGTTTTATGGTGATTGTTCAGGCCGACAAAGGGAACAAATGGCATTCTATACTTATTCTTCTTATATGTGTTGTCAAACACAACGACGTCGCTGTAGTCCTGGTAATCCCGACATGATTGAGAATCGCACCAGAACAAGTGCTGCAGACGACCTTCATGTAGCATGTAATCATAAAAAAATTCAGGGTCCCTCTGTTTTCTCTCCGCCATGATACCCAAGGTCGTGTTAGCATCACCTTTATAAAGCAGCTTCCTCTTCTCCCTTGAGCACATGTTGTACAAATCCTTCCTTGTAAATCCCACACCAGCAAATGAACCACCAGAGTTGCTAATCATTGATCGCATGATAATATGCTTCCTAACCCCCATGTCACACTGCGATAATATCTCAGCTCTTTGGGAGTCGTTGATCTTCCTATGGGACCAAAGAAAAGGGACTTCATCCGGTCTCGCTAACACATGATTGTGAGTGTCATCAAAACTCTGAACGATCCAAAGACCAATTTTTCCATCAAACTTCACCACCATACGTGCCTTACAGTTGCACCTAGACTCACCTCTAAGCCTATATTTGCGGCCTTCTATTGTCAGTAACTTCTTGTCACGTTTCCCTTGCTTGCAACACACAAAGCGCCTTACTTGGTGCTTCCTAATGCCGAACCCATGATCTTTGGCATATCTGTTGTAGAAAGAATAGGCTACTGCTTCACTATGAAATGTCATTTCCATTATCTTGCAGTATAATTCTCTCTTATCATCAGGATACCTAGTGTCATTGCTACATTTATTTGAACTCTCAGTCTGATTACATGGTGCCTACTACAAATATAAATCCTAGCCATTAGAACTATAGTAGTATGCATGCGGTTCGTTGATTGCTAAAAAACAGCCTATAAATAATACCTCCCCCGTGTCAACGAAAATATCAAAATTTGGTGCATCTTCACAATCATCATAATTACCCATCTCCAAGTTTGATTCACCCAAATAGTCATACTCCATACTAGAGTCATTTGTTACCTGAACAATTTAGCAATATTTAGTATACAATTGCATCATATGGTGCATGACATATAACATTGTACACCACTACACATACCTCAGTATCAACAAACATGTCCGTTTCTTCATGATCGTTAAGGCCATTGTGGAAATCATCAGCATAGACAATCTAAATAAATCAAGCCATGAGATATCATATATTATTTAATTTAACATTTAAATATCAAAGAAGAAGCTAATGTGTCCTCACATCAAACTCATCTTCGCTCCAGCCGTCTTCAGGATGCGTATTGGCGGATATGGAATCATCACCGACATGCCTGATTTGATCTTCTTTCATACTAGATCTAGAGTCCTCCATCTCCTCTATCAGTGATTGCGCTACATTGTTAGAATCACCAATGCTATGTGTATCTAACAATTGCTAGAGACGAAGCATGATCATGGGGACTTACAAGATCGGAAGATAAAGCCAACGATTTGGATTAGAAACCCTAGTGACGAAGACGCCGAGCCACTGGCGCGCCTTCTAACTTCGAGGATCTGCGGCGACGGACGCGAGGATCTGCAGCAGTGGACGCGAGGATCTGCGACGGCAGACACGGGGGAGATCGGCGGCGCCGAGGGGAAGCAGATCCGCGGGTACGAGCGACCAGGTTTTACCAGGCGGCAGAGAAGAGAAAGCTTCAGTTACGCCGAACAATGGTGCATGCATGGAAGAAGACGATGGCAAGACGAAGCCGGAGTCGCGGTGGAGCTTCAGGTTCTGAACGAGAAGAAAACGATCGGCGACGGCTCCTAGCGCTGCCTTGTACCTCCTAGCGCTACACACTGGTCGCTGAAGATGATGCGGACCGGCTCCCGCGCTCAGTGGCACTCGAGGAAGATCATGGCGATGGCTCAGCGACGCTCTCCTCGCTGTTTCTCGAGCTCCTCGCAGTAGTGGAGAAGAGGGAAAAGAAGATGGCGTCGTTGAGGGAGGAAGGAGGGGAAGGGACTAGGGTTCCAAGGCTCGATCTGGGGATGGATTAAAGGAAGAGGGAGTGGGTGGGGAGCTGCTGATGTTGATAGAGGAAGAGGAGAACATGCGTTCTGTGTGTGGTGTGTAGAGGTGAAAGACGACAAACATGAGCCTCGTGTTCCCTTCGGTCGTTGGAGAGGTATGGGCCTAGAGTGGAGGAAGGAGGAGTTCAGTCTGGTCTAAAACTGTTGCTGCCTGCGGCTGGGCCAGGTTTGTTTCTCCCTCTCTCTTGTTTTATTTCCTTACTCCTTTTCATTTTTCTGTTTGTTTCTTTTTGCAAAGCCCACACTCTAATGCATTATTTTGAATTCTTGTAGGCGTTTTGAAATAGAGAAATGTGTTTTTTGAACAAGATAAGAGGGAATAGAATCATGGCAAGAGGAATGTTACCCACTATATTCTTTTTGGACATGATACAAGATATGGGGTTTAGGGTTTTAGAAAATTGAATAAAAGCATTTAGGAAATAGTGGATCTCTTCCAAGTGGATTCCAACGTCGTAGAAAACAAAATAGAGATATAAAAGAGGGAGAGGTATTGGTGATAGCAATTACACAAGCAAGACAAAACAAATGTAAGGTTTTATATGATGCTCAAATGCAATGTGACATGATGACATGAGCATGCAGTCATGATGATGCACAAAATGAAAACAACAAGCGATTTTCTAGTAGTGATTTTACCGGGGTGCTACAATTCGACACCACTAACAATGGATCTCGCCCTCAAGATCCACCTCATGGTATGGGGAAGAAGGCTGACAGTCTGAATCTTCTCACTTCGTGTAGATCTTCGCGACACCACTAACAAGGATTCTTGCTCTGTCTTGAAATCGTCAACACCACCAACAAGGGGTCGTTGCTCATGTTCGTTGAGATAAGGTCACCTTTAACTTCCATGGAAGGAGTAAATTCGAATTGATCCACCATTCCACGTACAAGAGTGAATGATAAGAGTAGTGGTATGGTAGCTACTACATCTCGCACTCAAAGCATTACTCTATACATGAACAAAAGAATCATGCGACCAACTCTCGGAATTCAGACTGAAGATCTTCACAGGCGATGTCACGAGAACAAAGGAGTGATGCAAGCTCTTCATAGATGATGTCATCGTGTTGGAAAACGCCAGAAGATACAAAGAAAATCATATGAAAGACACAATGATTAAGTTTCACGATGGTTTCATTGGTATGACCAACATATGCTCAAGGTATACTCCAACTTCACCAATGCTCATCCTTCTCATAATGTTTTTCAACAATACGGACATCCGTCAAGGTGCAGATATAGATAAAGAGTCCAAGGACGAAAGATAGAATGAAGGTACAACAAACGAGATGTAGATTCGATGATTGTAGCACCACCGTTATAAAAGAGAGGAAGCGAAACCCTAAAGGTACGATGGAACCCAACCACGAGAAATCCTAGACTCAAAGAAAATATATGAGTAGATTCAAAACACATAGGGGTAAGAGGAGAATAGCATAAGGGTAAGGAGTAAAAACATACCTACTCAGATCTATCCAACCGATTTTGCAAAATAGTTATGGCACTCTACTTCGTCCGTTAGCTAGGTTATCCTACAGGATGGACCCGTGGGGTATCACAACTGCTGGGTTCTGATACCACTTTGTAACACCCTCGAATTGGCCCTATGCAAGTTGTAGCGATTCCCGCCAAACCCGCATACAAACGATTCAAAGGTGCCCACCAAGCACTTGCGTGCGGGTGGAAACGAAGTAATATCATTACACAATAGTCCACAATGGGACCCACAGAAACATATATATGCAACAATGACTCCATGAGTCAAGAATACAGATATACAGTACAAAGATCCAAATCACCTTGAAAACGATACAATGTCCGAGTATGGACAAGATGCAAATGGGGCTAAGAGTCCCGAAGAATAACCAATGGCATCCATAATGCTGCCCAGGCCAAGCCGGAAGGGTAACCCGGCTAACAAAGTCGATCTCATACCTGCTAAAACAAAAGGGGTGCCGACAAAGGGCAAAGGAAAAAGGGAGTGGTCAGTACTGAGGCCAGTACACGGCGAGTCTAGCATTCGGCGGCTCTCGCCTACATAGGTATGGTGGGCTGAAGCGGCAGCGAAGCATGCTCTAAACAACCTATAGAGACTCGATACCACTGTCGGCTATTAGAGAGGGATAAGAAAGACCTATTCGGAACCAACCTGATAGTAACACCAAAACATACCCATCCTGGTATTTCCCCCTCGAGACCAAACAAGGAAGTCAAACCGATGAACTCACACAGTTGGCAGTTTTATTCATTCTGTTATAGTTGTAGCACTTACTAGTCAGATATAGATAGCATGAGTCATCCTGATATCATAAGCAGTGGGTAGTTTTAGTTAACCATTCCGTTGTAGTTGCAATACTTACTATTCAGATACAATTAACATAACGCATCCCAAACCCAGCAGTGGTTGGCACTTTTATTTACTCATTTCATTGTAGTGTAGCTTACTACTAGTCATTCCAAAGTCAAATATATAGCACTACTTCAGTTATAGTTGTCTATGATCGAGATACTGTGCTCCAAGTCGTCCATAACCGTGAACACGGCTTTCAGAAACTTTTACCCTGCAGGGATGCACAGATAGCATCATACACACGATCAACCTCGGGAAGAACCAAATAAAACGCAACGAGGCCTCACGATAATGCGTTCACATGATTCATAAATTATTTCAGGGGCCACCCCACTAAGCTACCCGCAATGAAATTGGCCGACTCCGAGACGGACCCAGGGTTTGCGAGAACGGCTGTAAACGACTGGGAACCCGGAAGTGTGACTGGGCTTGTCGATACCACGAAATCATGCCGCGGTCCAAAATAGTACAGGTGCTCCACTAAAACATGTATTAAGTACTCGGGGCCTACGGGACACAAGTGAGCGTGGAAGAACCAAATATTAGCTATTGCTCACTGGTGCTTCTACATTAGTTATATCTATTTCTAGCATTTTAATTATCAAGTTGAAATTAAAGCCATGATCATCTCCACCATTAAGCATATCCACCATTAAGCATGTGTCAACCTTCCAACAACGGTAGAACGACAACGACACGAAGCAGCACCTAAGCAAGCAACTACGACTCGCAAGGCCAACTATCTATCAAACAACAGACAATAGGATGTGTCTAAGGCAATATAGAGGCTGCAGGGAATATAAATGCTGCACGGAAAATAAAGCATCGCAACAAGGATATCAGTAGATCAACAGGAGGAGGTAAATACTATAAATGCAAAATAGGTATAAAGGGGGGAGATTACTCGCCTGGGAAACACTGCCGGAGATACATATCCGAAGAACTTGTCGATACTCGCATCAACTCAATGGCCTAATCCGCGAAGAACCAAAGCACTAAAAGAAACAATGGATATACTATTTAATACTACGACAGAAGATCGGGCATGACTAATGTATGATGCATGACATGGTAAATATGCGATGCAACTGGGCAATATTAAGCGGAACCAGGGCCCCGACAATTAATTAGAAGGTTCATGTTGTATAGATACCTCGTAATTTAAATATTGTATTAACAAGGAAAAACATGGTATCGATTCGCTACACAATTTACATGGAGTCCGGAATAAGACAAAAGTATCCCGCATAAACACTCCATATTTAATTATGAGTGAATCGACATAATGCCCCCAAACCACACAATATGTATGCGACATGAACAATTTAATACAAGGTGTGAAGATGTCAACTTAAAAAATAGGAACAGGAACAACAATGTGAGGTTAATAACATGGACTTGTTTCTGAAATTTATTTGCATAAGAAAAAGGTCAGGGAATATTTGAACTTAGGATGTTGGAAAAATCGAAAGAGAGATAGCAACTGGTCTAGGCTCGAGTCAGTGAGCAATTTTTTTTTGAATTTTTTTGAAACATGCGGCAAAAGACTTGGCGGTTCCATTAATAGAGAAGAGGTTTAAATGGAGGTCTTACAAACCCGCTTTTGGACAAGGCCAAAAGCAAAACAAACAAGAAAAGACTACTCTCGCGGCATCAAATTACAAAGCGCTTTAGCACCCGCGATAGTCCACAAATTTGCCTCCTCTTTTATCCTAGCGACCAACATGTTTGGAGTGGAGAAGTATTCCTAAAAATCCGAGAGTTCCTCTCCTTCCAAACCTCCCAAACCACCAACATTGCCAACGACGCCAACGCCCTTCTAGCAACCCCCCTTCTATTGATGGCCTTGCTCCACCACTCCATGACACTTTAGTAGTGAATCCACGCCCTTGGCTCAAGCTCGGGAATGCCTAACCAATCCTTCAAGCACACCCATATCCTTATGGTGAAACGACACTTGAAAAAGAGGTGATCCGCCGTTTCTTGCACTTGGTTGCAAAGCTTGCAAAGCCCACAGTTTTGCCACCCTCTTTTTTCTAAGCTATCGGCCGTCCAAACTCTATTTTGCAAGATTAGCCAAGTAAAAAGCTTGCACTTTGGCGTTGCCCACTGTTTCCAAACCAACGAAGGCATCAAGGTAATAGTATGCCCTAAGAATTTCATCCGATATGCCGATCTAGCCGAATACTCCTCGTTGATAGAGAGCTTCCAAGCAATGGTGTCCGGAGTGTTGGGCTCAATTTGGACCTCTTGAAGCATCTCCCAAAGACTTGCGAATTGGGCAATGTGGAGTGTGGATAGACCAACTTGAGTATTGATTTGGGTAACCCAAGAGTCCCCGGTCAAGGCCTTGGCCACGGTGCTTTTCTTCTTCTTAGAGAGATCATAGATAAGGGGGGCAACGTCTTTTGGCCTCAAACCATTAAACCAAGAGGATTCCCAAAAAAGAGCCTTAGTCCCACTACCAATAGTGACCTTAGTAGCCGCCGCGAAGAGATCTTTGTCAAGTAGGGTGCATGGATTTCCAATCCCCACCCAAGGCTTATCTTCCTCTTTCCATTCATACCAAAGCCACCTCATTCTAAGGGCGGTAGCAAACTTGTTGAGTTTGATGATCCCAAGACCTCCAAGTTCTTTTGACTTGCAAACCTTTTCCCACGCCACCTTACATTTCCCGCCGATAACCTTATCACAAACCGCCCAAAGGAATGCCCTTCGAATGCTATCAATCTTCATGAGGACCTCTAAAGGAACATTGAGGGCGGTGATATAGTAGATGATGATGCTAGTGAGGACCGCCTTGACAAGAGTGGACCTACCGGCCATGTTAACATGTTTCCCAACCCAAGGGGTTAGCTTGGAGGCCACCTTGTCCTCCAAAGGTTGAAAGTGCAGTCTCTTGAGTCTATGAACCGACAAAGGGAGGCCAAGGTATTTCATTGGGAAGTTTACTCGAGAAGCCGGGAAAGCATGAAGGATGGTATCAAGATCAATGCCATCACACCTAATAGGAGCAACTTGGCTCTTCTCACAATTTGTAACAAGCCCGGTGACATTTCCAAAGCTCTCCAAAGTAGAAGCCAAGAAGTTGATATCTTCTCTATTTGGGGTGACGAAGATAGCGGTGTCATCGACATAGAGAGAGGTGTGCGTAGTTGGGGTTCTCCCACGGATTTTATGAAGAAGCCCTTGATCGGTTGCTTTCGAGAGTAGATGGTGTAGGGGATCAATAGCCAACACAAAAAGGAGAGGCGAAAGGGGGTCCCCTTGTCAAAGGCCCCTCCCGTGCTTTATTGGGTCACCGGTGATACCATTCAAGAGAACCCTCGAGGTTGAGGTGGAGAGAAGGGCCAAGACCCAACTTCTATAATTGCTTGGGAAGCCCAAATGTTGAAGCAAATCCATCAAGTAGTCCCAACGAACCGAGTCAAAGGCTTTTTTTATATCAAGCTTGAAGAGAAGCGTTAGAGTTTTGTGAGCAAATTTGTGTTGAGCGGTCTTTAAACCAACAGAACCAGAGGAGTGCAGGCACAAAAAGAACCAAAATAAGGTGGCTCTAAGGATCGAACCATCTTAGCTGCGGATCACCTATTGCTAGACATGGCATCATGTTGGATCGATTTGTACCATGTATCTAACAAGCAGGTGGATCAAAAGAAATTAGCTAGCTGAAAAGGAAGGGCACACGCTCGGCTCAGCTGTTGCCTAGCGTGTGTGCGTGTGGTGAAACAGGAATGAACAGAGTAACAATAGCATCAAAGAAAAGAGATGCAGCTCATTGCCGAGCGGACAAAGCCTGCACAAAGCAAGAAGTCTGGCGGCGAGATGCAAGGTCGACGGTGAATAGAACCAAACAGAGTGACGCATGCGGTGCGAAGCGGCGACATAGACGGAGACCGTGAGTGCTCTCAGACAGGACCAAGTAACAGGAGACTACAGGGTCTAGCATCAGCCATGGAGGAGGAGCACGCTCAGATGAGCAGAACTAGATGGTGGAAGTTAACTGAAAACACAGCATGTTTTTCTGAATTTTTAAAGTGAGAAACGACAAACTTTCACAGAAGATTCCGAAGCACTCAGGTCATGAAAGCGGGAGTGGTTTGCGGCATCGGTTAACTGGACGTATCAAGTTTGCGGACGCGTGAAGATCGACGACGGAGGACGTCGGGAGCAGCCAGAAATAATGCAGGAACAGAGGGGAAAACAGTATCACACGCGTGTGGACAGTTCGCGGTGGGAGCGGCGCGTGCGGCGATTCCGGCGTGGGCGACATCTTCCTGTGGCGTAGAGAATGCGGGAGAGTGAGGAAAGGTTACTAGAGCTCACCTCCGTCAATTCCCAACAGAATCGTGGCAAGGGGAGGTCGAAGACGACGGCAAGATGAAGCCAGAGTCACGGTGGAGCTTCAGGTTCTGAACGAGAAGAAAACGATCGGCGACGGCTCCTAGCACTGCCTTGTACCTCCTAGCGCTACACACTGGTCGCTGAAGATGATGCGGACCGGCTCCCGCGCTCAGCGGCACTCGAGGAAGATCATGGCGACGGCTCAGCGACGCTCTCCTCGCTGTTTCCCAGGCTCCTCACAGAAGTGGAGAAGAGGGAAAAGAAGATGGCGTCGTTGAGGGAGGAAGGAGGGGAAGGGACTAGGGTTCCAAGGCTCGATCTAGGGATGGATTAAAGGAAGAGGGAGTGGTTGGGGAGCTGCTGATGTTGATAGAGGAAGAGGGGAGCATGCGTTTTGTGTGTGGTGTGTAGAGGTGAATGACGACAAACATGAGCCTCGTGTTCCCTTCGCTCGTTGGAGACGTATGGGCCTAGAGTGGAGGAAGGAGTGTAGGCTGGCCTAAAACTGTTGCTGCCTGTGGCTGGACCAGGTTTGTTTCTCCCTCTCTCTTGTTTTATTTCCTTACTCCTTTTCATTTTGCTATTTGTTTCTTTTTGCAAAGCCCACACTCTAATGCATTATTTTGAATTCTTTTAGGCGTTTTGAAATAGAGAAAGGTGCTTTTTGAACAAGATAAGAGGGAATAGAATCATGGCAAGAGGAATGATGCCCACTATATTCTTTTTGGACATGATACAAGATATGGGGTTTAGGGTTTTAGAAAATTGAATAAAAGCATTTAGGAAATAGTGGATCTCTTCCAAGTGGATTCCAACGTTGTAGAAAACAAAATAGAGATATAAAAGAGGGAGTGGTATTGGTGATAGCAATTACACAAGCAAGACAAAACAAATGTAAGGTTATATATGATGCTCAAACGCAATGTGGCATGATGACATGAGCATGCAGTCATGATGATGCACAAAATGAAAACAACAAGCGATTTTCTAGTAGTGATTTTACCGGGGTGCTACAATTCGACACCACTAACAATGGATCTCACCCTCAAGATCCGCCTCATGGTACGGGGAAGAAGGCTGACGGTCTGAATCTTCTCACTTCGTGTAGATCTTCACGACACGACTAACAAGGATTCTTGCTCTGTCTTGAAATCGTTGACACCACCAACAAGGGGTCGTTTCTCATGTTCGTTGAGAGAACACTCCGGAGAAACAAAGACGCAGGTAAAGGTCTCAAAACATAATGCCACCTTTAACTTCCATGGAAGGAGTAAAATCACATTGATCCACCATTCAACGTACAAGAGTGAATGATAAGAGTAGTGGAACATAGGAGTCAGGAGAACAAAGGAGTGATGCAAGCTCTTCATAGATGATGTCATCGTGTTGGAAAACGCTGGAAGATACAAAGAAAATCGTATGAAAGACACAATGATTAAGTTTCACGATGGTTTCATTGGTATGAACAACATATGCTCAAGGTATACTCCAACTTCACCAATGCTCATCCTTCTCATAATGTTTTTCAACGATACGGACATCCGTCAAGGTGCAGATATAGATAAAGAGTCCAAGGACGAAAAGATAGAATGAAGGTACAACAAATGAGATGTAGATTCGATGATTGTAGCACCACCGTTATAAAAGAGAGGAAGCGAAACCCTAAAGGTACGATGGAAACCCAACCACGAGAAATCCTGGACTCAAAGAAAAGATATGAGTAGATTCAAAACACGCAGGGGTAAGAGAAAAATAGCATAAGGGTAAGGAGTAAAAACAGACCTACTCAGATCTATCCAACCGATTTTGCAAAATAGTTATGACACTCTAATTCGTCCGTTAGCTAGGTTATCCTATAGGATGGACCAGTGGGGTATAACAACTGCTGGGTTCTGATATCACTTTGTAACACCCTCGAATTGTCCCTATGCAAGTTGTAGCGATTCCCGCCAAACCCGCATAGAAATGATTCAAAGGTGCCCACCAAGCACTTGCGTGTGGGTGGAAACGAAGTTATATCATTACACAATAGTCCATGATGGTACCCACAGAAACATATATATACAACAACGACTCCATGAGTCAAGAATACAGATATACAGTACAAAGATCCAAATCACCTTAAAAACGATACAACGTTCAAGTACGGACAAGATGCAAATGGGGCTAAGAGTCCTGAAGAATAACCAATGGCATCCATAACCCTGCCCAGGCCAAGCCGGAAGGGTATCCCGGCTAACGACGTCGATCTCATACCTGCTAAAACTAAAGGGGTGCCGACAAAGGGCAAAGGAAAAAGGGAGCGGTCAGTACTGAGGCCAGTACACGACGAGTCTAGCATTCGGCGGCTCTCGCCTACATAGGTATGGTGGGCTGAAGCGGCAGCGAAGCATGCACTAAACAACCTATAGAGACTCGATACCACTGTCGGCTATTAGAGAGGGATAAGAAAGACCTATTCGGAACCAACCTGATAGTAACACCAAAACATACCCATCCTGGTGTTTCCCCCTCGAGACCAAACAAGGAAGTCAAACCGATGAACTCACACAGTTGGCAGTTTTATTCATTCTGTTATAGTTGTAGCACTTACTAGTCAGATATAGATAGCATGAGTCATCCTGATATCATAAGCAGTGGGTAGTTTTAGTTAACCATTCCGTTGTAGTTGCAATACTTACTATTCAGATACAATTAACATAACGCATCCCAAACCCAGCAGTGGTTGGCACTTTTATTTACTCATTTCATTGTAGTGTAGCTTACTACTAGTCATTCCAAAGTCAAATATATAGCACTACTTCAGTTATAGTTGTCTATGATCGAGATACTGTGCTCCAAGTCGTCCATAACCGTGAACACGGCTTTCAGAAACTTTTACCCTGCAGGGATGCACAGATAGCATCATACACACGATCAACCTCGGGAAGAACCAAATAAAACACAACGAGGCCTCATGATAATGCGTTCACATGATTCATAAATTATTTCAGGGGCCACCCCACTAAGCTACCCGCAATGAAATTGGCCGACTCCGAGACGGACCCAGGGTTTGCGAGAACGGCTGTAAACGACTGGGAACCCGTAAGTGTGACTGGGCTTATCAATACCGTGAAATCATGCCGTGGTCCAAAACAGTACAGGTGCTCCACGCACAATCGTAAATAAAGCAGTAAAGCATGACATAAGTACAGGATAGTAATAAAGACCAAACTAGTTTGTGGCCCCAAGAAATAAAGTGTGAATCAAGCTCAGGCAAAGAGGATCCATAGGGTCTCCCGTATGTGGATAGTGCGAATAGTCAAGGAACATGTATCAAGTACTCGGGGCCTACGGGACACAAGTGAGCGTGGATGAACCAAATATTAGCTATTTCTCACTTGTGCCTCTGCATTAGTTATATCTATTTCCAGCATTTTAATTATCAAGTTGAAATTAAAGCCATGATCATCTCCACCATTAAGCATATCCACCATTAAGCATGTGTCAACCTTCCAACAACGGTGGAATGACAACAATGCGAAGCAGCACCTGAGCAAGTAACTACGACTCGCAAGGCCGACTATCTATCAAACAACAGGCACTAGGATTTGTCCAAGGCAATATAGAGGCTGCAGGGAATATAAATGGTGCACGGAAACTAAAGCATCGCAACAAGGATATCAGTAGATCAACAGGAGGAGGTAAATACTATAAATACAAAATAGGTAGAAAGGGGGAGATTACTCGCCTGGGAAACACTGTCGGAGATACATATCCGAAGAACTTGTCGATACTCGCATCAACTCAATGGCCTAATCCACGAAGAACCAAAGCACTAAAAGAAACAATTGATACACTATTTAATACTACGATAGAAGATCGGGCATGATGAATGTATGATGCATGACATGATAAAGATGCGATGCAACTGAGCAATATTAAGCGGAACCAGGGCCCCGACAATTAATTAGAAGGTTCATGTTGTATAGATACCCCGTAATTTAAATATTGTATTAACAAGGAAAAACATGGTATCGGTTCGCTACACAATTTAAATGGAGTCTGGAATAAGACAAAAGTATCCCGCATAAACACTCCATATTTAATTATGAGGTGAATCGGCATAATGCCCTCAAACCACAAAATATGTATGCGACATGAACAATTTAATACAAGGTGTGAAGATGTCAACTTAAAAAATTGGAACAGGAACAACAATGTGAGGTTAATAACATGGACTCGTTTCTGAAATTTATTTGCATAAGAAAAAGGTCAGGGAATATTTGAACTTAGGATGTTGGAAAAATCGGAAGAGAGATAGCAACTGGTCTAGGCTCGAGTCAGTGAGCAAATTTGTGATGAGCGGTCTTTAAACCAACAGAACCAGAGGAGTGCAGGCACAAAAAGAACCAAAATAAGGTGGCTCTAAGGATCGAACCATCTTAGCTGCGGATCACCTATTGCTAGACATGGCATCATGTTGGATCGATTTGTACCATGTATCTAACAAGCAGGTGGATCAAAAGAAATTAGCTAGCTGAAAAGGAAGGACACACGCTCGGCTCAGCTGTTGCCTAGCGTGTGTGCGTGTGGTGAAACAGGAATGAGCAGAGTAACAATAGCATCAAAGAAAAGAGATGCAGCTCATTGCCGAGCGGACAAAGCCTGCACAAAGCAAGAAGTCTGGCGGCGAGATGCAAGGTCGACGGTGAATAGAACCAAACAGAGTGACGCCTGTGGTGCGAAGCGGCGACACAGACGGAGACCGTGAGTGCTCTCAGACAGGACCAAGTAACAGGAGACTACAGGGTCCAGCGTCAGCCATGGAGGAGGAGCACGCTCAGATGAGCAGAACTAGATGGTGGAAATTAACTGAAAACACAGCACGTTTTTCTGAATTTTTAAAGTGAAAAATGACAAACTTTCACAGAAGATTCCAAAGCACTCAGGTCATGAAAGCGGGAGTGGTTTGCGGCGTCGGTTAACTGGATGTATCAAGTTTGCGGACGCGTGAAGATCGGCGACGGAGGACATCTGGAGCAGCCAGAAATAATGCAGGAACAAAGGGGAAAACAGTATCACGCGCGTGTGGACAGTTCGCGGTGGGAGCGGCGCGTGCGGCGATTCCGGCGTGGGCGACAGCTTCCTGTGGTATAGAGAATGCGGGAGAGTGAGGAAAGGTTACTGGAGCTAACTTCCGTCAATTCCCAACATAATCGTGGCAAGGGGAGGTCGAAGACGACGGCAAGACGAAGCCGGAGTCGCGTTGGAGCTTCAGGTTCTGAACAAGAAGAAAATGATCGGCGATGGCTCCTAGCGCTGCCTTGTACCTCCTAGCGCTACACACTGGTCGCTGAAGATGATGCGGACCGGATCCCGCGCTCAGCGGCACTCGAGGAAGATCATGGCGACGGCTCAGCGACGCTC
Organism: Avena sativa; assembly: GCA_916181665.1. Taxonomy (NCBI): domain Eukaryota; kingdom Viridiplantae; phylum Streptophyta; class Magnoliopsida; order Poales; family Poaceae; genus Avena; species Avena sativa. Next base: position 360,701,867 of record OV702291.1, on the reverse strand, counting down.
TCCTCGCTGTTTCCCGGGCTCCTCGCAGCAGTGGAGAAGAGGGAAAAGAAGATGGCGTCGTTGAGGGAGGAAGGAGTGGAAGGGACTAGGGTTCCAAGGCTCGATCTGGGGATGGATTAAGATCTGGGGAAGGGAGCCTTGGTGGCGGGGGCACCCTTCCTCTGTAGCTTAGCAGGAAGGTGTGGAACAAGATTATTGTAGAGGAATGGAGTTGCTAGAGCCTGAGCCGCAATGAGCTTCATTACATAGGGAGCTAACAGATGACACTTCTTGTCAGTGATGCACTTGTACATGTACTGATAGATGAAATCCATGACATCAATATCACCACTTGGATGGTCTGGACCATGAGTAAACATTGAGTGAGCATGGGCCATAAGATTGATTTCTGCACCTCTCATCTCATCCTTGTTGCCTGCGTTGGGAGTGAGCGTGTGGCGGAACATGCGAAGCAGAACGTTGTAGATGAGCTTGTTGTTAGTGGTTTGGCCAACCACACCATTCTGAGAGTAGATTGGGGCCAACCTCTTCTTGTCATATGCCTGACCATGTACATGCATTCTAAGACCACTGGGAGCATTGGGGTTGAAAGGCAATCCAAGAAGGTGTGCAAGCTGAACCATGTTGGAATGACACCTAGTAGTGCCTGAGATCCACTCAAGGGGAATATCTGTAGTGTCTCCAAAGACCAAAGTGGCATATAACTGCTGGAACAACTCAACATTGTAGTCTTCTTTTGCTTGAAAGATGGTGTACAGCCCCATCTTCTCAGTCACCCAAAGAGCATCCTCAAAGTAGTGGTGAGCACGGAGCTTCTCGATATCCAACCGCTGCATGGGGCACACAGGAGTCCTGAACCCACAGAACACCTCAGAAAAGAGTAGAGCTTGTTCATTTCTCCAGAAGCGATCATCATCCGAGGTGCAAGCCATAGATTAGAACTACTGGACTCTCATCTCCACAAACTCCTCGGTACCCAAATCTACCAGAGTGGTCAATGGTTCGAACTTCATGTGCTTGGCTTCATTCCTTTTCAGTTTTCTGATCTTTTCTTGCTTTGCTGCAGCACGGTCATGAGCAGCCTGTCTGACCATGGAAGGATCAACATGGATGTCACTCTCTTCATCATGGAACCTGCGAGGACGGGCCTTTTGAGCAGCCTTAGAGCAACAAGGACGAGACCTACTAGCATCCATGGAGACCTTCACTGAAGGGGAACGGATCCCAGCGGCAAAGGGAAGGGAATGGCCAGCGGCAATGGTCGGATCCGGGGTGGAGGAGCCCTCCTGGTGGTGCTCCTGGTCGGGGGCAGCAGGTTGGGTGCAAGAGGGAGTCAGAGAGAAGGAGGACTGAACCATCCACTTCTCCCCGACCCCTTTTACGAGTTTGAAACTGCTCGGGCCGGAGTGTTTGGGTGAAATTCACCGGAGTGTTCGGCCTGGTCGGAGTGTCCAGAGTGAATCAAGCAGAGAGTCCGGCATGGCCAGACACTCCGGTTGGTTTAGTGCGGACAATCCGGCCCCTGACGACCAGAAATCCTAGTATCAAGTAGTGGACAAATGTATGGCAAGAGGAGCATGTTTTAGAGGTGAGAATAGGCCTAGGATTTAGAAGATGTACTATGAAGAACCAAGAAAGCATAGATTTTCAAGAAGATGACAAATTATGTCCCAAATCAAATGAACCAAGAACCAACTCTTCAATAAGAAGAGGGTGGTGGCCGAGGCCACCATGTAAGAGTTTGTGGCATGACACCGCGAAGAATTATCCTTGGGTTGATAGCCACTACTCATCAATGAAGCTCACGTATCACTAAATGATATTAAGAGAATTGAATTTTTTAATGTTGGCATTATGGGGGAGGGATAGTCCAATTTATTAGGACCGCACTCCCCTATCTCCATGCCTGCACCTAAACCAAATAAGAGTCAAGACATAGGTGAGTATGCAAGGTGATCAAGTCAAGATCCTAGAATCTATGATATTTAGTTCATTCCTCAAATAAAAAAACCTTGCTTCATCAAGTGGCTTCGTAAAAATGTCGACAAGTTGGTCTTTGGTTGACACATAAGATAGCTCAATATCACCTCGAGAAACATGGTCTCTAATGAAGTGATGACGAATCTCAATATGGTTTGTCCTTGTATGATCCACTGGGTTGTAGGCAATCTTGATAGCACTTTCACTGTCACATAGAAGAGGCACTTTGTCACAACGGACACCGTATTCCTTTAAAGTTTGCCTCATCCATAGCAATTGAGTACAGGCACTAGCAGCTGCCACATACTCGGCTTCAGCGGTGGAGAGAGATATACAATTTTGCTTCTTAGAAGACCAACACACCAAGGACCTTCCAAGGAATTGGCAAGCCCCGAAGGTTGATTTTCTATCATCCTTGTCACCAGCCGAATCCGAATCCGTGTATCCACAAAGAGAGAAAGTTGTGCCCCTAGGATACCAAATACCATAGTTTGGGGTATGAACCAAATATCGGAAAATTCTATTAACCACCATCAAATGGCTTTCTTTAGGAGCCGCTTGATATCTTTCACACACACCTACACTCAACACAATATCGGGTCTAGATGCACAAAGGTAAAGCAAAGAACCAATCATGGACCGGTATACCTTTTGATCCACATCTTTACCATTTGGGTTTAGTTCAAGATGAGTCTTTGTTGCCATGGGAGTAAGAGCTCCATTTAGATCTTTCATGTGGTATCTCTTGAGCATATCTTGAGTATACTTGGCATGGTTGAAGAATGTTTCTCCTCTTACTTGCTTGATCTCAAGACCAAGAAATACTCTCAATTCTCCCATCATAAACATCCGAAACCTATTAGTCATAAGCTTTGAGAATTCATCATTAAAACATTTGTTAGATGAGCCAAAGATAATATCATCAACATATATTTGACATGGAAAAAGCTCCCCATTGACCTTCTTAGTAAAAAGAGTGGGATCAATTTTCCCAACCTCAAACCCACGGTCTAACTAAAACTCTCTAAGGTGCTCATACCATGTGCATGGGGCTTGTTTAAGCCCATAGAGCGCCTTATCAAGTTTGTAGACGTGGTTTGGGAACTTGGGATCCTCAAACCTTGGGGGTTGCTTTACATATACCACTCATGCAATGGACCATTAAGAAATGCACTTTCAACATACATTTGTTGTAATTTAAAGTTATGATGTGCCGCATAAGCAGTAAGGATATGGATGGACTCAAGGCGAGCCACGGGTGCATATGTCTCTCCATAATCAATGCCTTCAATTTGAGAAAACCTTGTGCAGCCAATCTTGCCTTGTTCCTCACAACAATCCCATGCTCATCTTGCTTGTTCTTGAATATCCACTTGGTGCCTATAACATTGCGGCAATATTTTGGCTTTTCAACCAACTTCCATACTTTATTTCTCTCAAACTTGTTGAGATCTTTGTGCATTACTTCCAACCAATCCGAACCTTTAAGAGCTTCACATAATTTCTTTGGTTCCACCATGGAAATGTGTGCTTGGTGTTCACCAAACCTCTTCAATTGAGCTCTAGTGAATACCCCTCTTCTTATATCTCCTACCACATTCTCTAGAGTGTGTATCTTAATTCCAAGTTTCTATCCATTCTAGCTTGGCGACGAGTTTCAATCTTGTTGTTTCTTGTGGGGATCTCTTCATCATTTTGGTCCCCGTCTTGACCATTAACTTGACCTTGATCTCCATTGGAATCATTCTCTTCATTAGGAGGCAAAGGTTGACCTTGGTCTTGATCAGGCACACTTCTAGACAGTTGTTGGACTGCCCTTATGGCAGCTTCTACACATCTTCCTTGTGTAATAGACTTAGTAGCACTGGACATTCTGGAAAATGGAGACTCAAGATCCTCCTGGCTAGAGGTTTCTCCCTAATCAACTTGTTGAGGGTTCACAACTTGTCTTTGGCTTGGGTCATTATCCTCCTGGCTAGAGGTTTCTCCCTAATCAACTTGTTGAGGTTCCTCCTGGCTTGGGTCATTCTGGAAAATGGAGACTCAAGATCCTCCTGGCTAGAGGTTTCTCCCTATAGGAGTTTGTTGATGTTGTGAAGATGAGGGCTCCACTTGAGTAGAGAATAGTTCTTCTCGATCCACCATAAGGGGTTCCTCAACGGGGCGGATGAATCCCGCACCCATTCTTCCTATGGCATCCTGAGGCATTTCATGATATACATCACAAATATCAACACGCCCCCCTTGGGGACCATCATATTCTTCAAATACCACACTACAAGATTCTATGATAATTCCAGAGAGTTTGTCATAGATTCTCTAAGTGTAGGATTCGAGACCATAACCAACAAAAATACCCTCTATTGAATCAAATTTGGACAAACGAATACCCTTAATGCGATAGAAACACTTACAACCGAACACCCGGAAGTATGACACGTTGGGCTTGTTACCGGTAAGAATTTCATATGGAGTCTTGATCAATTCTTTGCGGAGGTAGAGATGGTTTGATGCATGGCATGCAGTGGAGATTGCTTCGGCCCAATTCTTTGCGGAGTCACACCATTTTGTTGAGGAGTATATGCAGCGGAATATTGGTGTTTTATCCCCTCATCACTAAGAAATCCATTCAAGGTGTAGTTCTTGAACTCGGTGCCGTTGTTACTCCTTATTGCTAATACAGGGACATTTTGTTGACGTTGAGACATGTTGATGAAGTCAATGAAGTTTTCTTGGGTCTCACTTTTCAGCTTGAAGAAATATACCCATGTGTATCTCGAGTAGTCATCAACAATCACCAAACAATATTTCTTCCCACCAAGATTTGCATGAGATGGAGTACCAAAGAGATCCACATGAAGGAGCTCCAAGATTCTCTTGGACTTGATGTAGTTCTTTGGCTCGTGGGGAGAATCATGCATTTTTCCTTTAACACACGCCCTGCAAACACGGTCTTTGGCAAAGTAAACATTTTCTTTTAGTCCAACGATATGACCCTCCTTGTGGAGACTTTGCAAATTTCTCAGGTTGAGATGGGCTAGACGGAGATGCCATAACCAACCCACATCAGCCTTTCCGAATAAGCACATCGCACTTGTAGTGGTTTTTCCAAAAAAGTCCACCACATACAAGTCATTTTCGACGTACCCAACCAAAGCGACCTTTAGAGACTTGCTCCACATGAGGATCACAATATCATTATCAATAAAGACGGCAAAACCCATCTTTCCAAGAGCACGGACTGAAAGTAAATTATAGCCAAGGGTCTCAACAAGCATGACATCCAGGAGAGTAATGATGGGGATATGCCGAATGGGGTATGCCCAGCAGGACGTTCCGATCAGGCCAAAGGCCTCGCGAGTGGGCCTAGAGGATGGCGACTGGAATGCGACTAAAGAGAAGGCCTGGCGACTAGAGACTGGAGGCCCAGAAGCATACTCGAAGAATAGTCGGATTAGGTCAAAGCCTCCGAATCCATATCTTGTTCAGTTGTAAACTATAAACCCTAGCGAGGTGCCTCCTATATAAACCTCCCGAGGGTACTCTAAGGACTTACGTTCCATCATACACCCCTTCGAGCGACTCGCTCCTTAGACACCGAGCTCGCCGCCATTGTAACTCGCTCCCCATCAATCTAATCTAGCAGGAGTATATATTTACCCTCCGGGGGGCCGAACCTGGGTAAAACCATGTGCATCCGCCCCCATCTCGCACCACAGATGGCCGCCAGCTCTCGCCCCCAATTCTATCAATCGCTGCCTACTGCAGCGACTGCCGTGGCCATTTCCAGGACAGTGGCGCCCACTATGGGGCATAGACGGACTAGCCTGAGCTCTGTGGCGAGACCCTACTCGCTGATCTATTGGCCGATCGCCATTGGCCGCATGATCGCCTTCGGCGGGATCTTACAAATCCTGCCCAACAGCTACATCCTGGTGTCGCGCTCGATCACCCACAACGCGATAATGCCGGTCGGCACCATCAACCTCTTCGTCGGCTTCACCGGCACGGTCGACCTAGTGGCAACGGTGATCGTCGGTGGATCACCGCCGAGCCGCGATCTGCTCTCGGAGGAGCAGGTCTGCTCCATCAGGACCCTTGTCACCGAGTATGACTCGTCCGCCAGCAACACGGCCGAGACCAACACTGCCGCGGACGACGTGGCCCTACACGATGATGCCCACTCCGTGACCCCTGCCTCGGTTGGCAGATCCATCACCGCAGCATCACGGGAGGACTCCATCACGCGGGTCTCCAACCCTGAGGATTTCGAGGACTCCTCAATCCTTGGGATCTTAGATTCCGACTCAGGCTCGGAGTCCCCCGAGGACTTCCGCGCCAAATCCAATCGCTTCAACGTGATCTACATGGTGGGTAGCACGGTCGCCCCGCCAGATCCATTCTCCACACCAATCCCTCCAACCGCGACGGCCACGGAGGTGGAGGAAGCCTGCCAGTGACTGGAGGAGGCGACGTGCAAGGAGATAGCCGAGCGCGAGAAATTCTGCCTCGAGCGGGCAATGGCGCTGGAGCTGTCGCTCTACCACCAGCGCCGCATTAGGACCCGCTTGAACTCCAACGTCCAAGGCCGCGTCCTAAACCTCAACGACGAGAGAGACCCCGCACGTGCGGATGAGCGCAAGTACTGCGAGAACGCACCACCAGGCGGTAGCAATCGACCACCACCCGGTGCACCGGCAACTGGGGCCCTGCCACCACCCATTGGTTGCGCACCCCCGCCGGACCAGCCGTAGATCATAATCTCGCCACAGGCCCGCGACGCCAACGAACTCCCACTATACTCCACCCCGATGGACAACGTCGTCGCGGCCGACGTCGTAGTCGCCAACCTCAACGTCCAGGGAGAGGGCGCGCTGCAGATCCAGTACGCCAAGGCCCTACTCGCTAGGGCCGTCGAGCAGCAAGCCGCGGGAGTTGACCCGCGGGGGCAGATGTATTCCCGCTCCTCAGCAAGCAGGGCGGCCTCAAGCGGTCACCCAATCGTCGCCAATGCCGTAACCTGCCCACCACTGCAGCCCCTGGCAACACAGCCACAGGCCGCCAACCCCGCGCTCTCCACCAACGAGCCGCGACCGGTGAACAACATGGTCGCCGCCAACGGGCAACCCATCGATGCCCGAATGCACATCGTCAACAACCAGGCTTGGCGGGCGCGCCAGCCCAACGACTTGAGGCACACCCTCACCAACTGCGGCGACCCCGAACCTAGGGGCTCGCTCAGCCGAGTCGGCCCCCAGTGCTTTGGACCTATGATCCGAGGCGAGAAATACCCCGCCAACTTCATGGCGCCCAAGGAGATCGAAAAGTACGATCCAACGTACGACCCAACGGTCTAGCTGGACACATACCTCAAGGCAATAGGGATCGCCGGCCACACCGACCTGCTTGCCGCCTGCTACCTCCCCCTGATGATGGAGGGCGCGACCCGGCAATGGATCAACACCCTCCCTGCCGACAGCATCGACTCATGGGAAGAGATGCGGGACGCCTTCGTCAGGCACTTTAAGGGTTCCTACACCCGCGCCACCACCATTGAGGACCTGGAGCGATGCATCCAGGGACAATGCGAGTCGACCCGCCACTGGATTCAAAGGTGGCAGGAACTATGGATCAATGCCTCCAGCATCCACCTGGACACGTCGATACATTGCTTCAAGAACGCGTGCTGGTACGATCCCCTGGTCGCTAAGATCAAGAGGGTCTACCGGACGCTCGGCAACATCCCCGACCTCCTCGAGATCGCCAAGCGCTACGTGGAAGAGGACCCCAACCAGGACTCCGACGACAAGTCAGGAGGAAGACACCGTGCCAGTGGCCATGACAGCGAGCGACAACGAGACATGCGCTACAGCAACACTCGCATCACCGGCAAGCGTCGTAGTAATGGGCGAGTCGACTTCGTCGCCAACGCCGGCTACGACCAACGCGACTCGAAGAGCTTCCGCCGCGACGTAGGAAACTACCGCGACAATGGAAATCACCGTGCCAATAACGCGGCGAGGCCGAAATTCGACCCCGCTGCCCTACTCAACCAGCCCTGCATCTACCATAGCAGGGAGGGAAAACCCGCCACCCACACCACTGCGGACTGCCATTCTCAAAAAGAGATCAAAAAGGCAAGGCGAGCAAGGGAGGACCCTAACAACAACCCACGAAGGGATAACGGAAACGCCGGCAGCTTCGGCAACGCCGTCGGCTCGCTACACACCTTCACCGAGCTCGGCACCAAACACGAGAAGAAGGTCCTCGCCCACGCGGTCACCGTCAATGCGGTGACCCAAGTTGACATCCCCCGTTTCCTCAACTGGTCCGAACAGAGCATCACCTGGAGTCGCCAGGATCACGCGCCCAGGATCGAATATCCATGGTGGTCAGGCCCAAGGTGGCCGACTACTGGCTGCCCAAGACACTGATGGACGACGGGAGATCCATCAACATCATGTACCTGGACATGTTCAAGAGGATCCAACTCCCAAAAGCAGCAATCGAGCCGACCCTGACAACCTTCCATGACATTGTCCCTGATCAGAAGGCGTACCCGATTGGAAAAGTGACGCTGCCAGTCACGTTCGGCACACCGGCAAAGTACCGCACGGAGAGGATCATGTTCGAGCTGGTGAACTTCCGCAACCCCTACCACTGCATCCTGGGACGCCAAACGTTCGCCAAATTCATGGCGACTCCCCACTACGCCTACAATAGGATGAATCTTCCAGGGCTGAGCGGCATCATCACCGTCCACGGCGACCCTGATATGGCCATGGAATGCAAGGACAAAGGCGCTGAGCTTGGTGATGCCGTCATCGCCGTGGAGACTGACCATGTTGAGGAGCTTGCGAAATACGCGGGCAACATCAACAAGGATTACCCCACCATCCTGAAGAAGCCAACCGCCGCAAACTCCACATTCGAGGCGACCACGCACACCCGCACCGTCGAGCTCGTCCCGGGCGACTCCAGCCAGACGGTCACCATTGGGGCAGACATGAGCCCTGCATAGGAAAGCGCGCTCATCGGGTTCCTCCGAAAGAATCGTGACATCTTCGCATGGAAACCATCTGACATGCTCGGTGTCCCGACGGAACTCGCTGAGCACAAACTCAACACCGACCCCAAAGTGCGACCAGTAAAGCCGTCGCTGTGGCCCTTCAATGAAGAACGCTGCCGAGCAATCGCCGAAGAAGTACAAGGCCTGTTAGCTGCAGGCTTCATTTGGCCAATAAAATACTCCAAGTGGCTGGCAAACCTAGTCCTGGTCCTGAAAAAGAACAACACGTGGAGAATGTGTATCGACTACACCAACCTCAACAACGCCTGCCCGAAGGAGGAGTTCGTCCTACCGCGTATCGACCAAATCATCGACTCGACCGTGGGATCGGAGTCACTGTGCTTCCTCGACGCGTACTCTAGGTTCAACTAGATCAAAATGGCGGTCGAGGATGAGGAGAAGACAGCGTTCATCACGCCATTCGGTGCCTTCTGTTACACGGCCATGATGTTCGGCCTCAAGAACGCCGGCGCCACATACCAAAGGTGCATGCAGGAGTGCCTTGCGAGCCAAATTGGCCGCAACATTCATGTCTACATCGAAGACGTGGTGGTAAAATCCACCCGCCAGGACGACCTGCTCGCCGACCTGGCCGAAACCTTCGCAAACCTGCAGAGGTACAACATCAAGCTAAACCCAGGAAAATGCACCTTCGGTGTCCCCACCGGGTAGCTCTTGGGATACATGGTCTCCAAGCGAGGCATCAAGGCCAACCCCACCAAGATCAACACCATCGCGCGACTCGGGAAAACCGAGTGCCTGCGCGACGTCCAGAAGTTGGCTGGGCGAGTCGCGGCTCTCAGTCGCTTCATCCCCCGGCTCGGCGAGAAGGCAATGCCCCTCTACCGCCTGATGCGCAAGAACCCCACATTCCAATGGGACACGGAGGCGGACGACGCACTCAAAGCGCTCAAAGAAGTGTTACTCGCGGCCCACTCCTTGCCGCCCCAATCGACAAAGAGCCAATGCTCGTCTATGTGGCGGCCTCCACTTGAGTCGTGAGCGCCATGATGGTCATCGAACGGCCATAGGAGGGCAAGGAGCACCCCATACAGCGCCCCGTCTACTACATCAGCGAAGTCCTGACGGACTCAAGATAGCGCTACTCGCAGTACCAGAAACTGGTATACGTGTTATTCCGAGCTCAACAGTGACTCCCCCATTACTTCCAGGAGCACCCAATCACGGTCATCTCCTCCGCACCACTACATGACATAATATGCAATCGCAAGGCGACTGGGCGTGTTGCCAAGTGGGCCATCGAAATCGGAGTCCACGACATCAAATACGAGCCCCACAAAGCGATCAAGTCGCAAGCCCTAGCTGATTTCCTCGCAGACTGGGAAGAAGCACAACAGCCGGAGAAGCTACCATACCTCTACTATTGGTTGCTCCATTTCGACGGGTCCAAGAACACCGACGGCACAGGGGCCGGGGTCATACTGACCTCCACTAAGGAAGACAAGCTTCGCTACGTGCTCCACCTTAACTTCAAGCCCTACACCAACAACATGGCAGAGTACGAGGCCCTCCTTCACGGCATGCGGGCCGCCAAGGAGATGAACATCAACCGCCTACGGTGCTACGGCGACTCCGACCTAGTCGCCGGCCAAGTCGCTGGAACCTATGACGCCGTCTCCCTGACAATGATAGCGTACCGCCAAGTGGTAGACCAGTTGGGAGGACACTTCGACAGCTACTCAGTCGAGTGGATTGATAGGCGAAAGAATGAGGAGATAGATGTCCTTTCCTGCATCGTGTCAGCTCGACAAACGCCACTCGTAGGCCTCTTCCTCGACATCATCCACAAACCTTCGGTCTGCCCACCGAAGGAGATCGACATCGGGAGACCACTACAACCCGAGCTGGCCCTAGTCGCCATGATCGTGGAGCCCAGCGACTGGACGACACCATATGTCGCCTTCCTCGAGCACAAGATACTCCTAAGCAACGAGACGGAAGCGCGAATGCTTGTGCGCCACTGCAAATCCTTCGTCATCATCAACAGCGAGCTCCACAAAGGCAACATGAATGGCGTGTTCCAGTGCTACGTACAGTAAGAAGAAGGCTGCAAGATCCTCCAGGACATCCACGCCGGCGACTACGGCCATCACGCTGGCGCCAAGTCACTGGTCGCTAAGGCCATGTGGCATGGTTTCTACTAGCTCACCACGCACGCCGACGCCACCGACATCGTCCAACGATGCGCCGGGTGCCAGAAATATGCCAACCAGACGCACCTCCCTGGTTCGGCACTCAAGACCATCCCCATCACATGGGCATTCGCTGTATGGGGCATGGACATGGTCGGCCCGTTCAAGAAGGCCCCATCCAGCTTCACCCATCTCCTGGCCGCGGACGACAAGTTCACCAAATGGGTCGAGGCCAAGCCGATCAAAAAGTGCGACGGCAAGACAACCACCAAGTTCTTACGCGAGCTCATCTACCGGTATGGCTACCCGCACAACATCATAACGGACAACGATAATAACTTCGCAAAGGGTGCCATGGTAGAGTTCTGCGAGGAACACGGCATACGACTCGACCTCGCCTAAGTCGCCTACCCGGAGTCGAACGACCAAGCAGAACACGCCAATCAGAGCGTCCTCCACAGGCTCAAGCTGTGACTCCAAGTGCCCCTCGAGCGCACCCCAGGATGCTGGGTTGAAGAGCTCCCCTCCGTAATATGGGGGATCCGCACCTCCGTGAACCGCTCCACGGGGTTCACACCCTTCTTCATGGTGTACGGTGCTGAAGCCGTAATGCCAACCGACCTGGAGCATGACTCACCTCGAGTCGCCAACTACGTCGAGGCGACAAACGAGATAGCCCGCCAAGACAACATCGACCAGATCGACGAGGCACGCGACCTGGCTCGCTCCCGCACCGCCATCTACTAGTAGGGACTCCGCCGCTATCACAGCCGCTGAGTCCGGACCCGCACCTTCCAGGAGGGCGATTTGGTCCTACGACTGGCCCAGGACAAGAAGGGCATGCCCAAACTCTCCCTCCATGGGAGGGGCCATTCGCCACAGGGCGAGTCCTCAGCAACGACGCCTACTACCTCATCGACATACGAGGCGACGACCAACTTGAGGTCAGGAGGCCATGGAATGTAAACCTTCTCCGAAAGTTCTATACATAGAACTCAAACTTGTACCCAGATAATATATAATTAAATTCATTCGGATCACACAAATTGTGTCTACTCGCCATACTCTTGTGCCACTCGCACTCGTACAATTAGCCATATGCTACCTACGGAAGTCAACCCTTGGTCGAGCAACCGACATGACTAAGTAGTGCGTCCCAAGGGCACCGAAAATATTAGGGCTTTGTGTCGTCCATGAATATGCCAACCCGGAGCCACCATCGGAGTCGCCCAGCTCGACTGGCCCACCAGGCCAAGACAACCGACATACGCTTCCCACAACGACATGTCCTTCCCATCCTCATGCAAAGCGACTCGAACGGTTAAGTACCACACACGGAGACTTTGCAAACGAAAACTCTCACGCGTCTCGGGAACACACCAAGTAAGAGAGCCGCCTTGGACTCGCCTAGTGACTAGCTCTCTGAACCAAGGGAAGAGACACGTTACAAACAGCGCACCAGTAACTCACAATAGGCACGTGCCCAAAACGGCTAAGTACTACGCTCGGGGACTCGCCTAAAAAATCCTACTCGTGCTCGGGGACTCGCCCTTTCAGAGATGCAAGGGACAACCAACACAAAATCCAAAGAAAACACATATGTATACAAACGAGTTATACCCCACTAAAGGGCGGACGCGCTCGGGGACTCGCTCAAACAAATAGTTAAACACACCACACAATTAAGCTTGCATTGCGAGTCGAGTGACTCCTCTTACTCCTATACAAAATATTTTTCATATTACAAAAGTTTCCACTTGGCATATCTTACAAAATACCTAGAGAAGCTATCTATTTCGCAGGCCCTGATGAAGAAGCATCCCCACCACCGTTGACACGAATGAAGGGTCGCCATGGGTTTGTCGGGTAGGTCGATAGCAACTTCGGCATCGCCGACCGGAAGGGCTGCTCCGACTTCAGGTCACGATGCTCTGGTTCAGGGTCACCTGACGCCACCACCATCTCCTGGTACAACAGCAAGTCGCCCATCGCCAGCACCCGATCAGCGAAGGGGGCGGCCTTGGTGGTCAGCTTCAACACCTCTGACATGTCCACCATGCCAGTCGCCGATGGGTAGCCACTGGTGACGTCACCGAGGTTGAAGTCATCAGGGAAGTGAGCAAGCCCTAGACTCAACGCCGTGGTGGCCCCGCGCCTAAAAGCCGAGCGCGCCATCCATTCCACGACACAGGGAACCTCCTCCAAATAGCGCCACACTTCAGTCAGTCCCCTAAGTATAACCTCGGTGGGGGACATTCCTTGAAGAACTACCTAGATACACAACGCCGAGGTGGTGGACGCATTCACCACCGCAGTCACACACTGTGAGGCGTTGAAGGTCTGAACCACCGGGTCACTTTGCCCTATCACAGCTGCAACTTCAGACGTCAGTACCACTACAGATTCCCCCACCCGGGGACTCACCGGACATATCAAATAAAAGAGCAGCAACTCACCAAGGAACTTCCTGCAGTTCTCGGTGATGTGCTTCTCTAAGGTAGCATGATCGCTTTGCAGACTAAGGATGATTGAGTCCGCAGCCTTCCGCTGCTCTTCAGCCGCAGCGACTGCGGCCTCGGCCCTATCCTCAGAAGGGATCAAGGCCGCCTTCGCCACCTCCAACTCCTTGACCAGCGAGTCGATACGCCCATTCGCCTGTCCAGCTCGGCAACTGGGACATATCCTTCTCGGGCCTTGGCAATCGTAGCCGGAAGACCATCTGAACAGAACAGAAACAACTGTCAGCACTCTGGAACACCAACAGCTCGTGGTCGAAAAATGAATCAAGCACTCACCGACAGTCTCCTGGAGTCGCCAGTTTGCCTCCTGTGCCACACGCATATCACGCTCTAGATGCTCTTTTGCGGCCTGGCGATCAGCCGACTCCCTCTACAAGCCCTACAAGCAGAATGAAAATTAGCGATTGCAAAAACACAAATTCAGTCTCCAGCCGCTGAAATTCAGTGACTAGACACCCGGGGACTTGCGACTAGAAGAAACTCAGTACCTAGCCGCTAAAATTCAGCGACTAGACACTCGGGGACTGGCGACTAGAAGAAACTCAGTTCCTAGCCGCTAAAATTCAGCGACTAGACACTCGAGGACTGACGACTAGAAGAAACTCAGTGCCTATACGCCGAAATTCAGCGACTAGACACTCGGGGACTGGACGTACCTGAATGGCGGCGCCAAGCATATTGTGAAGTTCTCTAGCATCTGTTGAGGGGACCACAAAGGAGGTATGCCCGCAGCGAGACCCAACGTCCTTGTCAACAATCTCCGGCATCTGTGGAGACTAGTTTTCCGCCGCGCCCGCAAAACCCTTCACCATGAAGCGCGGAAATGTCGCAAAGGCCCTAGCCGGGGCACTAATTGTCGGGGCCGATGGTTCCATCATCGGAGCCCCTTTGGCTGGCTCCGATCAGGTAGCCGTTACCTCCTCGGCACCTGTGGCAGGATCACTCCCCTTGGCGCTATCTCCTGCTGCAGCATCGCCGGAACCTCCCTTCTGCTTCTTTGCTCCTTCCACATGCGCGACGTCTGTTGCAGGCTTCCTCTTTTTGTGGAGGTCGCCTTCCCCTGTGGTGGCGACTGGCGGAATCTTCGCCACTGAAGGGCGACCAATCTTCTTGACGCCGGACCTGCCAAACCTCCAAAGTCAGCTCGGAAATCACACCAAAACAGATCAAGAATTGGAAGGGAGAACTCGAGGCTTACTTGGCGATCGGGAGAACACGCAACCCCGTACTGATGTGGAAGGGCTTGTCTAACTCTGGCCCCAGCTTGCACATGAGACCTCTCTCGAAAACATCCGAAGCTCACGACACTGCATGCTTCTTTGATGATGAAGCCGCGATCGCCGGAATCTCCGGCTCCGAAGACGCGGCCGTTCCCGAAGGTTGCGGCGACTTCGACACCGCAGCCTCAGCTACTTCTTGCTCTGGTGCCATCGAAGTTGTTGGCGCGATCACCGCAAGAGGGACTTCTACCACTGCTTCGGTGCCCTCAGCCTCCAATCCCGCCATCGGAACCGTGCCCTTCGGGATCTTGCGTGATGTCTCGGCCACGTCATCATCAGATTCGTCATCTGACTTGAACACCACCACCGACCTGGGTGGTGACGCCGGCTTCTTCGCTGGCGACTTTGATTTGCACGCGGGCTTCATCGGCGTGGCTGTTCGCCGAGAAGTATGCTCTTGCAAGATTTCATCACCTTCTTCACGCTCTTCGAGACTACGGATCGCCTCGAACTCGTGTTGCTTCTGCATACGAGTCTTGCAGGCCACGAGCACTGGGGGAGGAACCTCTATTTCCTCCTCTTCGTCCTCACAAGATTCTCCCGATGCACCCTCCTCGAACTCGTGGGGAACCTCTTCGTCAAGGGGGGGGGAGCCAGCCTTCCAAAACCTGGAACAACTGAGAATGGACACAAATAAATTTCGGACGATGCGGCTGCAAATCGCACCGCGAGAATTACGACTGAAGATAAATTCAGAGAGAAGGACTTACTGTGGGGGCCTCGTTCTTCACACACACGTATGGAGCGAGCCCGACCGACGTGGTTTTAAATTCCGCATCAGTGATCTTCTTCAGGGCAGCCTTGTAGTCTTCAGCGTCCCATGACTCCTTGCTGGTCCGGGAAGGATCATTCTTCCCGATGTACTCATACATCCAGTGCGGCCGGGCCGCCAATGGAACCAATCGCCGCCAGAGCCAGCAGTTATATAGGTTGATCGAGGACAACCCTTGGCTCTTCAGCTTCTGGATCTGGTCCATCATTTCTGCGATAGCCATCCTTTGATTGTTGGGGAGCCTGTCTATTGCCAGCCGACAGGGTTCGCATCTCTCCGTGATGAATTCCGGCAATGCCACTTCACTGGAGGGAGTGGACTCCTTCACGTAGAACCAGCTCCTCTTCCACTCGCTCGCGGCCTTCTTCGGCAGCATAAGCTTGACGAAGTTAGCCTTTGGCTTCAGCTGAAAGGTGACGCCTCCGGCCGCCAAGATCAGGCCACCGGACCCTTCGCATCCGATACGGCCGTGGAAAAGCTCCAGCCATAGTGGGAAGTATGGCCTGCAGCCAAGGTAACACTCGCAGAAGGCGACGAAGATCGCCAGCTTCTCGATGCTATGCAGGCCGAGATCTGACGGCTTGATCACATAATATGCTCAAAATTGCCGGAAGAATAGCGAGGTAGGGAACCGCAAGCCCCTCTCCAAATGGCTTGGGAAGTAGATGAACTTGCCGGCGTGCGGCTTCGGCTCGATCTCGGAAGACATGGGGATCCGCCAATTCCCCTTGCGGAGGACTCTGGCATCCTTGAAAGGACCTAAGCTGCGCCGTGGTGCACTCAGATTTCCCCCATGAGCCTTTCGGAGGCGCCATCAAGAAGGAAGCCAGGTCGCTTGGTCTGGAGAGTTTGGATCAAGGAAAGACAGAAGAAATGGATGCGCGAGAATGAAGAATGTGGGGAAGACTGATCTGTCACTCCCCTTATAAGGGGATACTACCCGCCAATCTCGGGGTAGCCATTACCCACGGTAATTGCGCCGAAGTTACCATTGGACTATCCAACGGATAGTTTGACCAAGTTGACGGTCCAACTCCTTCACTCGACATGCTTGCAACTGGCCCCTGTCCACTCGCCGAAGCAGTGACTTGACAGCGGTTGCATTCGCCGAAACAGCGACTAGAAACCTAGGGAAAATTTCCTTGGTTTTGGTGAAGTCCATCGCCGATTCGACTAGGTGTTCAAATTGGACTCGCCTACTCCGACAACCAAATGAACAACTGCGTCTGAATGAACGATGGCCTCGGGGACTACTGATGTGGATATGCCGAATGCGGTATGCCCAGCAGGACGTTCCGATCAGGCCAAAGGCCTCGCGAGTGGGCCTGCAGGATGGCGACTGGAATGCGCCTGAAGAGAAGGCCTGGCGACTGGAGACTGGAGGCCCAAAAGCGTACTGGAAGCCCAGTGGGATTAGGTCAAACCCTCTGAATCCATATCTTGTTCGGTTGTAAACTGTAAACCCTAGCAAGGTGCCTCCTATATAAACCTCCCGAGGGTACTTTGAGGACTTACGTTCCATCATACACCCCTTCGAGCGACTCGCTGCTTAGACGCCGAGCTCGCCGCCCTTGTAACTCGCTCTCCATCAATCTAATCTACAGGAGTAGGTCTTTACACTCCAGGGGGGGGGGGCGAACCTAGGTAAACCCATGTGGATCCGCCCCCATAGCGCATCGCAGATGGCCGCCAGCTCTCGCCCCTGATTCTACCAATCGCTGCCTATTACAGCGACTGCCGTGGCCATTTCCACGACAAGTAATGTCATGGGCAACCACAACCTTGCCGAAACCCACTACCTTAGACTTTGACTTGTCGGCATATGTCATGGATATTTGATCAACATTTGGTCTCAAATCCTTGACACTAGATGCACTTATGGTCATATGGCTTGTCCATCCACTATGAAGCACCCATTTTGATCCATCGGAAGCATAGGTCTACAAAATATCAAACTAGTTTTAGGTACCCATTTTTCAATGGGTCCTCTTTTGTTAGCAACAAGGGTCTTCGGAACCCAAATAGACCAAGCAATATAACCATCAAATGGGCCAACATATTGTGCATACACATAACCATAATAATGACGCATTAAAAAATAGTGAAGGTTAGCACTTCCCAAAAAGTCATCATGAGACATAGTTTTATCACTCGTGGTCTTACTACCCACACTGGCCTTGTTCTTTTCTTGTGCGGGCTTGGCCTTCTTCTTGGCTTTAGAGACAAAGCCAATGCCTCCTTTCTCACCATTTGGCCTCTGCTTACTCAAGAGATCATCATTTGACTTGTTTCCTTTGGGGAAGGTGTCCTTAGCTAGCTCCCCCTTCAACCTAGCATTTTCTTCAAGTATATTTGTACAACTAGAAGGAATGAAAGTACTAGGTGAAGAAATATTGGTCAATTGAGTTTGAAGCTTTTCACGAGACTTTGTGAGTAATAAGAGTTCACTCTCCAAGGCCTTGTGAGCCTTGTCAAGCATCCTAAAGTCCTCGACAAGTTTTTCATGAACAAAACCAAACTCAATCTTGTCCTTTTTAGCCTTTTTATATTTAACAATAGCATGGTCACGTTCCTTGATGAGTTTATTAATAATTAGGTCATTTGCTTCATTAATCCCTTCAAGTTTAGTTTAAAGAGACATCCTAGTTTCTTGTTCTTCTTCTAGAGCATTATTTAGAGCTTCTACCTCAATCATGTGCTCTCTTCCTAATTTACATCTCTCATCAAGAAGCTCTTGTGTGTGTGGAAGTTGATTTAAGA
Organism: Avena sativa; assembly: GCA_916181665.1. Lineage (NCBI taxonomy): Eukaryota > Viridiplantae > Streptophyta > Magnoliopsida > Poales > Poaceae > Avena > Avena sativa. Next base: position 360,683,334 of record OV702291.1, on the reverse strand, counting down.
GGTCCACTAAATGTTACTTGTGCTTCCCTTGCAAGTTAGTCATAAACACATCAAAAGAAACTAATTCCTTCTTACCTCAAGAGATAACTCATCATCAAATTCATCATCAACTAAGGAGGTGGGGTGTGACGATGATAATACCTCCGTTCCTCTTGCCATAAGGCAAGTGACGTTCTTTTTGGATATATTCTCATTTGGAGAGTTGAAGAGTGAGAAGGTAGGTGTAGAAGTAGTTGCAAGGGCAGCCACACCACTTCTCATGCTAGTGGCACGACAGATGCCATGGATAGGCTAAAGATGGGGCCAATGAGCACTAGAGGAATCCATGGAGGGATAGTGTGGTGATTCCACACATAGATGTTTGTATTTTCACTCTATCAATGGTGGATTACAAGGGTTCCTTGAGCTGTTTGTGAGAAGGAGACTAGTTCTCTTACCCCCCTACTATGATGCTCTAGAGTTCTTCCTAGACAGAATGATCGATACCCTTCTAAGGAGGCCCTGGTCCTCCTTATATAGCGAAACCAGGTTACAAAGTTAGGGCATAGGTGGAGGAATATTCCCTGAATATGCCCTTTGGTTAAAGCTAGATGCCTCTCTATTCACTTTAAACGGCTAGTCCGGACTATGGACGTAATCCTATGTGAGTTGCTTCGCTTTTGGTGTCACCCGACATTGGTAACATCAGCCGACACTGGCTACGTCACCTTTGTCGGCCACGCCCCGCTGGTCCTTCCCTCTGCTCGCTTCGCTCATGCTATAGTGGACAGATGCTACCTTTTGACCAGCGGGAGATTTCTTCCTTCTCTTGGAAGCCATGTGGTAGCCAGGCTAATGCTTGGCTAACCCAACTACGAGGGTACCTGCATATATGCCAAATCAAGTATAGCCGACATATATTTAATGTCAGCCGGGTTAGTGTTAGGTGAATACCCGCCAGGCCGGGTTACCCCGTAAGTCGGCCTGCCTTGAGCAGACCTGGCCAGCACTTGCTTTGACCGTGCCGTACCTCTGCTAACTCGGCCTTTCTACCCGGCGTGACCCTACCCGGGGGTATCCCCCAAACATTAGTCCCCGAAGCTGGTGCGGTCTTATTAACTTCAGCTGATAAGGCCACAACAGGTTCCAACTATCAAGATCAGCACTTTCTTTGCCGAGTTATTCCATAACCCGGTCACTTTGGTTTGACATTCCCTTGACCAAATCCGAGTTACTCCTTGTTGGTCGGGTCATTGTCCATGTAACCGGGTTACCTTTCCTTCTCTCATATGCTTCCCCACGTCCTACTAGGAGGGTAATCATCACTTTGCCTCATTTTAAGGGTCGTGCCAGTTTACTGTGCCGGTTAATGTATTGATTGTCAGGAATAACGGTTGCACGCGTCTCGTTGTGGTAGCCCCTCGTTAACTGTATCATAACATTGCATCGTGGGATCCCCTGCTCCTTGTGGCCCGCTGATTGGCTGGTTTGGACAATACACGGCCACACCATGCGATTGTGCCGCAGCGTCCGATCCCACTACGTGCCTCTGAGGTGCGGTTAAATAGGGGACATGGGCGGCTATTGGGGAAGTTCCCCCACTTTGCACACGCCCCTGCCCTTTGCCCCCTTGTTTTCCATAGCGACGCTGCCGCGGTCGCTGCTTCTGCTTTAGCATTGCACCGCGGCTGTCGTGCCTTGCCGTTGCTTCGCAGCCATGCCACCGCTTCTGAACAAGCTTTTCGCCACGGGGCCCTGCAGCTCCAAGTTTCCCACCACCAGCTATTCCTTCTCAGTTTACTTCCTCGAGGACCTTGATCTAGCCATGACTAAAGAGGAGGCCTCCATTGTTGCTGAGGAGGAGGAGGAAGAGGCTCATGAGTGCAGTGCCTAGGCGGGCACGTTCATCTGCCAGGATGACATTGACTGGTTGTATGTGACCCGCCGCATCCCTGCGGGCGTCACCTGCCGCCTCGCTGCCCAGGAGATAGCACCCTCTCCAAATCCCGACGAGTTCGTCGTCTTTCTCTCCCACTTCCAGCGCGGCTTCGGCCTCCCAGTGAGTGATTTCTTCCATTATTTCATTACCACTTATCGTCTTCAGCCTCACCACCTTCCTGCGAATGCAATCACATCCCTTTCCTCTTTTGCCTCCGGCATAGAGGGATATGTCGGCCTCTGGCCTACCAAAGAACTTTGGATCAAGTTCTTTGGTCTTAAGAAAAACGTTGTCCCTGATCCTCATCTCGCCCCTGCCGACAAGCATCTGACCTAGTGCGGTGGAACCTCAATCTCTCCCTGCAAGAACTCCTCCTTTCCGCGGGTTACCGCCCTTGAATCTTGCAAAGGCTGGGCCTGGACCTTCTTCTACGTCAGGAACAATTTGGATGAAGACCTGACCCGACTACTACCCTTCAAGATGGGTGTCCCGGACACCTCCTTGTGGGAGAAGATCCCGAAGTGACCTACTAAACTGGCGAACCAGGTAGATCGCCAGATCAAGGAGCTTGTCGGGCTGCAGCTGTGTAGCGAGGACATTATGATCACTTTTGTTCGCAGCCGGGTCTCCCCCTTCAGAAGCGCTCCCATAAGATCTGCCATTTGAGCGGCCCCCTTGACCCCAACCGGACCTCCTTCTTCGAGCTTAACAACTCCGAGGTGTCCCGCCGGGTTAAGGACATTTTCAAGATTGAGAAGAAGTTCTCCGAGGTGTGGAAGTGGGGGCTTGCACCCTTCTCCCAAGCCATCCTGCCACCTAAGGTTTATTCTTTCCTTGGCATCCTTTCTGAGTCTTGCGGTATGTCAGATAGCATCCTAACTTAAACATTTAGTAATTTTTCTCTCAATTGTTTCTCCAGCAGATAATTGAGGATGGCAAGGAGCCGACTCTCAAATGGGGGACGGACCGCGTAGAACCGGACGCAGAGGAGCCTGACTCAGAGAGGTTCTTGCCTACTCCAGACAGTACCAAGCAAACCTCTAGTAAGGCCTCTTATTTAAGGGATTGGTCGGATGACGATGACTCCGATGTTGAGGTTATGGAGATACTTGATCTGGTGCCCATCTCTTACGCATTCCCGGTTACCTCCGAATCTTTAGCTAAACCGGCCGGTCAGGTCCACGAGGTTCCCCCTCTTGCTATGGATGATCTGGCTCCTGCCCCTTCCCAGAAGCGTCCGACAAGCTCGGCCACAGCTTCGAGGTGCCTCCGCCCAGGAAGAGGCAGAAGAAATCTGGGGTCAAGGGTCCAGTGAAGCCTGTGACCAAGAGCACCGTCCGAAGAGCGCCCAAACCTCGGGATCCCCCAACCTTGGATGAGTTAGTCACTTCTCTTTCCCTGCTCATTTCTGGGTCTTGTTTCTTTTGCTTTTGCCTTTTACTTGTCTTTCTTTCTCCCTTTGATTTGTTATTCTATCTTTCTGTAGTGCTCCTAGGGTCATTCTCAGAGTGGCCCTAGCATCTCCTCTCCAATCCGGAACGGCCCATCTTCCCCCCACAACGACGATGTTCGTCCGCTGAGTCCTATCCAAGAGGATTCCGCGGCAGCGTCGGATCAGGGCCCACCTCGCCATGAGGAGGGCAACACCGATGCGGGGGCAGTGGAGCTACCGAGGATGTGGCGATGCCGAATCCCCCCAGAGTTTCTGCTCTGCCACAACCATCAACCTCTGAGGTGCTAGCTTCATCGGCACTGCCCCAGATAGTTTCTCCCTCTGTTCCAGTTTCTCCTGTATCATTAGTACCAGCACCAGCAGCATCAACAGTACCAACACCAGCAGCACCAGCCACACCAGTACCAGCACCAGCAGTACCAGCAGCACCAGCACCAGCACCAGCAGCACCAACATCAGCAACAACAACAGCCACGGCAGAGCCACCTTCCATGAAGAAGTCTCCAGCTGCTGCCTCCGGATCAACAGTGTCTATCAAAGACATATTTCAGCCGGCCTCTCAAGCCCAATCTGGAGTGACAGCCTCGTCTCTTCTGCAGCGGCCAAAATCATCCGGGAAAAGCAAGAAGGTCGCCGAGCCAGCCAAGGATTCATCCTTCGGCCCTTCTACTGCCGAATCAGAGAGTAGTAAGCAACTGACCTTGCATACTAGTCTAGCTACTGCTCAGTCAGCGAGGCAGGAGGCCCATGCCAGGGGCTTGGTGACGAGCCAGTCGCCCAACGGGGAGAGTTATAGCCCGGGCGCTGATTGGGTACGTCAATAACTGGAATGTCGCCGAGTTTATTAACCCGTAGGACGATCTGTCGGAGAAGTTTGGCCCGACGGAGTTCAACGCTCAAATGAACTCCACTACAAAGGCGGTCTCCTTTGCTGGCTGGGTGATGGAGGTAAGCCCTTTTCTGTTATGCCTTTTATATACGCAAACACTTATAGATATACCCACTAGTCCTCGAGCATTCGAGGGAGTAATTTATTACTCATTCGGATGCTCTTAGAGAATTAGCGTAAGTCCTTAGTATTTTCAAATATCCACACACCTAGAGACGGGTTAAGTCCTACTTGGCCCGGATCTTATATACTTCAAATATCCACACACCTAGAGCCCGGTTAAGTTCCACTTAGCCCGGATCTTGTAGATTTCGAATACCACACACCTAGAGCCGGGTTAAATTCCGCTTGACCCGGATGTTATATACCTCGAATATCCACACACCTAGAGCCGAGTAAAGTCCCACTTGGCCCAGATCTTGTAGACTTCGAATATCCACACACCTAGAGCCGGGTTAAGTTCCGTTTGGCCTGGATCTTGCAGACTTCGAATATCCTTCTTCCTATTTGTGAACTAACCTTGGCTTGTTTCAGATCACCACAAACCGTCGAACTGCTGAGTTCTAACGCCGTCTGGACTCATACAAGGATCTTCGCGCCAGATACGGCAAGATGTTGCTGGATCACCAAAAGAAGGGTAAAATCCTTTTCTTAAGACTTGTTCATTTCCGTTCGCTCGTGTTATTTGCTATCCGTATTAACTTATTATCTGGATTATATAGCCGAGGCTGAGGCTGAAAATGTCATTATGCGCAAGAATTTGGCTGAGATCCAAGGTAACTCATCTTGTTCACTTAGCCCCTGTATACTCTTTCCTTGACTCAGCAGATATTTATACCTCGGCTCTGCCGGGTCAACCCACTATTGCAGTTACACTTCAAGATAGCATGCCCATCCCTGACATGATGCTTCACTTTCTCGAGCAAACAGGGAAGCACCAGGCCGAGCTGAAGAAAAAGGATGATGAGATTGCCCAACTATGCCTCAAGGACACTGAGATTACTTAGCTAAATGCCGAAATCCAGAAGCTCAAGGATCTGCATAAATCCGAGCTGGACAAGGCTGGCTAGGAGTTCTCTGAGGAGAAAGAGCGCCTGAGGACCCAGATCTCCAAGGACAATGACTTGCTGCAAGAAGCCGACATAAAACTTAAGTCGGTGACCTCCGAATATGAGAAGCTCCAGGCCAGAAATGCAGATGAGCATAACAAGCTGACTCGGATTCTCAGCCACATTGCTCGTGAGTTCTTTTCCTTCTTACAATGTTTATTTCTCCGAGTCATGTGCTTTTACTCATAGATACTTTCAGTTGCGCTCATAGGCAAGTTCCCAGAAAGTGAACCTCTTGCTTCTGCTGTCGTGGCTATGTCTCACCTGCAGCGGGGTATCCCAACCGCCCTACCACCGGGTCAATTCCTCATGACATGGAGGATTTGCTGGTGAGCCTCGCTGACCGTATTGAAGTTATGAAGAACTATGGCGCAGACATTATGCCGGCAGCAGTTCGGATGCTCAATGCTCTATGGCCCACTGAGCCCACTCCCAAAGGAAGCACTACTTTTCTAGCGAAACTGATGGAGTGTGAGACCAGGTGCACCTATGGCGGGAATCTGCTGCACGAGCCAGAGTAGATACGGTGTTGAACTTCATTCTCTCTTGGTATGAAGAGCTGGACCTAGGGTTGCTTGATCGTCTGCGCACCGGATCTAAATGGTCCAATGATCCGGAGTGCATCGCTCAACACAAAGCATGTGCCAATAAGCTTATCCAATATGCCTTCTGCCATAGCTGGAATGAGGGTCCGAGCTACCTCGACACAGTTGATGATGGCTATGTCTATGATGGTGCTGAGGGTGAAGAGGAAGCTTTCGAGCTTGGCAACGATACCGAAGACCCGGAGGATGAGGAGGTTCACCCCGAAAATGAGGCCAAGACTAGTGCCTCACCAACTGACACTAAAGTACCTCCTCCCTCAACCAATGATCAGGCTCCACCTACTGCTCCATGAACTATAAACACTTAATGATTTTCGTCAGATCCCCGGTATGCTGGGTGCAATTGTATCTATGCACAATGGTTTGTTTTGCTACAATTAGTTATGGTTTGGTACTATCAGTTATGTTTTGCTACTAAGTTCTTAATGCCGAATTAACTTGGGTGAAGTCCCCGTGTTTCCTTTTCTTGTTCCTCCAATTTTATGACTCGGCTCGCGTATACCTTGATTCAGCTTTTGACTTACGAGTCCGAGGTTCAAAAAATTGAATTAACAATACTTTGAAACTTTGAGATTAGCTCAAAAGTAATCCGATGCAAGATAGGTAAAGTAAATACAGGGTTAGTCGGAATAATAAATGCCGGTTCGATTATTTTCCTTTCCTTAGTCATTTTTCATGTTCATTGCAATTCCAAACTTGTTCTCTTGCTTGCCATGAAGCCAATTCTTGTTGGACAACAGCAAAGTCGAAGAGTTAGGTTTTTGGTGCTTACACACTACTAATCCGGCTAAAGTATAAGCAATTTAAGCCAGCCGGCATATATAAAAAATAAACATGGGAAAGACAATTATTAAGGCAGTCCTCGAGTTTCTGCTAGGGGTGCTAAAGTTTAATTGATGTGCCCATTGCCGACATACATATCGACACATGAGTAATTCGGATACACCCACCTCTTTGCTAGGTGTAAAATGGACGAAGTAGAGCTACATTCCATGGACGCTTAGATTCATCTCCGAACCTGTCCGCCTTGTTCTTCTCCTGTGGTTGTGCATTGATAAGATAGTAGGAATCATTGTGCAAAGATTTGCTTACAATGAAAGGTCCTTCCCATGGAGGGGATAGCTTATGCATGCCAGCAGTGTGTTGCACTAGCCGAAGTACAAGGTCACCTTCCCGGAAAACACGGGGGTTTACTTTCCGGCTATGATAGCATCAGAGATTTTGCTGATATATGGCGGATCTGGACAAGGCTAGTTCTCTCGCTTCTTCCAGCAGACCAACATTGTTTTTCCGAGCTTCATGCACTTCGGCTTCTGTTTATTGGGTGAGTCTTGGCGAATCATGCTCTATGTCAGCTGGTAGTACAGCTTCTGCCCCATATACTAGAAAAAATGGCGTATAGCCTGTTGATCGATTCAGAGTTGTTCTTAAACTCCACAGTACCGCTGGTAGTTCTTCTATCTAGCACCCCACTGATCTTTGCAACGGCTCAATGAGCCGGGGTTTTATCTCGGACAATACTAGTCCATTGGATCTTTCCACTTGTCCGATCAATGCGGGGTGGGCTACAGAGGCAATATCTAGCCGGATCTTCTTTTCTCGGTAGAACCTTGCGAATGCTCCTTCAGCAAAATTTGTTCCATTATCAGTTATGATACTGTGGGGATAGCCATATCTCAAGATTATATATTTGAGGAATATTACTGCTGTTTCCCCATCACATTTCCTGATTGGCTTAACTTCAGTCCATTTGGTAAATTTGTCCACCATAACTAAGATGTGGGTCATACCTCCCCTTGCCGGCTTAAATGGTCCGACCATATCCATGCACCACACACAAATGGCCAGGTAATTGGGATAGTCTTGAGTTCCGACATTGGCATATGGGTTTTTGTGGCATATCTTTGACAGCCATTGCATTTCCTCACCAGATCCTCTGCTTGTTCCAGGGCACTTGGCCAATAAAATCCATGTCGGAAAGCTTTTGCCACTAATGCTCTGGAGGATGCATGATGACCACATTATCCTTGATGGATATCTCGGAGTATGTCAATGCCTTCTTCCGGGTCCACGCATCACTGCAGCATAGTGGTTACACTTCTTTTGTATAGCCCGGCATTGATAATAGTGTATGCCTTTGCTCTTATTTGGACTTGCTTTGCTAGTATCGGCTTCGCCCATGTAGGTATAGCTCGGATGGGGAAAATGTCCTCATCCACTTCCATTGCATCTACCGACATAACTTCATCCATACTAAGCTGAACCGTCCCTGGGTTACACGATGCAGTCCCTGGGTTTGCTGAGGTGCTTCCCCAGTCTAGTTCCATAGGAGTAGGTTCTGATCGGAGATGGCCGGGATATAAATTGATTCAGATTCTGGTGATGGTGTGATGGATGGTTTTCTCAAGTCTTCCAATGAAATGCCTGGTGGGATTGGCTGCCAAGATGACCCTAAATTGGATAATACATCAGCTGCCTCATTTTCAATCCGGGGTACGTGATGAAATTCACACCCCTCGAAGAAACCACTTATCTTCTGGACATAAAATCTGTAAAGTGCCATTTTGCATCCAAAGCATCCCAGTTGCCAGACACTTGCTGTACCACCAAATCCAAATCACCAAAACATAGTATCCGACATATGCCTACCTCCTTTGCTACCTTAAGTCCATGCACAAGTGCTTCATACTCGGCGACATTGTTTGATGCGCTAAAATGGATCTGGAGGACGTATTTCAACTAGTCCTTCTTGGGCGAGGTAAGAACTACTCCGGCCCCTAGTCCTTACTTTAGCTTTGATCCGTCAAAGTGCATTCACTAGTAATTTGAGTCCGGTAGAGGTGGCTCGTACTGCATCTTGGCCCAATCCACAAAGAAATCCGCCACAACTTGTGATTTGATTGCATCTCTTCTATCAAACTGTGGTGCGTATGGGGCTAACTCAATTGGCCATTTTGCAATTCGGCCGCTACCATCTTTATTTCCCACAATTTCGGATATGGGTGCTTCACACACCACCTTGATGGGCTGCTCCTAAAAGTAGTGTTTGAGTTTCTTAGCCGACATATACACACCATACGCCATCTTCTGATAGTGAGGGTAATTCTGTTTTGAAGCCAACAATACCTCACTGAAATAATACACTGGCCTTTGCACCGACTTTCCTTCCTCATCGCGTTCCACTACTATTACCGCACTTATGACTCAGTTGGTTGTGGCTATATAGAGCAACATCGGCTCCTTGGGTAATGGCACATCTAGTATTGGTGTAGAGGGCATCATATTTTTTAACTCCCTGAATGCTCTATCAGCTTGCGGTGTCATGTAAATTTATTTACCTTTTTCATTAACTGGTAGAGGGGCAATGACTTCTCTCCCAGCCAACTTACAAACCGGCTTAACGATGCCAATCAACCAGTGAACTTCTGCACATCGTTAAGGCATTTGGTAATTCCATTTTCTCTATGGCTCGGATTTTTGTGGGATTGGTTTCGATACCTTGGTTGGATACAAGGAAATCGATTAACTTCCCTGCCGGCACACCAAAGGTACATTTTTTCGGGTTAAGCTTCATGCGGAACCTCGTTAGGTTCATGAACGTTTGCCGGATATCCTCAAGGAGCGTTTTGCTTTCCTTGGTTTTTATCACCACATCATCCACATAAACTTGCACATTCCGACCTATTTGGTCATGTAAACATTTTTGCATGCATCGTTGGTTCATTGTTCTTGCATTACGTAATCCGAACGGCATAGTATGATAGCAATAATCCCCATACGGGGTGATAAACGTAGTCTTTATTTGATCATCCGGATTCAGGGGTATCTGGTGGAAACCAGAGTATGCATCTATGAATGACAACAACTCACACACAGCAGTTGAATCTATGACTTGATCTATCCTTGGCAGCGGGAATGGATCTTTTGAAGACGCCTTATTCAGGTCCGTTTAATCGATACACATGCGCCATACCACTGCCACATTCAGATCATCCTTCTTCTTTTCTATGAGCACCGGATTAGAGAGCCAATCTAGGTAAAGTACTTCTATGATAAATCCGGCTGCAAGGAGCCAAGCTATCTCATCTCCAATGGCTTTCCTCCTTTCTTCGGTGAAGCGGCAGAGAGGTTGCTTCACCGGCTTTGCCCCGGGTCTTACGTTCAAAGAGTGCTCGGCCAACTCCCTCGGCACACATTGCAGGTCCTATAGACCAAGCAAAGATATCCCAATTCTCATGGAGGAAGTTGGCAAGCTCCCTTTCCTATTTGTTGCTTAACCCGGCACCAATAGTTATGGTGCGCTCCAGAAACTGATCATCAACAGGCACTTTCTTTGTATCTTTCGTTGCTTGAAATGAGACACTCCCATGCGGGTTACTCAGAACCAGCATATGCTGCTGCGTGGACTGAGCCAGTGCAGCCACTTCCATAATTCTCCTCTTCTCCTGAGCGATCACGAGCGATTCGGCCAGGTTAGATCTGGAGGATGCACATTCGATGGAATGCCTGAAGTCCTCGGCTATAGTAATCACCCCTTGGTCCGGGTAATTTCATCTTCAAGTAACTAACATGAGTACTTGCCATAAATCTGCTTAGAGCAGGCCTGCCGAGTAACGCATGATATGTGCTCTCCAAGTTCACCACCTCAAACTCCAAGTTCTCAGTCCGGCAATTGTCCCTTGTACCAAACAACACATTAACCCGGACCTTACCAATTGGCTCACAGGAAATACCTAACACAATGCCATCGAACATGGTCCTTGTTGCCTGGAGCATGTTCTCCGATATCCCCAACTTGTGCATGGTATCCTTGTACATGATGTTGATGCTACTGCCATTGTCTATCAGCACCTCGTAGAAACTTACATTGATATTCAGCCCTATGAACATCGAATCCAGTACCAGTGCATAGGTCCCTGGACTTGGCATAAGCTTTGGGTGATCCTTGATACTCCAAACAATCTCCTGATCTAACCAAGGCATATACCTCACCACGGCTAGCATTACTGCATTCACCTCCATATGGCGGCGCTGCAGACTCTTCCTATCAGTCTCTTCTGTGGTAAACACACAGTAACTTTGATGATGCCCTCTGTACTCGTTTATTCCCTCATTGCCGTGATACCCTTGGTCTTGTTGCTGTTGGTTACTCACTTGATGCACATCATCCCTCCTTTCCTGACTCTCATATCTCGGTGGAGGTGGAGGCAACATTAGCTTCTATCCATTCCACTAGTGAGCAGTTGCTGCTGAGGTGCTTCATTCTGAGGTCCATCATGCCGAGGTGCATCGTGCCGAGGTGCCTGAGCATTCCCTGAACTACCTTGTCCTAACTTCCTCATCCATTCACATTGCCGAGTCTTATGGTTCGCCGGACTATTTGGACTTGGCGTATGAAACTTGCATGGCTGATCCAGCATAGAATCGAATGTGTACCTCAGATGGTCCTTTCTTTCTTGCCACTGTTTCTTCTGTTCTGCGGTCCAAGGTTTCTTGCCCTCACTCTTTTGCTGCCACTATTGCCCTCCAGTTTTCTGGCGCTGGCTTGCACTGGCATTGGGCTGATCTCGGTCCATAGCGGCCACTTGCTGCGAGCTATACCGGTAATCCGGACGATCATCCCTTATTTTACCTCGGAAATCATTCCTCCTGGATGACCCGAAACCATCTCTATTGTAGTACTCCTCGTTGGACTCGCTTGACATTAACCGGGGTTGCGTTGGGTCTCCCAAGGCATACGAATCTGCGATACAGATCATCTCAGCTAGGGTGGTTGGCATATATTGCTGTAACCTCTGCCACAACGTACTCCCATACCTAAATCCTTGGGCGAGCCACGTTATAGCTTGTGATTCAATTACCCCTTCACATGAATTGCACATGTTGCACCACCGAGTCAAAAAATCTTGGTCTGGCTCATTTGGTCTTTGCCTGCATAGTGCCAAAGTCTGTGGCCTATTTGGTCTCTTGTAGGTCCTTGAGAAGTTGCTGAAAAATAGTTCCTCAAAATCCAGCCAATAGTTGATGCTTCCCGGTGGCAAGTTGTTCAGCCAAACCCTTGCAGGTCCTTCCAACATCTGGGGCGCATATCTCACTGCCCATCTCAAATTTCCTGTTCTGATTTTAACTGTTGTTGCATAGTCAATGAGCCAGTCCTCTGGCTTGGTGCTGCCATCATAGGTCTTTGTTTCTCTAGCCAGCTGAAAGTTCGGTACTGGTGATTCTCATGATCCGAGGTCCAAAGCATGTCGGACCTGGAGGTCCCTACACCTCGATCATCTCCGATCTATAAAGTCAGACCATCTCCAGCCTTGTGTCATCCGGCTGCAGGTTCCTGCTTCCCAATCTTGATCCAATCACATGTGCTCTGGTCTTGGAAATCCAGCATCTACCATTGCCGAGTAACCATCATTGTATCTGTCATGATCCAGACGAGCGTTTTGCAATTTTATTGCTTGGCCTGCACTTCTCTCCTGCCGAGGTGCGTACTGCTTCTGATGTTGTCAGGGTGCATTTTGCCTAGTTTCAGCCGGATTACGCTGTTCGGCATTGCCCTTGACAACATTCCTCTGACTGGCATTGCCTTTATCGCGGTTACCCCGGCCAGATTCACCACGGCTGGCACTGTGGTGATCTTCCTCAACTTGCACTACTTTTTCTTTCCCAGCTCTCACCGGATCATAGGGGACCATCTGTTTATCTCTTCTTCCTGAGGTTAACACCTCCTCTCTCCTTGGTCCGTGACTCGGGGGTGACGCTGCTCCTGCAGACTTGGCTGGGTTATTTCTTGCCAAATGAACCACATGAGATGCTCCGGGCTATGCCGGTTTTGTCCTGTTTATTTCCTTGTTCTGCTGACATGTCACCCTCAACAGGTGGTTAAATCTTTCATGTTGCCTCTCTCGGGCTTCTTCGGTTAAACCTTCTAACTCGGAGGCGGCTGCATTGGCAGCCATGAGGGTCTTAGCCGGAGTACTATATCTCTCTAGTATGGCAGTTACTATCATATCCGTCTGACCCAGCCTAGGCACATACTCCCTGTCAATCTCAGTAATCAGGTTTCTACCTCGGATTTTCAGTCCATCTATGCGGTTTGCCTTTGCATACTCCCGCAGAGTGATATTCAGTGACTGTTGCAACTCAGCTACTTTTTTCGCACCAGCTAGCATATTTTGCCTAGTTTCCTCTAACTCGGCATGTGCCTGAGCCGGACCCACTACTAGCACTATAGGTGTTGCTAAGTTATCTATTGCCTGCTACAATACATTCTATGGCCTCTCTAGTGGAGGAAACCTAGACCTTGCCTTCTTTGGCGTTGCCTCCGGCTCTGGCGCCGGATCCTTGCTCACTCCTATGTCTGGCGCTGTCATCATGACCTCAATGCAGCTTGCGGGGCGAGTGATACGCATGCTGTGAACTGCGCTAAGAGGTGGTTCGCATCCTTCGACAATGTTCCGCGGATGTATGCAGGACTCCTCGATGCCGACGTAGATCTTGTGCGTGCCGAGCTTGATGAAGAGACCATTGCGCTGAATGTACCCGGAGACGATACGCTCGCCGGTGCCAAAGATGTTTCTCGTCCAGATTTTTACTCCTGCTAGCGCCGCTAGCCCCACGGTGGGCGCCAACTGTCGTGGTGGTGGCACGACAGATGCCATGGATAGGCTAAAGATGGGGCCAATGAGCACTAGAGGAATCCAGCGAGGGATAGTGTGGTGATTCCACACACAGATGTTTGTATTTTCATTCTATCAATGGTGGATTACAAGAGCTCCTTCTGCTTTTTGTGAGAAGGAGACTAGTTCTCTTGCCCCCCACTATGATGCTCCAGAGTTCTTCCTAGATAGAATGATCGATCCCCTTCTAATGAGGCCCTGGTCCTCCTTATATAGGGGAAACCAGGTTACAAAGTTAGGGCATACATGGCGGCATATTCCCCGAATATGCCCTTTGGTTAAAGCTAGATGCCTCTCTATTCACTTTAAACGGCTAGTCCAGACTATGGACGTAATCCTCTGTGAGCTGCTTCGCTTTTAGTGTCACCTGACATTGGTAATGTCACCCGACACTGGCTACATCACCTTTGACAGCCATGCCCCATTGGTCCTTCCCTCAGCTCGCTTCGCTCACGCTATAGTGGACAGAGGCCACCTTTTGACCAGTGGGATATTCCTTCCTTCTCTTGGAAGCTATGTGGTAGCCTAGCTAACGCTTGGCTAACCCGACTACGAGGGTACCTCCATATATGCCAAATCAAGTATAGCCGACATATATTTAATGTCGGCCGGGTTATTGTTAGGTCAATACCCGCCAGGCCGGGTCACCCCGTAAGTTGGCCTGCCTTGAGACCCGACCAACACTTACATTGACCATGCCGTACCTCGACTAACTCGGCCTTTATACCCTGGCGTGACCCTACTCGGGGGTATCCCCCCAACACCACTTGATGTTTCCTCTTCTTCATCTTCATCTTCATCTTCATCATCATCATTGTCGGAGGAGAATTCTTCATGTGTTATCAAGACAATTTCACCCGACTTCTTGTTGGTGGGATTCCTCTTGATGAAGGGTTTCTTGAAAGGAGCTCTGGAGGTTTTCTTCAACACAAGTTTACCCCCATGATCTTCTCTTTTCTCATAGGGACACCCGGCAAAAAAGTGATAGAGGTCACCACAATTGAAGCACGTTCTCAATTTAGACCCATTGTCTCTTCTCCCATTGGGGTTGCTTCTTCCTTGCGTCTCCATCTTGGCCTTGGCGGGGTCTTTCCAAAATTTTCTTGCATAGAAGGCCATGTATTCACCATGAGCAACCTTGACATCTTCGGGGTGGCTCATTGAAAGTGCATCATCACTCCCTTCTTCTTAATCATACTCCACAAATTTGGCCCTCAAGGCAAGATTGACACCACTACTCATTCCAATAGCATGAGCACAGGAATCTTTGGCATTCTTGGAAGCAACCTTGAAAGCGGCCATATCTTGCATAACTTCATTGGAGGTCATGAGATGGTAGTTGTGTCTTCCTTGGAGACTCTTCAAGTCAGTGGGCTCGAAGGGCATAAATGCACTCACATACTTCCTCTTGATCCAAGCATCATCAATGTGAGAGGCACAAACATTCCTGAAGGTGGTGGCTATGGATTTGAGTCTTCGATACATGTCTTCATGATCCTCACCATCCTTCATAACAAAACCTTCAGCCTCATTGCTTAAGGCATCATACCTATTTCTTCTCATGCTCTCATTGCCAACAAACAAGTCAATGAGAGCATCCCAAGCTTCCTTGGCAGTATTGTAGTGCTCTATGTGGGGAAAATCCCTTGGCCCCACTCCAAGTTGGATCATGTGCAAGGTTGTCGCATTGAGTTGGCTATTGACCACTTCTCTTCTAGTCAAGTTGGTTGGATCCTTAATTTTGAGTCCTTCTTCAATAATGTTCCACAAGTCAATGCAAGAGCTGCGCACATGAGATTTCATTAAAACTTGCCATTGAGAAAAAGTATGTGCAGCTAACTTAGGTGGGTCACCTCTATTATTTATATGGGGATGAGGGATTGGAGGGTCAGGAGAGTACCATCCGGGAACCGCATGGTGCTCTTCCTTCCCATCACCCTTTTTTTTGGTGGAGTTAGTGTAATTATGTTCATCCCCCACCACTTCACCTATTGGCTTAGTGAGAACATTTGCCTTAGGGTCAGGTGGTGTTTCCTCTTGAGAGGGAGGCGGTGAGGCCAACTTATCCATAACAAGTCGCTCAACAAGTTGACGCAACTATTGGATTTCGTTGCCCAAGGTAGGTCTCAAGCTTGTTTCCAAATTCTTGAGATCTACCATGGTCATCGAATTGCTAGCCTCACCCTCTCCCTCTTATCCTTGGTTGCCTATAGTCTCTTAGGCGGTTAATCTTGAATAAAGAGTCAAGGCTCTAATACCAATTGAAAGGATCGTATGGGCACCTAGAGGTGGGGTGAATAGGTGCTACTTCAAATTTTACTCTTTTTCAAGTTAGGGTTTGACACAAAAGGTAAATTCTCTAGATTATGCAACTATGGTGAATTTACCTATGTGTCAATCTAGCACTACCACTAAACAAGAACAAGATAAGTAAAGTGGGGTAAATGATAGAAGTAATCAAAGTGGAGCACGTGGAGACACAAGGTATTGTCTCCCGTAGTTCCTTCCTTTTGAGGGGAAGTACATCTACGTTTGGAGAGGGGTGGTTTCAAACCACCAACGCCATGAGATGCCTCCCTTGTTCTCCGATGAACCTCACCCCAATGGTTTCGATTCACCTCTTCCACTATATCGGCAACCTTCGAGGTGGAAGTCAGCACCTTTACAAAAAGTTCAAGGCACACATCCACAACCTAATTGGAGGCTCCCGAATACAAGCAAGCTATCAAACAATCAAAGACAAGCTTGTAAGAACCAAATCACAAGCTAGGGTTTCCCATGAAACACGAGAGCAAGGGGCCCTCAAGTGAATGAGGGGGAAATGAAGATCTCTCTTGGTGAAGCTATAGATCAAGGCCTCCTCCTTCGATTCTCTAAATATCAATGACTTTGGATGGTTGAGTGAAGGGACCTTGAGGATTTGGTGCCTCAAACGGTGCTGCTATTCTTGAGGTGGACGAGCAGCTTCCAAGGTAGAAGAACGGGACTTTATATAAGGTCACTGGAATTAGAGACGTTGGGAGCCACTTACCCTGGACAGTCCGGCAAAAACTAGCCGGACTATCTGGCCCAGTCAGACACTCAGGGTGATAACCATCAGACACTCTGGCCTGGCAAATTTTCCGGCCAGAGTCCGGCTAGTCTTCGGGTGGTGTGTGATGAGGCAGACAGAATGTCCGAGCCAGGCAATGAATCCTCAGGACGGGACAGTCTTGCAAAAACCGATCGGATAGTCTGGTGGGGGCCGGACACTCCATCACATATTAGCCGGACAGTCCAGTAGGGACTTTGTCCCAACACGGATATAATCCTGGTGAGTCCTTTTTCCTTAGGTACAGGTTACACAAATGCAGTTGATATCTCCTGCAACATTTAACAACAGATTAAACCTATCCAAGTGTTGTCAACAAACATCAAAACAGTATGAAGGGCATAAATGCCCTTTCACCAACAATACAGTCTTTATAGGTCCATGTACATCTTTGTGCTACCAGGGTGGATAGAAAGAAGAGATTCATGAGATTCCTTAAGGACTTGCTCTCTTAAGCTGGGGAGTTCTGGGACAACCATCCATTGATCATAGAATAGAGTGCCCTGATCATCCAAGTAGGAAGACTCATACTTAGGACTCTGAGACTTTATGGAGAATTCTTTGTAGAAAGTATCATCAAGCTGAGCTAAGCGAATATTTTCTTCCAAGGAAGGAGTAGATACCAAGTTGGCGAGATAGCCATGGGGTATAATCTACTGGTTGAGTTGATGGAATTCCTTGCACAAGGGAGGTTCATCTTCTTTGACCAAGAGGTTATTCACATATGCCTTGCGACTGAGGGCATCAGCCATCATATTTGCTTTTCCTAGAGTGTAGTTGATCGAAAGATCAAAGTCGTTAATGGTTAAAATCCATCTCCTCTGGTGAAGGTTGAGGTTCGGCTGCGTGAAGATATACTTTAGACTATTATGGTCAAAAAAGTTCTCACAACGGTTTCCAAGCAAGTAGTGAATCCATATTTTCAGAGCAAAGAGAACCACTGCAAGTTCAAGATCATGTGTCGGATAGTTGATATCATGGGTTTTCAATTGACGGGAAGCATAAGAAATTACTTGCATTTCTTGCAGGAGGACCGCACCAAGTCCCTGAAGAGAGGCATCACAGAAGATGTGAAACGGTTTTGACGTATCTGGAGTGTTTCAAAGCTTTCTTGACACACAGGTGACCAATAGAATTTCTTGCCTTTCTTGAGGACATCAGTAAGAGGCTTAGCAAGTTTTGAGAAGTTCTGAATGAAACGGTGGCAATAGCTAGCCAATCTAAGGAAACTCCGAACTTCTTTGGCATTTTGGGAGGGAGCCACTCCACAATTGTCCGAACAGTCTCTGGGTTGATGACAATGACCTTTGTCGAAATGATGTGACCTAGATAGGTGACTTTAGGGAGCCAGAATTCACACTTTGAGAACTTTCCATAAAGGCGGTTCTCACAAAGCTTGGTAAGAACACAATGGAGATGTTCTTCTTTCATCTTGGAATAGACCAGGATGTCATCAAGATAGATCACCACGAACTTAGCAAGGTACTCCATGACAAATGAGTTCATAAGCCTTGCTTATGTAGCGGGAGCATTGGCGAGGCTGAAGGACATGACCGTGTACCCATATAGGCCATAGCGAGTTGTGAATGCTGTTTTAGGAACATCTTCCTGGCGGATCTTTATTTGATGATATCCACTTCTCGAGTCAAGCTTAGAGAATACCACTTCTCCTGCGAGCTAATCAAAGAGATCGTTGATCCGTGGAAAGGGATATTTATTCTTGATGGTTTTTGCATTGAGAGCATGGTAGTCAACACAAAGTCGATAAGTTCGGTCTCTCTTCTTCACAAAGATTGTTGGGCTGCCCCAAGAGAAAGTGCTATACTGAATAAAACCCAACTTCTCTTGTTCATCAAGCTGCCATTTGAGTTCGGTCAACTCTGCAGGACCCATCTTATAAGGCCGCTTGGAAATAGGAGAGGTTTCAGGTTCGTGCTCAATAACAAACTCGACCTCTCGGTCAGGAGGCATACCTGGTAGGTCTTTTGGAAAAACATCTGGGAACTCATAGACCACTAGAACATTTTGCAAGGATTCCATAACATCAATGTTCTCTACACCCAAGGAGTAGAGCTGAATAGAAGGATTTTTCCTTGGAGAATAGACTATATGGCCTTCAGTATATTTTAGAGAAACCGAGTATTCAACACAATCAATTATGGCTCCATTTGCAGCCAACCAATCCATGCCCAATATGACATCAATATCCGAGTTACCAAGAATTATCAAAGAGACCGGAAAGGAAGAACCCCCAATCTGAATTTAATTGCCATGACTGATCTTGGAAGTCCCCATGTTTGAACCCAGAGATTGAACCTCGAGACGAGTAGGCAAGGAATCCGAAGGTAACCCATTATTTTTTGCAAACTTGAAGGATATGAAAGAATGCGATGGTCGAGAATCAAATAGAACTCTTGCAAGGATAGAGTTTATGGGAAGCGTACCCATCATAACTCCAGGTGCATGCTCCACTTGAACAATGTTGATGCTGTTGGCGTGAGCAATAATGGACCCAGGCTTGGTGTTGATGTTGAGAGCCCGAGGCACAGGTGCGCGAGCAGCAGTTGTGGAAGCAGGTCTTGGAGGGGGTGGAGGAAGAGCCTTGTTGTTCATTGGACACTTCCACTGCTGGTTTCCAGTGTTTCCGCAAGTGAAACAAGCGCCACTCGAGCGAGGAGCAGAGTATCCAGGAACTCCACCATACAGCGTACTTGGGTAGTTTTTGTTGTAGCCCCTTGGAGCTCTTGATGGAACCTCTTTTGTCTTTTCTTATCATAAAAAACCTCATCCCCACCATAGCGAGATAAGTTTGCAAAGTTCTTGATATAAGTGTTGACATTGTCGTTCCCCTGTTTGAGATTCAAGAACACCTCCTTCATTCATTCCATGACAATTTTAGGCAGATAGTGTTCCTTGAAAGCATCAGTGAATTTCCCCCATGATGGCCGAAATCCAGGTCGGCTTGATATCAGATAGCTCTCCCACCAAAGAGAAGATTCTCCAAGCTTAAGGTGAGTAGCAAACATGACCCTGTCTTGTTCAACCACATCTGCGGTATCTAGCAGCCTCATGATCTCTCGAAGCAAATCGTCGGCATCCAGCGGCTCGATGGTCACCTCAAAGTGCCGTGGGGCAAACTTGAGGAAGTCTTTCATGTTGCCACGCTGGGGAGGCAGAGCAAGTGGTGCAAACTCGTTCCTCCGAACACTCTCCTCAAACCTCTGCTGGTTCTGCTAGATAGTTCCCAGAGTGATTGCAAGACTGACAAGTGCGACACGCAGCTCTGGCAAACCCGGAACCTCATCTTCTCCAGGAGGGCGGCATGGAGGAGTCATCCTGTTATTGATGGAAAAACTTGCGTTAGTACCATAATGTAGAATTATCAATAATTTAAAAAAGCACTAAACCAGAATTAACCAAGATTAAAGGATACAATTTACTAAGATGATATTAAAATACCAAACAAAGTTCATAGCTCCTAGAATACATTTAGCATATCGCACACGACTGAAAAGGAGTGTGGAACACAAATCTACCAAAGAAAAAAATCCGCAAATTTTGGCATTAAAATACCTACTAGATGCGCTAAACCACTTAACACATAGAGACTAGCAGCTCCACCAATATAATGTATAAGAGCAAATGATGAGAGTAGTGGTATGGTCATAACTCCATCCCGCACTCAAAGCATTACTCTGCACATGAATAGGAAAAACGAGCAAAAAAACTTTGATCCTTCTTAAGAATAACTGAAAGAGATTTATCAACAAAACTTTTAGCTCTTCGCACTATGTACCTTCCCCACGACACGCTGCAACAACAAGCTATGATGGTGATTTCTCCTCAAGGCCCCAAGCAAGGCGCGAAGGCCACCGTCATCATGCAAGAGCCCAAGTGATCCAACGAGTGCAACCACAAAGAACATCAAGAACAACCTCAAGTCCACGACCATCGCCCACAAAACATATTTGACACAACAAGTGATCACTCCAACTTGGTGGAACAAGCTCGTCAACAACATGACGCTCTCCAAGATCCTCCTCCTCGTCATTGCCGACATGAACGACCACGTCAACACCATGGTCACCAAGAGGCGCCTCCTCCACCTCATCAAAACATGGAGCGTCAAGTGGTAAAAGTTGAGCGACGCCCACCACGTCATGAGGCTCAAGACCATGATCTTCACCGTGAGGCCCAAGTGCCTAACCCGCAACAACACCCGAGGAACGAGCCTCCTCGTTGTCCACAACAACCTCAAGAGGCTCCACCTCCTCCTCATCATCACGAAGCCCAAGTGCCTCTTCCTCGTCAACACTCATGCCAAGAGCAAGAGCAAGTTCCGCCACCTCCAAATGGGGCTCCTCAACTGCAAGCACATCAACAAGCTCAAGAAGCTCATCGCAATGATTTCATGGAAGATGAAGACCGTCATCACCATGGCAACCACCATCACCATGATCGCAATGAGGAAGAAACATTTGGCAAGCTCAAATTCATGATGCCCAAGTTCACCGGATCAAATGACCCCGAAGAATACCTCTCATGGGCACTCAAAGTTGACTAGATCTTTCGCATGCACAATTATAGCAACAAGAAGATAGTCGCCATGGCTCCGCTTGAGTTTGATGATTACACCAACCTTTGGTGGGAACAAGTTCAAGTTGCTCGTGATGCAAGAGGAGAGCCCCCAATCACAACTTGGCATGACATGAAGGCTCATATGAGATCCCGCTTTGTTCCTTCGCACTACACACGCGACTTCTTCAACAACCTTCAATCGCTGCGCCAAGGAACAAAGATCGTGGAAGATTACTTCAAGGAAATGGAGATCAACACGATCCGCCCCAATATTGAAGAGCGCAAAGAGCAAACTATGGCACATTGCTTATTGGCTTGAACCACCCAATCAAGCGCATCATCGAGTTCCAAACATAAAATAACATGGTTGAGCTTATGCACATCGCCATCAAGGCTCAACGTCAAGTGCAAGTTGACATCAAGTACAACAAGCCCATGACGTATTTCACCTACAATCAAGCTTCAACCTCTACACCACGAACCTTCAATGGAAGCTCATCAAGCACGTCCAAGAATTCCTTCAAGCCCACACTTCCTCAAGGAAAACCGCCCCGAGTGGCAAGTATACAAAGGATGCCACACCATTCAACGGCGAATGCTACAAGTGTTGAGGCAAAGGACACAAGTCGGCCAAGTGTGGAAACAAGAAAGTATTGTTTATCCATTACAATGGCAATAAAGAGTACTTGAGTGAAGATGAATTTGATGCCCGAGTCAAGGAAGAAATGACAAGGCAACAAGTGCAAGATGACCAAGAACTCCTCATGTGTGAACATGACGCAAGGATCTTGAACACTCAAGCACAAGAGCATGAAGATCAACGCTCAAATATCTTCCAAACACGTGTCAGCATCATTGGCAAATCTATCAAAGTGATCATCGATGGAGGGAGTTGCCACAACATTCCTAGCACCAAGTTGTGTGAGAAGCTCAACCCCACTCTCCATCCGCATAAGCACCCCTACCACGTGCAATGGCTAAGTGACCAAGGGTTCGTGAAGATAAAGCACACCGTCTCGGTAACCTCTTCTATTGGCCCATACAAAGACACGATAGAGTGTGATGTAGTTCCAATGACGGTTTTCCACATGTTGATTGGTCGACCATGGAAACTAGACAAAGGTGCTCTACATGATGTTCACACAAATGTTTACACCTTCAAGTGGCTTAACAAGACACGTGTTTTGCAACCGATGACTCCTAGCCAAATAATTGTGGACAATGCAAAGGCTTTAGCGAGGGCGCAAACCACAACACAAAATTGTGATAAGAGCGGTGAGCGAGAGAACCACCTCATAGTGAGTGAGAGCCACAAGCCTAACATGAGTGGAAAAAATAAGAGTGTTCTTCTTGCCACCAAAAGTGAGATGAGAGATGTGAGGAACAACCCATCCATCTGGCACTATGTCCTCATTTGCAAGGGACTAGCACAAAGAACCAATGACTTAACGAATGATCCTCCCTCTTTCATGATTGTTTTGCAGGAATTCAAGGATATGTTTCCCAAAGAGCTTCCTCATGGATTACCTCCTCTTCGCGGAATCAAGCATCACATTGATCTCATCCCCGACGCTCCTCTTCCAAACCGCGTTGCCTACCACGCGAACCCAGAGGAGTTGAAGGATATCGAACATCAAATCAACCAATTGGTCTCCAAAGGTTTGATCCAAGTAAGCACTAGTCCAAGTGCGGTACGTGTAATTCTCGTTCAAAAACGGATGATATGTTGCGGTTATGCATGGACTGCCGTCCAATCAATGCTATCACCATGCGCTATCGACATCCCATACCACGCCTCGATGACATTCTTGATGAGTTGTGTGGAGCCACTATTTTCTCGAAAATTGATCTTCGTAGTGGTTACCATGAAATATGCATGGCGGAAGGTGATGAGTGGAAAACCGCCTTCAAGACCAACCTTGGTATCTATGAATGGTTGGTCATGCCTTTTGGCTTATCTAATGCCCCATCCATCTTCATGCGCCTCATGAATCATATTTTGTGTTCTCTCATTGGAAAAAGTGTTGTTGTCCATTTCGATGATATACTTGTTTATAGCAAGTCACTTGAGGACCATGTTACACATGTAGGAAGTCTTGCAAATCCTTCGACATGAAAAGCTATATGCTAATCTTCCCAAGTGCACTTTTGCTAAAGACAAGTTAATTTTTCTTGGATTTGTCATTTCTTCAAATGGCATTGAAGTTGATGTTTCTAAAGTAAAGGACGTATGAGATTGGCCCATCCCAACAAATGTGAGTGAACTCCAAAGTTTTCATGGGTTGGCCAGTTTCTATCATCGCTTTGTGAAAGACTTTTCTACCATTGCTTGTCCTCTTCATGAGTTGACCAAAAATAATGTCAACTTTTTATGGGGAAAAGCACAACAAAATTTTTTTGATGAACTTAAAAAGAGGCTCACCGAAGTACCTCTTCTTGCATTACCAGAATTCAGAAAAACATTTGAGATAGAGTGCAACGCTAGTGGTATTGGCATTGGAGGAGTCCTCATGCAAAATGGGCGTTCTATTGCCTACCATAGTGAGAAACTTGATGGTTCTCGCCTTAACTATCAAATTTATGATAGAGAGCTTTTTGCCTTAGGTCTTGTGCTTCAAGTATGGCAACACTACCTTTGTCCTAAGGAATTTATCATACATTCCGACCAAGAGTCATTGAAATATCTCAAAGGCCAAGGCAACTTGAGTAAGAGACACACTAGGTGGGTTAAGTCTATGGAGTCTTTTCCTTACATTGTCAAGTATAAGAAGGGCAAAGATAATGTAGTTGCAGATGCTTCCTCTCGCAAGCACACAAGCCTTCTTACTCGACTTGAAGTAAACGTGTTTGTTCTTGATGAAATCAAAACTTTGTATTCTTCCGTCCCATTCTTTGTACCAATTTTCACAAAGTGCTCCATTGACAAAGGAGTTGATGATTTCTATTTGCATAAGGGATTTCTATTTAAACAAAACAAGCTTTGCATTCTGAAGTCGTCTCTTCAACTTTTGCTTATCCAAGAATCACATGGTGGAGGCCTCATGGGTCACTTTGGACGTGACAAGATGTTGGACATGCTCGCCACTCATTACTATTGGCCCAAGATGAAGAGAGTCGTCGAGTGCTATGTCCAATGATGCACGACATGCGTTCAAGCTAAGTCTAAATCTAACCCATTTGGTCTTTACATGACATTGCCTATACCTCATGCACCTTGATCTTACATTAGAATGGATTTCGTGTTAGGATTGCCTAGGTATAAGCATGGTCATGTTTCTATATTTGGTGTCGTGGATCGCTTCTAAAAAATGGCACACTTCATATAGTGTCATAAGCCAATTTGTTTTTCAGAGAAATCGTCCGTCTCCACGATGTGCCAATTTGTTTTTTTAGAGAAATCCCCGTCTCCATGATGTGCCAAGAACAATCGTCTCCGATCGTGACATCAAATTCATGAGCTACTTCTAGAAGACCCTCATGGCCAAGATCGATGTCAAGCTACTCTTCTCTTCCACATCACACCCGCAAACCAAAGGCCAAACCGAGGTCGTAAACCAAAGCCTTGGTACTCTCCTTCGTGTGTTGATCAAGAAGAACTTGAATGATGGGGAGGAATGCATTCTCCACGCCGACTTCGCCTACAATCATGCCAAGCATTCTACAGCACAACTGAGCCCCTTCTTGGTCGTCTACGGTTTCGAGCCCTCATTGCACTCGACATACTACCACTTCCTCTACATGAGCACATAAACATGGACGTCGACAAGCGCGCCCAACTTATGAAGAAACTCCATGAAGAGACAAGAGCCACAATCGAGAAGCAAGTTCACCATCAAGCATCATGGATCAATAAGGACAAGAAAGAGTTGATCTTCGAGGAAGGTGAACTTGTATAGATACACTTGAGCAAGGACCGCTTTCCCAAGGAGCATGACTCTATGCTCAAACCAAGAGGAGATGGCCCCTTCAAGGTCCTCAAGCAACTCAACAACAACGCCTACATCATCGACATCCCAATCTCAAGTACCTTGTCAGCAATACATTCAACATCAAGGACCTTTTGCATTTCTATGGAGATGTTCAAGATGATGACCATGAAGAGTTGAGGACGACTCTTTCCCACGGGGGGAGCTGATGCAGCCCGTCCTACAGACGTTCCTACATATACACCACCAAGTCCCCCAAGTTGACCAATGACTTGTGCACGAGCCAAGCTCCTTCAAGATAAGGTGAATTCGCTACTTGTCTCATGTGATTTCAATACATCCTTGGACAGCATGCTACTTCATTCCAATACCCTATGCATCATCAGGCATAAAGCCCATGAAGAAATGCCAAGAGAAGGAGCCAAGCCATCACAAGATGAAGGTCCAGACCAAACTGGTGCCAGGCCCGGCAGACCAGAATTCCCATCGGAATTTTTGGCGCACACTCCAGCGGACCAGACCAGCAACCAGAAATACCGGTGCCCGCCAAAACCAACCGCACCGACCGAACCGCATCTCTATGAGCCACTCCGGTTTCGACCGGAATTTCCGTCGGTGACCAGAATTTCTGGCGCCGATTATGGCGCCGCCGGACATATCACCGGAATCGCCCTTCGAAAGTCAACATGGGTTTGATGCCCAAGAATATTCCTATTTCGTCTATTTTTTACCCTTTTTGTACTCAAACAACCCTTGATTTAGTGGCTGTCCTATATATACCCCCACACCCCCTTGTATCACTCAGACTTGGATAATTGGAATTAGAAGACACCCTTGTGGATCTCCCTAATTCCAAGTCTCATGCTCGTTGAAGAAGGAGCATCAATTATCCCCCAACCTTGTTGGAGTTTGCATCGTGCCTCCCTCGTTGTACAAGGCCTAGGCATCGGAGTCCCTTTGCCTAGACATCAATATCTTACCAAGACTCCCTACTCACCATGCCGGTTCGAGAGACAGACCTCCGCCCAATGCCGATCCTATGGATTGCACCGGACCAGTCACCACCAAGCATGATCTATAGGTGTGTATTGTGTCTTCGCGTGTGCATGTGTTGATCGAGTTCTTCGTGCGTGAATTCATGGATTTTATCCTCTCCCTCACCCCCACCTCAATTTCAAGGGATTCGTGAAAGATCGGGCCACCCTAGAGGTTTTTTCATGGTATCACCGACGAGTACGCCATGGAGGGGTCCTCACAGTGCGTGTTTAGAGACATGGGGTAAGGCAGAGAGTTGGCGGGTACGAGGTAACATAGCTTACCTAGGTTCAAGTCCCACAATGGTGGCGGAAGTCTACTCCTGCTATAAATCACTAATAATGGCAATACACCAAGTTATAGAGATAGGTTCGCTGTGCGAGGTGTTGCTGTACGTAGCAATCTAATAGGTTGTGCCATAAAGGCTCCCATAGGTCCGGTTTATAAAGGCACCAGAACCTAGGGTTATAGGGAAAATAGCTTGTCGGACAAGGTAAAGAGTCCTACACTAATAAAAACTAGTATTTCGTATCTTGCACTCCAAGGCTCCGAGTACGTCGGTGACTCTGGTGTAGCCTTCCTTTATCCGGCATGGGCCTCCCTTCTAGATCCGTCTAACTGGGCCGCCCAGGAGGCCATAGGCCTTGCTACCAACGGTGGGCCACCTGGGTTAGCCGGATTAGAGACATACTATGATGATACCCATTTAGCATATCCCCAATAGTAGCCCCCGGAGGACATTGAAATCTTGTGCTGTCTTGCCTATTATTCTTGAATGCTCCATCTAGGTGATGTCGACAATTCATCAAGCAATATCTCAAAGGTCTCCCAAATAACCCTGCAATCCTCTTCGGCTTCACAATGTAGCCGGACATTCCTTGAGTCTTTGTTTCCATAGTTGGATATTTCCTGGCTTTCATGGAATCTTCAGACGTGACCCTTCACTGCAACTGTCAGGAGGATGACATAGGGTATAACCTACGCTACCTCAAAACTCATAGAAGGAAGAGAATTAATCATTACCTGTTTTTACACGCGCGAAATCTGAAACGGTAAAGCGGGAAAGACGGAGGATGTGGCGAAATTACCATGCACGTTCATCTCCATGTCGGCAACGCTCCGTCCATCAGATCCTTTTGCACAAATCTTGATGTTAGGCCTATATATTTCAACCGTGGCTAGGTTATTTTCTTTTTACCTGCATTCGCTCCCTTGTCTTTGTATTCCTCTAGCCACACGCCTGTTCGAGCTCCTCCTCAGAAAACCCTAGCCAGAGCTTCCCCTTTCTTCACTCACTTCCCAGTAGTGTAATGGCCTCCGGCTGCTCCACCCCTTTGATGACGGCAACTCCCGAGGCTACAACAGAGCTATATCAGGGAGTGACGGTCCCGCCAGTGGGGGTCATTGTCTGTCACCGCCGTAGTGGAAACCACCGGCGACGAGCAAGAACGGGTGGTGCCATAAGCCGTTGAAGAGGACAATGACTCCCATAAGGGAGTATGGAGGAGCTCCGACCTCTCTGCCGAAGGTTTGCAAGAACCGGTCACCAAGGGGTATCTCCCCGCGGCGAAGGATTTGGTCTGGCGGCCGACGCCAGTCGGCGAGGTGGCTCCTTCTCCCCAAGCCGGATAGAAGGTGTACCTCAAATCCCAGCTGGTACGAGGCGTAAGCCTTCCAGTCTCCGACTTCTTTCTGGATGTCCTCCAACATGTACGGGTACTTCCCCACTACCTCTCCCCTAATAGAATCCTTGTCCTTATCAACTTTGTAGCTTTGTGCGAAGGATATCTAGGAATCAAACCTAGATTAGATCTGTTTGTATACTTCTTCACTATTAAGAGAGAGTCTATAGAGTCCAAGGACAAATTGCAGACTTGTGGAACCATTAGCTTTAAGATCCGACCTAGCCGGCACTTCCCCAACATCGTAGGGCATGAATCATGCAAGAACTAGCAGCGCACATATTTTTACGGCCTAGATATTCCCCTGTCGGACCGTCTTCAGATGTATCCCAACTTTGTCAATGGAGCCGCCGCCGAAGTTCCTACCTGGAGGACCCAGCCTCCCTTCCGTCCAACGATGAAGCCAACCATGCCGTAAGGCGGATTGAATGGAGCGTGGACGGAGGTCTGATGGGCTTGGACCTAGCCATGTGCTGGTTTGTTAGGCGGATCCAGCTTCTGCAGCATCGCGCCGAGTTGATGTGCAAGTACTCCTAGGACAGAAGGGACCCCATGCGAATTTCACGGGACAACTTCTCCATGGACTGTGTCAAACTCCGGCTTAAGGACATCATTAGGGTGAAGGATAGGAAGCATGGCTTCAAGATCACCTATGACATGTTCGACTGCGAAAAATGCCCAGAGGTAGCTTTTTTTCTGTCTTGAAGTTGTCAGTCTAACACTCCTTTCTTTCCTAGCTGGCGACCTTGGGGGAAGATCAGATGGCCTCCCAGGTCTATGATCCCAAGATGAAGGATATCCAGGTGGTGTCCGATGATGACAACCCCAAGGATCAACCAGGTCCAGCTCTAACACTGCTATCGAGGCCAAGAAGAAGAAGAAATCGGAGAGTGGAGTCTCCAAACGATCCACCACCGCCTTAGAGGCGGAGAAGAAGAAATCCATCGGCATTCCCCTAACCAAGGCTCCTGCCATGGAGTAAGTGTATTCATTCTCCGGCTTGTATTTTTAGCTCGCACCTTATTCAACTCCTGTACTTATACTTTGTATGTTTCAGGAGGAAAGCCGGTGTTAGCTTGAAGCAATCCTCCAGAGATGGTGGAGGGTCAAAAAATATTTGTGATATGCTGACTAGGGATGTGGACGCCAAGCCCTCTCCCGCTATTGCTCCCCCAACTCCTGCCACCAAGCCCTCTACTGGTCCTACTGGGCCTTCGTCCCCCATCATCCCTGAGATCTCCACCATGGAGACAAATGTCAATCCAATCTTTGATATCTCAGGCTCTGTCGAAGTGGACATCGCTCCCAGCGGTCAGGCGACGTAGGAGAGTACCTCCTCCAAAGTGGCTGAAGCTTTGCCTAAGGATGCCACCGAGAAAGGGAAACAAGTAATGGAAGGAGAGGAGGCGGAGGCAGTTGTGGCAACAGAAAAGGTGGGAGCCTCTGAGCCATCAACTGCATAGCAGGTGGCTAGGGCATCATCCATGCCTCCGGCTTCAACAACTCCTCTAGTCGTGACTCCTCTGATGTTGTGCTTGGATGACCTTATTGCACAGGCAGGTGCCGCATATAACAATGCTGACATCTTCCATACTGCATATGCCAATCTGGCCAACAATCTCAAAGTTATTGCCATTGTAAGTCTTTGAACTTCACTTGTTTTTACTTTATAATGTATTCCAATGTAGCCCCCCGAGCTCTTAGGCAAAATCTTGATTAGTTTGGCATGAGTGCTCCAAAAGAACTAAGTGTAGAACTTGTCCGTGTAGCCCCCGAGTTTCTAGTTTAGAATGATAATTCCAACTAGACACTCTAAGAGATAACACCAGTGGATTAAAAACTTATAATGTAGCCCCCGAGCATGCAGTTGAAACTAGATAGTTCCGACTATATACTCTAGAGAAACTAAGCATGTTTACTTTTTGCAGAATGAGAATAGACGGAGGATAACCATCAATGAGATGTTTGCTGCCTTGCGGAAGGAACTGGACCTTGAACAGGGTAAAACAACCTTCCTGAAGCAACAGATCAAAAATAGCCAGAGTCTGTTTCTTTTACCAGCTCCTTACTTTTTCTCACGGATCCTTTTCTGCCGTCTTCTCATAATGCTTTCCATTTTCCTTCTTACAGAGGCCATTGCCAAAGCAAAGAGTATCGTCGAGCAATCCAAGCATATTCAAGAGCTTAATGATGAGAATAAAATCTTGAAGAAAGACTTGGCTGATGCTGTCAAGGGCCATGAAGAGGCGATGAAGGCACTGCAAGAGTCTGCTGACACCGAGATGCAGCGCCTGAAGAATGAAATTGCACAACTCAAGGAAAAGAACCAAGATGCCAAAGAGCAGAATGAGAGGAACCTTGAGATGTACAAGACAGTTCAGAAGGAGCGGGACATCTTGGCGGAGACTTGCAAGCAAGCTGAAATGAGCATCTTCGGTAACTTTTCCTCGACTTTGTCAATCTATAATTTTGACAAATGTTTGGTGTACTTTATACTCATGATCCTTGTTTCTTATGCAAACTGCAGCCCCCATTGGTTTGACCAACTTGGGCGAAGATGCTCCGGATTCCAAGGAATGCATGATTCTTGTCGGCAAGTTCATCAGCACCGCCATTGCCTAGGACAAGGAGATAACCCAGCCCCTAGGAATAAACATCAAGGCGCCAGACTCAACGGACAAGTACTTGTAAATCCTGCACTGAGCCCCCGAGAAAGTCAAGGACTAGAAAGTGACTTGCGTCCGGGCTGGTGCAAGGATAACCTTGTCCTTGGTGAAGGCACACTATGACAATGCCGACATCGATCTGGTGACCTCCGGCATGCCCAAGCTAGATGAGGAAGGAAAATAAATTGAGAGCGAAGCTATTTGGAATTCCCTTGCCAGCTTCGACACCAGAATTGCTAGAATGGTCAAGGCGGACGTCTTCGTGCCCACCAAGATCCTAGATTAAGACATGGCTTCGTCTGAGTCTAGCCCATCTCCTTCCGAGTTTGATGAGCTATCCTGACCTGGCTCTCCTATTGCTGATGATGCCACCACGAAGTCCCCTGCAGCAGAGCCATAAAAAAATATTTGTATTAAATGTATCTCTATAATGTGTATGCGGAAAAACTTATGTGTTTTGTTAAGGCATAAAAACTTGTACTCAAGTTTCCTCTACTTATCAGTTTCTAGCATGTATATATTTTTAAGCAAGTGCTGGCTTATCCATTATTCTGGTTTGTATGCTTGACCTTTCATAAGACGGAAGACTCATAACACAGAACTATGCCCTCAGTTGATGATGCTTAATAACACCATCAAGAACCTAAGAGAAAAATTACCAGCTTTGAGTGCCGATAAGTCACTACTGCGGAATCCACATAAGAACTTTAGAAAATGTGTAGACCAGAAAACTTAAGCTAACGCCCGTAGGCGGAATTTTCACAAGTGCAAATGCAAACTTGCGCATAAAGGGTTTATATGATCCAAAAATGTATGACTAAAGGAGGTAAAAGACTCAGAGAATATGAGTGAACCAAATGCTTTATTTCATTGATCATGTAAAATTTTTATTACATAATATAAATGTGGTAAGTGTAAAAAGGATGTAGTTATGCTATGTTCCATGGCCGATCTGTCTCCGGGTAATCATCATCGGAGTCACGTTGCTTGCGCTTGCGATTTTTTGGCCTATCCTTCAACTCGTGAATATGGACGAGGTAATAGGAACCATTCAGCAATGCTTTGCTTATGACAAACGGTCCTTCCTAAGATGGGGATAGTTTGTGTGATTTCTCCTGCTTGAGTCTAAGCACTAGATCCCCGTCTTTAAATGAGCGATGCTTTACACGGCGACTATGGTAGCCACGTAGCTTATGCTGGTAGACGGTGGATATTTGGCATACCAGTACGTGCTCTTCCTCAAGTAGGTCCACAGATAGGCGTCTGGATTCTTCAGCGTCATCCTCCTCGTAGGCGGCGACTCTTGGTGCAACGTGGAGGATGTCGGATGGCAGGACGTCTCCTACTCCATAAACCATGAAGAAAGGAGTCAAGCCGGTGGATCTGTTGGGTGTTGTTCGTAAACTCCATAAGACAGATGGTAATTCCTCCGCCAGGCTCCAGCTGTGGGGCCCCCGGTTAATTATCCGAGAATCCCTGTTATGCATACAACCACGATCCCATGATCAGTTAGTCGTGGCACATAACCGACAAGTATCATAGTAAACATCCAATACATAACGAATCCATGTCATAGCTTATTTTCCATTATGGCTACATCGATCAACATCAGCGGAACTTCATTAAGCGTAGAGCCCAAGCCATGCCTTAACCTATAGGCAACTGACTGGGAGAACGTCCTTGATCGCATAGTCATCCACATGACCTTCTTCTCGATATCTGACCAAGTTAATAGCCAGGGACAATGCCAGTGAGTACTTTGAATGTACTTGCAAACCACCTTAATAGAATAATAAAACAAGAGGATATGCAATATGGCTGTGGCAGTAGGTGGGCTGCAATGGAGTTTCTTTTCTCAAATAGTTTCTCTTGTAGATATAGCATCTAAATATCTTTGATGAAAACTTTTGTAAAACATTTTGGAAACCTTTTTAAAAAGTGTTGGAAAACACTAGGATTGGGTCACCCACTTGTTCCTTCCTTTTGGTCCTCCCATGACCAAACTCCTTTCATTCCTTTCTAACCATCCCATGGTCAAAACAGGTATCCTTTCCGACCATCCCATGGTCAAAACATTTCCAAAGCCATTGCTTTTCAGAAGTCCTTTTTGAAAACAAAACAGCACCGCTCTATAGAAGTTTGTCCAACCTGTCCATAACCATGGACATGGCTATTCGAATAGATTTACGCTCTGCAGAGGTTGCACACTTTACCCACACCATCCGGGTACACTACCCTGATCTACACCGATTGTGGGTCGAGTAACCGATCAAGACTCTCCGGATGCCCACTCCAATATAAGTGCCTACCCTATGAGTGTTGTTCCCCTCAACACCGGGACGCCCTATATAGTTTTCCAACCAACCGGAGTGCCTTTTCCACTTCCCAAGGGAGCACTTTCAATGAGGGGCTCATAGTAACGCGTGGAGGCCCGTAGACCCTTCGTTGCTTCTCCAGGTCGATGTCTCACATGGACCCTTATGGGAGAAGGCCCACCCTCCAGGGATATCTATCCCCTGTAGTCGTTGCGAGGCAGCTTATACCAGAATAAACAAACATCAAATCCAGCCCTGTCCCATTCCAGAGTAATGTGGTTGCACGGGTTAAGTTGTTATAGCTAAACTGCAAAGAACCGGGTGCGTTTTTGTAAACCTTTTTCCCTCCAGCTTTCGTTCAGCATTTTGTAAAATAAAACCTTTTTCTTTCTCAACAACTCTTGGGAGATCCCACCTCACCAAGGTTTTATCATAAAACATTTGGTAAAACTTTTCCGGGGTCTTCCCATCCTATAGCTTTGGTTCGGCTAAATCAGGGTCTCCAAAGGGATATGGTGTGTTACACCATCTACCATACTAGGGACAAGTAGGTATCATCAAGAGGGTTGTACTTAGTAGTACCATTGATTAATGGTTTGGAGGATCCAAGCCACCACCAGATATACAACATCGTATAGTAAAACAATGCAGTTTTCCTTTTGAGTAAGACTGAAGAAGATCTTATGAGAATTGGAAATTTTTGTATGGAAGATAGAAAACAGATATGGGACACTCTAGAGAAGTATCTACCAATGGATTTACTTAAGAATAAGCTCTCGTTTTAAATCCATTACAATTGTTTGTTCTTCTTCTTTTTCGAGTTAGAATAAAAAGATAAAAGAAAAGACATCTCTACATGTTTCATTACACCCTTTATTTGAACCTTTGAAAAACCCATCAATCAGATTCTTCTTCATCTGAATCAGGAAATAATCTTGCTTCTTGACAAGCTTATCCCCGCCCCCTTTCCTGTCCGTCCCGACCGGCAGCAGTTGGGTCTCCCCATCTCTCCTCAACTTCCCCGGTCCTCGGCCCGAGCTGTATGAGGCAGAAACTCGTCCCACGTAATAAAATAGTAGATAAAACATGCATAAGTAAAATAGTAGGACAAGGCTTATGAGAAAGAATATATGTCCTTGGACTTATCCTTAGAAAACCATAATAACCAATAACAATAACCAACTTCTTCTCGTCTCCGATATAATCGCATCTATCGTTAATATGGATCACATGCAAGCAAACAAAGGCCACAATTAACACCAGGCATGCAAACATCATTACAATACAGCAGAGAAGAATTCAACACATTATTCACTTCAATAGGTTTTGATAGATTGAGCTTGCTGCATTTGGAAGTCGTGGAAAGGAATCTGGGGAACCTCTTTTGTGTTTTAAGAGTCAAATACCACCTAATGAGGGGGTTTTGAACTAGGGCTTGGGTCTGTATGCTAACAATGTGCAAAGATGATACCATCAGGTAGGTATTGACAAAATAAGGCCAACAAAAGTGGTTTCACTATTTTATCACTTTTCTTTAATTAGTTATGAGTTTTCTAGTGATAAAGGCTCTAGTTTTAGTAAATAATTCACAGGAAAAGATCTGTAGGTCCAAAAATTATTTCCTTGGATGGTTAAGTGGGGCTTGATGTACTGAGTCACTCAGAGTTGGAATCATATCAAAAAAGTTACCAGAATGCCCTCAGGAAATTCCAAAGGGAAGTTATGTAGACAACTTGTCTTTTTCACCAGATTAAATATACATGGTCATTTGATATGAGGCAAAAGGGCAATGGGTTGTTATTGAAAATACCTTCCAGTACCAATCGGAAATACTAATTTTGGAGTTGTAGAGCTACTGTAGTGATTTATCTAGTGATAAAGTCACATGCAGAAGTGTTTAATTCACTACAAATCTACAGAAGCTCAAAAATTAGTGATCTCCTAGGGTTGGGCACATATGGATGTAGCTCAACCAGGAGAGTGGGAATTGGGTCAAGTGGACTCAAGGTTTGGTCTAGGGAATTTTCTAAAGTCAGATTGGTCTTGCTTTTGTTATTTTTACTGAGGTAAAAATAGGGTTCACCTTGACAGGAGATAAAGTTTAAGTGGTATGTATGGAGAATACCTTTCATAGCAACTTTGATCCATCCCATTTGGGTAAGGCTAGCTCACAGAGAAATTTATTAATTAAACTTGATACCTTTTTGTAGATAATTTCTGCAAAACTGTGGGTTTACTGATTAGCATAAATTTTGATTCTGCATGTTGTACAAAACATTTGGGTACATGTATATATTTTTATCTGGGCTAAACAAGGCAGTTTTCATTTTAGTTTGTAATTAAACCAAACCTACATATTTATCAGATTTAAAATCCTAGACTAAAGGAAAAAGGGGCAATTGGGCGCATGGGCCAGATCTGAGCGGCAGTGGGCCGCACGGCGCTGAGGCGGCCGAATGAGGCGGGGCTGCGCACGAGAACCCGCAGTTCGAACCCGACGGGCGAGTCCTGCCGGTCAGTGGCGCGGGTGGCGAAGGGGTATGGGGTGTGGGAGCCGTCCGATTAAAGGGGATCGGACAGTCATCGACCATTTCCTCCTCCTAATGGTGCGGGCGCGCGAGAACCCTAGTTGGCGGCGGGGTTGACCGAGGTGCTCACCTGAGGGCTCTTTGGCGCCGGGGAGGCAGCGGAGGTGACGCGACACACGAGGGCGAGCAGATCAAGGGGCGGCATCAGTGTTTTCCTCGCCAGGAACTGGCGTGCACGACGACGCCCAGAGCGAGCTCGTCGGAGCTCAGCGGCGGTGCCAGTAGGGAGGGTCCTGGAAAAAGGGGAGGGTATGGTTAGATGCTGAAGATCTAGAGGGTTGTTGCAGGGTGACATGCAGAAGGGGAGAGGAGGGGTGGAAGGATCCTAGCTCGAAAAGAGGGAGGAGGCCGAAGCTTCACTCCTTCCTTCTCTCGGGCAGCATAGAGCAGGGGTGAGGGAGAGGGGAGGTGGTATGGGAGGAAGAAAATGAGCGGATAAGGGGAGTGCTGGGAGGGCCTGTGGCCTTATAAACCGAGGTGGATTAGTCCATGGTGGATTTGGTCCAAGGAGGGGATGGGGAGGGAGCTAGCCTTCCATTGGGCAGCAGGGGTTGTGGAGAGGTCATGATGGGGTCCTGGGAGCTACATAGGGCAGAGAGAGGGGTGGCTACTGCACATTTATTTCAAAGATATGGCCATATCTCTTTTTATCTCTCTTTCCAAGCACTAGTGGACATGGGGAGCAGTGCCCTTCTACAGGGGTGCTCGACCAGAGAAGTGGTGGTGGGACTGGGGAGAAACATTGGAGAGGTTTGGTGAGGGTTTGAAGGGGATTTGAAGGATAGCTTGAATGATTTCAAATGTTGGCCGAACTTTGGATCATGAAGCAAGTTTCAAAACATGATCTTGGCAGGTTGGGGTAATGATCCTGGTAAGTAGGTGGGGTCAAGACACACCTCTAGTAATTTG
The DNA here is from genome assembly GCA_916181665.1 of Avena sativa. Classification (NCBI taxonomy): domain Eukaryota; kingdom Viridiplantae; phylum Streptophyta; class Magnoliopsida; order Poales; family Poaceae; genus Avena; species Avena sativa. The sequence goes on along the minus strand of OV702291.1, from coordinate 360,646,894 downwards.
TTGAGATTTTTCAAATGGTTTTTAGTGCATTTTTAATCAATTAATCAAAAAGTGCAGAAGTGGTTTATAGAAGCTCATTTGATAAATTTACATTGGACATAGTTGGTTTTTGATGTGAGGTGACTCTAAATATGAATCCATACTTTGAGGAATTTTCCATGATTTATTAGGGATTAAAAGTATTTAAAACTATTACTATTCCATTTCTGCCATTTAAGAAAATAGGAAAAAATAAATAATAAAAGTCTTCAAAAATATTTTTTTTGAGGTGGGAAGATAGAGTATGATATATGGATCTCAATTGAGCCAAAATTTGGGGAAGTTCTTTGGAAAAACCAAACTTTCCCTTGGGAAAGGAGTTTTGGAGATTTTGTCTATTAAAGAGATTAATTAGATTTGGAGCCATAGTAATTATGGATAATATTTGATAAATCTTGATGATCAAGGTAGATGATGTAGAAAAGGTGTAGCAAGCATTTTCAACCTTGGGAACTTGAATTAGATGGGAAAACAAGGAGTTGAGGATCTAGGGTGATGTTATTTTCATACCACCAAAACCTTGTTGGATCTTGGAACTCAGATCTCCCCTTGGGGCAGAGGATAGATGGATGGGTAGGCCAAGTGATGTACATAAGCATGGTATATAGGTTTGAGCTTGATCTTGTTTGAGTTCACCAAGAATTGATTTCAAACTTTGAATAAAATAAGCCTGCCATGGCAGATTATCAACTAGCCTTCAAAACCTTGTGGTTTTAAGGAGCACAAGGATCCACTTGGAACAAGTGAAGTAGATGTTTATAGACCTATATGAGTAGATCACAACCATTCAAATAGTTGGTCCAGAGAAGGTGGGATGGTGGTGTGAGCTTCTATCAAAGTAGGCATGTTGACTAGATTTGCAGGAATAGTTATTTTCTTGCCTGCAAAAGCATCAAGAACAAGTGGGTTGGAGGATGATCTAACCAAGGGAAAGAGTGGGCCTTGGTATTCCTTAGGATGGTTAACAATATAGTACAAATGCATTTTTCAAAATGCACAAGGGTTGAGAAAAGGAGGCACGTAAGAAGGTGATGTTGAAACAGATTCCAAACTTAGTCAAATTTGGAAGTTTTGAGGATTTTGACTCGAGTATGAGAGGGGATGTTTTTGATGGGTTTCAAGGTACCCAAGCATCATCAAGTGGATGATGTTGAAGTGTATATTTTATTAGGAAGGATCCTTTCTTGATATTGGTCTTCATTGACTTGGAAGCTTCTAGAAGGGATCACTTCAGAAGGGGTCTGGTTAGGGGTTTTAGAGGATCACCTAGTGGCTAGAGATCAGATCTAGGTTTGTATTCTTACTGAGGGTGTGTTGATTGGGAAACATCTTGATCCTAGTGATGAGCTCCTAGAGTAGCTCATACTATATCCTAAGCAGACAAATCAAACAGCAAATCAAGGCAATTCATTGGACAACAGATCAAGGCAACTCATCTTAGCAGATCAAGTCAACTCATCTTACAAGCAAAGCAAACCTACTACTGGGGTTACCATCAAGCATGGTTTTAGGAAAGGTTGGGTACTTTTAAAGGTTGGAGTTTGAATAAGATGAGAGTCCTTGGTATCTCTACCAAGAGTAGAATTCAAAAGCTTTAAAAAGAGGTTTTGGGAGATCCTAGAGGTAAGAGTAGTTGAAGGTTTTGTCTTGAAAACATAAGGAGGTTATAGCTCTCCATAGTTTTGTCAATGGAAGCTACTAAACTAGTTTTGGTTACACAAGCATCTTGGCTCAGGTTTTTGAAATGCCAGAACATTTGAGAATATGTAAAATGAGCCAGGATTGTTTTGTTAAACAGCTTTTGCCAACTGATGTTGAGGCAAGGAGTATCATATGGTATACACTCACATGCACAAGCACAACAAACAACAAGCAAACACTGCACCAATGAACAAGAAAAAGTTTTTGTTCCCCCTGATTTTTGCATTCTAGACAACTAATCAGGGTTGCTGAAATTGGGATGTTACACCAGCTGCTCTACTAGCAGTGCTTCTAAGAGTGGCTTGATTCCATGCAGAATTAGTCCATTGGACCTTTCAACTTGCCCATTTGACTGTGGGTGTGCCACAGATGCTTGGTCAAGGTGGATGCCCTTTTCATGATAGTACTCCTCAACTTCTCTGAGAGAGAAATTTTTGCCGTTGTCGGTGATGATGTTGTGTGGGAGACCAAACCTCACCACTAGATCCCAGACAAATTTTAGGGTTATTGCCCCATGAAGCTTTCTAATGGGTTTAGCTTCAATCCATTTTGTGAACTTATCCACTTCTACTAGCGAGTGTGTAAATCCATAGTGTCCTGTCTGCAAAGGTCCCACCATGTCTAGCCTGTGGCATCCCGCTAAAACCACTACTAGAAAATCGCTGTGTTTTGTGCATTGCATCATCATGACCGCATGCTCATGTCATCATGCCACATTGCATTTGAGCATCATCATCATCTTGCATGGTTTGTTTAAAAACTATTTTCGAGAAGCCTGGTTTTGTTTTCTAAACGCCCCGTCTTTATTTCAAATTAAAACCCGGATCTCCGGAATATTTTGTTTAGTCTAAAAACGGTTTACAAAAGCCTCGTTTTAAATAATAAAATATTTTATATTATTTTTAGGGGGCAGCCGACCCAGCCGGCCACCCCCAGTAAACAAAACCAGAGCAACCCTATCCCCTCACACCACCTACTCCCTCCCTTCCTTTCTCCACCAGCCACCAACCCCCCAACCCATCGCACCCACACGCACACCACGCAAAGCAGAGCGACCACCAACACCCACCGCCGGCCACACCTGCTGTTGGGCCCCACCCCGCAGCCTCCCCTTATCCCCCCACCTAACACACACACGCACGCGGCCACCCAGACGCGCGTCGTCGACCACCTCAGGATCCCGCCCGCCCTCCTGGCCCACCACGTTCCCGTCGCACGCCTCTCCTCTCTCCTCCCTCCCGTTCGACCCCCACCTGCCGAGCCTCCGCCCCATCCTCCACCTCTCGCCTCCCCCGCCAGCCCCGATCCTCCGCCAGGCTTTCTCTCCCCGACCTCGCCGCCCCTCCCCGTGCTCGGCTCCGGCCGCCGCCCAGAGCCGGTGCCCCGCCGCCAAGAGCTTCCTCGCCTCCTTCCTCTTCGTCCGTCCCGCCTCAGCCCCTCTAGCCCGGCGCCCCACCTCCTCTCAGCGCACCCTCGCCAGGTCCCCATCGCCCCGACCGTCCTCGATCTCGCCGTGCCCGCCTCCCTCTGGTCAGCGCCACCCTCTGCCTTCCCGCGAGCATCACCGCCATCCGCAAGATCTCCGGCCGCCGCTGGCGGTTGCTACCGCGCCGTGCCCTCTGCCTGCGACGGCCCGCGTGTCGCAGATGACCGCCGTCGACTGCGCCTCCTCGCCCGCGACCCCGGTTGCCTCTGCGCGTCTCCTCGAGCCGCCCGTCACCTCTTCCTTGGCCTGCGCGAGCCCGACCCCACGCGACCTTGGCTGCCTCGTCCACGCCGCAGCTGTGGCTATCTCCTATTCACGTCGTCACAATCTGTGAAGGTGCAGACGTTTAAACGCTGGTGCTACAAGGCAACCAAGGTCCTAGTCTGTCTCCATGCTCCTTGTGTGTTGAGATGCTCTGTCCCGATGTTTAAGGTGTTTCCATTGACAAGATCTTCCGAGCAGACGTGTTGGCTGAGACTATGTACACGGACGCCCAATGACAAGACCATCTCGATGCCGACAAAGTCCAAAGAAGGTACATGGCGCCACTCGACGACCTCGGCGATGATCCACAAGTCCACCATCAACCAACCAATCCGAAAACCCTAGGTCGACACCGAAGGGGATACGAACGACAAGATCTTCTTCATGGACCCGAAGACGCCGAGACCACCAAGCTCTCCATCCTGGATTCCAAGGCCGATCTGATGCTGAACTCCGAAGACCAAACCGAACCCCTTCGGAACCAAGATTGCCGTGTCCCCAATGTGTGACCCCTTTATCCGAGCCCTATTTTATAAATTGACATATATATGAATTGTTGCATATCAATTGTACATGCTTGCATACATATTTTGCGGGTCCGGGTTGTATAGTCGATTCACCTCATAACTAAATATGGAGACTATATGCGGGCTATATTTGTCTCATATCGCCTCCATTTAAATTTGCATAGCAAACCGATGACATGCTTTGCATTGATAAATCAACATTTAAATTGCGGGGTAACTAAATAACATGAACCCTCTAATTAATTATCGGGACCCCGGTTCCGCTTAATATTGCCTAATTGCGCCGCATCTTTGCCATGTCATGCATCATATCATAAACCTGCTGATTCTTCTACCGTAGTATTAAATATTGCATCCGGTGTTTCTTTTAGTGTTTTGTTCTTCGCGGATTAGGCCGTTGAGTGGATGCGAGTAACGGAAAGTCCTTCAGATAATGTACCTTCGACAGTGTTTCCCAGGCGAGCAATCTCCCCTTTTCTACCTATTTTGCATTTATAGTTTTTACTTCCTCATGTTGATCTATTGCTACCCGTATTGCGATGCTTTAGTTTCGTGCACCATTTATATTCCTTGCAGCCCCTATATTGCCTTGGACACATCCTATTGCCTATTATTTGATAAATAGTCAGCCTTGCGAGTCGTAGTTGCTTGCTCAGGTGCTGCTTCGCGCCATTGTTGTTCCATCGTAATTGGAAGGTTGACACATGCTTAATGGTGGAGATGATTAATGGTGGAGATAATCATGACTTTAAATACAACTATTAAATTACTGAGAATAGATATAACTAATGCAGAGGCATCGGTGGGTAATAGATGTTATTTGGTTCTTCCGCGCTCACTTGTGTCCCGTAGGACCCCGAGCACTTGATACCTGTTCCTTGACTATCGCACTATCCGCATGTGGGACCATGAATCCCCTTAGCCAGAGCTTGATTCATTTCTTATTTCTTGGGGCCACAAAGTAGTTTGGGGCTTTATTACTATCTTGTACTTATGCCATGCTTTACTGCTTTATTTACGATTGTGCTTGGAGCACCTATACTGTTTTGGAACGTGGAATGTTTTAGCGGTATCGACAAGCCTAGTCACACTTTCGGGTTCCCAGTCGTTTACAGCCATTGTCACAAACCCTGGGTCCGTTCCGGAGCCGGCCAACTTTGTTGCGGGTAGCTTAGTGGGGTGGCCCCCTGAAATATTTTATGAATCCTATGATTGCTTTATCGTGAAAGCCTCGTCGGGTTTTGATTTGGTTTTTCCGAGGTTGATCGTGCGTGTGTTGCTATTTGTGCACCCCTGCAGGGTAAATCTTTCTGAAAGCCGTGTCCGCGGTTATGGACGACTTGGAGCACAGTATCTCGATCATAGACAAGCATAACTAAAGTAGTGCTATAAATTTGACTTAATATGTGACTAGTAATCAGCTTCACTATAATGGAACGGATAATAAAAGTGCCAACAACTGGTGGAACTGGGGTGTATCGTGTCATGTTATACCTGCCTAGTAAGTATCGCAACTCCAATGGAATGAAATAAAAGTGCCAACAATTGCTGGGTTTGGGATGTCACATGCTAATCGTATCTGACTAGTAAGTACTGCAACTACAACCGAATGGTTAACTAAAACTGCCCACTACTTATGCTATCAGGATGACTTATGCTATCTATATCTGACTAGTAAGTGCTTCAACTATAATGGAATGAATAAAACTGCCAACTGTGTGAGTTACTCGGTTTGACTTCCTCGTTTGGTCTCGAGGAGGGAAATGCCAGGATGGGTATGAGTGGTGTTACTATCAGGTTGGATCCGGATAGGTCTTTCTTATCTCTCTCTAATAGCCGATAGTTAACGAGTCTCTATAGGTTGTTTAGTGCATGCTGCGCTGCCGCTTCAGTCCACCATACCTATGTAGGCAACAGCCGCCGAACTCTAGCCTCGTCGTGTACTGGCCTTAGTACTAACGCTCCTCTTTTCCTTTGCCCTTTGTCGGCACCCCTTTTTTTAGCAGGTTTGAGATCAACGTCGTTAGTAGTGTTACCCTTCCGGCTTGGCCTAGGAAGGGTTATGGACGCCATTGGTTATTCTTCAGGGCTCTTAGCCCCATTTGCATCTTGTCCGTACTCGGACGCTGTAGTGATTTCAAGGTGATTTGGATCTTTGTACTGTATATCGGTATTCTTGACTCATGGAGTCGTGTTGTATATATATCTGTTATGTGGGTCCCATCGAGGACTGTTGTGTAATGGTATTACTTCGTTTTCCACCCGCACGAAAGTGCCTGGTGGGCGTCCTTGAATCATTTCTATGCGGGTTGGCAGAAAAGGGCTAAAACTTGCATAGGGCCGATTCGAGGGTGTTACACAGCCCCTAGACTGTAAACAACCAAGTTATTGGTATGGTTCGTACTTCTTCAGCTGGAACATTTGGTTGTCTTGCTTAGAACTGACACCCAAGGCATGTTTGTACCAACTTGTCGGTGTTCGCCTTGGTAGTTAACTAGTAGAATCCTTGTCAGAAAGCCTTAGCTACCAACGATCAGGGAGCGGCATGATGCCCGCAATCTCTGAGATGTATCTCTCTAAGGATTTCAATACCTTGCTGCTAGGAGACGCATCGAAGGAAAACTCCTGTGGTACTTCTCTTGTATAGCTGGCCGTAAATGATGATGTAGAATTTTGCTTTGCGTACTATTTGCCGGCTTTTGACTTTGTGGGTGGGAAAAGTTCCGTCTTGTAGATAGTCCATGAACGGTTTCATCCAAGCTGGAGGGGTCACTATTACTGTGTTAACGCATGAGTCCACTCTATCTAGGTTCTCGGGGTCCGCTCCCTTCACGGATGGGGTCCGTAAATGTTCCAGGAAATCGCCTAGCAAAATTGGTCGGCGGGCTGACCCAAGATTTTATAGGAGATTTACCGCCTCATTTTCCTCCCTTTTGACATACTTGACTTCGTAGCCGTCGAAGCACTTGGCTATTTCGTCTACTTCGTCTCGATATGCCGCCATCATACGGTTCCACGCGTTCCAGGTGCCAACTACTTTCTAGGAAACCAAGTCGGAATCTCCACAACAAACTATGTGCTTGATGCCAATATCCTTGGCCACTCGTAGTCCGTGAATGAGGGCCTCATATTCCGCCATTTTGTTGGTAACATTGAAGTGGATCTGTAGGACGTATTGCAACTTCTCCCCTGTTGGTGATTGTAGTAATACACCAGCCCCCGATCCGTTGAGTAGCTTTGATCCATCAAAGTGCATAACCCAATACTCTGGCTCTAGCACATGAGTGTCTTCTGGGAGTTCTGTCCAATCTGCAATAAAATCCGCCAATGCCTGTGATTTGTTAGCGTCGCATATCTTGTAGGTGATTTCAAAGGAGGCAAGTTCAGTGACCCACTTTGCCACTCTTCCTGTAGCGTCGCTGTTGTTGATGATGTCAAACAGTGGAGCTTTGCTCACCACTGTGATAGGATGCTCCTAGAAATAATGCCTTAGCTTGCGTGAAGTAAGGAAAACTCCATAATCTATCTTTTGGTAGTGTGGGTAATGCTGCTTGGATTCCGTCAAGACCTCTCTTACATAGTAAACGGGTCACTGAACTCCGTATTCGTGCATTCGTTCCATGCGCTCCACCATGATGATGATGTTGATGACTCGGTTGGTTGCTGCCATGTAGACTAACATGGGCTCCCTTAACACTGGTGCTGCCAGTATTGGTGGGGAGGAGAGTATTCTCTTCAACACTTGAAGTGGTGCATCAGCTTCGTCTATCCATATGAATTTGTCCGCCTTCTTGAGCAACTTGTAGAGCAGCATAGCCTTATCCCCAAGTCGGTTGATGAACCAGCTTACTGCTGCTATGCAACCTGTGAGCCTTTGTATGTCCTTCGGGCATGCTGGACGCTTGATGTCAAGGATGGCCTTCATTTTCTCCGGGTTCACCTCGATTCCATGGTGCGAAATGATGAAACCCAACAGCTTGCTGGAAGGTACCCCGAAGACCCACTTCTTGGGGTTCAACATCATGTTGTATTTCCGGAGATTGTCGAAGGTTTCTTGCAAGTCAGCGATAAGATCGTTTGATTTCTTTGACATTACCGCGATATCGTCCATGTAAGCGTGTACGTTGTGACCTATTTGGTCGTGTAGGCAGCGTTGCATTGTCCGCTGGTAAGTGGCACCAGTGTTTTTCAGCCCAAAGGGCATCATGACGTAGCAATACATGTCATAAGGTGTGGTGAACAAAGTGGCCAAATGGTACGACTTTCGCATCCAGAATTGGTGGTAACCTAAGTAGGCATTGATAAAACAAATAAGTTCCGAGCGAGCCGTCTATTCAATGACTTGGCCAATGCGAGGGAAAGCAAACGGATACACACATTCTTCATTCATTGGTTTCGTTTTTAGGGACAAGTACATGATTTGCCACCCATCGGGTGTGAATAACTTCTCGGATAAAGCCAGCCTTAAGTAACCTAGCTATTTCTTTTCCTATAGCCCTTCATCTTTCGTCACCAAAGTGTCGTAGAGGTTGTTTCACCGGCTTAGCATTAGGATCAATATTCAAGATGTGCTTGACAAGTTCCCTATGTACACCTTTCATGTCAGCAGGTTGCCAGGCAAAGATGTCCATATTCTCTCGGAGGAACTTGACGAGCGTGCTTTCCTATTTGGGATTTAGGTCCGTGCCAATGGCGGTGGTCTTGGAGGAATCCCCTTCAACAAGCTCCATCTGCTTGGTCTTGATGGCGGCCTTGAAGGCGGGTTCGGCAGTAGTGATCTGCTTCTTTGAAGCCGGCATCTCCAAGGCATCGACCTGGTTCTAGATCTCCTTGAACTCCTCACCATAGAGAACTGCTTCAGTGAAGGCGGCTTCACTGAGTTCACACTCCCGTGCCTTGGTGAAGCTTCTGTCAACAGTGATGATGTTGTTTGGTCCAGGTATCTTGAGCTTGTTGTAGACAAAGCATGGCCTTGCGAGTAAAGAGTGGAAGATGTCGCGACCAAAGATGACGTGGTACACGCTCTTGAAAGGCACCACTTCAAAGGTCATGCATTCTTGGCGGTAATTGTTGACATCACCAAAAGCGACCGGAAGGGTGATGCAACCTAGGGAATTTGCTTATCGGTCGGGGATAACCCCATTGAACATGGTGTTGCTCTTCCTTAGCTCCGTCAAGTTCATCTTGTGTAGTGTATCCAGGTACATGATATTGATGCTGCTTTCACTATCCACGAGGCACTTGGTGAACTCTATGCCATCAATCAAAGGGTTGATGACCATGGCATATTGGTTCTCTGTTGGGATAAAATCTGGGTGATCCTTTCTATCCCAAGTAATTGGAATCTCCGACCACCTGGCGTACTGGGGAACTAGGGGGAGTGTAGCCATCAGTATCCTTAGTGAGGTTTTCTAGGCTCGGACGGTGCGGGTACCAAGGAAGGTGTGGTAACACGGAGCCTTCTTTTCGAATGGGTTTTTCCCTTTACCCTCTCCCTTGTTGGAATATTTTGGTTCTGCATCTTCATCCACATCGCTTGATTCCTTGGATTCCTCCTCCTTCTTCCCGTGGCCCTTTCCGCGGGGTTTGTTCTTCTGACTTTGCTTGTAGCCGGACTCAGGGTATTCCTTGAGGTCATTGACAAACTTGCATTGGCAGTTGGTGTCGGTGGCTTTGCCGTTTAGGTCGAGATGGACAAAACACGGCATATCGCGGTACTCTTCGTACGTTTGGGGAACGCGTGGAGCTGAGGGTGTAGAGTCACTCCTCTGCTGACCATGGCTAGCCCCCCAGCCACGTCCACGTTGTCCACCTCCGCCTCTACCAGTGAATGTTGCGGCGACCATGTCTGCTGTGTGCTTCTCTTCGGGTGGAGTTTTCCGCTTGTTATTATTGTTCTTCCTGGCTTGGGTAGGGATTGCTATTGTCGGCAATGATCCACGTGCATCATCATCAGCAATGGCGAACTCGCTAGCCATGGCGATCATTGCGTTGAGGTTGAGCTCATTGTTGCCTTGCTTGTGCTTCAATGTATGCCGGAGCCAAGTTTCCTTCTCCAAACCATCGATGAAGGTGGCCATAGTGGTTTGTTCATGGACCCTATGCAGGAATTTTTCATATACATCCAGCGAGAGAGGTAGGCACGGACATTTGTACATACCCCTGAAATTTTTGGTGAACGCTTCATGCATGTCCAACCAATTACATATTGATTTCTTCGGCATGTCGTCGATCCATTGACGGGCAGTGCAGGTTAGCATGAGTGGGAGATACTTGACAGTGACATTAAGGTTTCCCCCTGTGATGCAAATCGCTTTGCTGTAGTCCTGCAACCACGTGGCTGGCCTGGCAGTGCTGTTATAGGGTTTGGTGGTCTTGTCTATCCGGAGACCCTTTGGGTAAGTTGTGGCTTGAATAACTGGTCCAAAACAACGTGGCCCAAGGTACGGGAGTTCTCGAGCTTCTTGGATCTTGTCCAACCGTGAACGTGCATTGTACAGCTCTGGTTGCTTCCCTTTTCTGTCATGGGGAGGGGAGTTGCGGTGCGATTTATGAGATCCACCGTGTCCTCCACCATGATGGCTGCTAGGCGGAGATGGTGGCACTGGAGGCGTGGGTTAGCCTTCTTGCTATTACCCTCCTGCGACTCGTCACGCCTGTCGCGGTTGCTTGTCGGACGTGGCGATTCCTTGTAGGATCTGCTCCTATGTCCTTCAACGTTGCTGCGCTCTCCGGCATGCTGGGGCTGCTTGCCCTGGTTGCGCATAACGATGCCAACCTAGGGACGCCCAGGTGGTGGCATGCTTGTACGGCGGCGCGACTATGGTTCCTCGTGACACCGGGATAGTGGTGGAGGCGATGACCGACGAGGGCGAGCCTTTTCTCCATGAACCGAAGATATGGGTACGGCGTCAGCCCTGTTGCGCGCGTCCCTCCGTCTTCGCTCTATGGAGCCTATATGGGATCCCTCGTCACGGGGAGATGTTGGCCTTCTGAGGCTATTCAGGGTTGACTAGCAAAGCTCCACGTTGGACTCAAGCCTCTACTAGGTAGGCTTTTCCTGTTGCTTGCATGCCTTGGCTACGAGGTCATACACCTGAGCAACTGCTTCTGGCGACCTGTCCTGCTCCAGGAGGTTCTTGGCGATGGTGATGTTGAGGGCGGGAGTTGGCATTACTTGCCTCCCCTCTGAATAAATGTATTGGGTGGCTTTTGTCAGTTTGGATCCGTCATACCCCAACTTGCGCCAAACACCGGGGTCTTCGACGACATGAGCTGGTGCTTTCTTTGATTTGTGCTTTAGTAGCAACTACTTGTATTCAGCCTCCATAGCTCTTGCTCCATTGATAGATTGTTGCGCCTTGGCCATATCTTCGTCTAGCTTAGCGCCCTGCTCTGAGATGCACTTGGCCCTTCGCTAGGATTGTCGCACGCTTCTCATCAAGCTCCGTAATGCTCCGGATATGGTGATGGTAATGGGATTGACAAGGAGTGCGCCATAGATTGCCTTGTCAGCGGGAGTAACCAATGGATTGCCAGCTGCAGACATTGACGGTGGCATTGGCGGCTGGTTTTGCTGCTTGGTAGTACTAGGGGCTATGGTGAGTTCCTGTGCCGGTTGCGGGCGGATAACCGGAGGGGTCATGGCCTTGGACAGAGCTAGAGGCTCCGCGGCTTTCTTGGTTGCTGCTGCTCAGGTAACCGCTGGTGTGGGTGGAGCTCTCTCATGCTTCGGTTCCTGTCCGTCTTCCATCACACTCGCAATGGCGACTAGCACCTAGTGGGATGTGTTGGTCTTCTCGGTGCACTCCTCCTTCTCGATCTCCCTCCTAACTGCATCATATTCCTCTGAGTTAGCGTCCGAGCCGCCGCCATCCATATTGATGTCGGTGTATAGGGTATCAAGGACGGAGTCGGAGTTGGCTTCGGTGTTGTTGACGGCGGATGTGGAGGGTGATGGAGGCGGGTCATTATTGTTGCTGTTTACCCCTCCGGCTACGACGGTGATCGTGGCCTCTTCTTCCTCATTGGCATCCACGTATTCATTAACGATTGCAACAATCTCACCAAGGGTGAGAGGGCCCACGGCCTTCCACCTTCAGAGGGTATGCCGGAGGAGTGTTTCGGGTGTGAGCCCTTCCACGAAGTGGTATACGAGCTTGACGGCGTGATCACCCTCTAGGATTTACCTCACACTCATCCATCTGGCAAGGTATTCGCGAGGAGGCTCTCCATCCCTTTGAATGCATTTGGCTACATCAAAGATGTTGATGACACCGACAATGTGTGACCTGCGCATCTCTAATGCTCGGGGAAGCCAAGCGGATTTGTGGGGTCCTTCCACGTTTATATCCTGCACAGGGGCGGGTTGGGTGGGCCTTGAATTTTCCTGATCTGAGCCGCCATACTCTAGAGAGAGGTATAATCTAGATCCTTCCACGAACGTGTCCTCCCTGTAGGCGGTCCGTGCGGGGCTTGACGAGTTTCCGACTTCCTGGGATCTAGGACCTGAGTCAGTTTTACTGATGAAGATGTGGATGTCTCTGAAGGGGATGATAGAGCAGCACGTAGGGTTCATCTTCGCCGGCACCCAGAACTCATCTAGAGGGACGATCGGGATGTTGCCGGAGAAGAGAACGCATCTGATGGCTACGGTGTCGCTGATTCTCGCGATGAGATTAGACCTCGCCTGGTGTAGAGATCGAAGCGCCTCTTGCCCCATGGTGGGTGTCAACTGTCATGGCATTGCCGACGACTACGCCATGGAGGGGTCCTCATAGTGTGCGTTTAGAGACGTGGGGTAAGGAAGAGAGTTGGCGGGTATGAGGTAACATAGCTTACCCAGGTTCAAGTCCCACAACGGTGGCAGAACTCTACTCCTGCTATAAATCACTATAATGGCAATACGCTGAGTTACAAAGATAGGTTCGTTGTGCGAGGTGTTGCATGTTGTATGTAGCAATCTAATAGGTTGTGCCCTAAAGGCTCCCACATGTCCGGTTTAAAAAGGCACCAGAACCTAGGGTTATAGGGAAAATACCTTGCTGGACAAGGTAAAGAGTCCTACACTAATACGAACTAGTCTTTTGTGTCTTGCACTCCAAGGCTGCAAGTATGTCGATGACTCCTTCATAGCCTTCCTTTATCCGGCATGGGCCTCCCTTCTGGATCTGTCTAACTGGGCCGCCCAGCAGGCCATAGGCCTTTCTACCAACTGTGCGCCACCCGAGTTAGCCGGATTAGAGACATACTATGATGATACCCATTTAGCATACCCCCAACAGGTTTGCCCTGAACTGAGTCGGATAGATCACATCGGTTTACAAATAAGCCTGTCAGTATGGAATGTACCAACAGTTGATAACCAAAGACAGACTGCAACAACAAAGTTGGATGCAACATAGAGCCAAAGTATTACACAAACTTCCTATGGTGCTACGGAAACCCCAAACACGTGAATCCTAGTTTGAACTTTTGGAAGAGGATAGATAAACGTTACACTTCCTTACCAGAAAAGGGTCGGTGGGTGGGTAAGAAGAAAAATGGAAGCATTCCTACTCTCACTTTTAGTTTTCCCTAATATACATAGCTACCAAAAATATTTTCTAGAATGACAACCACCATCTTGGCTAAGACCCGGAAGGGCAGAATGGCTCTGATACCAATTGTAATATCTTGGACACTATGCTCTAAGCAACAAGCCGGTATGATCCAAAAGTGGACAGGACATACTACCGTGGGGCCACGTAGCCACACATAGTAGGCCCACCTCGTGGAGCAGGGCACGGTACCGGCCAACCATCCCACCCACTTTTATGATCATAGCTTCAGGTGCGAGCAGCGTAATCAATAGGTAATGCGATCAAAACATACATAAATGAGTATGTATGTTAGTGACATACAATAGTACATCAGAGCTAGACCATCTAAAACAATAGAAAGAGAAATATTCAATGTCATATGGCAAGATCCAAATATCCTAGCTAGAGATAATAGTTTAGGATACATACTCATACATCACACATCAGAGTATCAAGCAGAAGTGGAAAACAAGATCCGAGTACGGGTAAGAAGCAAATTGGCATAAGATGCCCTGAAAAAAGCAAACCCCACCCACAGATCTCACGGATCTCCATCCCCAGAATCTCTACATCTGACAGTCGTTGCCACCATCATCTGTCTCTTCGACCCAGTAACCTTCTTGAGAGTATACCTTCTCATCTGAACCAAATATTTATCTTGTGAGACCCTAGGGGTACTCAGCAAGTCTTAATGCATCTAAATGGAACAACCTGGGGTGATGCAATTGCAGCAAAAGATAATATCTAACAGTTCTATAGAGACATGCTACAACATCCGCCCAACCAGAGATGGATGGAGGCTCGTTAATTAGTAACAACAGTTATGTAAGTAATGTAAATAAACATTGCTGGCCTTCCTTCGCGCTTACCGATAAGAAGGCGGAAGAACAACCCATCCGTTGGCAATTTTATTAACCATTCCATTAGTGTTGCACTATTTACTAGTCATGCTTTACTCAAATTAAATGTGGTACTTTAGTTATGCTTGTCTATAACCGAGAAACTGTGCTCCAAGTCATCCATAAATGCAGACATGGCTTTCAGAAAGATTTACCCTGCAGGGATGCACAAATAGCAACACACGCACGATCAACCTGGGGAAGAACAAAATAAAAATCAATGAGGCCTCACGACAATGCATTCACAGGATTCATAGATTATTTTAGGGGGCCACCCCAATAAGTTACCCACAACAAAGTTGGCTATCTCCAAGATGGACCTAGGGTTTGTGACGACGGTGGTAAATGACTGGGAAACCGAAAGTGTGACTGGGCTTGTCGATACAGCATAAACGTGGCATGGGGTGCCTTAACAATATAGGATCTCCACGCGCAATCGTAAATAAAGCAGTAAAGCAAGGCATAAGTACATGTTAGTAATAAAGCCCCAAACTACTTTGTAGACCCAAGAAATAAAGTGTGAGTCAAGCTCAGGCGAAGGGGATTCATGGTCCCACATGCGGATAGTGCGATAATAAAGGAACATGAGTCAAGTACTCGGGGTCCTACGAGACACAAGTGAGCCTAGAAGAACCAAATAATAGCTATTGCCCACCGGTGCCTCTTTCTTTAGTTATCCCATTACTACATAGTTTAAGTTGTTTAGATACCTCATTATCCAAAGACTCACACAAACCCTAAACATGCAATTCTTCGACTCGCATGGCTCAAATAACTCCTATAGTAATGACTAATAGGATTGAGTATACAAGCTTCGGTGGGGTTTAAAACTAAAGGCTGCAATACTTGGTGACGAGGGTTTAACTCATCAATGCCCATTGTTATGGACTTGGGTTTTGGAGAAGGAGGGAGCACTAGAGACATCTATCGGCTAACAGACAAGCACATAGGGGACAAAGATTTACCCAGGTTCAGGCCTCGTAGAGGTTCCTACTCCTGCTTGTCTGCTCGTGGAATTATCGAAGGAACCGAAGGTTACAATGGTGCGCAGATGCAATCTGGCGAGGGTTGTGGAAACTAAGGGTTGCGTGTGTCCTCCTCGCCGCCCCCTCCCAGCCTTTATATAGATAGGCTAGGTCTCGGGTAGCAGGTCGAGTCGGTTACAATTTAGGGTTTTCCCCTTTGAACTTTCTATCTTTAGCTTCTTCTTGTTCTTCAAGCAATCGAGAGTCCGCAGGTTACTCGAATCCTTCGTTTGGGCCTTGGCAACACGGTGGGCTAGTACGTATTTGGACCGTATATACCAAGCTCGAGTACCTGTAGGGTATACCCATGTCAGTAGTCCCCGAGTGTCCAGTGGAATCGCAGATTCGACTGGGGACTTTTCAAGTCTTTCGAGTGCCTGAATGAGTATATATTTCGACTGCTTTTAGTTGTGTCATAGGGATTGTTGATATACGTGCCTGATATAACCGAAGTATCGGTATCAGTTAACCACCTTAGGGTGAAAAAACGCAATCTACTCGAACTCGAGTCCCCGGACTCGAATCCGGAAAAGTGTTGGTGTAATTCGACTCAAGCCGCAGAGGTCTTACAGGAGTCGAATTCCAGTTATATGGGTGTGAGCACTCGACGCATCCGTCAAGGCATGTTCATCGTACCTGTAGGCACGAATACATTTCTGGTAGTGCGCAGCCAATGCGTTTTCAGGCCTTATTCAGGTCTTACCTTCATGCTGTAAGCATGGCATCCGAATTTTATCATCGCGGAGACGATTCGGGTGACCCAGGAGACGCAGTCTCTTTGTAGGGAAAATTATGAGGCGGTGTTGCCATGAGTTTCGAGTGTGGATGTTATCGACACACAGTTTTTGCATAAATAATCATAGGGTGCGCGACCAGCGCTCCCTATGGGAGTAACCCCCGAGTGCCTGGTTGAGTTGAGGACTCAGGCAGGGACTAAAGAATCATTTTGCGACTGCTGTGCTTGGCTGATTCGAAGACTTAGGCAGGGACTAAAGAATCATTTTGCGACTGCTGTCGTCTTTTGCTTGTTTCAGTCGAATTTGTTTCCGGCGCTCCCTATGGGAGTAACCCATGTCCATAATCAAATCATATTTCGAGTGATTGTGTTTGCCTTTTGATTGTCCATGTTCCTGCAAAAAGAAAAGAAAAAAATCATAGGGTGCGCGACCAGCGCTCCCTATGGGAGTAGCCCCCGAGTGCTTGGTGGAGTCAAAGACTCGAGCAAGGACTAAAGTAGTCGAAACCCTCTGCTACATAGCTTTGATGACGTTAGTGCTGACGATTTCATGACCTCAGTTGCCCACGTGAGAGAGTTTGACGGGATGTGACGAGCAGTGGGTCCCACTTTCTGACTTTGATTTGACTGGGCATGCGTAATCTTTATTTTAACTGCGTCTCCTCGATTTCCGCGCGTAATGGGAGTAGTGGAGGGACGGTTCGCCCTTCCACTCCTCCACGTGTCTAGCACGATGTTTGCCACGCGTCCAGTAGGGTTTTTCTGAGCCATTGGATTACATCTTCCAGGTGTTAAGTAGCGGCGCTGCAACGGTAATTTTCTCATCTGCTCTCATTCATCTTTGCTTCCATCGCCATTGCCGCTGCTCCTCTCTGCTTTCTCTGTGCTCGTTTCCTCCATGACGCTGGACCAGCTCCGCTTGTTTCCGAGCTACTTTCTGCGCTCGCATCACCGTCGCGCAATGGGAAAGAAGAAGGGAGGCATTGCAGCTGATTCCGCGGCCACCGTTGCCGCGGCAAAGAAGAAGGGCGGCTCCGCCGCTGCGGGCACCAGCACCGCCACCGGTGGGAAGAATAAGGTCGCAGGCACTCGCGTCATGAATGGTGCGTGGCGCCCCTCCATCATCAAGGCGTTTGATCTCTGTCTTCTTTGCCAAGATGGAGTATTGTATGCCACAGTCGCCGACGCGCGCGTCCCCATCGGTGAGACCATTCCTGCTCCTTCCACTGGTTTTCGAGTGATGCTTTTGGGGGTCTTCTTTGTTTCTACGGGCTCCAGCTCCATCAGCTGTCCCCAAATTCGATCCTCCATATCTCTTGCTTCATCGCACTCTGCGAGTGCTGGCTCGGAATCGAGCCACACTTCGGCCTTTTCAAGCGCATCATCCAATTGAAGCACCAGTCTGCGTCTGGCTCTTTAGTTTACGATGTGGGTGGTTGCAGAATCCACGTCGACCCATCCTCCACCTACTTCGACATCAAGCTCACGTCGTCCGTCCAAGGGTGGAGGGACCAATGGTTCTACATCCGCGATCAGAAGGCCAATGGTGAGGACTTTGGACTCGCGCCCTTCGATACCGCGACGCCGTGCAGGAGGATGCACTCCTAGAAGAACATAGTCATGCCTAGCGAGTCCGCGGAGACAGACGTGCTGTATCAGCGCATCTGCGACCTCGAGAGTCACATAGGCAAAGAGGAGGGAGGCTGCGCTCTCATCCGCACTTGGCTGCGCCGTCGCGTCTAGCCCCTGCAAGCCAGAGTCCACCCCATGTTTCAGTGGGCTGGCGCTGATGATGCCACTCGCGTGTCTGTTGATGGCATGTCCGCGAGTGAGGTGGACAAGAGGGTTCGACTGGTCACCAAGTACACCATCAAGGATGTGCTTCCCAGTGAGCCAGTTGTTACTCCCTTTGATGCTTCGAACCCTCCTCCTGAGGTATGGTTGTGCTACGCAGTAGCTGATTTTGTCGATTGCTTCTCTGTTGCTTAAGTGCTTTTTGCTGAATTTCGTTGTCTGTATGCAGGATTGGGCGGTGTCGCCTTGTATGCCCCCTCTTCCTGAGGGGATTATTCCTCGTGAAGCTTTGGAGGAGGATGAGTCGGAGTCGACTGTCCTTTCTGATGTGGAGGAGGAAGCCCTGGAGTCTGATAGTCCGGATACTCGCAAGCGTTCGCGCAGCAAGGATTCCGACGCGTCGTGTCCTTTGACTCCGGAAGGTATGGGCGTTGGTGCGGAGTCGGCAATTCCTGCCGTTCCTGTGAGCGCTGTGGCACCATCTTCTCGCAAGAAGATGCGATTGCCCAAGGAGTCTTCGTCGGAGTCGAAGGAGGCCACATTTGATTTTAACAAGTTTGACTAGTAAGCTTTCTAGCTTTCTTGTCCTTTTCTGTTTTGCCCTTGTTGGCTTGTCTCTGGGTTTGCCATTTTGTTGATATGGTTTTTATCTTGCAGTCAAGAGGCGTCGTCATCTTCTGGCGACATCCAATTTTTGAAGGAATCAGGAGTCGTGACCTCAAGGGCCAAGAAAGAGGTCGGGCGCGCTCCTTCCCCTCCATTAGCGGCCCACTCCGGGCACAACTCTTTCAGCTCTCCCCATGCAGGGGAGCATCGAATGGTTGACCAGATGACGGTACAACAGACATATTCAGAGTCACTAGAGGACCATGTAAGTGTAGCTTTTCGCCTTTTTAGTGTTGTAGTCGATGTTATCTATTGTCTCTGCTGATTCTTTGTTGTGCTATAGATCCTTGTGAAGGAAGCCGCGCACTTGGCAGAACAAGTGATGGCGATGGGCCGCCAGCATGCAATGCTGGAGACGCGTCACCGTGTTGTTGAAAGTGAGTGTTCTACACTTATTCTTCTTTGTCTTCTCCCTTTGATATAGTCGACTGATAATCAACTTTTTTGTTTGTCGTGTAGCTGAACATAATGCCTTATTGCATGACGCCGCCACCTTGGAGAAGACACTTGCCATGGATGTGAAGGGTCGCGACGAGGCAATCGCAGCGCGTGACGCGGCGCGGAAGCGTGAAGAGGATCTGCGTGCCTCCTTCGTGGCCACGGAAAAGTTGTTCGAAGAACAACTGTTCTCAATCGCTAAGGCTCTCTCAGGTACTTTTGCTTATGGATATTGTTATCCTTCTCTGCTTCTAATGTTTTTGCCGGTGGCGCTGATGTTTTTGTCCATGTGTGGGTTTATGTACAGATGCTGGTGATTTGAGCTTCGACCCGCAGGCCCTTCGTCGTGATGACGCTCTGGCGGGTGCGCTGTCGGCAGTCGAGGACCATAGCGCCACCGTCCAGGATACACTTTCCAAGGCCAAGGGCGCCCTCGGTCGCCTCCAGGAGGAGTTGATGCCCAAGGCAGAGCTGATCGATAATATGGGAGAGCTAGTGGAGTCACTCGCCGGGGGTGTGCCCTCCAGCTACAAGAACTCACTCCGCGCGGTTGGCGCGTCCATGTAGCTTGCCATGGTGCAGGACCACGGAGTCGACATCGATCCTTCCATGGTGTCGAAGGCGATGCCTGCTAGCGCGGACGGTCAGCGGGTAGTCTTCACTCCTTTCGCGACTGCCTGTGGCAAATATGGGCATCATTTGATAAATACTATTGCGAAGTACTCTGAGGAGCTCCAACATGCCAAGAAGGCAGCGAAAGCTTCGGCATCAGGGGCCGGCGGAAAGTCAGTGGCGTCTGACACTGCCACGGACTTGATGAAGCCCCCGAAGGCGTCGAAGTCGAAGAAGCCAGTTGCTCCTTAGTTAGCTTTGTAATAGTTGATTAGTTTATGTCCTTATGTTAAGAACATGCCTGCTGGCGAGTGTATCTGCTGATACTTTTGCTAGTCTTGAACGCATCTGATCCTTTTTGTCTGTTTGTTGATTTGGTCATCTTATTTGCTTCTATCTTGACTTGTGTAGGGTATATCGAGTGATCCTTTGAGGGAAACTCAGGACTCGCCGACCCTTGATGATACCGTGGCGCCACCGCGCTCCAGGGTAGATGAGCTGTCCTTGCTTTCGCGACTGCATGACCGCGTGAAGCAGCTGGAGCGTGAGTTGCCCATGCTTCGCGGTAATGTGGATGTATGGAAGTCGAAGGCGGAAAAAGCCGCCGCCCGAGAGCAATATCTGTTTGGCGAGGTGACGTAGCTAGGCGACCAATTCAAGTGTTAGTTTTCTTGTTCTCGTCTTTTCCTTGTAGTTACTCACAGTTGGTACGTTGTACTCATGTTGTTGTTGCTGCTTCATGTAGTTGTCAGCGCGCGTCATCCGCAGGAGAAGGATAGAATTGCCATTCGCCTGCATGATCTTACCCAGGAGCAACTTTAAGAGAGTGGATACTTCTGGGTAGATCATGATCGTGCGACTGCACTGGCGACCCTGCAGGATCGTGCGTCGCGAGTGCTGCTTTTTCTGAAGAAGTCACAGTCATGCTTGAAGAACATTTATCAGGTGATGTTCCCGTTGGCTGATACTCCATCAAGCTTGCTGGCTCTCCTTGCCAAGTTTCAAGATCTATCCGTGGTTCGTGAATGCGTGAGGCAACAGTTGGTGGCTGGTGCCAAGGTTGCCCTGTCAATGGTGCGACTGCGCATGCCTGACGTAGATGTTGTAGCGATTGCGTCTGGGCCACCTGCCCCACCAGCAGGTTCTACTTGGAATATGGTGCCGCACTACCAGGTGGTGGATCGCCCAACAGAAGAGATCGTCGACTTCTTTGAGGAACAAACCAACGTTCTCCTACTACAGTAGTAGCCTAGTTTGTATCCTGCACATAAGTGTACTTGTGTTGTAAAGTTCGTATAGGTCTTGTAAATAATTTATTGTCGAATGTGCATAAAGAGCTTTGTTAGCATGGAGTGCGTTGCACTATGCGAGTCCTCTTCGTTAGCCTGGCCATGTTTTATCTCAGTCCCTTGTCAACCTGTCAGGTGCGTTGCAGCTGGATTGAGGTTGTGCTTAAGGGTTTGATTGATGTACCAGCTACTCAGGTCGCGTTTTGGTTCGAAGAACAGATGTGTATAGGGTGGCGTAGCCCCTGAGTAGGTAAATTGAAAAAGTAAAGGAGAACACAGAGTTTTGGGGCACTTAGCTTTTATTTATTCGAAGAACAGTGCGAGGTACAATGTATGGCTAAGTAGCCTTATTTGTAATGAAAATAAAAAACGACTAAGGGTAGAAGCGTCGCAGTTGTGCGACGTTCCAGGGGTTGGAGTATGCGACTCCTGTCTCTAAATCTTGAAGGCGATAGGCGCCACCTGGGATTACTTCTGTAATCACATACGGTCCTTCCCAAGGGGACTCGAGATTGAGATGCCCGTCCTGCTTCAGTCGTAGGACCAGGTCACCTTCGACGAAGGACCTGGGGCGAAGCCTCCTACTGTGGTAGTTGCGCAGGTTCTGCTGGTAGATCGTGGATCTTTCCACGGCGATTTCCCTTGCCTCGTTAAGGAGGTCAACAGAGTCTTCGAGTGCGAGGGATGACTCTTGCTCGCTGTAAGCGACCACGCGCGGCGCCTTGTACCGTACCTCGGTGGGTAGCACTGCTTCAGCTCCGTGCACCATAAAGAATGGCGTGTTGCCCGTGGCGCTGTTTGGAGTTGTACGTAGGCTCCAGAGTACGGATTGCAGCTCGTCCGACCAGCAACCCGCGGCTTGTTCGAGTGGCCGGAGGAGTCGCTTCTTGATGCCGCTACAGACGAGTCCGTTTGCTTTTTCCACCTGACCGTTGGTCTGTGCATGCGCTACTGAGGCGTAGCTGATGTTGATCCCCAAGTTCTCGAAGAATTCTTGGAACTCCTTGGATGTGAAGTTCATTGCGTTGTCGGTGATGATGCTGTGCGGCACCCCGAAGCGGTAGACGATGGAGTCGAAGAACTTGACTGTGCTGTGCCCTGATTGGTTGGTCATTGGCCTGGCCTCAATCCACTTGGTGAATTTGTCGACTACAACCAAGAGGTAGACATAGCCTCCTCGTGAGGACCTTAGAATTTTGCCGACCATGTCGAGCCCCCATTGTGCGAAGGGCCAGGCCAATGGGATTGGCCGTAGCTCTGCGCCTGGTGTGTGTGGCTTGTCCGCGAATGGCTGGCAAGCGTTGCATTTTTGGACTATGTCCTTGGCGTCACGCATGGCCGTAAGCCAGTAAAATCCAGCTCGTAGAGCTTTGGCAACGAGGGCGCGACTGCCGGCATGGTGCCCGCATGTCCCTTCGTGGATGTCTAGGAGAACTGCTTTTCCATCGGCAATGGAGACGCATCGTTGGAGTACTCCCGTGATGCTGCGTTTATACAGTTCACCGTTGATAACACCGAATGCCTTGGATCGCCGCGCGATGTGCCGTGCATCTGTCGGATCGTCTGGTAGCCTCTTGCTGAGGAGGTACATGATGTATGGATACGTCCAGGATTGCTCGATCATCATGACGCTCATTGCTCCCTCGAGTCCTGTGTCCATCTCCAAGTCATCGAGTGCCATTGGCTCATTGGGTGGCGTAGCCCCTGAGTCCGTTGCTGCGCTTGTTTTCTTCTCTGTGGCCTTTGGCTTGATGGAGCGTTCGCAGATGCGCTCGAGAAATACCCCAGGCAGTATGGGGGCGCGGGTAGAGCCTATGTTGGCGAGTGCATCCGCCTCCTCATTGCTTTCACGACCTACGTGTCGCAGCTCGCAACCATCAAAGTCTCCTTCGAGTGTGTCGTAGAGGTCGCGGTACACGATCATGTTATCGTTCAGGGCGTCGCACTCATGCATTGTTTGGTTGACGACCAACTTGGAGTCGCCGTATATGATGAGCCTCTTGGCGCCGCAGGCTTTTGCCATCCTCATCCCGTGCAACAGGGCCTCGTATTCAGCCTCGTTGTTTGAGGCTGTGAACTGCATTCGCAGGATATATTTCAGCTTGTCCCCTTGAGGTGATGTCAGTATGACACCTACGCCTGCTCCGTCTTTCCGCTTGGACCCATCGAAGTGCATTGTCCAGAGGTAGGACATATCTGGTTTGTCCGGGGGCTGGTTTTCCATCCAGTGCACGAGGAAGTCCGGGAGAACTTGCGACTTGATTGCTTCGCGCTTTTCGTACGTGATGTCTCATGGAGACAATTCTATTCCCCAAAGCGCGACTCGTCCTGTGGCGTCGGGGTAATTGAGTATATGCCCCAAAGGGGGCGTCGTTGACCACCACGATTGGGTGTTCCTGGAAGTAGTGGCGCAGTCGCCGGGCGGTCATGAAGATGCCGTACGCCAGCTTCTGGTAGTGCGGGTACCGCTGTTTTGTTGGCGTGAGGACCACGCTGAGGTAGTATACTGGGCGTTGTATGTCGTGGACCTTGTTTTCCTTGGCTCGCTCGACGACGAGCACTGTGCTGACCACCTGGTTGGTGGCGGAGATATATAGCAACAGTGGTTCCCTTTCTCGTGGGGTCATCAGTACTGGCGAAGTGGATAGCAGGCACTTGAGGTCTTCGAATGCTTCTTGCGCTTCAGTGGTCCACTCGAATTTTTCAGTTTTGCAGAGGAGCTAGTAGAAGGGCAGCGCCTTTTTGCCCATTCGACTGATGAATCGACTGAGGGCCGCGATTCGTCCAGCCAGCTGCTGGACGCCCCTTATGTTTTTCGGCTTCTCCATGGCTAGTATGGCTTTAATCTTCTGCGGGTTCGCCTCGATTCCCCTGGTGGAGATGAGATACCCGAGCAGCTGCCTAGATGGTACGCCTAAGGCGCATTTGTCCGGATTGAGCTTGATCCGGTAGCGATCGATATTGGCAAAGGTTTCGTGCAAATCGTCGATTAGAGAAGCTTCCTCCTTGGTCTTGATTACTATGTCGTCGACATAGACTTGAATGTTGCGAACCAGTTGTTCCTTGAGGCAAGCCTGCATGCACCGCTGGTAGGTGGCTCTCGCGTTCTTTAGCCCGAAGGGCATTGTGTTGTAGCAGAACACACCAAAGGGCGTTGTAAACACTGTTTTCTCTTGATCTTCCTCCTTCAATCGAATTTGATTATAGCCTGAGTAGGTGTCGAGGGAGCAGAGGCGCTCACATCCCGCGGTGGAGTCGATGATCTGGTCGATCTGTGGCAACGGAAGTGATCCTTTGGGCAGTGCTTGTTCAGAGAAGTGAAGTCCATGCACATCCGCAGGATATCCGTGTCCTTTTTTGGTACCAGCACCATGTTGGCGAGCCAAGTGCTTTCCTTGATCTCGCGTATGAACTTGGCCTCGAGGAGTCTATTGATCTCCATTCCAACTGCCTGTGCTCTTGGCTCAAACAATCGCCGAATTGTTTGCTTGACTGACCTTGAGTCGGGGTTGACGTTGAGTACGTGCTCGGCGAATTCCTTGGGAACTCCTGGCATGTCCGCAGGACACCAGGCGAAAATTTCCCAGTGCTCATGGAGGAATTCGACGGGCGCGAGTTCCTATGCGGGACTCAAGTTGTTGGCGATGAGGGCCATCTTGGCGGGATCCGATGGGTGGACCTGCACTTTCTTCGTGTGCACCGATGAGTCAAAGGAGAGATCGGGTGAGCTTGGCTGGCTCAAGGGAGGCAGACTGTTGTATGTCGTCTCCTTTAGTCTCGCGAGTTCCTCCTGCATGTCGAAGGACTGGGAAATTCTATTGAATTCCCTGTCGCAACTGTCAGATCGCTCGAAGCTCCCGTTGATAGTGATGACACCATGGGGACCTGGCATTTTCATCTACAGGTAGGCTTAGTGGGGCACTGCCATGAACCTAGCGAACATGACGCGCCCAAGGATGCAGTGGTACTGTGAGGGCCAGTCAACGACCTCAAAGTCGATGCGCTCGCGCCGGAAGTTTTTAGGCGTGCCGAAGATGACGTCGAGGTTGATTTTGCCCAGGGGGTATACGCCTTTCCCTGGGACGATGCCATGGAACATTGTGTCTGAGGCCTCCAGGCAAGTTAGAGGGATCCGCATTGCTCACAAGGTACTCGCGACTATAAGGTTGATGCTACTTCCGCCATCCATGAAGACGCGACTCATGTCGAAGCCTCCGATTTGCACCTCGAGTACGAGGGGGCAATGGCCTAGACGGGGTACCTGAGGCGGATGGTCGCGTTTGTCGAAGGTGATGCAGGACTCGCTTCCACTGAGGTACTGAATGGTGGATGGTGGCGAGTGTGTGGCCAAGTTGACTTGGCGACTGATGGCCTTCTGCACCCTATCGGAGGGGCATCCCTTTTGGATCATCATGGTGCCCATGGCTCGTGGGTACGGCTCGCCTCCATGGTGCTGGTCTGGTGCGGCTGCATTCGGGGGTGGCCAAGGTGGAGGTGGCGGAGCGCCATGTGCCATGGCACCTGGAGCGGCTCCGTAGCCTCTTTTGACTGCGTTGCGGTTCATCCAAACCAGTCCTTCATGTAGCTTGAGGAACTCGCGGCAATCCTTGAGGAGGTGGCTGGACTTCTTCTTGCCATCATGCTTGTCGATGTAGAAGTGCACCGTACATGGCCCGGACAGTTTATCCTCAATGGAGCTCGCGGGTGCCTCGTCGCGAGTACGGCGTTGCCACACTTGCGTGGTTTTCCTAGAGTCGCGGTATCCGCCGCTATGGTATCCGCTGTTGTGGTTGTCGTCACATCTTTCGGTGTAGCCAGCCGCGGCCATGTTGACGTCGTCGCGGTCATCGTAAATGCACATGGGACGCTTGCCTCGGCGATCGCGTCTGCGCTCGAGCTCCGCCTCCTCGTGGAGTGAACGCGATTCTTCACTGAGTCTTCTCCATCGGCCCACCGATTCGCGATCTCCATCAGGGGGTCGATGGTCTTGGGCTTCGAGCGGCCCAGCTCCTCTCCGAGTTCTAAGCGGCGAACGCCACTGTTGAATGCGTCAATCGCGCGATCCTCCGAGATGTTTTCTACGGAGTTCTTGATGATGGACCACCTTTGGATGTAGGAGCGCAGCGATTCGCTAGATCTTTGCTGGCAGCATCTCAGCTCTTCGATTGATGCGGTCCGCTTGTATGTTCCCTTAAAGTTGCGCACGAAGCTGTAAACCAGCTCGTCCCAACTGTGAATTGATCCGCGTGGAAGGTTGTTGAGCCATGCTCGTGTGGCACCCTATAGCTGTAGCTGCAAGCATTGCATGGCCGTGCTTCGACTGCCTCCATGGAGCCTGACGGAGGAGATGTGGTCCTCTAGCCAGATGTCCGGGTCCTATAGGCCGTCAAACTTCGGGTTCTCCAACGGGAGTTTAAACCCTTTAGGCATTCGCTTCTGCCTAATGGATCTGCTGAAGCATCTGGCACCGCAGAGCTCCACGTCCTCCTCTTCTGAGTCAGTTGACCAAGCACGTCGTGCTCTTGATTTGTCGATCTTGCGCTGCGTGATGTCATCACGTGCGCCGTAGTCGTGGTCGTGTCGTCGTGAGCGGCGGCGTCGAGACAAGTCGTGGCTGTCATCGCTGGATGAGGGCGAGGAGTAACGCTTTGCTAGCGCTTTGCCCTTCTTTGGTTCCGGTGTCGGCTCCTTGTCGAGGGTGGCCTCGATTAGTCCCAAGCCCGCGATCATAGATCGGTGCATGGCGGCCCGAGGGTCCCCAGCTGGTGGCTGGTTGTTCAGGAGGTATATGGTGGCCGCTGTCACCGCAGCCTGCGGCGTCTTGGGGACCACATTGCCCCTGGTGTTGACTGTCATAGAGCCGAAGTCGAGGACCTTTGCGGCCTCTATGCCTTCCTGCTCGGTGAGATGGGCCATCCGAGACTGCCTCTTCTTGGCATGGTGCTCGTTGCCCTTTGAGGAGGATCCTCCGTAGGAGGAGAGTCCAGCACGACGAAGGCTTGACTCGTCTACCGCCTTTTTGCGCGCCTCGAGTTGCGTGATTGTTTGTACTTGGCGCTTGAATTCTTCCTTCAGGAGCCAGTGATAGCCCATCAACAGCTCCTGCAGGGATCCGAAGGGTAGAGGGGTGCCTCGCAGGGCCTCCCGGTAGCGAGCCCATTCTTGCTCGTTGAGCTTGATTACGACGCGTTCGCCGGTTTGCTCATTTACTATGGTTGGACGTTCGACTGCCCCTCCGTCGTCAACAGGGACGCGATTGCCACCGTTACCGCTGTTGCCGCCGTTAGGCGGGTTGGTTCTATTGCCGCTGTTGTCGCGATTGGCAGAGGTGTCGCCTGCGTTGATGACAGCGCACATGAAGTGATTGGGGAAGCTGCTGCTTCCAAAACTCTCAGACCCGGAACAGTAGGTTCCATCTTCAGTGGCCAGATCTCTCAGATCGGAGTCACGACTGCTGTCGCTGACTGTGTTCTCGACTGTTGTTGGGGCGTTGAGCTCGCTGAGGGTGCCGATCGACGGAGGAAACCATGATGCTGGGGCAATCGCTGGTGCTATCGGTTGATCAGGCATGCGAAGCGTGCCCATCTGACCAACTTGGAAGCGGAAGCTCCCGATCGCCAAGCTGATTCCGTCGCCCATGGACTCGAAGGCCGGGCGAGTGCCCGGCGTGGGGATGGTGAAGTCGAACGCGCCAAAGAGCTGGTGAATCGCCGCTACTGCAGAGTTATAGATCGCAGTTGATGGGGCCGAAGAAGCTGCAACATCAACACTCCGAGTTCCCACAGACGGCGCCAATTGAAGAGGGTTTAACTCATCAATGCCCATTGTTATGGACTTGGGTTTTGGAGAAGAAGGGAGCGCTGGAGACATCTATCGGCTAACAGACAAGCACACAGGGGACAAAGATTTACCCAGGTTCAGGCCTCGTAGAGGTCCCTACTCCTGCTTGTCTGCTCGTGGAATTATCGAAGGAACCGAAGGTTACAATGGTGCGCATATGCAATCTGGTGAGGGTTGTGGAAACTAAGGGTTGCGTGTGTCCTCCTCACTGCCCCTCCCAGCCTTTATATAGATAGGCTAGGTCCCGAGTAGCAGGTCGAGTCGGTTACAATTGAGGGTTTTCCCCTTTGAACTTTCTATCTTTAGCTTCTTCTTGTTCTTCAAGTAATCGAGAGTCCACAGGTTACTCGAATCCTTCGTTTGGTCCTTGGCGACACTGTGGGCTTGTATGTATTTAGACCATATATACCAAGCTCGAGTACCTGTAGGGTATACCCATGTCACTTGGGATTCAATTTAATGCAATCATGACTCCGTGATGCAAGAGTAAGATGGAAGCATAGGTGCTATATGTATGCAAGCATGGGGAATTTCTTGCCTGGCAGTTCAGTTGCAGAATAGGAAGGATCCGGGTAATACTCCTGAGGCTCCTAATATTCTCCTTGCTCAGCATCTATCCGCATAAAAACCAAACACACAAGGGCCAAAATAAATACATTGCATAATCATATAAATCATATGAATTAAGCAAACAAGGTATGCCATGATGGAATGATGCACAATTACATGGTATAACATAACATGGCATGCGTGAGGTGCGGGAACAATAATAAAGCACTTTATTTATTTATTTAGGCATGTTTTACCCTCATAAACAGTTCTGATTATTTAATATTTATATGATGCATGCTTCAATTCATATCATGGAACGAATAATCAGAACGGGCTTGTCGCACTGATCATTTAAACATATTATTTGTTGAATTCAGAGTTATAGATTTAAAGTTATGAATTTATTATGAAAAGGCATTTATTGGCATTTAAATAATTTTGAAATTTAAATTGCTCAAAAGTTATTTTGGATAGCATATTTGAATTCCTAACATTTTTCTGATCAGAAAACATATATAAAATTTGTATTATTTGGAGTTATAAATTTAAAACAATATTTAAATCAAATTCTATTAAAAAGGGCTCAAATGTCAAAGGTTTGACTAGTTAGGTTTAACTTTGGTCCAACTTCTAAATTTTTTGAATTACCAATTAAATTTGAATGATATTTCATTGTAAAATTTTGTGAAATTCGAAATATTTAAAAAGATATGAATTTATTTAGATATATTTAATTTCTGTTTTTATTTTTATTAGATAAATCTCTGGAAATTTTTCTCACTCAGCGGGAGTTAGCCACGGCCACGAATAGGTGGGCCAGGTGCTTACTCAGTGTTAAGCTGAAAAAATGGACGCTCGGGCTTTTCTTACTCAGGTGCCAGCTAACCAGAGAGATAGACAAGCGGGCCCAGGCGCACTGCGGGGCTAGCATGTGGCGAAGCTAAGGATGGCGGGGTGGAATAGCAGAATTGTTGGGTACCTTTTTGTAAAAGAGCTAGGAGTATGGCAGGTGGCGCTACATGGACTGCTCTACAAAAAGGGTGTAGGGGGTATGTGGTAAACTGCCACGCGATCTCTGAACCATAGTGTTCCTCTTCCTCGGCGAGAGGCAAAAACTAGAACGCGTGGGTGCTTGATCTCGTGACCTGGGACAAGAACAAGCGGAGTGAAGCCACTACGGTGAGGTGCGGCTGGCGCTAGGTTAAGGGCGCAGCGCCCGATATGCTGCAAATTGTCTCCTTTGTCTACCACAAACATGGCAGAGGCATGACCAGCATGGATGGCTC
The DNA here is from genome assembly GCA_916181665.1 of Avena sativa. NCBI lineage: Eukaryota > Viridiplantae > Streptophyta > Magnoliopsida > Poales > Poaceae > Avena > Avena sativa. The sequence goes on along the minus strand of OV702291.1, from coordinate 360,617,159 downwards.
GGCGGTGGCGCGGTAGGTAGGAAAAACAGGGCGTGGAGTTGGACTAAACGACACGGCGCAACTACGCGGATGCAATGGTTCTAGTATGTGACAACAAGGTGCGCAACATCAGCGGTGCGCAAGCAAGGGTGGTGGCGAGCAGCGCGTGGACAAGCTACTTGACGAAACGATATCTCGCTCCAGGAAACAAAAAGATGCATGACCATGTCTACGTGGTTCGAGGGCTCATCACGGGCTTGACGGTAGGCTCGGTATCACGAGGCACAGCGGCGATCGGTGATGTAACACGCGGACGGGATCAAGGGTTTGCTCGACGGCTTCATCGAGTTCTGCTGGCTCTGGCGTTCTCGTTCCTCGACTCTAGTTACAGGCAGGTGGTGGTGGTCCTCAGGAGCTTCCTCGACAACCTGGTGCTCCTATCCTCCAATACAGCATAACAAATAGAGGCCGACGGGGGTGGCTATGGTGTGGGGAGCTAGCAGGGGAGATGGGGAAGGGCAGAGGTGCTCAGGGCAGAGCCCGGGTGTGGATCTGGATGATAAGTTTGGTGGAGGGTGAGGTAGATATGGACCAGGGATGAGGGGTGCTCGGTTTAGGGTTTAAAGTAACTGAAGTTACTTTTGGTACCTCTCCTCTCTCTCTTGATGGGTGGCAAGGGCTCGACCAGGGTTAGAAGGGAGGGGACGTGGGGTTCATCTTGAGCAGCAAGATAGCTAGAAGGGGGAGGACTGAAAGGGATTAGAAAAAGGTGAGAGGGGGTGGTCTCGGGTTTGGATGGCTCTCTCTTTCTTTTTTTGCCGAGATAGGTAAAGGGAAGGATGGTCCGAGCATGAGATGGAGCTAGGGTTGCCTTGGCAGCAAGAGAGACAAAGGCAGCTGGTGACCATGGTCGAGTCTTGGCCACCAAGGTTAGATAGAGGGGATCGGATAGGCATGATCAAACTAGGGTTTTAGGTGTAGTTAGCTAGATGGGTTAGGGTGGTTGTGGTGGTGCGGTCTGGTTCATCTAGACCAAGGAGGGAGGGGAGACTCAGCTAGAGAGAAAAGATAGGTTAGGGTAGAAGGTTAGTTTAGGTTTTAGATTTGTTTCTTTTCATTTATTTCTTTTGGTTTTATTTATTTACCACAAGCTTTTGAATAAGCTACACAAAAATAGCAAGAATAATTAAACCAAGAAGAAACCAAGCTAGGAGAGAAGCAGTTGATCTATGGAGGATTCATTTGAATTTGATCAAACTTGAGTGAATTCCAATCAATCAAGCTTTTCTCCAAAATTCAAAACAAAATCAAAATAAGAAACATGGTGGCAAGCTTTGCATGACCCATGCACAAGTAATAAATGCCAATAAATCTACTTGTGAAAACAACTATTTTCAATCATGGTCATATATTCATGCATGCATCCAAAATATTTGAATTATGGCCTCACAAAAACAACAAGCTTGCATATCGCATATGCACAAGTATGTAGCTAAATGACCATTGTAGTGTGTATTTCCCCACTAGATCACTTGTGGCCAAATAAGCACCATATATGAATATATAGTAACTAAAACCATATGGAAGCTTAATAAAGGAATTCTACCCACATGTCATGTAGAGGTGGCAATGAAGCTCCACATGCTTAATATTGTGAAAACAATAGAGATCATATATGGGAGCATGTAGATTTAGAAGTGGATCCATCTTATTACATATGAGCTAGACAAAAGCCCAAAAGAAATGCAAATGCTCATTTATTGTTTGGATGGTGGAATCATAAGGTGTGGTGACAAAGAAAGGTGGTGGAGTCTAGAAAAGAAATGCCCCAACTCAACTTGGGCATGAATAAATATATCAAGAAGGAAATACGATATATCAAGAGATAACTACAAGTGATACAATATATAATGCATATGGGATAATAACCAAAAAGAGGGGTTTTATATGATGCTCATATGAAAGGTGGCATGGTGACATGAGCATGGTATAATGATGATACAAGAATAACATGTATAGAGTAGCACTTTATTAATAGACCAAGTAGCATTACAAATGTTAGACAGATGGGATGCTACAGAAGGTGGTTTTAAAAAGAACACGTGCAATGACTCTAGTGGACTTCATGTGTCAAACCATGGTTACAAAGCCCAAAAAGCCTCTGGAATGCAACTACCACATGGAATGATGCACCAGTGTGACATAAATTGCATCACCACATCAATTGGAGTGTGTCTGCTAATTTGGATCTAGGTGTTTTTGAAAAGAACACATGCAATGTATCTAGTGGACCAAGGTGATTTGGAAGAGAACACATGCAATGACTCTAGAGACTCCATGTGTCAAACCATGGTCAGACATCCCAAAAAGCCCTTTGAATGCAACTGCCACATGGAATGGTGTACCATTTGTGATAGAAGTTGCATCACTACATCCATCGGAGTGTGTGGTATTCTGGATCAAGGTGGGTTGGAAAAGAACACATGCAATGACTCTAGAGACTCCATGTGTCAAACAATGCATGGTCAGAAATCCAAAAAGCCTTTGGAATGCAACTGCTACATGGAATGGTCCACCAGTGTGACAAAAGTTGCATCACCACATCGATTGGAGTGTGTGTGGTCATGTGGATCATAGAGGTTTGGAAAAGAACACATGCAATGAATATAGAGACTCCATGTGTCAAACCATGGTTAGAAAGCCCAAAAATCCCTTGGAATGCAACTGCCACATGGAATGGTGCTCAAGTGTGACAGAAGTTATATCACCACATACATTGGAGTTTGTGTGGTCATGTAGATCAAGGTGGTTTTGAAAAGAACACATTCAATGACTATAGTGGACCTCATGTGTCAAACAATGGTCAAGAAAGCCCAAAAAGCCCCTGGAGTGCAACTGTCACATGGAGTAATGCACAAGTGTGACATAAGTTGTCTCACCACATCCATTGGAGTGTGTGTGAAATGTGTATCAAGGTGGTTTGGAAAAGAACACATGCAATGACTCTAGTGGACTCCATGTGTCAAACCATGGTCAGAAATCCCAAAAAGCGCCATGGAATGCAACTTCCACATGGAATGATGCACTAGTGTGACAGAAGTTGCATCACCACACCCACTGGAGTGTGTGTGCTAATGTGGATCAAGGTAGTTTTGAAAAGAACACATACAATGACTCTAGTTGATCAAGGTAGTTTGGAAAACAATGCATGCAATTACTCTAGGGACTCCATGTGTCAAACCATGGTTAGAAAGCCCAAAAAGCCTATGAAATGCAACTTCCACATGGAATGATTACACAGTGTGGAAAAAGTTTCATCACCACATACATTGCAGTGTGTGGTAATGTGGATCAATGTGGTTTTGAAAAGAATACATGCAATGATGCTAGGGACGCCATGTTTAAAACCATGGTAGAAAGCCCAAAAATCCCCTAGAATGCAACTGTCACAAGGAATGATGCACGAGTTGACAGAAGTTGCATCACCACATCCACTGGAGTGTGTGTGGTAATGTGGATCAATGTGGTTTCGAAAAGAACACATGCAATAACTCTAGTGGATCAAGGTGGTTTGGAAATATAACATTTAATGACTCTAGGGACTCCATCTGTCAAACCATGGTCAGAAAGCCCAAAAATCCCGTGGAAAGCAACTATCACATGGAATGATGCACCAGTGTGACAGAAGTTGCATCACCACATACATTGGAGTGTGTGGTAATGTGGATCAAGTTGGTTTTAAAAAGAACACATGCAATGACTATAGTGGACTCCATGTGTCAAACCATGGTCAGAAAGCCCAAAAAGCCCCTGCAATGCAACTGCCACATGGAAAGATGCACCGGTGTGACAGAAGTTGCATCATGTAGCATCCCAATTGTCTAACAATTGTAATGCTACTTGGTCTAGTAATATATTGGCTACTTCCTACATATAATTGTTGCATCATAATTATATCATGCTCATGTCATCATGCCACCTTGCATTTGAGCATCATATAAAACCCTCTTGCTTTGGTTCTTCTCTCATATGCATTGTTAATTGTATTTGCCTTTTGATATTGTATTTGGTTATTGATATATTGTTTAATGCCCAAGTTGAGTTGGGGGCATATCTTTTATTTAACTCCACCACCTTTCTTGTCATCACCTCATCATTCCACCATACCACCATATATGAGCATTGCAACTTATTTGGTTTTACCTCTTGCTCATGTGGGTTGGGATGGATCTAATTCTATCTCCACATGCTCTCATATATGCACCATATTGTTTTCACATTATTGGTTTATGAGAGCCACATGGCCACCTTTGCATGCCTTGTGAGTGGAACCCTTTTCTAGCTTCCATATGGGTTGTTTTGGGGTTTATGATCATGTTGGGATATTTTTGGGCTTATTAAATACCTAGTGGCACATACACACTAGCAAGTCCCATTTTTATTCAAATATGGACATCTCCATCTACTCCACATGGGGCATCCTTTCAATTCCTTTAGCTTGGCTTACTCCATATTTTTGGAATGCATATGTATAAATGCCATGGATATTATTTTTGTTTTCACAAGATTAAAACATGGCATTTAATGCATTTGCATGGGCCATGCAACCATCACCACTTTTTGATCTCCCTTGGTTTTCTTGGAATTTTTGATTGTTTCCCCTTTTGTTGAGCTCCAACCTTTCTCTCTCAAGCCTCACCTCACCACCACCTCCTCCATCTTTGGCATGAGCTAGTTGGTGCAACACAAACCCTACACACCTTACTCCTATTTTCCACCCCACCAAAACCCCCCCCTTTTATCTAGGCTTGATTTATTTAAGCATGTGATAAAGACCTAAAATTCTAAACTCTAATCCTAGGCCTCATCTCTTCTCTCTAACCCGATCCACCAAACCCTAGTTTGACCACCCCCTTACCTTGCCGTGCTACCCCTCCCCCTCTCCCTCTCTCTTGGCTTCCCCCTCTCTCCAAAACCTAACCCGATCCCCATCTACCCTAGCCCGAACTACCCTCCCCCTCTCCCTCTCTTGGCTTCCCCTCTCTCCCTACCAGGCAGGCCCCACCACGTCTCACCCTCATCTGCCCTCCCCTCTCCTTTCTTTGGCTTCAAGACAAAGAGAGAAAGGAGGGAGAAGGAAGCCACCCGAGCCCTCTTTTGCATCTCACCAAACCATGTGATCCTCTCCCTCTCTTCTTATCTGTAGCACCAGCTCCCCCCACGTGCCTTCTCCACAACCAGATCGGGATCTAGGATAAACCATACCCCTCCCCCTCCTCCCCACCACATCCTGGCCATGGCCATGGTTTCTCTAAACCCTAGCTCCGGCCTGCCTTGCTAGCCGACGATTCCGAGCGCACCAAGCTGTACAAGGAGCACGAGGAGCTTCGTCTGCTTCATCTATCTCACCCTGCACCGGCCAAGCCTCGCCAGAGTCCTCTGGAGCTCCCTGGGCACGCCGTGGCCACCGGATCAGACGCTCGCGGGACCCCTGCCTCTGCTCCGACCCGATCCACCTCTCGCTCCAGCGACCACACCGACGAGCTCCTGGTGAGCCTCTCAACCCCCTAGACATGCCCGTCCTCCTCCTAGCGGCCCAGACGCGCCGGACGTTCCGTCGAGCGAGCTCCGTGCGTCGCCGCCGCGACGTCCGTCGTGTCTGCAGCAGCAACCGCAGCACCCGTCCGCCCTGTTCCTCACCCTGCCCCGCGCGCTGTAGACCACCTCCGTGCTAGATCTCTGAACGAAAGTTGTAGATCCCAGTACCCTCTTCGTTTTTCGTTTTGGGGTCGACGTGTTTCGTCCAGCGTACGCGTCGCCATCGTCGCCAGAAGACGGCCAGTCCTTCGCCGCCGGCAGCACCGCGTCCGTCAGAGTCAGCAGCAGCCGCTGTCCTTTTTGTGCGGGAGCCCCTGCCCTTTTTCCCGCCTGAACCCTCCGTCCTCAGAGCCCACCTGTCAGCCTCGGTGCCTTTTCGCAAGAAAACCCCCGGAAGATCCTGGCCATCACGGACAGACCCTCCCCGCGCCCTGGGATCGCCCACGTGTCAGCTGCCCGCTGGCCGCGCGCGCGTTGTGGCCCCGCCGCCTGTAGGCCCACCTGTCAACATCTGCGGCTAGAGTAGCTCGCGGTGAGAAAAGCCCTGGCGCGCAGTTCCGCCCAGTCAGCACTGGTCCCACCCGTCAGCTTCTGGGGCTAGCTGCCTCTGGGTATAAAAAGTCTGTATGTTTTTCTGTTTAAATGAAATGTTTTCCAGAAATGTTTAAATATGAATTTAATTCTGTTTTTAATAACTTTTAATTTGTAAATCCAAATAATACAAATAATATATGTTTTGAAATCAGAAAAATATGAGGAATTCAAATATGCCCTTCAAAATATATTTTGAACACTTTAATTTTCAAATTGATTAAAATTACAATAAAATGCCCTTTGCCCTTAATTAATTAATAACTTTTGTTTTATAACTCCAAATTTAACAAATAATATGTCTAAATTGATCAGCTCAACGAGACCTTTCTGTTTATGCATTTCTTGTTCTGAATTGCAGCATGCATCATATAAATATAAAGTATACAGCAACTTAATTGAGTATAAAATATGACTAAAACTCCATAAAATGCTTATTTCTTGTATTCCACACCTCACCCATGCCATGTTACTTTATTGCCATGCAAATTGTGCATCATTCATCATGGCATGATTGTTTGCTTGTCGCATTTTATTCATATGCTTGTGCACTTTATTTATGTTGGCCCTTGTTTGTTTGGTTCTTCTTCAAATAGACGCTAAGCAGGGCATATATCAAGAAACCCAGGAGCACTACCCAGATCCTTCTCTCGCTTCAACTGAGCTGCCAGGCAAGCATTACCACATGCTTGCATACATATAGTACCTACTGCCTCTATCTTATTCTTGCATCATGGAGTCGCGATTGCATTAAACTGAATCCCAAGTATTGCATAGCCTTTACTTTTACACCCCACCGAAGCTTGTTCCTCCATCCCATGAGCCATTACTACAGGAGTTGTTTGAGCCATGCGAGTCGTAGAACAGCATGTGTAGGGTATGTGAGTGTCTGATGGATAACGAGGTACCTAAACAACTTAACCTGAGTAGTAATGGGATAACTAATGAAAGTGGCACCGGTGAGCAATATCTGCTATTTGGTTTTTCATGCTCACTTGTGTCCCGTAGGACCCCGAGTACTTGATTCCTATTCCTTGAATATTCGCGCTATCCACATCCGGGAGGCTTATGAACCCCCCTGAGCCAGAGCTTGATTCATTCTTATTTCTTGGGGCCACAAAGTAGTTTGGGGCTTTATTACTATTTTGTACTTATGCCATGCTTTACTGCTTTATTTAAGATTGTGCGAGGATGCACCTGTACTGTTTAGGTAAGCGGAGTGTTTTCGCGGTATCGACAAGCCCAGTCACACTTTCGGGTTCCCAGTCATCTACAACCATTGACGCAAACCTTGAGTCCGTCTCGGAGTCGGCCAACTTCGCTGCGGGTACCTTAATGGGGTGGCCCCCTGAAATATTTCTGAATCCTGTGATCGCTTTGTCGTGAATGCCTCGTTGGGTTTTGATTTGGTTTTTCCGAGGTTGATCGAGTGTGCGTTGCTATTTGTGCACCCCTGCAGGGTAAAACTTTCTGAAAGCCGTGTCCGCGGTTATGGACGACTTGGAGCACAGTTTCTTGATCATAGACAAGTATAACTAAAGTACCGCTTTTAATTTGACTAAGTATCTGACTAGTAAATAGAGCAACACTCATGGAATGGATAATAAAACTGCCAACGGATGGGGGGTTTGTTCGTCCGCTTCCTCATCGGTAAGCGAGGAGGAGGATGGATCTGTTAATATTACCGTTATAACTGTTGTTATTAATTCACGGACATCCGTCTATCTCTGGTTAGGCGGATGGTTAGCGAGTATCTATAGAATTGTTAGGTGTTATCTTTTGCTGCAATTGCGTCACCCCAGGTTGTGTCCCCTTTAGAGGCATAAAGACTTGCTGAGTACCCCTAGGGTCTCACACGATAAATTGTTTGATTCAGATGAACAGGTAAACTCGCAAGATGGATACTGGGTGGAGGAGACGGACGATGTTGGCAACGATCATTCGGTGTAGAGATTCTGGGAACGGGGATCCGCGAGATCTGTGGGCGGGATGTGTTTATTTATGGGGCATCTTATGCCGATTTGCTTCTTATCCGTACTCGGATCTTGTTTTCCGCTTCCGCCTGATACTCTGATGTTTGATGTATGAGGAGATATCCTAAACTATTATACCTATCTAGGATATTTGGATCTTGCCGAATGGCGTTGCAATATTTCTATTTCTTTTAGATGGAATGGCTCTGAGGACTGTTGTATGGTGGCTTGCATATATACTCATTTGTGTATGTAGTTGATCCCTTCGCCTGCCGATTACGCCGCCCATTCTTGTCCCGATGTTTAGAAATGGTTAGGACGGCCGAAAGGTCTACCTGTGAGTGGCATTTGGGCCCCACCATACTATTTTAACCATTTCCGCTCATCCAGGCTTGTAACTAGGAGCGTAATTCACCGAGGTAGTTACAATTGGTATCAGAGCCATCCCGCCCTTCAGGGTCTCAGCCAAATGGTCGTTGTCAGTCTAGCAAATATTTTGGTAGTTATGTATACTAGGGAAAAACAAAACGCGAGAGTAGGACTGCTTCCACTTTTCTTCTTACCCACCCACCACCCTTTTCTGGTAAGGAAGTGTAACGTTTTCAATCCTCTTCTTAAAATTCAAACTACGATTCACGTGTTCTGGGTTTCCGTAGTACCATAGAAAGTGTGTGTGTGTGTGTAATTCCTTGTCTAACTGTTGCATCCAATTTGTTATCACAATCTGCCTTTGGTTATCAACTGTTGGTACATTCCATATTGACAGGCTTTTGAAAACTGGCACGATCTATCTGACTCCTTATTAACCAGTTCCATCTTCTTAACGGTGTCCTTCCTTCTAGCAACTCCACATTCTGTGTAAGCATCAGTTGCTAATCTCTACCTGATAAGTTATTTTGCGCATCTATTGGTATTTTAATGCCGAAAATGCGGAAAATTTTTCTTTGATACATCTGTGCTTCCACACTCCTTTTCAGTCGTGTGTGAAACATTATCTATCTCCCTTTTATCAGCATGTCCACGCTAACTCATTCTTTTGTCACCGGCGCTTAATCCTGGAGTTTCTTTTCATCTCCAATTCTCTTGGGCTAATTACATAACATGTGTCGATCCGATGCTGGTGATTGTAATTTGGTTCTCGGCATAGCTATATGACACTTATCATGAGCAGAATATGGAAAATGCAATCACCACTATCCTCCAAATGGTGACGGTTATCTCCTGTGATTTTGAGTACACCGTGATCATATCTATGCATATTCAAGCATCTTTGGCAATCCGGAGTTTCCTAAAGCACTACGGCGGTCTATCATCTGTCCATCATGCTACACATCTTTTGAACTCCATATCTGCAAAATTCTCTTGGAGACGAGGGAATTGCATCTTTTCGTCTCTGATAGCTTTGCTTGAGGTATGAGCTATCATTGTTTCTTTATCCAAGATCTCCTTATCTTGTAACCGGTGATCCGATCGACAATGTGAACCAGGTGACATCTCTTTTTCTTCCGAAGGACCAGATAAGCTATTCTTCCAGTGCATGTTCTTCAACACGAACCCGTGCTCTTAATATTGATCTTTCTAAGAGCGTAGAGCTCAGAAAGTGTTTCGAGCATTTTTTCGTTTCTCCCGCCTCTTGAACTTGATATTCTGGGAATATCCTATTAATCCATGGTGGTATATGTTGATAATATGCTTGCCTATTCGATATCAATGGAAGGACATGGAAGATCATCTGTGTCTCTTTCTCTCAAGCTTCGTGAGCACTGCCTGTGTGCAAAGTCTCAAAGTGAGAATTCTGACTTCTTGAAGTCACCTATCTCGACCACGTCCTTCTGCTAAATAGATTACTTCAATTCTGGAATCAGCAAGTTCATTGTTAATTCCATCTTCCATCTTCAATCAAACCCGGAGTTTTCCTGGTTGGCAAGTTATCATCGTCGTTCCGCCGTAGATTTCCTCAAGGCTGCTAAATCTTTCTCAATCTTTTCAAGTAGAACATGGAGTTCTTTCACCTTAGTCTCGTCAAGTAATCTCTTGAAACCCTCTCGTTCTATCCTCTATGCTCAATCCACCGGAGGCCATGAAGACCTTCCAGATCTTGTATTCCTTCTGTTCAAGTTGGTGCTATCTTTTCTGTAGCTGTTGAATCTTACAGTTGTTCTCCGTAATCTTCCTTCATATCTTTCTGGTGGCTTGGTACTTCAGACATGACGACAACATCATCATCTTTATCTATCTATGAATTCGGCGAATCGTTGCATCTATCCTTGTTTTCTAACAAAGTTCCATGAGTTATTGTCAATACCTTCAGTCTGTTTCGGTAGTTGGGTTGCATGGTTTTCTTATTCATGTGCGGAGTAATGCTTTGAGTGCGGGATGGAGTAGCTACCATACCACTACTCTTATCATTCGCTCTTGTACATTGAATTGGTGAATTAATGTGATTTCACTCATTCCACAAAAGTTAGAAGTGGCCTTTATCCCTTGATACTTTTACTTCCGTCCTTGTTTTTCCGGAGTGCTCTCTCGAAGGAAGTAATCAATAATCTCTTGTTGGTGGTCTGTTTATTCTAGGTGGAGCAAAATCTTCAATTATCTGGTGGAAACAAACGCAAACTCTGTTCGGTCCTCGTCTTTCTACCGATGCTCTACATCCACAAACAAGATGAAAGGAAACTATCTCTCTCTTTGGTAAAGCCAATTATGGTTGATGCCATCAGCCGCAAATCTATTGTGTTAGCCTCAAGGCTAAAGAAAGCAATAAGTATCTCTACAATAAACTCCAGATCCTCCATATTCTTTGCTTCTCGGGATTCCACCATGATCTAGCTTCACATCCGTCTCTGGAAGTTATATCCGCGCACCTCAATTGTGTGATCCTTTGGTTCTTACCGGCGCAACAAGAATCTAATCCGACGATGTCTAACTAAATCTTTCTGTTGATATCAAGGGACTCTATTGTTTGAAGGCAATATTGTTTCCGTACTTCATTTCTCAAATCCGAGAGAAGATACGATGCTATTGTCATAGTGGTTCAAAACCTCTCCAATCTAGATCTTTTTCTTCCGGTAACATAAAGATTCATCCTCTCTAGTATCGATAAATCTTTAATCTGAATGATGTGTCTTCTTTATCCATGACACATCATCTTTTCCTTTTCTTTCACAAGTGGTTCTAGTCTTTTATCTTGTTTCTTGAGAAAACCGGAGCTATGTCCATCCTATCCTTCTTGTCTCACGACAATCCTACAATTCATCTAATCCGTTGTTCTTGAAGCAAAACGCAAGACTCGCAACAAGTCTAGCAAGTTTTGCAAGGTGTAGTGGTCGCACCATTCCGTTGTTCATCAACTTGAGAACGTGAGGGTCACCTTCGTTCGAACACCCGCCTCTCTTTGTGTTGTTTTCTTTTTCCTAGGAATCTCGGGGCGAGATTCTTGTTTAGTGGGGGAGAGTTGTAGCATCCCAATTGTCTAACAATTGTAATGCTACTTGGTCTAGTAATATATTGGCTACTTCCTACATATAATTGTTGCATCATAATTATATCATGCTCATGTCATCATGCCACCTTGCATTTGAGCATCATATAAAACCCTCTTGCTTTGGTTATTCTCTCATATGCATTGTTAATTGTATTTGCCTTTTGATATTGTATTTGGTTATTGATATATTGTTTAATGCCCAAGTTGAGTTGGGGTCATATCTTTTATTTAACTCCACCACCTTTCTTGTCATCACCTCATCATTCCACCATACCACCATATATGAGCATTGCAACTTATTTGGTTTTACCTCTTGCTCATGTGGGTTGGGATGGATCCAATTCTATCTCCGCATGCTCTCATATATGCACCATATTGTTTTCACATTATTGGTTTATGAGAGCCACATGGCCACCTTTGCATGCCTTGTGAGTGGAACCCTTTTCTAGCTTCCATATGGGTTGTTTTGGGGTTTATGCTCATGTTGGGATATTTTTGGGCTTATTAAATACCTAGTGGCACATACACACTAGCAAGTCCCATTTTTATTCAAATATGGACATCTCCATCTACTCCACATGGGGCATCCTTTCAATTCCTTTAGCTTGGCTTACTCCATATTTTTGGAATGCATATGTATAAATGCCATGGATATTTATTTTTGTTTTCACAAGATTAAAACATGGCATTTAATGCATTTGCATGGGCCATGCAACCATCACCACTTTTTGATCTCCCTTGGTTTTCTTGGAATTTTTGATTGTTTCCCCTTTTGTTGAGCTCCAACCTTTCTGTCTCAAGCCTCACCTCACCACCACCTCCTCCATCTTTGGCATGAGCTAGTTGGTGCAACACAAACCCTACACACCTTACTCCTCTTTTCCACCCCACCAAAACCCCCCCTTTTATCTAGGCTTGATTTATTTAAGCATGTGATAAAGACCTAAAATTCTAAACTCTAATCCTAGGCCTCATCTCTTCTCTCTAACCCGATCCACCAAACCCTAGTTTGACCACCCCCTTACCTTGCCGAGCTACCCCTCCCCCTCTCCCTCTCTCTTGGCTTCCCCCTCTCTCCAAAACCTAACCCGATCCCCATCTACCCTAGCCCGAACTACCCTCCCCCTCTCCCTCTCTTGGCTTCCCCTCTCTCCCTACCAGGCAGGCCCCACCACGTCTCACCCTCATCTGCCCTCCCCTCTCCTTTCTTTGGCTTCAAGACAAAGAGAGAAAGGAGGGAGAAGGAAGCCACCCGAGCCCTCTTTTGCATCTCACCAAACCATGTGATCCTCTCCCTCTCTTCTTATCTGTAGCACCAGCTCCCCCCACGTGCCTTCTCCACAACCAGATCGGGATCTAGGATAAACCATACCCCTCCCCTTCCTCCCCACCACATCCTGGCCATGGCCATGGTTTCTCTAAACCCTAGCTCCGGCCTGCCTTGCTAGCCGACGATCCCGAGCGCGCCAAGCTGTACAAGGAGCACGAGGAGCTTCGTCTGCTTCATCTATCTCACCCTGCACCGGCCAAGCCTCGCCGGAGTCCTCTGGAGCTCCCTGGGCACGCCGCGGCCACCGGATCAGACGCTCGCGGGACCCCTGCCTCTGCTCCGACCCGATCCACCTCTCGCTCCAGCGACCACACCGACGAGCTCCTGGTGAGCCTCTCAACCCCCTAGACATGCCCGTCCTCCTCCTAGCGGCCCAGACGCGCCGGACGTTCCGTCGAGCGAGCTCCGTGCGTCGCCGCCGCGACGTCCGTCGTGTCTGCAGCAGCAACCGCAGCACCCGTCCGCCCTGTTCCTCACCCTGCCCCGTGCGCTGTAGACCACCTCCGTGCTAGATCTCTGAACGAAAGTTGTAGATCCCAGTACCCTCTTCATTTTTTGTTTTGGGGTCGACGTGTTTCGTCCAGCGTACGCGTCGCCATCTTTGCCAGAAGACGGCCAGTCCTTCGCCGCCGACAGCACCGCGTCCGTCAGAGTCAGCAGCAGCCGCTGTCCTTTTTGCGCGGGAGCCCCTGCCCTTTTTCCCTCCTGAACCCGCCGTCCTCAGAGCCCACCTGTTAGCCTCGGTGCCTTTTCGCAAGAAAACCCCCGGAAGATCCTGGCCATCACGGACAGACCCTCCCCGTGCCCTGGGATCGCCCACGTGTCAGCTGCCCGCTGGCCGCGCGCGCGTTGTGGCCCCGCCGCCTGTAGGCCCACCTGTAAACCTCTGCGGCTAGAGTAGCTCGCGGTGAGAAAAGCCCTGGCGCGCAGTTCCACCCAGTCAGCACTGGTCCCACCCGTCAGCTTCTGGTAGCTGCCTCTGTGTATAAAAAGTCTGTATGTTTTTCTGTTTAAATGAAATGTTTTCCAGAAATGTTTAAATATGAATTTAATTCTGTTTTTAATAACTTTTAATTTGTAAATCCAAATAATACAAATAATATATGTTTTGAAAACAGAAAAATATGAGGAATTCAAATATGCCCTTCAAAATATATTTTGAACACTTTCATTTTCAAATTGATTAAAATCACAATAAAATGCCCTTTGCCCTTAATTAATTAATAACTTTTGTTTTATAACTCCAAATTTAACAAATAATATGTCTAAATTGATCAGCTCGACGAGACCTTTCTGTTTATGCATTCCTTGTTCTGAATTGCAGCATGCATCATATAAATATAAAGTATACAGCAACTTAATTGAGTATAAAATATGACTAAAACTCTATAAAATGCTTATTTCTTGTATTCCACACCTCACCCATGCCATGTTACTTTATTGCCATGCAAATTGTGCATCATTCATCATGGCATGATTGTTTGCTTGTCGCATTTTATTCATATGCTTGTGCACTTTATTTATGTTGTCCCTTGTTTGTTTGGTTCTTTTTCGAATAGACGCTGAGCAGGGGATATATCAAGAAACCCAGGAGCACTACCCAGATCCTTCTCTCGCTTCAACTGAGCTGCCAGGCAAGCACTACCACATGCTTGCATACATATAGTACCTACTGCCTCTATCTTATTCTTGCATCATGGAGTCGCGATTGCATTAAACTGAATCCCAAGTATTGCATAGCCTTTACTTTTACACCCCACCGAAGCTTGTTCCTCCATCCCATGAGCCATTACTACAGGAGTTGTTTGAGCCATGCGAGTCGTAGAACAGCATGTGTAGGGTATGTGAGTGTCTGATGGATAACGAGGTACCTAAACAACTTAACCTGAGTAGTAATGGGATAACTAATGAAAGTGGCACCGGTGAGCAATATCTGCTATTTGGTTTTTCATGCTCACTTGTGTCCCGTAGGACCCCGAGTACTTGATTCCTGTTCCTTGAATATTCGTGCTATCCACATCCGGGAGGCTTATGAACCCCCCTTAGCCAAAGCTTGATTCATTCTTATTTCTTGGGGCCACAAAGTAGTTTGGGGCTTTATTACTATTCTGTACTTATGCCATGCTTTACTGCTTTATTTAAGATTGTGCGAGGATGCACCTGTACTGTTTAGGTAAGCGGAGTGTTTTCGCGGTATCGACAAGCCCAGTCACACTTTCAGGTTCCCAGTCGTTTACAGCCATTGACGCAAACCTTGAGTCCGTCTCGGAGTCGGCCAACTTCGTTGCGGGTAGCTTAATGGGGTGGCCCCCTGAAATATTTCTGAATCCTGTGATCGCTTTATCGTGAATGCCTCGTTGGGTTTTGATTTGGTTTTTCCGAGGTTGATCGAGTGTGTGTTGCTATTTGTGCACCCCTGCAGGGTAAAACTTTCTGAAAGCCGTGTCCGCGGTTATGGACGACTTGGAGCACAGTTTCTTGATCATAGACAAGTATAACTAAAGTACCGCTTTTAATTTGACTAAGTACCTGACTAGTAAATAGAGCAACACTCATGGAATGGATAATAAAAGTGCCAACGGATGGGGGGTTTGTTCGTCCGCTTCCTCGTCGGTAAGCGAGGAGGAGGATGGATCTGTTAATATTACCATTATAACTGTTGTTATTAATTCACGGACATCCGTCTATCTCTGGTTAGGCGGATGGTTAGCGAGTATCTATAGAATTGTTAGGTGTTATCTTTTGCTGCAATTGCGTCACCCTAGGTTGTGTCCCCTTTAGAGGCATAAAGACTTGCTGAGTACCCCTAGGGTCTCACACGATAAATTGTTTGATTCAGATGAACATGTAAACTCGCAAGATGGATACTGGGTGGAGGAGACGGACGATGTTGGCAACGATCATTCGGTGTAGAGATTCCGGGAACGGGGATCCGCGAGATCTATGGGCGGGATGTGTTTATTTATGGGGCATCTTATGCCGATTTGCTTCTTATCCGTACTCAGATCTTGTTTTCCGCTTCCGCCTGATACTCTGATGTTTGATGTATGAGGAGATATCCTAAACTATTATACCTATCTAGAATATTTGGATCTTGCCGAATAGCGTTGCAATATTTCTATTTCTTTTAGATGGAATGGCTCTGAGGACTGTTGTATGGTGGCTTGCATACATACTCATTTGTGTATGTAGTTGATCCCTTCGCCTGCCGATTACGCCGCCCGTTCTTGTCCCGATGTTTGGAAATGGTTAGGACGGCCGAAAGGTCTACCTGTGAGTGGCATTTGGGCCCCACCGTACTATTTTAACCATTTCCGCTCATCCAGGCTTGTAACTAGGAGCGTAATTCACCGAGGTAGTTACACATCACCACATCAATTGGAGTGTGTCTGCTAATTTGGATCTAGGTGGTTTTGAATAGAACACATGCAATGACTCTAGTGGATTAAGGTGGTTTGGAAAAGAACACATGCAATGACTCTAGAGAATCCATGTGTCAAACCATGGTCAGAAACCCCAAAAATCCCTTAGAATGCAACTACCACATGGAATGGAGAATATAATCTTGCGGCCCAAAAGTTGAGGCGCCAAGGCAAGGCGGTACCCATGTTGCTTGTAATCATCCTCGTTGCCCACAGTTGTTGTGCCAAATACCCAGGGGGTCTTTTTCGGCAAGAATTCAGCTTTACATTTCAATACAAAATATCAGGCTAAAGCCCGTCAAGTTGGGCCCTCTGTCAGTTTTTGCCATTATGTCGTGACCGCCATGTAGGCTTGCAGTGTTGGCGCCTGCATCCATTACGCGGCTTCTTCTTCCCTAGAGCGGCAATATGTGGTCATGGCCATGGCACGGAGCTGGGACGTGGACGAACCCGCTCGGCCCTCTCTCCTTCCTATAGGCTTGCAGCGTTGGCACATGCATCCATTATGCGTCTTCTTCTTCCCCGGAGCGGCAATCTGTGGTCACGGCCATGGCGCGGAGCTAGGACATGGACGAACTTGCTCGGGCCCGCTCTCCTCCCCATCCCGAGTCGGAGATTGCCCTCACCATGGCCACACCCATGGCACAGCGCGAGGATGAGAATTGGTTCCCGGTGAGATCCGTCACCGTGTCGTCCATGCTCGGTCCTATTTTCCTCCTCCAGAATCCGAGCTCGCCATCGCCGTGGTCGCACCCACACAAATTCTTCCACCCCTATCGAGGTATCTATGGGAGCTGTACCCTTAGTAGCTCAAGTTTAGCCATGTTGAACCTGTGAGCAAATTCGAAGCTGGGCGGCAGCGACCCGTTGTTGAACCTGTAAGGAATTTGCCGAAGGCTGCGTGCCGCACCAAGGTCTTCGGCTGATGCCTTTGACCTCGGCTTCTTCCAATGTGCACCGCCGATGTGAGATCATTTAGTTACTTCAATACGAAATTTTGACCAATTTAACTTGTTGATGTATTCCTTGACAATTATAATATAATCGAGCACTAGAAATATTTGGTAGTGTGCATGAGCATGATCAGTAATATAATTGAACACTAGAAATTTTAAGGAAATCCATATGAAGGAGTAGATTAATATATATACAAGGTTCACCAGAGACAGCACGGATATATTGTCTTCCATGCAACATACAGGTAAAAATTAACTAAAACAAAATAAAAGCAGGGGCAGTAGCAGGAGATCGGGACACAGAGACGCCTAGTAGGGCAAGGGAAGCAGCAGGAGGCAGGGATAGCCTAGTCGAGGGGATACAGGCCAGTCTTGACATAATCTCGGAGGAATTTGCCAAAGGCTGCATGCCGCGCCAAGGTAATCAGCCTATGCCTTCTGCCTCCGCCTCTGCCAACGTCTACCTATGCTGGATCATGCTGTCGAGGTCCATGTTGATTCCTCTTCCACATAATGGGCAAAATATTCTCCCCTACGGTAGAAACGAATTTGCCCACACCATAACCGCCTCGGCACATAGCGGCTCTTGTTGTCCCTAGATTCCTTGCTATCGTTCACGTCATCATCATCCTCCTGTTGATTTTTAAGAACATAACTTAGAACTCATACATATGATTGAATTGTATTACAACTCAAGAATTGACAACATATATATGGAAGACAATATTAAATTGATATCAAAGATAAAGCATCTCAGCAATAGTTTGATCAGATGATATATCATTTCATCTCAACAAAATGACAATTAATTGGATCAGAGTGTATGTAGAACAAAGATTGCAGCCTCATAAGTTTATTCAGGGATGGCGTGAGCAAACCAAGTAACAATTGCACAACCCATATTGTTCTTATACATTGCCTTGGGTTCACTAACTCATCCCTGAAAAAATCAGACACCAAATGTGTCTGCCTCTCTTTTGGGGCAAATTTGAATCATTGGCCACTATAAAAAATTGAAATGTAATCCTACGAAACAATATTCAGGGATATACATATTCAGGTACAAAAACAATTCTAAATATTGTAATTATAAATAAAAAACCAAACAATTAATCTTCAGGTACATGTTGAAAATACTTATGATCTGAACCATGCATATACATATGCATCATACGAATCATTCAAAGATCATAAACAATTCAAGGATCATATATGTAGTTCCATATGAGAATAAATAAAGGGGCTCATAAGTTTTTTCAGAGGAGGTGATGAAGCAAAGGACCATCATCACAACCTATATTGTTTGTGTGCATTGCAGCCTCAGGTTCACTAACCCATCCCTAAAAAAATGACACCATCATATGTGTCTCCCCTTGCACTCTTTTGGGGTAAATTTCAATCATCGGCCTCGGTGACAAACTGAAATCTAATTCCTATACACTATGAATGCATGCAATACATAATTCAAATATCATAGTTCTATGAATGTAGAATAAATATTGCAGCCTCATAAGTTTCTTCAGGGATGGCGTAAGCGAACCAAGTAACAATTGCACAACCTATATTGTTCTTGTACATCGCCCCAGGTTCACTAACTCATCCCTGGAAAAATATGACACCAATGTGTCTGCCTCTCTTTTGGGGAAAATTTGAATCATTGGCCAGAATAAGAAATTGAAATGTAATCCTACGAAACAATATTCAGGGATATACATATGCATCATACGACTCATTCAAAGATCAGAAACAATTCAAAGATTATATATATAGGATCCATATGAGAATAAATCAAGGGCCTCATTATTTTTTTCAGATATGGAGATGGAGAAGCAAAATACCAACAGCACAACCTATATTGTTTATGTACATTGTTGCCTCACGTTCACTAACCATCCCTAAGAAAACGACACCATCAGATGTGTCTCCCTTCCACTCTTTTGGGGCAAAATTGAACCATTAGGCTCAGTAAGGAATAGAAATGCAATGTTATATGCACATTGTGTATCAAAATCAACACTCAACTAGAAAACCCTAAAACCCCTAAATCAAATGTTATAGATCGATTAAATTTACAGCAGAAGAAGAATCATATGAACAACAACGAGTTAAGCAAATGTAAATTTACTAGATGGGAGATGAGCAGATTGGGGTTTTGTGACTATACGGATTGGGGTTTCGTGACTAGATGGCAGATGCATCAATGGACTGTTGGAACCATATATATACTACCCTACTTCAAGAGCAAAAGAATCTATACACGATTGAGAAACTCCTATGTATGGACAGTGAAATCTGCGGCTGCGACTAGAGAAGCTAGCAATGTAGTACCTCAGACTCCTCATTAGGGACCTCCTCCTCGAACTCGTCATTCTCTATGATTGCGTCAATGATTTCTTGGATGGCGATGCAGTCGTTGATGTAGACCACCGGATTTCCTCCGCCTGCCGCCTGCACCTCATCCAGATCTGCCGCTGGCACCATGACATTGTCGGCCACCTGCTGCTCGACGGCGATGGTTATTGGTTGGACGAATGAGCTCGAAACCTCGACGGTGTAGCGATGAGTGGCATGCATGCCCGGAGAAGATGCCTCTACCTCCTTGGAGACGATCGAGCCATCTGTTGCTGTGCCTCAAACTAACTTCACCTCCGACTCGTCTCCACGCGTACGCTTCATGGTTAAGCTAAGGAAGGTGGTGGTGCAAGCGAAGGAGCTTCGGCACGCGTGGTAGGTGTATATTGGGGTTTTGGACTAGACATATTGGGGAAAATGACACGAGCTCATGGAAGAAGAAGGCCGAGCGGGTTTATAAACACTGGACCGTTGGTAGTCCTCGAGTGGACACATGTGGTGGTTGGGGGGATGGGGCTACCATGATCTCCACTTTTTTTGAAACCACCACGATCTCCACTTTATAACTGCATTGAAAACACGAGCAATGCAGACCTCAATTCCACCGCATGCAAGTGTCGCAAAACAAATTTCTAGCAACATTAGGTCTCCTCGAGGGGATCCCTAACGCATGGAAGTTACTTACAGTAGAGCCCAGTTGGAAGTGAGATTGAGAGCGTGTTGCGTAGAAATGGGATATGTCTTATTAAAATCAAGTAGCAATAAATTGCAAGATCCCATCGACAACCGTGCACTCGATGACCCTGTTGCCCTGTGCATGTGTTGTGGTAGTAGTAGTAGTAGGCTTTTTAGACATGATTAAACATGACATGACCACTCGATGACCTTTTCCATGGATGGCTTTGTGTTCCTTCTTGTAGAAGTCTCGCTGAGAGAGACGTCCATGTTGTCTCATGTTGTACTGTGAAGGGCTCGACGTGTGCAACGATCCACGTTGGATCACACAGTACCAAGGGCTAGTGCGCACCATCCGCATGACAACTGTGACAACCAATCAGTGCGTAGCAGCCAGAGTGAGCACATGTTTTGGCTTCTACAAGAGAGAGATAGAGGGGGAAAACTGAGTAGTATCAAATAACCAAGGGAAAAACTGAGTAGTATAAAAATGGAAAGTGAGTGTCTTATACAATAAAATACATCTTGGCATAAACCACATGGATTATGTGATGCAACTTCTGCAACACGGGTCCAACATGCAATGTGGAAGGTCCTTTCCTATGTGTGTTCTTTTTCGTTAACCACATGGATCCACTAGAATTCATTGCATGTGTGTTCTTTTCATAAACCATATGGATCGACTAGAGTTCATTGGATGTGTGTGTGTATGAGTGTGCATCATTGTGGTTTTAGGAAAAGAACATATGCAGTCATGCCACTCCAACATGTGGTGTCCGAACATGTCCAGGAACCCTAGCAGCATGCTGGGATTCAACTTCAGCATGCATTCTACCACCAGCATGAAAGATGCTGCATCACCACACCTCATTGGATCATGTGTGTGTCAGTGTTTATCATTGTGGATTTTGAAAAGAACACATGCAGTGATTCCACCATAGTATGTGTGTTCTTTTCATAAACCACATGGATCCACTAGAGTTCATTGCATGTGTGTTATTTTCATAAACCGCATGGATCCACTAGAGTTCATTGCATGTGTGTTATTTTCATAAACCACATGGATCCACTAGATTTCATTGCATGTGTGTTCTTTTCATTAACCACATGGATCCACTAGAGTTCATTTGATGTGTGTGTGTATAAGTGTGCATCATTGTGGTTTTAGGAAAAGAACACACGCAATGATGCCACTCTAGCATGTGGTGACCAATCATGTCTAGGAACCCTGGCAGCATGCTAGGATTCAACTGCAGCATGCATTCTACCACCATCTTGAAAGATGATGCATCACTAGACCTCATTGGATGTGATGTGTGTGTCAGTGTGCATCATTGTGGTTTTGGAGAAGAACACATGAAGTGATGTCACTCCAGCATGTGTGTTATTTTCATAAACCACATGGATCCACTAGAGTTCATTGCATGTCTGTTCTTTTCATAAACCACATGGATCCACTAGAGTTCATTGGCTGTCTGTGTGTATCAGTGTGCATCATTGTGGTTTTAGAAAAAGACCACATGCAGTAATGCCACTCCAGCATGTGGTGTCCAACCATGTCCAGGAACCCTGCAGTATGCTGGGATTCAACTATAACATGCATTCTACCACGAGCTTAAAAGATGCTGCATCACCACACCTCATTGGATGTGTGTGTGTATTAGTGTGCATCATTGTGGTTTTAGGAAAAAGAACACATGTAGTGATGCCACTGTAGCATGTGGTGTCCAACCATGTCCAGGAACCCTGACAGCATGATGGATTCAACTTCAGCATACATTCTACCATTAGCTTGAAGGATTCTGCATTGCCACACCTCATTGGATGTTTGTGTGTGTCAGTGTGCGTCATTGTGGTTTTGGAAAAGAACACATGAAGTGATGCCACCTCAGCATGTGTGTTCTTTTCATAAACCACATGGATCCACTAGAGTTCATTGGACTCGTGTGTGTATTAGTTTGCATCATTGTAGTTTTAGGAAAAGAACACACGCAGAGATGCCACTCCAGCATGTGGTGTCTAACCATGTCTAGGAACCCTAGCAGCATGCTAGGAGTCAACTGCAGCATGCATTCTACCACCAGCTTGAAAGATGCTGCATCACCACACCTCATTGGATGTGTGTGTATGTATTAATGTGCATCATTGTGGTTTTAGGAAAAGAACACAAGTAGTGATGCCACTCCAACATGTGGTGTCCAACCATGTCCAGGAACTATGGCAGCATGCTGGGATTCAACTACAGCATGCATTCTACCACCAACTTGAAATATGCTGCATCACCACAACTCATTGGACGTGTGTGTGTGTGTGTTAGTGTGCATCATTGTGGTTTTGGAAAAGAACACATGCAGTGATGCCACCACAACATGTGTGTTCTTTTCATAAACCACATGGATCCACTAGAGTTCATTGCAAGTGTGTTATTTTCATAAACCACATGGATCCAATAGAGTTCATTGCATGTGTGTTCTTTTCATAAACCACATGGATCCACTAGAGATCATTGGATGTGTCTGTGTATCAGTGTGTATCATTGTGGTTTTAGGATAACACATGCAGTGATGCCACTCCAGCATGTGGTGTCCAACCATGTCTTGGAACCTTGGCAGCATGCTGGGATTCAACTGCAGCATGCATTCTACCACCAGCTTGAAAGATGCCGCATAACCACACCTCATTGGATGTGATGTGTGTGTGTCAGTGTGCATCATTGTGGTTTTGGAAAAGAACACATGCAGGGATGCCAGTCCAGCATGTGTGTTATTTTCATAAACCACATGGATCCAATAGATTTCATTGCATGTGTGTACTTTTCATAAACCACATGGATCCACTAGAGTTAATTGGATGTGTGTGTGTGTATTAGTGCGCATCATTGTGGTTTTAGGAAAAGAATACATGCAGTGATGCCACTCCAGCATGTGGTGTCCAACCATGTCCAGGAACCCTAGCAGCATGCTGGGATTCAACTACAACATGCATTCTACCACCAGCTTGAAAGATGTTGTATCACCACACCTCATTAGATGTGTGTGTGTGTGTATTAGTGTGCATCCTTGTGGTTTTAGTAAAAGAACACATGTAGTGATGCCACTCCAGCATGTGGTGTCCAACCATGTCCAGGAACCCTGGAAGCATGCTGGGATTCAACTGTAGCATGCATTCTACCACCAGCTTAAAAGATGTTGCATCACCACACCTCATTAGATGTGACGTGTGTTAGTGTCAGTGTGCATCATTGTGGTTTTGGAAAAGAACACATGCAGTGATGACACTCCAGCATGGTTGGTAGTCCTCGAGTGGACACGTGTGGTGGGTGGGCGGATGGGGCTACCATGATCTCCACTTTTTTTGAAACAACCACGATCTACACTTTATAACTGCATTGAAAACACGCGCACTGAAGACCTTGATTCCACTGCATGCAAGTGGTGCAGAACCAAATATCTTGCAACATTAGGTCTCCTCGAGGGCCCCCCTGGCGCGTGGAAGTTACTTACAATAGTGCCTAGTTGGAAGTGAGATTGAGAGCGTGCTGCATAAAAATGGGACATGTCTTATTAAAATCAAGTGGCAATAAATTGCAACGTCCCATCGACAACCATGCTCGATGACCCCATTGCCCTGTGCATGTGTTGTGGTAGTAGTAGGCTTTTCAGACGTGATTAAACACGACATGACCACTCGACGACTTTTTCCATGGTCGGCTTTGTGTTCCTTCTTGTAGAATTCTCGCTGAGAGATATGTATGTGCTGTCTCACGCCGTACTATGAAAGGCACGACGTGTGCAATGATCCGTGTTGGATCACACAGGATCAATAGTTGGTGCGCACGATCTGCATGACAACTGTGACAACCAATCAGGGCGTAGCAGCCAGAGTGAGCACATGTTTGGGATTCTATGAGAGAGGGGGGGGCAAAACTGAGTAGTATCAAAAAACCAAGGGCAAAATTGAGTAGTATAAAAATGGAAAGTGAGTGTCTTATACAATGATACATCTGCGCATAAACCACATGGATTATGTGATGCAGCTTCTGCAACACGGGTCCAACATGCAATGTGGAAGGTCATTTCCTATGTGTGTTCATTTTGTAAACCACATGGATCCACAAGAGTTCATTGCATGTGTGTTCTTTTCACAAACCATATGGATCAACTAAAGTTCATTTGATGTGTGTGTATCAGTGTGCATCATGGTGGTTTTAGGAAAAGAACAAATGCAGTGATGCCACTCTAGCATGTGGTGTCCAACCATGTCCAGGAACCCAGGCAGCATGCTGGGATTCAACTGCAGCATGCATTCTACCACCAGCTTGAAAGATGCTGCACACACCTCATTGGATGTGTGTGTGTGTCAGTGTGCATCATTGTGGTTTTAGAAAAAAACACATGCAGTGATGCCACCACAGCATGTGTGTTCTTTTCATAAACCATATGGATCCACTAGAGTTCATTGCATGTGTGTTCTTTTCATAAACCACATGGATCCACTAGAGTTCATTGCATGTGTGTTCTTTTCATAAACCACATGGATCCACTAGAGTTCATTGCATGTGTGTTATTTTCATAAACCACATGGATCCACTAGAATTCATTGCATGTTTGTTCTTTTCATAAACCACATGGATCCACTATAGTTCATTGGATGTGTGTGTGTATCAGTGTGCATAATTGTGGTTTTAGGAAAAGAAAACACACAGTGATGCCACTCTAGCACGTGGTGTCCAATCATGTCTAGGAACCCTGGCAGCATGCTAGGATTCAAGTGCAGCATGCTTTCTACCACCAGCTTGAAGGATGATGCATAACCACACCTCATTGGATGTGATGTGTGTGTTAGTGTGCATCATTGTGGTTTTGGAAAAGAACACATGCAGTGATGCCACTCTAGCATGTGGTGTCTAACCATGTCGAGGAACCCTAGCAGCATACTGGGTATCAACTGCAGCATGCATTCTACCACCAGCTTGAAAGATGTTGCATCACCACACCTCATTCGATGGGTGTGTGTGTGCGTATTAGTGTGCATCATTGTCGTCTTAGGAAAAAGAACACATTCAGTGATGCCACTCCAGCATGTGGTGTCCAACCATGTCCAGGAACCCTGGCAGCATGCTGGATTCAACTACAGCATGCATTCTACCACCAGCATGAAACACGCTGCATCACAACACCTCATAGGATCCGTGTGTGTGTCAGTGTGCATCATTGTGGTTTTGGAAAAGAACACATGTAGTGATGCCACCAAAACATGTGTGTTATTTTCATAAACCACATGGATCCACTAGAGTTCATTGCATGTGTGTTCTTTTCATAAACCACATGGATCCACTAGAGTTCATTGGATGTGTGTGTGTATTAGTGTGCATCATTATGGTTTTAGGAAAAGAACACACGTAGTGATGCCACTCCAGCATGTGGTGTCCAACCATGTTCAAGAACCCTAGCAGCATGCTAGGATTCAACTGTAGCATGCATTCTACCACTAGCTTGAATGATGCTGCATCACCAAACCTCATTGGATGTGTGTGTATCAGTGTGCATCATTGTGGTTTTAGGAAAAGAACACATGAAGTGATGCCACTCCAGCATGTGGTGTCCAACTATGTCCAGGAACCCTGGCAGCTACTGGCTCGTGGTTGATGTCGAGCTCGCTGGGGAACCCCAAGAGGAAGGTATGATGAGCACAACACTAAGTTTCCCTCAGTTATGAAACCAAGGTTATTGAACCAGTAGGAGCAAGGAAACACCTTCAAGGTGTTGTTGCCAACTTGGAATCCTGCACGACACAACCATGGAACTTTTCCCCCAACTTACAGTGAGGTTGTCAATCTCACCGGTTTTGCTGAAAACAAAGGATTAAACGTATTGTGTGGAAGAAAGTAATAGCTTGCAGAAAATAAATAGAAAATAGTAAACTGTTGTAGATTGATGGTAAAAGAAAGGACCAAGGTCCATAGTTCACTAGTGGTGGCTCTCCTTAAGATAGATGACATGTTAGGTGAACAAATTACAGCGGGGCAATTGACAAACATCGAGAAAGCATACATGCGTATACTAATCATCTTGACTCCTATGAGATATGATTGGGCATTACAACATTATACATAGACCGTAATCCAATTGCATCTATGACTAATAATCCACCTTCAGGTTATCATCCGAACCCCCTCTAGTATTAAGTTACAAGCAATAGATAATTGCATTACACATTGCGTGTAAAATAAACAATACGATTGTTCTATGAACAAAGGATTGTTGTTTTCTCCCTAGTAGCAACAACACATCTAGTACCTTAGAGATTTGTGTCACTTCCCCAGATTACTAGAGGCATGAACCCACTATCGAGCATAAATACTCCCCCTTGGAGTTGCTAGCATCTACTCGGCCAAGATATCTACTAACAACGGAGAGCATGCAATATCACAAATAACAAAGACATGATAGAATCAATAATCAATATGAAATAGCATCTCAATATGCATCAGATCCCCGCAAACACAACATGTAGGATTACAAATAGATGATCTTGATCATGAACGGAGCTCACAAGATCTAGACATGATAGCACAAAGGAGAAGAACCAACCATATAGCTACTACATGGCCCCGTAGTCCAAGGATGAACTACTCACGCATCACACCGGAGGCTTGCATGGTGATGAATAAGGCCTCCAGGGTGAATTCTCCCCTCCAGAAGGGTCTCGGGAAGAGCTTCAGATCCCTCCCGATCTAGGGATGGAGATGACAGCGGCTATAGACTCTTTCGTGGAATTTTGATCGGGTCCTTAGGGTTTCTGTATCAGAGGCATCTTACAGGCGAAAGGGGAGGCCGAGGGGGTGCCCTAGGTGGCCACACCACCCCCTGGTGCGAGCCAGGCCTAGCCGCGCGGCCAGGTGGTGTGGCGGCCCTCTGGCCCCTCTCCGTATCGTATTCTGGCTCCGTGTCCCCCTCGGTGAAAAAATGACTTTGGCTTTTTTCCCGTCCAATTCCGAGAATATTCATTTTCTGACTTTCCTGGAACCAAAAACAACAGAAAATAGGCAGCTGGCACTATGGCATCTTGTTAATAGGTTAGTCCAAGAAAGTGTATAAAAAGTACTCCAAAGTATGGACAAAATATAAGAAAGTAGATAAAAACCAAGCATGGAACATCAAAAATTATAGATACGTTAGCAACGGATCAACATCCCCAAGCTTAACTCCTGCTCGTCCTCGAGTAGGTAAGTGATAAAAAGAAAGAATAATTTTTGAGGTGACATGCACCATCATAAACTTGATCAAAGTATTTGTAAAACATTGATAAGTGGGATCATAGTATTTTAACATAGCATGAAAGATTAAGTTCTAACAATAAGACATAGCAACTATGTTGCAACAAGAAAAGGCATAAACAGAAGATTCATGAATAATAATGCTCGTAAGACATTTGTTTGTTTCACATAAAGAAAACATAGCTGATACATCCAAAACGTATCTACTTTCTTGAACACTTGTGTGATTTGGATACAACTAACACGAACTGACGCTGTTTTCAGCAGAATTACCTTGGTGTCTAGTTTTTGTTTAGAAAATCAACTATCAGGAAAAATCTCGGAAAATATGCCAAAAATCCTATTTCACCAGAAGACTCACGGAGCCAGAAGACAAGACGAGTAGGGCCACGAGGTTCCCACACCACCTGGCCGCGTGGGCCAGGCCAGGCCGTGCCTGGGGGTGGTGTGGCCGCCTCGGCTGCCCCCTTGACCTCGCTCTTCTCCTATAAGTTGCCTCTTGACCTAAGAACCAAGGGGGTCGACTTTTTTCCAGAAAGAGTTCCGCTGTGCCGCCACCACCAGATTCCGTGAAATGGAACCAGAAACTCCATTCTAGCACCCTGTCGGGACGGGGAATTAGAGGAGAACATCGCCATCATCATCACCATCGCTTCTCCATCGACTATCCATGTTTCCCCCATCTATGAGTGAGTAATCCCCCGATGTAGGCTATAGGGATGGTAGGGATTGGATGAGATCATTCATGTAATGGCATCATATTGTTAGGGCATGGTGCCTAGTATCTATTATTAGTGCTTTTTGACTTTGTTGCAACTTGTTATGCTTAATGCTTGCTGTAACACCCTCGAATCGGCCCTGTGCAAGTTTTAGCGATTCCCGCCAAACCCGCATAGAAACGATTCAAAGATGCCCACCAGGCACTTGCGTGCGGGTGGAAAACGAAGTAATAACATTACACAGTAGTCCTCGATGGAACCCATAGAACATATATATACAACAACGACTTCATGAGTCAAAAATACAGATATACAGTACAAAGATCCAAATCACCTTGAAATCGATACAACATCCGAGTACGGATAAGAAGCAAATTGAGCTAAGAGCCCTGAAGAATAACCAATGGCGTCCATAACCCTGCCTAGGCCAGGCCGGAAGGTTAACCCTGCTAACGACGTCGATCTCAAACCTGCTAAAACAAAAGGGGTGCCGACAAAGGGCAAGGAAAAAGAGGAGCATCAGTACTGAGGCCAGTACACGGCGAGGCTAGAATTCGGCGGATCTCGCCTACATAGGTATGGTGGACTAAAGCGGCAGCGCAGCATGCACTAAACAATCTATAGAGACTCGATAACCTATCAGCTATTAGAGAGAGATAAGAAATACCTATTCGGAACCAAACTTATACTAACACCAATCATACCCATCCTGATATTCCCTCTCGAGACCAAACGAGGAACTCAAATCAAGGAACTCACACAGTTGCCAGTTTTATTCATTCCATTATAGTTGAAGCTCTTACTAATCAGATATAGATAGCATGAGTCATCCTGATAGCATAACTAGTGGGCAGTTTTAATTAACCATTCAGTTGTGGTTGCAGGACTTACTAGTCAGATACATTTAGCATGTGACATCCCAAACCCAGCAGCTATTGGCACTTTTATTTCATTCCATTGGAGTTGCGATACTTACTAGGCAGGTATAACATGACACAATACACCCCAGTTCCACCAGTTGTTGGCACTTTTATTATCCATTCCATTGTAGTGAAGTTGATTACTAGTCACATATTAAGTCAAATTTATAGCACTACTTTAGTTATGCTTGTCTATGATCGAGATACTGTGCTCCAAGTCGTCCATAACCGTGGACACGGCTTTCAGAAAGATTTCCCCTCCAGGGGTGCACAAATAGCAACACACACACGATCAACCTCGGAAAAAACAAAATCAAAACCCAACGAGGCTTTCACGACAAAGCAATCACAGGATTCATAAAATATTTCAGGGGGCCACTCCACTAAGTTACCCGCAGCAAAGTTGGCCGGCTTCGAGATGGACCCAGGGTTTGTGTCAATGGCTGTAAATGACTAGGAACACGAAAGTGTGACTGGGCTTGTCGATACCGCGAAAACATTCCACGTTCCAAAATAGTACAGGTGCTCCACGCACAATCGTAAATAAAGCAGTAAAGCATGGCATAAGTACAGGATAGTAATAAAGCCCCAACCAATTTGTGGCCCCAAGAAATAAGAAATGAATCAAGCTCTGGCTAAGGGGGATCCATAGGGTCTCCCGGATGTGGATAGTGCGAATAATCAAGGAACAGGTATCAAGTACTCGGGGCCTACGGGACACAAGTGGACATGAAAAACCAAATAACAGATATTACCCACTGGTGCCTCTTTCATTAGTTATCCTAGCAATTTAATAGTTGTATTTAAAGTCAGGTTCAACTCCACCGTAAAGCATATGACAACATTCCAACAACTGTGTGGTACTTCATGACACGGGATCGCACCTGAGCAAGCGACTACGACTCGCAAGACCATCTATCTACCAAACAATAGGTAATAGGACGTGTCCAAGGCAATATAAAGGCTACACCGAATATATCTGGTACATAACACTAAAGCATCGCGACACGGATAGCAATAGATCAACAGGAGGAAATAAAGACTATAAATGCAAAAATAGGTAGAAAGGGGGAGAATGCTCGCCTAGAAAACACTGCCAAAGATACATTATTCGAAGGACTTGCCGATACTCGCATCAACTCATCGGCCTAATCCGTAAAGAAGCAGAGCACTAAAAGAAACACCGGATGCACTATTTAATACTACGGTAGAAGACCGGGCATGATGCATGACATGGCAAAGATGTGGTGCAACTAGACAATATTAAGCGGAACCGGGGCCCTGACAATTAATTAGAAGGTTCAAGTTATTTAGCTACCCCGCAAGTTAAATGTTGTCTTAACAAGGCGAAACATGGTAGCAGTTCGCTACGCAAATTTAATTGGAGTCAATATAAGACTAGAATAGTCCGCATGTGGTCTCCATATTTAATTTAGGTGAATAGTCTAAATACCCCCAAACAACCACAATATGTATGTGAGTATGAATGATTTAATATGCAACAACTATATAGATGACATTTATAAAATAGGGTTCTCGGAAACGGAATCACATTAGTGGTCGAACATCTTGGGGTTCGATATGGTTTGGATCCTCGGGGTTGAGGCTTCGGGGCTTGGTCTTTGGATCCGTGTCCGTGGCTAAGACCTAGGCGTTCCGGATCGGTCTTCGGGTCATGGGTCTTCGGATCGGCTTCGGGTCTGGGAAGGAGAACTCGTGGCCTTCGCGTCTAAGAAGGAGATCTTGGGTTTCCGTGGAGAACTTGGTTCAGCATCGGTCTTGATGGTAGACGATCTTGGCGACAACATGGTTCACCGGGCGACATCATGTTATCCATGGCAGCGAAGATCTTGTTGGTGAGACGGTCTTAGCCTCTGTCTTAACATCGCACAGGGTAGGCTCCTTGTCTCGATCTTGGACAGCAGACAACTCCACAGAATCGATTAGAATCACCGTATCCCCACTAACGACCATGTGCAGCATCATCACACCACAACACACAGAAGAAAACAACAGCCCCCGTGGGTACTGCAGTACTGCAGGGTCGAGGCAAACTTGGAGGAGACCGAGGCCGGTGCTGGCGCTTGCAGCTGCGAGGGACCATGTAGGATGAGCACGGCTAGAGCCCGGGTAGAACGGTGTCGAGTGGGGCAGTGGAGGTGATGGTCGCAGACGAGCTCGAGAGGGCCGCGTCGACCAACGATGGAGGAAGCGCGGTACTGGAGGCTGGCGACCTGCTGTAGGCGGCACGAACCGCGGTGGCTGGAGGCGCTCCACGGGGAGGCAAGTCTGCAACAATGGCGGGGAACAAAGGCGGTGCTACGGGCTCCGGCGGTGGAGGTGCGGGCTCGTGGCCGACGAGGGGCCCGAGCGAGGCCGGACACGCGCGAGCGCGTGACGGCTTGAGAGGGGCGCGGGGCGTGTGGCTCGGCACGGAGGGACAGCTCCCGATGGCGGCATTGCTTTGGGAAGCAGAGGGCCTCGGCTCAGCGGCTCTTGCAGCTAGGGACGACGAGGAACCGTGGCCTGCGGGAGTGGCGACGGGCGTCAGGGCGCGGCCGGAGCAGGGGCCAACAGGGCAAGGAGGAAGGAGTGGCTGGCAGCACGCAGAAGCAGAGAGCGGCGGCGACTGTGTGAGCGAGATGGGGAATGGTCGAGGGAGAGAGGCGACACAGGGTTGCGTGCTTGGCTCTCGCGATGGGAGGGACGGGAATTGCGGGGTGGGGCCAGGCTTGACCGAGCGAGGTGGGCGGTGAGAGCAGGGTCGATCGGGGTGGGGTCGGGATGGTGGGGTGCGTGGCTAGCGCTAGGGTAGGATCGCGACGCGCGCGGGTGGTGTGCCCCTGCGTCGGTTTGGTGGTGTGTGTGTTCGTGTCGGGTGTGGTTAGGTCAGGTTAGGTTAGGTTTGGGTCTGGTCTAGGGTTAGGGTTTAGGCAGGAGTTTGTCTAGTTTGGGCCGGGTAGTAAGCTGCTGGCTTACCGGGCTTTTGGCCTCGCAGGCTGGCAGCCTCCCCATGTTTTATAAAACTGTTTTATTATTTATTTATTTTAAACAAAATCTTTGCAAAAATGTTTTAGACAATTAAAGGTTCGAGAGGACTGGGGTTTTAATTTAAAATAAAGAGAGGGGATATTTAGAAAACAAATATAGGCTTTTAGAAAATAATTTTAGGCACAAAGATGCATGATGACATGACGTTGCTCAAATGCAATGTGGCATGATGACATGAGCATGCGATCATGATGATGCAGAAAATAAAAACAACACGCGATTTTCTAGTAGTGGGTTTATCGGGGTGCTACAATTCGACACCACTAACAATGGATCTCGCCCTCGAGATCCTCCTCATGGTACGGGGAAGAAGGCCAACAATCTGAATCTTCTCTCTTCTTGTAGATCCTCGCGACGCCACTAACAAGGATTCTTGTTCCATCTTGAAATCGGCAACACCACCAACAAGGGTTCGTTGCTCATGTTCATCGAGAGAACACTCCGGAGAAACAAGGACGAAGGTAGAGGTATACAAAAGACAAGGCCACCTCTAACTTCCGTGGAAGGAGTAAAGATTGCATCGATCCACCATTCAATGTACAAGAGCGAATGATAAGGGTAGTCGGATGGTGATCAGTCCATCGTTCACCCAAAGCATTACTCTGCACATGAATAGGAGAATTATACAACCAACTCTCGGAATTCAGACTGAAGATCTCAACAAACGATGTTCGGAAACACAAATTAGTAAATTAGGCTCTTTATAGGATCTGATGTAGCTGATGATGATGTCGTCGTGTTGGAAATCACCAGAAGGCATAAGAAGGAACAAAGAGAAGTCCAACAGCTGAAGGATTCCTCAGATAGCATGAAGACCGGATGCAGAACACCGCTACAAAAGGAAGGAAGCGAAACCCTGAAGGTACGATAGAAAACCCAACCAAGAGAATTTCCTGGACTTGAAGAAAGGTAAGAGAACAGATTCAAAACTCGCAAAGGTAAGAGGAGAATTGCATAGGGGTAAGGAGTAAAAATAGACCTACTCAGATCTATCCAACCGATTTTGCAAAAATAGTTTGACACTCTACAACGTCCGTTTGCTAGGTTATCCTACAGGCTGGACCAGTGGGGTATCGCAACTGCTGAGCTCTGATACCACTTTGTAACACCCTCGAATCAGCCCTGTGCAAGTTTTAGCGATTCCCGCCAAACCCGCATAGAAACGATTCAAAGATGCCCACCAGGCACTTGCGTGCAGGTGGAAAACAAAGTAATAACATTACACAGTAGTCCACAATGGAACCCATAGAACATATATATACAACAATGACTCCATGAGTCAAAAATACAGATATATAGTACAAAGATCCAAATCACCTTGAAATCAATACAACATCCGAGTACGTATAAGAAGCAAATTGAGCTAAGAGCCCTGAAGAATAACCAATGGCGTCCATAACCTGCCCAAGCCAAGCCGGAAGGTTAACCCTGCTAACAACATCGATCTCAAACCTACTAAAACAAAAGGGGTGCCGGCAGAGGGCAAGGAAAAAGAGGAGCATCAGTACTGAGGCCAGTACACGGCGAGGCTAGAATTCGGCGGCTCTCGCCTACATAGGTATGGTGGACTGAAGCGGCAGCGCAGCATGCACTAAACAATCTATAGAGACTCGATAACCTACCGGCTATTAGAGAGAGATAAGAAAGACCTATTCGGAACCAAACTTATACTAACACCAATCATACCCATCCTGGTATTCCCCCTCGAGACCAAATGAGGAAGTCAAACCGAGGAACTCACAAAGTTGGCAGTTTTATTCATTCCATTATAGTTGAAGCTCTTACTAATCAGATGTAGATAGCATGAGTCATCCTGATAGCATAACTAGTGGGCAGTTTCAATTAACCATTCAGTTGTGGTTGCAGGACTTACTAGTCAGATACATTTAGCATGTGACATCCCAAACCCAACAGTTGTTGGCACTTTTATCTCATTCCATTGGAGTTGGGATACTTACTAGGAAGGTATAACATGACACAATACACCCCAGTTCCACCAGTTGTTGGCACTTTTATTATCCATTCCATTGTAGTGAAGCTGATTACTAGTCACATATTAAGTCAAATTTA
Organism: Avena sativa; assembly: GCA_916181665.1. Classification (NCBI taxonomy): domain Eukaryota; kingdom Viridiplantae; phylum Streptophyta; class Magnoliopsida; order Poales; family Poaceae; genus Avena; species Avena sativa. Next base: position 360,582,760 of record OV702291.1, on the reverse strand, counting down.
TAGCACTACTTTAGTTATGCTTGTCTATGATCGAGATACTGTGCTCCAAGTCGTCCATAACCGCGGACACGGCTTTCAGAAAGATTTACCCTGCAGGGGTGCACAAATAGCAACACACACACGATAAACCTCGGAAAAACCAAATCAAAACCCAACGAGGCTTTCACGACAAATCAATCACAGGATTCATAAAATATTTCAGGGGGCCACCCCACTAAGCTACCCGCAACGAAGCTGGCCGGCTCCGAGACGGACCCATGGTTTGTGTCAATGGCTATAAACGACTGGGAACCCGAAAGTGTGACTGGGCTTGTCGATACCGCGAAAACATTCCACGTTCCAAAATAGTACAGGTGCTCCACGCACAATGGTAAATAAAGAAGTAAAGCATGGCATAAGTACAGGATAGTAATAAATCCCGAAAGTACTTTGTGGCCCCAAGAAATAAGAAATGAATCAAGCTCTGGCTAAGGGGGATCCATAGGGTCTCCCGGATGTGGATAGTGTGAATAATCAAGGAACAGGTATCAAGTACTCGGGGTCTACGGGACACAAGTGGACATGAAAAACCAAATAACAGATATTGCCCACCGGTGCCTCTTCCATTAGTTATCCCAGCAATTTAGTAGTTGTATTTAAAGTCAGGATCAACTCCACCGTAAAGCATATGACAACATTCCAACAACTATGTGGTACTTCACGACACGAGATCGCACCTGAGCAAGCGACTACGACTCGCAAGACCATCTATCTACCAAACAATAGGTAATAGGAGGTGTCCAAGGTAATATAAAAGCTACATGGAATATATCTGGTACGGAACACTAGAGCATCGCGACATGGATAGCAGTAGATCAACATGAGGAAATAAAGACTATAAATACAAAAATAGGTAGAAAGGGGGAGAATGCTCGCCTGGAAAACACTGCCGAAGATACATTATTCGAAGGACTTGCCGATACTTGCATCAACTCATCGGCCTAATCCGCAAAGAAGCAAAGCACTAAAAGAAACACCGGATGCACTATTTAATACTAAGGTAGAAGACCGGGCATGATGCATGTATGATGCATGACATGGCAAAGATGCGATGCAACTAGACAATATTAAGCGGAACCAGGGTCCCGACAATTAATTAGAAGGTTTAAGTTATTTAGCTACCCCGCAAGTTAAATGTTGTCTTAACAAGGCGAAACATGGTAGCAGTTCGCTACGCAAATTTAATTGGAGTCAATATAAGACTAGAATAGTCCGCACGTGGTCTCCATATTGAATTTAGGTGAATAGTCTAAATACCCCCAAACAACCACAATATGTATGCGAGTATGAATGATTTAATATGCAATAACTATATAGATGACATTTATAAAATAGGGTTCTCGGAAAGGGAATCACTTTAGGGGTCGAAGATCTTGGGGTTCGATATGGTTTGGATCCTCGGGATCGAGGGTTCGGGGCTTGGTCTTCGGATCCATGTCCGTGGCTAAGACCTAGCCGTTCCGGATCGGTCTTCGGGTCATGGGTCTTCGGATCTGCTTCGGGTCCAGGAAGGAGAGCTCGTGGCCTTCGGGTCCGAGAAGGAGATCTTGGGTTTCCGTGGAGAACTTGGTTCAGCATCGGTCTCGATGGTAGACGATCTTGGCGACCACATGGTTCACTGAGCGACATCACGTTATCCGTGGCAGCGAAGATCTTGTCGGTGAGACGGTCTTAGCCTCTGTCTTAACGTCACACAGGGTAGGCTCCTTGTCTCAATCTTGGACAGCAGCCAACTCCACAGAATCGATTAGAATCACCATATCCCCACTAACGACCATGTGCAGCATCATCACACCACAACACACAGAAGAAAACAACAGCACCCGTGGGTACTTCAGTAGTGCAGGGTCGAGGCAGACTTGGAGGAGACTAAGGCCGGTGCTGGCGCTTGCGGCTTCGAGGGACCACGCAGGATGAGCACGGCTGGAGCCCGGGTAGCGCGGTCTCGAGCGGGGCAGTGGAGGTGATGGTTGCCGGACGAGCTTGAGAGGGCCGCGTCGACCAACGGTGGAGGAAGCGCGGTACCGGAGGCCGGCGACCTGCTGTAGGCGGCACGAACCGCGGTGGCCAGAGGCGCTCCACGGGGAGGCGAGTCTGTGACAAGGGCGGGGAACAGCGACAGCGCTAGGGGCTCCGGCGATGGAGGTGCGGGCTCGCGGCCGACGAGGGGCTCGAGCGAGGCCGGACTCACACGAGCGTGTGACGGCTTGAGAGGGGCGCGAGGCGCGTGGCTCGGCACGGAGGGACATCTCCCGATGGTGGCGTTGCTTTGGGAAGCAGAGGGCCTCGGCTCAGCGGCTCTTGCAGCTTGGGACAGCGAGGAACCGTGGCCTGCAGGAGTGGTGACGGGCGTCAGGGCACGACCGGAGCAGCGGCCAACGGGGCAAGGAGGGAGGAGTGGCTAGCAGCATGCAGAAGCAGAGAGCGGCAGCGGCTGTGCGAGCGAGATGGGGAACGGTCGAGGGAGATAGGCGACACGGGGTTGCGTGCTTGGCTCTCACGATGGGTGGGACGGGAATTACGGGTGGGGCCAGGCTTGACCAAGCAAGGTGGGCGGTGAGAGCAGGGTCGATCAGGGTGGGGTCAGGATGGTGGGGTGCAGGGCTAGAGCTGGGGCAGGATCGCGACGCGCGCGGGTGGTGTGCCCCTGCATCGGTTAGGTGGTGTGTGTGTTCGGGTCGGGTGTGGTTAGGTTAGGTTAGGTTAGGTTAGGTTTGGGTCTGGTCTAGGGTTAGGGTTTAGGCAGGAGTTTGTCTAGTTTGGGCCGGGTAGTAGGCTGCTGGCTTACTGGGCTTTTGGCCTTGTAGGCTGGCGGCCTCCCCAGGTTTTATAAAACTGTTTTATTATTTATTTATTTTAAACAAAATCCTTTGCAAAAATGTTTTAGACAATTAAACGTACGAGAGGACTGGGGTTTTAATTTAAAATAAAGAGAGGGGATATTTAGAAAACAAAGATAGGCTTTTAGAAAATAATTTTAGGCACAAAGATGCATGATGACATGACGATGCTCAAATGCAATGTGGCATGATGACATGAGGATGCGATAATGATGATGCAGAAAATAAAAGCAACATGCGATTTTCTATTAGTGGGTTTATCGGGGTGCTACACTTGCCATGAGGGCCCGGGTGCCATGATTTCAGATATGAACATGTTATTGATTCATTATGATAGTATTGTTTATGTTCTTACCTGCAAGTTGTATACACATATTGTTGTCTGAAACCAAAGGCCCCGAAGTGACAACACTCGGGATAACCAGAGGGGATGGCTTTGATGTGAGGATCACATGTGTTCATGGAGTGTTAATGCTTTGCTCCGGTGCTCTATTAAAAGGAGCACCTTAATTGCCAGTAGTTCCCTTGAGGCCCTGCTGCAAACGGGCTGGCAGGACAAAAGATGTTGTGCAGGTTCTCATTGCGAGCACATATGACTATATATGGAACACATGCCTATGATTATTTAGTACTCGGATGCTTTATCTTATTTATCTGCAAATTCCCTACATCCATGCAATGCGCGTCCATCCATCCTTATGCCTACCGCGCTTTAATCCTACTATTTACAACAACTGTTACTATTGTCTTTACTTTTACTATTGCTATTACTTTGTTATCGTTACTACAAAACTGTTGCTACTAATAAACTGCTGTGAGCAAGATTGTTTCCAGGTGCAGCTGAATTGACAACTCAGTTGTTAAGGCTTATAAATATTCTTTGGCTCCCCTTGTGTCGAATCAATAAATTGGGTTTCACTTCCCTCGAAAATACTGCGATACACCCCCGATACTTGTGGGTCATCAAGACTATTTTCTAGCACCGTTGTCGGGGAGCATAGATTTATTTATCAAGTTCACTTGGAATCACTATTGTTCGCTGCCATCCATCCATCATTGGTAAGTCTCATGATGGCAAGGTTCCTATTTTACCATCCACTAAAAGAAGAGGTACAGTTCTGAACACCTCTGTTGCTCTTGATTCACCATCCGTTATGAGTAAGCTCGTTACACCACCACACACACATGCTACACATACTGCTACTACTGCTGAATCTGAAACTTCTGATACTTATGATGCTGCTTCTACTGTGCTTGATAAGAGTGGTTCATTAGATCCTTTCCTAGACGCTATGATTGCTAGAACTATAGCTGGAAATACTGAAACTCCTAATTAAGACACTACTACACCTGTTAGTTCACCTGAGTCTAGAGAGAGCTATGATACTGAGGACGGTTATATAGAGATGACCGATGAATTTATTAAAGAATGTAAAAACACCCATGATAGGAGTGCTATTAAGAGTCTCCTTGAGAGGCGTACTATAAAAAATAAATTGTCTCCTAATGCTAAGTTTGTTGCATCTCCCATAAACATTAAAGATAAGGATTATGATTTCTCTCTTGATCTATCTTACATAGCTATTGTTGAGAAAGAACCTTTTTGTGGGAATAAGAATGAAAGTGCGGTAGCACATATGACTGTGCTTTCTACCATGAGTGGCTTATTTTTTGATGATATTAAGATGCGCACCTACTTTGTTGCTAAATTTTTCCCTTTTTCACTGAAAGGAGAAACTAAAACTTGGTTTAATAATTTACCTCCTGGATCCATTGATAGCCTTGATTGCTTCATTATTACCTTCCTTTAGAAATATTTTCCACCTAGTGCTAGACATGCTATTTTGCAGGAACTTTTTGATTTTAAACAGGGAGAAAAAGAGATATTGCCTGAATCATGGGCAAGGTTTTGTGATTTGATTCATGCACAGGCTGGATGTCCATTACCTAAGAATGAGCTTCTTGACATATTTTATAATGGAGTAACTGAAGAATCTAGGACATACCTGGATAGTTGTGCTGATTGTGTTTTCAGGAATAGGACTCCCAAGGAAGCTGAGGAATTAATGGCTAAAATAAGCAAGAATTATGAAGATTGGACTCCTCCTGAACCAGCTATATCTGAGACAATTATACCTGAACCAACTATTCCTGCGCCTACACCAACATCAAAGAAGAGGGCAGTTATTGAACTAAATTGTGAAGTGATGAAGGAAGCTAAGAAATGTCTTAAGGAGAAGGGAATTAAAGCTTCAAATGTGAAGAATTTACCTCCTATAGAAGAATTATGTAAGCCAATCTCCCACTCATCCACTATTGAGGTACACTCTCTCCAATATTTTGATGAAGGTGATATTCCTTACTCTAAACCTCCTGATCAATGCTTAGAAGAATTTGATGTTTTTATTGTTAAGCAAGATATATTTAATAAAAGGGTGCAAAATCATTTAATGGAAAACTCTAGAGCTATTATTGAGTTAAAAGATATTGTGGAAAGAAACTCTAATGATGTTAAAATGCTTGTTAAACATTTTCAAATGGTTCAAACTCAAATTGATCAGCTTATTAAAGTACAAAAAAACTTGCTAGTTAATGCTGCTAAAGAAAAACATGCTTATGAAATTAGAACTAGAAGTGGTGCTGCTACCCAGGATCCTCTATATCCTGAGGGGCATCCTAAAAGAATTGAACAAGATAATCAACAAGCTGAAAATAGTGGTACTACACCTAAGAAAAGAAAAAAGAAACATAAAACTATTGAAGAACCTTCTGAACCTGTTAAAGATCCTAATAGTATATCTGTCTCTGATGCTGAAACTGAAAGTGGTAATGAAGAAAATGATGATCCTGAGAAAGAAAAAGTTGAAGAAGAACCTGAAAGGCACACTAAGAATACTAAATACACTAAAGAAGATTTTGTTGCTAAGAAACATGGTAGTGAAATAGAGCCTTGGGTCCAAAAACCTATGCCTTTCCCTGATAAGAAACACAAGTCAAAGGAATATGAACACTATAATAAGTTTTGTGAGTGGATGAAACCTTTATTCTTGCAAATTCCCTTGACTGATGCTATTAAATTGCCTCCTTATTCAAAGTATATGAAGGATATTGTTTCTAATAAAAGGAAGATCCCTAATGAAGAAATTTCTACTTTGCTTGCTAATTATTCCTTTAATGGTAAGGTTCCTAAGAAACATGGAGACCTAGGGATTCCAACTATTCCTTGCTCTATTAAAAATAGTTATGCTAGAACTGCTTTGTGTGATTTGGGAGCAAGAGTTAGTGTTATGCCTTTTTCTCTATATAAGAGATTTCAACTAGAAAAACTAATACCAACTGATATATCTTTGCAAATGGCTGATAAATCTACTACTATTGCTGTTGGTATATGTGAGGATGTACCTGTTCAAGTGGCTCACAATTGCTTGATATTAACTGATTTTGTTGTGCTTGAAATGCCTGAAGATGATAATATGTCTATTATTCTTGGGAGACCTTTTCTTAATACTGTAGGAGCTGTTATTAATTGTAATCAAGGAAAGGTGACTTTTAATGTTAATGACAAGGAGGATACTGTCTATTTCCCAAAGAAGATTGATAGGACTTATGGCTTAAATTCAATTGAACATGTTGAGGGCATCCATGTTGGAGAAATATATTGTCCCATACCACGAGAAAAATATGAAACTATTATGATTGGGACCATTGCTATCAAGGTTGAGGTAACATAATCATTAGTGGAATACACAGTTTTGTTTCATACAAAATTGTTTTGGTAACAAGACCTGATCAACCTTGTTAACAAAAGGATTTTAATGAACAAAACAATGTTTTCACCATGATTATCTTTGCTTACTTTTATTTTATCCATTTTACTTTTTGCTTTCGTTTAGTTTACTTTTCTGTTGTTAGTTGTTGCATATTAGAGTGTCTTAGAACTTCTGAAGTTTTAGCTTTGTTTTGTCATTGCATCATTTAGAAACCTTTTTTCTGTCAAAAAATCATTCATCTATACCTGAAAATTTCTCTAAAATAAAGTGTCTCAAAAAATTCCAGAAAATTCATATTAAATTTTTATGTGAAAAAAGGGGCAGAGAAGTGCCTGGAGAGTACTAGGGGGCCCACTTGGCAGGCACAACACCTGGTGGCGCGGCCAGCCCAGGGGCGCGCCTGGCCATGGTGTGGGCCACCCCTAGCCCTCCACTCACTCTCTCACTTCCCACTGCTCTCTCTCCCAAGAAAACACTAGTTCATTGCTCGAAATCGCGTTCTTGTTGTTCTTGTCCATGATTTTATCGATCTCCTTGCTTAGCCCATCTTTGCTGCTGAAATTTGGAGCATTTGTTCTCCGGTATGTGACTCCTCCACTTGTCCAAGTAGATTTGTGTTTAGTGGTTTATATCTCTAGTATTTTGCTGCTGTAGGTGATAGGTTATGAGAGCTTGTAAGCTTGTTCAATGCTTAGAGATATTGTTTTGATGCATGTTTAGGACTCTTACAAGTCCCCATGAGTAGTTCCCTTAATTATGTATTCTCCTTGCAATCACTTGTATAATGCATGTTTAAATTTCAGAATATCAAAGATGAACAACCACACATTTGGAGAAATATTTGAGAGGGACACACCAAGGAGGTCAAGGCCCTCAAGATCGGCATCTCAGTTTAGGACTTCATACAACAAAGACCTTATTGCACCACGCTTTGGCAATGAAGGAGATGAGGGAGATGCTGACCCATCTACTTTTCCTTGTTTTACCTTTTTGCAAGCTGCAGGGATCCTCGATGATTTCTTACTACTGGTTCAGAGGGTCAGTTTAACCTCATACATGGAAGATGAGAGTGAGAAATATGCCGTGCTCACCAAAACTTTCGTTGAGAGTTTTGTTTTCACTAACACCCCCTATCAGTCAACTGTTTCTTTTAGAATTTATAATCAGCCTATTACCATATCATTGGAAAGGTTTTGCAGCATGATAGGTATAGGCATGACGGGGACAGTGAAGAAGATCCAAGGTCGACCCGCTAATTTGTTGGAGCTCTATCGAAGTGTGACAAATGACGATGATCGCGTAGCTCAGCATGGGAAGATAAGAAACATCCAACTCCCAGCTCTTAGATACTTTGCTTATTATCTTGATACTAGCATTCTTGGTAGGTAGTACACAAGTAATATCTCCAATTATCATTTAGCCTTCCTCGCTGCTGCACTTAATAATGATACCTGGTATAATCTTGGCTCTATCATTGCTCACTTCCTAGCTGCTAGGGGACCTATTTATGGGGGGCATTATTGCTTCATGCATGGTTACTGCATTAGAAATTTCTGTGGATCCTAATGATACTGTATTGGCACCACAAAGGCTTGATCTTGCTGCCATGAAAACACATCACTTCATCACTACTGACTCTGATACGGATAGTTTAGTATAAGATGTTGTTTACTGACGGGGATGAAAGGGAGATTCCTTTGCCGCAATTTACTTTGTTCAGTATTCACAGGAGGCCGTGGTCGTGTTCCAAGGATGAGGTGGATGAGCAGCTCCGTTTGCTTGGTTTCCACAGGCAGCACCAGGAGGATGTGACTTCCTACGACTACTCTGCGCACTACGGTGGGCCATCCTCGAGCTCGCACCAGGACGAGGGTACCTCCTAGCCATACTGCGGAGGCGCTCCATCTTGGCTAGCTTGGGATTGATACCCACTTAGGCCAAAAGCCTAAGCTTGGGGGGAGGTACACCGACATCACGGTCATCTCCATATCATGTTTAGTCGGTACTTTGTATATCCATGCTTCGTTCTCTTTTTAGTTTTTTCTCTTTCTTTACTTTCAATTTCTAAAACACAAAAAGACCAAAAATATTTCTGTTGTTTCTCTTTGTTTGCTTCTTCTTCTTTTTGCCTTGGTTTCCTTTTTCCTTTTTGCTTTGTTCGAACTATTCGAAAAACCCAAAAAGATTTTGCTTTGCTTGTTTTTCCTTTTTTGTTCTTGCCTTTAAAAATCAAAAACACCAAAAATATTTGTTGTTCTTCTTTGGTTTTGTGAAGTTTGTTGTAGGGTTCAGCAGTCCTAAGTGGAATTTGGTTTCATGTTATTATCCAAGCTACACAAGTGAAAGGTTATAATGAGGATTAATGACAACTTGAGGTGTGGTAAGAGGCTGGTAACAAACTCTATTTGTTTTCATTTTTGTACATATACTCATCATTGTGGGCATGATTAGTCTGTTCATGTAGGGTGTATGTTATTTATGGATGCTTAGTAGTTCTTGCTTTCTTATGATTAGCTCCAGCTCGCTAATAGTTTGTAGCATGTCAAATGAATATTTGCTTGCATTGCTCTATTCATAACTTGGTATGACACTATGGTATCCTCCTCTGAATGTTTCACTTGAATTGACTTGGCACATGCTCATACATGCATATGACTGAAACAATAATCAGCTCAGCCTCGATGAATTATTTTGCCTCGGGGGTCTTGAATCACTTTGATGCCATGATTAGTCTTGTTTTGTTGCAAGCATGATTATGACAGTTATTGCTCTCTTGTTTGTTGCTCCCTCACTATTGCTAGCCTTCACTTGCACTGAGTATAAGCTTTACTCGTGTTTCCAACTCCCTAAAACCAATATTGCCAAAAGTGTCCACCATACCAACCTATTAGCATCATTTGCTATTTCGTGCATATTTAGTATGCCTTGTTTTCTTCTGAATAAAATGTTTGCTTGTTATGAGAAAGTTAGTTAGTAAAGCTCTCACGAACTTGATGGCACACTTTACTTTCTTGCACTTAATAATCTTAAACCATTGCATCCATCTTTGTTGCGTATATGCTTGCGCTATATAAGTTGAAGTTAGCAGAACCATGTATCATGGGGAACGCTTTCAACATTGCACTGGTACGTTGTACCTCGTTGATATCATGATTCTTTTGCTTATGGATCTCGGTGGTGTGAAATAAAAGGGGAACTTATAAGATCATGGAGTTTGTATATGTGTTAGAGAAACGCCTGGGCCGCTAGCCTAAGCCATGCCTAATCATGGTGGAAACTTGTAGCATAACCATAATGAGCATTCTATTAAGCATACTCAATAAAAACCTATGCAAATAGCAAATAAGAAGATCGCTGAGATGCTCATTGTCTGCTTGCCTTGTCATTTCGATCATGTGCAAGGGGTACCCTGTTGGCGGTTAATGATACATATGTACTTACAATGACAAGAGCTTACTTGTGACTGAAGTTGAGTAGCATGAGGTTCGGTACTTGTAAGTAAGGGGCCTGAGATTTTAACTTATAACTTGTCAAGCATATCCTCTTTGTTGTGTCACTTTAACCTTAACCATTTAAAGATGCTTATGATAGGGGCAATGAGAGCTGAAAGCTAATGAGTACCATACTTTCAGCATTTGGAAGCCTTTTAAACTTTTCGAAACCTTTTCATTCCCTTGTTGAGTCACCACCTATTCTATGAGCACTTTCTTGAGAGCATAGTTGTCATTCTTAGTGTAATATGCTTATCTCAAAACTTCATTATTTGTGTTATGACTTTGATACTTGTATCTCTGATATCTTTACTTCTAGTCTTCACTTGAACTTCAGAGGTGCCTTGGCATTTATGTTTCCTCTACAATCAAAGGAAAGCGAGATACCACTCTATCATACCTTGTTATGAGCATTGCAATGTTCCTTATGTTTATGTTTCATGCTACTTATTATTTTTGAGTTGGAATCTGTTCATAGCTTGCAATGACTATTAAGTAAACTTAGTTGCATACTCGTTGTTATGAATTGCCTGAGTAGTTGATCATATGCTGAGAATATATACATCTTATGAAGCAAATGTGTTCGTGAAAGTTTCTTTTATCGCACTCAGTTTTCAACTAAATTGCTTGAGGACAAGCAATAAGCTAAGCTTGGGGGGAGTTGATACGTCCAAAACGTATCTACTTTCCCGAACACTTTTGCTATTGTTTTTCCTCTAAACTTGTGTGATTCGGATACAACTACACGGACTGACACTGTTTTCAGCAGAATTACCTAGGTGTCTAGTTTTTGTGCAGAAAATTAACTATTAGGAAAAATCCCGGAAAATATGCCAAAAGTCCTATTTCACTAGAAGACTCACGCAACCAGAAGACGAGACGGAGTAGGGCCACGAGGGGCCCACACCACCTGGCCGCGCGGGCCAGGCTAGGCCATGCCTAGGGATGGTGTGTCCGCCTCGGCTACCCCCTTGACCTCCCTCTTCACCTATAAGTTGCCTCTTGACCTAAAACCCAAGGGGGGTTTGACGTTTTTCCAGAATGAGTTCCGCTGTGCTGCCACCACTAGATTCTGTGAAATGGAACCAGAAACTCCATTCTGGCACCCTGCCGGGACAAGGAATTGGAGATCATCGCCATCATCATCACCATCGCTTCTCCATCGATCATCCATGTTTCCCCCATCTATGAGTGAGTAATCCCCTGCTGTAGGCTATGAGGATGGTAGGGATTGGATGAGATCGTTCATGTAATGGCATCAGATTGTTAGGGCATGGTGCCTAGTATCTATTATTAGTGCTTTTTGACTTTGTTGCAACTTGTTATGCTTAATGCTTGTCACTAGGGCCCGAGTGCTATGATTTCAGATCTGAACATGTTATTGATTCATTATGATAGTATTGTTTATGGTCTTACCTACAAGTTGTATACACATATTGTTGTCCAGAACCAAAGGCCCCGAAGTGACAGCAATCGCGATAACTAGAGGGGATGGCTTTGATGTGAGGATCATGTGTTCACAGAGTGTTAATGCTTTGCTCTGGTGCTCTATTAAAAGGAGCACTTTAATTTCCAGTAGTTCCCTTGAGGCCCCGCTGGAACCAAGCTGGCAGGAAAAAAGATGTTGTGCAAGTTCTCATTGCGAGCACGTATGACTATATATGGAACACATACCTATGATTATTTAGTACTTGGATGCTTTATCTTATTTATCTGCAAATGCCCTACGTCTTGATTTCCATATGAATTATCTTGTCCATGCAAAGCCCGTCCATCCATCCCTATGCCTACCGCGCTTTAATCCTACTGTTTACGGCAACTCTTACTACTGTCTTTACTTTTACTACTGCTATTACTTTGTTGTCATTACTACAAAACTGTTGCTACTGATAAACTGCTGTGAGCAAGATTGTTTCCAGGTGCAGCTGAATTGACAACTTAGTTGTTAAGGCTTATAAATATTCTTTGGCTCCCCTTCTGTCGAATCAATAAATTGGGTTTCACTTCCCTCGAAAATACTGCAATACACCCCCTATACTTGTGGGTCATCAATAGCACAGTGGCATTCAGCTTGTCCCTTATAGAGTAGTAAACAGAAATGCATAGGACACCTTCAAAGTTCATAAGGGTGACTAGATACAAATAGTTTAAGAACGAGCAATATCAAAGTTATGCATCCATTAACAAGTCTTGGGACAATGGACATAGAACTAAGAATGGCCACTATGCTCTCAAAATAGGTGCATAAAGATAGAAGGTGGAGACTCAACATAAAAGTAAAAGAAAGGCCTTCATGGAAGGAAGTAGAGATTCAAGTTTCATAAAGAGCTTCCTAAAATTATGGTACTTATTAGCTTTCAGCTCTCATTGCCCCTATAATAAGCATCTTTAGGTGATTAAGGTTAAAGTGACACAACTAAGATGATATGCTTGACAAGTTATAAGCCAATATCTCATACCCCTTGATACATTGCAAATGTATCTATAATGTTTGATGTTCCATGCTTGGTTTTATCCACTTTCTTGTGTTTTGTCCACACTTTGGAGTACTTTTCATATGATTTCTTGGACTAACCTATTAACAAGAGCCACAGTACCAGCTGCCTGTTTTCTTCTCTTTTTGGTTCCAGGAAAGTCAGAAAATGAATATTATCAGAATTGGACGGGACAAAAGCCAAAGTGCCTATTTTTCCGGAAGTCATCAGATGCCAGAATACGAGACGGAGAAGGGCTAGGGGCGGCCACACCACCTAGCACGGCCAGGCCTGGCCCGCGCTAGGGGGTGGTCTGGCCAACCCCAGAAACCCCTCGGCCTCTCCTTCCGCCTATAACATGCCCTCGGGACGAAAACCCTAAGTACCCAATCAAAAATCCACGAAAGAGTCTGTAGCCGCCGTCATCTCAATCCCAAGATCGGGAGGGATCTGAAGCTCTTCCCGACACCTTGCCGAAGAGGGGAATTCACCCTGGAGGCCTTCTTCATCATCATGCAAGCCTCCGGTGTGATGCGTGAGTAGTTCATCTTTGGACTACGGGTCCATGTAGTAGCGAGATGACTGGTTCTCCTCCTTTGTGCTTTCATGTTTAGATCTTGTGAGCTCCGTTCATGATCAAGATCATCTATTTGTAATTCTGCATGTTGTGTTTACGAGGATCCGATGGATATTGAGATGCTATTTCAGATTGATTATTGATTCTATCATGTCTTTGTTATTTGTGGTCTTGCATGCTTTCCGTTGTTAGTAGCTATCTTGGCTAAGTAGATGCTAGCAACTCCAAGAGTTAGTATTTATGCTCTATAGTGGGTTCATGCCTCTGGTAATCTGGGGAAGTGACAGAAATCTCTAAGGTACTAGATGTGCTGTTGCTACTAGGGAGAAAACAACAACCTTTGTTCATAGAACAATCGTATTGTTTACATTACACGCAATTCATAAAGCAATAATCTGTTGCTTGCAACTTAATACTGGAGGGTTTTCGGATGATAACCTGAAGGTGGATTATTAGTCATAGATGCAGTTGGATGGCGGTCTATGTATAATGTTGTAATGCCCAATCAAGTTCCAAAGGAGTCAAGATGATTAGTATATGCATGTATTGCTTTCTCGGTGTTTGTCAATTGCCCCGCTATAATTTGTTCACCCAACATGTTATCTATCTTAAGGAGAGCCACCTCTAGTGAACTATGGATCTCGGTCCTTTCATTTACATACAATCTACAAACTGTTTACTGCTTTGTGTTTACTTTCTGCAAACTATTTCTTCCTTCCATTCGATATGTTTAATCCTTTGTTTTCAGCAAAACCGGTGAGATTGATAACCTCATCGCAAGTTGGGGACAAAGTTCTGTGTTTGTGTTGTGCAGGTCTCCATGTTGCTACTAGCACCGGTAGTGCGCCCTGCCATGGCTCAGCTAGTAACACCTTTGGGGTGTTTCCTTGCTCCTACTGGTTCGATTAAACCTTGGTTTCATAACTGAGGGAAACTTGTTGCTGTGCTTGTCATACCTTCCTCTTGGGGTTCCCCAATGAGTTTGTTAATACACGAGCCATCAAGCACTTTTCTGGCGCCGTTTCCGGGGAGTCAAGGACATCTTCACAAGGGGAGTCCATCATAACCAATCTCTTTACTTTGTTATTTTTGTTTTCCTTAGTTTCTTTTTGCTTTGTTTGCTTGTTTTGTTATCAAAAACACAAAAAAATTAGTTTTACAAGTTTGCTTTCTTATTTGAAAACACAAAAAAATGACTACTCTTGAAAACACTAAGTTGTGTGACTTCACTAGCACTAACAACAATGATTTTATGAGCACACCTATTGCTCCACCTGTGCCTGAAGATACTTTCTTTGAGATAAAACCTGCTTTACTCAATCTTGTTATGAGAGAACAATTTTCTAGTATTGGTAATGAAGATGCTGCTACCCATCTAAATAACTTTGTTGAACTTTGCGAGATGCAAAAGCATAGGGATGTAGATGGTGATATGATTAAGCTGAAATTGTTTCCTTTCTCTTTGAGAGGAAAAGCTAAAGAATGGTTGAATTCCTTAACTAGGAATAGTATTGATTCTTGGACTAAGTGCAAAGATGCTTTCATTGGAAAATACTATCCTCCTGCTAAGATTATATCTATGAGAAGTGAAATAATGAAGTTTAAACAATCTGATAATGAGCATGTTGCTCAAGCTTGGGAAAGAATGAAATCTTTGGTAAAGAATTGTCCCACTCATGGACTGACTGCTTGGATGATCATCCAAACTTTTTATGCAGGATTGAACTATTCTTCAAGGAACCTATTGGACTCTGCTGCTAGAGGTACCTTTATGACCATCACTTTGGGTGCTGCAACAAAACTTTTGGACAATATGATGGTTAATTATTCTGAATGGCATACTGAGAGAGCTCCACAAGGTAGGAAGGTAAATTCTGTTGAGGAAACTTCCTCCTTGAGTGATAAGATTGATATTATTATGTCTATGCTTGTTAATGGGAAAGCCCATATTGATCTAAATAATGTTCCTTTAGCCTCTTTGGTCGCTCAAGAAGAGCAAGTTGATGTGAACTTCATAAGAAATAACAATTTTGGCAATAATTCTTATAGGAACAATTTTGGCAACAACAATTATAAGCCATATCCTCCCAACAATGGTAATGCTTATGGAAATTCCTACAACAATAATAGGAGTGCTCCCTATGAACTTGAAGTTATGCTCAAAGACTTTATTAGTAAGCAAACTGTTTTCAATAAAACTATTGAGGAAAAACTCTCTAATGCTAAAAGAAATATAGCATCTTTGGCTAAAGCTCAATCTTCTTTGAATAAAATGGCTGCTAAACCTGAAACTAATGATAATCCCTTTGCATCTACTAATGCTATACAAGTAAGAATTGATGAAAATGTTAGACTATTAGCTGAATTACATGCTAAGTGGGAAAGAGAAGATGAAATTGCTAGAAACATTAGTGTTTCTACTATCACCACCACTAGTGTTGAGGCTAGTAATAGTTCTACTACTCTAGATGATAAATTTGATTTTGATCTTGATGGGTGTAATATCTCCGAAGTTATTAAGTTCCTACAAAAGCTTGCTAAAAGTCCCACTGCTAGTGCTATGAACATGGCCTTTACAAAACACATTAGTGATGCTCTCATAAAGATTAAAGAAGAAAAGATGAAACATAAAGCTTCTATTCCTATAAAACAAGGAGATGGTTGGGAACCCATCATTAATATGAAAGTGAATGACTATGATTTTAAAGCTTTATGTGATCTTGATAGTAGTGTTTCTATTATGCCTAGAAGGATTTATGATATGCTTGATTTGCCACCACTTCAAGATTGTTATTTGAATGTCCCACTTGATGATAATGCTAAAAATAAACTCATGGGGAGTCTTAATGATGTTCTTATTATGGTTAACAATGCCTATGTCCCCGTTGATTTCTATGTTTTGGATGTTGAATGCAATGCTTCTTGTCCTATTACTTTGGGAAGACCTTTTCTTAGAACTGTTGGTGCCATTATTGATATGAAAGAAGGCACCATTAAATATCAACTCCCACTAAAGAAAGGTATAGAACACTTCCCTAAGAAGAGAGAGAAGATTTCTTTTGCTTCTCCTATGAAAACAAAATTTGGTCTTAATGCTTCTTTATTTGAGAACACTTGATTCTTTTTCTTGCTTCTTATGCCCAACTTAAAGACGTTAAAGAAAAGTACTTATTGGGAGATAACCCAAAAGTTTTAGATGAGTCTTGGAAGTTATTACTTCAGTAATAACCGCTCCTTATCCTTTTTATTTTCTTTTTGTGCCAAGAGTAACCTCTAATGAGAGAGAAGTAATGATTGTGAAAGTTGCTGTCCCGAAACAGATTTCTGTGCTTCACCGTAAAAATTTGTGTAAAATCTCTGAACGTATTTTTGAGGCATGAATTTTTGTGCTTCTGACCCAGGATATTATCTAACTTTCGTTAGTTTAACACGTTTTGATTTGAGCAACAAAAGGTCTTCGACAAAATTCGTATTTACCTGCTGGTCTGTTTTGACAGATTTCTGCCATTTTCTGCATTTGCTTCTTGTTGGTTCCTTTTTGAGTTCTTTTGGGGAATTGAGATTTTTGATGGAAGTTCTTCAGTATCTAGTGTTCTAATGGAAGTTTATTTGGTGTTGGAACTGAAACTTAAGACTTATTATCTTGAGTGCACTAATGTTGCTAATAAAGATTGTGTGAAGTTTTGTATGAAGGAAAAAATTTTAGGTGTATGGAAGGAATGAGTAATGAGATGAAGGATGGACTAAAGCTCAAGCTTGGGGATGCCACGCGTGGCACCCCAAGAAATATCCAAGAAGTACAAGCGTCAAAGCTTGGGGATGCCCAAGGCATCCCCCTCTTCATCAATAAAAATCTCAGGTTTCTTCCAAACGCTTCATTTTTATTGTTTCATGCACATTTGTGTTTTTCTTGGAGTGTCTTATTTTTCGTTTTCGTTTTGGTTTTTCGTTTGCTTTTGTTTGCTTAGTTTTCTGAATAAATTGGTTGGACCCCCTCTTTCATACATTGGTTTGCAAATAGTTTGGTTTGGTTTGGAGAAGAGTAGGAAAGTTCATGCTTATGTGGTAAAAAGAGCTTGTTTTTGACTATGGCCTATGCTTTGTCATGCCATCCTTGATATTGTTTTGGCTTTATGCTTAGTATTCTTTGTTGTATCATGAGTTGTTATAAACAATTGAGATTTCTTAATGTGCCTTGGATGAATCATGTGTTGTTTTAGCATATTAAAGCATATTATAGTGGTATTCTCCTTTGATGCTTTATTTGGGTTGACTTGGCGCATGCTCACACCATGTTATGACTATCTCAAGTAACCATAGCCTTTATGATCCTTTAGTTTTCAACTTGTAGTATCCCTTTATGCTTTGATCAATGATGTTTTGTCGCTCTGCATGATTATGGCCATTATTGCTCTCTTAGTTTGTCGCTCCCAGTCTTTTGCTAGCCTCCACAACTAAGTATGAGTTCCACTCATGCATCCAACTCCCTAAACCAAGTTATTCCAAAGAGTCCACCATACCTACCTACTAGCTTATGCTATTTCAAGTATATTCATGTTTTTGTTTACCTTCCGAATTAAACTCGTTATGAGAAAACTAGTGATTAAAGCTCTCACGAACTTCATGGCACACTTTACTTTTCTTGCCCTTAATATACTTGAACCATTGTGTCGTCTATGTTGTATATGCTTGCACTTATTTGTTGGGAATTAGCAGAACCATGTTGTCATGGGGAACGCTTTCAACATTGCACATGGTACTTGTACCTAGTTGGTATCATGCTCTTCTGTATATGGATGTCGTCGATGTGAAATGAAAGGGGAGCTTGTAAGTCCATGGAGTTATGTATATGTGTTAGAGAAACGTCTGGGCCGCTGGTCTAATCCATGCTGACATGGTGGAAACCTACAGCGTAACCATAATGAGCTGTCTATGAAGCATTCTTCTTATAAAAAAAGAGTCCTATATTGAGAAAAAAGAGAAAACAAAAGAAAAAAAGAGATATTATGAAAAGAGGAAAGAGAGAAAAAAGCACCATATTCCCATGGTAAATAAGAAGATAGCTGAGATGCTCGTTGTCTACTTGCGTTGTCATTTTGATATGGGAATTCTTCCGTATCATCGGGCAAGGGGTACCCCGTTGCCGGTTCTCTATGATACACATGTACTTACGATGACAAGAACTTACTGGTAACTAAACTTGAGTAGCATGAGGAGCGGACCTCGTATACAAGGGACATGATATTTCTAACTTATACTTCCTCAAGCATGTACACCATAGTTTGTTCACTTTAACCTTAATCACTTCAAGATGCTTATGATAGGGGCAATGAGAGCTAAAAGCTATTAAGTACCATAATTTTTGGAAGCTCTTTATGAAACTTAAATCTCTTCTTCCTTCTATGAAGGCCTTTCTTCCACCATTATATTGAGTCTCCACCTTCTACCTTTATGCACCTACTTTCAGAGCATAGTGGCCATTCTTAGTTCTGTGTGCATTGTCCCAAGACTAGTTGATTGATGCATATCTTGATATTGCTTGTTTTAAACTATTTGTATCTAGTCACTCTTATGAACTTTGAAGGTGTCCTATGCAATTTTATTTGCTACTCTATGAGGGACAAGATGAATACTATTATGCTATGTTTTCTTTATGTGAAACAAACAAACGTCTTGCAAAGCATTGTTATTCATGAATCTTTTGTTTGTGCCTTTTCATGTTGCATCATAGTTTCTTTGTCTTATTGCTAGAACTTTGTCTTTCATGTTATGATTGAAGTACTATGATGCCAGCTTTGAATGTTTTACAAATACTTTGATCAAGTCTTTGATGGTGCATGTCACCTCAAAAATTATTCTTTCTTTTTATCACTTACCTACTCGAGGACGAGCAGGAGTTAAGCTTGGGGATGTTGATACATTGCAAATGTATCTATAATTTTTGATGTTCCATGCTTGGTTTTATCCACTTTCTTGTGTTTTGTCCACACTTTGGAGTACTTCTCATATGATTTCTTGGACTAACCTATTAACAAGAGCCACAGTGCCAGCTGCCTGTTTTTTGCTGTTCTGTGTTCCAAGAAAGTCATAAAATGAATATTCTCGGAATTGGACGGGACAAAAGCAAGTGTATGGAACATAAAAAAATTATAGATATGTTAGCAATGTATCAGCAGCATGCTGGGATTCAATTGCAGCATGCATTCTACCACCAGCTTGGACAGGACAAAAGCAAGTGTTCCAAGAAAGTGTATAAAAAGTAATCCAAAGTATGGACAAAACATAAGAAATTAGATAAAAACCAAGCATGGAACATAAAAAATTATAGATATGTTAGCAACGTATCAGCAGCATGCTGGGATTCAATTGCAGCATGCATTCTACCACCAGCTTGAAATATGATGCATCACCACACCTCATTGGATGTGTGTGTGTCAGTGTGCATCATTGTGGTTTTGGAAAAGAACACATATAGTGATGGCACCACAACATGTGTGTTCTGTTCATAAACCACATGGATCCACTAGAGTTCATTGCATGTGTGTTATTTTCATATACCACATGGATCCATTAGAGTTAATTGCATGTGTGTTCTTTTCACAAACCACATGTATCCACTAGAGTTCATTGGATGTGTGTGTCTGTATCAGTGTGCATCATTGTGGTTTTAAGAAAAGAACACACGCAGTGATTCCACTCCAGCATGTGGTGTCCAACCATGTCTACGAACCCTGGCAGCATGCTGGGATTCAACTGTAGCATGCATTCTACCACCAGCTTAAAAGATGCTGCATCACCACACCTCATTGGATGTGATGTGCGTGTGTGTGTAAGTGTGCATCATTGTGGTTTTGGAAAAGAACACATGCAGTGATGCTAGTCTAGCATGTGTGTTCTTTTCATAAACCACATGGATCCACTAGACTTCATTGGATGTGTGTGTGTATAGTGTGCATCATTGTGGTTTTAGGAAAAGAACACATGCAATGATGCCACTCCAGTATGTGGTGTCCAACCATGTCCAGGAACCCTAGCAGCATGCTAGGATTCAACTACAGCATGTATTCTACCACCAGTTTGAAGGATGTTGCATCACCACACCTCATTGGATGTGTGTGTGTATCAGTGTGCATCCTTGTGGTTTTAGAAAAAGAACACACGTAGTGATGCCACTCCAGCATCTGGTGTCCAACCATGTCTAGGAGCCCTGGTAGCATGCTGGGATTCAACTGTAGCATGCATTCTACCACCAGCTTGAAAGATGCTCCATCACCACATCTCATTGGATGTGATGTGTGTGTGTCAGGGTGCATCATTGTGGTTTTGGAAAAAAACACATGCAGTGATGCCACTCCAGCATGTGTGCTCTTTTCATAAACCACATGCATCCAATACAGTTCATTGCATGTGTGTTCTTTTCATAAACCACATGGATCTAATAGAGTTCATTAGATGTTTGTGTGTGTATGAGTGTGCATCATTGTGGTTTTAGGAAAAGAACACATGTAGTGATGCCACTCTAGCATGTGGTGTCCACCCATCTCCAGAAACCTTGGCAGCATGCTGGGATTCGACTACAGCATGCATTCTACCACCAGCTTGAAAGATGCTGCATCACCACACCTCATTGGATGTCTCTGTGTGTATCAGTGTGCATCATTGTGGTTTTAGGAAAAAAGGACACATGCAGTGCAGCCACTCCATCATGTGGTTTCCAACCATGTTCAGGAACCCTAGAAGCCTGCTAGATTCAACTTCAACATGCATTCTACCACCAGCTTGAAAGATGCTGCATCACCACACCTCATTGGATGTGTGTGTGTGTGTTAGTGTGCATCATTGTGGTTTTGGAAAAGAACACATGCAGTGATGCCACCACAATATGTGTGTTCTTTTGATAAACCAGATGGATCCACTAGAGTTTATTGCATGTGTGTTCTTTTCGTAAACCACATGGATCCACAAGAGTTCGTTGGATATGTGTGTGTGTCAGTGTGCATCATTGTGGTTTTAGGAAAGAACACATGTAGTGATGCCAATGCAAAATGTGTGTTCTTTTCATAAAACACATGGATCCACTAGAGTTCATTGCATGTGTGTTCTTTTCATAAACCACATGGATCCACTAGAGTTCATTGCATGTGTGTTATTTTCATAAACCACATGGATCCACTAGAGATCATTGCATGTGTGTTCTTTTCATAAACCACATGGATACACTAGAGTTCATTGGATGTGTGTGCATCAGTGTGCATCATTGCAGTTTTAGTAAAAGAACACACGCAATGATGCCACTCCAGCATGTGGTGTCCAACCATGTCCAGGAACCCTGGTGGCATGCTGGGATTCAACTACAACATGCATTTTACCACCAGCTTGAAAGATGCTGCATCACCATACCTCATTGGATGTGATGTGTGTGTGTGCCTGTGTGCATCATTGTTGTTTTGGAAAAGAACGCATGCAGTGATGCCACTCCAGCATGTGTGTTCTTTTTATACACCACATGGATCCACTAGAGTTTATTGCATGTGTGTACTTTTCATAAACCACATGGATCCACTAGAGTTCATTGCATGTGTGTGTATTAGTGTGCATCATTGTGGTTTTAGGAAAAGAACACATGAAGTGATGCCACTCCAGCATGTGGTGTCCAACCATGTCCAGGAATCCTGGCAGCATACTGGGATTCAACTGCATCATGCATTCTTCCAACAGGTTGAAAGATGCTGCATCACCACACCTCATTGGATGTGTGTGTGTATCAGTGTGCATCCTTGTGGTTTTAGGAAAATAACACACACAATGATGCCTCTCCAGCATGTGGTGTCCAACCATGTCCAGGAACCCTGGCAACATGCTAGGATTCAATTGCAGCATGCATTCTACCACCAGTTTGAAAGATGATGCATCACCACACCTCATTAAATGTGTGTGTGTATTAGTGTGCATCATTGTGGTTTTAGGAAAAGAACACATGCAGTGATGCCACTCCAGCATGTGTTGTCCAACCATGTCCAGGAACCCTGCCAGCATGCTGGGATTCAACTACAGCATGCATTCTACAACCATCTTGAAAGATGCTGCATGACCACACCTCATTGGATGTGTGTCAGTGTGCATCATTGTGGTTTTGGAAAATAACACATGCAGTGATGCCACCACATCATGTGTGTTCTTTTCATCAACCACATGGATCCACTAGAGTTCATTGCATGTGTGTTCTTTTCATAAACCACATGGATCAACTAGAGTTCATTGCATGTGTGTTATTTTCATAAACCACATGGATCCACTAGAGAACATTACATGTGTGTTCTATTCATAAACCACATGGATCCACTAGAGTTCATTGGATGTCTGTGTATCAGTGTGCATCATTGCGGTTTTAAGAAAAGAACACACGCAGTGATGCCACTCCAGCATGTTGTGTCCAACCATGTCTAGGAATCCTTGGCAGCATGTTGGGATTCAACTATAACATGCATTCTACCACCAGCTTGAAAGATGCTGCATCACCACACCTCACTGGATGTGATGTGTGTGTGTGTCAGTGTGCATCATTGTGGTTTTGGAAAAGAACACATGCAGTGATGCCACTCCAGCATGTGTGTTCTTTTAATAAACCACATAGATCCAGTAGAGTTCATTGCATGTGTGTCCTTTTCATAAACCACATGGATCCACTAGAGTTCATTGCATGTGTAATATTTTCATAAACCACATGTATCCACTAGAGTTCATTGCATGTGTGTTCTTTACATAAACCACATGGATCTACTAGAGTTCATTGGATGTGTGTGTGTATCAGTGTGCATCGTTTTGGTTTTAGGAAAAGAACACATGTAGTGATGCCAACCATGTCTAGGAACCCTGGCAACGTGGTAGGATTCAACTGCAGCATTCTTTCTACCACCAGCTTAAAAGATGCTGCATCACCTCTCCTTATTGGATGTGTGTGTGTATTAGTGTGCATCCTTGTGGTTTTAGGAAAAGAACACCTGAAGTGATGCCACTCCAGCATGTGGTGTCCAACCATGTCTAGGAGCCCTGGTAGCATGCTAGGATTCAACTATAGCATGCATTCTACCACCAGCTTGAAAGATGCTCCATCACCACATCTCATTGGATGTGATGTGTGTGTGTCAGCGTGCATCATTGTGGTTTTGGAAAAAAACACATGCAGTGATGCCACTCCAGCATGTGTGCTCTTTTCATAAACCACATGGATCCAATACAGTTCATTGCATGTGTGTTCTTTTCATAAACCACATGGATCCAATAGAGTTCATTAGATGTTTGTGTGTGTATGAGTGTGCATCATTGTGGTTTTAGGAAAAGAACACATGTAGTGATGCCACTCTAGCATGTGGTGTCCAACCATCTCCAGAAACCCTGGCAGCATGCTGGGATTCGACTACAGCATGCATTCTACCACCAGCTTGAAAGATGCTGCATCACCACACCTCATTGTATGTCTCTGTGTGTATCAGTGTGCATCATTGTGGTTTTAGGAAAAAAGGACACATGCAGTGGAGCCACTCCATCATGTGGTTTCCAACCATGTTCAGGAACCCTGGAAGCCTGCTAGATTCAACTGCAGCATGCATTCTACCACCAGCTTGAAAGATGCTGCATCACCACACCTCATTGGATGTGTGTGTGTGTTAGTGTGCATAATTGTGGTTTTGGAAAAGAACACATGCAGTGATGCCACCAAAATATGTGTGTTCTTTTGATAAACCAGATGGATCCACTAGAGTTCATTGCATGTGTGTTCTTTTCGTAAACCACATGGATCCACAAGAGTTCGTTGGATATGTGTGTGTGTCAGTGTGCATCATTGTGGTTTTAGGAAAGAACACATGCAGTGATGCCAATGCAAAATGTGTGTTCTTTTCATAAAACACATGGATCCACTAGAGTTCATTGCATGTGTGTTCTTTTCATAAACCACATGGATCCACTAGAGTTCATTGCATGTGTGTTATTTTCATAAACCACATGGATCCACTAGAGATCATTGCATGTGTGTTCTTTTCATAAACCACATGGATACACTAGAGTTCATTGGATGTGTGTGCATCAGTGTGCATCATTGCAGTGTTAGTAAAAGAACACACGCAGTGATGCCACTCCAGCATGTGGTGTCCAACCATGTCCAGGAACCCTGGTGGCATGCTGGGATTCAACTACAACATGCATTTTACCACCAGCTTGTAAGATGCTGCAGCACCATACCTCACTGGATGTGATGTGTGTGTGCCTGTGTGCATCATTGTGGTTTTGGAAAAGAACGCATGCAGTGATGCCACTCCAGCATGTGTGTTCTTTTTATACACCACATGGATCCACTAGAGTTCATTGCATGTGTGTACTTTTCATAAACCACATGGATCCACTAGAGTTCATTGCATGTGTGTGTATTAGTGTGCATCATTGTGGTTTTAGGAAAAGAACACATGAAGTGATGCCACTCCAGCATGTGATGTCCAACCATGTCCAGGAATCCTGGCAGCATATCGGGATTCAACTGCATCATGCATTCTTCCAACAGGTTGAAAGATGCTGCATCACCACGCCTCATTGGATGTGTGTGTGTGTATCAGTGTGCATCCTTGTGGTTTTAGTAAAATAACACACACAATGATGCCTCTCCAGCATGTGGTGTCCAACCATGTCCAGGAACCCTGGCAGCATGCTAGGATTCAATTGCAGCATGCATTCTACCACCAGTTTGAAAGATGATGCATCACCACACCTCATTAAATGTGTTTGTGTATTAGTGTGCATCATTGTGGTTTTAGGAAAAGAACACATGCAGTGATGCCACTCCAGCATGTGTTGTCCAACCATGTCCAGGAACCCTGCCAGCATGCTGGGATTCAACTACAGCATGCATTCTACAACCATCTTGAAAGATGCTGCATGACCACACCTCATTGGATGTGTGTCAGTGTGCATCATTGTGGTTTTGGAAAATAACACATGCAGTGATGCCACCACATCATGTGTGTTCTTTTCATCAACCACATGGATCCACTAGAGTTCATTGCATGTGTGTTCTTTTCATAAACCACATGGATCAACTAGAGTTCATTGCATGTGTGTTATTTTCATAAACCACATGGATCCACTAGAGAACATTACATGTGTGTTCTATTCATAAACCACATGGATCCACTAGAGTTCATTGGATGTCTGTGTATCAGTGTGCATCATTGCGGTTTTAAGAAAAGAACACACGCAGTGATGCCACTCCAGCATGTTGTGTCCAACCATGTCTAGGAATCCTTGGCAGCATGTTGGGATTCAACTATAACATGCATTCTACCACCAGCTTGAAAGATGCTGCATCACCACACCTCACTGGATGTGATGTGTGTGTGTGTCAGTGTGCATCATTGTGGTTTTGGAAAAGAACACATGCAGTGATGCCACTCCAGCATGTGTGTTCTTTTAATAAACCACATAGATCCAGTAGAGTTCATTGCATGTGTGTCCTTTTCATAAACCACATGGATCCACTAGAGTTCATTGCATGTGTGTTATTTTCATAAACCACATGTATCCACTAGAGTTCATTGCATGTGTGTTCTTTACATAAACCACATGGATCTACTAGAGTTCATTGGATGTGTGTGTGTATCAGTGTGCATCGTTTTGGTTTTAGGAAAAGAACACATGTAGTGATGCCAACCATGTCTAGGAACCCTAGCAACGTGCTAGGATTCAACTGCAGCATTCTTTCTACCACCAGCTTAAAAGATGCTGCATCACCTCTCCTTATTGGATGTGTGTGTGTATTAGTGTGCATCCTTGTGGTTTTAGGAAAAGAACACCTGAAGTGATGCCACTCCAGCATGTGGTGTCCAACCATGTCTAGGAGCCCTGGTAGCATGCTGGGATTCAACTGTAGCATGCATTCTACCACCAGCTTGAAAGATGCTCCATCACCACATCTCATTGGATGTGATGTGTGTGTGTCAGCGTGCATCATTGTGGTTTTGGAAAAAAACACATGCAGTGATGCCACTCCAGCATGTGTGCTCTTTTCATAAACCACATGGATCCAATACAGTTCATTGCATGTGTGTTCTTTTCATAAACCACATGGATCCAATAGAGTTCATTAGATGTTTGTGTGTGTATGAGTGTGCATCATTGTGGTTTTAGGAAAAGAACACATGTAGTGATGCCACTCTAGCATGTGGTGTCCAACCATCTCCAGAAACCCTGGCAGCATGCTGGGATTCGACTACAGCATGCATTCTACCACCAGCTTGAAAGATGCTGCATCACCACACCTCATTGTATGTCTCTGTGTGTATCAGTGTGCATCATTGTGGTTTTAGGAAAAAAGGACACATGCAGTGCAGCCACTCCATCATGTGGTTTCCAACCATGTTCAGGAACCCTGGAAGCCTGCTAGATTCAACTGCAGCATGCATTCTACCACCAGCTTGAAAGATGCTGCATCACCACACCTCATTGGATGTGTGTGTGTGTTAGTGTGCATAATTGTGGTTTTGGAAAAGAACACATGCAGTGATGCCACCACAATATGTGTGTTCTTTTGATAAACCAGATGGATCCACTAGAGTTCATTGCATGTGTGTTCTTTTCGTAAACCACATGGATCCACAAGAGTTCGTTGGATATGTGTGTGTGTCAGTGTGCATCATTGTGGTTTTAGGAAAGAACACATGCAGTGATGCCAATGCAAAATGTGTGTTCTTTTCATAAAACACATGGATCCACTAGAGTTCATTGCATGTGTGTTCTTTTCATAAACCACATGGATCCACTAGAGTTCATTGCATCTGTGTTATTTTCATAAACCACATGGATCCACTAGAGATCATTGCATGTGTGTTCTTTTCATAAACCACATGGATACACTAGATTTCATTGGATGTGTGTGCATCAGTGTGCATCATTGCAGTGTTAGTAAAAGAACACACGCAGTGATGCCACTCCAGCATGTGGTGTCCAACCATGTCCAGGAACCCTGGTGGCATGCTGGGATTCAACTACAACATGCATTTTACCACCAGCTTGTAAGATGCTGCAGCACCATACCTCACTGGATGTGATGTGTGTGTGCCTGTGTGCATCATTGTGGTTTTGGAAAAGAACGCATGCAGTGATGCCACTCCAGCATGTGTGTTCTTTTTATACACCACATGGATCCACTAGAGTTCATTGCATGTGTGTACTTTTCATAAACCACATGGATCCACTAGAGTTCATTGCATGTGTGTGTATTAGTGTGCATCATTGTGGTTTTAGGAAAAGAACACATGAAGTGATGCCACTCCAGCATGTGATGTCCAACCATGTCCAGGAATCCTGGCAGCATATTGGGATTCAACTGCATCATGCATTCTTCCAACAGGTTGAAAGATGCTGCATCACCACGCCTCATTGGATGTGTGTGTGTATCAGTGTGCATCCTTGTGGTTTTAGTAAAATAACACACACAATGATGCCTCTCCAGCATGTGGTGTCCAACCATGTCCAGGAACCCTGGCAGCATGCTAGGATTCAATTGCAGCATGCATTCTACCACCAGTTTGAAAGATGATGCATGACCACACCTCATTAAATGTGTTTGTGTATTAGTGTGCATCATTGTGGTTTTAGGAAAAGAACACATGCAGTGATGCCACTCCAGCATGTGTTGTCCAACCATGTCCAGGAACCCTGCCAGCATGTTGGGATTCAACTACAGCATGCATTCTACCACCATCTTGAAAGATGCTTCATGACCACACCTCATTGGATGTGTGTCAGTGTGCATCATTGTGGTTTTGGAAAATAACACATGCAGTGATGCCACCACATCATGTGTGTTCTTTTCATCAACCACATGGATCCACTAGAGTTCATTGCATGTGTGTTCTTTTCATAAACCACATGGATCAACTAGAGTTCATTGCATGTGTGTTATTTTCATAAACCACATGGATCCACTAGAGAACATTACATGTGTGTTCTATTCATAAACCACATGGATCCACTAGAGTTCATTGGATGTCTGTGTATCAGTGTGCATCATTGAGGTTTTAAGAAAAGAACACGCGCAGTGATGCCACTCCAGCATGTTGTGTCCAACCATGTCTAGGAATCCTTGGCAGCATGTTGGGATTCAACTATAACATGCATTCTACCACCAGCTTGAAAGATGCTGCATCACCACACCTCACTGGATGTGATGTGTGTGTGTGTCAGTGTGCATCATTGTGGTTTTGGAAAAGAACACATGCAGTGATGCCACTCCAGCATGTGTGTTCTTTTAATAAACCACATGGATCCAGTAGAGTTCATTGCATGTGTGTCCTTTTCATAAACCACATGGATCCACTAGAGTTCATTGCATGTGTGTTATTTTCATAAACCACATGTATCCACTAGAGTTCATTGCATGTGTGTTCTTTACATAAACCACATGGATCTACTAGAGTTCATTGGATGTGTGTGTGTATCAGTGTGCATCATTTTGGTTTTAGGAAAAGAACACATGTAGTGATGCCAACCATGTCTAGGAACCCTGGCAACATGCTAGGATTCAACTACAGCATTCTTTCTACCACCAGCTTAAAAGATGCTGCATCATCGCTCCTTATTGGATGTGTGTGTGTATTAGTGTGCATCCTTGTGGTTTTACGAAAAGAACACCTGAAGTGATGCCACTCCAGCATGTGGTGTCCAACCATGTCCAGGAACCCTGGCAGCATGCTAGGATTAAACTGCAGCATGCATTGTACCACCATCTTGAAAGATGTTGATACGGATCTAGCAGATGATCCTTTAGTTTTGTCCCGATCTTTTAGAGCGAGTCAACCCGGTAGGTAATCTTCCAATAACGCCGATGAACGTCATGTGAAGAATAGGAATAAATCTAGCAAGCAACATGGAGAAGATCACCTGTAACATCTTAAATTTTACAATTCTAGATGTTACTAGAAGCATGCATCATATCATATGCATCATGGCATTGCACAATAAAGTTGCATCAAAATCCTTTTCCCTAAACCGTATTTTGACTTCTCTTATAGTCTTATAAAGAGAAGAAGGGGTTATACTAAATCTAACCTTCTAAATCCTTTCAAAAGTGTTATTTTATAGTCTTATATTAATCTCCTCCTTTTTACAATTTTTTAGAGACCAATTTCATTAAATTTAGAGTTAAAACGCAAAAGTTATTAAACAAATTGTGAAACAGAAAAGAAAAAGGAAAAATACACTAACCTAAGCGGGCCAGCTAGACCAGCCCGGGATCTATCTACCGCTGTGCCTTGCAAGCAAGCAGCGCGCAACGCTGTCGGCCGGCCCAGCCCTCCAGCCACACCGAGCAGCCTGCCAGCCGCAGCCACTGACTGGGGGACCCACCCCGTCGTCGTCTCCGCGGAGTTCGGAACGAACTCGAGCGATCGCTACCGTATGACGAACGAATTCCAGCCAAATCGGAGAGGAACTCAACGACCCTCGCCCCAAGTTCCCTGGCCTTTATAAGCACCAGACCCTCGCTGCCCTAAACCCTAAAATAATTTTGGACCACCACCACTAGGTTGCCGAAATCAAGGGAGGTTTTGATCTCGACGGAGCACCGCCATCGCAGGCTTCAGTAGGATGTTATATCGGTGATTGGGAGCTTCCCCTCCACTATTCTTCCCTCTATCGTGACCCCTCGCTCGACCACCTCGACTCAACTATTTTTCCCCTTGGTTAACGCAGAGCAACGCTGCCAATTCCTCGCCAGAGCTCCGCCGGAGACGGAGGGAATCAGCGGAGTACCGCCGCTGGCCGAGGAAGCGTCATACGACGCTGCGCATGCCAAGGAGAGGAGGAGGAGGAGCCAGTCACCATCATCGTTTTCCCCAAGCCGGAGGAGCATCGCAGCATCAACATTGTCGACCGCCGTTCGCCGCCGTCAACGCGAACGTCGCCGCCACCTGTAAGTCGCTGACGCCCCCCTCCGTCTGATCACGATCCAACGACCTAGATTAGGTCCGCTTATCGAATAGGTATCGACGAATAGCACTGTGCCGTGTGGCATGCCCGTGTCAACGCGCCGCGTCAGCACCGTGTCGCCTAGCTAGGCCAATCCGGAGCCACCACTTGTCGCCCGCGTGTTCATGCTTACTAGATCCAGATTTTTAAATACACATATATTTTTTAATCTTGAATAATTTGTAGTAAATCGAATACTTGGACAAAAATTGCGTATAATATACCGTTGAATTCGCGAAATTCTGTAGAACACAGATCTGCAATAATATTGTTAGTTTACTATACTGATTTTGTGGTAGAATTTAAAGTTAATTTGGAGTTTTTGAATTATAGGAAAATAATCGTAACTCCATTTTAGTTGATTCTTGTCGCGTTGGCTTCGTATCTACGAGAACTACTGTTTAAAATTGGTATAACTTGCTTAGAGGTTTCAGATCTAATTCGTGGTAGATTGGAAGGGTAGATCTATTTCTGAGCATATCTAATTATGTAATAATCCAAAATACTTAAAATCGGTGGGATACTAATAACATCCCCAACACAATACCACCCCCTGAATAATATTCTTGGTCGAGTTTGAACCCATTCTTGCATATTACCATGTTGCATGCATGCATAATTACTTTTTGTGGCATTGTTTTGTGCAAGTTGTGATTGGATCTATTTTTGTGTTTCGTTAGATTGTTTGGAGTGCGCCAAGGAGTACTGTTGTGTAGAGTGCTGCTCGGATCAAGGCAAGTTACACCACTTGTTCATGCTTATGTCCTAGTTTTGACTATGCATGTTTTAATCTTCAAATTCTGTAGTATGCATGTGTAGGATTTTGGTAGATTTTCTTAGTATTATTTTTGCAAGTGCGGTTTTGTAGTATGCCATGAGTAGCTCTATGCTTAGGATTTTCCATCCCAATAGGATATATATATATATATATATACAGAAACCCTATTCAACACCCAGGGTGCAGAATAGTTATTTTGCACCCCACATATTTTTATGTTCTCACATTTAGAAATATATGTTTTGTATACTAATAATTATGTTCATATTCATCAGAAACGCAAAAAAATCGACATAAAAATACAATTTATGAGTCATTTTAGTGTAAAAAACATAGAAAATACGCATTTTACGTCGTATTTTTATACGACATGTAAACAATTTTTTTTGACATGTCTAAATTTTCTTATGTTCTTCTTGACTTCCGAAGTAAGACAAAATTTACGTGACGTAAAAATCATGTATGGTTTGAAAGATAGAGGGTGGATGAAGAATAACTATTTTACACCCTCGGTGTCAAATAACGCCACTCTATATATATATATATATATATATATATATATAAAGTACCATTGGGGGGGTTCGAAAGACTCAAAAAAATTATAGTATAGGAGCTCTCTCGAGTGAACCTTTTTCTTCTCAAAACCCCCTTCAAAATAAAACTACGTTTTGTTCTGGGCGGAATGGTTATCGGGTCAACGAGTGGAAATTGGTGGAGGACGACCGCCCAGGAATCAAAGAAGTCTTCCATATTTCAGAATTCAGAAGCTTCCAATGCAACCACAGTACTTAGTGGGAAACCTCACCGGGGTACCAACATTTGGAGGTTCTTGGCATGGTTGGATCTAGCTGGTAGAGTTGCTACTAAGGGAAAGCCTCGCTATGATCTTGTCTGTAAAAGGGCTTGATCGTGGATTGTGGGGAAGTGCACAAACTCTCGAGAGTATTGCAATCTGATCGATCAGCCGAGTTCACGGAAAAGAACACTTGAGCATCTGAAGGATGGAGCCTCTGAAGGATCTTCCTCTCTCTTTCCAAACTTAAAGTTTTTACTAAAACCCCAGGGCGTGTGTACTATCGCCAATGGGTGGGATTTTGGGGACTTGGTGCGTAATATCCAAGTGCTAGGTTGATTGGACACTTGGTGAGTAATATCCTCGTGCTCCACTCGACCCTATACTACTTAAACAATGTTTGTAAAGTAGGGTAAAACTCTCCCTCTTTTCTTCTTACTTAGAGAAAGTTGGCTTAATGCAAATGAACCCCAAAGCGTACTCCAAGCCTTGCATGTAGTGTTAGTCTTATTATTTCTTTGGTGTAATTTGCCAATACATTCAAAGTATTGACCCAACTTGTTGGTTGCACAGAGTCCGAAGATTGAAAGATGCGTAGGGATCGCGGGTCTTCATGCAACTAGCCTGGGGCTTTGATGGATTCAAGTTTAATTAGTTTCCGCTGTTTTATTTGAGCTAGCTATATGATATGCAAGTTGTAATAAATATACTCTGGATTATTCATGTAATAATGACTTGTGTTTTACATGGTATTCATTGACTGCGAAGTGCTAGCTATTGATCCAGATACTAGCATGTTAATCATAGGGACTTAGGATCTTTAACGATCCAAGGTCACAATAGATGGTATCAGAGCACAAAGTTGCATGTAGGACATGACCCCTAGGATTGGAAACCACCTTTATCATTGTGTGTTTTTGATTTTTATATTCTTTTAAGTTATTTATGCTCTTCTAGTAAATTATTTTCCTTATCGCTTTGTATCTAATCATCATTATCCTAACTTAAATATGATGAGCTTATACTACAACACTACCAAAGACATCAAGTACCTGCGCTTTGGGGAATGCCTTCTCGACATCATCAAGACATTTGAGCTGCCCATGCCATCGATCAAAGGAAGCGAGTTGAGGAAGATGCACAAGGAAGGATGCTGGGCAATCAAAGTCATCCAACCGGGGCAAAGTGAGGCTGAACCCAGGACGGAGGCCATTGTGCTCAACATCGTCAGTGACTCCAAGGAGAATGGACTTAGCACCAGCATGGAATAGCTCATTGGACGCCTATGTGGACACCACCATGAAGAGGTTAAAGGCCACTACATCAATTTCTTTGGAAGGAGTGATGAGACTGGAGTTCCAATCGAGTTAACCTCAGAGGAAAGGGTGACATCCAAGCGTCGAAGGATCCAATACCAAGACCTGGAGTGCCACATCAATGATCTTGAGGAGGGAAGCTGCTTTGAGATCATAAAAAAATGACGAGTTATGCGCCCTAGTCGAGGAGAAGATTGAGAAGATCCAAGAGCTAGAAGAGAAGACAAAGTCCATAGAAGGGAAGATCACAGCCCAAGAAAAGAAGTTCGCTAATCAAGAGAAGAGGGTGCAGGATAAGAACAAGAGAATTTTGGAATAGAATGAGCTACTCGCGAGAAACGAGATGGAGTTCAAGAACATTTCCCTTATGTTGAAGGAGTTGTGAGCCACTAAGAAGAGCTTGGAGGAGAAGATCGAGCCTATGACTAAGGAGTCAAACTTGATTAAGGAGCTGCAAGAGGAGAAGAAGGAACTTCAAGAGAAGCTCGAAGCTGCTACACAGAAGCTGCATGAGGTGCAGGAACTTTAAGGGAAGCTCGAAGCTGCTACACATGAGTTGCATGAGGTGAAGGGCCTTCAGGAGAAGCTCGAAGCCACGACAAAGGGCATGGAGCTATACCAGTCAATGCTCAATAAGGAAGGCTTCTCTATTCAGGACGAGGAAGTGGATGCTGAGTAGGGTAGATAGTTGGACCACCTTTATTTCTATAGTTAAACGTTATTCGCGATTGTAACAAGTACCAAAACTATATTGGTTTAGTTAAACTTGGATGAGTTGTGTTAAACTTTGTGTGATGTGTGCCTTTTGTGTTTCTCGTGTGTTTTTCTTGTGTTTACATAAGGGTAG
The DNA here is from genome assembly GCA_916181665.1 of Avena sativa. Classification (NCBI taxonomy): domain Eukaryota; kingdom Viridiplantae; phylum Streptophyta; class Magnoliopsida; order Poales; family Poaceae; genus Avena; species Avena sativa. The sequence continues at coordinate 360,548,819 of OV702291.1, read as the reverse complement.
GAGTTTATTCCTTAGTCTTTCTATCTACTTCTTAACTTGTTTCCCCAACCCCATAGATGGCGAGACGTGGGAACAATAATTTTTGCTCCGGAGATTGCACAACTTCTGAGCTCCCAGAATCAGCTGATCCAACTCCTCACCCAAAACATGCAAAATAACAACAACAATCCGCCGCCTCCACCACCTCCGCCGCCCCAACAGGACCTCTTGACTCGGTTTTTGAGGTTGAACCCTCCTACCTTCTCAAGTAGTTCTGAGCCAATTGTGGCAGATGACTGGCTCCGCACCATCAACAAGAAGTTAGACACCATCCAAGTTATTGGAGCTGACAGGGTGCACTTTGTCACGCACCAACATGAAGGACCTGCTGCTCAATGGTGGGATAATTACAAACTCACCCACCCTGATATTGATGCTATCACCTAGAACCAGTTTGAGGGGGCCTTTCATACTGATCACGTAGTTGCTGGTGTCATGTAACTGAAGAGACGTGACTTCCGTGACTTGAAGCAACTACACCGCTCTGCCTCTGAGTATGGTGACCTTTTCAACAAGCTGGCGCGCTATGCACCTGATGATGTATCCACTGATGCAAAGAGGCAGGAAGAGTTCCAAAGGGGACTTAATGATGAGATATCCATTCAGCCTGTGGCTCTGAAGTTGATAACTATCATGAACTTCTGGACGAGGCAGTTGTGGTTGAATCAAAGAAAAGGAGTATAGACAACCGCAAGAGAAAGTCTGTGGGCTCCCCGAATTATCCATCCGAGAAATCCCTGTTATGTATATATCCATGTTCCCATGATCAGTGAGCCGTGGAACATAACCGACAAGTATCATTACAATATCCGAAACATAACAAATTGGCAAGACTTACATAAATGCCACTATGGCTACATCATCTTTAGCAGCGGAACATCATCACGTGCAGAGCCCAATCATGCATCCACCTACAGGCGACTGACTGGGAAGACGGCCTAGCTCGCTGGACATCACCTTAATCTACTAATGTTGAACCTCGGAAAGTCTGGCCAAGTAAATGACCAGGGACAAAGCCATGAGTACTTTTGAATGTACTCGCAAACCAGCATGATAAGTAGAATAAGGAAATGCAAAATCTAGCTATGGCGAGTTAGCTCTATCTGGGTTGTTTTTGAAGTAACTAGACTATCTCTTATAGTATGACATCTCCATATCTTTGTTGAAAAAGAGTTTTGAAAACATGCCTCTGTTTAATAAATCAAGATATCCCCATATCTTTGTTGAAAACCTTTTTGAAAATAGTTTGGAGTAAAAACCCTTTTTAAACCTCTTTGACCACCTCTGGTTAAACAACACCTTAAACTCAGGTTCCCCTGGAACCTCCATACTTTCATCCATTCTTTCCAAACAAACACCGTTTGGGTACTCCTAGCCAACACCTTTACAACCGTCCTTGACCGTGGACACGACTATTCGAATAGATTATACTCTGCAGAGTTTGCGCACTTTCCCCACAAGAATCAATACATCCGCCGGGATAAAACCACAGCCCACTACCACTGTAGATGGGGGTCCGGATAATCAAACCTAACCTTTCGCGTGTCGACCCTAGCAAAGGCTACTTTTCCTTTTGGGTTTGTTCTCCCTGGCAACGAGTATGTGTCTCCCAGCCATAGTCCTGCCTTCCGTACACGCGTATACCCAAGCCTTAACTTGGCGTATACCTTAACTTGGTGACTCCACTTCCTACCGTACCGCCTAAGTCATACCGTCCGCGGGAGACCCAATTGTTGAACCGGCACTCCTGCCAAGACAAGCTCACTCTTGCCGAAGCAAGCTACATGCTTCAGATCCGAGATCTGGTAGCGCCTGCACGGAATTCAAGGGATCTCTCCCTGTAAGCGTTGTACAAGCTGCCTCGACTAATGCAGACAAACTACGAGTTAAGCCCCAGCACCTGGGGTAATGTGGTTGCACTGATAAAATTGTTCCGGTAAAGGCGTAGAACATCCATTCACTTTCTCATTTCTCATCAACACCATTTATTTCGTTAAAACATCCGCTTGGAACGAGGCCTATTCCCAAGGGTTTTACAAAGTAGTCTTTAAACATTTGTAGTAGGGTAAAACCCAAAATAGTTTATTTTCTCAAAAACCAGGGGTTTTCAATGAGGTAGGATGCTAACCACCATACTCTCAGTCTAAAGGGATAGAATGGTAGGTACATCAGGGTGGTGTCACGAGGGACACAAATACATAACTTGGAGGAGCCAATTTATAAGCGCAGTATTTGTAAAACAAGACATGCAAGTAGATAATGCAATTTATAAAGAGGATACAAAACAGGTAATAAAAGAGTAGGACAAGTATCAGAATTCAGGAAATGGTGGCTTGCCTGTGATCAACAATAAGTCCCTGGACTTCTTTAGATAACCAAGAATAACCAATAAATAATAATAAGAAGTCCCTTCCTTCTGGTCGTCAAACACTCACACTATCGCCGTCATCGAGTATACATGCAAGCAGACAATACCACAATCAATACAAGGCATACAAGCATCAAACCATACAGCAAACAAACATAAGGAATACTACTGAACTTAGTAGGTTTTGGAGAGAATGGGTATTAGTAGTGGAAATTACTAGATTGCCATAGAGGTGTTTTTCTGTTTGGAAGATAGTTGTCAAGGCTAAATACCATGACCTTGCATTGGTGTTCTGAGGTCTGTAGGATACCAATGTGCAACCATGATATCCTTGGATAGGTCTTGACAAAACAAGTGGTTTCATTAGATTATCAATTACCTAGATTTAATTATGCTTTTTATAGTGGAATAAACTCTAGCTTGAGGAAATAATCCACCATAATTTATCTGGAGGCCCAAAAATTATTTCCTTGGGTTATTAGGTAGCGTTTGATGTACTAAATCACCTAGACTTGGAATATTTTCAAAATAATTACCAGAATACCCTCAGGAAATTCCCAAAGGCAGTTCTGTATGGTTTTTCTCTTTTTCACCAGATTAATTATACAAAAGATATTGAGTTGGTTCCAAGGGCAGGTGGTAGGCATATAGAATGCCTTTCTGTAGGAAGTGGGTTCACTCTTTTTGGAGGTTTCAAACTCCTTGAGTGAATTATTTAGTGAAAATATCACTTACAGAAGTATTTATTTCACTGTAATTCAACCAGAGCTCAATAAATTCTGAGCTAATTGGGTTTGATAGATTTTGATACTAGGATGTACTGGGAGGTGGAATCAGGTCAATACCACATTTTATTTGACCTGTAGAATTTTGCTAGTGTAGATAAAGGCTGTTTTTTTATTTTTGCTAAAGACACACTACTTTTCACCTTGGCATATAGCCTATGCTAGGTGATTGGTATATCAAATACCTTCCAGTAGATCTTTGGTTCTCCCCAATTGGAGATGTAAAATTCCCTGAGGAAATTATTTAGTGTGAAGTACACTTGGCAGCAGAATAAATTCTAGCAAATAATGGAATTTTTTTTTGACTTGGGGTTGCCTCTGCATGATTGAGAAAACCTCTGGGTACTACCAGAAATTTGAATCTTGTCATATGGATTTTATTTACATTTTCAAAAGGCTTTAATCCTACTGGTCCTTTTTCTGGATCTAGAATAAAAAGAAAAGGCAACAGGGTAAGCTGGGCTGGATCTAGGGCTACTGGGCCGACTAGAGGATTTTCGGCCCACGGTTCACAGGGAGACACGCGGGAAGCAGCGGCTTGAACCTTCCAGGTGGGCCCCGGCGATCAGCGATAGCGGGGGCGCAAAAGGGTATTGGGCGATGGTGGTTGTCGGATCAAGTCGTGATGGATGGCGTGTGGTCGTCATCTACGCGAAACAGGGCAGCCGGTGGCGGAAACCCTAGGGGCGGTGGGGCTCACCGAGGAATCTTACCAGGGGCTTGGTGGTCGACGGCGAGCAGATCGAGGGGCGGCACGGTCGGGTTCACATCTGGGAAGGAGCTCGCGCGATGGTGACCGAGAGCTACCTTATCGGAGCTCACTGGCGACGATGGATGAGAGGGTCCTAGGCAAAAAGAAGACCAGGGTTAGAGGCAGGGGAGGTAGGAGAACTCGAGGGCCTACATGTAGATGGAGGGGAGCAGGGAGAAGGAGCCTTGCTCAATTTTTGGAGGAGGCCAAAGCTCTTCCTTCTTCTTCTTCCGGGCAGCACAGAGCGGAGGAGGAAGAGGGGGTATTGGGGGAGGTAAGGGAGGAGGAGAGGGAGCAAATGAGGGGCAGGGGGCGTGCTGGGGTGGCCTCTGGCCTTTATACCAAGGAGGTGATCTAGATGGTGGAAATGTCCACTTTGGGCATGGGGAAGGGATGGAGCTGGCCAGGGATTGGCCTAGAGGACGGTGTGGAGGGGTAGGAAGGGGATTGGTTTGCGCAGAGAGGGTTGTGATAGCTATGGTAATTAATTGGGGTAAATCCTTGCAAGATTTGTTTGTCTCTCTCTCTACTAGTACAAGGGTAAAATGGGCAAGGGCAGGGGTGGAGCTACAGTGGTGTCAACCTGGGGTGTGTCCTGGGGCTGAGGAGATGCATTGAGCAAGTTTTGATGAGAGTTAGAAGTAGTTTGAGTAGTGGATTTTGCTTACTTGGCAATTTTGATCAAATTGGTGGTTATGAAGAAATTCCAAAAATTTGCATTGGACAAGATGAGGAAATGGTACTAGGAGATAGATGAGGTTAAGGTAGATATCCAGGAATTAATTGGGATTTTTATAAGGGGTTTTAGTCCTCATAAATCCATTTATTCAAAAAGGGCAGAAGTAGTTGCTAGAAGATCATTTGATATATTTACATTGGACAGGGTTGGTTTTTTGTGTGAGAGGGTCCCAAATGTGAATACATACTTGGCGGAATTTTCCCAAGATTATTGTGGCTTAAAAGTATTTAAGACAATTATTATTCCAATTCATCCATTTAAGAAAATGGACAAAAAGAAGTAATAAAGCTTCTCAAAAATATTTATTTTTGAGATGGTAAGATAGGGTACGATATATGTAACTCACATGATCCAAAAGTTAGGGAAGTGTTTTGACAAAAACCAAACTTTCCATTGGGGAAAGGGGTTTTGAGATTTTGTCTAATAAAGAAGTTTATGAGATTTGGAGCCATAATAATTATGGATAATTGTTGATAAATTTTGATGATCCTAGTAGATGATGTAGACAAGGTGTAGCATGCATTTGCAACCTTGGGATTGGATAATCCAAGTTGATTTTGGGTGGAATACCCTAGATTAGGGATCTAGGGTGGTGTTAATTTCATACCGTCAAAACATTGTTGTATCTTGGAGCTCAGAGCTCACCTTGATGCAAGGGATATATGGATTGGTGGCCCAAGTCATATAGATGATCATGGCAGAAGGAGTTTGGATTAACTGCATTTGAGGTGATCTAGTAGTGATGGCAAACTTTGTTGAAAATAAGGATGCTATACCAGATGAGTCATGATGCCTTATAAACCATGTGGGTTTAATAAGCTCAAAGATCCACTTGGAACATGTGAATTAGATTTTTATAGACCTATATGAGTATAACACAACCATGCAAAGAGTTGGTCCATAGAAGATTGGATGATGGTGTGAGCTTCTGTCAAAGTAGGTATGATGACTAGATTTGCAGGAAATGTTATTTTCTTGCCTACAAAACCATCAAGAACAAGTAGGTTAGAGGTTGATCTAACCAAGGGAAAAGTGGGCCTTGGTAGTCCTTAGGATTGTTAACAAGTTGGTTTAGGTGCGTTTCCAAAAATGCACAAGGGTTGAGAAAGGGAGGCATTCAAAAAGGTGATGTTGGAACAGTTTCCAGACTTAGTCTAATTTGGTAGTTTTGAGGATTTTGACTAGAGTATGAGAGGGAATGTTTTTGGAGGGTCGCAAGGTACCAAAGCCTCATCAATAGGATGAGGTTGAAGTGTAGATTGAGTAGAAGGGATCCATGCTATATATTGGTCATCATGGACTTCGAGGCTTCTTGAATGAAAATCTTCAGAATTGATCTAGTTAAGGGTTTTAGAGGATCACCTAGTATCTAGGGATTTGATCTTGCTTTGTTTCCTTTCTTGGGTTGTGGAGATTTGGGAAACATCTTGACCCTAGTGATGAGCTCCTAGAGTGGCTCATACTACTTCCTAAGCAAACAAGTCAAACAGCAGATCAAGGCAGCTCATCAGACAGCAGATCAAGGCAACTCATCTCATAACTAAGAACAACCACTATTGAGGTTACCATCAAGCTTAGCTTAAGGTAAGGTTGGGGCATTTTGAAGGGGTTGATGAGTGGATAAGGTGAGAGTCCTTGGTATCTCTACCAAGAGTAGAATTCAAATGCTTTGAAAAGAGGTTTTGGGAAAACTAGAGATAAGATTAGTTGAGGGTTCTGTCTTGAAAACATAAGGAGGTTATATTATAAATCTCTCCATAGTTTTGTCAATAGAAGCTACAAAAATAGTTTTGGTTACATAAGCATCTTGGCTCATGTTTTGAAATGCCAGAACATTTGAGAATATGTAAAATGAGCCAGGATAGTTTTGTTAAATAGCTTTTGTCATCTGAGGGTGAGGTAAGGAGTATCATAAGGTATACACTCATATGCACAAGTACAAACAAACAACAAGCAAACATGGCACCAAGTACAAGAAAAAGTTTTTGTTCCCCCTAATTTTTGCATTCTGGACAACTAATCAGGGTTGCTGAAATTGGGATGTTACAGACCCTTCCCCCTTAAAAGGATCTCGTCCCGAGATTCGGGAGAGTAAGATTAGGGGATTTGTCTTGGAGTTAGTGCTATGGGTTTCTCGCGAACTATCTTGTCGGCTTTGTCTCTGATCAGGGTCACTTCGACAGTGAGGTTGAACTCCCATCGTGTTGAAAACATGAGTGTCGAACAGGCCTTCCACCAGGATTGCGAGGAGTGATCTTCCGGGTGTTAGGATTTACGGCGCCTGTCCTAAGGGATTATTGTATTCTAGTATACGTCCTTGGGTCCAACTATTGGATTTCTTCAAGTAGAGGGTTATTCCATTTTGCGGGAAAGACGCAGTCTTTCCCCCTTAGGATTAGACTAGGGTAGATCAGAGAGTTGGTATAGTCCTTCCTTCTTATAGTCGCAGATGGATGTTTTGAATGCTGATGTCCATATTACTCCTGGAGTCGAGATCGTCAGAAAACGTCCCATTCTGGAGGTCTTCTGAAATATTCTCGGGCAAACAGTCTTCTGAGGATTAAGTGGAAATACATCGTCTTTCCACCTTCGACCTTCATTAAGGTGCTTTAGGAGTGGTGAAGACCTTCTGCCTGGGAGAGCTGTCCTGGGGTGAGCGGGAGGCTACATCTTCCTGGAGTCTTGAGCTAAGGTCATCAAGTGACGCCCTATCCTATACACCTTGGCGCGAGGGGGGGGGTTCCTAACGAAGCTTTACGGAGGTTAGCTCAAGGCAGGTTAGCGGTTTTGCGACCCTTCTTGCTAGGGTTTAGTCAGGGTGGATGCAGTCAGCGCTGATGAAGAGGTACTCACTTGAATCTCTTCCGTTGCTTTTGCTCGAGGGCGGAGTGGACTCGTTGTCTTCATGCATCCTCGTCTTCGGGGAACTGAAGTATTCTGTCTTCTGGTGGGGAACTTCCCGTTGGTGGTAAACGTTTTGGGTTGGGTCTGATGCAACGACTTGGATAAAACAAGCAAGAAGGGAAACCATCAAAGCAAGCATAACAATTCAAGGAAGTCATTACATAACCAACCAGTCTGCACCCGAGGGTGCTAATAGTACTTAAGCATTGCAAAACGCGTTCAGGGATGATACATGACTCTACCCTATTGCTAAATGGGCAAGTACCGCAATGCGGGTGATTACTCAGAGGGTGCATCTGTGGTTCATTGCTGACTCTGGGGGAGTTTTCAGCTACTAGAGATCCTCTGGGGTATGCGGGATATTCAGCTCGTCTTCAGTGAAGGTAAGAGGGGTGCCTTCCCAGGGTGCAGGGTTGGATGTTGACTCGGCCTACGCGGGTGACTGTACTTTGGGGTGGTACTCATTGAGGAAGGGGAGTTCGTCGTCAGCCCTGGGATTCTCGTCTTCAGGGGTTAGGGGTACTTCAATTGGCCGTTTCTTGTCCAAGCGAGCATTGGTGGCTCTAAGACTTCTTTCATGCTTACGGAGTAGGTTGATATCCATCTTCAGAAGTAGATTCTCTCGCCTGGCCTTGTCAAGATCTTCCTGGGAACATTGGAGTAGGTATTCCATGTTCTCTAACTGATTCCCAATGCAGCAGGTGGGGAAGGACTCGGTAGGAAGTCCCTCATGGTCGTGCTTTCTAAACAGGTGGTAAGGGGTATCTTTCAGCTCTTCTTCATGAATCTTCTAGAGGCACGCCATGATCTCCTGTATGGCTCACACCACGCCATCTACCTAGTTGCTATCGAGTAAGGTGAAGATTGTGGGCGCGGTGTCCTCATCGGGGGGAGGGAATCACAGCCTTGATGACCTATTGCATCACATTGGTGTTACTGCGAGGAAGTTCGGTTCCTTCAATCATCGGCGAGGGTCTCTTGACTATCTTCAGCAGGTTGTGAAGTTGCTCCTCAAGAGGCCAGAAACTGTCTCCAATGATGATGCACTCCGAGCGGAAAGAGGCCATCTACAGCAGATTTTTGAGATGGGGTTGGGTTAGTGACAAGTGTGCAAGATATTAAAATTAGAAAATCATATTAATGCAAGTAGTTTTCAAAATGAAGGGGAAAGGACATAAGCAATTTTGCAAATAGTCATCTCTTCTCCCTTGTCCTTTTAGAAAATAGGTTTGTCGTTTCCTGTCTAACATCCATGCTAACTAAGGTCTCCTATAGTCAGGATGGCTCTGATACCAAGTCTGTGGGATCCCCGGATTATCCATCCGAGAAATCCCTATTATGTATATATCCGCGTTCCCATGATCAGTGAGCCATGGAACATAACCAACAAGTATCATTACAACATCCGAAACATAACAAATTGGCAAGACTTACATAAATGCCACTATGGCTACATCATCTTTAGAAGCGGAACATCATCACGCGCAGAGCCCAATCATGCCTCAACCTACAGGCGACTGATGGGGAAGACGGCCTAGCTCGCTGGACATCACCTTAATCTTCTGATGTCGAACCTCTGAAAGTCTGGCCAAGTAAATGACCAGGGACAAAGCCATGAGTACTTTTGAATGTACTCGCAAACCACCAAGATAAGTAGAATAAGGAAATGCAAATTCTAGCTGTGGCGAGTTAGCTCTATCTAGGGTTGTTTTTGAAGTAACTAGACTATCTATTATAGTATGACATCTCCATATCTTTGTTGAAAAAGATTTTTGAAATCATGCCTTTGTTTTATAAATCAAGATATCCCCATATCTTTGTTGAAAACAGTTTTGGAGTAAAAACCCTTTTTAAACCTCTTTGACCACCTCTGGTCAAACAACACCTTAAACTCAGGTTCCCCCGAAACCTCCATACTTTCATCCATTCTTTCCAAACAAACACCGTTTGGGTACTCCTAGCCAACACCTTTACAACCGTCCTTGACCGTGGACACGGCTATTCGAATAGATTATACTCTACAGAGTTTGTGCACTTTCCCCACAAGAATCAATACATCCGCTGGGATAAAACCACGGCCCACTACCACTGTAGATGGGGGTCCGGATAATCAAACCTAACCTTTCGCTTGTCGACCCTAGCAAAGGCTGCTTTTCCTTTTGGGTTTGTTCTCCCCGGCAACGAGTATGTGCCTCCCAGCCATAGTCCTGCCTTACGTACACACGTATACCCAAGCCGCAACTTGGCGTATACCTTAACTTGGTGACTCCACTTCCTTCCATACCGCCTAAGTCATACCATACGTGGGATACCCAATTGTTGCACCGGCACTCCTTCCAAGATAGGCTCACTCTTACTAAAGCAAGCTACAGGCTTCAGATCCGAGATCTGGTAGCGCCTCCCTAAAATTCAAGGGATCTCTCCCTGTAAGCGTTGTACAAGCTGCCTCGGCTAATGCAGACAAACTACGAGTTAAGCCCCAGCACCTGGGGTAATGTGGTTGCACTGATAAAATTGTTCCGGTAAAGGCGTAGAACATCCCTTCACTTTATCATTTCTCATCAACACCATTTCTTTCTTTAAAACATCCGCTTGGAATGACGCCTGTTCCCAAGGGTTTTACAAAGCAGTCTTTAAACATTTGTAGTAGGGTAAAATCCAAAACAGTTTATTTTCCCAAAAACCGGGGGTTTTCAACGAGGTAGGATGCTAACCACCATACTCGCAGTCTAAAGGGATAGAATGGTAGGTACATCAGGGTGGTGTCAAGAGGGTCACAAATACATAACTTGGAGGAGCCAATTTATAAGCGCAGTATTTGTAAAACAAGACATGCAGGTAGATAATGCAATTTATAAAGAGGATACAAAACAGGTAATAAAAGAGTAGGAAAAGTATCAGAATTCGGGAAATGGTGGCTTGCCTATGATCAGCAATAAGTCCCTGGAGTTCTCTAGATAACCAAGAATACCCAATAAATAATAATAAGAAGTCCCTTCCTTCTGGTCGTCAAACACTCACTCTATCGCCGTCATCAAGTATACATGCAAGCAGACAATACCATAATCAATACAAGGCATACAAGCATCAAACCATACATCAAACAAACATAAGGAATACTACTGAACTTAGTAGGTTTTGGAGAGAATGGGTATTAGTAGTGGAAATTACTAGATTGCCATAGAGGTGTTTTTCTCTTTGGAAGATAGTTGTCAAGGCTAAATACCATGAACTTGGATTGGGGTTCTGAGGTCTGTAGGATACCAATGTGCAACCATGATATCCTCAGATATGTCTTGACAAAACAAAACCAACACAAGTGGTTTCATTAGATTATCAATTACCTAGATTTAATTATGCTTTTTATAGTGGAATAAACTCTAGTTTGAGGAAATAATCCACCCGAATTTATCTGGAGGCCCAAAAATTATTTCCTTGGGTGATTAGGTAGTGTTTCATGTACTAAACCACCTAGAGTTGGAATCTTGTCAAAATTATTACCAGAATACCCTCAGGAAATTCCCAAAGGCAGTTCTATATGGTTATTCTCTTTTTCACTAGATGAATTCTATAGAAGCTCTTGAGTTGGTTCCAAGGGCATGTGGTAGGCACTTAGATGGACTTTCTGTAGGAATAGGGTTCACTCTTTTTGGAGGTGTCAAAGTCCTTGAGTGAATTATTTAGTGAAAATATCACTTACAGAAGTATTTAGTTCATTGTAATTCAACCAGACCTCAATAAATATTGAGCTGATGGGGTTTGATTGATTTTGATACTAGGGTGTACTGGGAGGTGGAATCAGGTCAATACCACTTTTGATTTGACCTGTAGAATTTTCCTAGTGCAGATAAAGGCTGTTTTTGTTATTTTTACTAAAGACACACTATTGTTCACCTTGGCATATGGCCTATACTAGGTGACGGGTATATCAAATACCTTCCAGTAGATCTTTGGTTCTCCCCAATTGGAGATGTAAAACTCCCTGAGGAAATTAATTAGTTTGAAGTACACTTGGCAGCAGAATAAATTCTAGCAAATAATGGAATTTATTTTTGACTTGGGGTTGCCTCTGCATGATTGAGAAAACCTCTGGGTACTACCAGAAATTTGAATCTTGTCATATGGATTTTATTTACATTTTCAAAAGGATTTAATCCTACTGGTCTTTTTTCTGGATCTAGAATAAAAAGAAAAGGCAACAGGGCAAGCTGGGCTGGATCTGGGGCTACTGGGCCGGCCGGAGGATTTTCGGCCCACGATGCACGGGGCAACGCACGGGAGGTAGCAGCTTGAACCTGCCAGGCGGGGCCCGATGGTTAGCGAGAGCGGGGGCGCGAAAGGGTATCGGGCGACGGTGGCTATCGGATCAAGTCGCGATGGAAGGCGTGTGGTCATCATCTACACGAAACAGGGCAGCCGGCGGCGAAAACCCTAGGGGCGGCGGGGCTCGCCGAGGAAGCTTACCAGGGGCTCGGGGGAGGTCGGGGAGGGTGCAGGAGGACGCGGTGGTCGACGGCAAGCAGATCGAGGGGCGGCACGGTCGGGTTCACGCCAAGGAAGGAGCTCACGTGTCGGTGACCGTGAGCTACCTCGTCAGAACTCACTAGCAACGACGGAGGAGAGGGTCCTGGGCAAAAAGAAGACTAGGGTTAGAGGCAGGGGAGGTAGGAGAACTAGAGGCCAACATGCAGAGGGAGGGGAGCAGGGGAGAAGGAGCCTTGCTTGATTTTTGGAGGAGGCCGAAGCTCTTCCTTCTTCTTCTTCTGGGCAACATAGAGCAGGGAGGAAGAGGGGTTACTAGGGGAGGTAAGGGAGGAGGAGAGGGAGCAAATGAGCGGCAGGGGGCGTGCTGGGGTGGCTCTGGCCTTTATACCAAGGAGGTGAGCTAGATGGTGTAAATGTCCACTTTGGGCATGGGGAAGGGATGGAGCTGGCCAGGGATTGGCCTAGAGGACGGTGGGGAGGGGTAGGAAGGGGATTGGTTCGGCAGAGAGGGCTGTGACAGCTGTGGTAATTAATTGGGGTAAATCCTTGCAAGATTTGTTTGTCTCTCTCTCTCTACTAGTACAAGGCTAAAATGGGTGAGGGCAGGGGTGGAGCTACAGTGGTGTTGACCTGGGGTGTGTCCTAGGGCTGATGAGATGCATTGAGCAAGTTTTGATGAGAGTTGGAAGTGGTTTGAGTAGTGGATTTTGCTTACTTGGCAATTTTGATCAAATTGGTGGTGATGAAGAAAGTCCAAAAACTTGCATTGGACAAGATGAGGAAATGGTACTGGGAGATAGATGAGGTTAAGGTAGATATCCAGGAATTAATTGGGATTTTTATAAGGGGTTTTAGTCCTCATAAATCCATTTATTCAAAAAGGGCAGAAGTACTTTCTAGAAGATCATTTGTTATATTTACACTGGACAGGGTTGGCTTTTGGTGTGAGAGGGTCCCAAATGTGAATACATACTTCGAGGAATTTTGCCAAGATTTATTGTGGCTTAAAAGTATTTAAGACAATTATTATTCCAATTCAGCCATTTAAGAAAATGGACAAAAAGAAATAAAAAAACTTCTCAAAAATATTTATTTTTGAGATTGGAAGATAGGGTATGATATATGGAACTCACATGAGCTAAAAGTTGGGGAAGTGTTTTGACAAAAACCAAACTTTCCATTGGGGAAAGGGTTTTGAGATTTTGTCTAATAAAGAAGTTTATGAGATTTGGAGCCATAATAATTATGGATAATTGTTGATAAATTTTGATGATCCTAGTAGATGATGTAGACAAGGTGTAGCATGCATTTGCAACCTTGGGATTGGATAATCCAAGTTGATTTTGGGTGTAATACCCTAGATTAGGGATCTAGGGTGGTGTTAATTTCATACCATCAAAACATGGTTGTATCTTGGAGCTCAAAGCTCACTTTGATGAAAGGGATAGATGGATTGGTAGACCAAGTCATATAGATGATCATGGCAGAAGGAGTTTGGATTAACTGCATTTGAGGTGATCTAGTAGTGATGGCAAACTTTGTTGAAAATAAGGCTGCCATACCAGATGAGTCATGATGCCTTATAAACCATGTGGGTTTAATAAGCTCAAAGATCCACTTGGAACAAGTGAAGTAGATTTTGATAGACCTATATGAGTAGAACACAACTATGCTTGAGAAAGGGAGGCATTCAAAAAGGTGATGTTGGAACAGTTTCCAGACTTAAGTCTAATTTGGCAATTTTGAGGATTGTGACTAGAGTATGAGAGGGAATATTTATTGGAGGGTTGCAAGGTACCAAATCCTCATCAATAGGATGAGGTTGAAGTGTAGATTGAGTGGACGGGATCCATGCTTGATATTGGTCATCATGGACTTGGAGGCTTCTTGAATGAAAATCTTCATAATTGATCTGGTTAAGGGTTTTAGAGGATCACCTAGTATCTAGGGTTTTGATCTTGTTTTGTTTCCTTGGTTGGGTTGTGGGTATTTGGGAAACATCTTGACCCTAGTGATGAGCTCCTAGAGTGGCTCATACTACTTCCTAAGCAAACAAGTCAAACAGCAGATCAAGGCAGCTCATCAGACATCAGATCAAGGCAACTCATCTTATAACTAAGCACAACCACTATTGAGGTTACCATCAAGCTTAGCTTAAGGTAAGGTTGGGGCATTTTGAAGGGGTTGGGGATTGGATAAGGTGAGAGTCCTTGGTATCTCTACCAAGAGTAGAATTCAAATGCTTTGAAAAGAGGTTTTGGGAAAACTAGAGATAAGATTAGTTGAGGGTTCTGTCTTGAAAACATAAGGAGGTTATATTATAAATATCTCCATAGTTTTGTCAATAGAAGCTACAAAAATTGTTTTGGTTACATAAGCATCTTGCCTCATGTTTTGAAATGCCAGAACATTTGAGAATATGTAAAATGAGCCATGATAGTTTTGTTAAATAGCTTTTGTCATCTGACGGTGAGGTAAGGAGTATCATAAGGTATACACTCATATGCACAAGTACAAATAAACAACAAGCAAACACAACACCAAGTATAAGAATAAGTTTTTGATCCCCCTGATTTTTGCACTCTGGACAACTAATCAGGGTTGCTGAAATTGGGATGTTGCAAAGTACACCTCACACAAGCATAACTCAGCTCCATAACAGAAGCAACGCACTTCGTCACCACCCCACAACCACGATGGCCAGAACCACAATGGTCATCATCATAGGGGACATAACCACAATGGCCATAAGCACCACAATGGAAATGGAAATGGAAAGGATCTAAGTGAAGTGACATGCTTTAAGTGTAACAAGACAGGGCATTATGCAACTACTTGCCCCAAGAAGATGAAAAATGGGAATGGCAATGGGAACAGCAATGGACACAACCATGGTAATTGAAATGGGAAGAAGCCGAATCCATTCGTCAAAGCCACGGTGAATCATGTCTCCGTGGAGGATGCTCGTGAGGCACCCGACTCCGTGATTGGTAAGTTCAAGCTTAATTCCATCCCCGCAGTTGTTCTTTTTTATACTGGTTCATCGCATTCATTCATATCAAGGGTATTTGTGGATAGAGGCAAGATACCTACGGAGACTATTAGTACTCCTCTAAGGGTAAGTTCTCCTGGAGGAGAAATAGTGGCAAACTCTAGATGTCGTGGGTTAGAACTAAGTATTGGGACACACATCTTCCCCACAAGTCTAGTCGTTCTGGAGTAACAAGGCTTAGACATAATTTTAGGCATGAATTGGATGACCGAATATGAGGGAGTCATAGATTGTGCCAAAAGGATTGTCGCACTCACAACTCCGGATAAGAAAAGAATCTGCTTTAAGTCATCTTTTGCACTCAAGGGAAGTATGATGAACTCAATTAAGGGGGTTAGCTTGGAGGATGTGCCAGTTGTGAAGGATTATCCAGATGTCTTTCCGGAAGAATTACCAGGGATGCCTCCTAACGGAGACATCGAGTTTCTCATTTACTTGATGCCTAGGACTAGACCTATAGCCAAAAGACCATAGAAGATGGATGTTGATGAGTTGAAGGAACTTAAGAAAAAGCTTACAGGGCAATTGGACTAAGGCTTCATTCAACCAAGTGCATAATCTTGGGAAGCGCTTGTCTTATTCATGGAGAAGAAAGATAAAACCAAGAGACTAGTCGTGGACTACCGGTCGTTGAATGAAGTGACAATCAAGAACAAGTACCCTCTACCCAATATCAATGACCTGTTCCATCAATTAAAGGGAGCTAGTGTGTTCTCTAAGATTGATCTCTGATCAGGTTACTTCCAGTTAAAGATTCGAGAACAAGATGTACCCAAGACTGCCTTCACCACAAGATATGGGTTGTATGAGTATACCGTGATGTCTTTTGGTCTAACCAATGCCCCAGCAAACTTCATGACTATGATGAACAAGGTGTTCATGGAGTACTTGGATAAGTTTATTGTGGTATTCATTGATGATATACTCATATACTCCAAGGATGAGAAGGAACATGAGAGGCATCTACGCCTAATTATGGAAAAGTTAAGGGAACACAAGTTGTATGCCAAGTTCAGCAAATGCGAGTTCTAGTTAAATGAAGTGGGATTCCTTGGTCATATTGTGTCAGCTAAAGGAGTTGTAATGGACCCAAGTAAGGTAGCTTCCATGATAGAATGGGATTCGTCTAAGAATGTGGGAGATATCAGGAGTTTCTTGGGCCTTGCAGGATATTAACGAAGGTTCATTGAAAACTTTTCCAAGATAACAAAACCTATGACCGAATTGTTGAAGAAAGAAAAGAAGTTCCAATGGACCGAGGCATGTGAAGGGAGTTTTCAAAAACTAAAGAAGCGCCTAGTAACAGAACCTGTTTTGTGTCTGCCTGATATCTAGAAGGATTTCCAAGTCTATTGTGATGCTTCTCAACAGGGACTTGGTAGTGTACTGATGCAAGATGGGAAAGTAGTGTCATACGCCTCTCGGCAACTTAAGCACCATGAGAATAACTACCCCACAGACGATTTGGAACTAGCATTAGTTGTGCATGCGCTCAAGGTAAGGAGACATTACCTCATGGGCAAACATTATGATGTGTTCATAGATCACAAGAGTCTGAAATATATCTTCACCCAAAAGGAGTTAAATATGAGGCAAAGGAGATGGCTTGAACTCATCAAAGACTATGACCTAGACCTACAGTACCATCTTGGAAAGGCCAATGTTGTGGCTGATGCTCTAAGTCGGAAAGTCTATGTAAATGGACTTACTATGGGAGAACTTCCAAAGGATTTGTGCGAACAGTTCAAGGATCTCATGTTAGAAATAGTTCTAGAAGGATACTTAGCGACTATGGAGATAGTGCCAACACTTCTGGACTGAATCAAAGAAGCCCAGAAGGGGGATAAATAGTTGGAAGAAATAAGAGCTAATATAAGCAAGAGAAAAGCAAAAGGTTCCATACGGATGAACAAGGACCACTTTGGTATGAGAAGCATTTGTGCGTTCCCGATGACCCCGACATCAGGAAGTTAATTCTTCAGGAGGCTCAGGATTCGCCTTAATCAATTCATCTCGGTAATACAAAGATATACATGAATGTGAAGGATAGATTCTGGTGGAATAACTTGAAAAGGGAAATTGTCGAGTACATCTCTTTGTGTGATGTATGCAATAGAGTCAAGGCCGAACATCAGAAACCAGCAGGGCTGCTTCAGCCATTACCTGTGCCCGACTAGAAGTGGGACAAGGTGGGCATGGACTTTATCATGGGACTACCCCAGACTCGTTTTGGGTATGACACCATCTAGGTGGTAGTTGATCATTTCACCAAGGTGGATCACTTCATTCTTGTAAAGACCACCTATACGAGTGCCAAACTCGCCAAGATTTATATGTCAAGAATTGTAAGTATGCATGGTGTTCCTAAGGGAATTGTCTCTGACAGGGGTACCCAGTTCACCTCGAAGTTTTGGTGACAGTGACAAGAATCTCTAGGGACACGACTAGAGTTTAGTACTTCTTTCCACCCACAAACAGATGGCCAAATAGAAAGATTTAACCAGATCCTCGAGGACATGTTGAGAGCTTGTGCCCTAGACTATGGGTCTAGTTGGGATGACAACTTGCCATATGTGGAGTTCTCATACAATAATAGTTATCAAACCAGTATCAAGATTGCTCCATTTGAAGTCCTATATGGCATGAAATGTAGGACTCCGCTGCTTTGGAATGGAGTTGGTGATCATAGTTTGCTTGGACCTGAGCTGATCAAGGATGCCAAAGAAAAGGTAAGGCGGATTCAAGATAGGTTAAAAGTAGACCAATCCAGGGAAAAAAGTTATGCTGATTCCAAACGCAGGGATGTAACTTATGAAGTGGGAGACCATGCATATCTCCGAGTTTCACCACTACGAGGAGTTAAGAGATTTGGAATCAAAGGCAAGTTGGGACCTCGATTCATAGGGCCCTATAAGATTTTGGCTCGTAGAGGGGAGGTTGACCATCAGCTGGAATTGCCTGAAGT
Organism: Avena sativa; assembly: GCA_916181665.1. NCBI lineage: Eukaryota > Viridiplantae > Streptophyta > Magnoliopsida > Poales > Poaceae > Avena > Avena sativa. The sequence continues at coordinate 360,530,731 of OV702291.1, read as the reverse complement.
ATTGACTGTTCATGATGTATTCCATGTGTCACAACTAAAGAAATGTCACCCGGAGATGGCGGAAACACCGCTAAGGTATATAGTTCCCCTGGATGAGGTTCAGTTGGAAAATGATCTCACCTATGAGGAAAAACCCACCATGATTCTGGAAACAGCCGAAAGGATTATCCATACAAAGACCATCAGGTTTTGCAAAGTTCAGTGGAACCACCATTGCGAGGAAGAGGCCATGTCGTGAAGATGATCTGAAGACAGAACACCCACACCTTTTTGCTAACCAACCTAAATCTCGAGGACGAGATTCTTCTTAAGGGGGGTAAGTTTGTAACATCCCAATTTTTATAATTCTAGATGTTACTAGAAGCATACATCATATCATATGCATCATGGCATTGCACAATAAAGTTGCATCAAAACCCTATTTTGACTTCTATTATAGTCTTATAAAGGAAGAAGGAGTTATACTAAATCTAACCTTCTAAATCCTTGCAAAAGTATTATTTTATAGTCTTATATTAATATCCTCCTTTTTACAAATTTTTAGAGACCAATTTCATTAAATTTGGAGTTCAAATGCAAAAGTTATTAAACAAATTGTGAAACAGAAAAGAAAAAGGAAAAATACAAAAAAAAACTAACCTATGTGGGCCAGCTAGACCATCCCGCGATCTATCTACCGCCGCGCCTAGCAAGAGAGCAGCGTGCACCGCTATGGGATGGCCCAGCCCTCCAGCCGCAACCGCTAACTAGGGGGACCCACCCCATCGTCGTCTCCGCAGAGTTCGGAACGAACTCAAGCGACCGCTGCCGTATGCCGAACTAATTCCAGCCAAATCAGAGAGGAACTCCACAACCCCTGCCCGAAGTTCCCTGGCCTTTATAAGCGCTAGACTCTTGCCGCCCTAAACCGTAAAATAATTTTAGACCACCACCACCGGGCTGCTGAAATGGAGGGTGGTTTCGATCTCGACGGAGCACCGCCATCGGAGGCTTCGGTAGGATGTTCTATCGGTGATTCAGCTTCGCCTCCACTATTCTTCCCTCTACCGTGACCCCCCTCACTCGACCACCTCGTCTCACCTCTTTTGCCCCTTGTTGAACGTAGCGCAATGCCGCCAATTCCTCGCCGGAGCTCCGCCAGAGACGGAGGGAATCAGGGGAGTACCGCCGCGGGCCGAGGAAGCATCGTCCGATGCTGCCCGTGCCAAGGAGAGGAGGAGGAGGAGCCGGTCACCGTTGTCATTTTCCTCAAGCCGGAGGAGCACCGCAGCGTCAACACCACCGACAGCCGTTTGCCGCCATCCGCCATCGTCTACGCCAACGTCGCCGCCACCTGTAAGTCGCCGACGCCCCCCCCCCCCTCCGTCCGATCACGATCCAACGGCCTAGATTAGGTCTGCTTAACGAATCGGTATCAGCGAATAGCATTGCGCCGCATGGCAAGCCCGTGTTAGCGCGCCGCATCAGCACCGCGTTGCCTAGCTGGGGCAATCCGGGGCCGCTACTTGTCGCCCGCATGGTCGTGCTGACTAGATCCAGATTTTTAAATACACAGGTATTGTTTAATCTTGTATAATTCGTAGTAAATCGAATACTTGGACAAAATTGCATATAATATAACGTTGGATTCACAAAATTCTGTTGAACAAAGATCTGCAATAATATTGTTAGTTTACTGTACTGATATTATGGTAGAATTTAAAGTTTCGTTTGGAGTATTTTAATTATAGGAAAATAATCGTAACTCTGTTTTAGTTGATTCTTGTTGCGTTGCCTTTGTATCTACGAGATCTACTGTTTAACTTGGTATAACTTTCTTAGAGGTTCCAGATCTATTTCGTGGTATATTGGAAGGGTAGATCTATTTCTGAGCATATCTAATTATGTAATAACCCAAAATACTTAAAATCTGTGGGAAATCGATACTAATAACATCCCCAACATAATACCACCCCCTGAATAATATTCTTGGTCGAGTTTGAACCCATCCTTCCATATTACCATGTTGCATGCATGCATAATTACTTTTGTGGCATTGTTTTGTGCAAGTTGTGATTGGATCTATGCTTGTGTTTTGTTAGATTGTTCGGAGTGTGCTGAGGAGTACTGTTGTGTAGAGTGTTAGTCGGATCAAGGCAAGTTACACCACTTGTTCATGTTTATGTCCCAATTTTGACTTTGCATGTTTTAATCTTCAAATTCTGTAGTATGCATGTGTAGGATTTTGGTAGATTTTCTTAGTATTATTTTTGCAAGTGCGGTTTTGTAGTATGCCATGAGTAGGTCTATGCTTAGGATTTTCCATCCCAATAGGTTATCCTGTTTTGCTAAGGTAAGCTTGCTATGCTATATATGTATATATATAAAGTGCCGTTGGGGGAGTTTGAAACACTCAAAAAAATTCTAAGTATAAGAGATCTCTCGAGCGAACCTTTTTCTTCTCAAAACCCCCTTCAAAATAAAACTAAGTTTTCTTCTGGGTGGAATAGTTGTCGGGTCAACGAGTGGAAATTGGTGGAGGACAACCACCCAGGAATCAAAGAAGTTTGCCATGTTTCAGAATTCAGAAGCTTCCAGTGCAACCATAATACATATGGGCTCTGTCTTGGCCTAGTACTTAGTGGGATACCTCACCGGTGTACCAACATTTGGAGGTTCTTAGCACAGTTGGATCCAGCTTGTAGAGGGGCTACTAAGGGAAAGCCTCGCCACAATATTGTCTGTAAAAGGGCTTGATCATGGATTGTGGGGAAAGTGCACAAACTCTTGAGAGTATTACTATCTGATCGATCAGCCGAGTTCACGGAAAAGAACACTTGAGGATCTAAAGGATGGAGCCTCTGAAGGATCTTCCTCTCTCTTTCCAAACTTAAAGTTTTTACTAAAACCCCGGGGCGTATCTAATATCACCAATGGGTGGGATTTCGGGGACTTGGTGCGTAATATCCAAGTGCTAGGTTGATTCAACAATTGGTGAGTAATATCCTCATGCTCCACTCGACCCTATACTACTTATACAATGTTTATAAAGTATGGTAAAACTCTCCCTATTTTCTTCTTACTTAGAGAAAGTTGGCTTAATGCAAATGAACCCCAAAGCCTACTCCAAGCCTTGCATGTAGTTTTAGTCTTATTCTTTCCTTGGTGTATCTTGCCAATACATTCAAAGTATTGACCCAACTTGTTGGCTGCATGTTTCATGTGTAGAGTCCGAAGATTGAAAGATGCATAGGGATCACGGGTCTTCACGCAACTACCCTGAGGTGTTGATGGACTCAAGTTTAATTAGGTTCCGCTGTTTTATTTGAGCTAGCTATAAGCTAGGAAAGTTGTAATAAATATACTCTGGATTATTCGTGTAATAATGACTTGTGGTTTACATGGTATTCATCCACTGTGAAGTGCTAGCTATTGATCCAGGGACTAGTATGTTAATCACAGGGACTTAGGATCTTTAACGATCCAAGGTCACAACAGATGGTATCAGAGCACAAAGTTGCCTGTAGGACGTGACCCCTAAGATTCGAAACCACCTTTATCATTGTGTGTTTTTGCTTTCTATATTCTTCGAAGTTGTATGCTCTTCTAGTAAATTATTTTCCTTATCACTTTGTATCTAATCATCATTCTCCTAACTTAAAGATGACGAGCTTCTACTACGACACCACCGAAGACATCAACTACCTGCGCTTTGGGGAATGCCTTCTCTACGTCATCAAGACATTGGAGTTGCCCATGTCGTCGATCAAAGGAAGCGAGTTGAGGAAGATGCATAAGGAAGGATGCTGGACGATCGAAGTCATCCAACCAGGGCGAAGTGAGGCTGAACCCAAGACGAAGGCCATTGTGCTCAACATCTCCAGGGACTCCAAGGAGAAAGGACTTAGCACCAGCATGCAAGAGCTCATTGGATGCCTATGTGGACGCCACCATGAAGAGGTTCAAGGCCACTACATCAATCTCTTTGGAAGGCGTGATGAGAAAGGAGTTCCAATCGAGTTAACCTTGGAGGAAAGGGCGACATCCAAGCATTGAAGGATCCAATACCAAGACCTGGAGTGCCACATCAATGATCTTGAGGAGGGAAGCTGCTTTGAGATCATAAAGAATGATGAGTTATGCGCCCTAGTCGAGAAGGACGAGAAGATCCAAGGGCTAGAAGAGAAGATCAAGTCCCTAGAAGGGAAGATCACATCCCAAGACAAGAAGTTTGCTAATCAAGAGAAGAGGGTGCAATATAAGAACAAGAGAATTAGGGAACAGAATGAGCTACTCACGAGAAACGAGATGGAGTTCAAGAACTTTTCCCTCATGTTGAAGGAGCTACGAGCCACCAAGAGGATCTTGGAGGAGAAGATCGCGCCTATGACTAAGGAGTCAAACTTGATTAAGGAGCTACAAGAGGAGAAGAAGGAACTTCAAGAGAAGCTCGAAGCTGCTACACAAGAGCTACATGAGGTGAAGGAACTTCAAGGGAAGCTCAAAGCTGCTACACATGAGCTTCATGAGGTGAAGGGCCTTCAGGAGAAGATCGAAGCCACGATAAAGGACATGGAGCTATACAAGTCAATGCTGGAGAAGGAAGGCTTATCTATTGAGGATGATGAAGTGGATGATGACTAGGGTAGATAGTTGGGCCACCTTTATTTCTATAGTTAAACGTTATTCGCGATTGTAATAAGTACCAAAACTATATTGCTTTAGTTAAACTTGGATGAGTTGCGTGTGCTATGTGTGCCTTTTGTGTTTCTCATGTGTTTTTCTTGTGTTTACATAAGGGTAGGAGTTTATTCCTTAGTCTTTCTATCTATTTCTTAACTTGTTTCCCCAACCCCACCGATGGCGAGATGTGGGAACAATACTCTGCCTCCGGAAATTGCACAACTTCTGAGCTCCCAGAATCAGCTGATCCAACTCCTCACCCAAAACATGCAAAACAACAACAACAATCCGCAGCCTCCACCACCTCCGCCTCCCCAACAAGATCGCTTGACTCGGTTTTTGAGGTTGTACCCTCCTACCTTCTCAAGTAGTTCTGAGCCAATTGTGGCAGATGACTAGCTCCGCACCATCAACAAGAAGTTAGACACCATCCAAGTTGTTGGAGCTGATAGGGTGCGCTTTGCCACGCATCAACTTGAAGGACCTACTGTTGAATGGTGAGATAATTACCAAGTCACCCACCCTGATATTGATGCTATCACCTGGAACCAGTTTCAGGGGGGCGTTCGTACTCATCACGTAGCTGCTGGTGTCATGTCACTGAAGAGACGTGAGTTCCACGACTTGAAGCAACAAAACAGCTTTGTCTCCGAGTATGGGGACCTTTTCAACAAGTTGGCACGCTATGCACCTGATGATGTATCCACTAATGCAAATAGGCAGGAAGAGTTCCTAAGGGGACTTAATGATGAGATATCCATTTAACTTGTGGCTCTGAAGTTTGATAACTATCAGGAACTTCTGGACATGGCAGTTATGGTTGAATCAAATCAAAGGAGTATAGAGAACCGCAAGAGAAAGTCCACCTCACACAAGCATAACTCAGCTCCATACCATAAGCAACGCACTTCGTTCCCACCACCCCACAACCACAGTTGCCACAACCACAATGGTCATCGTCATGGGGGACATAACCACAATGTCCATAAGCACCTCAATGGAAATGGCAATGGAAAGGATCCGAGTGAAGTGACATGCTTTAAGAGTAACAAGACAGGGCATTATGCAACTAGTTGCCCCGAGAAGATGAAAAATAGGAATGGCAATGGGAACAGCAACAGACACAACCATGGTAATGGAAATGGTAAGAAGCCAAATCAATTCGTCAAAGCCACGGTGAATCATGTCTCCATGGAGGATGCTCGTGAGGCACCAGACTCCGTGATTGGTAAGTTCAAGCTTAATTCCATCCCCGCAGTTGTTCTTTTTTATACTGGTGCATCTCATTCATTCATATCAAGGGTATTTGTGGATAGAGGCAAGATACCTACGGAGACTATTAGTACTCCTCTAAGGGTAAGTTCTCCTGGAGGAGAAATAGTGGCAAACTCTGGATGTCGTGGGTTAGAACTAAGGATTGGGACACACATCCTCCCCACAAGTCTAGTCGTTCTGGAGTCACAAGGCTTAGACATAATTTTGGGCATGAATTGGATGACCGAATATCAGGGAGTCATAGATTGTGCCAAAAGGACTGTCACACTCACAACTCCGGATAAGAAAAGATTCCGCTTTAAGTCAGCTTTTTCACTCAAGGGAAGTATGGTGAACTCCCTTAAGGGGGTTATCTTGGAGGATGTGCTAGTTGTGAAGGAGTATCTAGATGTCTTTCCGGAAGAATTACCAGGGATGCGTCCTGACCGAGGCATCGAGTTTCTCATTGACTTGATGCCTGGATCTGGACCTATAGCCAAAAGACCGTACAAGATGGATGCTGATGAGTTGAAGGAACTTAAGAAACAACTTAGAGAGCAATTGGACAAAGGCTTCATTCTACAAAGTGCATCATGTTGGGGAGAGCCTTTCTTATTCGTGGAGAAGAAGGATAAAACCAAGAGACTATTCATGGACTACCGGTCGTCGAATGAAGTGACAATCAAGAACAAGTACCCTCTACCCATTATCAACGACCTTTTTGATCAATTAAAGGGAGCTAGTGTGTGCTCTAAGATTGATCTTTGATCAGGTTACTTCTAGTTAAAGATCCGAGAACAGGATGTACCCAAGACTGCCTTTTTTCTTTCACCATAAGATATGGGTTGTATGAGTATACTGTGATGTCTTTTGGTCTAACCAATGCCCCGGCATACTTCATGACATGATGAACAAGGTGTTCATGGACTACTTGGATAAGTTTATTGTGGTATTCATTGATGATATACTCATATACTCCAAGGATGAGAAGGAACATGAGAGGCATCTCCGTCTAATTATGGGAAAGTTAAGGGAACACAAGTTGTATGCCAAGTTCAGCAAATGTGAGTTCTGGTTAAATGAAGTGGGATTCCTTGGTCATATTGTGTCAGCTAAAGGAGATATCATGGACCCAAGTAAGGTAGCTTCCATGACAGAATGGGAGTCGCCTAAGAATGTGGGAGATATCAGGAGTTTCTTGGGCCTTGCAGGATATTACTGAAGGTTCATTGGAATTTTTCCAAGATAGGAAAACCTATGACCGAATTGATGAAGAAAGAAAAGAAGTTCCAATGGACCGAGGCATGTGAAGCGAGTTTTTAAGAACTGAAGAAGCGCCTAGTAACAGCACCAGTTTTGTGTCCACCTGATATCCAGAAGGATTTGTAAGTCTATTGTGATGCTTCTCGACAAGGACTTGGTAGTGTACTAATGCAAGATGGGAAATTAGTGTCATACGCCTCTCGGCATCTTAAGAACCATGAGAATAACTACCCCACACATGATTTGGAACTAGCATCAGTTGTGCATGCGCTCAAGGTATGGAGACATTACCTCATGGGCAAACATTGTGATGTGTTCACAGATCACAAGAGTCTGGAATATATCTTCACCCGAAAGGAGTTAAATATGAGGCAAAGGAGATGGCTCGAACTCACCAAGGACTATGACCTGGACCTGCAGTACCATCCTGGAAAGGCCAATGTTGTGGCTGATGCTCTAAGCCAGAAAGTCTATGTAAATGGACTTACTATGGGACTACTTCCAATGTTTGTGTGAACAGTTCAAGGATCTCAAGTTAAAAATAGTTCTATAAGGATACTTAGCGACTATGGAGATAGTGCCAACGCCTCTTGACCGAATCAAAGAAACCCAGAAGGGGGACAAAGAGTTGGAATAAATAAGAGCTAATATAAGCAACAGAAAAGCAAAAGGGTTCCATATGGATGAACACGGAACACTTTGGTATGAGAAGAGTTTGTGCGTTCCCGATGACCCCGACATCAGGAAGTTAATTCTTCAGGAGGCTCACGATTCGCCTTACTCAATTCATCCTTGTAATACAAAAATGTACATGGATGTGAAGGATAGATTCTGGTGGAATAACTTAAAAAGGGAAATTGCCGAGTACATCTCTTTGTGTGATGTATGCAATAGAGTCAAGGCTGAACATCAGAAACCAGTAGGGCTGCTTCAGCCATTAACTGTGCCCGAATGGAAGTGGGACAAGGTGGGCATTGACTTTATCATAGGACTACCCCGGACTCATTCTGGGTATGACTCCATCTGGGTGGTTGTTGATCATTTCAAAAAGGTGGCTCACTTCATTCTTGTAAAGACCACCTATACGAGTGCCAAACTCACCAAGATTTATATGTCAAGAATTGTAAGTCTGCATGGTGTTCCTAAGGTAATTGTCTCTGACAGGGGTACCCAGTTAACCTCGAAGTTTTGGCAACAGTTACACGAATCTCTACGGACATGACTAGAGTTTAGTACTGCTTTCCACCCACAAACTGATGGCCAAATAGAAAGAGTTAATTAGATCCTCGAGGACATGTTGAGAGCTTGTGCCCTAGACTATGAGTCTAGTTGGGATGACAACTTTCCTTATGCAGAGTTCTCATACAATAATAGTTATCAAACCAGTATCAAGATGGCTCCATTTGAAGTCCTATATGGCCGGAAATGTAGGACTCTGCTGCTTTGGAATGGAGTTGGAGAACGTAGTTTGTTTGGACCTGAGCTGATCAAGGATGCCGAAGAAAAGGTAAGGCAGATTCAAGATAGGTTAAAAGTAGCCCAATCCAGGGAAAAGAGTTATGCTGATTCCAAACGTAGGGATGTAACTTATGAAGTGGGAGACCGTGCATATCTCCGAGTTTCACCACTACGAGGAGTTAAGAGATTTGGAATCAAAGGCAAGTTGGGACCTCGATTCATAGGGCCCTATAAGATTTTGGCTCGTAGAGGGGAGGTTGACTATCAGCTGGAATTGCCTGAAGTATTGACTGTTCATGATGTATTCCATGTGTCACAACTAAAGAAATGTCACCCGGAGATGGTTCAAACACTGCTAAGGGATACAGTTCCCCTGGATGAGGTTCAATTGTAAACTGATCTCACCTATGAGGAAAAACCCACCATGATTCTGGAACGAGCTGAAAGGATTACCCGTACAAAGACCATCAGGTTTTGCAAAGATCAGTGGAACCACCATTTCGAGGAAGAGGCCACGTCGTGAAGATGATCTGAAGACAGAACACCCACACCTTTTTGCTAACCAACCTGAATATCGAGGACGAGATTCTTCTTAAGGGGGATAGGTTTGTAACATCCCAAATTTTACAATTCCAGATGTTACTAGAAGCATGCATCATATCATATGCATCATGGCATTGCACAATAAAGTTGCATAAAAATATTTTTCCCTAAACCCTATTTTGACAGATCTTATAGTCTTATAAAGAGAAGAAGGGGTTATACTAAATCTAACCTTCTAAATCCTTGCAAAAGTGTTATTTTATAATCTTATATTAATCTCCTCCTTTTACAAATTTTTAGAGACAAATTTCATTAAATTTGGAGCTAAAATGCAAAAGTTATTAAACAAATTGTGAAACAGAAAAGAAAAAGGAAAAATACAAAAAAAAATAACCTAAGTGGGCCGGCTAGACCAGCCCACGATCTATCTACCGTCGCACCTAGCAAGTGTTCAGCACGCAACGCTGTGGGCCGGCCTAGCCCTCCAGCCGCACCGAGCAGCCCGCCAGCCATAGCCGCTGACCGGGGGGACCCACCCCATCATCGTCTCCGCGGAGTTCGGAACGAACTTGAGCGACCGCCGCCGTATGCCGAACGAATTCCAGCCAAATCAGAGAGGAACTCCCCGACCCCCGCCCCAAGTTCCCTGGCCTTTATAAGCGCCGGACCCTCACCGTCCTAAACCCTAAAGTAATTTTGGACCACCGCCACCGGGCTGCTGAAATGGAGGGCGGTTTCGATCTCGACGGAGCACCACTGTCGAAGGCTTCACTAGGATGTTCTATCAGCGATTCGGAGCTTCCCCTCTACTATTCTTCCCTCTACCATGACCCCCCTTGCTCGACCACCTCGACACACCTATTTTGCCCCTTGTTGAACACAACGCAACACCGCCAATTCCTCGCCGGAGCTCTGACGAAGACGGAGGGAATCAGTGGAGTACCGTCGTGGGACGAGGAAGCGTCTCCTGACGCCGCCCGTGCCAAGGATAGGAGGAGGAGGAGCCGATCACCGTCGTCGTTTTCCCCAAGCCGGAGGAGCACCGCAACGTCAACACCGCCGACCTCCATTCACCGCTGTTCGCCGCTGTCTACGCCAATATCGCCGCCACCTGTAACTCGCCGACTCCCCCTCGTTCGATCGTGATCCAACAGCCCAGATTAGGTCTGCTTACCGAATCGGTATCGGCGAATAGAACTGCACCATGTGGCACGCCCACATCAGTGCGTCACGTCAGCACCGTGTTGCCTAGATGGGCCAATCCGGAGCCGCCACTTGTCGCCCGCATGGTCGTGCTGACTAGATCCAGATTTTAAAATACACACATATTGTTTAATTTTGTATAATTCATAGTAAATCAAATACTTGGCCAAAAATTGCGTATAATAGACCGTTGGATTCACAAAATTATGTAGAACACAGATCTGCAATAAAATTGTTTGTTTACTGTACTGATCTTGTGGTAGAATTTAAAGTTTATTTTGGATTACTTTAATTATAAGAAAATAATCGTAACTCCGTTCTAGTTGATTCTTATTGCGTTGGCTTTGTATCTACGAGATCTACTATTTAAAATTGGTATAACTTGCTTAGAGGTTTCAGATCTGTTTCGTGGTAGATTGGAAGGGTATATCTATTTCTGAGCATATCTAATTATGTAATTACCCAAAATACTTAAAATCTGTGGGAAATTGATACTAATAACATCCCCAACACAATACCACCCCCTGAATAATATTCTTGGTCGAGTTTGAACCCATCCTTACATATTACCATGTTGCATGCATGCAAAATTACTTTTGCGGCATTGTTTTGTGCAAGTTGTGATTGGATCTATGTTTGTGTTTTGTTGGATAGTTCGGAGTAAAATGAGGATTACTGTTGTGTAGAGTGCTGCTCGGATCAAGGCAAGTTACACCACTTGTTCATGTTTATGTCCCAGTTTTGACTATGCATGTTTTAATCTTCAAATTCTGTACTATGGATGTGTAGGATTTTGGTAGATTTTCTTAGTATTATTTTTCCAAGTGCGGTTTTATAGTATGCCATGAGTAGCTCTATGCTTAGGATTTTCCATCCCAATAGGTTATCCTGTTTTGCTAAGTTATGCTTGCTATGTTATTTATGTATATATAAAAAGTACCATTGGGGGGGTTCGAAAGACTCCAAAAATTTCTAAGTATAAGAGCTCTCTCGAGCGAACCTTTTTATTCTCAAAACCCGCTTCAAAATAAAACTAAGTTTTCTTCTGGGCGGAATTGTTGTCGGGTCAATGAGTGGAAATTGGTGGAGGATGGCCGCCTAGGAATCAAAGAAGTCTGCCTAGTTTTAGAATTCAAAAGCTTCCAGTGCAACCACAATACATATGGGATCTGTCTTGGCCTAGTAATTAGTGGGAAACCTCATCGGGGTACCAACATTTGGAGGTTCTTGGCACGGTTGGATCCAGCTGGTAGAGGGGCTACTAAGGGAAAACCTTACCACGGTCTTGTCTGTAAAAGGGCTTGATCATGGATTGCGGGGAAAGTGCAAAAACTCTCAAGACTATTGGAATCTGATCAATCAGCCGAGTTCACAGAAAAGAACACTTGACCATCTGAAGGATGGAGCCTCTGAAGGATCTTCCTCTCTCTTTCCAAACTTAAAGTTTTTACTAAAACCCAGGGCGTGTGTAATATCGCCAATGGGTGGGATTTTGGGGACTTGGTGCATAATATCCAAGTGCTAGATTTATGGGACACTTAGGGAGTAATATCATCGTGCTCCACTCGACCCTATACTACTTAAACAATGTTTGTAAAGTAGGGTAAAACTCTCCCTCTTTTCTTATTACTTAGAGAAAGTTGGCTTAATGCAAATGAACCCCAAGGCCTACTCCAAGCCTTGCATGTAGTGTTAGTCTTATTCTTTCCTTGGTGTAATTTGCCAATACATTCAAAGTATTGACCCAACTTGTTGGCTGCACGTTTCATGTGCAGAGTCCAAAGATTGAAAGGTGCGTAGGGATCGCGGGTCTTCACGCAACTAGCCTGAGGCGTTGATGGACTCAGGTTTAATTAGTTTCCGCTATTTTATTTGAGCTAGCTATAAGCTATGCAAGTTGTAATAAATATACTCTGGATTATTCATGTAATAATGACTTGTGTTTTACATGGTATTCATCTACTCTGAAGTTGCTAGCTATTGATCCAGGGACTAGCATGTTAATCATAGGGACTTAGGATCTTTAATGATCCATGGTCACAACATCACCAGGCCTCAAACCAAAACACGACAATCCTTGATAAACACAAGAACCTCCGCGGCCATATCAATACGATAGATAACACGACATTGCCGTCCTCGGAGGGATTCTCACCAAGAAACTCACAATAGTTTAGACTAAGCAACTCAATTTCAAGATAACCCTAATCTAGAGGGCATTCCCATGCTTATATGGTCGCCGGAACATCCAAAAACGTGAAACAAAAACGAGTCTGATATAGTCAGATCCGTTCGGATCTAATGGAAACTTTTAGGGCTGAATTATCCACCCCTAGAAGGCCGGATTATCCGCCCCCCCATATAGAATGACGCGCCCGAAATATGTAGCAGGATTTCCAGAATAAGGCCAGATTATCCGAGGTGTGGGGGCCGGATTATCTGGCGTCTTGAGACGTGGAAGTACGCATTGGAAAGATCTTGGAATTATATATCCAACAAGTTGTTATTTGCTTGATTCGGAGTTTGTATGAGCAATCCACGCCCGGTTCAATTTCAGGACTTCTGTCTGTCCGAATTGCATGTTCCTTCTGCTTGATGATCTCCCTTACGCCTGCCTCCCGCTCCTCCCTCATGCATATCATACCCATATCATCCTCCCCCCTTCAAGGAGCATTGTCCCCAATGCATGAGGGTCTTCTCGAAAGGGTGGCGTGATATCAACAAAATCATCACGCGGCTTTGTCATCTTCAAGTATTGCTTGCCTTCCACTCTGCTACCTCCCTCTCGGCGTGCTTGACTAGAAACGACCCTTGGCGCGTGCACCTCCTTGCGTCTCCATACGAGCTTTGACCTAGGCGCCACCGTGTTCTTCTTCTCAACTCTTGTTGAAACTCGTGGTTGTTGAACATGGACCTTCTTTGCACGACCTGGCATAAGATGAGTAATGCCTAGACCACACAACTGACGAATATGTCCATCCTTGCCTCTGTACATTCGCATAACTGTCCCAACAAAATGCCTCATACGCGTGTTAACAAAACTGCTCTTGTTACCCCGCTGCACCATGTGCACTAGAACATCAAGAGCACAAATATCATCCATCTGAACACCTGTGTAAACATAAACAACCTTCTAAACACATGCTGCAACATCCTTCCTCCCAGCAATAAGAGGATGCACTTCAAAAGTCTGATGTTTACCACCATGCACAGAAGAATACGTATTTGCTCTTCCAGCAAGTGTAGCATTGCGATCATACTGCCATGGACGACCAAGTAACAACCCACATACCTCCAATGACAACACATCGCATTCCACCTCATCAACATAGTCACCAACTGTAAATGGCACACGCACCGTGTGAGTAACCTTCATCATACTGCAACTATTCACCCACTCAACATGCCTCGGTTCTGGAATATGCCATTTGGATAAACCCAAAGGTTCCACAACTGGCTTGCTAATGCCATTACAGTAGCTACCACTATCAATCATCAACTTGCATGCTTTGCCCTTGATCATGCACTACACCTGAAATAAATTCCATCGCTGGCCTCTATCCGCTGTCATACAAGTCTCATCTTGTACTCACTTGAGTTGCATATGCAGCCCACTCAATGGTACAACATCTTCCATTTCAGTTGCAGCACACACAACAACCTTGTCAACATCAGGCTACTTCTCTTCAGAAAATTTTGGCACTGCCACATTGACCGGTTGCACTAGAACAACTGTTGGAGCCTCCTTTACATCAGATTGAATAGACATAACTGCAACCTTGGGCGACTGCTGGACTGCCTTCATGGGCTAGGTTCAAAATACCTTACGACGAGGAGACATAAAACACCCACGCAAAAAATTACTGAAGTACTTCCAAGTTGCATCAACAATATCCTTATCACACATCTCCTTATCCCACCCACGAACTATCTCATCATCCACACGTCGTAATCTAAGCAGCATACGTGTAGGATTATCCAAATACTCGTATGTATCACATCTTTAAAACCATCTTGCATATGACGTTCCCACAACTCATATTCATCATATGTCGCCATATGGACCAATCTCCACCTGATTTGAGAATCATCACATACTACACCATCCATGATGTCAAGATAATCATTGTAGACATCACCAGATCTCTTCCCAGAAGTGCACCGTTTGCCAAAAAATCACCCTGAAACGACTGCATGCTTCCTAGCATGAACTACAGAATAGAAAAATTTCAGGGCCAGATTGTCCTGTGTTGGAGGGTCGGACTGTCCGGGTCGGACGGATACTCCAGGAGGAAACAATCGGGCACTCCGGTGCATGGACGTAGAGATCCAATCTGCACCACCACAACTCTCTGGTATCCACCAAGAACACACTCAGCCGATCAATCAACATAATCTCGTCGTGAGCAACCTGGTGCTCTGATACCACATGGTACGAATCTAGCCGATAATCCTTGAGTTTTGTCCCGATCTTTCATAGTTAATCAACTAGGTAGGTAATCTTCCATTAACACTGATGAACGTCACCTGAAGAAGAGGAATCAATCTAGCAAGCAACATGGAGAAGATCACCACGCCTCAAACCAAAACATGACAATTCATGATGAACACAAGAACCTCCGCGACAATATCTATATGATAGATAACACGGCATCGCCATCCCTAGAGGGATGCTCACCAAGAAACTCACAATAGTTTGGACTAAACAACTCAATTTCAAGATAACCCTAATCCAGAGGGCGTTCCCAGGCTTATATGGTCGCCGGAACATCTAAAAAACGCGAAACGAAAACGTGTCTAATATAGTCAGATCCGTTCGACTCTGATGGAAACTTTTAGGGCAGGATAATCCGCCCCTAGAAGGCTGGATTATCCTCCCCCCATACAAAACGACGTGCCTGAAGTCCATAGCAGGATTTCCGAAATAGAGCTGGATTATCCAGGTCTTGAGATTTTGGAATTATCTATCCAACAAGTGCTTATTTTCTTGATTCGGAGTTCGTATGAGAAATCCACGTCCATTTCAATTTCAGGACTTCTATATGTCTGAATTGAACATTCCTTCTTGATGATCTCCCTTGCGCCTGCCTCCCGCTCCTCCCTCGCAGATATCATGCCCATATCAGATGCTGCATCACCACACCTCACTGGATGTGATGTGTGTGTGTCAGTGTGCATCATTGTGGTTTTGTAAAAGAACACATGTAGTGAAGCCACTCCAGCATGTGTGTTCTTTTCATAAACCACATGGATCCACTAGAGTTCATTGCATGTGTGTTCTTTTCATAAACCACATGGATCCACTAGAGTTCATTGGATGTGTGTGCGTATCTATTAGTGTGCATTATTGTGGTTTTAGGACAAGAACACATGCAGTGATGCCACTCCAGCATGTGGTGTCCAACCATGTCCAGGAACCCTGGCAGCATGCTGGGATGACACTCCAGATTGTGATGGTGCATGTCACCTCAAAAATTATTCTCTTTTATCACTTACCTACTCGAGGACAAGCAGGAGTTAAGCTTGGGGATGTTGATATGTTGCAAACGTATCTATAATTTTTGATGTTCCATGCTTGTTTTATATCTACTTTCTTATGTTTTGTCCACACTTTGGAGTATTTTTACACATTTTTTGGAACTAACCTATTAACACAATGCCACGGTGCCAGTTGCCTGTTTTCTGTTGTTTTTGGTTTTAGAAAAGCTAGCAAGGAAATATTCTCGGAATTAGACTGGACAAAAACCCAAGTCAATATTTTACCAGAAGGAATATGCAGTCTTGAGGAGAGATGAAGAGGGGAACCAGGGCGGCCACACCTGGTGGTGGCGTGGCCAGCCCTAGCCGTGCCACCAGGGGTGCGGGCCCACTGGCTCTCCACCGACCTTTCCCCTTCACCTATATATTGCCCTCAGGAGGAAAACCCTAAGTACCCGATTAAAATTCCACGAAAGAGGTTGTAGCTACCGCCATCTCCATCCCTAGATCTGGAGGGATCTGAAGCTCTTCCCGGCACACTGCCGGAGGGGAGAGATCACCCTGGAGGACTTCTTCATCACCATGAGAGACTCCGGTGTGATGCGTGAGTAGTTCATCCCTGGACTACGGGTCCATGTAGTAGCTATATGGATGGTTCTTCTCCTTTGTGCTACCATGTTTAGATCTTGTGATCTCCGTTCATGATCAAGATCATCTATTTGTAATCCTACATGTTGTGTTTGCGGGGATCCGATGGATATTGAGATGCTATTTTAGATTGATTATTGATTCTATCATGTCTTTGTTATTTGTGATCTTGCATGCTTTCCATTTTTAGTAGCTATCTTGGCCGAGTAGATGCTAGCAACTCCAAGAGGGAGTATTTATGCTCGATAGTGGGTTCATGCCTCTAGTAATTAGGGGATGTGACAGAAATCTCTAAGGTACTAGATGTGTTGTTGCTACTAGGGAGAAAACATCAATCCTTTGTTCATAGAACAATCATATTGTTTACTTTACACACTTTGCTTAATGCAATTATCTCTTGCTTGCAACATAATACTGGAGGGGCTTCGGATGATAACCTGAAGGTGGATTATTAGTCATGGATGTAGTTGGATTACGGTCTATGTATAATGTTGTAATGCCCAATCAAATCTCATAGGAGCCAAGATGATTAGTATATGCATGTATGCTTTCTCAATGTTTGCCAATTGCCCCGCTGTAATTTGTTCACCCAACGTGTCAACTATCTTAAGGAGAATCACCTGTAGTGAACTATGGACCCCGGTCCATTCTTTACCATCAATCTATAATCTACTATTTACTATTTTCTGTTTACTTTCTGCAAGCAATTACTATCTTCCACACAATACGTTTAATCCTTTGTTTTCAGCAAAACCGGTGAGATTGACAACCTCACTGTAAGTTGGGGGCAAAGTTCCGTGGTTGTGTTGTGTAGGATTAGTTAGAAACAACACCTTGGAGGTGTTTCCTTGCTCCTACTGGTTCGATAACCTTGGTTTCATAACTGAGGGAAAACTTGATGTTGTGCTCATCATACCTTCCTCTTGGGGTTCCCCAACGAGCTCGATACGTGTTGAGCCATAAAGCACATGGATCCACTAGAGTTCATTGCATGTATGTTGTTTTCCTAAACCACATGGATCCACTAGAGTGCATTGCATGTGTGTTCTTTTTATAAACCACATGGATCCAGATGTGTGTGTGTATCAGTGTGCATCCTTGTGGTTTTCGGAAAAGAACACATGCAGTGCTGCCACACCAGCATGTGTGTTCTTTTTATAAACCACATGGATCCACTAGAGTTCATTGCATGTGTGTTCTTTTCATAAACCACATGGATCCACTAGAGTTCATTGCATGTGTGTTATTTTCATAAACCACATGGATCCACTAGAGTTCATTGGATATGTGTGTGGATCAGTGTGCATCATTGTGGTTCTCTAAAAAGAACACATGCAGTGATGCCACTCCAGCATGTGGTGTCCAACCATGTCCAGGAATCCTGGGAGCATGCTGGGATTCAACTTCAGCATGCTTTCTACCACCATCTTGAAAGATGCTGCATCACCGCACCTCATTGGATGCGTGTGTGTATTAGTGTGCATCATTGTGGTTTTAGGAAAAGAACACATGCAGTGATGCCACTCTGGCATGTGGTATCCAAGCATGTCCAGGAGCCCTGGCAGCATGCTGGGATACAACAGCAGCATGCATTCTACCACCAGCTTGAAAGATGTTGCATCACCACATGTCGTTGGATATGTGTGTGTGTTAGTGTGGATCATTGTGGTTTTGGAAAAGAACACATTAGTGCTGCCACCACATCATGTGTGTTCTTTTCTTAAACCAGATGGATCCACTATTGTTCATTGCATGTATGTTCTTTTCATAAACCACAGGGATCCACTAGAGTTCATTGCATGTGTGTTATTTTCATAAACCACATGGATCCACTAGAGTTTATTGCATGTGTGTTCTTTTCATAAACCACATGGATCTACTAGAGTTCATTGGATGTGTGTGTATCAGTATGCATCCTTCTGGTTTTAGGAAAAAACCACTCTAGTATGTGGTGTCCAACCATGTCCAGGAACCCTGGCAGCATGCTAGGATTAAACTACAGCATGCATTTTACCACTATCTTGAAAGAGGCTACATCACCACACCTCATTGGATGTGATGTGTGTGTGTGTCAGTGTGCATCATTGTGGTTTTAGGAAAATAACACACGTAGTGATGCCACTCCAGCATGTGGTGTCCAACCATGTCCAGGAACCCTGGCAGCATGATGGGATTCAACTACAACATGCATTCTACCACCAACTTGAAAGATGCTGCATCACCATACCTCATTGGATGTGTGTGTGTATCAGTGTGCATCATTGTGGTTTTAGGAAAAGAACACACACAGTGATGCCACTCTAGCATGTGGTGTCCAACCATGTCTAGGAACCCTGGCAGCATGCTGGGATTCAACTGCAGTATACATTCTACCACCAGCTTGAAAGATGCTGCATCACCACCCCTCATTGGATGTGTTTGTGTGTGTGTATAAGTGCGCATCATTGTGGTTTTAGGAAAAAGAACACATGTAGTGATGCCACTCCAGCATGTGGTGTCCAACCATGTCCAGGAACCCTGGCAGCATGTTGGATTCAACTGCAGCATCCATTTTACCACCATCTTGAAAGATGTTGCATCACCACACCTCATTGGATGTGTGCGCGTGTCAGTGTGCATCGTTGTGGTTTTGGAACGGACACATGTAGTGATGCCTCCACAACATGTGTTATCTTTTCTTAAACCACATGGATCCACTAGAGTTCATTGCATGTGTGTAATTTTCATAAACCACATGGATCGACTAGAGTTCACTGCATGTGTGTTATTTTCATAAACCACATGTATCCACTAGAGTTCATTGCATGTGTGTTCTTTTAATAAACCACATGGATCCACTAGAGTTCATTGGATGTGTGTGTGTATCAGTGTGCATCATTGTGGTTTTAGGAAAAGAACACACGCAGGGATGCCACTCCGGCATGTGGTATCCAACCATGTCCAAGAACCCTGGCAACATGCTGGGATTCAACCGCAACATGCATTCTACCACGAACTTGAAATATGCTGCATCACCCTACCTCATTGGATGTGTGTGTGTGTGTCAGTGTGCATCATTGTGGTTTTGGAAAAGAAGACATTAGTGCTGCCACCACATCATGTGTGTTGTTTTCATAAACCACATGGATCCACTAGAGTTCATTGCATGTATGTTCTTTTCATAAACCACATGGATCCAATAGAGTTCATTGCATGTGTGTTCTTTTCATAAACCACATGGATCCACTAGAGTTCATTGCTTGTGTGTTATTTTCAAAAACCACATGGATCCATTAGAGTTCATTTGATGTGTGTGTATCAGTATGCATCTTTGTGGTTTTAGGAAAAGAACACATAGTGATGCCACTCTAGCATATGGTGTCCAACCATGTCCAAGAACCCTGGTAGCATGCTGGGATTCAACTGCAGCATGCATTCTACCACCAGCTAGAAATATGCTGCATCACCACACCTCATTAGATGTGTGTGTGTATGTGTCAATGTGCATCATTCTGGTTTTGGAACGAACACATGCAGTGATGCCACCTGATACGTCCATTTTGCATCACTATTCTATGTCTTAATTCACTATTATTCATTGATATATTTCGTATTGAGAGGTGATACTTATGCTATTTCATCTATTTTTGCATGGTAGATGACTTTTGGAGCATGGACCACTGCAGTCAGGATTCTGATGGAAAAGATGTTGTTTGGAGGCAAAATTCGTGAAGATTAGAAAATCCGTTAAAATATACGGAAAATCCTATTTTTCTAGAACACCAAGGATGCCAGAAGTTGGAGTAGAGATGGGACACAGGGGGACCACAACACCCCCTAGCGCGGGCAGCCCTAGGCCGCGCCTGGAGGAGGTGTGGCCACCCTGGCCCACTCCAGCCTCTCTCCTCTGGTGTATATCAACCTCCTGAAACCCTAACACTGGAGAGCGACCACAGAAAGATTTCGCCGCCTCTACGGGGCGGAAAACACCGAGAGAGAAAGATCTCTCTGGCAGACAGATTTCTGCCGGGGGAATTCCTTTCCGGAGAGGGGAGATCGTCGCCATCAACACCACCATCAAGCTGGACTTCATCAGGATCATTATCATCATCACCACCATCATCACCATCTCCATATTTCTGTAACAATTGGGTTGAATCTTGCTATAGTTCATAGGGGAAACTTTCCTGGTGTTGATTACTCTTTGTAGTTGACGCTATTGAGTGAACCATTGAATTATTGTTTATGTTAAGATTGTTATACATCATTATTACATTTCTGATCATGATCCATATGATGTCTTGTGAGTAGTTCGTTTTGTTCTTGAGGACATGGGAGAAGTCTTGTTGTTAGTAGTGGAGTTTTGTTGAGAAATATTCAATAGTCTGATATTTAAGTTGTGGTGTACTTCTTCTAGTGGTGTCATGTGAAGGTCGACTACATGACACTTCACCTATATGGGCCTAGGGGAATGCATTGTGTATTTGGCTACTAATCATAGGGGTTGTCGGAGTGATAGAAACCTGAACCCCCATTAGGAAACCATTGCACAAGGGACGTAGGGGTCTTAGAGTTTAAAGCTGTGGTTAGGTTTCTACCTTAATTACTTTCTTGTACTTACGGATGTTTGCAAGGGGTATAATCACAAGTATGTATTAGTCTTGGATGGGGCGGTACATTAGCACAGGTTCACCCATACAACACTTAGCAAGCTAAAGAAGATTAATCAACTATATGAAGCGAAAGCACTTGACAGTCTTCCCATGTGTCCTCGAGAACGTTTGGTCATCTTAAGTAATACAACCGGCTTGTCCTTTGTTGCATAAAGGATTGGGGCACATGCTGCATTTATTCCTACTGTCTTTTACTTACTCGTACTTTGTTTACTTGCTTTATCGAAAACCCCTAAAAATCCATTTGCTAAGTATTTGCAGAGAATTCCTGATCCATACCACTAGCCAGCACCTTCTGCTCCTCATTGGGTTCAACACTCTTACTTATCGAAAATACTGCGATACACCCCCTATACTTGTGGGTCATCAAGACTATTTTCTGGAGCCGTTGCCGGGGAGTGAAGAGCTATTGGAGAGTGGAACTGGTAAAGGAAACTTCTACTATGAGTATTGTTTACTTCTGCTAGTTGCTTTATTTTCGTTATGGATAATTCGCTGAGTTTCTCATTTGGTAATGCTACTACCACTGCTAAGGTAGTAGATAAACGACCACCTGCTGAGAATGATGTTTTCAAAATACCTACAAGAATTATTGATCGTGTTATGGATAACTACTATGTTGGAGATGGAACTGTCCATCCCGGTGATCATTTGCTCTTTATACACGAATTATGCGGGTTGTTCAAGTGTGCAGGTATTACTACAGATCCAGTTAAGAAGAAGTTATTCTCATTATCACTAAAAGGAAGAGCTGAGGAATGGTATAAGCTGATAAAGAATGGTCAAGCTCTGGAATGGGAGGAAATAGTGCCTCTCTTTTATTCAAAGTTTTATCCTCCTAGTGAGATTCATAAAGATCATAATCAAATATACAACTTTTGGCCTCTTGATGGAGAGAGTATAGCTCAAGCTTGGGGGAGATTGAAGTTACTAATGCTCAAATGTCCCATTCATGAGCTTCCCAACAATATTATTATCAATAACTTTTATGCAAGGCTCCCTCTACATGATAAAGATTTATTGGATGCTTCATGTGCTGGATCATTCACTCACATTGGAGAAGAAGCTAAATGGGATCTTCTGGACCGTATTCAAGACATTGTTGAAGCTTGGGAGAATGACAAAGGTAGAAAGTCAGGTATAAATTATGATTATGAATGCATTGAATCTTTTATGGGAACTGATGACTTTCAAAATATTAGTAATGCTTATGGTCTTGATTTGCAAGTTATTACGAATTGCTTTAGAGCTTTTGCTTCTTATATTGAAATTCCAAAAAGGGGATGGAATAAATACCATGCACCTTATAAAGATATTGTTGACTGTGTTGCTGTTGGGAGCACTAAGTGTTACATTACTGATCATATCTTACCTGAACCTTATATCGAGAAGATTCCCTTCCCAGATAAGGTGAAGTATCATCCTATGATAACTAATGTAATCACTAAAAGTGAAAAGAGAACTGTAAAACCTGATGAACAAATAAACGTTGAACCTGTGGTAGCAATTGTGAAAGACCTTGTCACTAAAAACATAGAAGAGGGACACATAGTCTTTTGTGAGGATGCTTCTAATATTGTTTCACATCCAAATAGAACTAAAAAAGCTAGTGTTCCTGTGCTTTCTGTTAGAATTGGTGATCATTGCTATTACGGTTTATGTGATATTGGTGCTAGTTCTAGTGCTATTCCTTATGAGCTTTACAGAGAAATTATGCATGAAATCAGTCCTTGCGAGTTGGAAGAGATTGATGTGGTTATTCACCTTGCTAATAGAGAGACCATCTCTCCAATTGGTATTGTACAAGACGTGGAAGTTCTTTGTGGTAAGATTAAGTACCCTGCTGATTTTCTAGTACTTGGTTCAGCTGCTAGTAAAACTTATCCTATCATTTTTGGTAGACCTTTCTTGAGTACTTGTGGAGCTATTGTTGATTGCAAGAGGGAGAAAATCTTGACTAAGTTTGATGGGGAATCTTATGAGTTTAATTTTTCGAAATTTGCTAAAGAACCTTGCGAAGAGGAAACCCATAATGAGGATTTTAGAGTTGAACCACTTGCTTCTATCTCTCTTGCTCCTAACAATGCTTTGCAGCAATTTATGGAAGATCACGAAAGTGAGATCTTCATGGAAGAAAGGAATGAGATTGACGAGATCCTCTATCGTCAACCCCAAATGCTAAAGCATGACTTTCCTGTAGAAGACTTGGGTACCACGTTGCCACCTAAAAAGGATCCGGTTTTCGATCTAAAACCTCTCCCTAATGATCTTAAATATGCTTATATTGATGATAAAAAGATATATCCTGTTATTATTAGCTCTAAACTTTCAGGAAAGGAAGAAGAAAGGTTGTTGGAGGTTTTGAAGAAACATCGAGGAGCTATGGGTTATACTCTAGATGATTTAAAAGGGATTTCACCTACTATATGTCAGCATTCTTTCAACATCGAACCAGATGCAAAGCCAATAGTAGAGCACCAACGACGTTTAAACCCTAGGATGAAGGAAGTGGTAAGGAATGAGGTATTGAAAATCCTTGATGCTGGTATTATTTACCCTATTGCTAACAGTGAATGGGTTAGTCCTGTTCATTGTGTTCCTAAAAAAGGAGGTATTACCGTTGTTCCTAATGATAATGATGAGCTTATTCCTCAAAGAACAGTAGTAGGCTGTAGGATGTGCATTGATTTTAGAAAAGTCAATAAAGTTACTAAGAAAGATCATTACCCGCTTCCTTTTATTGATCAAATGTTGGAAAGGTTGTCTAAAAAGACCCATTTTTGTTTTCTTGATGGTTATTCTGGTTTCTCTCAAATTGCTGTTAAACAAAAAGATCAAGAAAAAACTACTTTTACTTGCCCTTATAGAACTTATGCTTATAGACATATGCCTTTTGGTTTATGTAATGCTCATGCTACTTTTCAAAGGTGCATGTCTGCTATCTTTCATGGTTTTTGTGAGGAAATTGTAGAAGTGTTCATGGATGACTTTTCTGTCTATGGAACTTCTTTTGATAATTGTCTGCACAACCTTGATAAAGTTTTGCAGAGATGTGAAGAAACTAATCTTGTTCTTAATTGGGAGAAATGCCACTTCATGATTAATGAAGGGATTGTCCTTGGGCATAAAGTTTCTGAAAGAGGCATAGAAGATGATAGAGCTAAGGTTGAGGCAATTGAGAAGATGCCATGTCCAAGAGACATCAAAGGTATTCGTAGTATCCTTGGTCATGCTGGTTTCTATAGAAGGTTTATTAAAGACTTTTCTAGGATATCAAAACCCCTTACTAATCTTCTTCAAAAAGATGTACCCTTCGTTTTTGATGATGATTGTAAGGAAGATTTTGAAACTCTTAAGAAGGCTTTAACTACAGCTCCTATTGTTCAACCACCTGATTGGAGTTTACCCTTTGAAATAATGTGTGATGCTAGTGATTTTGCTGTAGGGGCTGTCCTTGGGCACTGTATTGATAAAAAGTTAAACGTTATCCATTATGCTAGTAAGACTCTAGACGCTGCTCAAAGGAATTATGCTACTACTGAAAAGGAATTTCTAGCTGTTGTTTTTGCTTGTGATAAGTTTAGGCCCTATATTGTAGACTCAAAAGTCACCATTCATACTGAACATGCTGCTATTAAATATCTTATGACGAAGAAGGACGCTAAGCCTAGGCTTATTAGATGGGTGCTGCTTTTACAAGAGTTTGATCTACATATAGTAGATAAGAAGGGTGTTGAAAACCCTGTAGCTGATAATTTATCTCGTTTGGAAAACATCTCTTTTGACCCTATGCCTCTTAATAATAGTTTCCCAAATGAACAATTAGCTGTAGTAGGAGTGAGCTCGCGAGGGATCCCTTGGTACGCTGATTATGCTAACTTTATTGTCTCCAAGTATTTGCCTCCAACTTTTACAGCTCAGCAAAGAAGAAAGTTCTTCTATGATTTGAGGCATTATTTTTGGGATGACCCACACTTATACAAAGAAGGAGTGGATGGTATTATGCGAAGATGTGTTCTAGAATATGAACAAAAGGAGATATTGCGTAAATGTAATGGTAGTGCTTATGGAGGACATCATGCAGGAGATAGAACTGCACAAAAGGTGCTACAATCAGGTTTTTACTGGCCTACCCTTTTTAAAGATGCAAGAAAATTTGTTTTATCTTGTGATGAATGTCAGCGTGTTGGTAATATTTCTAGACGCAATGAAATGCCTATGAACTACTCTCTAGTTATTGAACCTTTTGATTGTTGGGGATTCAACTTTATGGGTCCTTTCCCTCCTTCGAAAGGTTACACTCATATTCTTGTTGCTGTTGATTATGTTACTAAGTGGGTAGAAGCCATTCCTACAAAGAGTGCTAACGGGGAGACTTCTCTAAAAATGCTTAAGGATGTTATCTTTCCTAGGTTTGGGGTGCCTAGGTATCTCATGACTGATGGGGGTTCTCATTTCATTCATGGTAGTTTTAGGAAGACCCTTGCTAAATATGATGTTAATCATAGAATTGATTCAGCTTATCACCCCCAAACTAGCGGGCATGTAGAGTTATCAAATAGAGAAATTAAATCTATCTTGCAAAAGACTGTTAATAGGTCTAGAAAAAAGTGGGCTAAGAAGTTGAATGATGCTTTATGGGCTTATAGAACTACTTACAAAAATCCTATGGGGATGTCTCCTTATAAAATGGTTTATGGGAAAGCTTGCCACCTACCCTTAGAATTAGAACACAAAGCTTGCTAGGCAGTTAAAGAACTAACTAGATATTATAAACTCGCTGGTGAGAAAAGATTATTTGACTTAAGTTCTTTAGATGAATGGAGGAGTGAAGCCTATGAAAATGCTAGGCTCTTTAAGGAAAAAGTTAAAAGATGGCATGACAAGCGAATACTTTAGAGAGAATTTCATGTTGGTGAGAAAGTTCTATTGTATAGGTCTCGTCTCTGATTTTTTGCAGGAAACTACTATCAGAATGGGAAGGACCTTTCATTATAGAAGAAGTATACCGTTTAGGATCAATAAATTTTTTTTCTTTAAAAGATAATACTACACAAGTAGTGAATGGACAGGGACTCAAACACTATATTGCTGGAGATTCTTACAATGAAGATGTTGATGCCTTTCAAGTTATAACTCCGGAGAAATTCATCGAGGACTTGTAGAGTCTGTTTTCAAATAGGTAATAGTTCTGGTAAGAAAAGTTCCGCGAAAATACAATCCAACTATATTTTTGCAGTTTTCAGTCAATAAGGGTTGCTACAAAGCGAAAAAGGGACGAAAACGGAGCTAGGGTGGCTCACACCACCCTGTGGCGCAGGCCCTCCCCTGGTCGCGCCACCAGGTGGTGAGTCCACCCCGGACTCCGCCTCCGACTCGTTTTCTCCCAGTACCTTCCTTTTGATATGAAACTTCGTAATATATAATCCCCCGGACCCCTGGAGGTTCGTATATCGTGTTTTCGTCGTGTTTTTGTTCTGATCTGTTTCTGCCAGGACATACTCTTTGAAATCTTAGAAGCACAATGGTGTCCGCCAAGGATAACGGGAGGGAGCCTATGGAGGAAGACCTCCAAGACCCCGAAAAGGAGAAGGAGATCAAGAGTGAAGGTGAAGAGGAGCAAGGCCAACATCCGCACACCGGCACTACCATTGCAAGCATTGGAGTGGTGGAAAACCCAGCCATTGGAGGGAAGCCTCCTCATCACCGTTCAGATCCCTGGTCACTTCCTCCATGCACCAAGAATCCTTTCCATACCCTTATCCATGAGCATCAATACCAGAATATGCCCAAAGGGAAATTACTCTCCAATTGGGATTTGCCTCGTTCTAGCCATGCAGGAAAAGAAGACTTCAAGGAGGAAGAGTGGGGAAAGAATAGCAAGAGCTGGAATTCTCAACATGACATGATCATGAGCCGCATTGAGCAAAACTCACAGCTGATTCGTAATCTCACCTTCAAGATTGAGGACTTTGGGAAATTGATCAGAGAGCTCATCGAGAGGATACCACCACCACCGAAAGAGTAATTCGTCATCAAGTTTGGCATCCCCTTGGTTTGTTCCAAGCTTGGGGGAGTGCCGCGGTATCATATCACTATCTTCTATCTTTTTACCTTATTAGTAGAGTCATATCATGAATAGAGGAGTTATTATGTAGGATGGTTTGCATTATGGAAGTGTCCCCTCTCTTGTTAGATATGTATCCCTTGGTGTGAGTTGACGTTATGGAATATTAATGAGAAGTTCTATCATTCACTCTTTTGCATAGCTTATATTAGTTTTCAATTCGTGGTTACATGATTGATCTTGTTGTTAGTATTGGTATCACCTTGGGATCATTGAGTTAATTTAGTTGGTTTTGGCAAACCTAGCTCGGTTAGTAGCAACACTATTTTTGAGTGTTGAAAGAAAAGATAAAAGTACTCTAAAGAAAAATAATTTCATCATCTTTCTTTCTTGATTTGCTCATAAGTTTAGTATTCTCTAGTTAAGATCTTTTGTGCTCCGAGGAAGATTGCATGTTTGTCTATATCACTTGTATGTTTGTTTGTTTCCTTCAACTCTTGTACTTGCTACCTAGAATTGCTAGCAAAAAAACCTGTACTGAGAGGGTATTCTTCTCGTGCATCCACTCCCTTAAACCAAAACCTTTGCCATTTGTGTCCACCATACCTACCTAGTAGCATTATTGCTATTCAAGTAAATTCTTGTTTTGTTTACCTCCCAAATTAAACTTGTTATGTGAAAATTAGTGATTAAAACTCTCACGAACTTGATGGCACACTTTACTTTCTTTCACTTAATAAACTTGAACCATTGTGCTCACCTATGTTGCGTATATGCTTGCGCTTTGTAAGTTGTGAATTAGCAGAACCATGCTGTCATGGGGAACGCTTTCAACATTGCACTGGTACTTTGTACCTAGTTGATATCATGTTCTTTTGTCTATGGATGTCTTCAGTGTGAAATGAAAGGGGAGCTTGTAAGTCCATGGACTTATGCATGTGTGTTAGAGAAACGCCTGGGCCGCTGGTCTAATCCATGCTGACATGGTGGAAACCTGCAGCGTAACCATAACGAGTATCTATGAAGCATTCTTCTTATAAAAAAAGAGATAGAGATTGAGAAAAAGAGAAAAGAAAAAAAGAGATATTATGAAAAGAGGAAAGAGAGAAAAAGCACCATATTCCCATGGTAAATAAGAAGATTGCTGAGATACTTGTTGTCTGCTTGCCTTATCATTTGATATGGGGATTCTTCCGTATCATCGGGCAAGGGGTACCCCGTTGGCGGTTCTCAATGATACACATATGCTTACGATGACAAGAACTTACCGGTGACTAAACTTGAGTAGCATGAGGAGCGGCCCTCGTATTCAAGGGACATGAGATTCTCAACTTACAACTTGTCAATGCATATCCTCATATTTGATTACTTTAACCTTAATCACCTAAAGATGCCTATGATAGGGGCATTGAGAGCTGAAAGCTAGTAAGTATTATAATTTTTGGGAGCTCTTTATGAGACTTGCAATCCCTTCTTCCCTCTTTGAAGGGCCTTTCTTTTACCTTGTAGTTGAGTCAGTAAACCTACTCCCTTTTACCTCAGCAAGTATTTTGAGTTGATGTGTTTCATTCATTCATATGATGATTTATTCAATCATGTTTCTTATGTTCCTTGTTTTGCACATTGCTCTTATCTTGATGTTTACTACTTTGAAAGCTATTATTGAAAAACCAGCTATTTTTGAACTCCAGCAATTTATTAACTATTCTTCGACCAAGAGCTAGGTTTGCCATTACCAATTATTATTCACTTTATGTATCTTTGTTGTGTTTCCTTTACTCATTGCAAGTTGAGTTATATAATAGTGAGTTGTCTTCTATTATGATCTATGCATTTGATGGATGTGATGCTTCTTGTCCGTATTCTTTTATCGACCCTTCACTCCATAAATCTGAGGCCATGTTTATTGAGCTCAGTTTCGCTTGAGGACAAGCGAAGTCTAAGCTTGGGGGGAGTTGATACGTCCATTTTGCATCACTATTCTATGTCTTAATTCACTATTATTCATTGATATATTTCGTATTGAGAGGTGATACTTATGTTATTTCATTTGTTTTTGCATGGTTGATGACTTTTGGAGCATGGACCGCTGCAGTTAGGATTCTGATGGAAAAGGTGCTGTTTGGAGGCAAAATTCGTGAAGATTAGAAAATCCGGGAAAATATACAGAAAATCCTATTTTTCCAAAAGACCAAGGATGCCAGAAGACGGCTTGGAGATGGGCCACGGGGGCCCACACCACCCCCCTGGAGCGGGCAGCCCTAGGCCGCGCCTAGAGGAGGTCTGGCCAGCCTGGCCCATTCCATCCTCTCCCCTCTGGCGAATATCAACCTCCTGAAACCCTAAGCCTGGGAGAGCAACCAGAGAAAAATTCCGCCACCTCTGCAGGGCAAAAAACACTGAGAGAGAAAGATCTCTCCGGCAGACAGATTTCTGCCGGGGGAATTCCTTCCCGGAAAGGGGAGATCGTCGCCATCAACACCACCATCAAGCTGGACTTCATCGGGATCATCATCATCATCACCACCATCATCACCATCAGCACCCTCATCACCATCTCCATATTTCTATAACAATTGGGTTGAATCTTTCTATAGTTCATAGGGGAAACTTTCCCGGTGTTGATTACTCTTTGTAGTTGATGCTATTGAGTGAACCATTGAATTATTGTTTATGTTCAGATTGTTATACATCATTATTCCATATTTGATCATGATCCATATGATGTCTTGTGAGTAGTTAGTTTTGTTCTTGAGGACATGGGAGAAGCCTTGTTGTTAGTAGTGGAGTTGTGTTGAGAAAGATTGAATAGTTTGATATTTAAGTTGTGGTGTACTTCTTCTAGTGGTGTCATGTGAACGTCGACTACATGACACTTCACCTATATGGGCCTAGGGAATGCATTGTGTATTTGGCTACTAATCGTAGGGGTTGCCTGAGTGACAGAAACCTGAACCCCCGTTAGGAAACCATCGCACAAGGGACGTAAGGGTCTTAGAGTTTAAAGCTGTGGTTAGGTTTCTACCTTAATTACTTTCTTGTACTTACGGATGTTTGCAAGGGGTATAATCACAAGTATGTACTAGTCTTGGATGGGGCGGTACATTAGCACAGGTTCACCCACACAACACTTAGCAAGCTAAATAAGATTAATCAACTATATGAAGCGAAAGAACTTGACAGTCTTCCCATGTGTCCTCGAGAACGTTTGGTCATCTTAAGTAATACAACCGGCTTGTCCTTTTCTGCATAAAGAATTGGGCCACTTGCTGCATTTATTCCTACTGTCTTTTACTTACTCGAACTTTGTTTACTTGCTTTATCGAAAACCCCTAAAATTCGTTTGCTAAGTATTTGCAGAGAATTCCTCATCCATACCACTAGCCAGCACCTTCTGCTCCTCGTTGGGTTTGACACTCTTACTTATTAAAAATACTGCGATACACCCCCTATACTTGTGGGTCATCACCACCACAACATGTGTTATCTTTTCATAAACCACATGGATCCACTAGAGTTCATTGCATGTGTGTTCTTTTCATAAACCACATGGATCCACTAGAGTTCATTGCATGTGTGTTATTTTCATAAACCACATGTATCCATTAGAGTTCATTGCATGTGTGTTATTTTCATAAACCACATGGATCCACTAGAGCTCATTGGATGTGTGTGTGTATCAGTGTGCATCCTTATGGTTTTAGGAAAAGAACACACAGAGTGATGCCACTCCGGCATGTGGTATCCAACCATGTCCGGGAACCCTGGCAGCATGCTGGGATTCAACTGCAGCTTGCATTCTACCACCTAAAGATGATGCATCACCACACCTCATTGGATGTGTGTGTGTGCCAGTGTGCATCATTATAGTTTTGGAAAAGAACACATTACTGTTGCCACCACATCATGTGTGTTCTTTTCATAAACCACATGGATCCAGTAGATTTCATTGCATGTATGTTCTTTTTATAAACCACATGGATGCACTAGAGTTCATTGCATGTGTGTTATTTTCATAAACCAAATGGATCCACTAGAGTTCGTTGCATGTGTGTTCTGTTCATAAACCACATGGATCCACTAGAGTTCATTGGATGTGTGTGTATCAGTATGTATCCTTGTGATTTTAGGAAAAGAACACATAGTGATGCCACTCCAGTATGTGGTGTCCAACCATGTCCAGGAACCCTGGCAGCATTCTAGGATTCAACTGCAACATGCATTCTACCAATAGCTTGAAAGATGCTGCATCACCACACCTCATTGGATGTGATGTGTGTGTGTCAGTGTGCATCATTCAGGTATTAGAAAAGAACACATGCAGTGATGCCACCACAACATGTGTTATCTTTTCATAAACCACATGGATCCACTAGAGATCATTGCATGTGTGTTATATTCATAAAGCACACGGATCAACTAGAGTTCATTGCATGTGTGTTATTTTCATAAACCACATGTATCCACTAGAGTTCATTGCATGTGTGTTCTTTTAATAAACCACATGGATCCACTAGAGTTCATTGGATGTGTGTATCAGTATGCATCATTGTGGTTTTACGAAAAGAACACACGCAGTGGTGCCACTCCTGCCATGTGGTATCCAACCATGTCCAATAACCCTGGCAACATGCGGGGATTCAACTGCAGCATGCATTCTAGCACCGGCTTGAAAGATGCTGCATCACCACACCTCATTGGATGTATGTGTGTTAGTGTGCATCATTGTGGTTTTGGAAAAGAACACATTAGTGCTGCCACCACATCATGTGTGTTCTTTTCATAAACCACATGGATCCACTAGAGTTCATTGCATGTATGTTCTTTTCATAAACCACATGGATCCACTAGAGTTCATTGCATGTGTGTTCTTTTCATAAACCCCATGGATCCACTAGAGTTCATTGCATGTGTGTTCTTTTCATAAACCACATGGATCCATTAGAGTTCATTGGATGTGTGTGTCTATCAGTATGCATCCTTGTGGTTTTAGGAAAAGAACACACAGTGATTCCACTCCGGTATATGGTGTCTAACCATGTCCACGAACCCTGGCAGCATGTTGGGATTCAACTGTAGCATGCATTCTACCACTAGCTTCAAATATGTTGCATCACCACACCTCATTGGATGTGATGTGTGTGCGTGAGTGTGCATAATTTTGCTTTTAGAAAAGAACACATGCAGTTATGCACTCCAGCATGTGTGTTCTTTTCATAAACAACACGGATCCACTAGAGTTCATTGCATGTGTGTTATTTTCATAAACCACATGGATCCACTAGAGTTCATTGCATGTGTGTTCTTTTTATAAACCACATGGATCCACTAGAGTTCATTGGATGTGTGTGTGTACATCAGTGTGCATCCTTGTGGTTTTAGGAAAAGAACACATGCAGTGATGCCACTCCCACATGTGGTGTCCAACCATGTCCAGGAACCGTAGCAGCATGCTGGGATTCAACTGTAGCATGCATTCTACCACCAGCTTGAAAGAGATGCATCACCACACCTCATTGGATGTGATGTGTGTGTGAGTGTGCATCATTGTGGTTTTGGAAAAGAACACATGCAGTTATGCCACTCCAGCATGTGTGTTCTTTTCATAAACCACATGGATCCACTAGAGTTCTTTGCATGTGTGTTATTTTGATAAACCACATGTATCCACTAGAGTTCATTGCATGTGTGTTCTTTTCATAAACCACATGGATCCACTAGAGTTCATTGGATGTGTGTGTATGTGTATTAGTGTGCATCATTGTGGTTTAAGGAAAAGAACACATGAAGTGATGCCACTCCGACATGTGGTATCCAACCATGTCTAGGAACCCTGGCAGCATGCTGGGATTCAACTGCAGCATGCATTCTACCACCTCCTTGAAAGATGCTGCATCACCACACCTCATTGAATGTGTGTTTGTGTCAGTGTGCATCATTATGGTTTTGGAAAAGAACTCATTAGTGTTGCCACCACATCATGTGTGTTCTTTTCATAAACCACATGGATCCAATAGAGTTCATTGCATGTATGTTCTTTTCATAAACCACATGGATCCACTAGAGTTCATTGCATGTGTGTTATTTTCATAAACCACATGGATCCACTAGAGTTCATTGCATGTGTGTGTGTATCAGTAGGCATCCTTGTGGTTTTAGGAAAAGAGCACATAGTGATGCCACTCCAGTATGTGGTGTCCAACCATGTCCAGGAACCCTGGCAGCATGCTAGGATTCAACTACAACATGTATTCTACCACTAGCTTAAAAGATGCTGCATCACCACACCTCATTGGATGTGATGTGTGTGTGTCAGTGTGCATCATTGTGGTTTTAGGAAAGAACACATGCAGTTATGCCAATCCAGCATGTGTGTTCTTTTCATAAACAACACGAATCCACTAGAGTTCATTGCATGTGTGTTATTTTCATAAACCACATGGATCCAAAAGAGTTCATTGCATGTGTGTTCTATTAATAAAGCACATGGATCCACTAGAGTTCATTAGATGTGTGCGTGTGTGTTTGTAATAGTGTGCATCCTTGTGGTTTTAGAAAAAGAACACACGCAGTGATACCACTCCAGCATGTGGTGTCCAACCATTTCCAGGAACCCTAGCAACATATGGGATTATACTGCAGCATGCATTCTACCAACATCTTGAAAGATGCTGCATCACCACACCTCATTGGATGTGATGTGTGTGTGTTAGTGTGCATCATTTTGGTTTTGGAAAAGAACAAATGCAGTGATGCCACTCCAGCATGTGTGTTCTTTTCATAAACCACACGGATCCACTAGAGTTCATTTCATGTGTGTTCTTTTCATAAACCACATGGATCCACTAGAGTTCATTGAATGTGTGTGTGTTTGTATCAGTGTGCATCATTGTGGTTTTAGGAAAATAACACATAAAGTGATGCCACTCTAGCATGTGGTGTCCAACCATGTCCAGGAACCCTGGCAGCATGCTAGGATTCAACTACAACATGCATTCTACCATCAACTTGAAGGATGCTGCATCACCACACCTCATTGGATATGTGTGTGTTTCAGTGTGCATCATTGTGGTTTTAGGAAAAGAAAACATGAAGTGATGCCACTCTGGCGTGTGCTATCCAACCATGTCTAGGAACCCTGGCAGCATGCTGGGATTCAACTTCAGCATGCATTCTACCACCAGCTTGAAAGATGATGCATCACCATACCTCATTGGATGTGATGTATGTGTGTGTTAGTGTGAATCATTATGGTTTTGGAAAATAAAACATCAGTGATGCCACCACATCATGTGCGTTCTTTTCATAAACCACATGGATCTAGTAGAGCTCATTGCATGTATGTTATTTTCATAAACCACATTGATCCACTAGAGTTAATTGCATGTGTGTTATTTTCATAAACCACATGGATCCACTAGAGTTCATTGCATGTGTGTTCTTTTCATAAACCCCATGGATCCACTAGAGTTCATTGGATGTGTGTGTGCGTATCAATGTGCATCCTTGTGGTTTTAGGAAAAGAAAACACGCAGTGATGCCACTCCCACATGTGGTGTACAACCATTTCCAGGAACCCTAGCAGCATGCTGGGATTCAACTGTAGCATGCATTCTACCACCATCTTGAAAGATGATGAATCACCACACCTCATTGGATGTGATGTGTGTGTGTGTGTGTGAGTGTGCATCATTGTGGTTTTAGAAAAGAACGCATGTAGTTATGCCACTCCAGCATGTGTGTCTTTTCATAAACAACACAGATCCACTACAGTTCATTGAATGTGTGTTCTTTCCATAAACCACATGGATCCACTAGGGTTCATTGCATGTGTGTTCTTTTCATAAACCACATGGATCCACTAGAGTTCATTGGATGTGTGTGTGTATATTAGTGTGCATCATTGTGGTTTTAGGAAAAGAACACACACAGTGATGCCACTCCCACCTGTGGTGTCCAACCATGTCCAGGAACCCTAGCAGCATGCTGGGATTCTACTGTAGTATGCATTCTACCACCAGCTTGAAAGATGATGCATCACCACACCTCATTGGATGTGATGTGTGTGTGTGAGTGTGCAGCATTGTGGTTTTGGAAAAGAACACATGCAGTTATGCCACTCCAGCATGTGTGTTCTCTTCATAAACCACATGGATCCACCAGAGTTCATTGCATGTGTGTTATTTTCATAAACCACATGTCTCCACTAGAGTTTATTGCATGTGTGTTCTTTTCATAAACCACATGGATCCACTAGAGTTTATTGGATGTGTGTGTGTATCAGTGTGCATCATTGCGGTTTGAGGAAAAGAACACACGAAGTGATGCCACTCTGGCATGTGGTATCCAACCATGTCCAGGAACCCTGGAAGCATGCTGGGATTCAACTGCAGCATGCATTCTACCACCTGCTTGAAAGATGCTACATCACCACACCTCATTGGATGTGTGTTTGTGTCAGGGTGCATCATTATGGTTTTGGAAAAGAACACATTAGTGTTGCCACCACATCATGTGCGTTCTTTTCATAAACCACATGGATCCACTAGAGTTCATTGCATGTATGTTCTTTTCATAAACCACATGGATCCACTAGAGTTCATTGCATGTGTGTTATTTTCATAAACCACATGGATCCACTAGAGTTCATTGCATGTGTGTGTGTATCAGTATGCATCCTTGTGGTTTTAGGAAAAGTACACACAGTGATGCCACTCCAGTATGTGGTGTCCAACCATGTCCAGGAACCCTAGCTGCATGATGGGATTCAACTACAACATGCATTCTACCACTAGCTTGAAAGATGTTGCATCACCACACCTCATTGGATGTGATGTGTGTGTGTGTCAGTGTGCATCATTGTGGTTTTAGAAAAGAACACATGTAGTTATGCCACTCCAGCATGTGTGTTCTTCTCATAAACAACACGGATCCACTAGAGTTTATTGCATGTGTGTTATTTTCATAAACCACATGGATCCAGTAGAGTTCATTGCATGTTTGTTTTATTAATAAAGCACATGGATCCACTAGAGTTCATTGGATGTGTGTGTGTAACAGTGTGCATCCTTGTGGTTTTAGGAAAAGAACACACGCAGTGATGCCACTCCAGCATGTGGTGTCCAACCATTTCGACGAACTCTAGCAACATTATGGGATTATACTGCAGCATGCATTCGACCACCAGCTTGAAAGATGCTGCATCACCACACCTCATTGGATGTGATGTGTGTGTGTTAGTGTGCATCATTGTGGTTTTGGAAAAGAACACATGCAGTGATGCCACTCCAGCATGTGTGTTCTTTTCATAAACCACACGGATCCACTAGATTTCATTGCATGTGTGTTCTTTTCATAAACCACATGGATCCACTAGAGTTCATTGGATGTGTGTGTGTGTGTGTGTTTGTATATGTGTGCATCATTGTGGTTTTAGGAAAATAACACATACAGTGATGCCACTCTAGCATGTGGTGTCCAACCATGTCCAGGAACCCTGGCAGCCTGCTGGGATTCCACTACAACATGCATTCTACCACCAACTTGAAAGATGCTGCATCACCACACCTCACTGGATGTGTGTATCAGTGTGCATCATTGTGGTTTTAGGAAAAGAACACATGAAGTGATGCCACTCCGGCATGTGGTGTCCAACCATGTCTAGGAACCCTGGCACCATACTGGGATTCAACTTCAGCATGCATTCTACCACCAGCTTGAAAGATGATGCATCACCATACCTCATTGGATGTGATGTGTGTGTGTTAGTGTGAATCATTGTGGTTTTGGAAAATAAAACATTAGTAATGCCACCACATCATGTGTGTTCTTTTCATAAACCACATGGATCTAGTAGAGTTCATTGCATGTATGTTCTTTTCATAAACCAAATGGATCCATTAGAGTTAATTGCATGTGAGTTATTTTCATAAACCACATGGATCCACTAGAGTACATTGCATGTGTGTTCTTTTCATAAACCCCATGGATCCACTAGAGTTCATTGGATGTGTGTATGTATCTGTGTGCATCTTTCTGGTTTTAGGAGAAGAACTCACGCAGTGATTCCACTATAGCATATGGTGTCCAACCATGTCCAAAAACCCTGGCAGCATGCTGGGATTCAACTATAGCATGCATTCTACCACCAGCTTGAAATATGCTGCATCACCACACCTCATTGGATGTGTGTTTGTGTCAGTGTGCATCATTGTGTTTTTGGAATAGACACATGTAGTGATGCCACCACAACATGTGTTATCTTTTCATAAACCACATGGATCCACTAGAGTTCATTGCATGTGTGTTCGTTTCATAAACCACATGGATCCACTACAGTTCATTGCATGTGTGTTATTTTTATAAACCACATGTATCCACTAGAGTGCATTGCATGTGTGTTCTTTTCATAAATCACATGGATCCACTAGAGTTTATTGGATGTGTGTGTATCAGTGTGCATCATTGTGCTTTTAGGAAAAGAACACACGTAGTGATGCCACTCCATCATGTTGTATCCAACCATGTCTAGGAACCCTGGCAGCATGTTGGGATTCAACTACAGCATGCATTCTACCACCAGCTTGAAAGATGCTTCATCACCAGACCTCATTGGATGTGATGTGTGTGTGTGTCAGTGTGAATCATTATGGTTTTGGAAAAGAACACATGCAATGATGCCACTCTAGCATGTGTGTTCTTGTCATAAACCACATGGATCCACTAGAGTTCATTGCATGTGTGTTCTTTTCATAAACCACATGGATCCACTAGAGTCAATTACATGTGTGTTATTTTCATAAACCACATGGATCCACTAGAGTTCATTGCATGTGTGTTCTGTTCATAAACCACATGGATCCACTAGAGTTCATTGGGTGTGTGTGTATCAGTGTGCATCCTTGTGGTTTTAGGAAAAGAACACACGCAGTGATGCCACTCCCACATGTGGTGTCCAACCATGTCCAGGAACCCTAGCAGCATGCTGGTATTCAACTGTAGCATGCATTCTACCACCATCTTGAAAGATGATGCATCACCACACCTCATTGGATGTGATGTGTGTGTGTGAGTGTGCATCATTGTGGTTTTGGAAAAGAACACATGCAGTTATGCCACTCCAGCATGTGTGTTCTTTTCATAAACCACACGGATCCACTAGAGTTCATTGCATGTGCGTTCTTTTCATAAACCACATGGATCCACTAGAGTTCATTGCATGTATGTTCTTTTCATAAACCACATGGATCCACTAGAGTTCATTGCATGTGTGTTATTTTCATAAACCACATGGATCCACTAGAGTTCATTGCATGTGTGTGTATCAGTATGCATCCTTGTGGTTTTAGGAAAAGTACACACAGTGATGCCACTCCAGTATGTGGTGTCCAACCATGTCCAGGAACCCTAGCAGCATGATGGGATTCAACTACAACATGCATTCTACCACTAGCTTGAAAGATGTTGCATCACCACACCTCATTGGATGTGATGTGTGTGTGTGTCAGTGTGCATCATTGTGGTTTTAGAAAAGAACACATGTAGTTATGCCACTCCAGCATGTGTGTTCTTTTCATAAACAACACGGATCCACTAGAGTTTATTGCATGTGTGTTATTTTCATAAACCACATGAATCCAGTAGAGTTCATTGCATGTTTGTTCTATTAATAAAGCACATGGATCCACTAGAGTTCATTGGATGTGTGTGTGTAACAGTGTGCATCCTTGTGGTTTTAGGAAAAGAACACACGCAGTGATGCCACTCCAGCATGTGGTGTCCAACCATTTCGAGGAACTCTAGCAACATTATGGGATTATACTGCAGCATGCATTCGACCACCGGCTTGAAAGATGCTGCATCACCACAACTCATTGGATGTGATGTGTGTGTGTTAGTGTGCATCATTGTGGTTTTGGAAAAGAACACATGCAGTGATGCCACTCCAGCATGTGTGTTCTTTTCATAAACCACACGGATCCACTAGATTTCATTGCATGTGTGTTCTTTTCATAAACCGCATGGATCCACTAGAGTTCATTGGATGTGTGTGTGTGTGTTTGTATCTATGTGCATCATTGTGATTTTAGGAAAATAACACATAAAGTGATGCCACTCTAGCATGTGGTGTCCAACCATGTCCAGGAACCCTGGCAGCCTGCTGGGATTCAACTACAACATGCATTCTACCACCAACTTGAAAGATGCTGCATCACCACACCTCACTGGATGTGTGTGTGTATCAGTGTGCATCATTGTGGTTTTAGGAAAAGAACACATGAAGTGATGCCACTCCGGCATGTGGTGTCCAACCATGTCTAGGAACCCTGGCACCATACTGGGATTCAACTTCAGCATGCATTCTACCACCAGCTTGAAAGATGATGCATCACCATACCTCATTGGATGTGATGTGTGTGTGTGTTAGTGTGAATCATTGTGGTTTTGGAAAATAAAACATTAGTGATGCCACCACATCATGTGTGTTCTTTTCATAAACCACATGGATCTAGTAGAGTTCTTTGCATGTATGTTCTTTTCATAAAACAAATGGATCCATTAGAGTTAATTGCATGTGAGTTATTTTCATAAACCACATGGATCCACTAGAGTACATTGCATGTGTGTTCTTTTCATAAACCCCATGGATCCACTAGAGTTCATTGGATGTGTGTATGTATCTGTGTGCATCTTTCTGGTTTTAGGAAAACAACTCATTGGATGTGATGTGTGTGTGTGTCAGTGTGGATCATTATGGTTTTGGAAAAGAACACATGCAATGATGCCACTCTAGCATGTGTGTTCTTGTCATAAACCACATGGATCCACTAGAGTTCATTGCATGTGTGTTCTTTTCATAAACCACATGGATCCACTAGAGTTAATTACATGTGTGTTATTTTCATAAACCACATGGATCCACTAGAGTTCATTGCATGTGTGTTCTGTTCATAAACCACATGGATCCACTAGAGTTCATTGGGTGTGTGTGTATCAGTGTGCATCCTAGTGGTTTTAGGAAAAGAACACACGCAGTGATGCCACTCCCACATGTGGTGTCCAACCATGTCCAGGAACCCTAGCAGCATGCTGGTATTCAACTGTAGCATGCATTCTACCACCATCTTGAAAGATGATGCATCACCACACCTCATTGGATGTGATGTGTGTGTGTGAGTGTGCATCATTGTGGTTTTGGAAAAGAACACATGCAGTTATGCCACTCCAGCATGTGTGTTCTTTTCATAAACCACACGGATCCACTAGAGTTCATTGCATGTGTGTTCTTTTCATAAACCACATGGATCCACTAGAGTTCATTGGATGTCTGTGTGTGTTTTAGTGTGCATCATTGTGTTTTTAGGAAAATAACACACACAATGATGTCGCTCTAACATGTGGTGTCCAACCATGTCCAGGAACCCTGGCAACATGCTGGGATTCAACTGCTGGATACATTCTACCACCAGTTTGAAAGATGATGCATCACCACCCCTCATTGGATGTGTTTGTGTGTGTATCAGTGTGCATCTAGGAAAAAGAACACATGTAGTGATGCCACTCTAGCATGTGGTATCCAACCATGTCCAGGAACCCTGGCAGCATGCTGGATTCAACTACAGCATGCATTTTACCACCATCTTGAAAGATGTTAGATCACCACACCTCATTGGATGTGTGTGTGTGTCAGTGTGCATCATTGTGGTTTTGGAAAAGAACACATGCAGTGATGCCACCATAGCATGTGTGTTCTTTTGATAAACCACATGGATCCACTAGAGTTCATTGAATGTTTGTTCTTTTTCAAAAACCAAATGCATCCACTAGAGTTCATTGCATGTGGTGTCCAACCATGTCTAGCAACCCTGGTAGCATGTTAGGATTCAACTACAGCATGCATTCTACCACCATCTTGAAAGATGATGCATCACCATACCTCATTGGATGTGATGTGTTTGTGTGTGTGTTAGTGTGAATGATTCTGGTTTTGGAAAAGAACACATCAGTGATGCCACCACATCATGTGTGTTCTTTTCATAAACCACATGGATCTAGTAGAGTTCATTGCATGTATGTTCTTTTCATAAACCACATGGATCCACTAGAGTTAATTGCATGTGTGTTATTTTCATAAACCACATGGATCCACTAGAGTTCATTGCATGTGTGTTCTTTTCATTAACCACATGGATCCACTAGAGTTCATTGAATGTGTGTGTGTGTATCAGTGTGCATACTTGTGGTTTTAGGAAAATAACACACGCAGTGATGCCACTCCCACATGTGGTGTCCAACCATGTCCAGGAACCCTAGTAGCATGCTAGGATTCAACTGTAGCATGCATTCTACCACCAGCTTGAAAGATGATGCATCACCACACCTCATTGGATGTGATGTGTGTGTGTGTGAGTGTGCATCATTGTGGTTTTGGAAAAGAATACATGCACTTATGCCACTCCAGCATGTGTGTTCTTTTCATAAACCACACGGATCCACTAGAGTTCATTGCATGTGTGTTCTTTTCATAAACCACATGGATCCACTAGAGTTCATTGGATGTTTGTGTGTTTATTAGTGTGCATCATTGTGGTTTTAGGAAAAGAACACACACAATGATGCCGCTCTAGCATGTGGTGTCCAACCATGTCAAGGAACCCTGACAGCATGCTGGGATTCAACTGCAGCATTAATTCTACCACCAGCTTGAAAGATGCTACATCACCACCCCTCATTGTGTGTGTATCAGTGTGCATCATTGTGGTTTTAGGAAAAAGAACACATGTAGTGATGCCACTCCAGCATGTGGTGTCCAACCATGTCCAGGAACCCTGGCACCATGCTGGATTCAACTTCAGCATGCATTTTACCACCATCTTCAAAGATGTTGCATCACCACACCTCATTGGATGTGTGTGCGTGTTAGTGTGCATCATTGTGGTTTTGGAAAAGAACACATGAAGTGATGCCACCATAGCATGTGTGTTCTTTTCATAAACCACATGGATCCACTAGAGTTCATTGCATGTTTATTCTTTTTCATAAACCAAATGGATCCACTAGTGTTCATTGCATATGGTGTCCAACCATGTCTAGGAACCCTGGCAGCATGTTGGGATTCAACTACAACATGCATTCTACCACCAGCTTGAAAGATGATGCATCACCATACCTCATTGGATGTGATGTGTGTGTGTGGGTTAGTGTGAATCATTGTGGTTTTGGAAAAGAACACATTAGTGATGCCACCACATCATGTGTGTTCTTTTCATAAACCACATGGATCTAGTAGAGTTTATTGCATGTATGTTCTTTTCATAAACCACATGGATCCACTAGAGTTAATTGCATGTGTGTTATTTTCATAAACCACATGGATCCACTAGAGTTCATTGCATGTGTGTTCTTTTCATAAACCACATGGATCCACTAGAGTTCATTGGATGTGTGTGTGTATTAGTGTGCATCATGTGGTTTTAGGAAAAGAACAGACGCAGTAATGCCACTCCCACATGTGGTGTCCAACCATGTCCAGGAACCCTAGCAGCATGTTGGGATTCAACTGTAGCATGCATTCTACCCCCAGCTTGAAAGATGATGCATCACCACACCTCATTGGATGTGATGAATGTGTGTGTGAGTGTGCATCATTGTGGTTTTGGAAAAGAACACATGCAGTTATGCCACTCCAGCATGTGTGCTCTTTTCATAAACCATACGGATCCATTAGAGTTCATTGCATGTGTGTTCTTTTCATAAACCACATGGATCCACTAGAGTTCATTGGATGTTTGTGCATGTATTATTGTGCATCATTGTGGTTTTAGGAAAAGAACACACAGTGATGCTGCTCTAGCATGTGGTGTCCAACCATGTCTAGGAATCCTGGCAGTATGCTGGGATTCAACTGCAGCATCCATTTTACCACCAGCTTGAAAGATGCTGCATCACCACCCCTCATTGGATGTGTTTGTGTGTGTATCAGTGTGCATCATTGTGGTTTTAGGAAAAAGAACACATGTAGTGATGCCACTCCAGCATGTGGTGTCCAACCATGTCTAGGAACCCTGGCAACATGCTGGATTCAACTGCAGCATGCATTTTACCACCATCTTGAAAGATGTTGCATCACCACACCTCATTGGATGTGTGTGCGTGTCAGTGTGCATCATTGTGGTTTTGGAAAAGAACACATGCAGTGATGCCACCATAGCATGTGTGTTCTTTTCATAAACCACATTGATCCACTAGAGTTCATTGCATGTGTTCTTTTCATAAACCAAATGGATCAACTAGAGTTCATTGCATGTGAGTTATTTTCATAAACCACATGGATCCACTAGAGTACATTGCATGTGTGTTCTTTTCATAAACCCCATGGATCCACTAGAGTTCATTGGATGTGTGTATGTATCTGTTTGCATCTTTCTGGTTTTAGGAAAAGAACACACGCAGTGATTCCACTCTAGCATATGGTGTCCAACCATGTCCAAAAACCCTGGCAGCATGCTGGGATTCAACTACAACATGCATTCTACCACCAGCTTGAAATATGCTGCATCACCACACCTCATTGGATGTGTGTGTGTGTCAGTGTGCATCATTGTGGTTTTGGAATAGACACATGCAGTGATGCCACCACAACATGTGTTATCTTTTCATAAACCACATGGATCCACTAGAGTTCATTGCATGTGTGTTCGTTTCATAAACCACATGGATCCACTACTGTTCATTGCATGTGCGTTATTTTTATAAACCACGTGTATCCACTAGAGTGCATTGCATGTGTGTTCTTTTCATAAACCACATGGATCCACTAGAGTTCATTGGATGCGTGTGTATCAGTGTGCATCATTGTGGTTTTAGGAAAAGAACACACGCAGTGATGCCACTCCAGCATGTAGTGTCCAACCATGTCCAGGAACCCTGGCAGCATGCTGGGATTCAAGTGCAGCATTCATTCTTCCACCATCTTGAAAGATGTTGCATCACCACACCTCATTGGATGTGTGTGTGTATTAGTGAGCATCCATGTGGTTTTAGGAAAAGAACACAAGCAGTGATGCCACTCCAGGATGTGGTGTCCAACCATGTCTAGGAACCCTAGCACCATGCTGGGATTCAACTGTAGCATGCTTCTACCACCAAGTTGAAAGATGTTGCATCACCACACCTCATTGGATGTGATGTGTGTGTGCGTCAGTGTGCATAATTGTGGTTTTGGAAAAGAACACACACAGTTATGCCACTCTACCATGTGTGTTCTTTTCATAAACCACATGGATCGACTAGAGTTTCATTTTACGTGTGTTCTTTTCATAAACCACATGGATCCACTAGAGTTCATTGGATGTGTTTGTGTATCATTGTGGTTTTAGGAAAAGAACACATGTAGTGATGCCACTCCAGCATGTGGTGTCCAACCATGTCCAGGAACACTGGCAGCATGCTGGTATTCAACTGCATCATACATTCTAC
The DNA here is from genome assembly GCA_916181665.1 of Avena sativa. Lineage (NCBI taxonomy): Eukaryota > Viridiplantae > Streptophyta > Magnoliopsida > Poales > Poaceae > Avena > Avena sativa. Next base: position 360,486,025 of record OV702291.1, on the reverse strand, counting down.
CACTAGCTTGAAAGATGCTGCATCACCACACCTCATTGGATGTGTTTGTGTGTGTGTATCAGTGTGCATCATTGTGGTTTTAGGAAAAATAACACATGTAATGATGCCACTCCAGCATGTGGTGTCCAACCATGTCCAGGAACCATGGAAGCATTTTGGATTCAACTGTAGCATACATTCTACCACCAGCTTGAAAGATGCTGCATCACCACACCTCATTGGATGTGTGTGTGTGTTAGTGTGCATCATTGTGGTTTTGGAAAAGAACACAAGCAGTGATGCCACCATAGCATGTGTGTTCTTTTCATAAACCACATGGATCCAATAGAGTTAATTGCATGTGTGTTCTTTTTCATAAACCAACTGGATCCACTAGAGTTCATTGCAAGTGAGTTATTTTCATAAACCACATGGATCCACTAGAATTCATTGCATGTGTGTTCTTTTTGTAAACCACATGGATCCAGTAGAGTTCATTGAATATGTGTGTGTATTAGTGTGCATCATGGTGGTTTTAGGAAAAGAACACACAGTGATTCCACTGTAGCATATGGTGTCGAACCATGTCCAAGAACCCTGGCAGCATGCTGGGATTCAATTGTAGCATGCATTCTACCACCATCTTGAAATATGATGCATCACCACACCTCATTGGATGTGTGTGTGTGTCAGTGTGCATCATTGTGGTTTTAGAAAGGACACATGCAGTGATGCCACCATAACATGTGTTCTCTTTTCATAAACCACATAGATCCACTAGAGTTCATTGCATGTGTGTTCTTTTCATAAACCACATGGATCCACTAGAGTTCATTGCATGTGTGTTATTTTCATAAACCACATGTATCCACTAGAGTTCATTTCATGTGTGTTCTTTTCATAAACCACATGGATCCACTAGAGTTCATTGGATGTGTGTGTATCAGTGTGTGATACGTCGCAAACGTATCTATAATTTTGATGTTCCATGCTTTTTTTTATATCTACTTTCTTATGTTTTGTTCACACTTTGAGGTATTTTTATACATTTTCTAGAACTAACCTATTAACAAGATGCCACAATGCCAGTTGCCTGTTTTCTGCTATTTTGGTTTCAGAAAAACTAGTAAGGAAATATTCTCATAATTGGATGGGACAAAAGCCAAAGCTAATATTTTACCAGAAGGAACACGGAGTCAGGAGGGTAGCCGAAGGAGGGACAGGGGCTGGCCACACCCTATGGTGGAGCGGGTACCCCCCTGGTGATGTCACCAGGTGGTGTGGACTCCTCGGGCCTCCACCGACCTTGCCCTTTCACGTATGAAAGCCTCGCGGGACAAAAACCCTAGACACAAGATCAGAATTCCACGAAAAGTTCCACAACACCGCCGCCACCGAAGAGGAAATTCGGGGGACAAAAGTCTCTGTTCCGGCACCCTGCCGGGATGGGGAAGTGCCCCCGAAGCCATCTCCATCGACTCCACCACCATCTCCGTCGCTGTTGCTGACTCCCAAGATGAGGAGGGAGTAGTTCTCTCTCGAGGCTAAGGGCTCTACCGGTAGCTATGTGTTCATCTCTCTCTATGCGTGATCTTATGAGATCATGAGCTTTGTAATCTATAGATATATTTTGCTACTCAAGTGCTTTAATTAATCTCTTCTTTTCCCCATGTATGTGAAGTTGACAGTGTGCACACCATGTGGCACTTTGGCTAAGGTTACATAAATACTTATCATGAGTATAATTTGAGTTGGATGTCTCTATGAGATTGTGTTGTTTGTTGGAACCATCTAGTGCTCAAGGTGACAGTGAAGGGTTATCTAGATGGGGAATGCGAACTTTAAGGTGTGCTGTTATAGCCCTACATCGTCCAACCAGAGAGTAGTTTAGGTTAGCATCATGAAGAGAAGATATTTATATGAGAGTGTCCACTAGTGAAAGTATGATCCCTAGGCCTTGTTTCTAAGCATTGAAACACCATTTATAATCAGTCATGTTACATGTTTGCTTGCTGCCACTCTTATTTCAGATTGCAGTTACCACTTATAATCATCCATATTACTTGTATTTCACTATCTCTTCGCCGAACTAGTGCACCTATACACCAGACTAGTGTATTGGGTGTGTTGGCGACACAAGAGACTTCTTGTATCTTGGTTGCAGGGTTGCTTGAGAGGGATACCTTTGACCACTTCCTCCATGAGTTCAATAAACCTTGGGTGATCCACTTAAGGGAAACTTGTAGCTATTCTACAAACCTCTGCACTTGAAGGCCCAACACTGTCTACAAGCATAGAAGCGTGCGTAGATATCAGTGTGCATCATTGTGGTTTTAGGAAAGGAACACACGCAGTGATGCCACTCCAGCATGTGGTATCCAACCATGTCTAGGAACCCTGGCAGCATGCTGGGATTCAACTGCAGCATGCATTCTACCACCAGCTTGAAAGAAGCTGCATCACCACACCTCATTGGATGTGATGTGTGTGTGTGTTAGTGTGCATCATTATGGTTTTGGAAAAGAACACATACAATGATGCCACTCCGGCATGTGTGTTCTTTTCATAAACCACATGGATCCACTAGAGTTCATTGCATGTGTGTTCTTTTCATAAACAACATGGATCCACTAGACTTCATTGGATGTGTGTGTATCAATGTGCATCATTGTGGTTTTAGGAAAAGAACACATGCAGTGATGCCACTCCATCATGTGTTGTAAACCATGTCCAGGAACCCTGGCAGCATGCTGGGATTCAACTGCAGCATACATTCTACCACTAGCTTGAAAGATGCTGCATCACCACACCTCATTGGATGTGTGTGTATTAGTTTGCATCATTATGGTTTTAGGAAAAGAACACATGCACTGATGCCACTCCAGAATGTGGTGTCCAACCATGTCCAGGAACCCTGGCAGAACGCTAGGATTCAACTACAGCATGCATTCTACCACCATCTTGAAAGATGCTGCATCACCCCACCTCATTGGATGTGTGTGTGTAATTGTGCATCATTGTGGTTTTGGAAAAGAACACATCAGTGATGCCACCAGAAAATGTGTGTTCTTTTCATTAACCAGATGGATCCACTAGAGTTCATTGCATGTATGTTCTTTTCATAAACCACATGGATCCACTAGAGATCATTGCATGTGTGTTATTTTCATAAACCGCATCGATCAACTAAAGTTCATTGGATGTGTGTGTGTATTAGTGTGCATCATTGTGGTTTTAGGAAAAGAACACACGCAGTGATGCCAGTCCAGTATGTAGGTGTCCAACCATGTCTAGGAACCCTGGCAGCATGCTACGATTCAACTGCACCATGCATTCTACCACTAACTTGCAAGATGATGCATAACCACACCTCATTGGATGTGATGTGTGTGTGTCAGTGTGCATCATCGTGGTTTTGGAAAAGAACACATGCAATGATGCCACCCCAGCATGTGTGTTGTCTTCATAAACCACATGGATCCACTAGAGTTCATTGCATGTGTGTCCTTTTCATAAACCACATGGATCCACTAGAGTTCATTGGATGTGTGTGTGTATCAGTGTGCATCTTCGTGGTTTTAGGAAAAGAACATATGTAGTGAGGCCAACCAGCATGTGGTGTCCAACCATGTCCAGGAACCCTGGCAGCATGCTGGGATTCAACTACAGCATGCATTGTACCACCAGCTTGAAAGATGCTGCATCACCACACCTCCTTGGATGTGTGTGTATCAGTGGGCATCCTTGTGGTTTTAGGAAAATAACACATGCAGTGATGCCACTCCAGCATGTGGTGTCCAACCATGTCCAAGAACCCTGGTAGCATGCTGGGATTCAACTGCAGCATGCATTTTACCACCATCTTGAAAGATGCTACATCACAACACCTCATTGGATGTGATGTATGTGTGTGTTAGTGTGCATCATTGTGGTTTTGGAAAAGAACACATGCAATGATGCCACTCCAGCATGTGTGTTGTTTTCATAAACGACATGTATCCACTAGAGTTCATTGCATGTGTGTTCTTTTCATAAACCACATGGATCCACTAGACTTCATTGCATGTGTGTTCTTTTCATAAACCACATGGATCCACTAGAGTTCATTGGATGTGTTTGTGTGTGTGTGAGTATCAGTGTGCATCATTGTGGTTTTTGGAAAAGAACACATGTAGTGATGCCACTCCAGCATGTGGTGTCCAACCATATCCAGGAACCCTGGCAGCATGCTGGGATTCAATTGCAGGATGCATTCTACCACCAGTTTGAAAGATGCTGCATCACCACACCTCATTAAATGTGTGTGTGTATCAGTGTGCATCGTTTTAGGAAAATAACACATGCAGTGATGCCACTCCAGCATGTGGTGTCCAACCTTGTCCAGGAACCCTGACAACATGGTGGGATTCAACTGCAGCATGCATTCTCCCACCAGCTTGAAAGATGCTACATCACCCCACCTCATTGGATGTGTGTGTGTGTTAGTGATGGCCGTGAAATACCACCTCTTTTAGCCATATAAAATGATCCATTTATCTCTCATATCATGTTTCTTCAGCTATAGCTATGCCTTATATGCATGACTTCCAGTTCTCATTTACTTTTATATGAGCTTTGCACATTTAGTAGTTTAGGTAAAATTTTATCACTTTTCCTTGTCTATGACATGTGTGTATGTCTTGATTATTATTATGGGATAAAAAACCGGCAAAACGGACAAAGAGAGCATAGTATGGAGGAGCTGCCGGGACCAGACTTAGCCATTTGAGAGGTTGAAAAAGTGAATTTTTCAAACTTCTCAAAATAAGTATCCATGACAACGGGGTTGTATCCCTCCACAATACGAAATCAACGAGCCCAAGAACACCCACAACGTAGTTCGTATGAAGAAATGGCGGCCAAAATACTAAAGGGGACAAACGGTTTGACGAGCAACTATACGGCCGGAGCTATTTTTCTAGTTGTATAGTTCCACCCGTATAGTTGACAAAAAGGTCGCAAACAACGGGATTTAACCCCAGAAAAGCTGCACAACCTTCCCTAATTCTTATGACGGTATTGGGGTAACCCTAGGGCACCACTAAGGCCTATATAAAGGAGGGAGGACCCATGAGAGAACCACCAAGCCATAGCCCTTTAGGGTTGGAGCTCTGCCACCGCTGCCACCCATCTGATCTCCATTGCGGTGGAGCTCTACCTCAACCACACCTCCGAGATCTAGATCTTCCTCAACACTATCACCATCAAGGCATCCAATAAAGAAGAAGGGAAGGAGAAGGAAGACATCACCACCACCATGCACCGATCTCCATCTCCATCATCATTTCCATCTCTCTCTCTCTTGTGTTTAGTAATTGTAAGATTGAAATCGGTTGTGATATCATTATATATTTATATATGTTTTGTTGTTCATCCATGTGTGAGTGATTGATTAAATTCTATGTTAAGGTATGATCTAGTGCGCTAAGTTAGAATTTATTGTGTTCTAAGATGAGTTTATGTGATCCTTTGGTCTGGAAGTGCCTTTTGCCTTGTAGTGATGCGCGAGAACCATGCATAGTGCACACAGTGTGACAACTAGGTAATCAATTGGGGAACGTTTATTTGTATGAGAAATCTCTTATAGATCACACATATATTTTCCCATCTAGTAGAAGTGAGACCGAAACCTAGAAGCCCTCTCTCATTCCATTCAATCCTACAACTACAATCTCTTTAATTCAGTTCATATTCCTGTTTACTTTCCGTCTTAGTTTATTTTGTTCTTGTTAAAAGTTCTTTGTTATTAGATACTTTAAACCTCTCTCAATTATCACTGTTCTAGTAACTTATAGAATAGGCTAGTTCCAAACCACGGTTTGGGTGTAAAATGTGGCCGCATTGACAACATGGTTGCGGGGTCGTGTTATTTCCGTTTGATGATCTCCCATTGGGACAAACTCTTAAATATTTGCTGCTACAAGTACTACAATAACCATGTTGTTGGTGCAGGAATCTAGTAATCAAATTGGCACCATTGACGAGGAGATAAGCGTCCGGTTATTACCTTCCTACTCGCACATAGTTTATTTCCGTTTGTTGCTATTTATCTTACTGCTTCTGATTATTTGAAAAGAACAAAAAAATAGTTTACCTTTTGTTAGTAGTCTTTTTATTTATTTTAGTTATAGGAAATTCAAAAACATAAACGAACTATGGAAAGTAAAAGTCTTGTGGAGTATGCTTCTTTGAGTGTTGATCATTTACATGCTCCTATTGTTCAACCCGCTATTGATGTGGATGGATATGATATTAATCCTATGTGGATAAATATGATCATGGAAATAGCTTTTCTAGGAGATCCGGACAATGATCTATATGAGAATATTGACAAATTTACTTCATTGTGTTCTACGGTGAAGGCAAATGGATGGACAAATGATAAGCTAAAGTTATATCTGTTCCGGTTCTCGCTAAAAGGAAAAGCTAAAGATTGGCTAAAATCGCATCCCGTGGGACACTTCAATTCATGGAAAGGTATCTCCGAAGCTTTTATCGATAAGTATTTCTCACAAAAGAAAAATTATTATCCGGGGTGTGGGGGGGCGGATTATCCGGGGTCTTGCGACGTGGAAGTACTCATGGGAAATATATTGGAATTATCTATCCAACAAGTGCTTATTTTCTTAATTCGGAGTTTGTATGAGGAATCCACGTTCGTTTCAATTTCAGGACTTCTGTCTGTCTGAATTGAACGTTCCATCTTCTTGATGATCTCCCTTGCGCCTGCCTCCCGCTCCTCCCTTGCGCATATCATACCCATATCATCCTCCCCCCTTCAAGGAGCATTGTCCCCAGCGCGTGAGAGTCTTCTCGAAAGGGTGGCGTGACATCAACAAAACCATCACACGGCTTTGTCATCTTCAAGTCTTTCTTGCCTTCCACTCCGCTACCTCCCTCTCGGCGTGCTTGACTGGAAACAGCCCTTGGCGTGTGCACCTCCTTGTGTCTCCATACGAGCTTTGACCTAGGCTCCACCGTATTATTCTTCTCAACTCTTGTTGGAACTCGTGGTTGCTGAACATGGACCTTCTTTGCATGACCTGGCATCAGATGAGTAATGCCTAGACCACACAACTGACGAACATGTCCATCCTTGCCTCTATACATTCACACAACTGTCCCAACAAAATGCCTCACAGGTGTGTTAACAAAACTGCTCTTGTTACCCCATTGCACCACGTGCACTCGAACATCAAGAGCACAAATATCATCCGTCTGAACACCTGTGTGAACATAAACAACCTTCTAAACACATGCTGCAACATCCTTCCTCTCAGCAATAAGAGGTTGCACTTCAACTAGCTTGTCACTAACGAGTTCCACTGGCTTATCATCTATAGGTGTAGCTAAAGCAATATCAACATTGTGGCACTATGCATCTTGCTCTCCATCCTGCACCTTAGCTAGCACAGATTTTGGCTTAGCCTTGCGCACCTTCTCCTTATGTACCACCAGCTCTACATCAGACTTTAAGTGATCATCTTGCATAGGCTTCACAGTCTGATGTTTGCCACCATGCACAAAAGAATATGTATTTGCTCTTCCAGCATGTGTAGCATTGCGATCATACTGCCATGGACGACCAATTAATAGCCCACATACCTCCAATGGCAACACAACGCATTCCACCTCATCAACATAGTCACCAACTGTAAATGGCACACACACCTTGTGAGTACTCTTCATTATACCGCAACTATTCACCCACTCAACATGCCTCTGTTCTGGAATATGCCATTTGGATAAACCCAAAGCTTCCACAATTGTCTTATTAATGCCATTATAGTAGCTACCACTGTCAATCATCAACTTGCATGCTTTCCCTTGATCATGCACTGCACCTAAAATAAATTCCATCGCTAGGCTCTATCCGCTGTCATACAAGTCTCATCTTGTACTCTCTTGAGTTGCATATTCAGCCCACTCAATGGTACAACATCTTCCACTCCAGTTGCAGCCCACTCAATGGCTCTATCCGCTGTCATACCTTACGACGAGGAGACATAAAACAACCACGCAAAAAATTACTTAAGTACTTCCAAGTTGCATCAACAATATCCTTATCACACATCTCCTTATCCCACCAACGAACTATCTCCTCATCCACACGTCGAAATGCAAGAAGCATACATGTAGGATTATCCAAATACTCGTATGTATCACATCTGTAAAAACCATCTTGCATATGACGCTCCCACAACTCATATTCATCATATCTCGCTATATGGACCAGTCTCCGCCTAATTTGAGAATCATCACATACTACACCGTCAATGATGTCAAGATAATCATTATACACATCACCAGATCTCTTCCCAGAAGTGCACCGTTTGCTAAAAAATCAACCTAAAACGACTGCATGCTTCCTAGCATGAACTGCAGAACAAAAAAATTCAGGGCCAGATTATCAGGTGTTGGAGGGCCGAACTGTCCGGGTCGGACGGATACTTTGGGAGGAAACCGTCGGACACTCTAGTGCGTAGACGTCGAGATCCAATCTGCACCACCACAACTCTCTGATCTCCACCAAGAACACACTCAGTCGATCAATCAACACAATCTCGCCGTGAGCAACCTAGTGCTCTAATACCACATGGTACGGATCTAGCCGATGATCCTTGAGTTTTGTCCCGATCTTTCACAGTTAGTCAACCAAGTAGGTAATCTTCCAATAACACCGATGAACGTCACCTGAAGAAGAGGAATCAATCCAGCAAGCAACATGTAGAAGACCACCACGCCTCAAACCAAAACACGGGAATCCTTGATGAACACAAGAACCTCTACGACAATATCTATATGATAGATATCACGGCATCGCCGTCCCCGGAGGGATGCTCACCAATCAACTCAAAATACTTTAGACTAAACAACTCAATTTCAAGATAACCCTAATCTAGAGGGCGTTCCTAGGCTTATATGGTCGCCGGAACGTCCGAAAAACGCGAAACAAGAACATGTATGATATAGTCAGATCCGTTCGAATCTAATGGAAACTTTTAGGGCCGGATTATCCACCCCTAGAAGGCTGGATTATCCGCCCCCATACAGAATGACGTGTGATACATTGCAAATGTATCTATAATTTTTGATGCTCCATGCTTGGTTTTATCTCCTTTCTCGTGTTTTGTCCACACTTAGGTATACTTTTCATATGATTTCTTGGACTAACCTATTAACAAGAGCCACAGTGCCAGCTGCTTGTTTTCTGCTGTTTTTGGTTCCAGGAAAGTCAGAAAATGAATATTCTCGGAATTGGATGGGACAAAACCAATAGTGCCTATTTTTCCAAGAGACTCCAGGAGCCAGAATACGAGACGGAGGAGGGCCAAGGGCTAGCCACACACCCCCCCCCCCAGGCGCGGGCTGGGCCTGGCCGCGCCAGGGCATGGTGTGGTGGCCCCAGGCACCCCCTCGGCCTCTCTCTTCGCCTATAAGGAGCCTTTTGACCTAAAAACTATGGGGGTGGTTCGACGTTTTTCTAGAAGGAGTTCCGCTCCGCCACCACCACCAGATTCCACGAAATAGCACCAGAAACTCCGTTCTGGCACCCTGTCGGGACGGGGAATTGGAGGAGATCATCGCCATCATCATCACCATCGCTTCTCCGTCGGCCATCCATGTTTCCCCCATATATGAGTGAGTAATACCCCCTGTAGCTATGGGGATGGTAGGGATTGGATGAGATCGTTCATGTAATGGCATCAGATTGTTAGGGCATGGTGCCTAGTATCTTTTATTAGTGCTTTATGACTTTGTTGCGACTTGTTGTGCTTAATGCTTGTCACTAGGGCCCGAGTGCCATGATTTCAGATATGAACATGTTATTGATTCATTATGATAGTATTGTTTTTGGTCTTATCTGCAAGTTGTATACACACGTTGTTGTCTGGAACCTATGGCCCCGAAGAGATAGAAATCGGGATAACCGGAAGGGAAGGGCTTTGATGTGAGGATCACATGGGTTCACGGAGTGTTAATGCTTTGTTCCGGTGCTCTATTAAAAGGAGCAACTTAATTGCCAGTAGTTCCCTAGAGGCCCCGCTGCAAACGGGCTGGCAGGACAAAAGATGTTGTGCAAGTTCTCATTGCGAGCACGTATGACTATATATGGAACACATGCCTAGGATTGTCTAGTACTTGGATGCTTTATCTTATTTATCTACAATTTCCCTATGTTCTGATTGTTATGTGAATTGTCTTGTCCATGCAACGCCCGTCCATACATCCCTATGCCTACCGCACTCGAATCCCACTGTTACTGCTTTTGTTACTACTGTCTTTGCTTTACTACTGTTGTTACATTGCTATTCCTACTACAAAACTATTGCTACTGATAAACTGCTATGGGCAAGATTGTTTCCAGGTGAGCTGAATTGACAACTCAGTTGTTAAGGCTTATAAATATTCTTTGGCTCCCCTTGTGTCGAATCAATAAATTGGGTTTCACTTCCCTCGAAAATACTGCGATACACCCCCTATACTTGTGGGTCATCAAGACTATTTTCTGGCGTCGTTGCCGGGGAGCATAGCTTTATTTATCAAGCTCACTTGGATTCTCTATTGTTCGCTGCTATCCATCCATCATGGGTAAGTCTCGTGATGGCAAGTTTCCTATTTTACCATCCACTACAAGAAGAGGTACGGTTCTGAACACCTCTGTTGCTCTTGATTCACCGTCTGTTTTGAGTAAGTTCGTTACACCACCACATACACATGCTACACACACTGCTACTACTGCTGAATCTGAAACTTCTGATGCTTATGATGCTGCTTCTACTGTGCTTGATAAGAGTGGTTCATTAGGTCCTTTCCTAGATGCTACGATTGCGAGAACTATAGCTGGAAATACCGAAACTCCTAATGAAGACACCACCACACCTGTTAGCTCACCTGAGTCTAGTGAGAGTTATGGTATTGAAGATGGTTATGTTGAGATGACCGATGAGTTTCTTAAAGAATGTAAGAACACCCATGATAGGAGCGCTGCTAAGAGTCTCCTTGAGAGGCATACTATTAGACCCAAATTGTCTCCTGATGCTAAGTTTGCTGCTTCTCCCATAAACATTATAGATGAAGATTATGATTTCTCTCTCGATCTATCTTACATAGCTATTGTCGAGAAAGAACCTTTTTGTGGGACTAAGAATGAAAGTGCGGTAGCACATATGAATGAACTTTCTACCATGAGTGGCTTGTTTTCTAATGATATTAAGATGCGTACTTACTTTGTTGCTAATATTTTTCCCTTTTCACTGAAAGGAGAAGCTAAAACTGGGTTTAGTAATTTACCTCCTGGATCTATTGATAGCCCTGAGTGCTTGATTGGTACTTTCCTGCAGAAATATTTTCCTCCCAGTGCTAGACATGCTATTTTGCAGGAACTTTTTGATTTTAAATAGGGAGAAAAAGAGGTATTGCCCGAATCTTGGGCAAGGTTTTGTGCTTTGATTCATGCACAGGCTGGAAGTCCATTACCTAAGAATGAGCTTCTTCATATATTTTATAATGGACTAACCGAGGAATCTAGGACATACCTAGATAGTTGTGGTGATTATGTTTTCAGGAATAGGACTCCTAAGGAAGCTGAGGAATTAATGGCTAAAATAAGCAAGAATTATGAAGATTGGACTCCTCCTAAACAAGCTATACCTGAAGTAAATGTACCTGAACCATCTATTCCTATGCCTATTCCAACATCAAAGAAGAGAGGAGTTATTGAATTAAATGATGAAGTGATGAAGGAAGCTAAGAAATGTCTTAAGGGGAAGGGAATTAAAGCTGCAGATGTCAAGAATTTACCTCCCATAGAAGAATTATGTAAGCCTATTCCCTATTCATCCACTATTGAGGTACACTCTCTCCAACACTTTGATGAAGGTGATATCCCTTACTCTAAACCTCCTGATCAATGCTTAGAAGAATTTGATATCTTTATTGTTAAGCAAGATAACTTTAATAAAAGTGTGCAAAATCATCTAATGGAGAACATTAGAGCTATTGTTGAGTTGAAAGATATTGTGGAAAGAACCTCTAATGATGTTAAAATGATTGTTAAACACTTTCAAATGGTTCAAACTCAAATAGATCAACTTGTTAAAGTGCAAAACGACTTGCTAGTTAATGCTGCTAAAGAAAAACATGCTTATGAAATTAGAACTAGAAGTGGTGCTGCTACCCAGGATCCTCTATATCCTGAGGGGCATCCCAAAAGAATTGAGCAGAATTCTCAACAAGCTGAAAATAGTTGTTCTACTTGTAAGAAAAGGAAGAAGAAACATAAAACTGTTGTAGAACCCTCTGAACCTGCTATAGATCCTAATAGTATATCTATCTCTGATGCTGAAACTGAAAGTGGTAATGAAGAAAATGAAGTTCCTAATGAAGAAAAAGTTGAAGAAGAACCTGAAAACCACACTAAGAATACTAAATACACCAAAGAAGATTTTATTGCTAAGAAACATGGTAGTGAAAGAGAACCTTGGGTCCAAAAACCTATGCCTTTCCCTGATAAGAAACGCAAGTCAAAGGAGGATGAACATTATAATAAGTTTTGTGAGTGGATGAAACCTTTATTCTTGCAAATTCCTTTGACTGATGCTATTAAATTGCCTCCTTACTCAAAGTATATGAAGGATATTGTCTCGAATAAAAGGAAGATCCCTAATGAAGAAATTTCTACTTTGCTTGCTAATTATTCCTTCAATGGTAAGGTTCCTAAGAAACTTGGAGACCCAGGGATTCCAACTATCCCTTGCTCTATTAAGAACAGTTATGTTAGAACTGCTTTGTGTGATTTGGGAGCTGGAGTTAGTGTTATGCCTTTCTCTCTCTATAAGAGGCTTCAACTTGAAAAATTAATACCAACTGATATATCTTTGCAAATGGCCGATAAATCTATCACCATTCCTGTGGGTATATGTCAGGTTGTACCTGTTCTCACAATTGCTTGATATTAACTGATTTTGTTGTGCTTGAAATGCCCGAAGATGATAATATGTCTATTATTCTTGGGAGACCTTTTCTTAATACTGCAGGAGCTGTTATTAATTGTAATCAAGGAAAGGTGACCTTCAGTGTTAATGACAAGGAACATACTGTCTATTTCCCCAAGAAGATTGAAAGGACTTATGGTTTGAATTCAATTGAACATGTTGAAGGCATTCAAGTTGGAGAAATATATTGTCCCATACCAAGAGAAAATTTTGAAACTATTATGATTGGGACCATTGCTATCAAGGTTGAGGTAACATAATCATTAGTGGAATACAAAGTTTTGTCTCATATGCAATTGTTTTGGTAGCAAGACTTGATCAACCTTGTTAACAAAAGGATTTCATTGAACAAAACAATGTGTTCACCATGATTATCTCCGCTTACTTCTATTCTATCCATTTTAGTTTTTGCTTATGCCTAACTTAAAGGCGTTAAAGAAAAGTACTTATTGAGAGATAATCCAAAAGTTTTAGGTGAGTCTTGGAAGTTATTACCTCTGTAATAACCGCTCTTTATCCTTTTTATTTGCTTTTTGTGCCAAGAGTAACCTCTAATGAGAGAGAAGTAATGATTGGGAAAGTTGCTGTCCCAAAACAGATTTTTGTGCTTCACCGTAAAATTCGTGTAAAATCTCTGAACGTCTTTTTGAGGCGTGAATTTTTGTGCTTCTGCCCCAGGTTGTTCTATAACTTTTGTTAGTTCAACACCTTTTGATTTGAGCAACAGAAGGTCTTCAAGAAAATTCGTCTTTACCTGCTGGTCTGTTTTGACAGATTTCTGCCATTTTCTGCATTTGCTTCTTGTTGGTTCCTTTTTGAGTTCTTTTGGGGAATTGAGATTTTTGAGGGAAGTGCTACAATAGCTAGTGTTTTAATGGAAGTTTATTTGGTGTTATAACTGAACCTTAAGACTTATTTATCTTGAGTGCACTAATGTTGCTAATAAAGATTGTGTGAAGTTTTGTATGAAGGAAAAATTTCAGGTGTATGGAAGGGATGAGTAATGAGAAGAAGGATGGACTAAAGCTCAATCTTGGGGATGCCCCGTGTGTCACCCCAAGAAATATCCAAGAAGTACAAGCGTCAAAGCTTGGGGATGCCCCAGGCATCCCCTTCTTCATCAATAAAAATCTCAGGTTTCTTCCAAACACTTCATTTTTATTGTTTCATGCATAGTTGTGTTGTTCTTGGAGCGTCTTCTTTTTCGTTTTCGTTTTGGTTTTTCGTTTGCTTTGTTTTCTTAGTTTGCTGAATAAATTGGTTGGACCTCCTATTTCATACATTGGTTTTCAAATAGTTTGGTTTGGTTTGGAAAAGAGTAGGAAAGCTCATGCTTAAGTGGTAAAGAGAGCTTGTTTTTGATTGTGGCCTATGCTTTGTCATGTCATGCTTGATATTTTTTTGGATTTATTCTTAGTATTCTTTGCTGTAGCATGACTTGTTATAAACAATTGAGATTGCTTAATGTGCCTTGGATGGATCATGCGTTGTTTTAGCATATTAAAGCATAAGTATAGTGGTATTCTCCTTTGATGCTTTATTTGGATTGACTTGGCACATGCTCACACCATGTTATGACTATCCCAAGTCACCATAAGCCTTTATGATACTTTAGTTTTCAACTTGTAGTATCACTTTATGCTTTGATCAATGATGTTTTGTCGCTCTGCATGATTATGGACATTATTGCTCTCTCGTTTGTCGCTCCCTTACTATTGCTAGCCTTCACTTCCGCTTAGTATTTTACTCATGTTTCCAACTCCCTTAAACCAATTATTGCCAAAGTGTCCACCATACCTACCTATTAGCATCATTTGCTACTTCCATGCATATTCAATATGCCTTGTTTTCTTCCGAATAAAATGTTTGCTTGATATGAGAAAGTTAGTTAGTAAAGCTCTCACGAACTTGATGGCACACTTTATTTCCTGCACTTAATAAACCTGAACCATTGTGAACTCTCCATGAAAGTTATATGCTTGCAAATTATAGGCTGGGGATTAGCAGAACCGTGCTGTCATGGGGAATGCTTTCAACAATTGTAAATATATACCCAGTTGATACCTTGCTCTTTTGTTTGTGGATGTCGTCGGTGTGAAATAAAAGGGGAGCTTGTAAGTCCATGGAGTTATGTATGTGTGTTAGAGAAACGCCTGGGCCGCTGGTCTAATCCATGCTGACATGGTGGAAACCTGCAGCGTAACCATAATGATATCTATGAAGCATTCTTCTTATAAAAAAGAGAGAGATAGCTATTGAGAAAAAGAAAGAAAAGAGTTTTATGAAAAGAGGAAAGAGAGAAAAAAGCACCATTTTCCCATGGTAAATAAGAAGATTGCTGAGATACTCATTGTCTGCTTGCCTTGTCATTTTGATATGGGGATTCTTCCGTATCATCGGGCAAGGGGTACCCCGTTGGCGGTTCTCAATGATACGCACATACTTACGATGACAAGAACTTACCGGTAACTAAAGTTGAGTAGCATGAGGAGCGGCCCTCATACTCAAGGGACTTGGGATTTTCAGTTTATAGTCTGTCAAGCATATAACTCAGTTTGGACCTCACTTTCACCTTAACCACATTAAAGATGCTTATGATAGGGGCAATGAGAGCTCAAAGCTAATGAGTACCATACTTTCAGCATTTAGAAGCCTTTCAAACTATTCAAAACCTGTTCATTTCCTTGTTGAGTCTCCACACATTCTATGAGCACTTGCTTGAGAGCATAGTGTCCATTCTTAGTTCTATGTGCATTTTCCCAAGACTTGTTGATTAATGCATACCTTGATATTGCTTGTTTTAAACTATTTGTATCTAGTCACTCTTGTAAACCTTGAAGGTGTCCTATGCATTTATGTTTGCTACTCTATGAGGGACAAGTTGAATGCCACTATGCTATGTTTTCTTTATGTGAAACAAACAAACGTCTTGCAAGGCATTGTTATTCATGAATCTTTTGTTTGTGCCTTTTCATGTTGCATCATAGTCTCTTTGTCTTATTGCTAGAACTTTGTCTTTTATGTTATGATTGAAGTACTATGATCCCAACTTTGAATGTTTAAAAATACTTTGGTCAAATCTTTGATGGTGCATGTCGCCTCAAAAATTATTCTTTCTTTTTATCACTTACCTACTCGAGGACGAGCAGGAGTTAAGCTTGGGGATGTTGATACATTGCAAATGTATCTATAATTTTTGATGCTCCATGCTTGGTTTTATCTCCTTTCTTGTGTTTTGTCCACACTTTGGAGTACTTTTCATATGATTTCTTGGACTAACCTATTAACAAGAGCCATAGTGCTAGCTGCCTGTTTTCTGCTATTTTTGGTTCCAGGAAAGTTAGAAAATGAATATTCTCGGAATTGGACGGGATAAAAGCCAAAGTGCCTATTTTTCCAAGAGACTCCAGGAGCCAGAATACGAGACAGAGGAGGGCCAAGGGCTGGCCACACCCCCCAGGCGTGGGTTGGGCCTGGCCGCGCCAGGGCATGGTGTGGTGGCCCTAGGCACCCCCTCGGCCTCTCTCTTTGCCTATAAGGAGCCTTCTGACCTAAAAACTCCGGGGGGATTCGACGTTTTTCCAGAAGGAGTTCCGTTGTGCCGCCACCACCAGATTCCATGAAACAGCACCAGAAACTCCGTTCTGGCACCCTACCGGGATGGGGAATTGGAGGAGATCATCGCCATCATCATCACCATCGCTTCTCCATCGGCCATCCATGTTTCCCCCATCTATGAGTGAGTAATCCCCCGCTGTAGGCTATGGGGATGGTATGGATTGGATGAGATCGTTCATGTAATGGCATCAGATTGTTAGGGCATGGTGCCTACTATCTTTTATTAGTGCTCTTTGACTTTGTTGCGACTTGTTGTGCTTAATGCTTGTCACTAGGGCCCGAGTGCCATGATTTCAGATCTGAACATGTTATTGATTCATTATGATAGTATTGTTTTTGGTCTTATCTGCAAGTTGTATACACACATTGTTGTCCAGAACCTATGGCCCCAAAGTGACAGAAATCGGGATAACCGGAAGGGGGTGGCTTTGATGTGAGGATCACATGTGTTCATGGAGTGTTAATAGTTTTCTCCGGTGCTATATTAAAAGGAGCACCTTAATTGCCAGTAGTTCCCTAGAGGCCCCGCTGCAAACGGGCTGGCAAGACAAAAGATGTTGTGCAAGTTCTCATTGCGAGCACGTATGACTATATATGGAACACATGCTTAGGATTGTCTAGTACTTGGATGCTTTATCTTATTTATCTACAATTGCCCTATGTTCTGATTGTTATGTGAATTGTCTTGTCCATGCAACGCCCGTCCATCCATCCCAATGCCTACCGCACTCGAATCCCACTGTTACTACTTTTGTTACTACTGTCTTTGCTTTACTACTGCTGTTACTTTGCTATTCCTACTACAAAACTGTTGCTACTGATAAACTGATGTGAGCAAGATTGTTTCTAGGTGCAGCTGAATTGACAACTCAGTTGTTAAGGCTTATAAATATTATTTGGCTCCCCTTGTGTCGAGTCAATAAATTGGGTTTCACTTCCCCCAAAAATACTGCGATACACCCCCTATACTTGTGGGTCATCAACATGCCCGAAGTCCATAGCAGGATTTCTGAAATAGGGCCGAATTATCAGGGTCTTGAGACATGGAAGTACTCATTGGAAAGATTTTGAAATTATCTATACAATAAGTGCTTATTTTCTTGATTCGGAGTTCGTATGAGGAATCCAGGTCCGTTTCAATTTTAGGACTTCTGTCTGTCTAAATTGGACGTTCCTTCTTCTTGACGATCTCCTTTGCGCATGCCTCCCGCTCCTCCCTCGCACAGTTCGTGGCCATACTAGATTATGTATCACCACACCTCATAGGATGTGATGTGTGTGTGTGTGTTAGTGTGCATAATTGTGGTTTCGAAAAAGAACACATGTAGTAATGTCACTCCAGCATATGTGTTCTTTTCATAAACCACATGGATTCACTAGAGTTTATTGCATGTGTGTTCTTTTCATAAACCACATGGATCCACTAGATTTCATTGGATGTGTGTGTGTATCAATGTGCATCATTGTGGTTTTAGGACAAGAACACATGTAGTGATGCCACTCCAGCATGTGGTGTCCAACCATGTCCAGGAACCCTGGCAGCATGCTGGCATTCAACTACGACATGCATTCTACCACCAGCTTGAAAGATGCTACATCACCACACCTCATTGGATGTGTGTATTAGTGTGCATCATTGTGGTTTTAGGAAAATAACACATGCAGTGATGCCACTCCAGCATGTCGTGTCCAACCATGTCCAGGAACCTTGCCAACATGTTGGGATTCAACTTCAGCATGCATTCTACCACCGGCTTGAAAGATGCTGCATCACCACACCTCATTGGATGTGTATGTCAGTGTGCATCATTGTGGTTTTCGAAAAGAACACATCAGTGATGCCCCCACATCATGTGTGTTCTTTTCATAAACCACATGGATCCACTAGAGTTCATTGCATGTATGTTGTTTTCATAAACCACATGGATTCACTAGAGTTCATTGGATATATGTGTGGATTAGTGTGCATCATTGTGGTTTTCGGAAAAGAACACATGCAGTGATGCCACTCCAGCATGTGGTGTCCAACCATGTCCAGGAACCCTGGCAGCATGCTGGGATTCAACTACAGCATGCATTCTACCACCACCTTGAAAGATGTTGCATCACCACACCTCATTGGATGTGTGTCTATCAGTGTGAATCATTGTGGTTTTAGGAAAAGAACACATGCAGTGATGCCACTCCGGCATGTGGTATCCAACCATGTCGAGGAACGCTGGCAGCATGATGGGATTCAACTTCCGCATGCATTCTACCACCCGCTTGAAAGATGGTGCATCACCACAGCTCATTGGATGTGTGTGTGTTAGTGTGCATCATTGTGTTTTTGGAAAAGAACACATAAGTGATGCCACCACATCATGTGTGTTCTTTTCATAAACCACATCGATCCACTAGAGTTCATTGCATTTATGTTCTTTTCATAAACGACATGCATCCACTAGAGTTCATTGCATGTGACTTATTTTTATAAACCACATGGATCCACTAGATTTCATTGCGTGTGTGTTCTTTTCATAAACCACATGGATCCACTATAGGTTATTGGATGTGTGTGTGTATCAGTGTGCATCATGGTGGATTTAGGAAAAGAACACATGCAGTGATTCCACTCTAGAATATGGTGTCCAACCATGTCCAAAAACCATGGCAGCATGCTGGGATTCAACTACAGCATGCATTCTACCACCAGCTTGAATATGCTGCATCACCACACCTCATTGGATGCATGTGTGTGTCAGTGTGCATCATTGTTGTTTTGGAAAGGACACATGAAGTGATGCCACCACAACATGTGTTATCTTTTCATAAACCACATGGATCCACTAGAGTTCATTGCATGTGTGTTCTTTTCATAAACCACATGGATCCACTAGAGTTCATGGCATGTGTGTTACTTCCATAAACCACAAGTATCCACTAGAGTTCATTGCATTATGTTGTTTTCATAAACAACATGGATCCACTAGAGTTCATTGGATGTGTGTGTGTATCAATGTGCATCATTCTAGTTTTAGGAAAAGAACACATAGTAACGCCACTCCAGCATGTGGTGTCCAACCATGTCCAGGAACCCTGGCAGCATGCTGGGATTCAACTGCAGCATGCATTCTACCACTAGCTTGAATGATGATGCATCACCACACCTCAATGGATGTGATGTGTGTGTGTCTGTCAGTGTGCATCATTGTGGTTTTAGAAAAGAACACATATAGTTATGCCACTCCAGCATGTGTGTTCTTTTCATAAACCACACGGATCCACTATAGTTCATTGCATGTGTGTTATTTTCGTAAACCACATGGATCCACTAGAGTTCGTTACATGTGTGCTCTTTTAATGAATCACATGGATCCACTAGAGTTATTGGATGTGTGTGTCTATCCGTGTGCATCCTTCTGGTTTTAGGGAAAGAACACACGAAGTGATGCCACTCTAGCATGTGGTGTCCAAGAATGTCTAGGAACCCTGGCAGCATGCTGGGATTCAACTGCGGCATGCATTCTACCACCATCTTAACAGATGATGCATCACCACACCTCATTGGATGTGATGTGTGTGTCAGTGTGCACCAGTGTGGTTTTGGAAAAGAACACATGCAGTGGTGCCACTCCAGCATGTGTGATCTTTTCATAAACCACATGGATCCACTAGAGTTCATTGCATGTGTGTTCTTTTCATAAACCACATGGATCCACCAGAGTTCATTCGATGTGTGTGTGTGTGTATGAGTGTGCATCATTGTGGTTTTAGGAAAAGAACACATGCAGTGATGCCACTCCAGCATGTGGTGTCCAACCATGTCCAAGAACCCTGGAAGCATGTTGGGATTCAACTACAACATGCATTCTACCACCAACTTTAAAGATGTTGCATCACCACACCTCATTGGATGTGTTTGTGTATTAGTGTGCATCATTGTGGTTTTAGGAAAAGAACACATGAAGTGATGCCACTCTGGCATGTGGTGTCCAACCATGTCCAGGAACCCCGGCAGCATGCTGGGATTCAACTGCAGCATGGATTCTACCACCATCTTGAAAGATGTTGCATCACCACACCTCATTGGATGTGATGTGTGTGTGTTTGTGTGCATCATTGTTGTTTTGGAAAAGAACACATCAGTGATGCCACCACATCATGTGTGTTCTTTTCATAAACCACATGGATCCAGTAGAGTTCATTGCATCTTTGTTATTTTCATAAACCACATGGATCCACTAGAGTTCATTGCATGTGTGTTATTTTTCGTAAACCACATGGATCCACTATAGCTTATTGCATGTGTGTTATTTTCATAAACCACATGGATCCACTATAGTTCATTGGATGTGTGTGTGTGTCTATCAGTGTGCATCCTTATTGTTTTAGGAAAAGAACACACGCAGTGATGCCAGTCCAGCATGTGGTGTCCAACCATGTCCAGGAATCCTAGCAGCATGCTGGGATTCAACTGTAGCATACGTTCTACCACCAGCTTGGAAGATGCTGCATCACCACACCTCATTGGATGTGATGTCTGTATGTCAATGTGCATCATTGTGGTTTTGGAAAAGAACACATGCAGTTATGCCATTCCTGCATGTGTGTTCTTTTCATAAACCACACGGATCCACTAGAGTTCATTGCATGTGTGTTCTTTTCATAAACCACATGGATCCACTAGAGTTCATTGGATGTCTGTGTGTGTATAAGTGTGCATCATTGACGGTTTAGGAAAAGAATGCATGAAGTGATGCCACTCCAGCATGTGGTGTCCAACCATGTCCAGGAACCCAGGCAACATGCTGGATTGAACTTCAGCAGGCATTCTACCACCAACTTGAAAGATGCTCCATCACCACACCTCTGGATGTGTGTTTGTGTCAGTCCGCATCATTGTGGTTTTGGAAAAGAACACATGTAGTGATGCCACCATAGCAATGTGTTCTTTTCATAAACCACATGGATCCACTAGAGTTCATTGCATGTGTGTTATTTTCATAAACCACATGCATCCACTAGAGTTCATTGCATGTGAGTTATTTTTATAAACCACATGGATCCACTAGATTTCATTGCGTGTGTGTTCTTTTCATAAACCACATGGATCCACTATAGGTTATTGGAGATGTGTGTGTATCAGTGTGCATCATGGTGGATTTAGGAAAAGAACACATGAAGTGATTCCACTCTAGAATATGGTGTCCAACCATGTCCAAAAACCATGGCAGCATGCTGGGATTCAACTACAGCATGCATTCTACCACCAGCTTGAAATATGCTGCATCACCACACCTCATTGGATGCATGTGTGTGTGAGTGTGCATCATTGTTGTTTTGGAAAGGACACATGAAGTGATGCCACCACAACATGTGTTATCTTTTCATAAACCACATGGATCCACTAGAGTTCATTGCATGTGTGTTCTTTTCATAAACCACATGGATCCACTAGAGTTCATTGCATGTGTGTTATTTTCATAAACCACATGTATCCACTAGAGTTCATTGCATGTGTGTTCTTTTCATAAACCACATGGATCCACTAGAGTTCATTGGATGTGTGTGTGTATTAGTGTGCATCATTGTGGTTTTAGAAAAAGAACACACGCAGTGATGCCACTACAACATGTGGTATCCAACCATGTATAGGAACCCTGGCAGCATGCTGGGATTCAACTACAGCATGCATTCTACCACCAGCTTGAAATATGCAGCATCACCACACCTCATTGGATGCATGTGTGTGTCAGTGTGCATCATTGTTGTTTTGGAAAGGACACATGAAGTGATGCCACCACAACATGTGTTATCTTTTCATAAACTACATGGATCCACTAGAGTTCATTGCATGTGTGTTCTTTTCATAAACCACATGGATCCACTAGAGTTCATTGCATGTTTGTTATTTTCATAAACCACATGTATCCACTAGAGTTCATTGCATGTGTGTTCTTTTCATAAACCACATGGATCCACTAGAGTTCATTGGATGTGTGTGTGTATCAGTGTGCATCATTGTGGTTTTAGGTAAAGAACACACAGTGATGCCAGTCCAACATGTGGTGTCTAACTATGTCTAGGAACCCTGGAAACATGATGGATTCAACTGCAACATGCATTCTAACGCTAGCTTGAAAGATGTTGCATCACCACCCCTCATTGGATGTGATGTGTGTGCATGTCAGTGTGCATCATTATGGTTTTGGAAAAGAACACATGCAATGATGCCACTCCAGCATGTGTGTTCTTTTCATAAACCACATGGATCCACTAGAGTTCATTGCATGTGTGTTCTTTTCATAAACCACATGGATCCACTAGAGTTCATTGGATGTGTGTGTATCAGTGTGCATCATTATGGTTTTAGTAAAAGAACACATGCAATGATGCCACTCCAGCATGTGGTATCCAACCATGTCTAGGAACCCTGGAAGCATGCTGGGATTCAACTGTAGCATGCATTCTACCACCAGCTTGAATGATGCTGCATCACCACACCTCATTGGATCTGATGTATGTGTGTCAGTGTGCATCATTCTGGTTTTGGAAAAGAACACATGCAGTGATGCCACTCTACCATGTGTGTTCTTTTCATAAACCACATGGATCCACTAGAATTCATTGCATGTGTATTCTTTTCATAAACCACATGGATCCAATAGAGTTCATTGGACATGTGTGTGTATCAGTGTGCATCATTGTGGTTTTAGGAAAAGAACACATGCAGTGATGCCACTCAGCATGTGGTGTCCAACCATGTCCAGGAACCCTGGAAGCATGCTGGGATTCAACTGTAGCATGCATTCTACCACCATCTTGAAAGATGCTGCATCACCACACATCATTGGGTGTGTGTATGTGTGTATCAGTGTGCATGATTGTGGATTTAGGAAAGGAACAAATGCAGTGATGCCACTCTAGCATGTGGTGTCCAACAATGTCTAGGAACCCTGGCAGCATGCTAGGATTCAACTGCAGCATGCATTCTACCACCAGCTTGAAAGATTCTACATCACCACACCTCATTGGATGAGTGGGTGTTAGTGTGTATCATTGTGGTTTTGGAAAAGCACACAACAGTGATGCCACCACATCATGTGTTTTCTTTTCATAAACCACATGGATCCACTAGAGTTCATTACATGTATGTTCTTTTCATAAACCACATGGATCCACTAGAGATCATTGCATGTGTGTTCTTTTCATAAACCACATGGATCCACTATAGTTCATTCTAAATGTGTGTGTATTAGTGTGCATCCTTGTGGTTTTAGGAAAAGAACACATGAAGTGATGCCACTCCAGCGTGTGGTGTCCAACCATGTCCAGGAACCCTGCCAGCTTGATGGGATTCAACTGCAGCATGCATTATACCACTAGCTTGAAAGATGTTGCATTGCCACACCTCATTGGATGTGATGTGTATGTGTTTAAGTGTGCATCATTGTGATTTTGGAAAATAACACATGTAGTGATGCCACTCCAGCATGTGTGTTCTTCTCATAAACGACACGTATCCACTAGAGTACATTGCATGTGTGTTCTTTTCATAAACCACATGGATCCACTAGATTTCATTGGATGCCTGTGTGTGTATCAGTGTGCATCATTGTGGTTTGAGGAAAAGAACACATGTAGTGATGCCACTCTGATGTCTACGCACGCTTCTATTCTTGTAGACAGTGTTGGGCCTCCAAGTGCAAAGGTTTGTAGAACAGCAGCAAATTTCCCTTAAGTGGATCACCCAATATTTATTGAACTCAGGGAGGAAGTGGTCAAAGGTATCCCTCTCAAGCAACCCTGCAATCAAGATACATGAAGTATCTTGTGTCCCCAACACACCCAATACACTTGTCAGGTGTATAGGTGCACTAGTTCGGCGAAGAGATAGTGAAATACAAGTAATATGGATGATTATAAGTGGTAATTGCAATCTGAAATAAGAGTGGAAGCAAGCAAACATGTAAAAGAACTGATCGTAAACGGTATTTGAGAGTTTAGAAACAAGGCCTAGGGATCATACTTTCACTAGTGGGCACTCTCTCATATAAATATCTTCTCTTCATTATTCTACCCTGAACTACTCTATGGTTGGACGATGTAGGGATATAACAGCACACCTTAAAGTTTGCATTCCCCATCTAGATAACCTCTCACTGTCACCTTGAGCGCTAGATGGTTCCAACAAACAGCACAATCTCATAGAGACATCCAACTCAAATTATACTCATGAAAAGTATTTATGTAACCTTAGCCAAAGTGCCACACGGTGTGCAAACTGTCAACTTCACACACGTGGGGATAAGCAGAGATTAATTAAAGCACTTGAGTAGTAGAATAAATCCTAGATTACAAAGCTCATGATCTCAATAAGATCATGCATAGAGAGAGAAAGATGAACACATAGCTACTTGTAGAGCCCTTAACCTCGAGAGAGATTTACTCCCCCCTCATCACGGGAGTCAGCAACAGCGATAGAGATGGTGGTGGTGTTGATGGAGATGGCTCCGGGGGCACTTCCCTGTGCCGGCAGCATGCCAGAACAGAGACTTCTGTCCCCCAAATCTCATCTTCGTCGTCAGCGGCGCTGTGAAACTTTTCGTGGAATTTTGATCTTATGTCTAGGGTTTTCATCCTGGGAGGCTTTTATAGGCGAAAGGGCAAGGTCGGTGGAGGCTCGAGGGGCCCACACCACCTAGTGGCGCGACCAGGGGTACCCGCGCCAACATGGGGTGTGGCCAGCCCTTGTCCCTCCTTTGGCTACCCACCGGACTCCGTGTTCCTTCTAGTAAAATATTGACTTTGGCTTTTGTCCCGTCCAATTTCGACAATATTTCCTTACTACCTTTTCTGAAACCAAAAATAGCAGAAAACAGGCAACTGGCACTGTGGCATCTTGTTAATAGGTTAGTTCCAAAAAATGTATAAAAATACCTCAAAGTATGAACAAAACATAAGAAAGTAGATACTAAACAAGCATGGAACATCAGAAATTATAGATACATTTACGACGTATCAACATCCCGAAGCTTAACTCCTACTCGTCCTCGAGTAGGTAAGTGATAAAAAGAATAATTTTTTCGGTGACATGCACCATTTGATCAAGGTATTTATAACATTGATAGTTGGGATCATAGTACTTTAACATAGCATGGAAGATATAGTTGTAACAATAAGACATAGCAACTATGTTATAACATGAAGAGGTACAAACAAAAGATTCATGAATAACAATGCTTTGAAAGACGTTTGTTTGTTTCACATATAGAAAACATAATGAGAATAGTATTCAGCTTGTCCGTCATAGTGTAGCAAAACATAAATGCATAGGACACCTTCAAAGTTCATAAGGGTGACTAGATACAAATAGTTTAAGAACAAACAATATCAAAGTTATGAATCAATCAACAAGTGTTGGGACAATGCACATTAAACTAAGAATGACCACTATAAGGTGCATAAAGATAGAAGATGGAGACTCAACATAAAAGTAAAAGAAAGGCCCTTCATAGAAGGAAGCAGGGATTCAAGTCTCATAAAGAGCTTCCAAAAATTATGGTACTTATTAGCTTTCAGCTCTCATTGCCCCTATCATAAGCATCTTAAGGTGATTAAGGTTAAAGTGAACAAATATGAGGATATGCTTAACAAGTTATAAGCTTAAAATCTCATGCCCCTTTCTTACGAGTATTGTTCCTCATGCTACTCAACTCTAGTCACATGTAAGTTCTTGTCATTGTAAGTACATGTGTATCATAGAGTACCTACAACGGGGTACCCCTTGCCCGATGATACCGAAGATTCCCCATGTCAAAATGACAAGGCAAGCAGATAATGAGCATCTCACCAATCCTTTTATTTCCTATTTGCATAGGCCTTTTTTCCTTTCTTTTTCCTATTTGCATTGGTTTTTTTATAGAGGATGCTTCATGGATTTCTCACTATGGTTACGCTGTAGGTTTCCACCATGATTAGGCGTGACTTATACCAGCCACCCAGGAGTTTCTCTAACACATATACGAACTCCATGAGCCTTACAAGCTCCCCTTTCATTTCACACCACCAGGATCCATAAGCAAAAGAACATGATATCAACTAAATAAAGTGCAATGTTGAAAGCGTTCACCATGATAACATGGTTCTGCTAATTCACAACTTACAAAATGGAAGCATATACGCAACATAGATGGGCACAATGGTTCAAGTTTAGTAAGTGCAAGAAAAGTAAAGTGTGCCATCAAGTTCGTGAGAGCTTTAATCACTAATTTTCAGATAACAAGTTTAATTCGGAAGGTAGATAAAAACATGAATATACTTGGAATAGCAAATGCTAATAGGTAGGTATGGTGGACTCTTTGGAATAACTTGGTTTTATTTGGAGTTGGATGCATGAGTGGAACTCATACTTGGTATGGAGGCTAGCAAAAGACTAGGAGCGACCAACTAAGAGAGCAATAATGGCCATAATCATGCAAAGCGACAAAACATTATTAATTAAAGCATAAAGTGATATTACAAGTCGAAAACTAAATGATCGTAGAGGCTATGGTGACTTGGTATAGTCTTAACATGGTGTGAGCATGTGCCAAGTCAACCCAAATAAAGTATCAAAGCAGAATACCATAATATTATGCTTTTGTATGCTAAAACAATGCATGATTCTTTCAAGGCACATTAAGCAATCTCAATTGTTTCGAACAAGTCATGCTACAGCAATAATTACTAAGCATAAAGTCAAGCAATATCAAACATGACATGATAAATTCTAGGCCACAGTCAAAACAAAACTCCTTTTGTACCACTTATAAGCATGAACTTCCTACTCTTTTCCAACACCAGTGGAAAACTAAAGCTAAACGCAGTGCTAGCAAAGGAGAACACTCACAGAACAATAAGAGTGAAAACTAAAGTGTTCTAGGCAATGAATAATGGGGTGTGTCTCTCTCCAAAAGAAGTGTGTTGGGATCCAACCAACTTATTGTAGCAAATAAAGCAAAAGAAAACTAAAAAAAGACGAAGACGCTCCAAGAACAACACAATTGGTGCATGAAACAATAAAAATGAAGTGTTTGAAAGAAAACCTGAGATTTTTATTGAGGAAGAAGGGGATGCCTTGGGATCCCCAATCTTTGATGCTTGTACTTCTTGAATATTTCTTGGGGTGACACGGGTGGCATCCCTAAGCTTGAGCTTTTGTCCATACTTCATCTTATCACATTGTTCTTCCCTACACTTTAAAATTTCCTTCATACAAAACTTCACACAATCTTCATTAGCAACATTAGTGTATTCAAGATAATAAGTCTTTAGGTTCAGTTTTAACACAAGTAAAACTTCCATTAAAAGACAAGATATTGTAGCAATTCCTTCTAAAATATCAAATGATCAAAGAGAACTCAAAGAGAAAGAGATTAAGAGGCAAATGCAAATAATGGCAGAAATATGTTAAAATAGACCAGCAGGTAAAAACCGATTTTTCCGAAGACCTTCTGTTGCTCAAATCTAATGGTGTTAAACTAAAGAAAGTTAGATAACAACCTGGGGCAGAAGGACAACAAATTTCAGCTCAATCCGAGCTATAGAAATTGTTCATAAATTTTTACAGCGAAGCACAAAAATCTGTTTCGGGACAGCAACTTTCGCAAGCATTATTTCTCTCTGATTAGAGGTTATTCTTGGCATAAAAACCACACAAAAATGATAATGAGAGGTTATTACTGAGGCAATAACTTCCAAGACTCAACAAAAGAAAAATTTATTGACTAAAAATTTGGGTTATCTACCAATAAGTGCTTTTCTTTAACACCTTTGAGCTAGGCATGATAATTTCAATGATGCTCACAAAAGAAATATGAATTTAGAGTAAAAGAGTGCATCAAGAAGCAAATATAAAACACATTTAAGTCTAATCCACATCCTATGAAAAATAATCTTGTAAAGAAAAAAGTCACGAAAGCACAAAGCAACAAGCATATGAAAGCAAAACAAGTGCAACTTCAAAATTTTCAACATAAAGAGGGGGAACTTAATATTGTTGAGATACAGAAAACCATGTCCCTCTCTCATAATAACTTTCAGTAGAATCATGAATAAAATTAACAATATAACTATCACATAAAACATTCTTATCATGAGCGATATGCATGAAAGAATTAATACTCCTCACATAAACATAGTCATTCTTATTAATTATAGTGGGAGAAAATTCAACAAAATAGCTATCATTATTATCCTAACTAGTGAAAATAAAACAAGAAACAAAAAGATATAATTGCAGAATCTAAAGGAAATAACTTCAAGCACTCACACACCAGCACCCGCACTAGAAGATAGCTTAATAGCCAGAGGATGTGAGTACCTTTTACCTTACCTCCCCGACAACGGTGCCAGAAAATAGCTTGATGTCTATGCACGCTTCTATTCTTGTAGACAGTGTTGGGCCTCCAAGTGCAGAGTTTTGTAGAATAGCAGCAAGTTTCCCTTAAGTGGATCGCCCAAGGTTTATCGAACTCAGGGAGGAAGTGGTCAAAGGTATACCTCTCAAGCAACCCTGCAATCAAGATACAAGAAGTCTCTTGTGTCCCCAACACACCCAATACACTTGTCAGGTGTATAGGTGCACTAGTTCAGCGAAGAGATAGTGAAATACAAGTAATATGGATGATTATAAGTGGTAATTGCAATCTGAAATAAGAGTGGCAGCAAGCTAACATGTAATAGAAGTGATTGTAAATGGTGTTTCAATGCTTAGAAACAAGGCCTAGGGATCATACTTTCACTAGTGGACACTCTCTCTTATAAATATCTTCTCCTCATTATTCTACCCTGAACTACTCTCCGGTTGGACGATGCTGGGCTATAATAGCACAGCTTAAAGTTCGCATTCCCCATCTAGATAACCCCTCACTATCACCTTGAGTGCTAGATGGTTCCAATAAACACCACAATCTCATAGAGACATCCAACTCAAAATACTCATGACAAGTATTTATGTAACCCTAGTCGAAGTTCCACAAGGTGTGCACAATGTCAACTTCACACACGTGGGGATATGTAGAGATTAATTAAAGCAATTGAGTAGCAGAATAGATCCTAGATTACAAAGCTCATGATCTCAATAAGATCACGCATAGAGAGAGATGAACACATATCTACTTGTAGATCCCTTAGCCTCGAGAGAGATCTACTCCCCCTCATCACGAGAGTCATCAACAGCGATGGAGATGGCGGTGGAGTCGATGGAGATGGCTCCGGGGGCACTTCCCCATCCAGGCAGGGTGCCGAAATAGAGACTTCTGTCCCCCGAATCTCGTCTTCGGTGGCGGTGGCGCTGCGGAACTTTTCGTGGAATTCTGATCTTGTGTCTATGGTTTTCGTCCTAGGAGGCTTTTATAGGCGAAAGGGAAAGGTCGGTGGAGGACCGAGGGGCCCACACCACCTGGTGGCATGGCCAGAGGGGTACCCGCGCCACCATAGGGTGTGGCCAGCCCTTGGCCCTCCTTCGGCTGCCCTTCGGACTCTGTGTTCGTTCTGGTAAAATATTGACTTTGGCTTTTGTCCCGTCCAATTCCGAGAGTATTTCCTTACTAGCTTTTCTGAAACCAAAAATAGCAGAAAATAGGCAACTGGCACTGTCGCATCTTGTTAATAGGATACCTCAAAGTATGAACAAATCATAAGAAAGTAGATACTAAACAAGCATGGAACATCAAAAATTATAGATATGTTTACGACGTATCACACTCCCACATGTGGTGTCCAAACATGGCCATGAACCCTGGTAGCATGCTGGGATTCAACTGCAGCATGCATTCTACCACCATCTTGAAAGATGCTGCATCAGCACACCTCATTGGATGTGTGTGTGTGTATCAGTGTGCATCATTGTGGTTTTAGGAGAAAGAACACATGCAGTGATGCCACTCTAGCATGTGGTGTCCAACCATGTCCAGGAACCCTGGCAGCATGCTAGATTCAACTGCAGCATGCATTCTACCACCCGCTTGAAAGATGGTGCATCACCACACCTCATTGGATGTGTGTGTGTGTGTGTGTTAGTGTGCATCATTGTGGTTCTGTAAAAGAACACATGCAATGATGCCACCACAACGTGTGTGTTCTTTTCATAAACCATATGGATCTACTAGAGTTCATTACAAGTTTGTTCTTTTCATAAACCACAAGGATCCACTAGAGTTCATTGCATGTGTGTTATTTTAATAAATCACATGGATCCACTAGAGTTCACTGCATGTGTGTTCTTTTCATAAACCACATGGATCCACTAGAGTTCATTGCATGTATGTTCTTTCCTATACCACATGGATCCACTAGAGTTTATTGCATGTGTGTTATTTTCATAAACCACATGGATCCATTAGAGTTCATTGCATGTGTGTTCTTTTCATAAACCACATGGATGCACTAGAGTTCATTGAATGTGTGTGTATCAGTGTGCATCATTGTGGTTTTAGGAAAAGAACACACACAGTGATGCCAGTCCAACATGTGGTGTCTAACTATGTCTAGGAACCCTGGAAACATGATGGGATTCAACTGCAACATGCATTCTACCACTAGCTTGAAAGATGTTGCATCACCACCCCTCATTGGATATGATGTGTGTGCATGTCAGTGTGCATCATTGTGGTTTTGGAAAATAACACATGCAATGATGGCACTCCAGCATGTGTGTTCTCTTCATAAACCACATGGATCCACTAGAGTTCATTGCATGTGTGTTCTTTTCATAAACCACATGGATCCAGTAGAGTTCATTGGATGTGTGTGTGTATCAGTGTGTATCATTGTGGTTTTAGAAAAAGAACACATGCAGTCATGCCACTCCAGCATGTGGTGTCCAACAATGTCCAGGAACCCTGGCAGCATGCTGGGATTCAACTGCAACATGCATTCTCCCACCAGCTTGAAAGATGCTGCATCACCACACCTCATTGGATGTGTGTGTATATCAGTGTGCATCCTTGTGGTTTTAGGAAAAGAACACATGCAGTGATGCCACTCCAGCATGTGGTGTCCAACCATGTCCAGGAACCTTGGCAGCATGCTGGGATTCAGCTGCAACATGTATTCTACCACCATCTTGAAAGATGCTGCATCACCACACCTCATTGGATGTGATGTGTGTGTGTGTGTTTGTGAGTGTGCATCATTGTGGTTTTGGAAAAGAACACATGCAGTGATGCCACTCTAGCATGTGTGTTCTTGTCATAAACCACATGGATCCACTAGAGTTCATTGCATGTGTGTTCTTTTCATAAACCACATGGATCCACCAGAGTTCATTGCATGTGTCTTCTTTTCATAAACCACATGGATCCACTAGAGTTCATTGGATGTGTGAGTGTGTATCAGTGTGCATCATTGTGGTTTTAGGAAAAGAACACATGCAGTGATGCCACTTCGGCATGTGGTGTCCAACCATATCTAGGAACCCTGGCAGCATGCTGGGATTCAATTGTAGCATGCATTCTACCACCAGTTTGAAAGATGCTGCATCACCACACCTCATTAAATGTGTGTGTGTATCAGTGTGCATCACTGTGGTTTTAGGAAAAGAACAGATGCAGTGATGCCACTCCAGCATGTACTGTCCAACCATGTCTAGGAACCCTGGCAGCATGATGGGATTCAACTGCAGCATGCATTGTCCCACCAGCTTGAAAGATGTTGTATCACCCCACCTCATTGGATGTGTGTGTGTCAGTGATGGATGTGTAATACCACCTCTTTTAGCCATATAAAATGAGCCATTTATCTCTCATATCATGTTTCTTTCAGCTATAGCTATGCCTTATATGCATGACTTCTAGTTCTTATTTACTTTCATATGATCTTTGCACATTTAGTAGTTTAGATAGAATTTTATCACTCTTCCTTGTTTATGACATGTGTGTAGGGCTGGATTATGATTATGGATAAAACAAAGGCAAAAGGCACAAAGAGTGCATAGTATGGAGGAGCTGCAGCGACCAGACTTAGCCATTTGAGAGGTTGAAAAAGTGAAATTTTCCAACTTCTCAAAATAAATATCCAAGACAATGGGGTTGTAACCCTCGACGATACGAACTCAACGAGCCCAAGAACATCCAAAACGGAGTTCGTATGATGAAATGGCGGCCACAATACTAAAGAGGACAAACGGTTTGACGAGCAACTATACGGCCAGAGCTATTTTTCTAGTCGTATAGTTCCGCCCATATAGTTTCCAAAAAGGTCGCAAACAACGGGATTTGACCCCAGAAAAGCTCCAAAACCTTCCCTAAGTCATATGACGGTATTGGGGGAATCCTAGGGCACCCCTAAGACCTATATAAAGGAGGGAGGACCCAAGAGAGAACCAAAAAGCCATTGCCCTTCAGGGGCAGAGCTCTACCGCCGCCGCCACCCATCCGATCTCCATTGCGGTGGAGCTCTGCAACCACACCTCCGAGATCTAGATCTTCCTCAACACTATCACCATCAAGGCATCCAAGCAAGAAGAAGGGAAGGAGAAGGAAGACATCACCACCACCATGCATCGATCTCCATCTCCATCATCATCTCCATCTCCTTCTCTCTCTTGTGTTTAGTAATTGTAAGACTGAACACGGTTGTGATATAATTATATATTTATATATGTTTTGCTATTCATCCATGTGTGAGTGATTGATTCAATTCTAGGTTAAGGTATGATCTAGTGCGCCAAGTTAGAATTTATTGTGATCTAAGATGAGTTTATGTGATTCTTTGGTCCGGAAGTGCCTTTTGCCTTGCGGTGACGCGCGAGCACCATGCATAGTGCACACAGTGTGACAGCCAGGTAATCAATTGGGGAACGTTTATTTCTATGAGAAATCTCTTATAGATCACACATATATTTTCCCATCTATTACTAGTGAGACCGAAGCCTAGAAGCCCTGTCTCATTCCATTCAATCCAACAACTATAATCTCTTTAATTCAGTTCATATTCCTGTTTACTTTCTGTCTTAGTTTATTTTTTTCTTGTTTAAAGTTCTTTGTTATTCGATACTTTAAACCTCTCTCAATTATCCCTGTTCTAGTAACTTATAGAATAGGATATTTCCAAACCACGGTTTGGGTGCGAAACATGGCCGCATCGACAACGTGGCTGCGGGGTCGTGTTGTTTCCATTCGACGACCTCCCATCGGGACAAACTCTTAAATATTTGTTGCTACAAGTACTGCAATAACCCTATTGTTGGTGCAGGAATCTAGTCATCAAATTGGCACCATTGCTGAGGAGATAAGCGTCCGGTTATTACCTTCCTACTCGCACATAATTTATTTCTGTTTGTTGCTATTTATCTTAGTGCTTTTGATTATTTGAAAAGAACAAAAAAAATAGTTTACCTTTTAATAGTAGTCTTTTTATTTATTTTAGTTATAGGAAATTCAAAAACATAAATGAACTATGGAAAGTAAAAGTCTTGTAGAGTATGCTTCTTCGAGTGCTGATCATTTACATGCTCATATTGTTCAACCCTCTATTGATGTGGATGGATATGAGATTAATCCTATGTGGATAAATATGATCATGGAAATAGCTTTTGTAGGAGATCCAGACAATGATCCATATGAGCATATTGACAAATTTACTTCATTGTGTTCTACGGTGAAGGCAAATGGATGGACAAATGATAAGCTGAAGTTATATCTATTCTGGTTCTCGCTAAAAGGAAAAGCTAAAGATTGGCTAATATCGCATCCTGCGGGACACTTCAATTCATGGAAAGGTATCTCCAAAGCTTTTATTGGTAAGTATTTCTCACAAAAGAAAACTTATGAGCGTAGGCTTCATATCCTGAATTTCAAGCAAAGCAACAATGAGGATTTAATACAAGCTTATAGTAGGTTCTCAAAATTGATGCATGATTGTCCACATCATAATTTACCTGATTGTTTATTGTTGAATCACTTTTATGGAGGCTTAAATCACTCTTCCAAGGGTAAGCTAGACATGATGTGTGATGGTGCATTCCTTGGAAAAACTAAGAAGAAGCTTGGAAACTCTTAAGAGATATCTATACCTAATAATAAAGGACGGATCGCTTCTGTCAACCAGCTATTTTTATGGACAGTTTTGCGCTCCCACCAAATCTCATATAACACACTCGTGTCACTGTACCTAAAGAAGAAAAATCAGTTCGACCATCCTCCCGTGATAAACCCATCCCCTACTCCTCACCGCCGTCACGGGCTCCCTCTGCTGGCCAGCTCCCCCGCCACCGTTGCCAATTTGTTGAGTTGTAGCGTAGGGTGCCGCCACCCACCTCCACTCCCGCCCCGCGCCATCGCGAGCTCCACGGTCCCTTTTGGGCATCCCCCACGCGAGCTTGGCCTCCCTCCATGTCGCCTCCTCCGCCTCGGCCTTAGCAGCGGCGACCTCGGTAGCCCCGCGAGCGAGCTTCCCCTTGTCGGGGAACGGCAGGCGAAGCGCCAGGCGCTCCTTCTCGTCCTGCATCATGAACTCGGGGAGGCATCACAGGCGGCAAAGGAAGGGTAGGTGGTGAGACGCCGGGAGCTGTGGGGCGAGCGAGACCGCCGCGAGCGCGAGCGGCGGGGCGATGAGAAGCGCGTGCACGTGGCCCGCCGTGGAGTGCGTGGCATACTTGTGGTACGGAGGTGCCGAGGCAGCGAGAGCATCGGCAAGCGCCGGTAGGTCATCACTGTCAGCACCAGCCTCCATTCACCTCGAGTGTTCAGGAGAGGATGAATTTGCAGGGCGGCGACATCGCCTTGTGAGGGGTCGAGGCCCCGAAGTATATGGGTTCAATCTGACAAGGAAGGTAGTGCAGCAAGGAACTCTTCACTGATTTGGGGAGAATTTTGATCTTGTATGCTCCCCCATCCATAGCACGACCAGCCATGTGGAGATCTAGCAGCGTCGACTTGCGACTATTGGAACCAATTGTAGCACCCCGTTAAAACCACTACTAGAAAATCGTGTGTTGTTTTTATTTTTATGCATCATCATGACCACATGCTCATGTCATCATGCCACATTGCATTTGAGCATCGTCATGTCAATCAGTATTTTTGTTTTCCTAAAACTATTTTCTAAAAGCCTACCTTTATTTTCTAAATATCCTTCCTCTTTATTTCAAATTATAAACCTCGGTCTCTTCCGAATATTTTATTTGTCTAAAAACAGATTACAAAAGCCTTTTAAATAAATAATTAAAACTTATATTATTTTTAGGAGGCCGCCAGCCAGGCCCAAAAGCCCAGCCGGCCACCTCCAACTAAACCCTAGCCTACCCCGAACCCAGCCCCTACCTAATCCCCACCCCACCCACGGCGCCACACGTTGCACGCCACTCCGCGATGCACAACACGCACACTCTCGTCGTACACGCGCGCAACCTAGCGGCAGGTGACACAGCACACTGCAACGCGCCCCTCACGCGGCCTAACCCCGCCCCGGTCAACGAGCTGCTTCGCCCTGGCCCCACCATGCACCCGCTCCCCTTGTCGCTCACCTACCCCGCGTCGATCGATCGCCCTCTTCCACCAACCGCCCGCGACCGAAGCCTTGTCGCCCCTCTGAATCGCGATCCCCTCCTCTTGCCACATCCCTCGGGACCCTGCGAGCATCGCCGCCAGCGCTCCCCATCGCTATCGGGCACGCCCATCGCTGCCCGCCTCTGGCCGCCTCGTCGCCTCGTCCTCACCTCCTCGGCCGTCGCCTTGCTCACCTCCTGCTTCGAGCCCGACCCCACCGTCCGCGATGGCCTTCTCCTTGCAAGCCCGCCGTCACCAGCGCGTCCGCCCGCCCCGCGGACCCGTCTCCACAGCAGCCAGACTCTGCGTGACCTCGCCCGGCTAGAGTCGCCGCCAAGCGCCTCACCGCCAGGAACGCGGCCTCCTCTCTCTGCCCCGGCCACCCTTCCTCGACCCCGGCCCCGAGCACGCCATGACCGGCCACGCCGCTCCTGCACGACCAAGCTCGGCCGCCGGCCTCGCCTCCCTCACCTCTCCGGGCCGCGGCCTTCACGCCCTCGCATCCGGCCATTCCGGACCACCGCGTCGCCGCCAAGTCCGTCTCCGGCGATCCCTGCGAGCCCCGGTCGCTGCCGCGTCGCTGAAACCTCCTAGCACCGCTGGCCATGCTCTGCTGATCCCAAGCCGCGCGAGCCCGACCCGTGCGCCGCATCCCTTTTCCCCTGCAAGCTCGCCAAGGCCGCCCGCTCGTTTTTGGTCAGGTGTGCCCGTGTAGGCTCCATGCACTAACTTGATCCATCCTCTTGTCCTGGTGTGGCTGCAATGCTACTTCTTCTTTTGGCTCTCTGAAGTGTGCGCGGCTACATCGATATCTTTGTTTTGGTCGGTGCTATGTTTATTCTTGTTGTCTAGACATTGCTCGGGCCTTGGTGATGTTGTGGAATTAAAGATGGTGTGGTGGTGTTAAGGTGATGTTGAGCGCTACCTCCCGATGCCAAGATCTTCGATGCCCGATGAGTGAAGCCAAACCCGGGAGACCATATCGTACCCGGTTCTGTCTATTCAAATCCGCCATTGACAATGAAGTCGCTACCCGAAGCTTCGTCAACATCGACGCTGAAACCTGGAGGCGATAGTGTTGCATGCCAAGACCTCCATCACGGAATGCCAAGATCATCCACCCCGGAGATCAAACCCGAACCCCGTCGAACCCAAGACCATCGATGTCGAACCCTAATGTGATTCCCTTTCCAAGACCCCTTATTTTTATAATATGACATATACTTGTCCCATAATTAAATCCTCATGCTTGCATACATGTCATCTGGTGGGTTGGGTTAAATAGTCAATTCACCTAAATAAAATATGGAGTACCTATGCGGGATATCTTTGTCTTATTCCGGACTCCATTTAAATCTATGTAGCGAACTGATACCATGTTTTGCCTTGTTAAGACAACATT
Source organism: Avena sativa (assembly GCA_916181665.1). Lineage (NCBI taxonomy): Eukaryota > Viridiplantae > Streptophyta > Magnoliopsida > Poales > Poaceae > Avena > Avena sativa. The sequence goes on along the minus strand of OV702291.1, from coordinate 360,448,475 downwards.
TAAATTGCGGGGTATCTAAATAACTGGAACCTATTAATTACTTGTCAGGACCCCGTTTCCGCTTAATACTGCCTAATTGCACCGCATCTGCATCATATCATAATCATGCCGGATCTTCTGCCATAGTATTAAATATTGCATCCGGTGTTTCTTCTAGTGTTGGCTTCTTTGCGGATTAGGCCGATGAGTTGATGCGAGTATCGACAAGTTCTCCAGATGTGATCCTTCGGCAGTGTTCCCAGGCGAGCATTCTCCCCCTTTCTACCTATTTTGCATTTATAGTATTTATTTCCTCCTGTTGATCTATTGCTATCCGTGTCGCGATGCTTTAGTGAACCGTACCAGATATATTCCGTGCAACCTTTATATTGCCTTGGACACCTCCTAATACTTGTTGTTTGGTAGATAGCTGGTCTTGCGAGTCATAGTCGCTTGCTCAGGTGCGATCCCGTGTCGTGAAGTACCACACAGTTGCTAGAATGTTGTCATATGCTTTACGGTGGAGAGGATCATGACTTTAAATACAACTATTAAATTACTGGGAATATATGTAACTAATGCAGAGGCATCGGTGGGCAATAGATGTTATTTGGTTCTTCCACGCTCACTTGTGTCCCGTAGGCCCCGAGTACTTGATACCTGTTCCTTGACTATTCGTACTATCCACATACGGGAGAGTCTATGAATCCCCCCTAGCCAGAGCTTGATTCATTTCTTATTTCTTGGGGCCACAAACTAGTTTGGGGCTTTATTACTATCCTGTACTTATGCCATACTTTCCTGCTTTATTTACGATTGTGCGTGGAGCACCTGTACTGTTTTGGATGTGGAGTGTTTTCGCGGTATCGACAAACCCAGTCACACTTTCGGGTTCCCAGTCGTTTACAGCCATTGACGCAAACCTTGGGTCCGTCTCGGAGCCGGCCAACTTCATCGCGGGTAGCTTAATGGGGTGGCCCCCTGAAATCTTTTATGAATCCTGTGACTGCTTTGTCATGAAAGCCTCGTTGGGTTTTGATTTGGTTTTTCTGAGGTCGATCGTATGTGTGTTGCTATTTGTGCACCCCTGCAGGGTAAATCTTTCTGAAAGCCGTGTCCACGGTTATGGACGACTTGGAGCATAGTATCTCGATAATAGACAAGCATAACTAAAGTAGTTCTATAAATTTGACTTAATATGTGACTAGTAATCAGCTTCACTATAATGGAATGGATAATAAAAGTGCCAATAACTGGTGGAACTGGGGTGTATCGTGTCATGTTATACCTGCCTAGTAAGTATCGCAACTCCAATGGAATGAAATAAAAGTGCCAACAACTGTTGGATTTGGGATATCACATGCTAATTGTATCTAACTAGTAAGTACTGGAACTACAACTGAATGGTTAACTAAAACTGCCCACTACTTATGTTATCAGGATGACTTATGCTATCTATATCTGAAAGTTAAGTGCTGCAACTATAATGGAATGAATAAAACTGCCAATTGTGTGAGTTCCTCGGTTTGACTTCCTCGTTTGGTCTCGAGGGGGGATACCAGGACGGGTATGATTGGTGTTAGTATCAGGTGTTCCCGGATAGGTCTTTCTTATCCGTCTCTAATAGCCGACAGTTGTATCGAGTCTCTATAGGTTGTTTAGTGCATGCTGCGCTGCCGCTTTAGTCCACCATACCTATGTAGGCGAGAGACGCCGAATTCTAGCCTCGCCGTGTACTGGCCTCAGTACTGACGCTCCTCTTTTTCCTTTGTCCTTTGTCGGCACCCCTTTTGTTTTAGCAGGTTTTGAGATCGACGTCGTTAGCAGGGTTACCCCTTCTGGCTTGGCCTGGGCAGGGTTATAGACGCCATTGGTTATTCTTCAGGGCTCTTAGCCCCATTTGCATCTTGTCCATACTCGGACGTCGTATCGTTTTCAAGGTGATTTGGATCTTTGTATTGTATATCTGTATTCTTGGCTCATGGAGTCGTTGTTGTGTATATATGTTCTGTGGGTTCCATCGTGGACTAATGTGTAATGGTATTACTTCGTTTTCCACCCGCACGAAAGTGCCTGGTGGGTGTCCTTGAATCGTTTCTATGCGGGTTTGGCGGGAAACGCTAAAACTTGCATAGGGCCGATTCGAGGGTGTTACACCAATGAAGGTCATTCTCCCGACTAGGCAATGACCCAACGCCAGACCCTCCCTATGCTCCGGCGCCGCTTGGTCCTCTCGATGCCCCAACACCAGCCCCCATCTTCTAGCTCCATGGTAAGTGACTGGCCCCTCCGTCCCTACTGAGCTGCAGGATCCCTTTTCCAATCCTCACTTGATGCTCTCGGTTTGCAGCTTTTTTAATGAATAAATTCTATGGATTTTAATCTATCCAAATGCAACCTCCCCGTCCATTGCTCATATCGATCTCTATTAGCCGAATAATCAGTCTTCTCTGCTTCCTGCCTTGCTTTAACCTCCATCAGCCTTTCTTTCAGCCTATGGTAATGTGAAAGGAGGAATTTGTAAAGAGAGGTCAAAATATGTGTGCAGTCGCCGAGGAAAATGCAGCATTTGCAATGGTACAATGAAGAAGTAGCCTGTTCCTAGAGGATCTCCAACGATTTTGAGCTGTTTCAAAACTAGGTGCGACTGGTTTCACCAGGGCTATCTCAAGGTAGACCGACAGTAACTTACCAATGTCGCAGAGCTACAGGAATATAGCAAGGAGCCGTGGAAGGACCAAGACAAGAGTGGCTTCAAATTCTCTGACCCAATGACCCGGATTACGCTGGCTTTTCTGATCACTATGAAAGAGGGGCTTTGCTCACTGAAGTAAACATTTATTCAGAGAGGATAAGATGTATTATGGCTCTCACTTGAATCGAAGTGAAAAGATCGTAGTCTCTCTATTTTCCATGTCAACCAGAGTGAACACAAGGTGATGGTCACGTGGCTGGTTAGTTTTTTTTCTACTTTTATAAATGAAGCCAGCAGTTCAGGATGATAGCAAGATTTTGTTTCATAAATTTCATTAGCAAGATAGTTTGTTTAAAAGAATTGTTTCTATGTTTTGACAGTGCTCAACTTATGGAAATTCTACATGGTCTAAAACAGCGTGCAATAAAAATCAACCCACGGGCATAGAATATTTCCGTACCCCTTGCTATGTTGGAGAGAAAATGGGAAAAGGCCAAAGTAAGTCTAGGGTTAGGACGCTTCCCTAAATTGTCTGACAAAATGAGTTGTATGGATGTTTTTTTTGTTTTTAGTACCCTCTCAGATCTATAATAAATATCGTTGAATTAGTAAAAATAAATGACCAACACTTATTATGGATCACATGAAGTACTAAATTTTAGACAGTTAGCAAAATACTACATATAGTATTATGTGTACTAACTATGTGAGTATTTATTTCTCCCGGTGCAGCACACGGGCATTTTTGCTAGTCTATACCTAATAATAAAGTACGGAATGCTTCTGTCAACAAACTTTTTTAGACCTTTTTGACCTCCCACCAAATCCCATATTACGCACTGTATGCCATGTACCGTTTCTTATGTTTTACTTCTTCCTCTGCCCGACTGAAAGCCTTCCCCATGAAAAGAACACCCGGTTGGACACCACCACCAATCGACCCTCGATCTCTGGCCTATATAGCCTCCCTCCAATCCTCAGACTCGAACTCAATTGCGTCGCCCTCCAATACCCTTCCTCGATCTTGATAGCGCCACCCTCCAATCACCAGCCTAAGATCGTTGGAGCCACCGTCCAATCTCCTTGCATCGAGCTCGCCGGAGCTGCCCATCACCCGACTCGCGTTCAATTCAACTGTTCTTGGACGGTAATCAATGCCTATAGCAGATGGACGGCTTGTTCGCAAGGAATTGGTCCGGGATGACGCTGTCTCACCTGCCGGCGGCCGATCCCGAAAAGGCCACCGAATCAATCAGCAAATCCTCTCCTCCCCTTTCTGTGCAAAGCCGGAATTCAGCTGTTCTTGGCCGGGAATCGATGCCTACATCGGAGGAACAACTCGTTCGCAAGGAATTGGTTCGGGGCGACGCTGTCTCGCCTGCCGGTGGCGGGTCGTATGGGAGGGGGCGTGGGATGGAGGAGCGCCCCGGGAAAAGAGGGTCGTGGAGGGGCAACGTCGAGGGAGGAACTCACGGGAGAAAGAGGCACGGTGCTGGGCGTCGTTGAGGGGGGAGTTGGAGACGCGGGGGCGTGGGGATTTGGTGGATTAGGAGAGGTTGGTATACGCTCTGCTTCGTTGTTGTCTCTGTTGATAGAGAGAGAGACTTCGGCTTCGTTGAGAGACCGCTGAAGAACTGCAAGATGACGTTAACTTTTGGTTTGCAGAGAGTATAGAAACGGAATAGACAAACTGGCTGGAGTTCTACATATTAGCTCGTATTTTCGTTACTCTTTAATCAATATAAGATAATTTTTCAAGAGATTTCGTTGATTGTTGTTGTTGTATGTGAAGAATTGGTTCATCTTAATTTGCTACTCCCTCCTCCGATCCAAATTAGTGTTCTCATATTTATCTGTATTATATGTATATACTAAAACATGACTAGATACATCCATATCTAGACAAATCTGAAAACATTAATTTAGATCGGAAGAAGTATGTCTAAACTACTATGCGTGTTTATAGAAGAACCTACATGTATTATTTTAAATTGTGTTGAAAGTATATGTGAATGCAATATATAGGGGATCATTTGAGAATTGTTGGAGAATACAGGGGCGAGTCAGCTCTATGGAGATATAGGGGACGTGGGTAAATGATGGACTTGCTCTCACCACTCGCTCATAATGTCAAACCACTCCCTTCACAAGAAAGAATAAATATATATTAAAACAGAATTAACCGTAGCGATGCACGAGATCCAGGATCCTTGAAAACATCATTTGGCTCAGTTTGAAAAATTATTGGCTTTGACAAATTTATGGATGTCCGTTGCCGTTGATATTGTTGGTGAGTCTTCTAGCAACATCGATGTCGGTTTCATACTACCCACTTCGCTTATGTAAGCCAAAACAGTAGATCAAATAAAAATAATAATTAAGATTAAAAAAAGCACGAATGAGGTTAGGAAAACCTGGCTTGATCAACTTTGGGGAAATTTAGGTTCTATCCAAGTTTTTATCCAAAATTTGAATTTTAATCCCGGTGCAACGCACGGGCACTTTTGCTAGTACATAATAATTTTCATCAATGGCAATGTGTGTGCATGAAGAAAAACCTCTCTCTACTGATCTAGAGAACCTGGTCAATGAGTTTCTTAAAGATGAAAATAGAAAAGGAAAAATTCCTTACGATGACACCTTAGTTAGAGATGTTCTTTCTAAAGTAATGTCTTTCATAGCTAATTATTTTAATCATATTAGAACTGCTTCTACTAACGACGGAGAACAGTCCTCTACTGTTACTTCCATATCTTCCACTTGTTACATCATTGAAGCAGGAAACAAGGGTAAATCCAAGAAGCCTAAAACCAGGAAAAATAAAAATAAGAAGCCTCGTGTTGAATATCCCATACATCTGACAGCTGCAGATGAAGTGAAACGAAATTATGAAGAATATCGGAGAAATGAAAGACGCATCAAGGAGAAAGAAGAAAAATAAATCAAGGAATGGAATGAATTGAAAGAAGCTCTCAAACCTTACCCCCACCTATTCCCCCACCAATTCCTGATCTTTATTATTGTTCTGACTTTAGTGATGATGAGGACTTAAATTATTCTATAATCCCTGATAATTGCCCTGAAGAAGTTTTTGATGATTCTAGTAGTGTTTATTTAAATACTCTTTTCGGGGAAATCAATTATGATGAGCCAAAGACGGAATCATGTGTGCCTCCCATACCTATTTCCTATGACTTTTGTTTCTAATGAGGTACAGGAAATTCCGGTGGCAAAGACCAAGCTACAGGATCCAAAAGAACATTATGAGCTATACCCTCAAAATAGTAATCAAGGTAAAGATTCAAAGTTTGATAATAAATCTTTAACACCCTCTATACAAGAAGGAAAGAATACTTATTTACCGAGCTTGGTGCATCCATCCTCACGTGGCAACGAGAACACTTACAAGATACCAATGCACCATAAGAGGGTACGTCTTAGAAGAAAAAAGTATAATATAAATCCTGCAGACACTCGTTGGAGGTAAAAAAAACTACTCCTATAACTGCCTCCATTGCTGAATAAATCTGGAGTATAAAAGCCTAGCTACTTGGTTATAATAAAGCGCTTCCCGGGAGGCAACCCGGAAGTCATTAGGTGTCTTTCTTAGTTTTGTGTCTTGAGTCTTGATGCATTAATGTTGCATTGGCATTTTATTCTTTGCATGATTTTCTATTAGAGTTGTCTTCTTCTAGTTTTCAAAAGGTAAAATTTATTATTACTACATGCTGTTGTTGGTCAAAAATTAAAATTGTTATTTTATTGTCAAAACAATGTATATCACTAAGTTTCAAGTTAAGAAAGAATTCTTGAAGAAATAGAATTTTTTTGATGCATACAGAGAGTTTAACGACCAACTATACGACGGGAATAAAAATTTCGGGCGTATAGTTCCGGTCGTATAGATATCTTTGCCATCGATAACTTTTCTTTTATATGTACTGAGAGTTTAACGACCAACTATACAGCGGGAATAAAAATTCCGGCCATATAGTCCGGTCGTATAGATATCGGTGCCTCTGTACAGATGCTTTTCCAATGTACTGATAGTTTAACGACCAACTACATGGCAGGAATAAAAATTCTGGTTGTATAGCTCCGGTCGTATAGATATCGATGCCTTTGTATATTTTCTTTTCCAAGGGACAGACAGTTTAACGACCAACTATACGGCAGGACATTTTTTGTCCGGCCATATAGTTGCGCCCGTATAGTTAAGAAAACCCCTCAAATGCCAACTAGAAGGTAACCATTGCTCAAAATTTTATTCTTTCTTCTTTTTTCTTCTTTTAAAAACCTCGAAACACCACCTAGGAGCTTCTCCGATGATCTAGAGAAGCCGAGCATATGTAAGCAATAAAATTCTACCTTAGAATCCTCCTAGACTGTAATTTTGTATAGAAGTTCATGTTTTCTTTTTACTTTCCTTTTATTAGTGGGGTAAACGAACTATGTTCATATACCAAATCGATGCATTTTATTTTATGTGTTATTTTCGTAGGGACTTGAACCTTGTGTGACGACGTGTACGGTAGTGCCGACCGTGCAAACACTCACATGAGCCAATTGGTTGCTTCAATTTAACGCTTCGACAATCAATTTCTGGTAAAACCTTCTAACTCAAACCTCTTTTATTAAGCACATAGGGGCTGCACACTCGTGTTTCATATTTTGTCTCACTTGCACTTCATGAAAATCTAGGAGAGGCATCTTCTAGAACTAGTTTGTTGACTTAAGCGTGGTGCTTAGGTTGATGAATCGACTCACTCGGACTTGTATTTTATCACTTGTGACCTAAACCTATGTCTTCAGAAACACAAAAATATTTCATTTAGTTTTTAGTTTTTAAGCAGGTCCTCAAGGAAGGCACACCGGGCCATATCAAGAAATACATGTTGAAGCAAAGGTTCTTTGTCCATCAAAAGAGAGGTTATTTGTATCTCAACGGTAAAGTGTGTCACCCTTGTTTTCACACTCTCTTTTGGAAACTGTATTTTCTCTTTTCTTTTGGTGATATACTCAAGTTTGGTTCTTGCAAAGTTCTAAGCTTGGCGAGGTTACTTCTGCATGAGTAGAGTCTTGTGGAATGTTCGTATTCGATGAAGGTTTAATGCAATCATGTATCCCCCTGTTTTTGAATGCTTGTTTAAGTGAGTCTAGTTCTGTATTCATATGGGGATACACTTGCTCATGATAGGCACCATAGGAGTTGACTTAGAGCTTGTATGCATCTTGCCAACGTTTATCAAGCTTGTGACACTATTTGTGATCTTCTAGAAAACATTGCCACAATATCTACACTTGGAAAGAATGAATACTGATCAAGATATTTTCAAATTTGTTGGTTGTCACTAAATAGCCTTGTCTTAAATGAATAGGTTATGCTCGACCCCATAATGTCAAAACAGCATACTTGATAGTTTGCTTACGGAAGGAGTTGTCAATTGGAAATGATATTTCAAAGTTTTGAGTTCTATGCTAAATAAGGTGTTGATTAATTGTATTAAGAGTTTAGCCTTAAAGATACTCAACACCATAGACGTGATGATCGACTTCATAGTACTCTTTGAAAGGATTTGTTTGAAGAAACTAATATTTAGCGGTAATTGAGATGAATGACAAATCTTGACCTGTTTATTAAAATATGATATTTCTTTATGCGTGTCTGCACCACTGTCGCACAACATGGGATGCTAACAACTCCGATGGCCTTTGAACGGTCCAAAAAGAGGAAACTCTTGGAGTTTGGTTATGAGTTGCGCAACATATGTAGCATAAATGCTATATTTGGGTATGCATTGGTATTCTCATGGGCCTGCGTTCAAAGCGAAAGATGGAATACTCCTCTGACCGTTATGAGAAATCATTATACCGAAAAGGGAAACCTTGGTAAAGGTCACGAGTATCCATTCTTAGCCTGCACAGTCTGATTAAACACACTAAGTTTTGGCATGATCTCATTACTGATGAACTGAAATTTTGGAAAGACAAAGAATAGAAAATGAGTGTTTGATAGCCATGATTCATTGATGTGGATGACCAAAAAGAGACACTCTAATGCTATGCTTCTTTTGACATGTTCTCGCATTTCCTTTTGCCATAAATCTCGTTACTAAGAGATAAACTTTCTGAAACCCAATAACTGATGTTTGCACTTGAGAGCCTTAACTAGATGACATGATTGGGTAGAATCCTATTTATGCTTGACATCTATTTGAGACTAAGTTTTGCATAATAAAAAAATAATGATATGAAAGTTATACGAAAGGTGCAATAAGAGGATCACAAGTTTGTCTGCAAGTAGATTCACTGTTGACATGGAGCACATAAGTTTTGATGAATCTTTAGTGGTCTTTATAACTGAGCTTGTGTTACCTTGTATGAATACATGTTTTCTCTCTTCAAGCTTGTAGAAGAAATAAGGATGCAAGGCATTGATTTCCAATGATAAGCTATTTCACAACCATTAATTTATTACCGACCCTTCCGGCTCGAGGACAAGCAAGGTATAGCTTGGGGAAGTTGATGGCTGTGAAATACCACCTCTTTTCGCCATATAAAATGAGCCATTTATCTCTCATATCATGTTTCTTTCAGCTATAGCTATGCCTTATATGCATGACTTCTAGTTCTCATTTACTTTCATGTGAGATTTGCACATTTAGTAGGTTACGTAGAATTTTATCACTTTTCCTTGTCTATGACATGTGTGTAGGTGTTGATGATGGTTATGGATAAAACAAAGGCAAAAGGGACAAAGAGAGCATAGTATGTAGGAGCTGCAGGGATCAAACTTAGACATTTGAGAGGTTGCAAAAGTGAAAATTTTCAACTTCTCAAAATAAATATCCAAGACCATGGGGATGTATCCCTCGCTGATATGAACTCCACGAGCCCAAGAACACCCAAAACGGAGTTCATATGAGGAAATGGCGGCCAAAATACTAAAGGGGACAAACGGTTTGACGAGCAACTATACGATCAGAGCTATTTTTCTAGTCGTATAGCTCCGCCACTCCAGCATGTGGTGTCCAACCATATCCAGGAACCCTGGCAGCATGCTGGGATTCAAATGTAGGATGCATTCTACCACCAGTTTGAAAGATTCTGCATCACCACACCTCATTAAATGTGTCTGTGCATCAGTGTGCATCGTTTTAGGAAAATAACACATGCAGTGATGCCACTCCAGCATGTGGTGTCTAACCATGTCCAGGAACCCTGACAACATGGTGGGATTCAACTGCAGCATGCATTCTCCCACCAGCTTGAAAGATGCTACATCACCCCACCTCATTGGATGTGTGTGTGCCAGTGATGGCTGCGAAATACCACCTCTTTTAGCCATATAAAATGAGCCATTTATCTTTCATATCATGTTTCTTTCAGCTATAGCTATGCCTTATATGCATGACTTCTAGTTCTCATTTACTTTTATATGATCTTTGCACATTTAGTAGTTTAGGTAAAATTTTATCACTTTTCCTTGTCTATGACATGCGTGTATGTCTTGATTATTATTATGGGATAAAACAACAGCAAAATGGACAAAGAGAGCATAGTATGGAGGAGCTGCAGGGACCAGACTTAGCCATTTTAGAGGTTGAAAAAGTGAATTTTTCAAACTTCTCAAAATAAATATCCAAGACCACACGGTTGTAGCCCTGAACAATACAAACTCAACAAGCCCAAGAACACCCACAACATAGTTCGTATGAAGAAATGGCGGCCAAAATACTAAAGGGGACAAACGGTTTGACGAGCAACTATACGGCCGGAGCTATTTTTCTAGTCGTATAGTTCCGCCCGTATAGTTGAGAAAAAGGTTGCAAACAACGGGATTTGACCCTAGAAAAGCTCTAGAACCTTCCCTAAGTCATATGACGGTATTGGGGGAACCCTAGGGAACCCCTAAGGCCTATATAAAGGAGGGAGGACCCAAGAGAGAACCACCAAGCCATAAACCTTCAGGGTGGAGCTCTGCCGCTGCCACCACCCATCCGATCTCCATTGCAGCGGAGCTCTGCCTCAACCACACCTCTAAGATCTAGATCTCCCTCAACACCATCACCTTCAAGGCAACCAAGCAAGAAGAAGGGAAGGAGAAGGAAGACATCAACACCACCACGCATCAATCTCCATCTCCATCATCATCTCCATCTCCCTCTCTCTCTTGTGTTTAGTAATTGTAAGATTGAACACCGTTGTGATTTCATTATATATTTATATATGTTTTACTGTTCATCAATGTGTGACTGATTGATTCAATTCTAGGTTGAGGTATGATCTAGTGCGCTAAGTTAGAATTTATTGTGATCTAAGATGAGTTTATGTGATCCTTTGGTCCGGAAGTGCCTTTTGCCTTGCGGTGACGTGCGAGAGCCATCCATAGTGCACACAGTGTGACAGACCGGTAATCAATTGGGGAAGGTTTATTTGTATGAGAAATCTCTTATAGATCACACATATATTTTCCCATCTAGTACTAGTGAGACCGAATCCTAGAAGCCCTCTCTCATTCCATTCAATCCTACAACTACAATCTCTTTAATTCAGTTCATATTCCTGTTTACTTTCCGTCTTAGATTATTTTGTTCTTGTTAAAAGTTCTTTGTTATTAGATACTTTAAACCTCTATTAATTATCGATATTCTAGTAACTTATAGAATAAGCTATTTCCAAACAACGGCTTGGGTGCGAAACGTGGCCGCATTGACAACGTGGCTGCGGGTCGTGTTGTTTCTGTTCGACTATCTCCCATCAGGACAAACTCTTAAATATTTGCTGCTACAAGTACTGCAATAACCTTGTTGTTGGTGCAGGAATCCAGTCATCAGTCAGTGTGCATCAATGATGCCACCAGAAAATGTGTGTTCTTTTCATAAACCACATGGATCCACTAGAGTTCATTGCATGTATGTTCTTTCCATAAACCACATGGATCCACTAGAGTTCATTAGATGTGTGTGTGTATCAATGTGCATCATTGTGGTTTTAGGAAAAGAACACACGCAGTGATGCCGCTCTAGAATGTGGTGTCCAACCATGTCCAAGAACCCTGGCAGCATGCTGGGATTCAACTACATCATGCATTCTATCACCATCTTGAAAGATGCTGCATCACCACACCTCATTGGATGCGATGTGTGTGTGTCAGCGTGCATCATTGTGGTTTTGGAAAATACCACATGAAGTGATGCCACTCTTGCATGTGTGCTCTTTTCATAAACCACATGGATCCACTAGAGTTTATTGCATGTGTGTTCTTTTCATAAACCACATGGATCCACTAGAGTTCATTGAATGTGTGTGTGTATTAGTGTGCATTATTATGGTTTCAGGAAAAGAACACATGCAGTGATGCCACTCTAGCATGTGGTGTCCAACCATATCTAGGAACCCTGGCAGCATGCTGGGATTAAACTGCAGCATGCATTCTACCACCAGCTTGAAAGATGCTGCATCACCACACCTCATAGGATGTGTGTGTGTGTATCAGTGTGCATCATTGTGCTTTTAGGAGAAGAACACATGAAGCGATGCCACTCCAGCATGTGGTGTCTAACCATATCTAGGAACCCTGGCAGCATACTGGGATTCAACTAAACATTCATCCTACCACCCTTGGAAGATGCTGCATCACCACACCTTACTGGATGTGTGTGTGTGTTAGCATGCATCATTGTGGTTTTGGAAAAGAACACATGCAGTGATGCCACCACAACATGTGTGTTCTTTTCATAAACCACATGAATCCACTAGAGTTCATTGCATGTGTGTTCTTTTCATAAACCACGTGGATCCCCTATAGTTCATTGGATGTTTGTGTATCAGTGTGCATCATTGTGGTTTTAGGAAAAGAACACACACAGTGATGCCACTCTAGCATCTAGGGTCCAACCATGCCCAGGAACATGGCGGCATGCTAGGATTCAACTATAGCATGCATTCTACCACCAGCTTGAAAGATGCTGCGTCACCACACCTCATTGGATTTGTGTGTATCAGTGTGCATCATTGTGGTTTTGAAGAAGAACACATGTAGTTATTCTACCACAACGTGTGTATTCTTTTCATAAACCACATGGATCCACTACATTTCATTGCATGTGTGTTCTTTTCATAAACCACATGGATCCACTAGAGTTCATTGCATGTGTGTTCTGTTCATAAACCACATGGATCCACCAGAGTTCATTGGATGTGTGTATGTATCAGTGTGCATCATTGTGATTTTAGGAAAAGAACACACGCAGTGATGCCACTCCAGCATGTGGTGTCCAACCATGTCCAGGAACTCTGGCAGCAAGCTAGGATTCAACTGCATCATGCATTCTACCACCAACTTGAAAGATGTTGCATCACCACACCTCATTGGATGTGATGTGTGTGTGTCAGTGTGCACCATTGGGGTTTTGGAAAAGAACACATGTAGTGATGCCACTCCAGCATGTGTGTTCTTTTCATAAACCACATCGATCCACTAGAGTTCATTGCATCTGTGTTCTTTTCATAAACCACATGGATCCACTAGATTTCATTCCATGTGTGTTATTTTCATAAACCACATGGATCCACTAGAGTTCATTGCATGTGTGTTCTATTCATAAACCACATGGATCCACCAGAGTTCATTGGATGTGTGTATGTATCAGTGTGCATCATTGTGATTTTAGGAAAAGAACACACGTAGTGATGCCACTCCAGCATGTGGTGTCCAACCATGTCTAGGAACCCTGGCAGCAAGCTGGGATTCAACTTCATCATGCATTCTACCACCAGCTTGAAACATGCTGCATCACCACACCTCATTGGATGTGATGTGTGTGTGTCAGTGTGCACCATTGGGGTTTTGGAAAAGAACACATGCAGTCATGCCACTCCAGCATGTGTGTTCTTTTCATAAACCACATCGATCCACTAGAGTTCATTGCATCTGTGTTCTTTTAATAAACCACATGGATCCACTAGAGTTCATTGGATGTGTGTGTATTAGTGTGCATCATTGTGGTTTTAGGAAAAGAACTCATGCAGTGATGCCACTCCAGCATGTGTGTTCTTTTCATAAACCACATTGATCCACTAGAGTTCATTGCATCTATGTTCTTTTAATAAACCACATGGATCCACTAGAGTTCATTGGATGTGTGTGTGTATTAGTGTGCATCATTGTGGTTTTAGGAAAAGAACTCATGCAGTGATGCCACTACAATATGTGGTGTCCAACCATGTCCAGGAAACCTGGCAGGATGCTAGGATTCAACTACAACATGCATTCAACCACCATCTTGTAAGAAGCGGCATCACCACACCTCATTGTATGTGTTTATGTATTAGTGTGCATCATTGTGGTTTTAAGAAACGAACATATGCAGTGATGCCACTCCAACATGTGGTGTCCAACCATGTCCAGGAACCCTGGTAGCATGCTGGGATTCAACTACAACTTGCATTCTACCACCATGTTGAAAGATGCTGCATCACCACACCTCATTGGATGAGTGTGTGTGTCAGTGTGCATCATTGTAGTTTTGGAAAAGAACACATGCAGTGATGCAACCACATCATGTCTATTCTTTTCATAAACCACATGGATCCACTAGAGTACATTGCATGTGTGTTCTTTTCATAAACCACATGGATCCACTAGAGTTCATTGCATGTATGTTCTTTTCATAAACCACATGGATCCACTAGAGTTCAGTGCATGTGTGTTATTTTCATAAACCACATGGATCCACTAGAGTTCAATGTAAGTGTGTTCTTTTCATAAACAACATGGATCCACTAGAGTCCATTGGATGTGTCTGTGTGTATCAGCATGCATCATTGTGGTTTTAGGAAAAGAACACACGAAGTGATGCCACTCCAGCATGTGGTGTCCAACGATGTCTAGGAACCCTGGCAGCATGCTGGGATTCAACTTCAGCATGCATTCTACAACTAGCTTGAAAGATGCTACATCACCACACCTCATTGGATGTGATGTGTGTGTCAGTGTGCATCATTGTGGTTATAGGAAAACAACACATGCAGTGATGCCACTCCAGCATGTGGTGTCCAACCTTGTCCAGGAACCTCGACAACATGCTGGGATTAAACTGCAGCATGCATTCTACCACTAGCTTGGAAGATGCTGCATCACCACACCTCATTGGATGTGTGTGTGTGTGTCAGTGTGCATCATTGTGGTTTTGGAAAAGAACACATGCAGTGATGCCACCATAGCATGTGTGTTCTTTTCATAAACCACATGGATCCACTAGAGTTCATTGCATGTGTGTTATTTTCATAAACCACATGGATACACTAGAGTTCATTGCATGTGTGTTCTTTTCATAAACCACATGGATCCACTAGAGTTCATTGAATGTGTGTGTATTAGTGTGCATCATTGTGGTTTTTGGAAAAGAACACACGTAGTTATGCTACTCCAACATGTCGTGTCCAACCATGTCCATGAACCCTGGCAGCATGCTAGGATTCAACTTCAACATGCATTCTACCACCATCTTGAAAGATGTTGCATCACCACACCTCTTTGGATGTGATGAGTGTGTGTGTGTGTGAGTGTGCATCATTGTGGTTTTGGAAAAGCCACTCCAGCATGTCTGTTCTTTTCATAGACCACATGGATCCACTAGAGTTCATTGCATGTGTGTTCTTTTCATAAACCACATGGATCCACTAGAGTTCATTGGATGTGTGTTATTTTCGTAAACCACATGGATCTACTATAGTTCATTGCATGTTTGTTATTTTCATAAACCACATGGATCCACTAGAGTTCATTGGATGTGTGATATTTTCATAAACCACATGGATCCACTAGAGTTCATTGGATGTGTGTGTGTATCAGTGTGCATCATTGTGGTCTTAGGAAAAGAACACATGCATTAATGCCACTCCAGCATGTGGTGTCCAACCATGTCCAGGAACCCTGGCAGCATGCTGGGATTCAACTGTAGCATGCATTCTACCACCAGCTTGAAAGATGCTGCAACACCACACCTCATTGGATGTGTGTCTGTGGTAGTGTGCATCATTGTGGTTTTGGAAAAGAACGCATGCAGTGATGCCACTCCAGCATGTGTGTTCTTTTCATAAACCACATGGATCCACTAGAGTTCATTGCATGTGTGTTCTTTTCATAGACAACATGGATCCAGTAGAGTTCATTGGATGTGTGTGTGTATCAGTGTGCATCATTTTGGTTTTAGGAAAAGAACACATGAAGTGATGCCACTCCAGCATGTAGTGTCTAACCATGTCTAGGAACCCAGGCAGCATCCTGGGATTCAACTACATCATGCATTCTACCACCAGCTTGAAATATGCTGCATCACAACACCTCATTGGATCTGTGTGTATCAGTGTGCATCATTGTGGTTTTAGGAAAACAACACATGTAGTGATGCCACTCTAGCATGTGGTGTCCAACCATGTCCTGGAACCCTGGCAACATGTTGTGATACAACTGGAGCATGCATTCTATCACCAGCTTGAAAGATGCTACATCACCACACCTCATTGGATGTGTGTGTGTGTCAGTGTGCATCATTGTGGTTTTGGAAAAGAACACTTGTAGTGATGCCACCATAGCATGTGTTTTTTTTCATAAACCACATGGATCCACTAGAGTTCATTGCTTGTGTGTTATTTTCATAAACTACATGGATCCACTAGAGTTCATTACATGTGTGCTCTTTTCATAAACCACATGGATCCACTAGAGTTCATTGGATGTGTGTGTATCAGTGTCCATCATTGTGGTTTTTGGAAAAGAACACACGTAGTTATGCCACTCCAGCATGTCGTGTCCAACCATGTCCAGGAACCCTGGCAGCATGCTGGGATTCAACTGCAGCATGCATTCTACCACCATCTTGAAAGATGTTGCATCACCACACCTCATTGGATGTGATGTGTGTGTCATTGTGCATCATTGTGGTTTTGGAAAAGCTACTCCACCATGTGTGTTCTTTTCATAGACCACATGGATCCACTAGAGTTCATTGCATGTGTGTTCTTTGCATAAAACACATGGATCCACTAGAGTTCATTAGATGTGTGTTATTTTCATAAACTACATGGATCTACTAGAGTTCATTGCATGTTTGTTATTTTCATAAACCACATGGATCCACTAGAGTTCATTGGGTGTGTGTTATTTTCATAAACCACATGGATCCACTCTTTCATAATCCACATGGATCTACTAGAGTTCATTGGATGTATGTGTGTATCAGTGTGCATCATTGTGGTTTCAGGAAAAGAACACATGCAGTGATGCCTCTCCAGCATGTGGTGTCCAACCATGTCCAGGAACCCTGGAAGCATGCTAGGATTCAACTGCAGCATGCATTCTACCTCCAGCTTGAAAGATGTTGTATCACCACACCTCATTGGATGTGAGTGTGTATCAGTGTGCATCATTGTGATTTTTCAAAAGAATATATGCAGTGATGCCACTAAAACATGTATGTTATTGCATGTGCATTCTTTTCATAAACCACATGGATCCACTAGAGTTCATTGCATGTGCATTCTTTTCATAAACCACATGGATCCACTAGAGTTGTTGCATGTGTGTTCTTTTCATAAACCACATGGATCCACTAATGATGGCGTTAGATCGAGTCTTCTACAAGGCACGCCCCAACACACTTGCTCTACATGACGATTGTTACATACCGTTCGATTAGGGCGCTTGGACAATTGGGATGGTTCTTCATAAGAGCGATCCGTGAGTAGGTTGTTATGAGACATGATTGGCCACGCTTACTGTCCGCTAGCTCTGGACAAACTGGCAACACCACGAGCTCCCTTTTTGCCAGTGTTACGTGTTCTGTGGGCCGCCTACCAGTGTCACGTCCCCTCTACCACTCTTCCTCCCCATACTTCTCTTCCTTCCCCTCGAAGCCACTTTCCCCACTTCTCTCGCATCCTGCCGTAGCCGCAAGCCGACGGTGCCTCCAATGATCTCTCCCGCAGCCACCCCAGTCCCATCCCCCTTTGCCATGGGTTCAAGGGGAGACGGTGAGGAAACGCATCGTGATGAAAGGGACAGTGATTTTGATGTGAGTCATCTCATCTCTAATAGTTGTGGCCATTTATCTATTTTTAGCTAGTTCTACTCTAATTACTCATGCACGTATGATGTGTTAGGCCAACTAGATGATGTACAACTCCGACTATCAAGGTTTAGCGTAGGAAGACAGTCCTCCGCTATGTCAACATGGATATGTGTCCGCTAAATTTGTAGCATTCAAAGGACGAAACACAAGAAGGAGGTTTTTAGGGTGTCAAGGACATGGTGCAATGTTGCCACGTAGAAGTTGCGGTGTTGTTAAATGGGTAGATCCAGAGTGGCCCAAATCGATGTAGAAAACACTAGACAAACTATGGGATATGACTGTTGAGTTGAAAGAATCCATAGTCAGCTCATTTACTGAGAGTACTGAGATGAAGTTATTTGACCATGTTGACCCAACGAAGCTTAACTGAGATCTCAGGAGGGTGCAAGACAAGGTTAGCAAAGTCGAGAAGGAGAGGGACGTGGCATTTGCCCTGAAGGCTAAAGTAGAGCAAGAACCGACTCAAGCAAGGAATGAACTTCACTAGGCCAAAGTCCTGCAATTCACAACTACGGGTATTGACAAGTGCACGAGGATAAATGTAGAGAAACAATTGAAGCTGTACAAGGAACATGCTAAAATGACGGAGCAGACGATTTGATCCTTGCTCTCGCGGGAAGATGCGCATCAGGCTAAGATCAGGAAGATCAAGGAGGTGTGTAATAACTAGTTCTATTTAGCTTGAGCTCCGTATTTTTTAAGTTGTAATAGTAGTACTTGTTGACCTAGAGGTCTGAACTACTAGTCTCAGAGTCCTCGGAGAAAAAAATTGGTTGCCTGTTAATCTGTCTTAGCCCCCCCATTACTTCCTTTTGTCTGATGATGGTGGTATTATGACTTTGGTGGATTGTTTAAATGTAATCTACATGGATTGTGCCGCATGGAAATGGCACAACTACAATTTATAAAGTGGAAGCACGTACACCCTGTTACTCGAGATCCGGGAGCTTCGGAAGACGGGCTCAAGATTAGGCCATAAAGTGGTGCCAATTTCCTCATTATCTGGGCATTATCGGTTGCCATTGCTGTTTATATTGCCATGTCGTTGTGCAGCATCTGAAATAAGTTGCTACATCATGGAGTGTAGCATCTTAAATAATTTATTTCTATGCCACTAACATTTCGTCGAATTTGAAGACCCCCTGCCCCTCAGCAATCGTGGAACCGGTGCTACGTGTTTTCAGATAGTAGTGGCACAATCACAATTTCAGATTCAACTAGTGACTCGGTCGTTTCCAAACCTCAAGTCACGGTACATTTTACTCCAAGAACATGGGTAGATTGTTTCACCTGACAAGTTCCACGCACAGAGCTCCAGAATTTAACCGAATTACATGTATAGGTTCAAGTCCAACACATTATTATGCATCTTCATTGCTAGCAGGCTTCTTCTCGTGCCTGGGTGCCAAGCCTTCACGTCCACTGGCTTCTTCATTTCTTGCCTTCTTCCTCTTCCTTGGTGCCAGTTTTCTTAGCAGGAGCTTGTTCCATCGTGAGACTATGGTGTCAAGACCACATGCCCTTCACCCATTCTGATTTAGAGTCGTAGCTGAACAGGGCTACCATAACCAGGTAAGGGTGGTCTATGGAGATCCCACATGACAGAAAACTGTGGAAAAAAATGTTTGCCGGTGTTGGGCTAGCTAAACAAATCTAGGTTCAATAGCCAGCTTAGTTAGTGCGAATAGTAAAGAGAAGAGTAGCTCACCCGCATGTAGCCAGAACTTCTTCCTCCTTGGTAGTAGGATCTGCCATCCTCCGTGCTGCTCAGCTCGTCGGCATAGGAGGCGGGCTAGAGCCTCGCAATGGCGGCTATGGCATGCGGCATTGGAGCTCAGGATAAACAAATAGGCATAGCAACTTGGCACCGGAAGTAAAATGTCTGAAATGATCGTTCTGCTTGGAGGGTGGATTTTGACACCGCCGGTGCTAGTGGAAAGGAGGGAGTGGATTTGTGAAATTTTTCAATGCACCAAGCCATGTGAAAATGGAGGAACTAAGATAATGAGGAAATTGGCTAAGAGGAACTAAGATTCAATCCTTGATATTCCTAAGGGGTTGCCGCGTTGGCGCTCGTGTCACGGACAAATGACCGACATGTGGGTGCCGACCATGTACTTCACGGGGCAGTTTAACGAAATGTTTGAATTTGGTAGGGTGATATGAGTTTGTTTTGAAATGGCCCCACTCGGTAGTTGGCAACCCAACTTTGCGAAATGCGGCAATTACAGGCAACTTGGGTACTGTGATACACTCGTCCGGGAACTTTTGGGCCGCAAACTAACTTTTTTCTAAGACCCATGGAATGGTACACCATTGTGATAAAAGTTGCATCACTACATCCATCAGAGTGTGTGGTAATTTGGATCAAGGAGGTTTGGAAAACAACACATGCGATGAATCTAGAGACTCCATGTGTCAAACCATGCATGGTCAAAAATCGAAAAAAGCCCTTGGAATGGAAATGCCACATGGAATGGTGCACCCGTGTGACAAAGGTTGCATCACCACATCGATTGGAGTGTGCGTGTTCATGTGGATCAATGTGGTTTGGAAAAGAACACATGCAATGAATCTAGAGACTCCATGTGTCAAACCATGGTCAAAAAGCCCAAAAAGCCGATGGAATGCAACTACCACATGGAATGGTGCACCAGTGTGATAGAAGTTGTATCACCACATCAATTGGAGTGTGTGTGGTCATGTAGATCAAGGTGGTTTTGAAAAGAATACATGCAATGACTCTAGTGGACTCCATGTGTTAAACTATGGTTAGAAAATCCCAAAAAGCCCCTGGAATGCAACTTCCACATCGAATGATACACCAGTGTGATAGAAGTTGCATGACCACACCCACTGGAGTGTGTGTGGTAATGTGGATCAAGATAGTTTAGAAAAGAACACATGCAATGGCTCTAGTTGATCAAGGTAGTTAGGAAAAGAATGCATGCAATTACTCCAGGGACTCCATGTGTCAAACCATGGTCAGAATGCCCAAAAATCCCATGGAATGTAACTGCCACATGGAATGATTCAATAGTGTGAAAAAAGTTGCATCACCACATAAATTGGAGTGTGTCTGCTAATTTGGATCAAGGTGGTTTTGAAAGAACACATGCAATGACTCTAGGGAATCTATGCATCAAACCATGGTCAAAAAGCCCATAAATCCACTAAAATGCAACTACCACAAGGAATGATGCACTAGTGTGACTAATGTTGCATCAGCTCATCCGTTGGAGTGATTGTGGTAATGTCGATCATGGTGGTTTGGAAAATAACACATGGAGTGACTCGTGGACTCCATAGGTCAAACCATGGTCAGAAAGCCCAAAAATCCCCTGGAATGCAACTAGCATGGAATGATGCACCAGTGTTAGAAGTTGCATCACCACATCCACTAGAGTGCGTGTGGTAGTGTGGATCAATGTGGTTTTGAAATTAACACATGAAGTGACTCTAGTGTATCAATGTAGTTTGGAAAAGTACACATGCAATGACTCTAGAGACTCCATGTGTCAAACCATGGTCACTGTCGGGGGGATGACCTCCGGATACCCCAACCAGACAAGAAACATGGCAGTCGGATCACGTCCGGCTGGATAGGCGCAACCGGACAGGGCAAGTCTAACCGGCTACCGTGAGGTAGCCGGAGCGGCGAGGAGCAGCCGGCTATAGAAGCATAGCCAGAACCAATCAAGGAGGCGGGGCGACGTGCGGAGCAGTGCGCGGTACGCCCTGTACGACGACAAGACCGGCAACTACTCGGCCATACCGAAGACTTTGCAGGGATGACGCGAGAACAGTGGCCCGCTGCTGACAATAGGCTCGCACGGCATTCACTGTGCCCACGATAGCCATATCGCTTGTACTCTGATGGGACATGGTTGTACCGGATACTGTAGCTGACCAGCCGGCTGGGACCCACCTGTGAGGCCTGCCAGTCGGATTGGCCAGTGAGACCGTTGCCTCTCTGCCTATATAAGGAGAGGCAAGGCCTCGGTAGAAAGGGTTGGTCTGAGAGCATTTAAGACAGTAGCTAGAGAATACAGCTCGAGGAGCACTTGTAGTTCGTATATCGCTCATAGTCAGACCGACAGGAGTAGGAGATTTACCTCACCACGAGGGCTCTGAACCTGGGTACTTCCTGCGTCTAGCTACACTCACTTGTATCCAATCCCGTCTGCGGACGCCGTCGACAGCTTTCCTGCTTGTCCCCATACCTCTATCTAACTTTCTTAGGTACCGCCGTTCATAATACAACGACAATTGGCGCCCACCGTGGGGCTAATGGCTTCGACCGGAGTCACGTTCCGCACAGGACCCCGCACTTCAGCCGGTGAGCGCGTGGCCTATGGCCTGGTGCTCACGCTCGGCAAGTTCGACTGCATCATCGACAAGGCTTCCTGCTTTGCCAGAACCACCTTCCCGGCGAACAGCTCCATCCTACTTTTCGGTGACCTCCCCGTCTACATCGCCACTGTTCCGGAGCATTTCCCTAGGGAGATCGTCTCTGTCGCGGAGCTACCGCAGTTGGGCGGCAGCGCCTCCGCTGCTTCCTGCGGCGTGGAGGTCATGATGGCCGGCTCCAACTCTCACCCCCGCCAGCCGCGAGAGAGGGGCGCGAACGAGGGCGGAACCTCTGCCCCATCGCAGCCTCGGAATCCGGTGGAAGAGGCCATTGACCGGCTCCTGATGCCAGTTAACCTCAGGGACAACCCAGAGGAGGCGGAAGCCAACTTCGCCATGGAAAGACAGATTCTCCTCCAGGAGGCCATGGAGCTGGTGGCAACCCACAAGCAACTCGAGATCACCCGGAGCGAGTACGACCACGTGCACGACTTCACTCCGGCTACGGCGGAGCCGAGCCGGCACGGCCAGGTGAGGTGCCAGGGCGGCGAGCTAGGCGGAATGATGGAAAATGATGGGGAGCCGGATCCCACGCCTGCCCTCATCCAGCCCACTTACAACACGCCCATCAAGAACCTACGCGCGGCGCGAGCCGCAGCAGACGAGCTGCCCAACCTGGAGGGCGAGGAGCGTGCCCGCCAGCACGCTCGCGTACAGGAGCTCCTCCGGATCGCCGACGAGCAGGCTGACGCCAACCGGCAGATTCAGGAGGACCCCAGCTACTCCAAGGGGAGCAAGCCGCCTGTCAATAGCAAGGGCACACCTCGCGACACCCAACAGGCGTCCTCCCCTCAGCCGGCTAAGGCTCACAGCAAGCGCCACAGCTCTGGCAACAAGGGCCAGCCACGCCAGGAGCAAATGGTGAACAGCAACCCACCGCCTCCCCCTCCACCAACCGGAGCACCAAGACCCGCCAGTTCCCGTCTCTCGGGCCGGGTGGGAGCACCCAACCCGGATCGTCCGGATGCCCGTGACCGCATCGAGATCCTCGCTCAAGCGCGCGTCATGGAGGAAGAAGACTCCACCGGGCCAGTTTGTTTCGGACCCCGCATCTGGAACGAGCCGTTTCCAGATAAGTTCACCCTGCCCAGGGACACCCCCAAGTACCACAACAGTATAAAGCTGGAAGATTGGCTGACCGACTATGCTACGGCAGTCGGTATTGCCCATGGGAACAAGCGCACAGCTGTGCGCTATGTCCCCCGTATGCTAACCGGGTCGGCAAGGACATGGCTCAACAGTCTTGCACCCAACAGCATGAACGCCTGGCCAGACTTCGAGAAGGTTTTCGTCCGCAACTTCAATGACACGTACAAGCGTTTGGGACGCCCACGCAACCTGGCCTTGTGCGTCCAGGGCGACCGCGAGACTGACCGCGAGTACCTCGCCAAGTGGACGGAGCTACACAACACTTGCGAGGGCATCCTAGAGAGCCAGGCCATCAGCTTCTTCATCGAGGGATGCCGAGAAGGCACCATGCTTCGCCACCGACTACTGTGTGACGAGCCGAAAACCATGGAGGAGCTCATGACGGTAGCGGACCAGTACGCCATGACGGATGCTGCCATGAAGAAGCCCCTCTGAGTAAATGCGGACGGGCGTCCGACTCCTACGGATCCGGCTCGCGACCGTCCGAGCAATCCGGCTGGAGAAGCCGGATCCTCCAGGCGCGACGGCAACGACAACCGGTTCCATGGGGACTACCAAGCCGGACAGCAGAAGCCCCGCTACCACGCGTGGCAGGTCAATGCCGTTGAGGGTGCGCCCGACACACCGACTAATGACGCAAGGAGGCAGAAGCCGTGGCTCACCTTCGACCAGATGTTTGACGGCCCGTGCAAATGGCACAGCGGTCCCTTCAAACCGACTACACACACCACCCGGAATTGTAGCTGGACTCGCCCGCTAAAAGACCAGGGCAGCCAGCCACGTCTCCCCCTGCCCCCTCCTGGTGGACCACCACCATCGGCAAGGGGAGCCCGCAATGATGGTAACGGCGGCAATGGCCGCAACAACAACAATGGCTACCCCCAGCCGCATGCCGCCTACCACATCTTCGAGACGGATCTGGACGACAAGCACAGCCGCAGGCGACGCTCCAAGGAGGTCAACGCCATCGTCTCTCCGGTCCCCCAGTACCTGAACTGGTCAGAAACCCCCATCACCTGGAGCCGAGAGGACCAGCCGGAGCAGCTGCCGACTCCCGGGGGCTACGCCATGGTGCTCGACCCCCTCATCGTCTCCAACAAGCGCACCTGCCGTTTCTCTTGCGTCCTCATCGACGGAGGCATCAGCCTCAACCTCCTCTATCGGTGTTCGCTGGAGAAGCTGGGCGTTCACGAATGCGACCTGCGCCCGACTACCACAACGTTCCATGGCGTACTGCCAGGCCGACTTGTGCCTCGCTAGGTAAAATCTAGCTGGACGTCATCTTCGGGACCGAGGAAAACTTCCGCCGCGAGCCGATTTGGTTCGAGGTGGTAAACCTGACGAGCTCCTACCACGCTCTCCTCGGGCGCCCCGCCCTTGCCAAATTCATGGCCGTCCCCCACTACGCATACCTCAAGACGAAGATGGGGGACCGAACGGCGTGATCACCGTCACCGGTTGCTTCAGGCGGTCAATGGAGTGCGCATCAGCCGGTTCCAAACTAGCAGAGGCCCTCATCATAGAAGAGGAGAAGCGCGTAATCATGCGCAATGTGGCCATGGCCTAGCAAGACATACAAGCTAGCATCAAGCTGGCTGGAGAAGGAGCTTTCCAGCCGGCAAAGGAGACGAAGAGGGTCCTTCTCGACCCCTCTGACCTGACCAAGTTCGTCACCATTGGTGCCAACTTGGACAGCAAATAGGAAGGCGCGCTCGTCGACTTCCTCCATGAGAATCGGGACATCTTTGCATGGTCACCCAAGGACATGCCAGGTGTCCCGAGGGAGTTCGCCGAGCACTCACTTCATGTGTGGCCGGATGCCAAGCCGGTTAAGCAACCTCTGTGCCGGTTCACAGAGGAGAAGAGGAAGATTATCGGTGACGAGATCACCCGGCTCCTTGCAGTTGGGTTCATCATGGAAGTGTACCACTCGGACTGGCTGGCGAACCCAGTCCTGGTGTTGAAGAAGAACAAGACCTGGCGCATGTGTATCGACTACACCAGCCTGAACAAGGCGTGCCCGAAAGATCCATTCGCATTTCCCCGTATTGATCAAGTCATCGATTCCACGACCAGCTGCAATTTGTTGTCTTTTCTAGATTGCTATTCTAGTTACAATCAGATCCGGTCAAACCCGGCTGATCAGATTAAGACATAGTTTATCACCCCCTACGGGGCTTTTTGCTATGTAACCATGCCTTTCGGTCTGAAGAATGCAGGCGCTACCTATCAGCGCTGCATGCAGAAGTGCTTGCACTCTCAGATAGGCCGAAACGTGCACGCCTATGTGGACGATGTGGTCATCAATACCAAGGAGAAGCGCACCCTCCTTGAAGATCTGGGAGAGACATTCGGCAACCTCTGGCAGTACCAGATGAAGCTGAACCTAGAGAAATGCGTCTTCAGAGTCCCATCTGGCCAGATACTCGGTTTCCTCGTATCGCAACGAGGTATCGAGGCGAATCCGGATAAGATCGCGGCCATCGAGAGGATGCAGCCGCCTAGGAGCCTGCTTGGAGTCCAGAAGTTCACCGGATGCCTGGCCTCCCTCAGTCGTTTCGTCAGCCGGCTGGGGGAGAAGGCACTCCCGTTGTACCAGCTGATGAAGAAGACGGTCATGTTCTCCTGGACTTCGCAAGCCGACGCCGCATTTCATGACCTCAAGCGCATGCTATCCAAAGCGCCAGTTCTAGCCACGCCGGCTAGCAAGGAGCCGATGTTGCTCTATATAGAAGCCATCAGTCGGGTCGTCAGCGTCGTCCTGGTGGTGGAGCGCCCCGAGGAAGGCAAGGCTCAGCCAGTTCAGAGGCCCGTCTACTACCTCAGCAAGGTCCTCTCCCTCTCCAAACAGAACTACCCCCACTACCAGAAGATGTGCTACAGCATGTACCTGGCATGCAAGAAGCTCAAGCACTACTTCCAGGAACATCCGATTAAGGTCGTGTGCACTGCACCCCTTTCGGAAATCATCGGCAACAAGGATGCCACCGGCCGAGTCGCCAATTGAGCCATCGAGCTCGCCGCCTACTCCACCCAGTACGAGCCCCGGCTCACGATCAAGTCGCAGGCGCTGTCGGACTTCCTCGTCGACTGGGCCGAGACCCAGTATCTCCCACCGGTTCCAGATCCGGACCACTGGAAGATGCACTTCGATGGGTCAAAGATGCTCGGGGGCTTGGGAGCCGGCATCGTGCTCACCTCGCCCATGGGAGACCGACTGGAGTACGTCTTGCAGATCCACTTCAAGGCCTCCAACAACGTAGCCGAATACGAGGCACTGGTGCATGGCCTCCAGCTAGCCAGAGAGATTGGTGTCAACCGGATCCTCTGCTTTGGCGATTCGGATCTAGTGGTGCAGCTGGTATCCGGAGAGTGGGACGCCCATGACGCAAACATGGCTCTGTACCGGTTCCACATACAGAAGCTCAGCGCCTCCTTCGACGGATGCGAATTCCATCACGTCCCTCGCGCCAACAACGAGGCAGCCGATTCGCTCGCACGAATCGGATCCACTAGGCAGGCGATCCCACCCGGGGTCTCCTTGCAGCACCTGAGCAAGCCCTCCATTAACCCATCCCCCGAGTCGGATTCCATCATATGGGCAGGGAGCGCTCCGGTTGACGGTGCAGCAGACGCAGAACCGGCAGAACCTCCAAAGAAGAAGTCCCGCGCCAACTCCGGCAAGTCCGTACCCTCTGGCCCGCAAGACCCGGGGGCTGCTGACTCATCAAGTGGCTCGAGGGCTGCTGTCCGGGGCACCTCATCCAGAAGATCCCCGACGACCATCAACCGAAAAGCGGAAGCATCCTCACCATCCGGGAAATACCATCCTGGGCATAGCCCTTCATGAACTACATCGCCAACGGGGAGCTTCCTGATGATGAGGTAGAGGCCAGGCAAATCCAGCGCCGTGCGCACACATACACCATCATCAACAAAGAACTGTACAAGCGCAGCCTATCCGGCATCTTCCAAAGGTGTGTCGTTGTGGACACAGGCTACCGGCTACGCAAGGACATCCACCAGGGCGAGTGCGGACACCACGCTTCGTCAAGGGCGATAGTCGCCAAGGCATTTCGCCATGGTTTCTATTGGCCCACCGCCCTTGAGGACGCCGAACAGCTAGTTCGCGCGTGCAATGGGTGCTAGCGCTTCTGGCAGCTCAGGCACATGCCGACTTCGGTGCTCAAGACCATACCGATTACCTGGGCCTTTGCTGTTTGGGGCCTCGACATGGTCGGTCCCTTCAAGCGGGCGCGCGCAGGCATGACCCATTTGCTGGTGGCGGTGAACAAATTTACAAAATGGGTCAAGGCCAAGCCCATCCGGAAGCTGGACCGGGCGATAGTCGTCACCTTCATCACCGATGTCATCAATCGGTTCGGCTACCCCAACAGCACCATCACCTACAACGGCACGAACTTCGCCAAGGGGGCCTTTGCCCGATTCTGCAGCAACAAGGCCATCCGGCTAGACATTGCTTCCGTCGCGCACCCGCAGTCCAACGAGCAAGTCGAAAGGGAAAATGGCTTAGGGCTAGCCGGCATCAAGCCACACCTCATCGAGCCTCTGGAGTGGTCGCCCAAATGCTGGATCGAGGAGCTTACGGTTGTGCTATGGAGTCTCCGTACCCCGCCGAACAGATCAACCGGCTACACCCCGTTCTTCCTGGTCTACGGATCGGAAGCCGTCCTCTCCATGGACATCGAGTTCGACTCTCAGTGCAAGCTCCTCTACGATGAAAAGGCCAACCAAGAGGCACGGGAAGATGGTGTGGACCTCCTCGAGGAGGCCTGCGAGCTGGCACTGTCCAGATCGGCCTTGTATCAGCAACGACTACATCGCTACCATTCAGGCCGGATCCGCCCAGTCGCGTTCCGCGAGGGCGACCTGGTCCTCCGGCTGGTGCAGGACACGAAGGGCATGCATAAGTTGTTGCCACCCTGGGAGGGCCCCTTCATCGTCAGCCGGGTGCTGCCTAACGACTCCTACTACCTCATCGACACGCAGTAGCCACACAAGAACAAGATGGACAAATCAGACAAGGAGACCGAGCGCCCCTAGAACGCGGCCCTGCTGCGCCCGTTTTACACCTAGTCACCCGGCAGTGTATGTATCCCACAAACCCTATGAATGAAAATGCGGACCCCTACGAGATGCTCGGGGCTCCTTACTAGAAATGTGTATGCATCTATTTTCCGGTTCAGATTTTCTGGCTCCGGCAACCCCTACCCGAGGGCTTGCCGGCTGGCCTGACCTGCTAAGTCAACAAACCGGCTGAGTAGTGTGCGACGATGTCAGAGGCCCACTCTTCATCTCAGCTACAGACAGCAACCCGGCTATCCGGCTAGCAAGAGCAAAAGCCCGAGGCATCCCACATGAAAAATGGGGAGTAGACGCGACAGATCGGGCATCCCGGCCTCGCAACTAGCTTAAGATAATCCGGCTACTAAGCCGATAGTACCGTGCACAATATATTGTCAGCTCCCTTCGATTCCGGCCGCAGATCGCAACCCGGCTGCTCGACAAGGACGTAGCGAAAATAGCAGAGCACACGAGAAAACGACTAAGTGTCCAGAAAGGCACAAGCTAGTTTTCAAAAAACAAATCCGTCTTCCGGCTACAGTTTAGCATACTAACCTATTAACGGGTGAGAATGTATGTGTATGTATATATTTTTGTACGACTACTTCGAGTCGGAATTCAGGAAGAATAAAAGAAGAAGATTCGAAGTCCTTGCCTTCATCAAGCGCTCCGAATCTCGGGGGCTACACCCACTGGGTGCGCTCGCGCGCCCCCAGTGGAATCTTGTAGTTTCCCGACCGGCTAAGGGCGTTTAGCCAGATATTTGGAGCCCAGGTGAGAGCAAGGGCAGGAGCAAGAGAAGAAGGAGATTCAAAGTACCTGGCTATGCCAGCTACTCCGAATCTCGGGGGCTACACCCAATGGGTGCGCTTGCGCACCCCCACTAGATTATTAGTTCCCGCGACTGCAGGCGTTCAGCCAACGGAAGCAACCGACTAAGATGCGTCTAGTCGGATGAAGCTAGAGGACTTAAGAAAATAAAGAAGATTCGAAGTACCTGGCTACGCCAGCTACTCCAAATATCGGGGGCTACACCCAGTGGGTGCGCTGACGCGCCCCCACTGGAATTGCAGTTCCGCCGGCTAAAGGCGTTCAGCCGAGAGAAGTCAGCCGGACAAAGTCAGCTGGCAAAATGTCGAAAGGACATACAAAAACACAAGTTGAAGGCAAACCAAATTGAGTCAGACCAGCACTAAAAAGAAAAGGGGAGACGAAGCTCCCATAAGTTTACCCGACGCCAGAGGCAGCCGGTACAGACAGACAAGTTTCAAAACAAGGCAAGATAAACAAGTACACCCGGCATCCCAGGGTGATAGCTAAATGGCAGGGCCGTTGCCATGCGGAGCGCCTTGGCTAGCAGCAGGCTCTGGTAGAGGAGGAGGCGCGGCGGTCAACTCGGTTCCAGCGTCCCCAGCCGGCTGTGTCGAAGCTTCCGCATCAGGAGTGCTGACGGACTCCGAGTCGGTGAGCACCTCGTCGGGATCCACGTAATCGGCGACCTTGATGGCGGAGCTCCGGATGAGCCTGGCGGATGGCGGCAAGATCGGCGCGGGCGCGGAAGCCTTCGTTGATCTTCTCGACGTGGGCGTCCTTATACCACGAAAGCATGAGGGCCAAGGCCATCTCAGCTCCGGCTCGCGTAGCCAAGTCTCGTAGCCGGTCCACGGCAGCCGGTACCTCCCCCACCTTCGTGGCTAGCTGCGCCATTGTCTCCGGGACCGGAGCGTCCGGCCAGAGAAACGAGAAGATGGCCTGCGCCACTTGGTGAAGCTTGGCAGCTTCCTTGTCGAGAAGGACGACGAGCTCTTGGGCTATCGGCTGCGCTCCGAGCCAGTTCTCCTGCAGCCGGTTTATGTCGGGATAAAACGCTGTCAGACAAAAGATAGTCATATCTGGCTACCGGATTCGGAAAGAGAAAGGAGACGGAAAAGGGGAAATTACCCTTAGCCGTATGACCGACTTGCATCAGCTCCTCCACCAAGGCCTTCTCCTTCGCTGCCAGCCGCTTGATTTCCTTCTCTTGGTCCTTATTCTGGGCCTTGAGAAGGTTGAAGGCGTCAATCCGGCTAGCGAGCGAGGCGTCGCGTTCCTTGATGGTGGCCTCCAGACCATCCACTTTTGCGTGCCAATCCTTGTTCTGCAGCCGCAAAGTGGAGTTGGATTTGCTTAGCCGGTTGTTCGCCTTCTTCAAGCGATCGATCTCGCGCTGAGTGCACACAAGGATAGCTGCGACAAAACCAGCTATCATAAAAAATGATTCTGGATGAAGCAAACTTACTCTGGGAGGTTCCGTTGGCAGCAGCAAGCTTCTGATCAAGGACCGATTCCCACCGGCTGCGGCCTCGAGTAGCCGGATCTCCTTCACCGCTAGTTCGAGGGTGGGGGCGAGATCCATCAGCGAGGCAGCAGAGGAGGCGTCATCATCCACGGCGTTGGCAGCCAGGGACTCCTTCGCGGCGACCACCGCTGTCCTCCACTCCTCCCCCGGTTTTTCCTCGGAGTTGTCGTCGCTGACAACCACGAGCTCCTTGCCGGTTACCGCCCTCCGTGTTCCCGTAGAAGAGCCATCCCCGCCCTGCGAGGTGGTCTCAACCGTTTCCGACTGGACCACCACGTCCGGTTGAGGACCCTCCGCTCCGGCTGAGGCAGCCGGTTCAACTCGAGGCGGCGGTGTAGGCGGTGCCTCGGAGGAAGGAGGGGCAGAGACAGACGTGGCCGAGGCGAGGGGTGGTGACCCAGTCAGCGCTCGTGTCGGGCTCGCGGCTCCAAAGGAGACCAGCATGCTGAAAAGACAGAAGAAGAGAAGAAGGAAAAAGAAGCAAATAAGCCAAAGGAAAAAAGGGCGAGAACGAAAGAAACAGAAGATGGTAAAGAAACCAGGAGATAGACGTACCCCTGTACCACCGGGGGCGGCCCTTTCTTCTGGCCAAGACGACTCGGCGGAAGGGCGCCGGTCCGGCTCCTCTTGGGGGCCGGCTCCTTCGCAGTAGGCTGGCTGGCGCTGGAATGGCCGGAGCAACTCTCACCAGTGCCTGACTGGCTGGAGTCACCGTCCGTCACAAGGTGTTGTGCCGAATCGGAGGCCAGCGCGGCCTCTTCCTCCTCGTCAACCTCCACATGGGGATCGGCGGCTGTCTCGTCGTTCCGGCTGGGGAAGGCATCCCTATCCCCGTCCGACTCCTCGCCAGACCGCCGAGCGCGTGGCTCAGGAAAGTCAGGCGTGAACGTATCAAGGGGGGCGTCGCCCACCTCACGAAGGATGCAAGGGAAGATCTGCCGAATACAAAAGATTAGTCAGATAAAACAAAAAAGAAGGGCAAGAGATACAAAAGAAAATTCCGGCTAGAAGGACCTACCCGGGGCGCGCGGTTGTCACGGCTGTAAGGGGCCACCCCGAAGGTCCAGCCTTCCGGCAGCCGCTCCTTGGTGATCGTCCACACCCACTCCTTCAGGTTGTGGTAGCGGGGATCGCGGCGCGATAGCCGAGTCGGGTCCAGCCGGCCGGAGTAGAAGCACATCTTGTGTGCTCGCTGCTGCAACGGCATCATCAGCCGAGACATCCAGCTGAGGATGATGTCCAGGCCGGTTAGCCGGTAGGTGACGAGGGAGCGCATGCGTTGTAGCATTGCATCCAACTCCGCCTTCTCGCCGTAGATTTTCAATTCCCAATGCGGCCGGCTGGACTCCACGTCCTGGAACGCCGGAAGGTTGATCCGGTCCATGTTGGTGTGTATCTGGACACAGAAGTATGACTGCTGCCACAGTCGTACCGTGTCGTGCAGCCGGAACTTCGGGTAGCCGATCTGCGCACGAGAGTAGATGGAGGCACCGCCGCAGACGACCAGCGGCCCCTTCGTAAACTGCACCTGCGGCCGGACTCGAAAGAGCCGGCAGAAGAGCCCGAGATCCGGCTGGATCCCGAGGTAGCTCTCGCAGAAGGCCATGAAGTGCGCCAGTGTGCCGATTGTATTGGCGCCAAGATGGTGGAGGCGGAGGTAGAAGAAGGCGAGGAAGGTGAGGAAGAACGGGTGCACCGGCAATGCGAACCCGCGTGTCAAGTGCGTGAGGAAGATCACCCGTTCTCCCTCCACCGGGTGTGGCGACACCTCCCCTGCCGGCGCAAGGCGCACCTCTACTTCCTCCTCTGACGGAAGGACGCGGGTGGCGCGATACTTTTGGATGTGGTCCTCCGTGACGGAGGAGCCCCACCACGCTCCACGCTCAGCGGCCATCTCCGGTTCGTTGGAGGGCGCGGTGGTGGACGAATGACGGTGGGCCGTACCGCCGATGACGACAAACGGGCGGTGCAACGGGCTACAGCGGCAGCAGCAGCGAAGCGCAGAAAGCAGTAGCACGGAGGAAGAAGAAGGCAACTGGGAGCGAGAGAGGTGAAGGAGAGGAACTTCCCCCCAGGCACCCTTTTAAAGGACTGGAAGGGCAACCGTCCGTGGTGCCACGCGGCATCCATCGAGACGATCCCCACCCCAACCGCCACTCCAGATCCCGTGTGCAGACGCGAGGTGCGCAGAATATCCAGGGGCGGGAACCGAAGCGTCAGGCGGTAGTTTCCCGAGGCGACGTGCGACGGGATGTTACACTGCCCGCCGCAGAGTAATGATGGCGCGTGCGCACGTGGCCGGCGTCAGCACTGACGTCATGGGTAGCGCAACCACCAGGCGTAGCCAGTCAGAAATTCAAAACGAAGAGGGTGCGCACGCACATTTCACCTAAGTGCGAAATCCACATGCGCTCGGGGGCTAGTGTCGGGGGGATGACCTCCGGATACCCCAACCAGACAAGAAACATGGCAGTCGGATCGCGTCCGGCTGGATAAGCGCAGCCGGACAGGCCAAGTCTAACCGGCTACCGCGAGGTAGCCATAGCGGCGAGGAGCAGCCGGCTACAGAAGCATAGCCGGAACCAATCAAGGAGGCAGGGCGACATGCGGAGCAGTGCACGGTACGCCCTATACGACGACAAAATCAGGAACTACTCAGCCATACCGAAGACTTTGCGGGGATGATATAGGAACAGTGGCCCGATGCTGACGACAGGCTCGCACGGTGTTCACTATGGCCACGACAGCCATACCGCTCGTACTCTGATGGGACATGGTTGTACCGGATACTGTAGATGACCAGCCGGCTAGGACCCACCTGTGGGGCCCACCAGTCGGATTGGCCAGTGAGATCGTTGCATCTCTGCATTATATAAGGAGAGGCAAGGCCTTGGTAGAAAGGGTTGGTCTGAGAGCATTTAAGACAGTATCTAGAGAATATAGCTCGAGGAGCACTTGTAGTTCGTATATCTCTCATAGTCAGACCGACAGGAGTAGGAGTTTTACCCCACGACGAGGGCTCCAAACCTGGGTACTTCCTGCGTCCAGCTACGCTCGCTTGTATCCAATCCCGCCTGCGGTCGCCGTCGATAGCTTTCATGCTAGTCCCCACACCTCTATCTAACCTTCTTAGGTACTTCCGTTCCCAATACAACGATAGTCACAAAGCCCAAAAATCCGCTGAAATGCAACTGTCATATGGAATGATGCACTAGTGTGACAGAAGTTACATCACCACGTCCATTGGAGTGTGTCTGGTAATATGGATCAAGGTGGTTTTGAAAAGAACACATGTAATGACTCTAGGGGAATCCATGTGTCAAACCATGGTCAGAAAGCCCAAAACGCCCTTGTAATGCAACTGCCATATGGAGAGATGCACCAGTGTGATAGAAGTTGCATCACCACACCCATTGGAGTTTGTGAGGTAATGTGCCTCAAGGTGGTTTGGAATATAACACATGTAATGACTCTAGAGTCTCCATGTGTCAAACCATGCATGGTCAGAATCCCCACAATCCCTTGGAATGCAACTACCACATGGATTGGTGCACCACTGTGACATAGCTTACATCACCACATTGATTCGAGTTTGTGTGATCTTGTCGATCAAGG
This sequence comes from Avena sativa, assembly GCA_916181665.1. Taxonomy (NCBI): domain Eukaryota; kingdom Viridiplantae; phylum Streptophyta; class Magnoliopsida; order Poales; family Poaceae; genus Avena; species Avena sativa. Next base: position 360,414,067 of record OV702291.1, on the reverse strand, counting down.
TGGTTTGGAAAATAATACATGCAATGAATCTAGAGACTCCATGTGTCAAACCATGGTCAGAATGCCCAAAAAGCCCATGGAATGCAACTACCACATGAAATGGTGCACCAGTGTGACAAAAGTTGTATCACCACATCCATTGGAGTGTGTGTGGTCATGTGAATCGATGTGGTTTTGAAAATAACACATGAAATGACTCTAGTGGACTCCATGTGTCAAACCATGGTCAACAAATCCTAGAAAGCCCCTGGAATGCAAATACCCCATGGAATGATTCACTAGTGTGACATAAATTGCATCACCACATCAATTGGAGTGTGTCTGATAATTTGGATCAAGGTGGTTTTGAAAAGAACACATGCAATGACTCTATTGGACCAAGGTGGTTTGGAAAAGAACACATGCAATGACTCTAGAGATTCCATGTCTCAAACCATGGTCAGAAAGCCCCAAAACCCTTGGAATGCAACTGCCACATGGAATGGTGCACCAGTGTGACAGAAGTTGTATCTCCACATCCATTGGAGTGTGGGTGGTCATGTAGACCAAGGTGGTTTTGAAAATAACACATGCAATGACTCTAGTGGACCTCATGTGTCAAATTATGGTCAGAAAATCCCAAAAATCCCCCGGAATGCAACTGCCAAATGGAGTGATGCACTAGTGTGAAAAGAGTTGCATGACCACATCCATTTGAGTGTGTGTGGAATGTGTGGTTTGGAAAAGAACACATGCAATGACTCTAATGGACTCCATGTGTCAAATCATGGTCAAAAATCCCAAAAATCCCCTGGAATGCAACTTCCACATGGAATGATGCACTAGTGTGATAGAAGTTGCATCACCTAAGCCAGTGGAGTGTGTGTGCTAATGTGGATCAAGGTAGTTTTGAAAACAGAACATGTAATGATTCTAGTTAATCAAGGTAGTTTGAAAACCAATGCATGCAATTACTCTAGGGACTCAATGTGTCAAACAATGGTCAAAAAGCCCCATGGAATGCAATTGCCACATGGAATGATTAAATAGTGTGAAAGAAGTTGCATCACCACGTACATTGCAATGTGTGGTAATGTGGATCAATGTGGTTTTGAAAACAAGACATGCTATGACTCTAGGGACTCCATGTGTCAAACCATGGTAGAAAGCCTAAAAATCCCCTAGAATGCAAGTGCCACAAGGAATGATGCCCTGGTGTGACAGAAGTTGCATCACCACATCCACTGCAGTGTGTGTGGTAATGTGGATCAATGTGGTTTTGAAAAGAACACATGCAATGACTCTAGTGGATCAAGGTGGTATGGAAATATAACATTCAATGACTCTAGGACTCCATGTGTCAAAACATGGTTAGAAAGCCCACAAATCCCATGGAAAGCAACTACCACATGGAATGATGCACTAGTGTGACAGAAGTTGCATCACCACATCCATTGGAGTGCGTGTGGTAATGTGGATCAAGGTGGTTTTAAAAGAACACATGCACTGACTCTAGTAGATAAAGGTGGTTTGGAAAAGAACACATGCGATGACTCTAGAGACTCCATGTGTCAAACCATGGTCAGAAACCCCAAAAAGACCTTGGAATGCAACTACTGTCGTCGGATTGATGACAAGTACACCATGAGGGGGTCCTCGAGGCATGCAGAGGATAGGGGTGTGAGACGTACGGTGTTCCGGGACGGGGAGCACACAAGTTTACCTATGTTCGAATCTACCGGCTTTGGATGGATCCTACTCCTGCTAGCAATCCAGTGATACGATAGAGCCGGAATATGGGTTGCAAGGGTTTCGCCTGTGCGAGTTAAGATTGTAGACTATTGTGGGGTGCCCAAAAGGCTTGTCCTAGGATGGCTTATATAGATAGCCGGCCTATGGTTTACAGGAGAGACCTATCCAGCTAGGACGAAGAGTCGGTTACAGAGTACATCTTTAACTACAAGTAACATAACAGGCCTATGTCGGTAAGTCTTCTGGGCCTTCCCGTAGCTGGACTGGACTCCGTCTCTTCTCCCTGACTAGGCTGCCGTGAAGCAAAGCTCTAACCCGAAGTGGGCCACCCTGGTTAGTGAGGCACAGTGAGGATACCCGGAAAGTATATCCCCAACAGCAGCCCCTAGAAGCCTCCAAGATCCAGAGTCGGATTTCATCATCGTCTAGATTGATCCATCTTCGGCTTGTAGAAACTTGAAGGGTTCCGGAAACTTCAAAAGAAAGGATAGGATCCAGGTCTCAAAACGAGTCGTACCTATGAATACATTATTCAAGTTTCCAGCTTGAGATTCAAACTAAGCCGGAACTTGGTCTCTGACGTAACCTGACATCAGTCAAGGTCAAGTCACATCACTGACAGACATTCCTGTCAGCACGACCGTTGGTGGCTCCGCCTTTCGTGGAACCTAGGCATCGTTTTAATGCATGCACGGAGATCGAGGCGACGTAATCATCGCAAGGAGGTTACCCAGCTCCTTCCACGATGCGTGGCATGATTACTTTTTATTTTGCACGAATCTTGGCGCAAGTGAAGAATATAAGGGGTTGAGATTTCTTCATTCCTCCTCACCAGCGCCAGTTCCTCATCCTTCCTCTCGATGCTTTCTACGAACAGAGCTCCTTTGCCTTCCCCAAATCTCATAGAGCCACCCATCCTAGGTCACCGGTGCCCAAAAAATGGCTGAGGCCTCATCTTCTGCTACGGCGGCGATGGCGACGATAGCACCTGTGGTAGAGAAGAAGTTCCACGGCGTCTGGATCCTGTGCGTCCTTGATGATGCCAAGCTCCACGTCATCAAGAAGAAGGTCCCCTCCGCTCTGGTGACTGGTGGCACGGCTTCGGACAAACCGTCCCCACCCCTAACACTGATGAGCGAGTGCAATTCGGCATGCACCTCGACTGAGGTTTGAGCTTTCCGTCCTCAGGCTTCTTCTCTGAGGTCATTGATCATTACGGAGTACAACTCCACCATCTTCCCCCAAACTCTATTTTATAAATGAGCGCTTATGCCTCTTTGTGTGAGGGGTAACTCGGTATCAGGCCGAGTCTCATTCTCTTTCGGTATTACTTTCATACCCGGAGAAATTCTATCACCACCGGTAATCCTTATATTACCGGAACTCTTAGCTTTTCTGTTAGGAGAGAGCGAGTCTATCCTAGGATTAAGGCTAGCGAGTCGGTGAAACAATGGCCGTCCATGTTCTTTTACCATAAGGACAAACCGGCTCCTGGCAAAACAACTGCTTTGCCGGTTTTTCTTGATGGCACCGCCACGCCCCAAGAGTCCTAGGACGTGGATCCTCTGGCTCTCACTAGCAATTTGCTTCTTGCTAAGAGGCAGATCAAATATCTGATGAAGCACAAGGGTATGAAAGGATCCGATTTGATCCACTACTAGCTGGCGCACCGGATCCAGCCTCTCCAACATCATGGTGACCGGCTTATGCACTCCGTCACCAGGAGCAAGATGGACTCTCTTCAGATCTGCTCACATCCTTACTCGTAAATGGACTATGAGTCCCAAATCAAGTGGTTGATAAGGGAGCGGATCGAGAGGAAGATCCTGGAGCTGTCCTTGGACATGCATACGGTTGATGATCCTGTGACACTAGTAGGTTTTCCAGCAATAACTCGAATTATGTGTTCATGTATACATGATTATGTCTTTCTGCAATACGGAGATATTTCTTCTTTTTAGCTTGCTGACCTCCCCGAGTTGGAGCTTTCTCCTTTTTAGGGATATCCTCCTGAGCTCTCTTAGGATGATGGAGAACTTGTTCCATTGCTGGAGACTCTTACCCGAAAGCGTAAGACTCCGACAATTTCCATTGGCACAAAGGAAGTGCCCGTTGTGAAGAGGTAACTTTCCTCACAAGGCCTCTGTATTTTATTTCTCATTCTTTCTAAAGTGTAGCGATCTTTGTTCTATTACCTCCTAATAGCTAAACATCTCACCAAGGGCAAGGGGAAAGGAGGCTCGTCTATGCCCCTACGCCAATCAAAGTTAAATTTGACTTCTCCTTCCACAGCGCCCCTGACTCCTTCCCCACAGCCTTTCACAACACCGGAGATTACTCCACCTCCGTCCATCGCAGAAGATCCGGCTCAACATTCTAAGCCGGCGAATCTTGGCTCAAAGACTGACGCCACCATGGGTGACTCAGCAATTGATAAGGGTGAACCCTCAAAGGGTAATGATCCCTCGGCAGAGGTTTTTCTCGATAACCTTCTCAGTAATCCAGGTATTGCCAAGCTTGGCATTACCCGGAAAAATGCAAAAGAGATACAAAGGCTGGCTTAGTAGTGCTTGGAGAGCCAGAACATCACCGCCGAGGAAGAGGCACAAGAAGCAGAGACGTCGAGTACTCCGAACTTCTTGAGAAAATTCATCTTCATGACGAGAAGCTGAAGGTCAGCGTGGCTCCGCCACCTCCAATAATCCTGCTGACCCTCGTCGAGAAGGTTACCACCGAGGTGAACATGATCTTAAGCAAGCTTACTCATGAGCAATATGTAAGTCGGAATTCCAACCCACCTTATTCATTTTATTTTGTATCATATTTGCTAGCTCCCAAGCATGAAGTTGGATAGACAATCCGGATTTATGCTTTCATAGGATGCCAAAGAGCGAACTAGTATAGCCCCCCAAGGCTCATGGTGATATTAGTTAAAATATTAGCCCGAGTCTTTAGTAGACTTCTGACTCTAGGTATTATTCTGACTTACAGAAAGTTAATGTTTATAACCAAGAATTATTGAAGAATATTTGTAATAAGCGGAGAGAGATCAGATCTCTCCGAGTTGAAAATGCTCAATTAAAGGTATCCAAGGATGAGGCTGAAGGTAATCATTTCAGTCCTTAACCTTGCTCTTTTTGTTTTCATAGTCAAATTTCGTATTCAACTATTTTCTTTTGCTTACAACACTAGTCAAGAAATCATGTACAATGATAGAAGAGGCCGAGAATCTTAAGACCCTGGAGGTGGAGAACGCTGACTTACGTCGAGAGCTGAATAAGCTTACGGCAGATCATGAGCGCAGCATTGCACAAGTTCTCGAATCCTCCTCCATGGCCACCGAAGAACGTGATTGAAGGATCGTGGCCTAGGATCAGAAAATCTAGGATATCAATGATGTATTATTCAGAGAAAAGGACATCACCAAAGAACTCCGAGCTGAACTCCAGAGCCTTAGGGCAGAGAAGACCAAAGTTGACCATGTCATCTTGGTATGTTTCCTATTTTCTAACTTTCTATTTTTTCCGAATCAAGGAGTTTGGATATATTTTATGACCTTTGCTTTATATGCGCAGGTCCTCTGAACTTACTAGATTCTTCCTCCACCGAGTCTCGCACCAGCCGGCTTACACAAGTTGGTGATTTGCTTCATGATTTCCACCAATCTTTGGAGGATATTGGCAAAATTCTCAAAGTTCTGGACTTGAATAGAATGTCCGCCTTTGAAGTGCGAGATAAGGCAAAGGAGATGCCTCAGCTCATCTAGGACGGGAATATGTTCTGTGCGCGAACCATAGCACAGAACACCCTCACCATGGTTATGAGCCACCATGGAAGCATGGAGATCTGACAAGTAACCAGAGGTTATTCGACTTTGGATGAAGACGGATAGGAGCAAGACATTAAGGCCATTATGGACTCCTGCGCCGGATATGGATGTCATGTAGCTGATCTGACCAGCTATGACACTCCTTTCTTCACTCGCGTGGAGACACCGCCTCCTCCTGCCGAAGAAACAGACGAAGTTTCTGACGACGAACAAACCGTATCGGATTTGAATGTTTCAGAAAGATATCAAGTTGAAGGCGATGTGTCTAGTGAGCCGGAAGCTCCTACCCCTTCTCCTGCATCATAAAGCATCAGAACAAACAATGTATCATTCTGAAACAATCGGGTTGTAAATAAGTAGTGTAATACTTTTGCTAGTGCTAAGATTTGCTGCTTCTATTTAGCACTTTTTGGATTTATTTCAATGTGCCTGGAATGTTTACATAAGGACTTTTTGTTTTTCTTATACTTATTGCTTATATGGCTTTCTGCCTCGTCCCTTTCATGAGCTCGCCAACTTTCACCACAGAAACTTTGTCGAGCAACATAGCTCAATTGCTAAACCAGTTTAAACTCGGAAACTAAGCCAGCTTCCACTACCAACAATTCACTACTCGGAAAATGCCTGCATCCGTCAATCAGATAAAGAACCAAAGTATAAACTAGAAAATTTAGATTTATACCCAAATGTAGCATTTTTAGAATCGGAAATCTTAACCAGAACAAATTTGAGGGATTTTCTACTGTGGGATTTTATACTATGAAATGATTATTCTGAAATAAGATGGCAATATAAAACTTCTCAGAAAAATTTGAGGCAACCAATACTTTATTTCTCATTGAACATGTACACATATATGATTACAAAGAAAGAAAATTTAAGAATAAAAGGGACATAGCCGAGAAATATTCCACGGTCTGTCTAATTCTTCTAGGTCTATACTGCCCCTAGCTCTCTTTATTTTCTTAGTAGCATGTCTTTCTTTGATTGGCCGCATATCAGTTAGATAGTAAGAACCATTGTGCAATACTCGGCTAACTAAAAAGGGCCCTTCCCATACTGGGGAAAGTTTGTGCTTTCTTTTCTGAACAAGCCGGAGAACCAAATCGCCCTTATTGAAAGACCGGTTTCTGACTCTCTAGATATGATACTTACGTAACTTCTACTGATAGGCTGTTGATCTCATCTCAGCAATGACACGAACTTCTTCGATTAAATCGAGAACATTTTGTCGAGAAATTTCGGCATCCTCTTCGATATACGCAACAACTCGGGGATAAGTATGAATCAAATCACTAGGAAGAATAGCTTCTATGCCATAGACAAAGAAGAAAGGTGTGTATCCAGTTGACCTATTTGGAGTTGTTCGCAAGCTCCATATTACAGATGGTAATTCTTCTCCCCAAGCCCCCGCAACACGAAGAAGTGGTGCTTTGAGTCTTGGTTTAAGGCCTTGTAGGATTAACCCATTTGCTCTTTAACCTTGTCCATTAGCCTGTTGATGTGCGACTGACGCAATGTCAAGCCAGATATTTTGTTCATCGCAGAATTCAGCAAGTTCTCCCAGAGAAAAACTGCTCCCGTTGTCCATGATAATGCTATGCGGATAACCGTATCGGATTATAACATCATCGACAAATCTTCTGGCTGTTTCTCCATCACAACTTGTGATGGGTTTAGACTCAATCCATTTTGTGAATTTATCCACCATCACTAAGAGATGAGTAAATCCACTTGGATCCCATTTAAACGGTCATACCATGTCAAGCCCCCAGACCGCGAAAGGCCATGTTATAGGTATTGTTCGCAGCTGATTAGCCAGAACATGAGCTTGTTTGGCGTACTTTTGGCAACCTTTGCACGTCTTGACCAGCCGTTCGGCATCGTCCTTGGCTGTAAGCCAGAAAAATCCGTGTCAAAAAGCTTTTGCCACTAAAGATTTGGCTGCAGGATGATGGCGGCATTCGCCTTTGTGGATTTCTCGTACGATTTCCACTCCTTCTTCCGAAGATACGCAGCGCTGAAAGACCACAGATACACTCCGCTTATAGATCTCACCATTTACTATTGTATAGGTTTTTACTTGTCGGACGATCTGCCAGCTTAGAACCTCGTCTTTGGGTAATTTTCCATCTACCAAGAAATCAAGGTACGGTTGAGTCCAGCTGGGAATTACAGCCAGAACTGCCACTAAAGGTGAGTCGGATTTGATCGGATATTCCACATCTACTCCTTTTATAGAGGGAACTTTGAGGTGCTCTAAAAAAGCACCATCTAGGACCTTTTTCCGTGCAGAGCCTCTGAGAGATAATGCATCTGCTTCCTCATTTTCTGTTCTAGGGATGTGTTGAACCTCAAACCCTTCGAATGATTTAGCTAGTTCATCCACGATAGCCCTATATGTTGCCATGTGTTTATTTGCATTACAGATATCCAACACTTGTTGGGCAACAAGATCCGAATCTCCATAACACATTAATCGTTGGATGTCGATACCTTAGCAATCCGGATTCTGTGCATCAATGCTTCATATTCGTCAATGTTATTTGTTGCCATGAAGTGGATCTGCAACACATAGAAAAGTTTATCTCCTTGGGGTGATTTGAGCACCACGCCAGCCCCTGAGCCCCCGAGCGCCTTAGACCCGTCAAAATGCAAGGTCCAGTACTCCTACTCTAGGAGGGTCATATTTTCCATTGTCTTTGTCCAATCAGCAACAAAGTTAGCAAGGATTTGGGATTTGATTGCTATACGATGTGTGTACTCAATGTGGAAAGCTGCAAGCTCTATGCCCCATTTTGCGACATGTCCTGTAGCATCACTTTTGTTGATTATATCTCTCATGCTAGCTGTGCTTACTATGGTAATTGGATGTTCCTGAAAGTAATGCCATAACTTCTAGGATGCGAAGAACACACTGTAAGCCAGCTTTTGATAGTGCAGATACTACTGCTTTGATTCAGTTAGGACTTCCCTGAGGTAGTAAGTCGGACGCTGCACTAGGTGTTCCTGTTATTCCTCTGGTCTCTCCACCACCATGACGACACTGACGACCCTGTTTGTCGGAGCGAGATAGAGCAACATCGGTTCACGAGGTTCCGGTGCTGCAAGGATAGGAGCAGACGAGAGTACTTCTTTTAGGTCTTGTAGTTTAGCTTCAGCTTCGTTAGTCCAAACAAACTTTTTGGTCTTTTTCAGGAGCTTGTAGAGTGGTGCGGCTCTTTCACCGAGTCGGCTTACAAACCGACTGACTACAACAATGCAACTAGTTAGTCTTTGAACGTCCTTCAGGCGAGTTAGCCTGGAAATATTGAGTATAGCCTTAATTTTGTCTCGGTTGACCTCTATGCCTCTTTGAGACACGATGAAACCTAACAATTTACCGGTTGCTATTCCAAAGAATTATTTCTTCGAGTTAAGCATTATGTTGTATTTTCGTACATTAGCGAACATTTTCTCCAAGTCAGAAATTAAGGTTTCCTTCTTTTTGGACATCACCGCTATGCCATCCACATATGCATGTACATTGCGTCCGATTTGATTGTGGAGGTAACACTACATAGTGCGCTGGTACGTAGCTCCTGCGTTCTTGAGCCCAAAGGGCATCGTAACGAAACAGAAGGTTCCAAAGGGGGTTATGAATGAAGTTTTGACTTTGTCTGATTCCTTCATCTGAATTTGTTGATAACTGGAATATGCGTTGGGAAAACATAGGAGTACCGAGCCTTCCATAGAATCGATAACTTGATCAATTCTAGGCAGAGCAAACGGATCTTTGGGACAAGCCTTGTTTAAGGCAGTATAATCAACACACATCCTTAAATCAGAGGTGTCCTTTTTAGGGACCATTACAGGATTAGCTGACCACTGAGTGTGGATGACCTCTTCTATGAATCCGACTAACTCGATCTGAGCTAGTTCCTTAGCTATTGCTTTTTGCTTTTCATCACCAAAACATTGTAAGGATTGTTTGACGGGTTTAGCGTTTGGGTGTAAATTTAGAGAGTGCTCGGCAAGTTCCCTAGGTACTCCGGTCATGTTAGATGGCTGCCATGCGAATATCTCTTAATTTTCTTAGAGGAACTTGACGAGCGCGCCTTCCTATGCGCTATCTAAACCTACACCTATCTGAGTCACCTTGGAGGGGTCATCATCCTTCAACGGTGTCATCTTCGTCTCTTCCGGTGCCTTGAACTCCGGAGTTGGTTGTGTCACCTCCTTCTTCCTCGCAGGCATCTCGGACGGGTCAATGGTCTTCTTGATCTCCTGGTATTCTTGGGCGTGTAGTACGGCTTCAGCAAAGGCGGCATTTTCATTTTCGCACTCTTGTGCTTTCTTTGGGTCTCCCTGATGGTGATCACGCCCTTTGGACCTGGAATTTTCATCATATTATAAATGTAACACAAATAAACCATGAAAGCCGAGTAAGCCGGATGTCCGAATATAGCGTGGTATACGCTCTTGAACGGGCCCACTTCGAAGGAAAGTGCTTCCGTCCGGTAATTCTTTGGAGTTCCAAAAGTAACATCCAAAGTGATCTCTCCTAGGGAATTTGCTTGTCTTCCTGGGACAACTCCGTGAAAGATCACAGAGCTGTGATTCAGCTGAGTTTCCGAGATCCTCATCTGATGTAGTGTTTTGATGTAGAGGATGTTGATGTTGCAACCGCCGTCCATGAGAGTCTTGGATAAACCATAGCCATCAATGAGTGGATTGATGACTAACACGTATTTTCCTCACACATGCAACTTAGGCGGATGATCAGCACGGTCAAAGGTAATTGTCACTTCCGACCAGTCCAAGCATTGAGGGACAGCCGGAACAGTTGCGTTGAGCTCATGCAAAACTGCTTTCTTGACCTTAGCTGGTTGAGACCCAAGGAAAGTTACATAAGTGTATTTCTTTGTTGGGAAGTTCTTCGTTCCATCCCACTTGGGATTTGAAGTCTCTGCTTCCTCCATGTCAGAATCTTCCTTGGTCTCCTTTTCTTTTTGGGATTCTTCTTTCCCTTAGCCCTGTAGCCAGCGGAATCGTCTTTCTTGATGTCGCCATTGAAATGACACTCAGCATTTGTGTGGGACGAGCCCCCGTTGGCATCTAAGTGATGCACACACGGATTGTTGGCAATGTCGGCCTAGGAGTAGGTTTTGCTAGGTTGCTGGTCTCCTCTACCCCTGAGTCTTGACATCCCACGACTGCGTCCACGGCCGCCTCTGCGCCCTCCTCGTCATCCAGACCCGAAAGTAGCAGTGACAACTACGGTTTCCTCGTTGGGATTTTCTTCCGAGGTGTTCTTGCGCTTCTTATCTTGTTGATTTGGCTGTTTTGCCGACTTTAGTACCGCCAGGACATTCAATAGTCCTTCTGTGTTGTCATCGACACCTGCATATTTGCTTGCCGTTTCTATCATCTCTCTCAGATTAGTGACTTTGTCAGACTTCAAATGGTGAAGTAGTAGACCAATTGGGAGTCTTGCAATGAAAGCTTCAATCGCAGTTTGATCATTTACCCCTTCACAGGAGTTCTTGGTGTCGATCCATCATCCGAGATAATCTCAGCAAGTTTCTCTGGCTTTCTGGGTGCAACGCTGCAAGTCTCCTACCGTACTGGGCCTCTGATACGTGCCTTCGAAATTCCGAAAGAACGCACTTTGCATGTTATACCAGTTGTGAATGGTGTTCTCTGGAAGTTCATTGATCCAGGATCGTGCCATCTTCCTCAACATAAGCGGGAGATACCGGGTCGCAACCAAGCTATTTCCACCTTTGGCGATGCAGCAAGCCTGGAAAAAATGTTGGAGCCAAGTATCTGGCCGGGGCACTCCATCGTAGGCTTGGATGTGGCTTGAGATACCAAATCCTTCCGGGAAGTGTGTTTGTCGAATTCGTGGCCGAAAGCATTTTCGACCCACGTAGATATCGTCATTCTCGTAGCGCCGCGCCTCTATGTTAGAGTTGATCTGGTGTCTCGCGTCACTTGGTGACATGGAACGCCGTCTTGGTTGTTCGCCTTGGAGCCAGACTTCTGCTTCTACCACCACCTCCTCCGCCATGAAGCCCTTCTTGGCCTCCTCGAGAGCCGGTATGATGGATACTTGGTGGAGAGAGTGGTGCAGGTCGATTATTTCTAGTTCAATGCTGGCCTCCATCCAGAGCGTCATTATTCCGGTTCCTAGGAGGGTCTTCATTACGACGAGCCCCCTGCCGGCTTGCCTCGGCATGGTGTCCATCGTTCCTTCGTCCGTTGTTCCCCCATTGCCGTGAGGTTCAGCCGGACGGCTTGTATGTCTAGGAGGTGGCATCCTTTGTCAGTCCTCCTCCCAACATTGCTCTTTGTCATCTTCCCTGCGATTGTTCAACTCTCGCCGGGGAGGGTATCTCGAAACTAGTGCCGCAACCGCGTCTCGCTCTGTGGCTGGAGCAACATTGCTCCAGTCACGTGCGGCTCTGTGTTGTTACCCTGAAGATCCGGTTCTTGAATAGTTGTCTTCCCGATGGTTAGGACGGTGATGCTATGATGGATCCTGTCGGGGCCTGATATCATCCCAAGCTAGATCCGTGCGACATTGGTCGGACTTGGAGACCAGTTTTCCACTTCCAGATTTCGCGGCCCTTTGTTTCTCCAGACCTTTAGTAAGTATTTTTATGCCCAACCAAACTTGATCTGGGTTTGTGTTGTTTGCCAGGATATCTCGAGCTGCAACAGTGTTTTCAACTGGTGTGCCATACACCTTATCTCCCTTGCTATCCAGCCGAGGTTGTCCTTTGAGGGCGTCATCTCCCTCAAAGAGGGTCTTGTGGACTTCCGAATTTTTGTTAGCCCGCACGGGGCCGCTCTGGGTCTTCTGAAGCTGTAGGGAGTTGAACTGCACCACAGATGCAATGTGCTTCTTCTCTTCCATAAGGCTATTAGCCTCATCCAGGAGTACTTAACGACGCGCTTCTAGGGCTTGGGCCCTTTCTTCCAATTCTGCAGGTGTAAGCTCTACAGCAGTAGGGATTGGCGTAGTTAACACAGCATCGATGAGTTTACGGGCACCAACAGTAACCACGTATCCATCCACCGAAGTTTCCTTAGGATCGTCTGGGATTAAGGCTCCATTCGAGTCTTCTTCGTATTCTTCGGCAACCACTTCCTCTGTTGGAGGATCTTTTGCCATAGTCTTGTTCTTCTTGTTCCTCTTCTTTGCCTTCTTGCCAGCGCGGTAGCAAAGATGGCCTTGGGTCCATTTTCCGGAGTCAAGCTCTGATCGGTATTTTCGGACATCTAGACATCAGGATTGTCTCCGAGATCCATGTCATCCTGCGCTTTGAGAGAGTTTTCTCCAGATCCTTCGTCCATAGCTTCTCCTTCTTCTATAGCTTTGGAGTTGAATTCCTCTTCATATTCCACGGAGAACTTTCGGAAATCCGCTGATGTAATTGAATCATTCGAAGAGGCCGGTAAGTCGGTGTTTGTTCTGATTGCCTCTAGCACCGAGTCCTCGTTGTCTCCAACATTGGCAGAGCAGGATCCGGATCCAAGATATCCGACAAAGTGCGATGCGTTTGTCCTGAGGTAGTTGTGGCTTTCCTCATGGTCTTCCTCGAAACGCCTGATGGTCTCGAGAACATCATCCACGCTTGAGCCTTGCAGCATTATGCACCTCAATCTATGCCTCAAGAAAGGTTGATTTGTTCCGGCGCTGGCAGAGCCGAAACCAGAGTTGATGTCTTGCTCCTCCTAGATTTCGACCTCGGTGGGAAGATCGATCTGGGATTCAGCCTCTCTAGGTAAATCCACTCCAAAATCGACTTGCGCCGCAAGATCTTCTTAAGGCTCAGCTTTCTCCACTATCTCCGCGACAGGTGCGGGCTGGGTGGGATTAGGGTTTTCCAAGATCTGGAACTCTACCGCCTCCACGAACAAAGTGGACCCAGAAACTTCTTCTGCCTCTATCATCATCGCTGGGGTGGGTGGGGCAGGTTCAGCGAAACCAATGTAAACATCGATCTCACCAAAAGACATGATGGTGTAGGCATTCACGACCTCCCTAGTCGGAATCTAGGTCTCGTCAAGAACGATGAGAGGGACGTCGCTGGCGTAGAGGACGCGACCGATGGTGATGGTTTTGCTGATTTCGATTCTTGCAGATTCCACTCAGAACGCAGGTCCGAAGCTCACTTGCCCCATGGTCGGCGCCAACTATCGTCGAATTGATGACAAGTACGCGATGAGGGGGTCCTTGAGGCATGCGGAAGAGCGGGGTGTGAGACGTACGTTGTTCTGGGACGGTGAGCACACAAGTATACCCAGGTTCGAATCCGCCGACTTTAGACGGATCCTACTCCTGCTAGTAATATAGTAATACGGCAGAGCCGAAATATGGGTTACAAGGGTTTTGCCTGTGCGAGTTGAGATTGTAGACTATTGTGGGGTGCCCAAAAGGCTGTTCCTAGGACGGCTTATATAGATATTCGGCCTAGGGTTTATAGGAGAGACCTATCCGGCTACGACTAAGGGTCGGTTACAAAGTACATCTTGAACTACAAGTAACATAACAGGGCTATGTCGGTAAGTCTTCTGGGCCTTCCCGTAGCCGGACTGGACCCCGTCTCTTCTCCCTGACTAGCCCGTTGAGCAAAGCTCAAACCCGAAGTGGGCCACCCTGGTCAGTGAGGCACAATGAGGATACCTAGAAAGTGAGGCATAGTGAGGCACAACTGCCACATGGAATGGTGCACCATTGTGACAAAAGTTGAATCACCGCATATATTGGAGTGTGTGTGGTCATGTGGATCAATGTGGTTTGGAAAAGAACACATGCAATGAGTCTAGAGACTCCATGTGTCAAACCATGGTCAGAATGCCCAAAAAGCCCTTGGAATGAAACAGCCACATGGAATGGTGCACAAGTGTGATAAAAGTTGTATCACCATATCCATTGGAGTGTGTGTGGTCATGTAGATCAAGGAGGTTTTGAAACGAACACATGCAATGACTCTATTGGACTCCATGTGTCAAACTATGGTTAGAAATGCCCAAAAATCCCCTGGATTACAACTTCCACATGGAATGATGCACCAGTGTGACAGAAGTTGCATCACCACAACCACTTGAGTGTGTGTGGTAATATGGACCAAGGTAGTTTTGAAAAGAACACATGCTATGGCTCTAGTTGATCAAGGTAGTTAGGAAAAAATGCATGTAATTACTCTAGGGACTCCATGTGTTAAACCATGGTTAGAAAGCCTAAAAAGCCCATGGAATGTAATTGCCACATGGAGTGATTCAACTGTGTGACAGAAGTTGCATCACCACATACATTGGAGTGTATGGTAATGTGGATCAAGGTGGTTTTGAAAAGAACACATGCAATGAATCTAGGGAATCCATGTGTCAAACCATGGTCAGAAAGCCCAAAAATCCCCTAAAATGCAACTACCACAAGGAATGATGCACTTTTGTGACTGATGTTGCATCAGCACATCCATTGGAGTGAGGGTGGTAATGTGGATCAAGGTGGTTTAGAAAATAACACATGCATTGGCTCTAGTGGACTCCATGAGTCAAACCATGGTGAGAAATCCCAAAAATCCCCTAGAATGCAACTAGCACATGGAATGATGCACTAGTGTGACAGAAGTTGCATCACCACATCCACTGAAGCGCGTGTCGTAGTGTGGATCAATGTGGTTTTGAAAATAACACATGTAGTGACTCTAGTGTATCAATGTGGTTTGGAAACATAGACACGCAATGACTCTAGGGACTCCATGTATCAAACCATGGTCACAAAGCCCAAATATGCCCTGAAATGCAACTGCCACATGGAATAATGCACTAGTGTGACAGAAGTTGCATCACCACATCCAATGGAGTGTGTGTGGTAATATGGATCAAGGTGGTTTTGAAAAGAACACATGTAATGACTCTAGTGGAATCCATGTGTCAAACCATGGTCAGAAAGCCCAAAAAGCCCCTGGAATGCAACTACAAATTGGAATGATGCACCAGTGTGACAAAAGTTGCATCACCACATCCATTGGAGTGTGTGTGGTAATGTGGATCAAGGCGGTTTTGAAAAGAATACATGCAATGACTCTAGGGACTCCATGTGTCAATCCATGGTCAAAAAGCCCAAAAAGGCCCTGGAATGCAACTACCACATGGCATGATGCACCAGTGTGACAGAACTTGCATCACCACATTGACTGGAGTGTGTTTGGTAATGTGTATCAAGGTGGGTTTGAAAATAACACATGCAATGACTCTAATAGACTCCATGTGTCAAAGTGGTTAGAAATCCCAAAAAGCCCCTGTAATGCAACTGACATATGGAATGATGCACCACTGTGATAGAAGTTGCATCACCACACCCATTGGAGTGTGTATGGTAATGTGCCTCAAGATGGTTTTGAAAATAACACATGTAATGACCCTAGACACTCCATGTGTCAAACCATCCATGGTCAGAAATCCAAAAAATCCCTTCGAATGCAACTACCACATGGATTGGTGCACTAGTGTGACAAAAGTTGCATCACCACATCTATTGGAGTGTGTGTGTGATCATTTCGATCATGGTGGTTTGGAAAAGAATACATGAAATTAAGATAGAGATTCCATGTGTCAAACCATGGTCAGATGCCCAAAAAGCCCTTGGAATGCAACTACCACATGGAATGGAGCACCAGTGTGACAGAAGTTGTATCACTACATCCATTGGAGTGTATGTGGTCATGTGGTTCGATGTGGTTTTGAAAAGAACACATGAAATGACTCTAGTGGACTACATGTGTCAAATATGGTCAGAAAATCCACAAAAGCCCCTCGAATGCAACTGCCACATGGAGTGATGCACCAGTGTGACAGAAGTTCCATCACCACATCCATTAGGGTGTGTGTGGCAATGTGGATCAAGGTGGCTTGGAAAATAACACATGAAATGACTCTAATGGACTCCATGTGTCAAACCATGGTCAGAAATCCCAAAAAGCACTTGAATGCAACTTCCACATGGAATGATGCACTAGTGTGACAGAAGTTGCATCACCACACCCACTGCAGTGTGTGTGGTAATGTGGATCAAGGTGGTTTTGAAAAGAATACATGCAATGACTCTAGTGGATCAAGGTGGTTTGGAAAAGAACACAAGAAATGACTCTAGGGGTTCCATGTGTCAAACCATGTTTAGAAAGCCCAAAAAGGCCCTGGAATGCAACTGCCACATGGAATAATTCAACAATGTGACAGAAGTTGCACCACCACACCCATTATAGTGTGTGGTAATGTGGATCAAGTTTGTTTTGGAAAGAACACATGCAATCACTCAAGGGACTCCATGTGTTAAACAATGGTAAGAAAGCCCAAAAAGCCCCTAGAATGCAGCTGCCACAAGGAATGATGCACCAGTGTGACTGAAGTTGCATCACCACATCCATTGGAGTGTGTGTGGTAATGTGGATCAAGGTTGTTTCGAAAATAACACATGCAATGACTCTAGGGACTCCATGTGTCAAACCATGGTCAGAAATCCCATAAAGCCCCTAGAATGCAACTACCACATGGAATATTGCACCAGTGTAACTGAAGTTGCATCACCACATCCATTAGAGTGCATGTGGTAATGTGGATCAAGGAGGTTCTGAAAAGAACACATTCAATGACTCTAGTGGATCAGGGTTGTTTGGAAAAGAACACAAGCAATGACTCTAGAGACTCCATGTGCCAGAAAGCCCAAAATTCCCATGAAATGCAACTGCCACATGGAATGATGCACTAGTGTGACAAAAGTTGCATCACCACATCCATTCGCTACAAGAAATATTTCCTTCTGCAACGACTTGGCCCGACGGTCGTTGTAGAAGGCGCGTCTTCCGTGACGAATTTCTTGGCTCGACTGTGGCCGATGGAAAACTTTTTTCCAGTTTTGTGGCCCTCTACTATGATGGAACTGCTAAAAACATGGAGGAAGCTCGGCTGGTGCGTGGCAGAAGCAAGATTTTCGTTTCCTCGCGCAATGTTGACTCGCCGAACTCTTTTGAGGCTTGTGGGTCCCAGACATCAGTGTCTCTAGCAGATCATATTTTTCGGTCACACCTCTATGATTGGAACTCGATAACATTGCTCGATCCGTCTATCGTTTACTCACGCTGCTGGGTCCCACATGTTAGCCTCTCATTAGAAGAATCATGTGTATGATGGAATTTTTACTTTGCTCGAGCTACCCTTTTCCAAAGTTGATAGTGGTACTCGATGCGTCAACCGTTTAGTCAGGCTGCTAGGACCCACATGTCATCCTCTCATTAGAAGAAACATGTGTATGATGGAATTTCTGCCCTTGGTCGCACCTTCGCTTCGAACTTGATATCATTGCTCGATGCATCTATCGTTTAATCAATCTCCTCGGCCAACATGTCATCCTCTCATTAGAAGAAATGTGTGTATGATGGATTTTTTCCTTCACTCTCGCTACCCTATTCCGAACTTGATAGCGCTGCTCGATGCATCTATCGTTTAATCAACCTCCTAGGCCCCACATGTCATCCTCTCATTAGAAGAAACGTGTGTATGATGGATTTTTTCCCTCTGTCACGCCTTCGTGTTCTGAACCTGATAGCATTGCTCGCTGCATCAGCCATTTATTCAGACTGGTGGGTCCCTTATGTTAGCCTCACATTAGAAGAATCATGGGTATGATGGATTTTTTCTTCTCTAGTGCTACCCCGTTCCGAACTAGATAGCGTTGTGAATCTACCATTTGCTCACGCTGCTGGGTCCCCCATTTCATCCTCTCATTACAAGAAACGTGTGCATGCTGAACTTTTTTATCGCTCGCGCCTCCCTATTTCGAACTGGCAACATTGCTCAATGCAGCATCTATATAAGGTCGCGTTGCTAGGTCCGGCATATCAGCCTCTCTCTAAATGAAACGTCGATTGCTCGATGCAACATCTCTATAAGGCCTCTGATGAGTCCAACATGTTAGCGTCTCTGCAAATGCAACGTGTGTATGATGGACTCCACTGTTTTGACCTTGCCAACGTTGTTGGGTCCCAGATGTCAGCCTTCTTTGTGTAAAAAACATGTGTATGTTGGAAAAAATGTAAAATAATGACAGAGATTATATTATATATTATATATTAATAAACCTAGGAATCGGACTCAATACTTGAACAAACGGGAACAACGTGCGCTTCCACTATCCCAGACCCATCTATGCCTCTCCTGGAAAAAAATACATTTAGAAATGTTGAAATCACTTGAAATGAAAAGGCAGTGACCCTAACAACTTGCCATAAAAAATGCTAAATGCTCTATATAAATACAACATGGGTAGGAGAAGCTTGTCCTATACTTTATCAGAATGGCATGGAAGTGCTAAATTAAGACGATTTTGGGAGATACAAAAAATAATTTGGGTGCAATCTTGTGAACCAATGGGCTTCTTATCGTGGGATCCTTAGCGAAACTTCTCCAGTGTGGTTCATGCTTAAAAAACCAAGTAACAATGTGTTGAGAGTTGGCATCCCACAGCCGACCTAAACCCAGAAGGATAAATTAGCGAGGTTTTGGTACATAGTTGGGTAGAATGTAGTACTATTTTCTAATAAGCTCCTCACTGAAAATTCAATGTACTCAATATGTCGGGGGTCGGCAGTTCACCTGACTTGGCAGACTAAATTTGCAAGGTCTTGGGCTAGTGTTGGGTCGAATGTGCAATCTTTTCATTAGGTCCCAGTGAAAGTTGGTACCCCGTCCTCAAAAAAGTAGTTGGTAGCCTAAAATATATATACTATGCTCACCACGAAAGGCGAATTAAGGAATTTTTTGAAACAAGATTATGGGAAGTTTTTTGTCCGAAGTGGGGTTGAAATATTTGTTTTCATAGGCTGAGTAGTAAAAATACATTGTACTGAAGGTCGATGGTCCACCTGACCTGGCTATACCTACTCTGGATTCAAAAGAACAAAGTTGGAAAGGGAGAAAAGTGACCGATATTGCGCCTTATTAAGAGTTTTATGTAGCAAGGAACTTGGGCAGCGTAGGATTCAAACATGGAAAGTACTGGAGGGAGTTTGACTAATTGACATAAAACCGTGTCATATCAAGTCTTACAGCATGGAATCATATTTTCAGCAAAGGATATATTTTGAGATGGTTTGGGTGGCTTTGAATCTGGCTAAGTTCCTAATCAATTTGATGTACTCAAAACCTTGTAATCATGCCATATAAACTATAGGCGATAGATACACGATGGCCTTGACTTGCCCAGCTTCAGGCATCTCGGGTAAGCACCAGCTTATACTGATCGCTCAAAGTTTCATGCTTCTGTACGATCAAATTAATACATGCCACAATTAGCGCCAACATATGGCATTGTCATCATGTAAAAAGGCTCAGAATTCGCACATTTAGTTCATAGTTTCGAACATAATAATACAACCAGTTTGTGCACTAGCACATGACAGTATAATATCAGCACATCAGATCTTGACTTGTTCATGTCACATCAGACTTTGACTTGCTCATTTCACATACAGAAGAATGAGCAAGGATACCTACTGTACTAAACAATTAATTTTACGGTAGCACCAAAAGTATGCCATGTATCAGAGACAATATAGGGTCTGCGTAAACATTTTTTCTTTTTGGAAGGGTCTACATAAACCATTTTGTTTCTTCAGAAAATTAGCATAAACATTTGCGGCTATCATCGTAGGGCGTCTCATCCTGCTTTGGCGTATCGAGCCAAGATCAATTACGGACCAGTTAAGGCCTGTTTCTTCGCCCTATAAGAAGCAGTGACCTACTTTTCCCTGTTTGCTAAGAGGAAAGAAGGAATATTCCTCTCAAAACACAAAGCTGCACGAGGTGCGATGGTTCAAAAAAAGCTGCACAAGGTGCGTATATACAAGCCAGTAACATTAATGAAAACTATAGTACATAAATCACACTACGAAATAAGCACCGCTACATGGATTATACCATTGAAGGCAATAATAATTACAAAAGAATGCCAGGGCTCATATAAACTGATTCAAGCTGGCCACTAAAACTAGTGTACTAACAGTCAACTGTTGAACCACCATGCAAAAAAATATGACACAACGATACACTAGAAAGATGCACAACTCATTCTAGGGATGGAACAACGAGCCTACCACACCTAAACTTGGCCTAAACCAAATTGCCGCTTGTCGCACACTATTCCAACCATCTTTGGGAAGGCTGATAACTCCCATAGGCTCACCTTTAGTTGACTGCAGGTTGCAGCGTTTAATCTAACGGAATTGTATTCCACGAAACCTCCTGTATGTTGTGTACACACAGTTTTCCCTAATCAATGGGAATAATGTGCCATCAGGAGCCTTGCATCCTTGTTTCTTCATCATCTTTTCAATGATTGGATAACTAAGACCAAGAAAAAGAGAGTTGTCACCCAGGCTATTAACTGCCTCCAAATGATGACCCCTGGAGGTCTAGCAGAGCTAGGATCCTCTATAAAAATGTACACATGAGAGGCAGGATATAAGCATAGGTTAGTCCCATTTTGAGCATGGGGAATGATTTCACCCTCTTCGCCATGGGCAACCCCATGCCATATGTTGTAATTATGATCATCAAGCGTTCTCCATCAGCCGATCGAGCGAGGATTACAAATGGAAGCTTCTTGTTTCCTTCAATATCCAAATTGGGGACAAAAAGTGCGTTACTGGCATACATATTCTAACACCAGCATTCTTGATTGTTCATGCTAATAGTGTGAATAGGAAAATCCTGACAATAATATTAGTCAATAAATTAACAACATTAGAAATTTCATTTCTTATTCTGCTATTCCGAATATTTGGAGTTCTTGCTTATCTTAGTTTCCTAGTTGTTGTAAGTTTCAATAGAGGAAGCGCCACTTTCTATTGATATAGAGGCATGTCCAGTTGAATCCTATAAGATTAGATCCCCATAGTATTTTGGATCAAGTGGTGTTTGATTGCACAGGAAACCCGAAGGAATTGTACAAAGAGGTTGGAGTGGATGGAAATTTTCCTCCAAAATAGAGTGCAAAGGAATCCTTTGAAGGAATTTCTAAGGATTATACTCTTTCGAATGAAAACAACATTCTATAGAAAAAAATCGTAAGGATCCAAATCCTACAAAAATCCTACACAATTCCTTTGAATCGCAAGGCAAACTCCAGATAGGAAAGGTTGGTGTCCTACAAAAATCCTATGTGATTCCTACAATATGAGGAGGGCCTGAAAGTACAAACAAATAAAGAAACCCGACTTCATTGTGTTGCGCTCATATTTGAGATGCTGGTTAATAATACCTTTCATATTCTGACAATGAACGAACTTACTAGTGTAGGTGATAAGGGGTGACCTCAAGGGTGGCCCGATCTTCACGGATCTCATGGTAAAATTGATGGGAAAGCGAGGGGAAAAGGAGAAAGTAGCAGAACCAAACTCGCACCTCATGAAGAACACGATGAACACATGCAAAACTCAAACGATACAAGGCCGATTGCTCCCACCGGTGGCCACCGGTCCGATAGAATCCTCGCATGGAAAGATCGGTCAACATGCTCCCTCAATCCTAAGTGGAGAGGGAAGAAAACCTTGGAGAGGGTATTGACGTCTTGGCAAAGGGCATCAATGCCAAGGCCTTGTACAACGAGGGAGGCGCGATGCAAACTCCAACAAGGTGGTGACAATAGTCGGTCCCCTTTGGTAAGGGGATGAGGAAAAACTAGAGATTCCACTTAGGGGGGTGTCTTTATTATATCATCTATGCCTAGGGATACATGAGGGGGTGGGGGCTCTATATATAGGCCAGCCACTTAACAAGGGGTAGTTTGGGGAATAACTCTAGGGTTGCAACATAATAAGGGGGTACATGGGCTGTGGGCCAGATCTGATGCGCACATGCACTGTTGTAACCAGTACTACTAGACTTGATGACCGGTAGTACAGCTCGGGGGTGGTAGTACCGCAAGCCGGTACCGAGGCACCCAGGGGTGATGGTGCAGGCTTCTGTATGGGCCGGTAGTTCCGGTCATTCTAGTTGGTAGTACCGCTGATGGGAGCGGTAGTACCGCAGGCATCTGTCTTCTTCGGTGACTTTGGGACGTGCTTTGGGACTTGGTGGTGAAGATGTAGAAGCATCCATAGAACGGGCTACATCATCCCCCCCTTCGAAAAGAGTCATCCTCGACTCTATACGCTCATCATGTAGAGGTGGTCGAGAGACATTCTTGATCCTGGTGTTCGCCATGTAGTAGTCCTCGAGAGGCTTGATGTGGCAACTCTTCAATGTTCCTTCACTATCCATGTAGCCTGCAAATCTCACAACAAAAGCGAAGCAACACTCAAGGAGTAGCCAATTCATGAAGATTATAGCATGAGTCCTCAAGTAGAAGGAAGTCGCCTTATGGTGTAGAGATAGCTTCATGAAGGGCATCCATAGGTAACTCTCTATGGTTCGTCTTGTCAACTCTTGGTACATAGAGGTTGATGCATATGCAATTGTACCTTCACACAACAAAGACCAAGCAAAATATGTTCGTGCGTGATAGAGGAGCACAACTTTCAAGTATAGCAAACGGAATGCATATGCAAGGTCAAAGTTCATGGAAATCATTTGAACATCATCCAAATCTGGGAACTCAAAAACTCCATGTAACGTCTTAGTGTGGCAATCAAAGCAATTGACTAAAATATTGATCAACATCTTTGATGCAACAATAGGATAATTCGGCAAATAATCATAAGGAAGAACATCCAAACCAATATCATTATGTGGGAAAACAAACCATTGGAAAGATAAATTGTTCCATATGTTGGATTCCACACACAAATCATCCAAAGCAAGAATCATGGTAGTATGTGTGTCACGAGCGGAAGCAAAAACAACAAGTGTGCAAGCAAACCATATGAAAGAGCAAGTGGTCCTTATGTTTGTTGCAACAACAATACGAGATACTTGGAAGCTCAATTGATAATACATGCTCATAATGGCATCACACAAAACATCGGAAAGAGAAACTGTTCAACATTTTTGTTGCAACACACAAAGCATCAATATCAAATAGCAAAGAAACATGATTGTCACAAGGTGAAAGAATACCATCTAAATGCTTGCATGCAAACCATAGGAAAGAGCAATTTCTCAACATGAAAGATGCAAAGCATGCAAAAGGTATCAGAGTTGGGTTCGATCTTGAACTCACTTGTGGGATGCTCTCTAGAGCTCTTTTTGTCAACTCGTGCCCAATCGAGGTTGACATGATCGTACAGGTACCTACACACATCAAACACAAAAGGAAGAATGTGTGTGCATGGTAGATAAATACATCATCCATCATGACATATCTCTTCTTGTGCACATCACCATTAATGTCAATCAAGTGTAAAATAGGTACATGGTGAGTATGCAAGTGGGGAACATGCTTATCATGGCATTTACCAAAATCTCTGAAATTTGAGAAGGCTATGGGGGCCATCTCAATAGAAAACATATGATAATTATTGTTACAAGCAAAACAAGTGAAATAGAAATTGTTCATCTTATTGCAAGCAATGGGAGAAATTGTAAAACATCCATGACAAATCATTGTTTGAGGGGTATCATTTTGATCATCATTGCAAGCAAAACATTGGAAGGATAAATTGTTCAAAAAAGTGCAAGCAATGATATCATCCACGTAACGTTTCGAGCATATAATGTCTCTGGAAATATCATGACCAGAAAGGGTTTCCACATGGTCATCATGATGCATAGGAAGATCAACACATGGGAATAAGAGTGGAACATATGTCATGTCACAAGTATCATCCATAGCATGCAAATCATCACAAATCATCATGTCCACTAGTGGGATCATGACATCATCAACACCCGTAGTTTTACCTTGTTCATACCTCTCATATGATGTGGGTGTTGTGGTAGTATTGGCCTCCATGTGGGAGACTTTGTCTTCTTGATGTAGCCATGGTATAGCATCATCTCCATGCACCATGTACATCATCTCGGTAGGAGGCATCATCATCTCCAAGCTTGCCTCTTCTTGATTCATGGAACCTAGCACATCATGATAAAACACACTAGAGGTATAGGGTAAGTTGTTAGAAATCAAAATGACCTCACATGACCTATCAACTACCACTCTCAACTCACACGGTGTATCACTCATGCCCTCCAAGTGGAAGCACTCAATTTCATGTATGGTGGAGTCACTCATCTCACTCTTGTTTTCACTCAAGTGGGATAAGTGGCTCTCATACTCACATGGGATTGGTACCACATCATCACTCAAGCATATAGGGATAGGCTCGGTTCTCTCAACTCCATGCGCCTCCTTTGGTGAAGGGAAAATCCCATGCTCACCACTCTCTAGGTTGTCGCTGTCTTGTACTTTGGGTGCCATTGTGGTAGTGGCACTCATATAGGAAGTATTGGTCCTTGACGCCATCTTCACCATTGCATCCACTTGTTGGCAAAGCAACTTGTTTTCTTCTATCTCTTGGGGGTCACATTTTTTACGTCCTCGTCCAACTTGGCGAAGTAGAGGTCCATCTCTTGGTTGAATGACATTCTTGGAGTGCTTGGAGAAGAAGTAGCATTGAAGCTCTTGTAGGTGGTTGCTTCATCTTGAACTTGAAGTTTTGGTGTTGAAGCTTGATGTCGTGGAAGAAGGCTTTCTCTTCGTGACATTTTGGTGGTGGCACTAGTAGTTGAAGGTGCCTTGATGATGGTGTCGACGGAGGTCATTGGTGTGCCTTGCCGAAGGTTTGTGTTCGTGTAGCACTTGGTCATCCACATGATAGTCGCGACGATGATCATTTTCTTTGGCACTCTTCTTATGACTATGGTGCCTTCTAGAGCTTGGTCGAGCATTATGGATGGTGCTCAACATGTATTCTCTGTCTTCATGGAAAATATGACTTGCATGACATCTTGTATCCTCTTGATGTTGGCGATGATCATGATAGGATGTATGTCGATGAAGATTCTTGCTTCGTGGCATATCTTTTCGAAGATGATGTTTGGGCGCCACTTTTCTTGTAGGTGGTGGTGCTTGGAGCCTTGGAGATGGTGGTGCTTGGTTCTTTGGAGATGTAGGTGCTAGACTCCTTGGAGGTGGTGGCACTTGGCACCTTGGAGATGGTGGCACATGACGCATTGGAAGGTGGTGGTGCTCGTTTCCCTGGAGAGGGTGGCGCATGACGCCATGTAGGTGGTGGCGCTTGACGCCTTGGAGGTGGATAATCAAAGTAGGTGGTGCCCTTTTGTGTGGCACTCTTGGTCTTTAAGGTCATGGTTTCTTGATGATGCGCCTCCTCTTACTTAACATACTAGTCCAAGCGGTGGGGGTATTCTTCATGGCTCATGGAAGAGACCTCAAAGTTTGTGAAGTTGTCCATGTCCTCCATGCTTGGTGAGCGTCGCCGTTGTAGCACTCAAAGTCGTCCATGGTTGGGGAGTCATTGTTGATGTAGTACTCCATATCACCCAAGCATGTGGAGCCATTGTCAGCATAGTGCTCCGTGTACTCCATGCATGAGGAGCCATTGTCGATGTAGAGACCCAAGTCTTCCATTCTTGAGTATCCATAGTTGATGACGTGCTCCATGTCTTCCATGCATGTGGAGTCTTCGTACATGTAGTGCTCCGGGTCCTCAAAGCATGCCGAGCCATTGTCGGTGTAGTCCTCCATCATGTCCTCTATACTTGTGGAGTCGTAGTCATGGTGGCTCATCATGGATTCTTCATAGATATCATCCTCGGTTTCAGAGTCCCTAGACATGATTCACCAGACCAAGTGGTGTATGTGGAAGTAGTAGAGGGGTTAGGGATGCAATGTCAAACCTTACTATACCTTGGAAGATAATATCGTGCAAGTAGCCACACTTGAGAGCAATCAAAACCAAGTAAATTGAAGTTCACGTGGAACACCAAAACCAACTAACTACTAAAAACACACACACAAATCTTTTGGTGGATAGATATGGAAGGTGGCATGTCCAAGAACAATCTGAAATCAAGATATTGTAATGGCAAGTAAGGAACCACGATGGTCATAAAGAAAAACAAGTCAATCCACAAGATAGGAATTATGTACAAGGAAACACACATGGTGGGATAAGGACTTGTGCGACGGAGAAAGTGAGCTAAGAACCAAATGATTACCTAGCGAATACTATAAGCTCGTGTCGCACAAGTGCAAGGAGAGACGCTAGTTTGATTGCATCAAATTGGTGGGCTACAAGATATACACAATAAGTACCACCTATTTGATATTCATCGAGCTTGTGCTTCCTATTCTAATAGGCACTTCTTTCTTTCTTTTTCTTTTTCTTTTTCTTCTTTTTTTCTTTCTTTTTCACTTACCTCTTCCTTGTGCGAACAACTATATGAGATAACTATATGAGATTACGCGCTCACAACTTTTACTCGGAATTCTATAAGGTATCAAATGTGCATAGCCCAAGCAATCATATGAGGAACTAGTCTCAATAGGTGTTTGTTGATTGGAAAGATAGTTTAGCTCACAAAGTAAAGCAAGTGGGGAGAAGTCGCGGAATGTTTATACCTTTCGTCGCCGATCTTCACCCTTCATTGTTGGATTCCGCCTTGATCACAGAATTTGGATGGTTTAGATAGCATGAAAAACTTGTATGATGATGTAGAGCTCCTTCTCCTCTTCGAAACAAGCTAAAGAACACCAAAATCTGAGTTCGAATGCAAAAGTTATGCTTAAAACGGTGAGAAAGCTGAAATCTACTATTTTTTCTCTGTACCGGGCGGTAGTACCGGGTTTTTGAGCGGTAGTACCGGATTTTCTAAGGCCCGATAGTATCGTTTAGGTACCGGGGATGTTCGGTAGTACTGGGTTTTGACCCCGGTAGTACCGGTGGTGGCAGAAACACTGAGTTTTGACGCATTTCCGTGATTTTGGAGCGATTTGGGTGGAAAATCTTCAAGAAAAACACCAAATCGAAGGGGTAAATGATGGAATTAGGCCATGGAAACGCAAGAAAAGGTAGATCAACAAGTTTAGCATGTAATCCTCGGATGAAAACCTAATAAAACACAATCAAATCACAAATCGATCCAAAACACGAATTGGGGCTATTTTTTGTGGAAATTTTCGAATTAATGGGGAAAAGACCAAATCAATGTGAAATCCGTGGCAACCAAAAGCTGCTGATACCAGATTATAAGGGGTGACCTCAAGGGTGGCCCGATCTTCACGGATCTCGTGGTCAAATCGATCGGAAAGCGAGGGAAAAGGTAGAAGGTAGCAAAAGCGGACGCACACCTCGTGAAGAACACACGCAAAACTCACATGATATAAGGCCGATTGCTCCCGTCGTGGCCAACGGTCCGATAGAATCCTCGGAAGGAAAGATCCGTTAACATGCTCCCTCGATCCCAAGCAAAGAGGGCAGAACACCTTGCAGAGGGTCTTGACGTCTTATCAAAGGGCACCGATGCCAAGGCCTTGTACAACGAGGGAGGCGTGATGCAAACTCCAACGAGGTGGTGACGATAGTCGGCCCCCTTTGGTAAGGGGATGAGGCAAAACTAGAGATTCCACAAAGGTGGTTGCCTTTAGTCTATCATCTATGCCTAGGGATACATGAGGGGGTGGGGGCTCTATATATAGCCAAGCCACTTAAGAAGGGGTAATTTGGGGAATAACTCTAGGGTTGCAACATAATAAGGGGGTAGATGGGCTATGGCCCAGATCTGATGTGCATAGGCACTGTTTTAACTAGTACTACCGGACTTGACGACCGGTAGTACCGCTCGGGGGCGGTAGTACCGCAAGCCAGTAGCGGAGCGTCTAGGGGCGATGGTGCAGGCTTCTGTATGGGCCGGTAGTGCTGGTCATTCCTGGCGGTAGTACCGTGAAGCGGTAGTACCGTGAAGCGGTAGTACCGCTGATAGGAGCGGTAGTATGGGGGTGCGGTAGTACCGCTGATAGGAGCGGTAGTATGGGGGTGCGGTAGTACCACTGACGGGAGCGGTAGTACTGCAAGCGTTTGTCTTCTTATGTGACTTGGGGACGAGCTTTGGAACTTGGCGGTGTAGATGTAGTAGCATTGTAGGACGGGTTGTATCAGTAGGTACGTCGTCATACACTATGTTTTTGGAAGACATATTACTGGTTGTAACACCCTCGAATCGACCCTATGCATGTTTTAGCAATTCCCGCCAAACCCACATAGAAACGATACAATGCCCACCAGGCACTTGTGTGCGGGTGGCAAACGATGTAATATCATTACACAATAGTCCATGATGGAACCCACAGAAACATATATATACAACAACGACTCAATGAGTCAAGAATACAGATATACAATACAAAGATCCAAATCACCTTGAAACGATACAACATCCGAGTATGGATAAGATCCAAATGGAGCTAAGAGCCCTAAAGAATAACCAATGGCGTCCATAAGCCTACCCAGGCCAAGCTGGAAGGGTAACCCTGCTAACGATGTTGAACTCATACCTGTCAAACAAAAGGGGTGCCAACAAAGTGCAAAGGAAAAAGGGAGCAGTAAGTACTGAGGCCAGTACACGGCGAGTCTAGAATTTGGCGGCTCTCGCCTACATTGGTATGGTGGACTGAAGCGACAACGAAGCATGCGCTACACAACCTATAGAGACTCAATACAACTGTCGGCTATTAGAGAGGGATAAGTGATATGTTGCTAATGTATCTATAATTTTTGATGTTCCATGCTTGGTTTTTATCTACTTTCTTATGTTTTGTCCACACTTTGGAGTACTTTTTAGATACTTTATTGGACTAACCTATTAACAAGATGCCACAGTGCCAGCTGCCTGTTTTCTTCTGTTTTTGGTTCCAGGAAAGTCAGAAAATGAATATTTTCGGAATTGGACGGGACAAAAGCCAAAGTCAGTTTTTCACCGAGGGGGACACGGAGCCGGAATACGAGACGGTGAGGGGCCAGAGGGCCACCACATCACCTGGCCTCGCGGCCAGGCCTGGCCCGCGCCAGGGGGTGGTGTGGCCGCCTAGGGAACCCCCTCGGCCTCCCCTTTCGCCTATAAGTTGCCTCCGATAATAAAACCCTAAGTACCCGATCAAAATTCCACGAAAGAGTCTGTAGCTGCCATCATCTCCATCCCTAGATTGGGAGGGATCTGAAGCTCTTCCCGGCACCCTACCGGAGGGGAGAGTTCACCCTGGAGGCCTTCTTCATCACCTTGCAAGCCTTCGGTGTGATGCGTGAGTAGTTCATCCTTAGACTACGGGTCCATGTAATAGATAGATGTTTAGTTCTTCTCCTTTGTGCTACCATGTCTAGATCTTGTGAGCTCTGTTCATGATCAAGATCATCTATTTGTAATCATACATGTTGTGTTTGCAGGGTTCCGATGGATATTGAGATGCTATTTCAGATTGATTATTGATTCTATCATGTCTTTGTTATTTGTGATCTTGCATGCTCTCCGTTGTTAGTGACTCTCCTGGCCGAGTAGATGCTAGCAACTCCAAGAGGGAGTATTTATGCTCGATAGTGGGTTCATGCCTCTAGTAATCTGGGGAAGTGACAGAAATCTCTAAGGTACTAGATGTGTTGTTCCTACTAGGGAGAAAACAGCAATCCTTTGTTCATAGAACAATCGTATTGTTTACTTTACACGCAATGCCTAATGCAATTATCTATTGCTTGCAACTTAATACTGGAGGGGGTTCAGATGATAACCTGAGGGTGGATTATTAGTCATAGATGCAATTGGATTACGGTTTATGTATAATGTTGTAATGCCCAATCAAATCTCATAGGAGTCAAGATGATTAGTATATGCATGATTGCTTTCTCGATGTTTGTCAATTGCCCCGTTGTAATTTGTTCACCCAACATGTCATCTATCTTAAGAAGAGCCACCACTAGTGAACTATGGACCCCGGTCCTTTCTTTTACCATCAATCTACAACTATTTACCGCTTTCTGTTTACTTTCTGCCAGCTATTACTTTCTTCCACACAATACATTTAATCCTTTGTTTTCAGCAAAACCGGTGAGATTGACAACCTCACTATAAGTTGGGGGCAAAGTTCTGTGGTTGTGTTGTGCAGGATTCCAAGTTGGCAAAAACACCTTGGAGGTGTTTCCTTGCTCCTACTGGTTCGATAATCTTGGTTTCATAACTGACGGAAATTTATTGTTGTGCTCATCATACCTTCCTCTTGGAGTTCCCCAACGAGCTTGTTATTACACGAGTCAGCAAGTATTTTTCTGGTGCCATTGCCGGGGAGTCAAGGACATCTTCACAAGGGGAGTCCCTCATAACCAATCTCTTTACTTTGTTTTTTTGTTTTGCTTAGTTTATTTCTGCTTAGTTTGCTTGTTACATTTATCAAAAATACAAACAAAAATTAGTTCCTACTATAGTTATTATTTTCGTTGGTCTGTTATTGTCTTGATTTATCATGGTTTCTATCAATGGTTGGTTTCTTTGAAACGGAATCTAATTGGCAAGGGGGTTCACGGAAGAACAAAAATATTATTATAAGAAACACCGCTTGTCACAAAAAGGGAAACACTTATGGGAACAAATTGATAAATTATATACCATTGCTAGAAATGTGTGCTTTGATTATAATGTTACTTATTGATTTGATAAATCTTGTTGCTATAAGAGGTATAAACACCTCCTTTTTCAATGTGAGTATAATGATGATGTTACCATATCTTCTTATGTTAAAGGAAATTATGACTTTTATGATGTGGAACAAATTGAAGAATTTATTGCTTGGAAGGGTGCATTAGAACTAGCTTATTTGCTTGAAAATACTAATGATGCACCTTATAAATATGAGGTTTATGATATACTTCAATTTTTCTTTGATAATTACAAGGAAGAAAATGGTTGTATTCTTGAATATCTTAATAAATGCTCTCCACCAGCAGAAGAGACTAATGCCTTGCAGGAGCCTATGGAAGAAGAAATTGCTGAAACTGGAAGCTCATTGGATGAAAAAGAGGAGGAGGGTGATGATCAAGAGGAGGAAGAACGGATCTACCCATTCTTACCCTCTAATGAGAGTAACTCTTTACCCCTTACCATATTTGATTGTCCCCATGCTTACTAAAGGAGGATGAATGTTATGTTCCCGAGGATTCTTTTGAAAATGTTTATAATAAAGCTCCAGTGCTTGTAGATCATGAAAATCATGCTTTATGTGATAGTTATATTGTTGAGTTTATTCATGAGGCTACTGAAAATTATTATGAGAGAGGAAAATATGGTTGTAAAAGTTTTCATGGTACCGAACACCTCTCTATTTGCTGAAAGTTTTGAAGTTACTCTCGTTTTATCTTCCTATGCCTGTCACATTATTCTTTGTGAATTTATTTGTGTATAAGATTCCTATGCATAGGAAGTGGGTTAGATTTAAATGTGTTTTGTATTTCCTTCTTGATGCTCTCTTTTACTTCAATTCATATTTCTTATGTGAGCATCATCGAAATTCTTATGCCTAACTTAAAGGCGTTAAAGAAAAGTACTTATTGGGAGATAACCCAAAAGTTTTAGATGAGTCTTGGAAGTTATCACCTCAGTAATAACTGCTCCTTATCCTTTTTTGGCTTTTTGTGCCAAGAGTAACCTCTAATGAGAGAGAAGTAACGCTTGGAAAAGTTGTTGTCCCGAAACAGATTTTTGTGCTTCACCGTAAAAATTCGTGTAAAATATTTGTACGTCATTTTGAGGTTAATTGTTGTGCTTCTGCCCCAGGTTGTTATCTAACTTCCGTTAGTTCAACATTTTTTGATTTGAGCAACAGAAGGTATTCGAAAAAATTGGTTTTTACCTGCTGGTTTGTTTTGATAGATTTCTGCCATTATTTGCATTTGCTTCTTGTTGGTTCATTTTTGGGTTCTCTTTAGGGAATTGAGCTTTTCAAGGGAAGTGCTTCAGTAGCTTGTTTTTTAATGGAAGTTTTATTGGTGTTGAAACTGAACCCAAAGATTTATTATCTTGAGTGCACTAATGTTGCTAATAAAAATTGTGTGAAGTTTTGTATGAAGGAAAAAATTCAGGTGTATGGAGAGAATGATGTAATGAGATGAAGAATGGACTAAAGCTCAAGCTTGAGGATGCCACCCCGTGTCACCCCAAGAAATATCCAAGAAGTACAAGCGTCAAAGCTTGGGGATGCCCAAGGCATCCCCTTCATCAATAAAAATCCCAGGTTTCTTCCAAACACTTCATTTTTTATTGTTTCATGCACAGTTGTGTTGTTCTTGGAGCGTCTTCGTTTTTGTTTTTGGTTTTTGTTTTCTTGGTTTTCTTAGTTTGCTGAATAAATTGGTTGGACCCCCTCTTTCATGCATTGGTTTTCAAATAGTTTGGTTTGGATTGGAAAAGAGTAGGAAAGTTCATGCTTAAGTGGTAAAGGGAGTTTGTTTTTGACTGTGGCCTATGCTTTGTCATGCCATGCTTGATATTGTTTTGGCTTTATGCTTAGTGATCTTTGCTGTAGCATGACATGTTATAAACAATTGAGATTGCTTAATGTGCCTTAGAAGAATCATGCATTGTTTTAGCATATTAAAGCATAGTATTGTGGTATTCTCCTTTGATGCTTTATTTGGGTTGACTTGGCGCATGCTCACACCATGTTATGACTATCCCAAGTCACCATAAGACTTTACGATCCTTTAGTTTTCGACTTGTAATATCACTTTATGCTTTGATTAATGATGTTTTGTCGCTCTGCATGATTATGGCCATTATTGCTCTCTTAGTTGGTCGCTCCCAGTCTTTTGCTAGCCTCCATAACCAAGTATGAGTTTCACTCATACATCCAACTCCTAAAACCAAGTTATTCCAAAGAGTCCACCATACCTACATATTAGAATTTGCTATTCCAAGTATATTCATGTTTTTATCTACCTTCTGAATTAAACTTGTTATGTGAAAACTAGTGATTAAAGCTCTCACGAACTTGATGGCACACTTTACTTTCTTGCATTTAATAGACTTGAACCATTGCGTCCATCTTTGTTGCGTATATGCTTGCGCTTTATCAGTTGAAGTTCGCAAAACCATGTATCATGGGGAACGCTTTCAACATTGCACTTGTACATTGTACCTAGTTGATATCATGTTCTTTTGCTTATGGATCCCGACAGTATGAAATAAAAGGGGAACTTGTAAGATCATGGAGTTTGTATGTGTGTTAGAGAAACGTCTGGGCCGCTAGCCTAAGCCATGCCTAATCATGGTGGAAACTTGTAGCATAACCATAATGAGCACTCTATGAAGCATCTTCAATAAAAACCTATGCAAATAGCAAATAAAAAGATCGCTGAGATTATCATTGTCTGCTTGCCTTGTCATTATGATTATGGGATAGCTCCTGTATCATGTGCAAGGGGTACCCCGTTGGCGGTTCTCTATGATACATATGTACTTACAATGACAAGATCTTACTTGTGACTGAAGTTGAGTAGAATGAGGTTCGGTACTCATAAGTAAGGGGCATGAGATTTCAACTTATAACTTGTCAAGCATATCCTCTTAGTTGTGTCACTTTAACCTTAATCACCTAAAGATGCTTATGATAGGGGCAATGAGAGCTGAAACCTAATAAGTACCATAATTTTTGGAAGCTCCATATGAAACTTGAATCCCTACTTCCTTCTATGAAGGCCTTTCTTTTACTTTTATGTTGAGTCTCCATCTTCTATCTTTATGCACCTATTTTGAGAGCAAAGTGGCCATTCTTAGTTCTATGTGCATTGTCCCAAGACTTGTTGATTGATGCATAACTTTGATATTGCTTGTTCTTAAACTATTTGTATCTAGTCACTCTTATGAACTTTGAAGGTGTCCTATGCATTTATGTTTGCTACTCTATGAGGGACAAGCTGAATGCTACTATGCTATGTTTTCTTTATGTGAAGGAAACAAACGTCTTACAAAGCATTGTTATTCATGAATATTTTGTTTGTGCCTTTTCATGTTACAACATAATTGCTATGTCCTATTGTTAGAACTATATCTTTCATGCTATGTTGAAGTACTATGATCCCAGCTCTCAATGTTTTACAAATACTTTGATCAAGTTTATGATGGTGCATATCACCTAAAAAATTATTCTTTCTTTTTATCACTTACCTACTCGAGGACAAGCAGGAGTTAAGCTTGGGGATGTTGATATGTTGCTAACGTATCTATAGTTTTTGATGTTCCATGCTTGGTTTTTATCTACTTTCTTATGTTTTTTCCACACTTTGGAGTACTTTTTATATACTTTCTTGGACTAACCTATTAACAAGATGCCATAGTGCCAGCTGCCTGTTTTCTGCTGTTTTTAGTTCTAGGAAAGTCAGAAAATGAATATTCTTGGAATTGGGCGGGAGAAAAGCCAAAGTTAGTTTTTTACCGAGGGGGACACGGAGCCAAAATACGAGACGGAGAGGGCCCATAGGGCCGCCACACCACCTGGCCCGCGCAAGGGGGTGGTGTGGCCGCCTAGGGCACCCCCTCGGCCTCCCCTTTCGCCTATAAGTTGCCTCCGATACAGAAACCCTAAGTACCCGATCAAAATTCCACGAAAGAGTCTGTAGCCGCCGTGATCTCCATCCCTTGATTGGGAGGGATCTGAAGCTCTTTCCGGCACCCTGCCGGAGGGGAGAATTCACCCTGGAGGCGATCTTCAAGATGCTAGCAACTCCAAGAGGGAGTATTTATTCTCGATAGTGGGTTCATGCCTCTAGTAATCTAGGGAAGTGACAGAAATCTCTAAGGTACTAGATGTGTTGTTGCTACTAGGGAGAAAACAACAATCCTTTGTTCATAGAGCAATAGTATTGTTTACTTTACATGCAATGCGTAATACAATTATCTGTTACTTACAACTTAATACTGGAGGGGGTTCGGATGATAACCTGAAGGTGGATTATTAGTCATAGATGCAGTTGGATTACGGTCTATGTATAATGTTGTAATGCCCAATCAAATCTCATAGGAGTCAAGATGATTAGTATATGAATGATTGCTTTCTTGATGTTTGTCAATTGCCCTGCTGTAATTTGTTCACCCAACATGTCATCTATCTTAAGGAGAGCCACCACTAGTGAACTATGGACCCCGTTCCTTTCTTTTACCATCAATCTACAAATGTTTACCGTTTTCTGTTTACTTTCTACAAGCTATTACTTTCTTCCACACAATACGTTTCATCCTTTGTTTCAGCAAAACCGGTGAGATTGACAACCTCACTGTAAGTTGGGGGCAAAGTTCTGTGGTTGTTTTGTGCAGGATTCCAAGTTGGCAACAACACCTTGGAGTTGTTTACTTGCTCCTACTGGTTCGATAACCTTGGTTTCATAACTGACGGAAACTTACTACTATGCTCATCATACCTTCCTCTTGGGGTTCCCCAACGAGCTCGTTATTACACGAGTCAGCAATAAGACAGACCTATTCGGAAACCAACCTGATGCTAACACCAAACATACCCATCTTGGTATTTCCCCCTCGAAACCAAACGAGGAAGTCAACCGAGGAACTCACACAGTTGGCAGTTTTATTCATTCCATTATAGTTGCAGCACTTACTAGTCAGATATAGATAGCATGAGTCATCCTGATATCATAAGCAGTGGGCAGTTTTAGTTAACCATTCCGTTATAGTTGCAATACTTACTAGTCAGATACAATTAGCAGGAGGCATCCCAAAACCAGTAGTTGTTGGCACTTTTATTTACTCATTCTGTTGTAGTGAAACAGATTACTAGACATATCAAAATCAAATTTATAGCACTACTTTAGTTATAGTTGTTATGATCGAGATACTATGCTCCAAGTCGTCCATAACCGCAGACACGACTTTCAAAAATATTTACCTTGCAGGAGTGCACAAATAGCATCACACGCACGATCAACCTCGAAAAAACCAAATAAAAACCTAACGAGGCTTTCACGACAAAGCAATCACAAGATTCATAAAATATTTCAGGGGGCCACCCCAATAAACTACCCGCAACAAAGTTGGCCGGCTCCGAGACGGACCTAGGGTTTGCGATGATGGTGATAAACGACTGGGAACCAGAAAGTGTGACTGGACTTGTCGATACAGCATAAACATGGCGCGGGGTCGTAAATAAAGCAATAAAGAATGGCATAAGTACATGATAGTAATAAAGCGCCAAACTAGTTTGTGGCCCTAGGAAATAAGAAATGAATCAAGCTCTAGCTAAGGGGATTCATGGTCCCACATGCGGATAGTGCTATAGTCAAGGAACAGGTATCAAGTGAGTTGTTAAAAACCAAATATTAGCTATTGCCCATCGGTGCCTCTGTATTAGTTATATCTATTCCCAACATTTTAATTGACAAGTTATATTGGAAGCCATGATCATATCCACCATTAAACATGCGCCAACCTTCCAACAACGGTGGAACGATAACGACGCGATGCAGTACCTGAGCAAGCAAATACGACTCACAAGGCCGACTATCTATCAAACAACAGGCAATAGGATGTGTCCAAGGCAATATAGAGTCTACAAGGAATATAAATGGTGCATGAAAACTAAAACATCGCAACAGGGATAACAATAGATCAACAGGAGGAAGTAAAGACTACAAATGCAAAATAGATAGAAAGGGGGAGAATGCTCGCCTGTTAAACACTGCCGAAGATACATTATCCGAAGAACTTGACGATACTCGTATCAACTCATCGGCCTAATCCGCGAAGAAGCAAATCACTAAAAGAAACACCGAATGCGCTATTTAATACTACAGAAGAAGATCCGACATGTTAATGGTATGATGCATGACATGGCATAGATACGATGCAACTAGGCAATATTAAGCGGAACCGGGGTCCCGGCAACTAATAAAATGGTTCAAATTATCTAGCTATCTCGCAAATTAAATGTTATTAAACATGGCATAAGTGGGCTGTACAATTTTAAATTGAATAGGGTTATTATTCCCACACATTCCATATGTTACTTCACATAGGTGATATGCAAACTACCAATAATCCACATGGTACATGATGCAAATGGGCAGATCAATGGCATATTCAGATACTATATATTTTTCTGATAAAAATAGACATCTCATTTATATAATTCGGGTTTATAAAACTCAAGATATGATATTAGGCAAAAATTGCAAATTTAAAAGAAAAGACAGAGACAGGGAGGAGAATGGGCGACTGATTGCTGTAGACTGTCGGGAACGTATTTGGTTTGCGGTCTGGTGGCTATTGAGCCGGCCCAGCTATTGTCGGAAAAAAAAAGAAACAAAAGGCTGAAAATAGAAGGAACAGAGGTCGAGGATTGATCTTTGGATCAGTGGATTGGAGACGCATGCCTATACCATTGAGCTGAAAATAGAGTTGTGTAAACTGGGAGAGAGCACGTATAGAAAATCAATAAATTAGGACATTGCGAAATATGATAACAAAACAAAAAGGATGGAATTAATTTGTGCCTGTGGGGTTTCATCTCAGACCGAAACGATCTGGGAGTGTACATGCTACCAGTGTGATGCGGCTTCAAATGTCAAGAAACAGGGCACTGTCAAACTTAAACTACTCAATATCAAGGCGACTAGATGAAGCGCACGCAACTGCCGACAAAGACGATGACCACAAACGAGTGTTCCTGATGTGCGGGAAGGTGTTGTGTGGTAAAGTTTTAGGCAAGACGTGGATGACTTGGGGGCTGCAGGTTGGATGTTTTAACTGGCAAGACTGAAGAATCTGTCAAACACAGATAGTTCAGAACGCGGCAACGGACAGCGGCTGACCACGGGCAATGATGCGATGGTGAAGTCCTTATGGCGGCGAAAACTGACGATGGAGTACTCCGGGAGGTGCACCAGGACATGGGGAACACGGGGACGTCCACAGGGCACCGAACGGCAAGCGGATCGACGGAGATACCTCGGACACAGCTACGTTCCGAGGGTGTTCGGCAGAAAGCAGGAGTGGCTAGGGTTCATGAAGAGGATGGGGAAGTAGATAGAGAGAAATATAAGCTCACCGCAGAGCTCCAACACTAGCCAAGCTAGCTGGAATGATGCAGGACGGCAGCGAGAGGTGGCAGCCGGCGAGAGAGCTCTGTGGGTTCACGGGGACACAGTGACGAAACGAAGCTTCTCCAGGCCTTTTCCAGCGAGCTCCAGGTACCGTACGGCTACAGATCGATGCAGGGATCCTCCTGCTTGTTGTGGCTTCTCTGGAGTTGCAGATCAATGATGCGTCGACGATGTTCTAGCCTCGGCGGTGGCTTCGGTGGAAGCCTTCCATCGAGCAGGAGAAAGAAGAGGAAAAAAGGAAGAGATAGGGTGGAGAAGGAGGTGTTGGGAGGCATTGCAGCTGCGTCCTCACTTTTGTGGATAGGAGGTAGCGGGACATGGGGAAGCACGAGCTGTGTGTGTGCAAGGGAGGGTCACGAGGACGGTGTGGCTGATAATAGAAACTGGGGCACGCACGCTGGCTCTGTTGGGTTGCTGCATCGACCCAGCTGGGTGAGGCTGGCGCTAGGAGCTGGCTCGGTTGGTTCAAGAAAAGAAGTTGGCTCGGTTTGCTTATGAATAGAGTTCAAACAAAAAGATTGAATTGGAAACAGAGAGCTGGGTTCAGACTTAGACAAGATTATGCTAGATAGGATTAGGGGTTTAGATAGAAGGTTTTATTCGGTAGTTAACTAGAAAAGTATATAGATGGTTTGGAGCAAAAAAGTTTAGCTAGGATTGATCGGGTATGAGGGTAGATGATTAGCTAGGTGGTTACGGTTGATCAAGAGAAAAGAGGTTCAGCTAAATACGGTTTAGGACAGGATAGAATTAATAGAGTAGATATGCTATGAGGGTAGATGGTTAGAGAAAAGTTTTGAATAAATTCAAACTAAAATAAAAATAAAAAATACTCAAAGATTATAAGCAAGATAGGAATTGCACATGCAATTGAGGAAGTTTGTGAGAGATGAAACATTAGATTGAAATATGGCAAAGTTGCGATAAAATCCACGCAACACCTATGGGCATGATTTAAATCACAAGGCAAAAATAGAAGAGCCCATCAGCAGGGCCGGTCCTGAGGTTTTAGGGGCCCGGGGCAAAACTAAACTCAGGGGGCCTATAGGCAAATAAATGTGAAGTGTTAAAATAAAATTTTGAAGTGTGCATCAAAGCAACATTTTTTGTGGGTTAAAGCAACATTTGATATCCAATAGTATGTATTATTTTGAATTTTTCTTCTAACATTATTAGCTGTGTGGTATATTATTAACTTATTATTATGTCGATTATGCCTTGAACAATATCGTCATTGAGGGTATGGATGCATTGCAGTCTCTTATCGATGACTCGTCTTCTCACCTCTCAGTGTGGCTGCCTGAGTGCCGACGAACTGTCGTCTCCGGCTACTGTTTAGCCGAACAACGCTATGTAAGCACACATCACTCAGGACGGTATCTGTCATGGGCTTGCACTTCTAGGACTATAAGAGAAATCAACTTGCAACAGGGGAAAAAGTCATTTTTTTTCTAAGAAAAAATGAGTCGCCCGTGTGCTTTTCTTCTTGAGGGAGTCCACCATGTGCTAGTACTCCCTCCGTCCTGCATTAGCTGTCGCAACTTTTTCAAAATGAGAAAACCTACATTCTCATTCTGTCCTAAAAAAAGGATGTTGTAGATTTCTATAAATTGAGATGTATCTATACATTATATAGTGTCTAGATACATCCAAATTTTGATTATTTTGAGATATCTTTTTGAGACGAAGAGATCACTAAAATATATCTACATACATATGCATCTACACTAAACTTGGTTAAAACTATGATAAGTAATATGAGACGGGGAGAGTAGTAGCTTTCTGAATTGTTACCACCGTACTCACCCGATTTTTTGATCAAGCAGAGACATCTCCACACTCTCTTTTTTAGTGAAAGACACAGCTCCACTTTTTTTTGAGGTGAGATACAGCTCTACTTAATCACTTCTTACCTAATTAATGGAAAAAAGCCCAAACAAATGAAAAAGGAAGGCCCGAGTTAACCAAACGGGAGGCCCAAAAGTTCTAGCTGCACGGAGCATGACGCTTTGTCTTTCTACAGAAGCTTGCAACCTGTTCTAATGGCGTTGTCAAATAATCTTCGCCTCTTGCCTATGCCTTAGCTAGTTCAGATTTTGGGCCCCTTGGTTTCGGGGGCCCGGGGCGGCCGCCCCTCCAGACCCCCCTCAGGGCCGGCCCTGCCATTAGTCATGTATGTGGTATGTTAAGAACAAGATCACCTGGCATGATACGACGATATATTAGTGGTAGAAAGGACTCAAAAGATGATGCCCCCAAATCAATTTAGGAATTTTGTCAAATAGAAAATAACAAGACTCCCAAAAGATAGAATTAGACATTGTTGTTCCATATCAAATGGAACCAACTAGAGATAGAATAGAGAGAGGGTAAATAGAGAGAGGTAAAATACAAAGATCAAATACAATTATCAAGGACCAAACGTAAGTGCCAAATTATAAAGAAACAATATAATTATATGTTGCATGCAAGGTGGCATGATGAACATGATGATGATGCATGATGATGTTATGATAATGCAAGACAAGAAATAACAAGCAATTTTCTAGTTGGGTTTTCCCAGGGTGCTACAATTCAACACCACTAACAATGAATCTCGCCCTCGAGATTCGCCTCATGGTCTAGGGAAGAAGGCCGACGATCTGAATCTTCTCACTTTTTGTAGATCTTGCTCCATATTGAAATCGGCGACACCACCAACAAGAGGTCGTTGTTCATGTTCGTCATGAGAACACTCTAGAGAAACAAAGACGAAGGTAGAGGTATTAAAAGATCTGGCCACCTCTAACTTCCGTAGAACGAGTCGAATTGCATTGGTCCATTGATTCAATGTGCAAAAGCGAATGATAAGAGTAGTGGTATGGTTGCGACTCCATCCCGCACTCAAAGCATTACTCTGTACATGAATAGAAGAATTATGCATCCACTCTTATAATTCAGACTGAAGATCTTGACAAATGGTATTTGGAAAACAAAGGAGTGATGTTGGCTCATCAGACATAGAAGATGTCGTCGCGTTGGAAACGCAGAAAGGTACAAAAGAATAGTGGATTTTTGGAACAAAGAAAGGTACAAAAGATGAAAGATTCCTCAGATAGTATGAAGACCAGATGTAGAAACACTGTTGCAAGAAGAAGAAAGCCAAACGCTGAAGGTACGAGGAAACCCAACCACGAGAATTCCTGCACTCGAAGAAAGGATAAGAGAACAGATTCAAAACATGCAAAGGTAAGAGGAGAATAGCATAGAGGTAAGGAGTAAAAGAAGACCTAATCAGATATACCCAACCGATTTTGCAAAATAGTTTTGACACGCTACATCGGTCGTTAGCTAGGTCATCCTACAGGCTGGAGCAGTGGGGTATCGTAACTGCTGGGCTCTGATACCACTTGGTAACACCCTCGAATCGGCCCTATGCAAGTTTTAGCGATTCCCGCCAAACCCGCATAGAAATGATTCAAATATGCCCACCAGACACTTGCGTGCAGGTGAAAAACGAAGTAATATCATTACACAATAGTCCACGATGGAACCACAGAAACATATATATACAACAATGACTCAACGAGTCAAGAATACATATATACAATACAAATATCCAAATCACCTTGAAAACGATACAACATCTGAGTACGAATAAGATGCAAATGGGGCTAAGAGCCCTGAAAAATAACCAATGGCGTCCATAACCCTGCCCAGGCCAAGCCGGAATGGTAACCCTTCTAACAACGTCGAACTCATATCTGTCAAAGAAAAGGGGTGCCGACAAAGGGCAAAGGAAAAAAGGGAGCAGTCAGTACTGAGGCCAGTACACGGCGAGTCTGGAATTCGGCGGCTCTCGCCTACATCGGTATGGTGGACTGAATGTTGGGTCCGCAACATAGAAAACAAAAATTTTCCTACGATGAGAACTACAGGCCAAGATCTATCTAC
Source organism: Avena sativa (assembly GCA_916181665.1). Classification (NCBI taxonomy): domain Eukaryota; kingdom Viridiplantae; phylum Streptophyta; class Magnoliopsida; order Poales; family Poaceae; genus Avena; species Avena sativa. The sequence goes on along the minus strand of OV702291.1, from coordinate 360,371,476 downwards.
TAGGTACAAAGCAACGGGTGGGCATACATCCATCGAGAACTTACCCTCGAAGACAACGAGTTTTGTTAACGAGTAGAAACTCGTGGTTGATGTAGTCATACACTTGCCGATCTCAAGATCGTGATGAAGTCCAGCAGGTCCGACTCCAGCACGTCCATTAGATCCGGCTCCAGCACCACCAAGTCCAGCACCGCAAAGCAGCGGTGCATCCGTGATCGCACACACGTCTAGTACCCCGACAACCTCCATCCCTCTCTCCAGCAAAGCAGCGCAAGCAGCAACTCCTTTCCAGATAAAGCCACCGGGAACATGTATCTCGCTAATCCGAGACCATGGGGAAATAATACTAGAGGGGGAGAGAGATCCTTCGCAAGGAGGTGTGTGGAAGAAGGAGGAAGAGGGTGGCCTTTTATAGGAGGAGGGGGTGCCCCTCCTTCATGGCCGGCGCATGGGGGGAGGTGCCTCTTCACCTCCTCCATTCATGTGGTGGTAACCCCTCCACATTAAAATGCCTCTTCACATTCCCCTTTAAAGTCTCCACTTTAAATGCATTAAAATTCTCCAAGTTTAATGCTCTCTCATTTAATAAAACTCTTTTATTCAATTTATTCAGAATTTTGTTAATTACTTTAATTAACAAACATTCACATATAACCCCCTACAACATTTCAATATTACATGCAGAACCAATTTCAGCAATTTCACCCGAAACAGTTTCGGTGTCTATTGAAATAATTCCAGCGCTTTGCAATTCTTTATTTGAAACATATTTGCTCCAAATGGTGTCGGTATCCTTTAAGTGTATCACCCTACGGTTCGCGAATAATGCAGACATGATCGAGACCCCTCTCAGATCAATAATCAGAAGCGGGACCTGGAGATCCATACTGACTCCTACACATTCAACGATCACTTCTGTGATCGTGAGAACCTTTAACGCTAGTAACTAAATCCCTTTGTCTCGCGATATATTACATGTCCGACATTTGATCATCGGTATCTCTATACCTAGTTTGATCTTGTTGCCGACATGCACTCTTTTCTCGTTCCCATGATATAACATTCTAGTGATCACATCACTTGCTCGCAAGCTATCTTAATGTGATATCACCGAGAGGGCCCAGAGTATATCTATCCGTCATCGGTATTGGCAAATTCCACTCTTGATCCATGAGCCTCAACATAACACCTTTGTAGCACTGAACCCACCTTTATAGTCACCCTGTTACGGTGTGACGTTTGGTGTTATCAAGATACTCTTCTGGTGTTAGCAATTAACATGATCTCATGGTCTAAGGACTAAGATTACTTCGTATGATGTTATAGCAATATAAACATAATGACTTTGATCGTAATGCTATACTTCAGATGAATGTTCATCACATCATTCCACCAATGTTGTGACCTCGTTATTAACAACATCCAATGTCCATGATCAAGAAACCTTGATCATCTTGTTAATCAACGAGCTAGTCTATAAGAGAGGCATAACTAGGAACCTTTTATTTGTTTATTAAGCACACATGTATTGACGTTTCCAGTCAATACATTTATAGCATGCAAAATAAACATTTATCATAAACATGGAATAAGATAATAACCACTTTATTATTGCCTCTCAGGCATATTCCCTTCAGTCTCCCACTTGCACTAGAGTCAATAATCTAGTTTGAAAAACTTTGTGTATTGGACACCTATGGCTTTCTGGTGTTGCATATACGCGATTTCTAGTGGTTAACATAATCTCCAGATCTAACATTTTCAGGTCTGTGTGTATTTACATGTCTTTGCGTCTCTACGCATCACTCATTCTCAAATGAGATGGCATTGTATAAATTTGGTCCTTTGGTGAGACCTTTAGTTCGTTCGGGTTAAAATATGTTGATATTATTGTCATACAATATATCTTCATAGTATTAGCCCACTTTGAACCACACCTAGTTTGATAACAAACTACTTAACACAAATGCCCTCCTTTGCTGCTACTATAGCAATTATATAGTTAGCCTTTTATTGTAGTGTCCGTCACAATGTCTCAACTTTGGAACTCATCCAAATCCATCATGGAACATCCTTTCCATTACATTGTGCCACCCATAGTCTAAATTGAGATAAATTTAATTTGTATCTTGTGACAAAACTAGTATCAATGTAACACTTTACAATGAACTACCTTTAACTATTTGTCACTTATACATGATATATTCTTAGTTCTTCCAAATCTCATAAGAATATATTTACTATTGTCCAATGATCATCTTATGAATCATTCTGGTATGTGCTCATAACATATAGAGCACAGGACATTCTGGATATATACATATCATGGTATAATCGATCAAAATCTTCATGTGCTTTTACTCATCAAGTGTTGAAACACTTGAATCTTGATACAATCATTTCCATGCAGCAAGAACCTTTCTTGTTGTTCCCATATTGAACCCTTTCAATATCTCATATGTACGTCTGGCATAACCATATTAGCGCCTCAATCTATCCATATAGATATTGATGCCAAATATTCCGGTTTTTCCCCAAGTCTTTCATCAAAATCTTATTTCAATGAAATTCTTAACTTGTGTCAATACAAGATACATCATTTCCAATCAACAATATGTCCTCTACATAATGTATTAGAAATATGTCTCAGCGCTCCCACTTAATTTCTTGCAAATGCAAGCATCTTCATCATCTCCGATGAATTTAAACTCTTTTAACAGTTTCATCATGGTGAAGATTCCAACTCCGCTATGCTTACTTCAACTATTGAAGTTTGCATGTCCTTTTAGCACCCTTTGAATTAACAATACCCTTCGTAGCATGTCTTGTACATGTCCTAGGTAACCATTCTATTAGAATAACATTGTTTTGTTTATTCAACTACCATATACCAAATTATATGTAGTGGTTGCTACATTAATCCGTCAAGACTAAATATCGCTATGAAAGATCAAATCTTGTCATAGTCAACTCCTTGAACATTGTTGTAAACTTCTTTCCAACATGTCGACTATTTCATAGATGTTAAACATCCATGTCTTATTTCTTTATAGATCCAAACACGACCGATAGGCTTCACGCCTTTCCAGAGGGTCTTCCAAGTTCAGAAACTTGATTTCTCATGTATGGATACTATCACGGATTCTATGACTTCTAGTAATTTTATGCAGTCAGGGCCCATCATCGCTTCTTTGCATGTAGTCGGTTCATCATTGTCAAAACAATAACGAGTTGCTTATCAAATCACACTATTTAATTCTTACCGACCCACATGGTTCAATATGAACTCTAATCTCCGAGATCACAACCTTTGTAATGACAGGAGCCATGAGCATTGTGGCCGCCACCGGGACACTTTCCAGCGATGCGCTACTTAGAACATATAGCTAAGGTTCAACAACCTTATCCAAGTTCTATTGTCCTCCCACTTAAATTTTCGCAAAAAATTCCTTCTCAAGAAACTTAACGTTCCAAGTAACAAACTCTTTTGTCCTCGGTGTTATGGAGAAATTCCCAACAAATTCTTTGGGATAACCTACAAAGATGTGCTTATCCGACTTTGGTTGTAAACATTTTACTTATGCATAGCATACCAAAATTAAAGAAAAGACAATTCGAGTTTTATCCCAAATCATAACTTATATGGTGTCATTTCAACGGATCATGATGGTGCTCTTTTTAGTGTAAAAGCGGCAGTCTCTAAAGCTTCAATACTTAAAACATAATGACAGTTTTATAAATGACACCTTTGATCTTACCATGTCAAACATGGTTTGATTTCATCTCTCGAATATGCCATACTCCTATGGTTTATCGGGAAACACAAATCATGGAACAATTCCTCAAATCTTAAGTGTTTTGCTAAACTTGTAACTCAAATATCTTCCTTTATGATCAAATCACAAACTCTTTTATTTTCTTGTTACAATGATTTTTCACTTCATCTTGAAAGACTTTGAACAATTTTCAAATGTTTCATACTTCTTCCTTATTAAGTAAATATATAGATATATTCACTTAAATTTCTAGAGAAAGCATATGAAGCAAAAAGATCCATCACATATGGCTACACATAATGGACTATGCACATCAGCATATACAATTTCCAATAAGCTAGTCATCCGTTCCTCTTTGGCCTATAAACGTAGTTTCAATTATCTCGAGGAAAGTTTCACATGCGTCAATTGATCAAAATCAAAGACTCCAAAAATCCATCAACATGGAGTTTCTTCGTGTTTTCTTTCCAATATAATTTAAACAGCGATGTCACTTCATAAGTGATCTTTCAATCATTTGTCTTGCGACATTTTAGCAATAGTGTTTATGGATGTGATTTCTCCCACTAGACTTGTAAAAGTTCATCCATTCTTTATGGAATACGGTAATTATTTGAACAACCGTTGTTCTCGTAATACCAGAACAAAATAACAATTATTAAAACTAATCTTGAAGGCTAGGTTTGACGTCAACGAAAAACACAATAACACTTTATTTGTTTTTGATGAACATCATCACTTATTCTCTTGCTAGTTACTTAGGCCATTGTAGTTCATGAATTGCGTTGTCCTGTATGACACTTCATACCAACCAATTCGGTATCCAATACCTCATAACCACGTTGTTTAACAAGCAAGGAATACAGCCATAACATGTATATCTTCTATATACCTAAGTTGGACATCTCCAACCTTTTCTTTTCTGCCAAATATTTTATAGATTCTCTTTCAGCAATTCCTTTTCCTTTTAAAAGAATCTATCAACATCAATAGTGGTGTCATTCACATGACACATAGTACAAAGCGTATATAGTCAAATACTAATACCTTCGGACTTGCACTTTGAAGTGGACCACCATCATGAAATGTTTGGTATTCTTTCAAAAATCCATTCTTTAGTAATCTATTAGTGCAGTAAACATTTTACTTACATCTTCTATTCATCCTTATCATGACAACTTTCATGACCAAGCTACTATAGCCGATAAGGAAGAATGACGAGTATAATTTTAGTTCCCAAAAACCTTTTTGGGAGATCCGGATGCCTAGCATCTCCATCCTTCACAAATTCTCATACAATATTAGAACATGTATTTTTCTAAATTATAATCTATCATAATGCAACCAAAAACATTGTTTTAGATATCACAATATCTTTCACACATGATGGTTTCTAAAAAAAATTCCAGCTCCTATATAATCTTGATATTAAAACAACTTTTGAATATCAATAATCATGGAGGCAAACATGATACTTTAGATACTAACATTGGAATTCTTACTCTTGATTTAATACTACTTATTAAACTTTATGGAGTAAATAGAGTTTGCTGAAAGTTTGCAATAGGACTTATAAACTTTAAATTGACATTCAAAACAATACGATACCAGTTCATCAAATAAATATCCAGAATTCTATAGTTCTATTATCTCAATTAAAACTAAGTATAAGGTAGTGAACAGATGCCAATGACTACAGCAAATTATGCAAATCCACTTTGATTTACTTTATGACAAATTTAGTTCGACTAATCCAAATTAGAAATGAACTCCCACTCAAAAACGACATCCCTCGTGCCTTTTTGGTGATTACATGAAACAAATCCACTACACCAAGTCCGATCATTATGTGAGTTGGTGTAGCTTCAAAGGCGAGCATCAATATGAGCATCATATCAACTATATGACTCATGCTTAACCTTTCGGTCCGTGTTCCGAGGCCATGTCTGTACATGCTAGGCTCGCCAAGTAAGAACCTTAGTACTCGCGTGTGTAAAACTGTCTTACACCCGTTGTATGAAAGCTTAGAGTCGAGTACACCCGATCATCACGTGATGTCTCGAAACACGATCTATAGAACGGTGCATACTTAAGGCAGAACACATTTTTATCTTGATATCTAAATGAGGGATCATCTTACAATGCTACAGAAAGCGCCAAACTAGCAGTATAAGATGCTAACATCTAATGTGTAAAGTGAGATGATATGGTCCATGCATTTGATCTCTATCATTTGCATCGTGGTATGATCTCTATCATTCCTTTGTGTGTAAGGCCAAGGTCTATGGAACTTACACGTTGAGTTTGTTGTAAGAGTATCTATCATACATCTACTTACAACAATACCATATCAAGACACTAGCCTAGCAACGATCTAAACTAGACGCCTCTAATTTATCAATTGCAAGTTTTACGTGGATTAGGGCTTTCGGAGATAGAACCGTTCTTACCTATGAACATGAACCACAACGAGGATAATCAAGTTACTAGCAACTCGTTGTAAATTAGATATTGACTATAGTAGGAGAGACAGACACCCGCCAGCCACTTATGCAAAACAAGTTGCATGTCAGTCGTGGAACCGGTCTCATGTACGATGACATGTAAGGTTGGTCCGGGCCGCTTCATCCCACTATGCCACCAATATCCAAAATGCATAGAAGATGAAATAACATGATCATCATCGCCCACATATAAACATATGTGTACTACCCGTGCAAAGCACCTACGCATAGATCAGGCTCTGATACCACTGTTGGGACCGCAACATAGAAAACAAAAAATTTCCTACGATGAGAACTACACGCCAAGATCTATCTACTAGGTACAAAGCAACGGGTGGACATACATCCATCGACAACTTACCCTCGAAGACAACGAGTTTTGTTAATGAGTAGGAACTCATGGTTGATGTAGTCGTACACTTCCCGATCTCAAGATCATGATGAAGTCCAGCAGGTCCGGCTCCAGCACGTCTATCAGATCCAGCTCCAGCACCACCAAGTCCAGCACCGCAAAGCAGCGGTGCATCCGTGATCGCACACACGTCCGATACCCCAACAACCTCCGTCCCTCGCTCCAGCAAAGCAGTGGAAGCAGCAACTCCTTTCTAGATAAAGCCACCGGGAACATGTATCTCACTAATCCAAGACCATGGAGAAATAATACTAGAGGGGGAGAGAGATCCTTCACAAGGAGGTGTGTTGAAGAAGGAGGAAGAGGGTGGCCTTTTATAGGAGGAGGGGGTGCCATCCTTCATGGCCGGCGCATGGGGGGAGGTGCCTCTTCACCTCCTCCATTCATGTGGTGGTAACCCCTCCACATTAAAATGCCTCTTCACATTCCCCTTTAAAGTCTCCACTTTAAATGCATTAAAATTCTCCAAGTTTAATGCTCTCTCATTTAATAAAACTCTTTTATTAAATTTATTCAGAATTTTGTTAATTACTTTAATTAACAAACATTCACATATAACCCCCTGTAACATTTCAATATTACATGCAGAACCAATTTCAGCAATTTCACCCGAAACAGTTTCGGTGTCTATTGAAATAATTCTAGCGCTTTGCAATTCTTTATCTGAAACATATTTGCTCCAAATGGTGTCGGTATCCCTTAAGTGTGTCACCCTACGGTTCGCGAATAATGCAGACATGATCGAGACCCCTCATATCAATAATCAGAAGCGGGACCTGGAGATCCATACTGACTCCTACACATTCAACGATGACTTCTGTGATCGTGAGAACCTTTAACGCTAGTAACTAAATCCCTTTGTCTCGCAATATATTACATGTCCGATATTCGATCATCGGTATCTCCATACCTTGTTTGATCTCGTTGCCGACATGCACTCTTTTCTCGTTCCCGTGATATAACATTCTAGTGATCACATCACTTGCTTGCAAGCTATCCTAATGTGATATCACCGAGAGGGACCAGAGTATATCTATCCATCATCGACATTGACAAATTCCACTCTTGATCCATGAGCCTCAACATAACACCTTTGTAGCACTGAACCCACCTTTATAGTCACCCTGTTACGGTGTGATGTTTGGTGTTATCAAGATACTCTTCTGGTGTTAGCAATTAACATGATCTCATGGTCTAAGGACTAAGATTACTCCGTATGATGTTATAGCAATATAAACATAATGACTTTGATCGTAATACTATACTTCGGATGAATGTTCATCACATCATTCCACCAATGTTGTGACCTCGTTATTAACAACATCCAATGTCCATGATCAGGAAACCTTGATCATCTTATTAATCAACGAGCTAGTCTATAAGAGAGGCATAACTAGGAACCTTTTATTTGTTTATTAAGCACACATGTATTGACGTTTCCAATCAATACAGTTATAGCATGCAAAATAAACATTTATCATAAACATGGAATAAGATAATAGCCACTTTATTATTGCCTCTCGGGCATATTCCCTTCACTGAAGCAACATCGAAGCATGCGCTACACAACCTATAGAGACTCGATACAACTATCGGGTATTAGAGAGGGATAAGAAAGACCTATTCGGAAACCAACCCGATGCTAACACCAAAAATACCCATCCTGGTATTTCCCTCTCGAAACCAAGCGAGGAAGTTAACCGTGGAACTCACACAGTTGGCAGTTTTATTCATTCCATTATAGTTGCAACACTTACTAGTTAGATATAGATAGCATGAGTCATTCTGATATCATAAGTAGTGGGCAGTTTTAGTTAACCATTTTGTTGTAGTTGCAATACTTACTACTCAGATACAATTAGGAGGAGGCATCCCAAAACCATCAGTTGTTGGCACTTTTATTTACTCATTCTGTTGTAGTGAAACAGATTACTAGACATATCAAAATCAAATTTATAGCACTATTTTAGTTATAGTTGTCTATGATGGAGATACTATGCTCCAAGTCGTCCATAACTGCGGACACGTCTTTCAGAAAGATTTACCCTGCAGGGGTGCACAAATAGCATCACACGCACAATCAACTTCGGAAAAACCAAATAAAAACCCAATGAGGCTTTCACGACAAAGCAATCACAAGATTCATAAAATATTTCAGGAGGCCACCCCAATAAGCTACCCGCAACGAACTTGGCTGGCTCCGAGACGGACCTAGGGTTTGCGACGACGGTGGTAAACAACTGGGAACCCGAAAGTGTGACTGGGCTTGTCGATACAGCATAAACATGGCGCGAGATCCTAGACAGTACAGGTGCTCCACGCACAATCATAAATAAAGTAGTAAAGCATGGCATAAGTAGAGGATAGTAAGAAAGCTCCAAACTAGTTTGTGGCCTCAAGAAATAAGAAATGAATCAAGCTCTGGCTAAGGGGATTCATGGTCCCACATGCGGATAGTGCGATAGTCAAGGGACATGTATCAAGTACTCAGGGCCTATGGGACACAAGTGAGTGGTTAAAAACCAAATATTGGCTATTGCCCACCGGTGCCTCTGCATTAGTTATATCTATTCCCAGCATTTTAATTGACAAGTTATATTGGAAGCCATGATCATCTCCACCATTAAACACGAGCCAACCTTCCAACAATGATGGAATGACAACGACGTGAAGCAATACCTCAGCAAGCAACTACGACTCGCAAGGCCGACTATCTATCAAACAACAGGCAATAGGATGTGTCCAAGGCCATATAGAGGCTGCAAGGAATATAAATGATGCACGAAAACTAAAGCATCGCAACACGGATAGCAATTGATCAACATGAGAAAGTAAAGAGTACAAATGCAAAATAGGTAGAAAGGGGGAGAATGCTCGCCTGGGAAACACTGCTGAAGATACATTATCCGAAGAACTTGTCGATACTTGCATCAACTCATCGGCCTAATCCGTAAAGAAGCAAATCATCAAAAGAAACACCGAATGCACTATTTAATACTACGAAAGAAGATCCAACATGTTAATGGTATGATGCATGACATGGGATAGATACGATGCAACTAGGCAATATTAAGCGGAACCGTGGTCCCGACAATTAATAAAATGGTTCAAATTATCTAGATATATCGCAAATTAAATGTTATTAAACATGGCATAAGTGGGCTGTACAATATTAAATTGAATAGGGTTATTATTCCCACACATTCAATATGTTACTTCACATAGGTGATATGCAATCTACCAATAATCCACATGATACATGATGCAAACGATGGCATATTCAGATACTATATATTTTTCTGATAAAAATAGATATCACATTTATATAATTCGGGTTTATAAAACTCAAGATATGATATTAGGCAAAAATTGCAAATTTAAAAGAAAAGACAGAGACAGGGAGGAGAATGGGCGACTGATTGCTGTAGACTGTCAGGAACGTATTTGGTTTGCGGTCTGGTGGCTATTGAGCCGGCCTAGCTATTGTCGGAAAAAAAAAGAAACAAAAGGCTGAAAATAGAAGGAACAGAGGTCGAGGATTGATCTTTGGATGAGTGGATTGGAGACGAATACCTGTACCATTGAGTTGAAAATAGAATTGTGTAAACTGGGAGAGCGCACGTATAGAGAATTAATAAATTAGGAGATTGCAAAATGATAACAGAAAAAAAAGGATGGAATTAATTTGTGCCTGTGGGGTTTCGTCTCAGACCGAAATGATCTGGGCGTGTACATGCTGCCAGTGTGATGCGGCTTCAAATGTCAAGAAACAGGGCATTGTGGAACTTAAACTGCTCAATATCAAGGCGATTAGATGAAGCGCACACAGCTGCCGGTAGAGACGATGACCACAAACGAGTGTTCCTGATGTGCGGGAAGGTTTTGTGTGGTAAAGTTTCAGGCAAGATGTGGATGACTTGGGCGCTGCAGGTTGGATGTTTTAACTGACAAGACTGAATAATCTGTCAAATGCAGACAGTTTAGAACACGGCAACGGACTGAGGCAGACCATGGGCAATGACGCGACGGTGAAGTGCTTATGGCGGCGAAAACTGACGATCAATATTCTCGGAATTGGATGGGACAAAAGCCAAAGTTGATATTTTACCGGAAGACTTACGGAGCCAGAAGACGAGACGGAGAGGGCCCACAGGGCGGCCACACCATGTGGTGGCGTGGGCTAGCCCTAGCTACGCCACCAGGTGGTGTGGGCCCCCTGGCCACCCACCGACCTTGCCTCTTCGTCTATAAGAAGCCTCCCGATGCATAAACCCTAAATCGTCAAGCCTCTAGCCACGAAAAGTTCCGCAGCGCCGCCGCCACCAAAGGGGAGATTCGGGGGACAGAAAGTCTCTGTTCTGGCACCCTGCCGGAACGGGGAAGTGCCCACGGAGCCATCTCCATCGATCTCCACCACCATCTCCATCACCATTATTGATTTCCATGATGTGGAGTAGTTCTCTCTCGAGGCTAAGGGTTCTACCGGTAGCTATGTGTTCATCTCTCTCTATACATGATCTTATTGCGATCATGAGCTTGTAATCTATAGATCTACCTTGCTACTCAAGTGCTTGAATAGATCTCTGCTCTCCCCATGTGTGTGAAGTTGACAGTGTGCACACCATGGTGGCACTTAGGCTAGAGATTACAAATACTTGTTATGAGTTATATTTGAAGTTGGATGTCTTTATAAAATTGTGGTGTTTGTTTGAACCATCTAGTGCTCAAGGTGACAATGTGGGGTTATCTAGATGCGGAAAGTGAACTTTGAGGTGTGCTGTTATAGCCCTACCATGGATTAGAGTGTCCAACCAGAGAGTAGTTTAGCGTAGTATCATAAAGAAGAATATATTTATATGAGAGTGTTCACTAGTGAAAATATGATCCCTAGGCCTTGTTTCTAAGCACTGAAACACCGTTTGCTATTAGATCTGTTACATGTTTGCTTGCTTCCACGTTTATTTCAGTTTGCCTTTAGTCTCTTCTACGCCATCAAGCTATTTTTTATCACCATACCACTTGTATTTCACTATCTCTTCGCCGAACTAGTGCACCTATACACCTGACAAGTGTATTGGGTGGGTTGGGGACACAAGAGACTTCTTGTATCTTGATTGCAAGGTTGCTTGAGAGGGGATACCTTTGACCACTTCCTCCCTGAGTTCGATAAACCTTGGGTGATCCACTTAAGGGAAAACTTGCTACTATTCTACAAACCTATGCACTTGGAGGCCCAACAACTATCTACAAGAATAGAAGTGCGTAGACATCATTCAGCATAAAGCAGGAGAGGCTAGGGTTCATGAAGAGGATGGGGAAGTAGATAGAGAGGAAGATAAGCTCACCACAAAGCTCCAACACTAGCCACGCTAGCTGGAATGATGCAGGACGGCAGCGAGAGGCGGCGGCTGGCGAGAGAGCTCTGCGGGTTCACAGGGACACGGTGACGAACCGAAGCTTCTCCAGGCCTTCTCCAGCGAGCTCCAGGTACCGTACGACTACAGCTCTGTGGAGATCCTCTTGTTTGTTGTGGCTTCTCTGGAGTTACAGATCAATGATGTGTCGACGATGATCTAGACTCGGCGGTGGCTTCGGTGGAAGCCTTCCATCGATAAGGAGAAAGAAGAGGAAAAAAGGAAGAGATAGGGTGGAGAAGGACGGGTTGGGAGGCATTACAACTATGGCCTCACTTTTGTGGATAAGAGGGTAGCAATACATGGGGAAGCACGAGCTGTGTGTGTGTGCAAGGGAGGGTCACGAGGAGAGACAGGGGACCGCACGCTGGCTCTGTTGGATTACTTGCATCGACCCAGCTGCGTGAGGCTGGCGCTAGGAGCTGGCTCGGTTGGATCAAGAAAAGAAGTTGGCTCGGTTTGCTTATGAATAGAGTTCAAAGAAAAGGTTTGAATTGGAAACAGAGAGCTGGGTTCAGACTTAGACAATTTTGTTCGGTAGTTAACTAGAAAGTTTTATTCGGTAGTTAACTAGAAAATTTTGTCTATGTTAGATAGTATATAAATAGTTTGGAGCAAAAAGGTTTAGCTAGGATTGATCGGGTATGAGGGTAGATGATTAGCTAGGTGGTTACGGTTGATCAAGAGAGAAAAGAGGTTCAGCTAAATACGATTTAGGCCAGGATAGAATAAATAGAGTAGATATGCTATGAGGGTAGATGGTTAGAGAAAAGTTTTGAATAAATTCAAATAAAAATAAAAATAAAAAAAGCCTCAAAGATTTGAAGCAAGATAGGAATGGCACATGCAATTGATGAAGTTTGTGAGAGATGAAACATTAGATTGAAATATGGCAAAGTTGGGATGAAATCCAGACAACACTTATGGGCATGATTTAAATCACAAGGCAAAAATAGAAGAGCCCATTAGTCATGTATGTGGTAGATTAAGAACAAGATCACCTGGCACGATACGAGGATAAGTTAGTGGTAGAAAGGAAGATGATGCCCCCAAATCAATTTGGGCATTTTGTTAAATAGAAAATAACAAGACTCCCAAAAGATAGAATTAGACATTGTTGTTCCATATCAAATGGCACCAACTAGATATAGAATAGAGAGAGAGGGTAAATAGAGAGAGGTAAAATACAAAGATCAAATACAATTATCAAGAACCAAACATAAGTGCCAAATTGTAAAGAAACAATTTAATTATATGTTCCATGCAAGGTGGCATGATGAACATGATGATGATGTTATGATGATGCAAGACAAGAAATAACAAGCAATTTTCTAGTTGGGCTTTCACGGGTTGCTACACTGGTACTAGTTCATTACTGGCAATGGTTCATTCTTTTTTAGGACATAAAGGGTGTGATCATGCAGTCATATGAAAGGTAAAACATAAACAAGGTAGTTAAACAACAACTTCACTAAATCACTCATAGTGTATCATGGAAATAGAATTACCTACCAATGTGGGATCCTAGCAGTAGGTGCAATCTTGACTTGCGACCACAAAAATTAGGCCACCGTGTTCAATGGCATCATAATACTATCGTCTTCCATGACCTGAGTGGTCTAGACATCTCCAAACTTCGCTACCGCCTTCCAGGTAGGCGATTTTAGCGTCGAACAACGCGAGGAGCTTATAGTTTGTGTAACGCCTAGCTTCTGTGGGCACTCTGCAGATTACAATCTTCAACAGGTCAAGAGACCCATCCCACGACTTTTGGAACTTTCTCTATACCTGTGGATTCGCCAAAAAAGCCTTTTGAAATATGCATGAGTTCATAAATGAGTACAGGTAACTGGGGGAACCCTGGCTAGCTAGTAGCATTACATGTTATATAATGGATTTAAGGCGGCCTGAATGCCACAAGTATATGTCAATGGAAGGTAGATTACTCGATAGGTGTAGATGTTCGCTAGGCACCAGGCCCTGCTCTGGTCCACGGCGTCAAGCAAGTCGCTATTCATGCTAACCTAGAATTTTTCATGCAAGAAGGGCAGGATGGCGGTGCACCGAGGATGGTCGAGGGGCACCTTGTCATACACTGTGTCGTGCAGATGATGTACCCTCATACTGTCATAGTGCTCGTCAAACCAATGAGAAAGCTGAGGCATCAGTAGGCAGGGTTTATTCCAAAGGTGAAAAGTCCATTTCGTACCTTCTTTGTTGGTGATACGATCGTACAACAGCTTGCCTCATGCGGCTAGCCAGATAGTGCTGGAAATGTCCAGACGCTGAGCGATAAGGTCAACATCGTCCGCGCCGAGTTGATCCAGTTGCATCGCCCGCTGAGGTTCGAATCGGCCATCACAGCCGGATGGATTTAGGCGGATGTCAAGTGCGGCTAGGGTTTTCTGCATGAATGTGTGAGAAGAGAGAGCATGGGGGAGATCGTGGGCAGAGTGGGGAGGACTGGGGAAGAAGATGGAGAGGCAAAGAAACTAAATGAGAGGGTGGAGCATCGAGGACACCACGGCCTAGACTTCACTGTATGTTAGACTAGCACGCCACGCAGCTAGTAATTTGACAATACTCCTACTTATTATGTATTAGAGGTACAGTATTGTCTAGTCACATCAGTTTAACCAGAGGGTTTTCGTTTTACAACTTCCATTTCAACATACTATATTATTTAAAACGGAAAATAGGTGGACGAACTACTACTACTAGTAGTATCCATGACATGGACACATGTACTTTCATCTTGTTCCCCTACATGCAAAAGTCATAGCATAGGACCGAAAATATATACACCGGATATAATGCATAGTACGGGTGTGTCCATGATAATTTTGGTATGTTGCATGTGTTCATATATGTTCTAGTACAAGGTACATAGAATTAAACGTGTACAACATGCAATTGCACAGCAAGAGACGTGCACGGACACCAGATTCGCTCAAGTCAGGCAACGTGCATGACTTTGTATGGCTCTGAATCACTGACATGTGAGCCCTGTTTAGGTCGGCCCCACTTGCTAGTGAGAATCTGCATGCATCATGCGCTCGGAGCCACTAGGACGAAAATTACAATTTGCAACTAGCTGCACTGGCAACAAGCTGTTGCACGTGGCACTTCCAAAGTTTTCAGAAAATGTGAAATAAATCATCAACATAGATCATATTTATATAATTCATCTATAAATTTCCATCCTAAAAATATTACTAGTACATGGTCTGGCAAATGAACACAAGATATTGTTCGCTTAGGTTTTTTCTTTTTCATTCACACAGGTCACATTATACTATAGCTTAAGCCTGAGCAAAAACGAGCATCTGAGGCCATCATCCTGCACGCACGTTTCTTCCTGTTTGATTTTCACTCCGAGTTATTAGAGTATAATATCGAGTAGGGGTAAATTAGGTAAAGATAGGATTTGTGTTTTTTCTTGTACTCCAAGTTGATCCCTGTATGCCAATATGTAATCGCCCATGAGGCTCAATAATACATCCAACATATTCTACCAATCCCTCTCTATCGTTCTATATGGTATTATCCCTAATTCGATCCTTGACCTAAACACCGTGCATCCACCTAGAGTCGCCGGCTGCCACTTCCCGAACCCCTAGCGCCGACGCCCTCATGGCACCGCGCTAGCCGAGCAACACGCTTTCATCGCGCTGCCCCTAGGAGGTCGATCTCCATGATCTCCGTCGAGGGCTACGCAACCCATACACAGGGTCCATCCACCGATCCGTGATCAACTGCCCTTTAAATCTCTTTTTCCGATCTCTTGATCAGTTTTCTTTTTTTGGTTTACCGATCTTAGATCGGATTGAGTCACCCACCACCATCGTCATTGCTGCGCCTCTACTACGACCATCGGCCTGGAGGATCTACACCTCGGCCATGCATCTGCAACCCATACACAGGCTGTCGTGGCCTCACGGCAGGCTGCTGCGCACCGCGAACAGCTGCTACACCTTCCTTAGAAGCCTGTCACGGCCGCCCCCCTTGGATCGTCTTCATCATCATCGTCCGGGACTTCACCGAAAATGCCACCATCGAATTCGATCTATGCGTCGTCTACGCCATGGCAC
This sequence comes from Avena sativa, assembly GCA_916181665.1. Taxonomy (NCBI): domain Eukaryota; kingdom Viridiplantae; phylum Streptophyta; class Magnoliopsida; order Poales; family Poaceae; genus Avena; species Avena sativa. The sequence goes on along the minus strand of OV702291.1, from coordinate 360,355,279 downwards.
ATATGGCGCACCGTTGGTCTGATCAGCCGATCCCACATCTGTCTATGCCAAGCACGACCCCAAGCACGCGCCTACCACCGATCGACCTACGGGTTGCCGCTGCGTCGACCCTTCGGGACGCAGTGCTTCTGCCTTTGGTCCACACCACTGGCTTTGAACGCACCTCCCTTGTCATGTACGTCGCTGGTTCTCTCTTAGCTGCGGCACTGACTCGCGCCCTACAGCTATGCCACCCCCTCGGGTCAGAGAATCACTGCACGCAGTCTACTTCGCCGTCCCCATGCATCGATGTCCTCGGATTCCATCGCGCCATCTCCTACGGCACGGATCACCGTCGTCTCCACACGGTCTTCGTCACGCCGCGGGGTTCTTCCTCACCTACTTTGAGCACAACCGCCGCGCTTCACAAGGTAATCTACAGGGCGAATTCTCGCTATCTTAGGTCCCGTCGACTACCCCATCGCCACTCCAGGCATCTAGCATGACCACCCCAGGTCGCTGCTGTTTTGGCCACCCTCTACGTCTGTGTCCACTACAAATTCGTCGCCAGCATCATCGCCTCATCCCCGACTACACCACCTACTATTCTACTCTGATAACCACGGACACCATCGACATTTCTCCCTTCCCTGCTCTACGCCTCGCTACCATTATAGAGGCCTCCTCTACTAGTAAGATCTTATTGTGGGACCAAATATTGTAGATGCACAAGATATGACATAGCCAATGTTCCAGATTCATTTCACATTTTTTGAGAACTCAAAAGTGCAACAAATAATAAAGGGGTGAAGGCGCAACGATTTGCAGAATATTCAATCCGCACTGACTAAAAATATTGCTTGCATGCAAAAGGAGTTTGATCAAATCGCAGGCCTTGTACTTACATTGCAGCGAAATGAGTGTTAGAGTACAATAAGTTAACGGCCGAGGCCATGCGATACAAATCAGACAAAGGAAATAATTCAAGATAGCAAATCCCTATTCCATATGATCACTACATTTAGCCCCTCTCCCTTGAACCGTTAATTATGCTGGTTCCAATCCTTAACGTTGGCCAAGCTTTGGACAGACCACAACGGATTCTGCCGCCAATTCTAGACGATGTTGGTTGAGAAACCAACAACGGTGTCTCGAGCATTTATACTGAAGCGGTATATTTCAAGACAAAGATTAAATCCACCAAAGCTATCTTCATGCGGTGAGGTGTATACACATTTGCTCCTCATCAGATCTCTAGGGCCAAGTCCTACCACACCAACTAGGATAGTAATCAGATAGTTCAATCCAAGGAAGATAGAAAATGCTCCAAGGTCTAAAACCCTCCGGCGTTTCCTCGGTGGAAGTAACCTACTAGTGTCAACCGAGAACACATGTCAGCAAAATCCAGTAGAATAGGTGTGAATATTGCGGCCGTGATGATAAGCAACATTTTCAGCGACAGGATAAGCACCATAAGTAGTGCCATAACATCTATCACTAACACCCACAGTATTGATTACAATAAGGCTACCACTATCAGGAGATCTTGTCAACCACCATAGATCATGACTGTACTCGTGATTACCGTCAAAATCAGGTGGCCCCGGAAGATGCACAGGACCTTGCAACGAAAGCACATTTAGTGGTCAGCTGAGCAAAATTTGAATGATGAATCTTGAAAATTTAAGGATGGAAATTTTACCCCATGCCCGAGGATCCCATGCATAAACATTGCCAATCTGAGTTACAACATAGACAACTCCCTTGTGGATAATTGTATCGTGGTAGCTAAACATGCTGAACTGGTTCTCAAGTACCATCCACATACCATGAGAACTATCAAGAAAGGCAATTACCATGTCGAAGATGGCCTGGATAGAAAAATCCTTATAGTTCCCAGCAGCTATGGGAACTCGGCAAATGGCTATCTTTAGTATATTAGTAGGCTGGCCAGCCGCCATTACCTTAAGTACCCCAGGTATGGCCTTAAAATCGAAGATTGCTGGTAGAGGAATTTAGCAATGAGTGAACACATTCACAAGCTCCTAGTTCCAGGCAAGGCCAACAGTGGTGATCCAATCTCCACGGGTGCCTGACCACTTCTTACCCTCACAATCTAGCATCACAGCATCGGAGGAGAACCTATCTAGCGGTGTCATCTTGCACAAGGTCTACCTGAACTTCTTTTGTGGCTTCTGCTTGCCCCTGCCATAATAGTAGTTGTCCTTGTAGAAATGCTTCATGCGATTGTTGTGGTAGAAGACATTGTACTCACGCAGTAGCTCGGTTGGGTGAGAGTGAAGAACACAGGGGAGACCAAACGGATGAGATTTCGCTACGAATGAACTATGTGTTGCTGAGTAAAGATAATGTTTGCAGCAGGCGACGAGCCTCGCAGCAGTGATGACGTCGCATATGGCTGAGATTTCTTCAAGGGGGCCATCGTAAAACACCCAAGAAGTGTCACTGTCATTGATCAATTGGGCCATCGCGAGGTAGAGCTCGAGCAGGCGGCGGGCGATGGCGTTTGGTTTTGATTAGGGTTTTGGAGGAGAGAGTGAGTAGCAGCTGGCAGGGCGAGACAGAAAATAGTCTATCAATCTGGGCACCGGAGCTGATCCTAAAGCGGGATGGCAGCGTTGGCGCGTGCGTGTATTCGTGTGCGAGTGGGATAACCATCGTTGGGACACTGGAGGTGAAGTGAGGATGGAGATCGAGGCAAATAGAAATACAGAATGAAATAAAACCAATTGTTCCTTCTTTCTCTCTGCTAAATCTATTATGCCTATCGAACTGGGCTACGGAGATGCTCTGAAAGCGGCATGGAGGTGTTGGCGTGTGATACGTTGCTAACGTATCCATAATTTTTGATGTTCAATGCTTGGTTTTTATCTACTTTCTTATGTTTTGTCCACACTTTGGAGTACTTTCTATACCCTTTCTTGGACTAACCTATTAACAAGAGCCACAATGCCAGCTGCCTGTTTTCAGCTGTTTTTGGTTCCAGGAAAGTTAGAAAATGAATATTCAAGCCAAAGTCAGTTTTTCACCGAGGGGGACACGAAACCTGAATACGAGACGGAGAGGGTCTAGGGGGCGGCCACACCACCTGGCCGTGCGGCCAGGCCTGGCCCACGCCAGGGGGTGGTTCGGCCACCCAGGGCACCCCCTCGGCCTCCCCTTTCGTTTATATATTACCTCCAATACAAAAACCTTATGTACCCGAGAAAAGAATCCATGAAAGAGTATGTAGTCGCCGTCATATCCATCCCTAGATCGGGAGGGATCTGAAGCTCTTCCTGGCACCCTGCCGGAGGGGAGAATTCACCCTGGAGGCCTTCTTCATCACCATGCAAGCCTCCGGTGTGATGCGTGAGTAGTTCATCTCCGGACTACGGGTCCATGTAGTAGCTAGATGGCTGGTTCTTCTCCTTTGTGCTATCATGTTTAGATCTTGTGAGCTCCGTTCATGACCAAGATCACCTATTTGTAATTCCTACATGTTGTGTGTGCGGGGATCCGATGGATATTGAGATGCTATTTCAGATTGATTATTGATTATATCATGTCTTTGTTATTTGTGATCTTGCATGCTTTCCGTTGTTAGTAGCTATCTTGGCCAAGTAGATGCTAGCAACTCCAAGAGTTAGTATTTATGCTCAATAGTGGGTTCATGCCTCTAGTAATCTAGGGAAGTGACAGAAATCTCTAAGGTACTAGATGTGCTGTTGCTACTAGGGAGAAAACAACAATACTTTGTTCATAGAACAATTGTATTATTTACTTTACACGCAATGCATAATGCAATTATCTGTTGCTTGCAACTTAATACTGGAGGTGGTTCGGATGATAACCTGAAGGTGGATTATTAGTCATAGATGCAGTTGGATTACGGTCTATGTATAACGTTGTAATGCCCAATCAAATCTCAAAGGAGTCAAGATGATTAGTATATGCTTGTATGCTTTCTCGATGTTGGTCAATTGCCCCGCTGTAATTTGTTCACCCAACTTGTCATCTATCTTAAGGAGAGCCACCACTAGTGAACTATGGACCATGGTCCTTTCTTTTATCATCAATCTATGATCAACTATTTACTGCCTTCTATTTACTTTCTGCAAACTATTACTTTCTTCCACACAATACGTTTAATCCTTTGTTTTCAGCAAAACCGGTGAGATTGACAACCTCACTGTAAGTTGGGGGCAAAGTTTTGTGGTTGTGTTGTGCAGGTTTCCATGTTGCCACTGGCGCCGGTAGTGCGCCCTGCCAAAGTCCAGCTAGCAACACCTTGGAGGTGTTTCCTTGCTCCTACTGGATTGATAACCTTTGTTTCATAACTGAGGGAAAACTTACTGCTGTGCTCATCTTACCTTCCTCTTGGGGTTCCCCAACAAGCTCGTTAATACACGAGTCAGCAAGTATATTTTCTGGCGCTGTTGCCGGGGAGTCAAGGACGTCTTTACAAGGGGAGTCCCTCATAACCAATCTCTTTAATTTGTTGTTTTTTTTGCTTAGTTTACTTTTGCTTTATTTGCTTGTTTCTTTATCAAAAACACAAAAAAATTAGTTTTACTAGTTTGCTTTCTTTATTAAAAACACACAAAAAATGACTACTCTTGAAAACACTAAGTTGTGTGACTTCACTAGCACCAACAAGAATGATTTCATGTGCACACCTATTGCTCCACCTGTTCCTGAAGCTACTTTCTTTGAAATAAAACCTGCTTTCCTCAATCTTGTTATGAGAGAACAATTTTCTGGTATTGGTAATGAAGATGCTGCTGTTCATCTAAATAACTTTGTTGACCTTTGTGAGATGCAAAAGCATAGGTATATAGATGGAGATATTATTAAGCTTATATTGTTTCCTTTCTCTTTTAGAGGAAAAGCTAAAGAATGGTTGAATTCCTTAACTAGGAATAGTATTGATTATTGGACTAAATGCAAAGATGCTTTCATTGTAAAATACTATCCTCCTTCTAAGATTATATCTATGAGAAGTGAAATAATGAAGTTTAAACAATCTGATAATGAACATGTTTCTCTAGCTTGGGAAAGAATGAAATCTTTGGTAAAGAATTGTCCCACTCATGGACTGACTGCTTGGATGATTATCCAAACTTTTTATGCAGGATTGAACTATTCTTCAAGAAACCTATTGGATTCTGTTGCTGGAGGTACCTTTATGACCATTACTTTGGGTGCTGCAACAAAGCTTCTGGATAATATGATGGTTAACTATTCTGAATGGCACCCTGAAAGAGCTCCACATGGTAAGAAGGTAAATTTTGTTGAAGAAACCCCCTCCTTGAGTGATAAAATTGATGTTATTATGTCTATGCTTGTTAATGGGAAGGCTCATATTGATCCAAATCATGTCCCCTTAGCCTCTTTGGTTGCTCAAGAAGAGAAAGTTGATGTGAACTTTATGAGAAATAACAATTTTAGCAATAATGCCTACGAGAATAATTTTGGTAATAATAATTATAGGCCATATCCTCCCAATAATGGTAATGCTTATGGAAATTCCTACAACAATAATAGGAGTGCTCCCTCTGAACTTGAAGTTATGCTTAAAGATTTTATTAGTAAACAAATTGCTTTCAATAAAACTATTGAGGAGAAACTCTCTAATGCTGAAAGAAATATAGCATCATTAGCTGAAGCTCAATCTTCTTTGAATAAAATGGCTGCTAAACCTGAAACTAATGAGAATGCCTTTGCTGCTACTAATGCCATACATATTAGAGTTGATGAAAATGTTAGACTATTAGCTGAATTGCATGCTAAGTGAGAAAGAGAAGATGAAATTGCTAGAAACATTAGTGTTTCTACTATCACTACCACTAGTGTTGAGGATAGTAATAGCTCTACTACTTTAGATGATAATTATAATTTTTATCTTGATGGTTGCAACATCCCTGAAGTTATTAAGTTCCTACAAAAGCTTTCTAAAAGTCCTAATGCTAGTGCTATGAATTTGGCCTTTACAAAACACATTACTGATGCTCTCATAAAAATTTCAGGTGTATGGAAGGAATGAGTTATGAGATGAAGGATAGACTAAAGCTCAAGCTTGGGGATGCCACGAGCGTCACCCCAAGAAATATCCAAGAAGTACAAGCGTCAAAGCTTGGGGATGCCCAAGCCATCCCCTTCTTCATCAATAAAAATCCCAGGTTTCTTCCAAACACTTCATTTTTATTGTTTCATGCACAGTTGTGTTGTTCTTGGAGCGTCTTCTTTTTCGTTTTCGTGTTGGTTTTTCGTTTGCTTGGTTTTCTTAGTTTGCTGAATAAATTGGTTTGACCCCCTCTTTCATGCATTGGTTTTCAAATAGTTTGGTTTGGATTGGAAAATAGTAGGAAAGTTCATGCTTAAGTGGTAAAGGAGCTTGTTTTTGACTGTGGCCTATGCTTTGTCGTGCCATGCTTGATATAGTTTTGGCCTTATGCTTAGTGATCTTTGGTGTAGCATGACATGTTATAAACAATTGAGATTTCTTAATGTGCCTTTGAAAGAATCATGCGTTGTTTTAGCATATTAAAGCATAGTATTGTGGTATTCTCCTTTGATGCTTTATTTGGGTTGACTTGGCGCATGCTCACACCATGTTATGACTATCCCAAGTCACCATAGCCATTATGATCCTTTAGTTTTCTACTTGTAGTATCACTTTATGCTTTGATTAATGATGTTTTGTCGCTGCTCTGCATTATTATGGCCATTATTTCTCTCTTAGTTGGTCGCTCCCAGTCTTTTGCTAGCCTCCATAACCAAGTATGAGTTCCACTCTTGCATCCAAATCCTAAAACCAAGTTATTCCAAAGAGTCCACCATACCTACCTATTAGCATTTTCTATTCCAAGTATATTCATGTTTTTAGCTACCTTTCGAATTAAACTTGTTATGAGAAAACTAGTGATTACAGCTCTCACAAACTTGATGGCACACTTTAATTTTCTTGCCCTTAACAAGCTTGAACCATTATGTCGTATATGTTGTATATGCTTGCACTTATATGTTGGGGATTAGCAGAACCATGCTGTCATGGGGAATGCTTTCAACATTGCACTTCTACTTTGTACCTAGTTGATATCATGCTCTTTTGTCTATGGATGCCGTCGGTGTGAAATGAAAGGGGAGCTTGTAAGTCCATGGAGTAATGTATGTGTGTTAGAGAAACGCCTGGGCCGCTGGTCTAATCCATGCCGTCACGGTGGAAACCTGCAGCGTAACCATAATGAGATGTTTATGAAGCATTTTTTTTATAAAAAAAAGAGTCAGATATTGAGAAAAAAGAGAAAAAGAAAAAAAGAGATATGGGAAAAGAGGAAAGAGAGAAAAAGCACCATTTTCCCATGGTAAATAAGAAGATTGCTGAGATGCTTGTTGCCTACTTGCCTTGTCATTTTGATATGGGGATTCTTCCATATCATCGGGCAAGGGGTACCCCGTTGGCGGTTCTCTATGATACACATGTACTTACTATGACAAGAACTTACCAGTAACTAAACTTGAGTAGCATGAGGAGTGGCCCTCGTATTCAAGGGACATGAGATTTCCAACTTATACTTTGTCAAGCATATACACCATAGTTTGTTCACTTTAACCTTAATCACTTAAAGATGCTTATGATAGGGGCAATGACATCTGGAAGCTAAAAGTACCATAATTTTTGGAAGCTCTTTATGAAACTTGAATCTCTACTTCCTTCTATGAAGGCCTTTCTTTTACTTTTATGTTGAGTCTCCACCTTCTAGCTTTATACACCTACTTTGAGAGAATAGTGGCCATTCTTAGTTCTATGTGCATTGTACCAAGACTAGTTGATTAATGCATAACTTGATATTGCTTGTTTTAAACTATTTGTATCTAGTCACTCTTATGAACTTTGAAGGTGTCCTATGCATTTATGTTTTCTACTCTATGAGGGACAAGCTGAATGCCACTATGCTATGTTTTCTTTATGCGAAACAAACAAACGTCTTGCAAATCATTGTTATTCATGAATCTTTTGTTTGTGCCTTTTCATGTTGCAACAATAGTTGCTTTGTCTTATTATTAGAACTTTGTCTTTCATGTTATGATTGAAGTACTATGATCCTAGCTATCAATGTTTTACAAATACTTTGATCAAGATTATGATGGTGCATGTCACCTCAAAAATTATTCTTTCTTTTTATCACTTACCAACACGAGGACGAGCATGAGTTAAGCTTGGGGATGTTGATATGTTGCTAACATATCCATAATTTTTGATGTTCCATGCTTTGTTTTTATCTACTTTCTTATGTTTTGTCCACACTTTGGAGTACTTTCTATACACTTTCTTGGACTAACCTATTAACAAGAGCCATAGTGCCAGCTGCCTGTTTTCTACTGTTTTTGGTTCCAGGAAAGTCAAAAAATGAATATTCTCGGAATTGGACGGGACAAAAGCCAAAGTCTGTTTTTCACCGAATGGGGCACGGAGCCAGAATATGAGACAGAGAGGGGCCAGGGGCGGCCACACCACCTGGCCACGCGGCCAGGCCTGGCCCGTGCCAGGGGGTGGTGCGGCCACCTAGGGCACCCCCTCGGCCTCCCCTTTCGCCTATATATTGCCTCCGATACAGAAACTCTAAGTACCCGATCAAAAAAAATCCACGAAAGAGTCTTGAGCCGCCGTCATCTCCATCCCTAGATCGGGAGGGATCTGAAGCTCGTCCCAGCACCCTGCCGGAGGGGAGAATTCACCCTGGAGGCCTTCTTCATCACCATGCAAGCCTCCGGTGTGATGCGTGAGTATTTCATCTCTGTACTACGGGTCCATGTAGTAGCTAGATGGCTGGTTCTTCTCCTTTGTGTTATCATGTTTAGATCTTGTGAGCTCCGTTCATGATCAAGATCATCTATTTGTAATTCCTACATGTTGTGTTTGCGGGGATCCGATGGATATTGAGATGCTATTTCAGATTGATTATTGATTCTATCATGTCTTTGTTATTTGTGATCTTGCATTCTTTCCGTTGTTAGTAGCTATCTTGGCCAAGTAGATGCTAGCAACTCCAAGAGTTAGTATTTATGCTCGATAGTGGGTTCAAGCTTCTAGTAATCTGGGGAAGTGACAGAAATCTCTAAGGTACTAGATGTACTATTGCTACTAGGGAGAACAATCCTTTGTTCATATAACAATCATATTGTTTACTTTACACGCAATGCATAATGCAATTATATGTTGCTTGCAACTTAATACTGGAGGGGGGGTTCGGATGATAACCTAAAGGTGGATTATTAGTCATAGATGTAGTTGGATTACGGTGTATGTATAATGTTGTAATGCCAAATCAAATCTCAATGGAGTCAAGATGATTAGTATATGCTTGTATGCTTTCTCGATGTTTGTCAATTGCCCCGCTGTAATTTGTTCACCCAACTTGTCATCTATCTTAAGAAGAGCCACCACTAGTGAACTATGGACCCCAGTCCTTTCTTTTATCATCAATCTACAATCAACTGTTTACTGCTTTCTGTTTACTTTCTGTAAACTATTACTTTCTTCCAAACAATATGTTTAATCCTTTGTTTTCAGCAAAACCGGTGAGATTGACAACCTCACTATAAGTTAGGGAAAAGTTCTGTGGTTGTGTTGTGCAGGTTTCCACGTTGCTGCTGGTGCTGGTAGTGCACCCTGCCAAAGTCCAGCTAGCAACACCTTGGAGGTGTTTCCTTGCTCCTACTGGATTGATAGCCTTGGTTTCATAACTGAGGGAAAACTTACTGCTGTGCTCATGTTACCTTCCTCTTGGGGTTCCCCAACGAGCTCGTTAATACACGAGTCAACAGCGTGTGCTAAGGTGGGCGAGTGGATTTTAGCGAGAAGATGGAGAGGAAGAGGACGGAAAGCAAAGAAAAATAGAATAAATTGATTGAAATCGTACCGCCTACCGAGCATGGTTTTTCTCTCTATTCTGGATTTCCTGGTTCCTATCGAGTAAATAGGTCTAGCCTTTCTAGTAGTACAACATAGCTAGCCTAGCACATGATGGAGGTTTACTGTGCTCTCAAATGAATGGTCATGGAAGAGAGACCGTTTGGAGTATACTAGGAGCTCCTCTTTTCGAATGTAATAATCCTTGGATATTCTAAATTCATCATCGTGTGCAGGAACATTTGGAACAAGTACTGTACTACTGTAACTAATAAACACATTTGGAGTGAGTTGCTTGAGAGTTAACATGGTCGGTGGAAATACAAGTTACATCATGGACCTCATAAAAAAATGAAAATTGCATCCAAGTCCATGCATTTAGCCGAAGGACCCTAAAACTGAGCAATGAAGTGTGTGTTTTGAGGTTTGCGCATACTAGCATTCATCGGGCTAAAGCCTATCAATAGAATCTTTCGAGATGCTAAGAATGGAAAAGAAGATCCAATGGTTAGTTAGCAATGTTTGGATTTGCTAGTCTTGGTCAAACGGTCAATGTTTCGTGCACTATGTAGTGGTATGGTATTGTAAGAGATAAGACAAGATAAAGATAAGATAAGAAGTACTGCGAATGGCCGATCTAACGGTATGTCTCATAGGAGTGAGGTGCTTCAGAGTTAACACGGTCTGTGGAAGCACAAGTTACATCAAGGACCTCATAAAAATGAAAATTGCATTCAAGTCCAAGCATCATGAGCACAAGGACCCTGAAACTATGTAATGAAGTGTGTGTTTTGAGATTTGCACATACTAGCATTCATCGTGCTAAAGACTATCAATAGAATCTTTCTAGATGCTAAGAATGGAAAATAAGATCCATCGGTTAGCAATTGTTTGGATTTGCCTGTCTTGATCCAACAGTCAATGTTCAAAGTTAATATGTACACTACGAAGTTGTATGGTATTGTAAGAGATAAGTCAAGATAAAGATAAGATAAGAAGTACTACGGATGGCCGATCTAATGGTAGGTCTCGTTTGAAGCGAGGTGCTTGAGAGTTAACACGATCGGTGGAAGTACAGGTCACATCAAGGACCTCGTGAAAAATAAAAATTGCATCCAAGTCCATGCATTTAGCACAAGGGCCCTGAAACTCATCAATGAAGTACTGTGTGTTTCGAGGTTTGTCCATACTAGCATTCATCGTGCTAAAGACTATATGTATAATGTTTGTAGATGCTAAGAATGGAAAATAAGATCTAGCGTTTATTAGAAATGTTTGGATTTTCCAGTTTTGATCAAACAGTCAATGTTTCCTATGCATATACAGTGGTATGGTATTGTTAGTGAAAATACAAGATAAAGATAAGATAAGAAGTAATGTGAGCAGCCAATCTAATGGTAGGTATCGTAGGAGCAAGGTGCTTGAGAGTTAACACGGTCAATGGAAGTACAAGTGACATGAAGGACCTCATAAAAAATGAAGATTGCATCCAAGTACGTGCATTTAGCACGAGGACCCTGAAAATGAGTAATGAAGTACCGTGTGTTTTGAGGTTTGCGCATACTAGTGTTCATCGTGCTAAAGACTATCAGTAGAATCTTTCTAGATGCTAAGAATGGAAAAGAAGATCCAATGGTTAACAATGTTTGGATTTGCCATTTTGATCAAACGGTCAATGTTCCGTACACTATACAGTGTATTGTAAGAGATAAGAAAAGATAAAGATAAGATAAGAAGTAGTGCGAATGGCCCATCAAATGGTAGGTCTCGTAGGAGCAAGGTGCTTGAGAGTTAACATGGTCGGTGGAAGTACAAGTTACATCAAGGACCTCATGAAAAATGAAAATGGCATCCAAGTCCATGCATTTAGCACAAGGACCCTGAAACTGAGCAATGAAGTGTGTGTTTTGAGGTTTGAGCATACTGGCATACATCGTGCTAAAGAATATCAGTAGATTATTTCTAGATGCTAAGAATGGAAAAGAATATCCAACGGTTAGCAATGTTTGGATTTGCCAGTCTTGATCCAACGGTAAAGGTTCAAAGTTAATCCGTACACTATATGAAGTGGTATGGTATTGTAAGAGATAAGACAAGATAAAGATAAGATAAGAAGTACTGCGAATGGCCGATCTAATGGTAGGTCTCGTAGGAGCGAAGTGCTTGAGAGTTAACATGCTCGGTGGAAGTACAAGTTACATCAAGGACCTCATAAAAATGTATATTGCATCCAAGTCCATGCATTTAACACAAGGACCCTGAAACTGAGCAATGAAGTGTGTGTTTTGAGGTTTGCGCATACTAGCGTCCATCGTGCTAAAGACTATCAGTAGAATCTTTCTAGATGCTAAGAATGGAAAAGAAGATCCAACGGTTAGGCATGTTTGGATTTGCCAGTCTTGATCCAACGGTAAATGTTCAAAGTTAATCCATACACTATATGAAGTGGTATGGTATTGTAAGAGATAAGACAAGATAAAGATAAGATAAGAAGTACTACAAATGGCCGATCTAATGGTATGTATTGTGGGAGAGAGATGCTTGAGAGTTAACACGGTGGTTGGAAGTACAAGTTACTTCAAGGACCTCATAAAAATGAAAATTGCATCCAAGTCCATGCATTTAGCACAAGGACCCTAAAACTGAGCAATGAAGTGTGTGTTTTGAGGTTTGCACATATGTTCATCATGCTAAAGAGTATCAGTAGAATATTTCTAGATGCTAAGAATGGAAAAGAAGATCCAATAGTTAGCAATGTTTGGATTTGCCAGCCTTGATGCAACAGTCAATGTTCAAAGTTAATCCATACACTATATGAAGTGGTATGGTATCGTAGGAGATAAGAAAAGATAAAGATAAGATACGAAGTACTGCGAATGACCGATCTAATGGTAGGTCTCATAGGAGCGAGGTTCTTGAGAGTTAACATGGTCGGTAGAAGTACAAGTTACAACAAGGACCTCATAAAAAATGTAAATTGCATCCAAGTCCATGCATTTAGCACAAGAACCCTGAAACTGAGCAACAAAGTACTGGGTGTTTTGAGGTTTGTGCACACTAGCATTCACCGTGCTAAAGACTATCAGTAGAATCTTTTTAGATGCTAAGAATGGAAAAGGAGATCCAACGGTTAGCAATGTTTAGATTTGCAAGTCTTAATCCAACAATCAATGTTCAAAGTTAATCCCTACGCTATGTAGTGCTATGGTATTGTAAGAGATAAGAGACAAGATAAAGATAAGATAAGAAGTACTGCGAATGGCCGATCTAATGGTAGGTCTCATAGGATCATGGTGCTTGAGAGTTAAAACGGTTGGTGGAAGTACAAGTTACATCAAGGACCTCAAAAAATTGAAAATTGCATCCAAGTACATGCATTTAGCACAAGGACCCTGAAACTGAGCAATGAATTAAGTGTGTGTTTTGAGGTTTGCGCATACTAGTGTTCATCATGCTGAAGACTATCAGTAGAATCTTTCTAGATGCTAAGAATGGAAAAGAAGATCCAACAGTTAGCAATGTTTGGATTTTCCAGTCTTGATCCAACTGTCAATGTTCAAAGTTAATCCGTACACTATAAGAAGTGGTATGGTATTGTAAGAGATCAGACAATATAAAGATAAGATAAGAAGTATAATACTGCGAATGGCCGGTCTTTTGAATAACCTTCCCTCCTGATGTTTGTGAAGCAAGTAAAAGTTTCAAAAAGCGGAAGAGTTTGAAATTTTGTGCCGCCCAGGACCATAGTGGTTTACTTCCTATGTACACCTCGTCCCTACTCCATACTAACATGCGGCTGCCGAACATGCCAGAGACATATAGCTGCCGTACCAGGGGACACATGTGCAGCGCCAGGCTATGGACGAGGGAGAGATCAGTCGGGCCGGTGCATGAGGGGAAAGAGAGATGGAGGATAGCAAAGGAGAGAGAAAACACACAATTTGTTTTGCGTGCATTTGTCCTAAAATTTACTACTAGTAGAGTGTACACTGTAAGGCAGCATGATTACCTTGTGTCAGGAGCCCATCATAACGTTGCTCTGACAAGGAACCGCCTTCAACTCCTCTTTGCTGCTGCCCTCTTCCCCTGCCAATGTTTTATTCTCTCAGCATGTACAACGCATGGATAGAGGTGATCATATGTCTAAGCAAAGAAATATACTACTCCCGCATTATGTAAACTAGTACTATATGTGTCATGGTGGTGGCACGGTAGATGCCATGGATAGGCTAAAGATGGGGCCAATGAGCACTAGAGGAATCCAGGGAGGGATAGTGTGGTGATTCCACACACAGATGTTTGTATTTTCACTCTATCAATGGTGGATTACAAGGGCTCCTTGAGCTGTTTGTGAGAAGGATACTAGTTCCCTTATCCCCACTACAATGCTCTAGAGTTCTTCCTAGACAGAATGATCGATCCCCTTCTAAGGAGGCTCTAGTACTCCTTATACAGGGGAAACCAGGTTACAAAGTTAGGGCATACATGGAGGCACATTCCCCGAATATGCCCTTTGGTTAGAGCTAGATGCCTCTTTATTCAGTGTAAATGGCTAGTCCGGACTATGGACATAATCCTCTAAGAGCTGCTTCGCTTTTTGCGTCATCCGACATTGGTAGCATCAGTAGACATTGGCTACGTCACCTTTGTCGGGCACGCCCCGCTGGTCCTTCCCTCTGCTCGCTTCGCTCACGCTACAGTGGACAGAGATCACCTTTTGACCAGCGGGAGATTCCTTCCTTCTCCTCGAAGCCAAGTGGTAGCCCAGTTAACGCTTGGCTAACCCGGCTACGAGGGTACCTGCATATATGGCAAATTAAGTATAGCCGACATACGTTATATGTTGGTTGGGTTAGTGTTAGGTGAATACCCGCCAGCCCGGGTTACCCCGGAAGTTGGCCTATGATGACCCACAAGTATAGGGGGTGTATCGTAGTATTTTCGAGGGAAGTGAAACCCAATTTATTGATTCGACACAAGGGGAGCCAAAGAATATTTATAAGCCTTAACAACTGAGTTGTCAATTCAGCTGCACCTGGAAACAATCTTGCTCACAACAGTTTATCAGTAGCAACAGTTTTGTAGTAGGAATAGTAAAGTAACAGCAGTAGTAAAGCAAAGACAGTAGTAACAAAAGCAGTAAACAGTGGGATTCGAGTGCGGTAGGCATAGGGATGGATGGACGGGCGTTGCATGGACAAGACAATTCACATAACAATCAGAACATAGGGCAATTGCAGATAAATAAGATAAAGCATCCAAGTACTACACAATCCTAGGAATGTGTTCCATATATAGTCATACGTGCTCGCAATGAGAACTTGCACAACATATTTTGTCCTGTCAGCCTGTTTGCAGCGGGGCCTCTAGGGAACTACTAACAATTAAGGTGCTCCTTTTAATAGAGCACCGGAGCAAAGCATTAACACTCCATGAACATATGTGATCCTCACATCACAGCGCCAGAAAATAGTCTTGATGACCCACAAGTATAGGGGGTGTATCGTAGTATTTTCGAGGGAAGTGAAACCCAATTTATTGATTCGACACAAGAGGAGCCAAAGAATATTTATAAGCCTTAACAACTGAGTTGTCAATTCAGCTGCACC
This sequence comes from Avena sativa, assembly GCA_916181665.1. NCBI lineage: Eukaryota > Viridiplantae > Streptophyta > Magnoliopsida > Poales > Poaceae > Avena > Avena sativa. The sequence continues at coordinate 360,339,775 of OV702291.1, read as the reverse complement.
TGGAAACAATCTTGCTCACAGCAGTTTATCAGTAGCAACAGTTTTGTAGTAGGAATAGTAAAGTAACAACAGTAGTAAAGCAAAGACAGTAGTAACAAAAGTAGTAAACAGTGGGATTCGAGTGCGGTAGGCATAGGGATGGATGGACTGGCGTTGCATGGACAAGACAATTCACATAACAATCAGAACATAGGGCAATTGCAGATAAATAAGATAAAGCATCCAAGTACTAGACAATCCTAGGCATGTGTTCCATATATAGTCATACGTGCTCGCAATGAGAACTTGCACAACATATTTTGTCTTGTCAGCCCGTTTGCAGCGGGGCCTCTAGGGAACTACTGACAATTAAGGTGCAACTTTTAATAGAGCACCGGAGCAAAGCATTAACACTCTGTGAACACATGTGATCCTCACATCAAAGCTATTCCCTTCCGGTTATCCCGATTTCTGTCACTTCGGGGCCATAGGTTCCGGACAACAACGTGTGTATACAACTTGCAGATAAGACCAAAAACAATACTATCATAATGAATCAATAACATGTTCAGATCTGAAATCATGGCACTCAGGCCCTAGTGACAAGCATTAAGCACAACAAGTCGCAACAAAGTCATAAAGCACTAATAAAAGATACTAGGCACCATGCCCTAACAATCTGAAGCCATTACATGAACGATCTCATCCAATCCCTACCATCCCCATAGCCTACAGCGGGGGATTACTCACTCATAGATGGGGGAAACATGGATTGTCGATGGAGATGATGGTGGAGATCGATGGAGATGGCTCCGGGGGCACTTCCCCGTCCCGGCAGGGTGCAGGAACAGAGACTTTCTGTCCCCCAAATTTCCCCTTTGGTGGTGGCGGCGCTGCGGAACTTTTTCTGGAAAAACGTCAACCCCCCCGGAGTTTTTAGGTCAGAAGGCTTCTTATAGGCGAAGAGAGAGGCCGAGGGGGTGCCTGGGGCCACCACACCATGCCCTGGCGCGGCCAGGCCCAACCCGCGCCTAGGGGGGTGTGGCCAGCCCCTGGCCCTCCTCCGTCTCGTATTCTCGCTCCTGGAGTCTTCTGGAAAAATATGCACTTTGGCTTTTGTCCCATCCAATTCCGAGAATATTCATTTTCTGACTTTCCTGGAACCAAAAACAACAGAAAACAGGCAGCTGGCACTATGGCTCTTGTTAATAGGTTAGTCCAAGAAATCATATGAAAAGTACTCCAAAGTGTGGACAAAACACAAGAAAGTGGATAAAACCAAGCATGGAGCATAAAAAATTATAGATACATTTGCAATGTATCAACATCCCCAAGCTTAACTCATGCTCGTCCTCGAGTAGGCAAGTGATAAAAAGAAAGAATAATTTTTGAGGTGACATGCACCGTCAAAGACTTGATGAAAGTATTTGCAAAACATTCAAAGCTGGCATCATAGTACTTCAATCATAACATGAAAGACAAAGTTCTAGCAATAAGCAAAGAAACTATGATGCAACATGAAAAGGCATAAACAAAAGATTCATGAATAACATGCTTTGCAAGACGTTTGTTTGTTTCACATAAAGAAAACATAGCATAAAAGTATTCAGCTTGTCCCTCATAGAGTAGCAAATATAAATGCATAGGACAACTTCAAAGTTCATAAGAGTGACTAGATACAATAGTTTAAAACAAGCAATATCAAGTTATGCATCAATCAACTAGTCTTGGGACAATGCACATAGAACTAAGAATGGCCACTATGCTCTCAAAGTAGGTGCATAAAAATAGAAGGTGGAGACTCAATATAAAGGTGGAAGAAAGGCCTTTTGTAAAAGGAAGTAGGGATTCAAGTCTCATAAAGAGCTTCCAAAAATTATGGTACTTATAGCTTTTAGCTCTCATTGCCCCTATCATAAGCATCTTGAGGTGATTAAGGTCAAAGTGAACAAACTATGGTGTACATGCTTGACGAAGTATAAGTCAGAAATCTCATGTCCCTTGTATACGAGGGCCGCTCCTCATGCTACTCAAGTTTAGTCATCGGTAAGTTCTTGTCATTGTAAGTATATGTGTATCATAGAGAACCACCAACGGGGTACCCCTTGCCCGATGATACGGAAGAATCCCCATATCAAAATGACAAGGCAAGCAGACAACGAGCATCTCAGCATTCTTCTTATTTACCATGGGAATATGGTGCTTTTTTCTCTCTTTCCTCTTTTCATAGTATCTTTTTTTTGCTTTTCTCTTTTTTTCTCAATATAGGACTCTTTTTTTTATAAGAAGAATGCTTCATAGACAGCTCATTATGGTTACGCTGCAGGTTTCCACCATGTCAGCATGGATTAGACCAGCAGCCCAGCCGTTTCTCTAACACATATACATAACTCCATGGACTTACAAGCTCCCCTTTCATTTCACACCAACGGCATCCATATACAAAAGAGCATGATATCAACTAGGTACAAGTACCAAGTGCAATGTTGAAAGTGTTCCCCATGAAAGCATGGTTCTGCTAATTCCCAACAAATAAGTGCAAGCATATACAACATAGACGACACAATGGTTCAAGTTTATTAAGGGCAAGAAAAGTAAAGTGTGCCATCAAGTTCGTGAGAGCTTTAATTACTAGTTTTCTCATAACAAGTTTAATTTGGAAGGTAAACGAAAGCATGAATATACTTGGAATAGCATAACCTAGTAGGTAGGTATGGTGGACTCTTTGGAATAACTTGGTTTAGGGAGTTGGATGCATGAGTGGAACTCATACTTGGTTGTGGAGGCTAGCAAAAGACTAGGAGCGACAAACTAAGAGAGAAATAATGGCCATAATCATGCAGAGCGACAAAACATCATTGATCAAAGCATAAAGTGATACTACAAGTTGAAAAATAAAGGATCATAAAGGCTATGGTGACTTGAGATAGTCATAACATGGTGTGAGCATGTGCCAAGTCAACCCAAATAAAGCATCAAAGGAGAATACCACTATACTTATGCTTTAATATGCTAAAACAACGCATGATTCATCCAAGGCACATTAAGCAATCTCAATTGTTTATAACAAGTCATGCTACGGCAAAGAATACTAAGCATAAGGCCAAAACAATATCAAGCATGACATGACAAAGCATAGGACACAATCAAAAACAAGCTCTCTTTACCACTTAAGCATGAGCTTTCCTACTCTTTTCCAATCCAAACCAAACTATTTGAAAACCAATGTATGAAAGAGGGGGTCCAACCAATTTATTCAGAAAACTAAGAAAACCAAGCAAACTAAAAGCAAAAACAAAAACGAAAAAGAAGATTCTCCAAGAACAACATAACTGTGCATGAAACAATAAAAATGAAGCGTTTGGAAGAAACCTGGGATTTTTATTGATGAAGAAGGGGATGCCTTGGGCAACCCCAAGCTTTGACGCTTGTAATTCTTGGATATTTCTTGGGGTGACACGCGTGGCATCCCCAAGCTTGAGCTTTAGTCCATCCTTCATCTCATAACTCGTTCCTTCCATTCACCTGAAATTTTTTCCTTCATACAAAACTTCACACAATCTTTATTAGCAACATTAGTGCACTCAAGATAAATAAGTCTTAAGGTTCAGTTCTAACACAAAATAAACTTCCATTAGAAAACTAGCTATTGTAGCACTTCCCTCAAAAAGCTCAATTCCCCAAAAGAACTAAAAAAGGAACCAACAAGAAGCAAATGCAGAAAAGGGCAGAAATCTGTCCAAACAGACCAGCAGGTAAAGACGAATTTTTTCGAAGACCTTATGTTGCTCAAATCAAAAAGTGTTGAACTAAATAAAGTTAGATAATAACCTGGGGCTGAAGAACAAAAAATTACAGCTCAATCCGACATACAGAGCTCTCTCACGAACTTTTACGGTGAAGCACAAAAATCTGTTTTCGGACAACAACTTTCCTAATCATTACTTCTATCTCATTAGAGGTTACTCTTGGCATAAAAAGCAAATAAAAAGGATAAGGAGAGGTTATTACTGAAGCAATAACTTCCAAGACTCAAGTAAAACTTTTGGGTTATCTTCCAATAAGTACTTTTCTTTAACGCCTTTAAGTTAGGCATAAGAAGAAACTAAAATGGATAGAATAGAAGTAAGCATAGATAACCATGGTGAAAACATTGTTTTGTTCAATGAAATCCTTTTGTTAGCAAGGTTGATCAGGTCTTGATACCAAAACAATTCCATATGAGACAAAACTTTGTATTCCACTAATGATTATGTTACCTCAACCTTGATAGCAATAGTCCCAATCATAATAGTTTCAAATTTTTCTCTTGGTATGGGACAATATATTTCTCCAACTTGAATGCCCTCAACATGTTCAATTGAATTCAAAACCATAAGTCTATCAATATTCTTGGGGAAATAGATAGTATGTTCCTTGTCATTGACATTGAAGGTCACCTTCCCTTGATTACAATTAATAACAGCTCCTGCAGTATTTAAGAAAAAGGTCTCCCAAGAATAATAGACATATTATCATCTTCAGGCATAATAGTTTGAGAGGATGTTCTCATAAGAAATAAGAGTTGAAGTAAAAGAGAGCATCAAGAAGCAAATTCAAAACACATTTAAGTCTAACCCACTTCCTATGCATAGGAATCGTGTATGCAAATAAATTCGCAAAGAACAAAGTGACAGGCATAGGAAGATAAAACAAGAGTGACTTCAAAACTTTCAGCACATAGAGAGGTGTTTCAATACCAGGAAAACTTCTACCACCATATTTTCCTCTCTCAAAATAATTTTCAGTAGCCTCATGAATAAACTCAACAATATAACTATCACATAAAGCATGCTTTTCATGACCTACAAGCACTAGAGCTTTATCATAAACATCTTCAAAAGAATCCTTAGGAACATAACATTCATCCTCATTTAGTAAGCATGGAGGACAATCAAATAATGTAAGGGATAAAGAGTTACTCTCATTAGAAGGTAGGCATGGGTAGCTAATCCATTCTTCATCCTTTTGTTCATCACTCTCCTCCTCTTTTTCATCTAATGAGATTTCAGGTTCATCAATTTCTTTTTCCATAGGATCCTGCAAGGCATTAGTCTCTTCCATTTGTGGAAAGCATCTAAAATATTCAAGAATATAGCCATTTTCATCCTTGTAATTATCAAAGCAAAATTTAAGTATACCATAGACCTCATATTTGTAAGGTGAATCATCAATATTTTCAAGCAAACTAGCAAGTTCAAAAGCACCCTTCCAAGCAATAAATTCTTCGATTTGCTCCGCATCATAAAAGTCATAAATTCATTTAGCATAGGAAGATATGGTATCATTATCATTGTACTCACATTGAAAAGGGAGGTGTTTATACCTCTTTCTACAACAAGACTCATCACAGCAATAAGTAACATTATAAGTAGAGCACACGTTTCTAGCAATGGTATACAATCTATCAATTTGTTCCCATAAGGGTTTCCCTTTTTGTGACAAGCGTGTTCCTTATAATAATATTTCTGATCTTCCGTGGAACCACCTTGCCAATAAGCTTCAGTTTCAAAGAAACCAACCATTGACAACAAGCATGACAAAGCAAGACAATAACAAACCAACGAAAATAACAACTGGAGTAGGAACTAATTTTTTTGTATTTTTGATAAAGAAACAAGCCAACAAGGAGAAAATAAACTTAGCTTGAAAAATAGTGAATCCAAGTGGACTTGATAAATAAAGCTATGCTCCCCGGCAACAGCGCCAGAAAATAGTCTTGATGACCCACAAGTATAGGGGGTGTATCGTAGTATTTTCGAGGGAAGTGAAACCCAATTTATTGATTCGACACAAGAGGAGCCAAAGAATATTTATAAGCCTTAACAACTGAGTTGTCAATTCAGCTGCACCTGGAAACTATCTTGCTCACAGCAGTTTATCAGTAGCAACAATTTTGTAGTAGGAATAGTAAAGTAACAACAGTAGTAAAGCAAAGACAGTAGTAACAAAAGTAGTAAACAGTGGGATTCGAGTGTGGTAGGCATAGGGATGGATGGACTGGCGTTGCATGGACAAGACAATTCACATAACAATCAGAACATAGGGCAATTGCAGATAAATAAGATAAAGCATCCAAGTACTAGACAATCCTAGGCATGTGTTCCATATATAGTCATACGTGCTCGCAATGAGAACTTGCACAACATATTTTGTCTTGTCAGCCCGTTTGCAGCGGGGCCTCTAGGGAACTACTGACAATTAAGGTGCTCCTTTTAATAGAGCACCGGAGCAAAGCATTAACACTCTGTGAACACATGTGATCCTCACATCAAAGCTATTCCCTTCCGGTTATCCCGATTTCTGTCACTTCGGGGCCATAGGTTTCGGACAACAACGTGTGTATACAACTTGCAGATAAGACCAAAAACAATACTATCATAATGAATCAATAACATGTTCAGATCTGAAATCATGGCACTCGGGCCCTAGTGACAAGCATTAAGCACAACAAGTCGCAACAAAGTCATAAAGCACTAATAAAAGATACTAGGCACCATGCCCTAACAATCTGAAGCCATTACATGAACGATCTCATCCAATCCCTACCATCCCCATAGCCTACAGCGGGGGATTAATCACTCATAGATGGGGGAAACATGGATGGTCGATGGAGATGATGGTGGAGATCAATGGTGATGGCTCCGGGGGCACTTCCCTGTCCCGGCAGGTTGCCGGAATAGAGACTTTCTATCCCCCGAATCTCCCCTTCGGTGGTGGCGGCGCTGCAGAACTTTTTCTAGAAAAACGTCAAACCCCCCGGAGTTTTTAGGTCAGAAGGCTTCTTATAGGCGAAGAGAGAGGCCGAGGGGGTGCCTGGGGCCACCACACCATGCCCTGGCGCGGCCAGGCCCAGCCCGCGCCTGGGGGGGGGGGGGTGTGGCCAGTCCCTGGCCCTCCTCCGTCTCGTATTCGGGCTCCTGGAGTCTTCTAGAAAAATAGGCACTTTGGCTTTTGTCCCGTCCAATTCCGAGAATATTCATTTTCTGACTTTCCTAAAACCAAAAACAGCAGAAAACAGGCAGCTGGCACTGTGGCTCTTGTTAATAGGTTAGTCCAAGAAATCATATGAAAAGTACTCCAAAGTGTGGACAAAACACAAGAAAGTGGATAAAACCAAGCATGGAGCATCAAAAATTATAGATACATTTGCAATGTATCTGCCTACCTTGAGGAGACCCGGCTAGCACTTGCTTTGACCGTGTCGTACCTTGACTAACTCGACCTTTATACCCCGGCAACATTATCAAGATCAGCATTAGTCCCCGAAGCTGGTGCGGTCTTGGCAACTTCAGCTGATAAGGCCACAACAGGTTCCAATTATCAAGATCAGCATTTTCTTTGTAGAGTTATTCCGTAACCCGGTCTCTTTGGTTTGACATTCCCTTGACTCAATCCGAGTTACTCCTCATTGGCCGGGTCATTGTCCATGTAACCGGGTTACCTTTCCTTCTCTCATACGCTTCCCCACGTCCTATGTGGTGGGTAATCATCACTTTGCCTCATTTTAAGGGTCGCATCAGTTTACTGTGCCGGTTACTGTATTGATTGTCAGGAATAACTAATGAGCACATCATGTCGTAGCAGCCCCTCGTTAACTGTATCATAACATCGTGTCGTGGGATCCTCTGCTCCTTCTGGCCCTTGGTGTGGCACGACGCTGATTGGCCTGTTTGGAAAATACACGGCCACACTGTGTGGTTGCGCCACAGCGTTCGATCCCACTATACGCCTCTAAGGTGCGGTTAAATGGGGGACACGGGCGGCTCTTGGGGAAGTTCCCCCACTTCGCACACGCCCCTGCCCTTTTCCCCTTCTTCTGCACAGCAACGCCACCACCGCCGCTGCTTTTGCCTTAGCGTTGTGCTGCCACTGTCGTGCCTTGCCGCTACTCCGCGACCACGCCACCGCTTCTACTCAGGCTTTCCATCATGGGGCCCTGTAGCTCCAAGTTCCCCACCACTGTCTATTCCTTCTCGGATTACATCCTCGAAGAGCTTGATCTATCCATGACAGAGGAGGAGGCCACCATTGTTGCTCAGGAGGAGGAGGAAGATGAGGCTCACGAGCATGGTGCCTGGGCAGGCGCGTTCGTCTGCCAAGATGATATTGATTAGTTGTATGCGACTTGCCGCATCCCTGCGGGCGTCACCTGCCACCTCACCACCGAGGAAATCACCCCTTCTCCAAACCCAGGCGACTTCGTCGTCTTTCTCTCCCACTTTCAGCGCGGCTTCGGCTTGCATGTCTCCGATTTCTTCCATGATTTCATCACCACCTATCAGCTTCAGCTGCACCATCTTTCAGCCAACACCATCACTTCCCTTTCCTCTTTTGCCTCCGGCATAGAGGGATATGTCGGCCTCTGGCCCGCCAAAGAACTATGGATCAAGTTCTTTGGTTTTAAGAAAAACATTGTCCCAGATAAACATCTCGCTCCTATCAATCAAGGCTGGGCCCGAACCTTCTTATACATCCAGAACAACTCGGATGAAGACTTGATCCGGCTGCTCCCCTTCAAGATGGGTGTTCCGGATACCTCTCTGTGGGAGAAGATCCTGAAGCGGCCTACTTCCCTGGCGAATTAGGTTGATAGGAGGGTCAAGGAGCTAGTCAAGCTGGGGCTACGGAGCGAGGATGTCATGATCGCTTTCGACCGCAGCCGGGTCTCCCCCCTGCAAAAGCACTCCCACAAGATCTGCCATTTGAGCGGCCCCCTTGACCCCAACCAGACCTCCTCCTTCGAGCTTAACAACTCCGAGGTGTTCCGTCGGGTTTTGCCCATTTTCAATGTAGAGAAGGAGTTCTCCGAGGCGTGGATGTGGGGGCTTGCACCCTTCACCTGGGCCATCTTTCCTCCTAAGGTATATTCTTCTCCTGGCATTATTTTCGAGTCTTGCGGTACGTCAGATATCATCCTAACTTAACCATTTAGTACTTTTCCTCTCAGTTGTTTCTCCAACAGACAGTTGAGGATGGCAAAGATCCAGCCCTCAAATGGACGGCGGACCACGCAGAGCCAGACACGGAGGATCCTGACTTGGAGAGGTTCTTGCCTACTCCGTACAACACCAAGTGGACCTCTGGTAAGGCCTCTTATCTAAGGGATTGGATGGATGACGATGACTCCGATGTTGAGGTTATGGAGGTACTTGATCTGGTGCCCATCTCTTACACGTTTCCGGTTACCTCCCAATCTTTAGCTAACCCGACTGTTCTGGTCCACGAGGTTCCTCCCTTTGCCATGGACGATACGGCTCCTGCCTCCTCCCAGAAGCGTCCGGCTACCTCGGTCGTAGCTTCGGAGGCGCCCCCTACCAAGAAGAGGCAGAAGAAATCCGGGGTCAAGAGTCCGGCCAAGCCTGTGGTCAAGAGCACCGTCCGGAGAACCTCGGCAGCCCCAACCTCGGATGAGTAAGTCACTTTTCTTTCCTTAGTCATTTTCGGGTCTTGCTCGTTTTGCTTTTGCCTTTTACTTGCCTTTCTTTCTCCCTTTGATTTGTTGTTTTACGTTTCTACAGCGCTCATAGGGTTATTCCCCAAAGTGGCCCCAACATTTCCTCTCTAATCCGGAGCAGCCCATCTCCCCCCTGTGACCATGACGTTTGTCCGCTAAGTCCTATCCAAGAGGATTCCGCGGCAGCGTTGGATCATAGCCCACCTCACCATGAGGGGGGCAACGTCGATGCAGGGGTAGCGGAGCTGCCAGGGTTACGGCTATGCCGGACGCACCCAGTTCTCCGGCTCTGCCGCAATCTTCTACATCCGAGGTGCCAGCTTCATCGGCACCGCCCCAGACAACTTCCTCTTCTGTTCCAGTTTCTCCCATACCAGTAGTACCAGCATTAGAAGCACCAGCAACACCAGTACAAGTAGCACCAACAGCAATACCAACAGCACCAACACCAACACCAGCATCAACACCAGGAGCGCCAGCATCAGCCACATCTAAGCCAGCCACCAAAAAGAAGTCTCAGGTGCCGCCTCCGGATCCACTGTGTCTATCAAAGACATATTTCAGCTGGCCTCCCAAGCTCAATCCGGAGTGGCAGCCTCTGCTCTTCTGCAGTGGCCAAAATCATCCTGCAAAAGCAAGAAGTCCTCCGAGCCAACTAATGATTCAACCTCCGTCCCTCCTACTGCCGGATCTGAGAGCAGCAAGCAACTAACCTTGCATACTAGTCCAACTGCTGCTTAGTCTGCGAGGCGGAAGTCCCATGCCAAGGGCCTGGTGATGACCCAGTCAATCAGCGGGGAGAGTTACAGCCCGACGCTCATCGAGTACGTCAATAATTGGAATGATGCCGAGTTGGATGATGGAGGTAATCCCATTTCTGCTATTCCTTTTATGTATGCAAACACTTATAGATATACCCACTAGTCCCCGAGAATCCGAGGGAGTAATTCATTACTCGGTCAGATGCTCCTAGAGAATTAGAGTAAGTCCTTAGTATTTTCAAATATCCACACACGTAGAGCCGGGTTAAGTTCCACTTGGCCCGGATCTTATAGACTTCGAATATCCACACACCTAGAGCCGGGTTAAGTTCCACTTGGCCCGGATCTTGTAGACTTTGAATATCCACACACCTAGAGCCGGGTTAAGTTCCACTTGGTCCGGATCTTGCAGACTTCGAATATCCACACACCTAGAGCCGGGTTAAGTTCCACTTGGCCTGGATCTTGTAGACTTTGAATATCCACAAACCTAGAGCTGGGTTAAGTTCCACTTGTCCTGGATCTTGTAGACTTCGAATATCCACACACCTAGAGCCGGGTTAAGTTCCACTTGTCCCGGATCTTGTAGACTTCGAATATCCACACACATAGAGTCGGGTTAAGTTCCACTTGGCCTGGATCTTGTAGACTTCGAATATCCACACACCTAGAGACGGGTTAAGTTCCACTTGGCCCGGACCTTATAGACTTTGAATATCCACACACCTAGAGCCAGGTTAAGTTCCACTTGGTCCGGATAGACTTTGAATATCCACACACCTAGAGCCGGGTTAAGTTCCACTTGGCCTGGATCTTGTAGCCTTCGAATATCCACAAATCTAGAGCTGGGTTAACTTCCACTTGGCCCGGATCTTGTAAACTTCGAATATCCACACACCTAGAGCCGGGTTAAGTTCCACTTGGCCCGAATCTTGTAGACTTCGAATATCCACACACATAGAGCCGGGTTAAGTTCCACTTGGCCCGGATCTTGTAGACTTCGAATATCCACACACCTAGAGACGGGTTAAGTTCCACTTGGCCCGGATCTTGTAGACTTCGAATATCCACACACCTAGAACCGGGTTAAGTTCCACTTGGCCCGGATTTTCTAGACTTCAAATATCCACATACCTAGAGCCGGGTTAAGTTCCACTTGGCCTGGATCATTTAGACTTCGGATATCTTTCTTCCTATTTCTGCACTAACATTGGCTTGTTTCAGATTACCACCAACCGCCGAACTACTGAGTTCTAGGGTCTGTTGTACTCATACAAAGATCTTCGCGCCAGATATGGCAAGTTGTTGGTTGATCACCAGAAGAAAGGTAAATTCCTTTGCTTAAGGCATTTTCATCTTTGCTCCCTCTAGTCGTTTGCTATCCGTATTAACTTACTATCCGAATTATGCAGCTGAGGCCGAGGCTGAAAATGTGATTGACATGGGTATACCCTATAGGTACTCGAGTTTAGCATATACGGTCCGGGTACAATAGAAGCCCACGGCGTTGCTAAGTCCCAATACAGGATTCGGGTGACCCACGGAGACTCTGATTGCTTGCAACGCAAGAAGAATCTTAAGATAGAAAGTTCAAAGGGACGAACCCTAATCTGTAACCGACTTGACCTGCTTCCCGAGATCTAGCCTATCTATATAAAGTCTAGGAGGGGGTGGCGAGGAGGACAATCACAACCCTAGTTTCCACAACCATCGCCAGATTGCATCTGCACACCCTTGTAATCCTCAATTACTTCGATAATTCCAAGAGCAGATAAGCAGGAGTAGGGACCTCTACAAGGCCTGAACCTGGGTAAACCTTGCGTACCCGTGTGCTTGTTTGCTAGCCGATTGATGCCTCTAGCACTCCCTCCTTCTCCAAAACCCAAGTTCATAACAATGGGCATTGACGAGTTAAACCCTTGTCAATTGGCGCCGTCCATGGGAATTGGGAGTGCTGATGTCGCGGCTTCTTCGGCCCCATCAACCGTGATGTACAACTCTGCAATAGCGGATATTCGCTAGCTCTTCGGTGCTTTCGACTTCACCATCCATACACCAGCCACTCGCCCGGCTTTCGAGTCCGTGGGCGATGGGATCAGCCTAGCGATCGGGAGCTTTCGCTTCTAGGTTGGTCAACTGGTCACGCTTCGCATGCCCGACCAATTAACGGCACCCACGATTGCCCCAGCATCGTGGTTCCCGCCACCAATTGACACCCTCAGCAAGCTCAATGCCCCAGCAACAGTTGGGAGCATGGATAGCGATAGCAGTCACGGATCCGATCTGGGTGACCTGACCATAGAAGATGGAGCCTACGGCTCCAGATCTGAAAGTTGTGGGAGCAACAGCTTCCCCAATCACTTCATGTGCACCGGCATCAACGCGGGTGACACCAACGTCAATCGCGAAAACACCGGCAGTGGCACTGGACCGACCAACGGCGGTATACCAGTCAGAAACGGTGGTCCTACCAACGGTGGCCCCACCAACGGCGCACCCACCAATAGCGGGACGGGAGAAGAACCGCACCTCACGGCGAATGAGAACACCGGAGAGCGCATGCTGATCAAGCTCAACGACAATGAATGGTCCCGCTGTCGAGAAGCTCTATGGGACATTCCTCTACACCCCAACACATCACAGGACATGCTGATGGGCTACCATTGGCTGCTGAAGGAAGAATTCAAATGCCAGCAGCAGGTAATCACCCAACTCGAGGTGCGTAGAAAGGCGGCAGACGAGTCGAGCCTTCGGCGAGCTGGGCTCTCCTCCCATGGAGGATCCTCCTCCAACGACAACGAGTACCTGTCCAACAAAAGACGATCTCGACTGGACCACCTCACCGACCAGGAGCGTGTAGAAGCCGCGAAAGTCCTTGACTTCAGCTCTATGACGGTGGATACGCGGGCAACATGCTCCCGAAGACGCCGCAAGCTGCGGTGACATCGGCTACCATGTACCTCCTCAACAACCAGCCACCAGCTGGAGATCTGCGAGCTGCCATGCACTAATGTACGATCGCTAGCCTGGGGCTAATCGAGGCCGCCCACGACAAAGAACCAACACCAGAGCCTTAGAAAGCAAGGCTCTGGCCAAACGCTACTCCTTGCCCTCGTCCAACGATGATAGCCACGACCTATCTCGACGTCGCCGCTCACGGCGGCATGACCAAAACTATGACGCGCGTGACGACATCACGAAGCGCAAGGTCGACAAAATGCGGGCAAGACGCGCTCGTTTGATTGACTTGAAAGACGACGAGGTGGAGCTCTATGGCGCCAGATGCTTCAGCAGAGCCATTAGGCAAAAGTGAATGCGTAAAGGGTTCAAACTCCCCTTGGAGAACCCAAAATTTGATGGCCTACAGGACCTAGAGATTTGGCTAGAGGATCACATCTCCTCCGTAAGGCTGCACGGCCGGAGTCGAAGCACGGCCATGCAATGCCTGCAGCTACAGCTGTAGGGCGCCGCTCGCGCATGGCTCAACAACCTCCTGCGCGGATCCATTCGCAGCTGGAAAGAGCTAGTCTACAACTTTGTGCGCAACTTCAAGGGCACTTACAAAAGGCCCGCATCAATCGAAGAACTGAGAGGCTGCCAACAAAGGTCTGGCGAGTCGCTACGCTCGTACATCCAAAGATGGTCCATCATCAAGAATTCCTCAGAATACAACTCGAAGGACCACGCAATCGATGCATTCAATAGCGGCGTTCGTCGTATAGAGCTCAGGGTGGAGCTAGGCCGCTCGAAGCCTAAAACGATCGACCACCTGATGGAAATCTCGAATCGGTGGGCGGATGGAGAAGATTCGGTAAAAAACCGCACCTACTCCGATGATGACGACAACCTTGGGCGCAGACGTGACCATCGACGAAAACGTCGAATGCGTGTCTACAAGGACCGCGATGAAGTCAATATGGTCGCAACCGGCTACACCGACAAACGCGATGACAACCGCAACAGCGGATATCATAGCGGTGGATATCGCAGCGGTGGATACCGCGACAGCGGGAAAACCGCACAGGTGTGGCAGTGCCGCATTCGTGAAGAGGCACCCACAACATCTATCCAGGACAAACTGTCCGGACCATGCAACGTGCACTTCTACATCGACAAGCATGACGTCAAGAAAAAGTCTAGCCACCTCCTAAAGGACTGTCGCAGGTTCCTCAAGCTCCACGAAGGCCTGGCTCAGATGAGTCGCGACGCGATCAACCAAGGCTACGGAGCCGCCCCAGGCGCTGTGGCACATGGAGCTCATCCACCACCGCCCGGACCACCACCACCCGCGGCTGCGCCAGTCCAGCATCATGGAGGCGAGCCGTACCCACGAGCCGTGGGCAACATGGGGATGATCAAAAGGGGCATCCCTCCAATCGAATGTAGAAGGCAATCACTCGCCAAGTAAATTTGGTGATAAACTCTCCACCTTCCACCATTGAGTACCTCAGTGGAAGCGAATCCTGCATCACCTTCGACAAGCGCGACCACCCATGCCAAGTTCCTCGTCCGGGCCACTGTCCCCTCGTACTCGAGGCGCAGATCAGGGGCTTCGACATGAGTCACGTCTTCATGAACGGCGGGAGCGGCATCAACCTCATATTCGCAAGTACCTTGCGTGTGATGAGGATCCCTCTGACATGCTTGGAAGTCTCAAACACGACGTTCCACGGCATCGTCCCAGTGCAGGGCATATACCCCCTGGGCAAAATTAACCTCGACGTCATCTTTGGCACGCCACAAAATTTTCGGTGAGAGCGCATCGACTGGCCCTCATAGTACCACTGTCCTCGGACGTGTCGTGTTCGCGAGGTTCATGGCGGTGCCACACTACGCCTATCTGCAGATGAGATGCCAGTACCAAACAGCGTCATCACAATCAACGGAAGCTTTGAGAGGTCCGACAGCTGCGACAGGGAATTCAATAGAATATCCCAGTCCTTTGGCATGAAAGAGGAACTTGCAAAACTGAAGGAGTCGACAGACAATAGTCTGCCTCCCCAAGCAGGCCAAGTTCACCCGATCTGTCCTTCAACTCGTCAGTGCACACAAAGAAAGTCCAGGTCCACCCAACGGATCCGACCAACATGGCCCTCATCTCCAATAACTTGAGTTCCGCATAGGAACTCACGCTCGTCGAATTCCTCCGTGAGCACTGGGAAATCTTCGCCTGGTGTCCAGTGGACATGCTAGGGGTTCCCAGGGAATTCACCGAGCACTCACTCAATGTGAACCCAGACGCAAGGCCATTCAAGCAAACAATACGATGACTGTCTGAACCAAGAGCAAAAGCAGTCGGTATGGAGATCAACAGACTCCTCGATGCAAAATTCATACGCGAGATCAAGGAAAGCACCTGGCTCACTAACATAGTGATTGTGCCTAAAAAAGACACGGATGTGCATGGACTTCACCTCCTTGAATAAGCACTGACCAATGGATCACTTCCTGTTGCCATGGATCGATCAAATAATCGACTCCACTGCGGGGTGCGGGTGCCTTTGCTTCCTCGATGCCTACTCAAGCTACAATCAGATTCGAATGAAGGAGGAAGACTAGGAGAAAACGGCATTTACAACGCCCTTTGGCGTGTTCTGCTACAACACGATGCCTTTCGGGCTAAAAAACTCAGGAGCAACCAATCAGCGGTGCATGCAGGCTTGCCTCAAGAACCAACTTGGTCGCAATATCCAAGTGTACGTTGATGACATCGTCATCAAAACCAAGGAGGAGGCCACGTTAGTCGATGATATCCACGAGACCTTCGCTAACCTCGACCACTACCGAATCAAGCTCAATCCAGACAAATGCGCCTTTGGCATGCCATCTGGGAAACTACTCGGGTATCTCATCTCTGCGAGGGGGATCGAGGCAAACCCGAATAAAATAAAGGCCATACTGGCCATGGAGAAGCCGAAGAACGTAAAAGGCGTCAAACAGCTGGCTGGGCGAATCACGGTGCTCAGTCGATTCATCAGTCGAATGAGCGAAAAGGCACTACCCTTCTACCAACTCCTCCGCAAAGCTGACAAGTTCGAGTGGATAGACAAGGCGCAAGAAGCATTCGAAGACCTCAAGCATCTACTATCCACCTCACCAGTACTGGTGACGCCTCGCGAAAAGGAAACACTACTGCTCTACATCTCTGCCACCAACCAGGTGGTCAGCATGGTGCTCGTGGTGGAACGAGCCGAAGATAATAAAGTCCACGGGGTACAACACCCAGTATACTACCTCAGCGAGGTGCTCACGCCAACAAAGCAGCGGTACCCGCACTACTAGAAGTTGGCGTATGGTGTCTTCATGACAGCCAGGTGACTGCGCCACTACTTCCAGGAGCACTCAATCATAGTGGTAAACGACCCCCCACTCGGGCATATACTCAATAATCCTGACGCCAGTGGACGAGTCGCGCTCTGGGGCATAGAGTTGTCGCCATGCGACATCACATACGAGAAGCGCGACGCGATCAAGTCGCAAGTTCTCCCGGACTTCCTCGTGCACTGGATGGAGAACCAGCTCCCCGACAAACCAGATATGTCCTATCTTTGGACAATGCACTTCGACAGGTCCAAGCGAAAGGACGGAGCCGGCGCAGGTGTCATACTGACATCACCCCAAGGAGACAAGATGAAATATATTTTGCAAATGCAATTCACTGCCTCCAATAACAAAGCCGAGTACGAGGCCTTAATCCATAGGATGCGAATGGCGAAATCTTGCGGCGCCAAGAGGCTAATCATTTACGGTGACTCCAAGCTGGTGGTCAACCAAATGATGCACGAGTGTGATGCACCGAGGGACAACATGATTGCCTATTGCGACCTCTACGGCACACTCGAGGGAGACTTCGACGGCTATGAGCTGCAGCACGTCGGTCGTGAAAGCAACGAAGAGGCAGATATACTCGCCAACATCGGCTCCACCTGCGCCCCCATAACACCTGGGGTATTCCTCGAGCGCATATGCGAGCGCTCCATCAAGCCCAAGGCTGCAGAGAAGAAAGAAAGTACAGCAACGGACTCGGGGGCTATGCCACCCAACAAGCCAACAAAACTCGATGACATGGAGCTTGGCACGGGACTCGAAGGCCCAATGGAGGTCATGATGATCGAGCCATCCTGGACACAGCCGCACATCACATATCTGCTTAGCAAGAGGCTGATAGATGACCTGACTAATGCGTGACACATCGCATGACGATCCAAGGCATTCGCCCTCATCAACGGCAAACTGTACAAGCGCAGCATTACAGGGGTACTTCAATGGTGCATCTCCAACGGGGACGAAAGGGTCGTCCTCCTCGACATACATGAAGGCACTTGCGGACATCATGCTAGCAGTCGCGCCCTTGTTGCCAAAGCTCTACGAGCTAGATTCAACTGGCCCACGGCCATGCGCGACACCAAGGACACCGTCCAGCGCTGCAACGCTTGCCAGTAATTCACGGACAAACCTCACGCACCTGGCGCGGAACTCAGGCCAATACCATTGGCTTGGACCTTCGCATAGTGGGGACTCGACATGGTCAGCAAGCTCCCAAAGTCCTCGTGAGGAGGTTATGTCTACCTCTTAGTCGCGGTCGACAAATTCACTAAGTGGATCGAGGCCATGCCGGTGACGAATTAATCAGGAGCCAGCGTTGCCAAGTTCTTCGAGTCCATCGTCTACTGCTTTGGAGTGCCACATAGCATCATCACGAACAATGGGACGAACTTAACCTCTACGGAGTTCTAGGAATTCTGCGAAAACCTAGGAATCAACATAAGCTACGCCTCGGTGGCTCACCCTCAGACCAATAGTCAAATCGAAAAGACCAACGGCCTCGTCTGTGGCGGAATCAAGAAACGACTCCTCTGGCCACTCGAAAAAGCCGTCGGATGCTGGCTAGACGAACTTCAATCCGTACTTTGGAGCCTACGCGCAACTCCAAACAACACCACAGGATACACTCTGTTCTTCATGGTGCACGGTGCTGAAGCGGTGCTACCCGTAGAAGTGCGCTGCAAATCCCCACGGGTGGTCGCATACAACGAGAAGGAGTCAACTCTCGCACTCGAAGACTACGCCCTAGATCCTTCATCAAAGGAGACCTGGTCCTGTGACTAAAGAAACAAGGGTATATCAAGCTCGAGTCCCTTAGGGAAGGACCTTATGTGATTACAGAAGTAATCCCAGGTGGCGCCTATTGCCTTAAAGATTTCAAGAGCGGAGTCGCATACTCCAACCCCTGGAACGTCGCGCAGCTGCGTTGTTTCTACCCCTAGTCGTTTTGATATTACAAATAAGAATATTCATCCAGACTACTTAGCCACACATTGTACCTTGTACTATTCTGCGAATAAATAAAGCTAAGTGCCCCAAAACTTTGTGTCTTTTTCTATTTTTCTTGAAATTTCATCACTCGGGGGCTGCGCCACCCTTTACACCTTCATTCTACGAACAAAATCGCAGTATCCTCAGTAGCTGACACACTACCAATCGAACCCTTGACAAACACCAACACAGTTGCGACGCACCTGACAGGTTGGCAAGGTGCTGAGATAAATACACGTCAGGCTAATGAAAAGGAACTAAATACACCCAATACACACGAAAATTATACAAGCTAGCAAGCTCTTCACATATCAACAGGTACTAAATACACCCAATACAATCATACGAACTTTACAACACTTATACAATTATGTGCATGATACAAATCACGCTACTGCTGCAAAAGAAGAATGTTCGTCAGATCCTCGAAGAAATCGATGATGTCCTCTGATGGCCGATCAACCGCTTGATAATGCAGAACCATGTCCTAAGTCATTCCTTTTGGCGGAGGCGGCGGACTAGCGGCAACAAACACGACATCTACATCTGGCTTATGTAGTCGCACCAGCGACAACGCAACTTTAGCACCAGCTACTAACTGATGTCGCACGTACTCGTGGACTGTGCTCATATCCTAATACTTTGCCAGAAGAGCCATCAGGCTTGAGGGCACCACGTCGAGAGGAAACATTGCTTGATAAATGTGCCTAAGGAACGACTACGCCTTCTTCAAGCATTGAAGCACTCAAGCAGCATGATCCTGCAGGGTCGCCAACGTGACTGCACGGTCATGGTCCACCCAAAAATATCCACTAGCTTGCAGCTGCTCCTAGTTCAGGTTATTCATCCGAATGGCCACCCGGTCCTTCTCATCCTGCGGATGACAAGTGCTAACAACTACACCAAGCAATTAGCAAAGTGTAAGGACAAGGCATCACCATGACTGACTAAAAGACATGATGAGAAGACAAAGAGCTAACATTTAAACTGCTCGTTCAACTGCGCCACTTCCATCCAAGAGATACTTCTCGCCGGCGGTGGCCTTCTCAGCTTTCGACTTCCACACATCCGCGTTACCGCGGACGATAGGCAACTCACGCTCCAACTGCTTAATGCGGTCGTGCAGTCGCAAAAGCAACAACAATTCCTCCACCTTTGAATGCGGTTGCGCCGTGTTTTCATCGGTGGGAGGAGAGTCATGAGGAGCACTCGAATGACCACTCGAAGGACCCTAGGTACAATCAAGCAAAAAGGGAAATGAGGCTAAACATACATCGATAAAAAAGAGGACTGCATTCAAATTTGTTAAAAGTGTCAAGGGGGCACCCCCCACAAAATGCGGACCAACAACAGAAGCTACACCTATTACAAAGAGGCAACTACGGAGCAATTTGCTTCTTTGACTTAGACTTCGACTTCGGGGGCTTCATCGCATCCGTGGTAGTCTCCGACACCACGGACTTGCCGGTGGTAGCCTCAGATTCCGCGGTCTTCGCCGCCTTCTCTCGCTGCCGCTCCTCAAAGTATTTGGAGACTGTCTCGATAAGCTAAGGCCTGTATTTACCGTAGCTACTAGCGAAAGGAGCAAACACTACCTGCTGGACTCCGGCATCGACAGACATCGCCTCAGAGATCATGGAGGATCCAACTCCACGCCATGGGCTTGTACCATCATGAGTGCCATGGTGGCGCCGACAGACCGCTGGGAGTTCCTAAATTCCATGGGAATACCTCCAGTGAAGGATTCCACTAGGTTAGAAAGATTGTCGATTAGCCCGGCCTTGGGAGTCAGGTCCTCCCGGAGGTGACCCATCACACCTTTGGCCTTACCCAACGTCTCCTGAAGGGAGACATTGCGGTCCTCGATTGCGGCCACGGCGCTAGCTAGAGCATCCACGCGGCACAGAGCCAGGGCATCAAAGCTCACGCCGGTGGCATCTGGATACATAGAGTGTCAGCACAGCAGCATGACATCAAACAAGGAGCAGTGCAACACAAACTAAAAATTACCTGAGAGAGCCTTGGCAATCAAAAAAGTTGTTCTTCGAACAACTTCTCCCTTTCAGCATTGGAAGAGCGCAAGTCTTCCTCACGCTTCTGTGACTCTTCCAGAGCCGCGACTACCTCATCACGCCTTTTCTCTGCCGTGGCAAGTCCCTTCTCGAGGGACGTAACATGACGGAGCAGTTCATTGTGCTCACCTACAAAGGATAGAGCACACCAATAATTGACAAATTTGCATGAAGACAAAGGTAAAGTCAAGAGCAAACCTTTGACCGCGTGGTGGTGATTTTCCAGCAGGGCGTGTTGTCGCCCCAAAGCAAGGATTTTCTTCGCAAGGCGAGCAGATTCCTTCACAGTGAGCTACACCAAGAGAAACGAAGACTCAGCGTTAGCCAAAAGCACAAATTCGACTGACTAAACAGTAAAAAAGACACTCACATGTTCCTCCAGGGACTCCGAAGATGCATGTGGGGCAGTCGTCCGGGCAACTGATACGTCCATAACGTATCTATAATTTTTGATGGTTTTATGCTAATAATATGCTTTTGACACTCCTTTTTGTATAAAGTTTATGATTTATTTGGACTAACCTACTAATAGTTGCAAAAGTGCACAATGTTCTTGTTTTACACTTTGATGTGTAGGAATTACCAAGAATACAAGTGGAAACCTTGTTGGAGTCAAATTGGGATTTTCCAGCAATCTGTCTCATAACTCTTTTTGAAGATGGTCACGTTTCTGGTCGAAGACGGCGTCAAATGGAAAACTCTTCAACTACAAAGTTGTTGGAATTTCCACGACAAACATAAAATTTAGCTGATTCTGAGTCCGGACGGGCCTTCTAGGGCCGATTTACTGCAGAGAATCCGAGAAGCTATATAAAGGGAGGAAACCTAATTCGCCCAGGACATCTCCACCCATGAATTTGCAGCCACCAAAGCCACGTTTTTCCTCCCCCATGGATCCAATCTCCATGGGGGAGGGATCCCAAGAAGACATGAAGGAAGGGGGCTAAGGGGCGGTGCTCCCCGATGATACTGGTGGAGGGGAAGGAGTCCCCCGCGCCGCCGCCGCCCTCTTCACCATCTTCACCATCTTCAGTTCCATCTCCATCACCTAATCCTCCTAGTATGCAATGGTTTATCCTCCCACACACCTCTGTACCGTCCTATGTAAATATGGTGTTTGGTGCTATAAGTTATAATCCTATGATCTATTTCATGTTTCATAGTTTCTTTGTTCTTAGATGGAATGATTGAATGTCTTTGGTTCATTATTGTTGCATGTTGATATGGTACGATCCTTTCGTGTCCATTATATTTATGCGCGCATGGATTAAACATCACATGGTTTGTAGTATGTGTAAAAGGAAGGGGGAGTTCTACCGGAGTGACAGAAACCTGAGGACGCGAACCGGAACGTTGCACGTAGGGGAGTAAGAGGACAATTAAACTTAAGGCTATGGTTGGGGAAACCTTAATGCATTGATTAGTACTTACGGATGTTTGCTAACAATCCAATCATATAGTACATGTAATTCCAAGTAGTGAAGCGCATGTATATTTAGCCTCTCCCACATAGAAAATTGTATCAAAGACAATGAACCTGATCTATTCGCTATTTAAAATTAGACAAAGCCACCACAATTACCACCACTATTCCACACTCATGGTTCTGTTAGTTTAGTGTGTTTTATTACTGCAGCATCTAGCTTTACTTTATTGTTATTTATTATCATGCAAAGCTATCTCTATTACTTGTATTATTGCTCTAGTTTTATTTTCTAGATAATTCAAACGTTTAGTGTGCGTAGACTTGTATCAGTGGTTGATAGAACTTGAGAGAACATTTATCCTACCTTTAGCTCCTCGTTGGGTTCGACACTCTTACTTATCGAAAAGGCTACACACGATCCCATATACTTGTGGTTATCAAGACCTTTTCTAGCGCCGTTGCCGGGGAGCAATAGCGTGTGGGTGAATATTCTTGTGTGCACTTGTTTTCTTTATCTCTAAGTAGGTTTTACTTTCAGTTTTAAGTTGTTCTCTATGTTAGTATGGATAGGGAATGTGAATTAAAAAAAATTAGTTGTACTTGTTACCTAAAAATGTTTTCAAAAATCAAAGTGATTGGAAAGATGAGTAATGGTTAAGTGGGGGTCGACCTTGAACACTTGTGTTCATGCCTATGAAACCAAAACAAATCTTTCCAGGAAGCTTTTCAGTTAAAAATTTGTAGGAATGCATGAAGCCTTGAAAAATAAAGATATTTCTGGTATTGATCTTAATGCTTATTCATTCGAAAATACTTGAATCTTGCTCCTATGCCTAACTTAAAGGCGTTAAAGAAAAGTACTTATTGGGAGATAACTCAAAAGTTTTAGTTGAGTCTTGGAAGTTATTGCTTCAGTAATAACCTCTCCTTATCCTTTTTATTTGTTTTTTGTGCCAAGAGTAATCTCTAATGAGAGAGAAGTAATGCTTGGGAAAGTTGCTGTCCCAAAACAGATTTTTGTGCTTCGCTGTAAACATTCCTGTAAAATGTCTGTACATCGGTTTAAGCTGTAATCTTTTGTGCTTCTGCCCTAGGTTGTTATCCAACTTTCGTTAGTTCAACACTTTTCGATTTGAGCAACAAAAGGGCTTCGAAAAAATAGGTTTTTACCTGCTAGTCTGCTTTGACAGATTTCTGCCATTATTTGCATTTGCTTCTTATTGATTCCTTTTTGGGTTCCTTTTGGGGAATTGAACTTTTTAAAGGAAGTGATACAGTAGCTTGTGTTTTAATGAAAGTTTTACTTGTGTTGGAACTGAACCAAAAGACTTATTATCTTGAGTACACTAATGTTGCTAATGAAGATTGTGTGAAGTTTTTTGTATGAAGGAAAAATTTTAGGTGTAGGGAAAGAATGATGTAATGAGATGAAGAATGGACTAAAGCTCAAGCTTGGGGATGCCACCCCATGTCACCCCAAGAAATATGCAAGAAGTACAAGCGTCAAATATTGGGGATGCCCAAGGCATCCCCTTCTTCATCAATATTTTTAAAAATCTCAGGTTTCTTCCAAACGCTTCATTTTTATTGTTTCATCCACAGCTGTGCTGTTCTTGGAGCGTCTTTTTTTTGTTTTCGTTTGCTTTGTTTTCTTAGTTTGCTTGAATAAATTGGTTGGACCCCCTCTTTTATAGATTAGTTTTCAAATAAGCGTGGTTTGGATTGGAAAAGAGTAGGAAAAGTTCATGCTTAAGTGGTAAAGGGAGCTCGTTTTTGACTGTGGCCTATGCTTTGTCATGTCATGCTTGATATTATTTTGGCTTTATGCTTAGTGATTTTTTCTGTAGCATGACATGTTATAAACAATTGAGATTGCTTAATGTGCCTTGAAAGAATCATGTGTTGTTTTAGCATATTAAAGCATAATATTGTGGTATTCTCGTTTGATGCTTTATTTGGGTTGACTTGGCGCATGCTCACACCATGTTATTACTATCCCAAGTCACCATAGCCTTTATGATCCTTTAGTTTTCGACTTGTAATATCACGTTATGCTTTAATTAATGATGTTTTGTCGCTTTGCATGATTATGGCCATTATTGCTCTTTTAATTGGTCGCTCCCAGTCTTTTGCTAGCCTCCATAACCAAGTATGAGTTCCACTCATGCATCCAACTCCAAATAAAACCAGGTTATACCAAAGAGTCCACCATACCTACCTATTATCATTTGCTATTCCAAGTATATTCATGCTTTTATCTACCTTCCGAATTAAACTTGTTATGTGAAAATTAGTGATTAAAGCTCTCACGGACTTGATGGCACACTTTATTTTCTTGCACTTATTAAACTTGAACCATTGTGTCCATCTTGGTTGCGTATATGCTTGCGCTTTAAAAGTTGAAGTTAGCACAACCATGTATCATGGGGAACACTTTCAACATTGCAGT
This sequence comes from Avena sativa, assembly GCA_916181665.1. Lineage (NCBI taxonomy): Eukaryota > Viridiplantae > Streptophyta > Magnoliopsida > Poales > Poaceae > Avena > Avena sativa. The sequence goes on along the minus strand of OV702291.1, from coordinate 360,315,276 downwards.
TATATTCCGTTGATATCATGATTCTTTTGCTTATGGATCCCGACGGTGTGAAATTAAAGGGGAACTTGTAAGATCATGGAGTTTGTATGTGTGTTAGAGAAACATCTGGGCCGCTAGCCTAAGCCATGCCTAATCATGGTGGAAACTTGCAGCATAACCATAATGAGCACTCTATGAAGCATCCTCAATAAAAACCTATGCAAATAGCCAATAAAAAGATCGCTGAGATGCTCATTGTCTGCTTGCCTTGTCATTTTGATTATGGGATACCTCCTGTATCATGTGTAGGGGGTACCTCGTTGGCGGTTCTCTATGATACATATGTACTTACAATGACAAGAGCTTACTTGTGACTGAAGTTGAGTAGCATGAGGTTCGGTACTCGTCAGTAAGGGGCATGAGATTTCAACTTATAACTTGTCAAGAATATCCTCTTAGTTGTGCCACTTTAACCTTAATCACCTAAAGATGCTTATGATAGGGGCAATGAGAGCTGAAATCTAATAAGTACCATAATTTTTGGAAGCTCTTTATGAGACTTGAATCCCTACTTCCTTCTAAGAAGGACTTTCTTTTACTTTTATGTTGAGTCTCCATCTTCTATCTTTATGCACCTATTAAGAGAGCATAGTGGTCATTCTTAGTTTAATGTGCATTGTCCCAAGACTTGTTGATTGATGCATAACTTTGATATTGCTTGTTCTTAAACTATTTGTGTCTAGTCACCCTTATGAACTTTGAAGGTGTCCTATGCATTTGTTTTGCTACTCTATGAGGGACAAGCTGAATACCATTCTCATTATGCTTTATTTATGTGAAACAAATAAACGTCTTGCAAAATATTGTTATTCATCAATCTTTTATTTGTGCGTTTTCATGTTACAATATAGTTGATATGTCTTATTGTTAGAATTGTATCTTTCATGATTTATGTTTAGAGTACCTTAATCCTAGCTATCAATGCTTTTACAATAATGATGATCAAGATTGTGTTGTCTTCATGTCACCTCAAAAATTATACTGTTTTGATTGTTTACCTACTCGAGGACGAGCAGGAACTAAGCTTGGGGATGTTGATACATCCATAACGTATCTATAATTTTTGATGGTTTTATGCTAATAATATGCTTTTGATACTCCTTTTTGTATAAAGTTTATGATTTATTTGGACTAACCTACTAATAGTTGCAAAAGTGCACAATGTTCTTGTTTTACACTTTGATGTGTTGGAATTACCATGAATACAAGTGGAAACCTTGTTGGAGTCAAATTGGGATTTTTCCAGAAATCTGTCTCAGAACTCTTTTTGAAGATGGTCAAGTTCCGGGTCAAAGACGGCGTCAAAAGGAAAACTCTTCAACTATAAAGTTGTTGTAAATTTCGTGACAAACATTTTGGACATAAAACTTAGCTGATTCCGAGTCCGGACGGGCCTTCTAGTCCCGATTTACTGCATCCCAAGATGGGGTGACGAGAATCCGAGATGCTATATAAAGGTAGAAAATCTAATTCGCCCAGGGCATCTCCACCCATGAATTTGCATCCACGAAAGCCACGTTTTTGCTCCCCCATGGATCCCATCTCCATGGGGGAGGACTCCCAAGAAACCATGAAGGAAGGGGGCTAAGAGGCGGTGCTTCCCCATGATACCGGCGGCGGGGAAGGAGTCCCACGTGCCGCCACCGGCACCGCCGCCGCCCTCTTCAGCATATTCACCATCTTCACCGCTATCTCCATCACCTAATCCTCCTAGTATGTAGTGGTTCATCCTCCCACACACCTCTTTACCGTCCTATGTAAACATGGTGTTTGATGCTATAAGTTATAATCCTATTATCTATTTTATGTTTGCGTAGTTTCTTTGTTCTTAGACTAAATGGTTGAACGTCTTTGATTCATTAGAGTTGTATGTTGATATGGTATAGTCCTTTGGTGTCCATTATATTTGTGCGTTCATGGATTAAACATCATAGGGTTTGTAGTATGTGTAAAAGAAAGGGGGGAGTTCTGCCGGAGTGACAGTAACCCGAGGACGCGAACCGGAACGTTGCACGTATGGGAGTAAGAGGACCATTAAACTTAAGGCTATGGTTGGGGAAACCTTAATGCATTGATTAGTTCTTACGGATGTTTGCTAACAATCCAATCATATAGTACTTGTAATTCCAAGTAGTGAAGCGCATGTATATTTAGCCTCTCCCACATAGAAAACTGTATCGAAGATAATGAACCCGATCTATTCGCTATTTAAACTTGGACAAAGCCACCACAATTACCACCACTATTCCACACTCGTGGTTCTGTTAGTTTAGTGTATTTTATTGCTGCAGCAACTAGCTTTACTTTCTTGTTATTTATTATCATGCAAAGCTATCTCTATTACTCGTATTATTGCTCTAGTTTTATTTCCTAGATAATGCAAACGTTTAGTGTGCGTAGAGTTGTATTAGTGGTTGATAGAACTTGAGAGAACATTTATCCTACCTTTAGCTCCTCGTTGGGTTCGACACTCTTACTTATTGAAAAGGCTACACACGGTCCCCTATACTTGTGGGTTATCAGCAACCATCTGGTGGTCCACATCATGTGGGGAACTCGAAGAATTGGCGCCGGAGTGGGCCGCCACTGGAGGAGAAGGAAACTGTGCGGCCACCTCCTTGGCCTTGGAGTCTGCGACTCCGGACTCTTTCACAGATTAGACGTCATCAGAAGATGACGATGCCGCTTGACTACAAAACACGTCGAGCACCACTTCAGAAAAGCAACTCCAAAGAAAGTAAGACGAACTTGGAGAAATTAAAGCTCACCAATTGAATTTGTCGAGGTCAAAGGAATCATCCGACGACTCCTTTGGCAGTCGCAGCTTCTTCCGAGCAGGAGGAGCCATGGAGCACACAATCACGACGGGGATTGGCTCCTCTGAGGCAACAGAGGGACCCTCCGGCATCATCGGTGAGGACGCATCTGAATCCTCACCGTGGGAGCACTTGTGAGTCCCGCGATCACCAGACTCGGGGGCTTCCTCTTCTTCCTCCATGGGGACTATAGACCCCGACTCGTCATCCTCCTCCACTTCGCTAGGGATAATCCCTTCAAGCTGAGGAGGCAAACTGGTAGCCACGCTCCTGTCCTGCAAACAGAAGATACATCACTATATATCAAGTACTTGGTAGGCAATCGACAAAGTAAACTACTTCACAGTACAGTTCTACCTCAGGAGGAGGGTTATTGGTGTCAAAGGAGGCACGACTAGTTTGCCTAGGAGATCCTCCTTGGCGATGTACTTAGTCACCAATCGTAACCTCCTGTCTACCTCACCCGCTGAAATGCCCTCCACAAAAATGCGAGTGACATTGCCAGCACTATCCCAGCGGTACATCGGGTGGATTCTGGCCTGTAGAGGCTGGATACGGCGGCACAACCAAGTACGAATGAGCGCAACGCCACCTTCTTCTCTCCCGATACAGCCTTCGAGGTCGTAGACACGCTGATACAACATCTCCGTCTCCTCGGGCTCGCCGGGCATCATGACGTTCTTCTAGGTACACCTCTTCTTATAAGCTACCACAGGGTCGAAGGGCGCGAGTCTGTAGTGCTCTGCGTCGGCCTTCTGGTCCCGAATATAGAACCACTTGTCTCTCCACCCTTGGATAGATGTGGTAAGCTTGATGTCAAAGTAGATGTCGGAGGAGTCGACGTGGATTCCACAGCCTCCTACGTCGTAGACTACCGAACCATACGCCGACTGACATTTGAGCTTAAAAAGCTTCTTGAAGAGACCAAAGTGTGGCTCAATTCCGAGCCAGCACTCGCAAAGTGTGATGAAGCGAGAGATGTGGAGAATGGAATTTGGGAACAGCTGGTGCAACTGGAGTCCATAGAAACAAATAAGACCCCTGACAAAAGGATGCAGGGGAAGAGAGAGACCTCGAAAGATGAACGCAAGGAACATCACTCGAAAACCCACAGGAGGACGAGGGATTACCTCATCGCCAGGCACTCGAGAGTCATCTTCCACGGATGGAAGAGCTCCATCTTGACCAAGAAGGTGCAGCTCGGAGGACTTGATGACAGATGCGCGCCAGGAGCCGTTGGTGACATGGGTGCCCGCACCTTTCTTCTTACCAGTGGCGGCAGCGCTGGTGCTCACGGCAATGGTGCCTCCCTCTTCTTGGCGGCAGAAATGGTGGCCGCAGATCCAGCGGTGGCGCCTCCTTTCTTCTTGCCCATCTTTCGCTGGCGGTGAGAACGCAGGAAGTAGCTGGGGAATATGCGCAACTGGTCCAGTGCCATGGAGGGGATGAGCGCAACGGATCAGAAACAAGCAACAATGGAGAAGGAAGCATGAGCAAGAAGAGAGATGGGAAAAATTAGCGCAGCTGCGTTGCTACTTAACCTCCTCGCAGGTGTCATCCAACGCCAGCAAAGCCCCTCCTGAACACGTGGCGCACATCCCCATCGACACGTGGCGAAGGTGAATCACGAAACGTCCCCCACTATTCCCATTACACATGGAAATCGAGGAGACGCAGTTAAAATAGAAGATTACGCACGCCCAGTCAAATCAAAGTCAGAAAGTGCGACCCACTGCTCGTCATGTCCCGTCAAAACCACTCACGTGGGCAACTGAAGTCATCACATTGTCAGCACTAACGTCATCGATTCCAGCAGAAGAAGATTTTGACTACTTTAGTTCTTGCTCGAGTCTTTGACTCAACCAAGCACTTGGGGGCTACTCCTAACAGGAGCGCTGGCCGTGCACCTGAAAGAATTTTTTTGCAGGTGTACAAACTTCAGAAAAACCCATCACTCGAATCAACAATTCGATTGTAAATTACAGGTTGCTCCCATAGGGAGCGCTGGAAGCATATTCGACTGAAACAAGCAACAAAAGACGACAGCAGTCGTAGAATGTTTTTAGTCCCCACTCGAGTCTACGACTCGAATAGGCACTCGGGGGATACTCCCATAGGGAGCGCTGGTCGCGCATCCTATGATTATTTTTCCTTGTACATCGTACTGTGTGTCGATAAAATCCACACTCGAATGCTATGGCGACTCCGCCTCATATTTTCCCTGCAAAGAGACTGCGTCTCCTGGGCCACCCGAATCATCTCCGTGGTGAGAAAAATTCAGATGTCGCGCTTATAGCGTGAAGATAAGACCTGAATAAGGCCTGGCAATGTATCCGTGCCTGCATGTATGATGAACATGCCTTGACGGACGCATCGAGTGCTCACATTTATACACTAGAATTCGACTCCTGTAAGACCTCCATGGCCTGAGTCGAATTACGCCAGCACTTTTCTGAATTCGAGTCAAGGGACTCGAGTTTGACTAGATTGAGTTGTTTTTCCCTAAGGCAGTTAACTGGTACCGATATATCAGATAAATCAGGCACGTATATCAACAATCCCTATGACATAAACAAAACACTCGAAAAAAATGCTCAGTCATGCACTCGAAAGACTTCATAAAGTCCCCAGTCGAATCTGCGATTCCACTAGACACTCGGGGGCTACTGACATGGGTATACCCTACATGTACTCGAGTTTAGCATATACGGTCCAGGTACAGCAGAAGCCCACGGTGTTGCCAAGGCCCAATACAGGATTCGGGTGATCCACGAAGACCCCAATTTCTTGCAACGCAAGAAGAAGCTTAAGATAGAATGTTTAAAGGGAGGAACCCTAATCTGTAACCGAGACCTATCCTATCTGTATAAAGGCTAGGAGGGGGCGGCGAGGAGGACAATCACAACCCTAGTTTCCACAACCATCGCCAGATTGCATCTGCGCACCCCTGAATCTTCGATTCCTTCGATAATTCCAAGAGCGGACAAGAAGGAGTAGGGACCTCTACGAGGCGTAAACTTGGGTAAACCTTGTGTCCCTGTGTGCTTGTTTGCTAGACGATTGATTCTTCCAGCGCTCCCTCCTTCTCCAAAACCCAAATCCATAACAATGGGCATTGACGAGTTAAACCCTCGCCAGTCATCATGCGCAAAAATTTGGCTAAGATCCAAGGTAACTTGTCTTGTTCACTTAGCCACTACATGCTTATTCCTTGAATCGGCAAATATTTATACCTCGGCTCTGCCGGGTCAACCCACTATTGAAGTTACAGTTCAAGATAGCTTGCCCATCCCTAACATGATGACTCACTTTCTCGAGCAAACAGGGAAGCACCAGGCCGAGCTAAAGAAAAAGGACGATGAAATTGCTCAACTGCGCCTCAAGGACACGGAGATTACTCGGCTGAACACCAAAATCCAGAAGCTCAAGGATCTGCATAAATCCGAGTTACACGAGGCCAACCATGAGTTCTCCGAGGAGAAAGAGTGCCTGAAAACCTAGATCTCCAAGGACAATGACTTGCTGCAGGAAGCCGACATAAAACTTAAGTCGGTGACCACCGAATAGGAGAAGCTCCAAGCCAGAAATGCAGATGTGCATAAAGAGTTACCTCAGATTCTCAGCCATATCGCCCGTGAGTAGTTTTCCTTCCTCCGACATTTTTTTCTCTGGGTCACGTGCTTTTCCTTATTGATACTTTCCGTTTTGCTCACATGCAAGTTCCTAGAAAGTGACTGTCTTGCTTCTACTACTGTGGCTACATCTCGCCTGCAACGGGGTATTCTAACTAGTCCTGCTGCTGGGTCTAATCCTTATGACACAGAGGATTTGTTGGTGAGCCTCGCTGCCCGCATTGAAATTATAAAGAACTATGGCGTAGACATTATGCCGGCAGCAGTTCAGATGTTCAACGCCTTGTGGCCCACTGAGCCCACTCCCAAAGGAAGCACAACTTTTATGGCGAAACTAATGGAGTGTGAGACCCAGGTGCACCCGTGGCGGAATCTGCTACACGAGCTAGAGCTAATACGGCGCTGAACTTCGTTCTCTCTTGGTATGAAGAGCTGGACCTGGGCTTGCTTGATTGCCTGCGCACTAGATCTAAATGGTCCAATGATCCTGAGTGCATCGCTCAACGCAAGGCCTGTGCCAACAAGCTTATCCAATATGCCTTCTGCCATAGCTAGAATGAGGGTCTGAGCTACCTTGATGTAGTATATGATGACTATGTTTCTTAGGGTGCTGAAGGTGAAGAGGACGAGGAGGAATCCTCCGAGCTTGGCGGTGATGCTGAGGACCCGGATGATGAGGAGGCTAACCCCGAAGACGAGGCCGGGACTAGTGCCCCTCCTACTGATGCCGAAGTACCTCCTCCCTCAACCGATGATTCGTCTCCAGCTCCTGCTCCCTGAGCTTATAAACACTTGATGATATTTGTCAAATCCCCGATATGCCGGGTGGAATTGTATCTATGCACAATGGTTAGTTTTGCTACAATTAGTTTTGTTCTGCTACTAATTTTTTAATGCCGGATTAATGTGGGCGAAGTCCCCGAGTTTCCTTTCTTGTTCCTCCAATTTTATGATTCGGCTCGCATCTACCTTGATTCGGTTTTTGACTTAACAATACTTGAAACTTTGAGATTAGCTCAAAATAATCCAATGCAAAATAGATAAAGTAAATACAGGGTTAGTCTGGATAACAGATGTTGGATCGATTACATTCCTTTCCTAAGTCGTTTTTCATGTGCTTTGCAATTCCAAACTTGTTCTCTTGCGTGCCATGAAGCCAATTCTTGTTGGACAACAGCAAAGTCGAAGAGTTAGGTTTTTGGTGCTTACACACTACTAATCCGGCTAAGGTATAAGCAACTTAAGCCAGCCGACATAAATAAATAATAAAAACAGGAAAGATAATTATTAAGGCAGTCCCTGAGTTTCTGCTAGGGGTGTTGAAGTTTCATTTGTATGCTCATTTCCGACATACATACCAACATATGAGTAATTCGGATACATTCACCTCTTTGTCAGGTGTAAAATGGACAAAGTAGAGCAACATTCTATGGACACTTGGATTCCTCTCCGGACCTGTCTGCCTTGTTCTTCTCATGTTGCTGCGCATCGATAAGATAGTAGGAATCATTGTGCAAAGATTTTCTTACAATAAAAGGTCCTTCCCATGGAGGGGATAACTTATGCATGCCAGCAGTGCGCTGCACTAGCCAAAGTACGAGATCACCTTCCTGGAAGACTCGGGGGTTCACTTTCGGGCAATGGTAGCGTCGGAGGTTTTGCTGATATATGGCGGATATGGACAAGGCCAGTTCTCTCGCTTCTTCCAGCAGATCAACATCATTTTGCTGGGCTTCACGTACTTCGGCTTCTGTGTATTGGGTGACCCTTGGAAAATCATGCTCTATGTCGGTTGGTAGTACAGCTTCCGCACCATATATCAGAAAAATGGCGTATAGCCCGTTGATCGATTTAGAGTTGTTCTCAAACTCCACAGTACCGCTAGTAGTTCTTCTATCCAGCACCTCGTTAATATTTGCAGCGGCTCAATGAGCCAGGGTTTTATCCCGGACAATACTAGTCTGTTGGATCTTTCCACCTGTCCGTTCGATGCGGGGTGGGCTACAAAGGCAACATCTAGCTGGATCTTCTTTTCTCGGCATAACCTTGCGAATTCTCCTTCAGCAAAATTTGTGCATTATCAGTTATGATACTGTGGGGGTAGCCATATCTCTGGATTATATCCTTGAGGAACTTCACCGTTGTTGCCCCATCACATTTCCTGATTGGCTTCAATTCAATCCATTTGGTGAATTTGTCCACCATGACCAAGATGTGGGTCATACCTCTCCTTGTCGGCTTAAATGGTCCGACCATATCAAGGCACCACATAGCAAATAGCCAGGTAATGGGGATGGTTTTGAGTTCCGACATTGGCATATGGGTTTTTGTGGCGTATCTCTGACAGCCTTGGCATTTTCTCACCAGATCCTCTGCTTGTTCTAGGGCACTTGGCCAATAAAATCCTTGCAGGAAAGCTTTTTCCACTAGTGCTCTTGAAGATCCATGATGACCACACTCCCCTTGATGAATATCCTGGAATATGCCAAGCCCTTCTTCCGGGTCTACACATTGCTGCAGCAGAGTGGTTACACTTCTTTTGTATCGCTCGGCGTTGATGATAGTATATGCCTTTGCTCTTCTCTGGATTTGCCTTGAGAGCACCTCATTATCCGGCAAAGTTCCCTCCTTTAGGAATTCAAATATCAGCTTTGCCCATTCAGGTATAACTCGGATGGGGAAAGGCTCCTCGTCAACTTCTATCGCATCTACTGACATAACTCCCTCTGGACTAAGCTGAATAGTCCCTGGGTTACACGAGGTAGTCCCCGGGTCTGCTGAAACAGTCCCCGGGCTTGCTGATGTGCTTCCCCAGTCTATTTCCATAGGCGTAGCTTCTAAGCTGCATAGGGCCGGGATTTAAATTGATTTGGATTATGGTGATGGTGTAATAGATGGTTTTCTCAAATGTTCCAATGCGATGCCTGGTAGGATTGGCTGCCGAGATGACCCCCACTTGGATAATACTTCAGCTGCCTCATTTTCAATCCCGGGTATGTGATGAAATTCGCACCCCTCGAAGAAACCACTTATCTTCTGGACATAGAATCTATAAAGTGCCATGTTTGCATCCAGAGCATCCTAGTTGCCAGACACTTGCTGAACCACCAAATCTGAATCACCGAAACACAGTATCTGACGTATGCCAACCTCCTTTGCTAAATTGAGCCCATGCACAAGTGCTTCATACTCGGCGACATTGTTTGACGTGCTAAAATGGATCTGGAGGACATATTTCAACTGGTCTTTCTTGGGCGAGGTAAGCACTACCCTGGCCCCCAGTCCTTCCTTGGGCGAGGTAAGCTTTGATCCGTCAAAGTGCATTCGCCAATAATTTGATTCCGGTAGAGGTGGTTCGTATTGCATCTTAGCCCAATCCACAAAGAAATCCACCACCGCTTGTGATTTGATTGCATCTCTTCTGTCGAACTGTGGTGCGTATGGGGCTAATTCAATTGCCCATTTTGCAATATGGCCGCTAGCATCTTTATTACCCATAATTTCACAGACCACCTTGATAGGGTGCTCCTCAAAGTAGTGTTTTTTCATTAACTGGTAGAGGGGCAAGGCCTTCTCTCCCAGCCGACTTACAAACCGGCTTAACGATGCCAGGCAACTAGTGAACTACTGCACATCGTTTAGGCACTTTGGCAATTCCATTCTCTCTATGGCTCGGATTTTTGTGGGGTTGGTTTCGATACCTCGGCCGAATACAAGGAATCCGAGTAATTTCCCTGCCGGCACACCAAAGGTACATTTTCCAGGGTTAAGCTTCATCTGGAACCTCCTTAGGTTCGTGAACATTTGTCATATATCCTCAAGGAGATTTTTGCTTTCCTTGGTCTTTATCACCACATGCCTCAAGGAGATTTTTTCTTTCCTTGCACATTCCGACCTATTTGGTCATGTAGATATTTTTACATGCATCGTTGATACGTTGCTATGGCATTACATAATCCGAACGGCATAGTGCGATGGCAATAAGCCCCATATGGGGTGATAAACGTCGTCTTTATTTGATCATCCAGATTCAAGAGTATCTGGTCGAAACCAGAGTACGCGTCTATGAATGACAACAACTCACACCCAGTAGTTGAATCTATGACCTGATCTAACCTTGGCAGTGGAAATGGATCTTTTGGACACGCCTTATTCAGGTTCGTGTAATCAATACACATGCGCCATACCACTACCACATTTGAATCATCCTTCTTTTTCTCCACGAGCACCGGATTAGAGAGCCAATCCAGGTAAAGTATCTCGATGATAAATATAGCTGTAAGGAGTCGAGCTATCTCATCTCCAATGGCTTTCCTCCTATCTTCGGCGAAGCGGCGGAGAGGTTGCTTCACCGGCTTTGCCCCGGGTCTCACATTCAAAGAGTGCTCGGCCAACTACCTCGGCACACCTCGCAGGTCCTGCGTAGACCAAGCTAAGATATCCCGATTCTCACAGAGGAAGTTGACGAGCTCGCTTTCTTATTTGTCTCCTAACTCGGCACCAATAGTTACGGTGTGCTCTGGAAACTGATCATCAACTGGCACTTTCTTTGTGTCTTTAGTCGCTTGAGATGAAACACTCCCATGCGGGTTACTCAGAGCTAGCATATGCTATTGTGCGGACTGAGCCAGTGCAGCCACCTCCATGATTTTCCTCTTCTCCGGAGAGATCACGAGTGATTCCGCCAGGTTGGATCTGGCGGAAGCACATTCAATAGAACGCCTGAAGTCCCTAGCTATGCTAATCACCCCCCTTGGTCCGGGTAGCTTCATCTTCAGGTAACTGATATGAGTACTTGCCATAAATTTGCTCAGAGCAGGCCTGCCAAGTAACGCGTGATATGCGCTCTCCAAGTTTGCCACCTCAAACTCCAAGTTCTCAGTCCGACAATTGTCCCTTGTACCAAACAACACATCAACCCGGACCTTACCAATTGGCTCACAGGAAATACCTGGCACGATGCCATGGAACATGGTCCTTGTTGCCTGGAGCATATTCTCTGATATCCCCAACTTGTGCATTGTATCCTTGTACATGATGTTAACGCTATTGCCGTTAACTATCAGCACCATGGAAAACCTCACGTTGATATTCGGCCCAATGAACATCGCATGTATTACCAGCGCATAGGTCCCTGGACTTGGCATAAGCTTTGGATGATCCATCATGCTCCAAGTAATCTCCAGATCTGACCAGGGCATATACCTCACTATGGCTGGCATTACCGCATTTACCTCCATATGCCGGCGCTGCAAACTGTTTTTATCAGTCTCTTCTATGGTAAACACACAGTAACTTTGATGATGTTCTATGTACTCGTTTCTTCCCTCATTGCCATGATACCCTTGGTCTTGTTGTTGCTGATTATTCACTTGATACATAGCATTCGTCCTTTATTGATTCCCATACCTCGGTGGAGGTGGAGGCAACATCAGTTGCTGTCCATTTCCCCCAGTGAGCAATTGCTACCGGGGTGCTTCATTCCGAGGTCCGTCGTGCCGAGGTGCATCATGCCGAGGTGCCTGAGCTTTCACCAAACTACCTTGTTCTAACTTCCTCATCCATTCGCATTGTTGGGTTGTATGGTTCGCCAGACTATTTGGACTTGGCATATGGAACTTGCATGGCTGATCTAGCTTAGACTCGAATGTGTACCTTGGATGGTCCTCTCTTTCCTGCCACTGTTTCTTCCGTTCCGGGCTCCAAGGCTTCTTACCCTAACACTTTTGCTGCCACTGTTGCCCTCCAGTTTTTTTGCACTAGCTTGCGCCGGCATTGGGCTGATCTCGGTCCATAGTGGCTACTTGCTGCGAGTTATACCGGTAATCCGGACGATCATCTCTTCTCTTACCTTGGAAATCATTCCTCCTAGATGATCCGGAACCATCTCTGTTGTAGTACTCCTCGTTGGACTCGCTTGACATTAGCCGGGATTGCGTTGGGTCTCCCAGGGCATATGAATCTGTGATCCAGATCATCTCAGCCAGGGTAGTTGGCATATCTCGCTGTAACCTTTGCCACAACATACTCCCATACCTACATCCTTGGGCGAACCACACTCTAGCTTGTGATTCAATTACCCCTTCACATGAATTGCGCACATTCCATCAACAAGTCAGAAAATCTCGGTCCGGCTCATTTTGTCTTTGCCTGCATAGTGCCCAAGTTTGTGGCCTATTTGGTCTCTTGTAGGTTGCTTGAGAAGTTGCTGACGAACAGGTCCTCAAAATCCAGCCAACAGATGATGCTTCCCGGTGGCAAGTTGTTCAGCCAAACTCTTGCAGGACCTTCCAACATCTAGGGAACATATCTCACTGCCCATCTCAAATTTCCCGTTGCGATTTTAACTGCTGTTGCATAGTCAATGAGCCAGTCCTCTGGCTTGGTGCTGCCATCGTAAGTCTTTGTTCCTCTGGCCAGCTAAAAGTTTGGTACTGGTGGTTCTGTCATGATCCGAGGTCCAAAGTATGCCGGACCCGGGGGCCCTGCACCTCGATCATCTCCGATATATAAAGTCGGTCCAGCTTCAGCCTTGCGTCACCCGGCTGCAGGTTCCTGCCTCCCCATCTTGATCCAATCACATGGTGCTCTGGTCTTTGGAATCTATCGTCTACCATTGTCGAATAACCATCATTGTATTTGTCCTGATTCGGATGAACGTTTTGCAGTTGCATTGCTTGGCCTGTGCTTCTCTCCTGTTGAGGTGCGTATTGCTGCTGATGTTGCTGAGGTGCATTTTCCCTGTTTCCGCCGGATTATGCTGTTCGGAATTACCATAGACAACGTTCCTCTGACCGGCATTTCCTTGGTGATCCTCGGCCAGCTTCACCTCGGCTAGCACTATGGTGATCCTCATCAACTTGTACTGCTTTTCCTTTCCCTACCCTTATCGGGTCATACGGGACCATCTGTTTATAACGTCTCCCCGAGGTTACCACTTCCTCTCTCTTAGGACTGTGACCCGGGGACGATGCTTCTCCTGTGGATTTGGCTAGGTTGTTCCTTGCCGAATAAACCACACGTGATGCTCTGGGCTGCGTCGGGTTTGCTTTGTTCATTTCTTTGTTCTGCTGACATGCTACTTTCAACAAATGGTTAACTCTCTCATGTTGCCTTTCTCTGGCCTCTCCGGTTAAGCCTTCTAACTCAGACGCAGACGCATTGGTGGCACTAAGGTTCTTTGCCGGGGTACTGTACCTTTCCAGCCCTCCTGTGACTATGGTCGCTGTCTGACCCGGCCTAGGCACATATTCCTTGTCGATCTCAGTAATCAGGTTTCTACCTTGGATTTTCAGCCCATCTATGGGGTTTGCCTTTGCATACTCCCGCAGTGTGATGTTCACTGAGTGCTACAACTCAGCTACTTTTTTCGCACTAGCTAACATCTTTTGCCTAGTTTCCTCTAACTCAGCTTGTGCCTGAGCCAGATCCACTACTACCGCTATGGGTGTTGCTAAGCTATCTATTGCCTGCTACAATACATTCTCTGGCCTCTCTAGTGGAGGAAACCTAGACCTTGCCTACTTTAGTGTTGCCTCTGGCTCTGGCACCGGATCCTTGCTCGCTCCTGCGTCTGGCGCTGTCATCATGACCTCAACGCTGCGTGTGAGGCGAGTGATATGCATGCCGCGAGCCGCGCTAAGAGGTGGTTCACCTCCCTTGACGATGTGCCACGGGTGAACGCAAGACTTATCGATGCCTACATAGATCTTGTGCGTGCCAAGCTTGATGAAGAGGCTGTTGTGCGGAGGAGGGTTCCTGCCGAAGCTCCAAACGTTGTCGCTAACGTAGTCCAGTGCTCGAAAGCACTAAATTATCCTGGAGACGACGCGCTCGCCGGTGCCAAAGATGTTTCCTGTCAGGATTTTTACCCCTGCTAGCACCGCTAGCCCCACGGTGGGCGCCAACTGTCCTGGTGAGGTCATGGTTGGCTAAACATGGGGCCAATGAGCACTAGAGGAATCCAGGGAGGGATAGTGTGGTGATTCCACACACAGATGTTTGTAATTTCACTCTATAAATGGTGGATTACAAGGGCTCCTTGAGCTGTTTGTGAGAAGGAGACTAGTTCTCTTACCCCCATTACAATGCTCTAGAGTTCTTCCTAGACAGAATGATTGATCCCCTTCCAAGGAGGCCCTGGTCCTCCTTATATAGGGGAAACTAGGTTACAAAGCTAGGGCATATGTGGAGGCACATTCCCCGAATATGCCCTTTGGTTAAAGCTAGATGCCTCTTTATTCACTTTAAACGGTAGTCCGAACTATGGACGCAATCCTCTGTGAGTTTCTTCGCTTTTGGCATCAGTCGACATTGGTAGCGTCAGCCGACACTAGCTACGTCACTTTTCCCTACCCGTGGGGTATCCCCCAACAATATGAAATGTGATTTAACAAACATTACGTTGTTATTAACCAATAGTCTTGTTAGATAAAAAAATGCATACATTAAGTCTATTAATAATAACTATCTACACATATTGAGAATAAAACCTACTGTGCTATGAAATTTTGGGAGTGGTGACACGATGGTTCTAGAACATGGTGGAGTTTGCTCTAGGTACTATTCAACACGAATCTAGCTGCTCTGAACCGTTGGATCTAATAGCCCAACAGTCGGGATTGGTGCTATGGATCCAATTCAAAACTGCTCCATTATAGTAGTAGAGAGAATACAACTTATTGTGCTATAAAATTTTGGGGGTGGTGACATGATGGTTCTAGAACATTCATGGTGGAGTTTTCTCTAGGTACTATTCAACACGAATACAGCTACTCTGAACCATTGGAGCTAACAGCCCAACGGTTAGGATTGGTGCTATGGATCCAATGCAAAACTGCTCCATTATAGTAGTAGAGAAAATCACACCTTAATAAAGCCTACTATGTGTCCTACAATTTCACAGCAACCTACAATTTACTTGTAGTAGTTCAAATTTGACCTAATTTTGATAAATCGACATAAAGTCATTCAAGTGGGCGGAGTTAGCTAGGAATTTAGAGAACTCATAAAACATGGGAAATCATAAGTGTATCATGTTGGTCCAGTATATATGTGTGAAAACTTGGCTTGTTGCATTCAGATCCAATATTCTTCGCACTTTCTTTACGAGAGAGAACGATCTCATCATCACACTCGAAAAATTGAGAATGTTCTTTCCTGGTAGTTGGACACTCACACCAACAACACTACTTACTAGAGTAGAAGAAGATGCACCCATCTACCTCTGAAATGACATTTAATTCAAGAGTAGTCTATTGCGCTTACTTGTAGATCAAATTTTACCTAATTTCATTAAACGGTTATAATGCAAAATCTTACCAAGAAGATCAACCTATCGTCAAAGCTCTCGGTGGTTTCTGATATATATTAATTGACCCCCCCTAAATGGGTACCTCCAAGAGGTTTTTCGTAAAACTTTCAAAGCAGCCTACAATTTACTTGTAGTAGTCCAAAATTTACCTAATTTCGATAAATTGACATAGAATCATTCAAGTGGGTAAAGTTACCTAGGAAATTTGAGAACTCATAAAATATGGGAAACCGTAAGTGTATCATGTTGGTCCACTATATATGTGTGAAAACTTGGCTTGTGGAATTCAGATCCATAATCTTTGGACTTTCTTTACGGGAAAGAACAATCTCGTCATCGCTCATGGAATTGTTTACTACAAGAAAATGCACCTATATCTACCTCTGAAAAGACATTTAATTCAAGAGTAATCTATCGCGCTTATTTGTAGCTAAAGTTTGGCCTAATTTTGTTAAAGTGACAAGATGTAAAAACTTAGCAAGAATTTGAACTTCTCATCAAAAATCTCATTCAATGGTTTCTCATATATTAATTGTGACCCCCTGATGGGTACCTCCAAAAGTTTTTTCGTAAAACTTTCACACTAACCTACAATTTACTTGTAGTAGTTCAAATTTGACGTAATTTTGATAAATCGACATAAGGTCATTCAAGTGGGTGGAAGTTTGAAAGCACATAAAACATGGGTATCGTTAGTACAACATGTTGGTCCACTATATATGTCTGAAAACCTGGATTGTGGCATTCAAATCCATATTCTTCGGACTTTCTTTATGAAAAAGAACAACCTTGCTTGTCATCTCTTGGAAATAGAATTGAATGTTCTTTCCTGATAGTTCGAAACTCCCACCGACGACATTGTTTACTACAAGAAAATGAACCCATCTACCTCAGAAAAGACATTGTAGCTCTAGTTTAAACCGAAATTCTTTAAATTGTCAAGTTGCAAAATCTTAGCAAGAAGTTAAATATGTTGTCAAAACTCTTGGTGGTTTCTGATATATTAATTGACCCCCCGTCGGGTACCTCCAAAAGTTTTTTCGTAACTCTTTAAAAGAAACCTACAATTAAGTTGTAGTTCAAATTTTACCTAATTTAGATAAATAGGCTTGAAGTGATTCAAGTGTGTGGAGTTAGCTAAGGAGCTTGAAAACTCATAAAACATGGGAATCTAAATCCGGACTTCGGACTTCCTTTAACGAAAAGAACAATATCATCATCACTCTAAAAAATTGAGAATGTTCTTTCCTCATAGTTGGAAACTACACAACAACAACATTGTTTACTATAGGGAGATGCACCCATCTAACTCTGAAGAGACATTTAATTCAATAGCAATCTATCACGCTTACTTGTAGCTCAAGTTTAACCTAATTCCATTGAATGAGAAAAAGTAACTTAAGTGTGCGAAGTTAGCAAGGAAGCTTGAACAATCCTAGTACTAAAAACTTGGAATTATAAGAAACCATGGTCCACTTTGTCTGATAATTGGGGCGGTGGGATTTTCTTCTAACTATGGTAGGTCCCGTAGGAGCGAGGTGCTTTAGTTAACACGGTCAGTGGAAGTTCAAGTTACATCAAGGACCTCATAAAGATGAATATTACATCCAAGTGCATACATTTAGCACAAAGACCTGAAATTAAGCAATGGAGTGTGTTTTGAGGTTTGTGCATACCAGCGTTCATTATGCTAAAGAGTAAAGACTACCAATAAAATCTTCTAGATGCTAGAATGGAAAAGATCCAACAGTTGGCAATTTTGGGATTTGCTATTCTTGATCCAACGGTCAACATTCAAAGTTATTCATACACTATATAGTGGTACTCTCTCTGTTTCATATTTCTCGCACGTTTGACTAAGTCAAAGTCAATTTTTGTAATGTTTAAGCAAACATAACATATAAAATATTAATATCTACAATATTAGACATACACTATATGATATGTTAAAGTATGTTTCCTTTTGTTTCAACAATATTGATTTTTTCAATGAGTATACTTTTTAATACTGTATATAGTTGCTCAAACTTTGTAATGTTTGACTTTGAATAAATCTAATATGCTGAGTAATATTAAAAAAAGGGAGTATAGGATAAGATTAGGAAAATAGCATTTTTTTGAGAACCCTCACAAGCTTTCTCTTAGCATAATGGATCCGAATATTAAATTGACACTAATGATTAACCAAACTGCAAACAGAGCAAACCCAACCTCATACGAATTAGTACAACTTAACGACTTCTAGGGGGACTCTCTGGTCTTCTCAGGTGACTTGGCAGCATCCTTCATGGGCAACTTTGCTGCATCCTCAGCAGTACCATCGCCAAGCAGGGACTCGTGGATGGTGGGTAGCACATCGCTTTGCGTGATGGTAATGCCCGCCAGCAGCTTGTTGAGCTCCTCATAGCGCATGACATCGAGCATCACGTGCCTCGGGATGATGCAGATCTTGCTGTCCTTCGTGGCTTGCCCGGCGAGCTCCAACACCTCCACGCTGAGGTACTCGAGAATGGCCACGAGGTAGATTGGAGCCCTGAAACCTATGCGCTGGGAGTACTGACCCTCCTTGAGGTAGTGCCTGATCCGACTGACAGGGAAATGTAGTCCGACCTTGACGGACCTCGACATCTACTTCTTCCCGTGGCTGCCTGGTGCGCGATTGCGACCTAGAGTGGCCAGAGCATGTGTTTTTTTCTCCATGGACTTTTTCGCTGCCACCTGGGTCTTATTCTTCTTCCCACGGGGAGCACCAGTCTTTGAAGTCATAGCTACAAAGTCTCAAAGGAGCAAGGGTGTGGGGTCCCTTGATTAATCCTTCGAGAATCCCTGTTATGCATACATCACGATCCCATGATCAGTCTGTCGTGGCACACAATCGACAAGTATCAAAGTAAACATCTATTACTTAAGCGAATACATGTCTACCTTATTTGCCAGTATCGCTACATCAAGCATCATAAGCGGAACTTCATCAAGAGTAGAGCCCGAGCCATGCCTTAACCTACAGACAACTCCTAGCTCGCATAGCCATCAACATCACCTTCTTCTTGATATATGACCAAATTAATAGCCAGGGATGATGCCAGTGAGTACTTGGAATGTACTCGCAAACCACCTTAAGAAAATAAGAATAACAAGAGGATATGCAATATGTCTATGGTAGTAGGAGGGCTCCAAGAGAAGTTCTTTTGTCACATAGTTTCACTTGTAGATATAACATCTACATATCTTTGTTGAAAACTTTTGTAAAACCATTTGAAAACATTTTGAAGAGCTTTGGAAAACACTAGGACCGGCCACCCATTTGTTTCGTCCTTCCGGTCATCCCATGACCAACCTCATTTCCTTCCTTTCCGACCATCCCATGGTCAAAACATTTCCAAAGCCATTGCTTTTACGAAATCCTTTTTGAAAACAAAACCAACACTGCTCTACAATAATTTGTACAACCCGTCAATAACCACAGACACGGCTATTCGAAAAGATTTGCACTCTGCAGAGGTTATATACTTTACCCACACCATTCGGGTACCCTACCCTGATCTACACCGATCCTGGGTCGAGTAACCGATCAAGACTCTCCGGATGCCCACTCCAGTATAAGTTCCTACCCTATGAGTGTTGTTCCCCTCAACACCGGGACGCCCTATATAGTTCCCAAGCAAACCATAGCGCTTTTCCACTTCAGAAAGTGTGCACTTTCAATGAGGGGCTCATAGTAATGCGTGGAGGCCTGTAGACCCTTAGTTCCTTCTCCCAGTCGATGTTTTACATGGATCGTTGTACAAGAGAAGGCCCACCCTCCAGGGATTTATATCCCCTTGTAGTATTTGTGAGGCAGCTTATATCAGAATAAACAAACATCAAGTCTAGCCCTGTCCCATTCAAGAGTAATGTGGTTGCACGGGATAAGTTATTATAGCTAAAGCTGCAAAGAACCGGGTGCGTTTTTGTGAACATTTTCCTCCATCTTTCCTTCAACATTTTGTAAAACAAAACCCCTTTTTCCTTTCCCAAACTTCTCTTGGTAGGTCAAACATCACAAAGGTTTTGCCATCAACATTTGTAAAAAAAATCCGCGGGTCTTCCCATCCTCTAGTTTTGCTTGGGCTAAAATGGGGTCTCTAAAGGGGTATGGTGTTATACATCATCTACCATTCTAGGGACAAATAGGTGTCTTCAAGGGGGTTATACATAATAGCACACATGTGGAATGGTTTGGAGGAGACAAGCCACTACCATGTATGGATCATCATATAATAAAAAATATAGTTTTCATAAAATAGTAGGTAAAACACGCATAAGTAAAACAGTAGGACAAGGCTTATGAGCAAGAAGGTTGATTGCCTGAGATCAGTAATTTGGTAATATATGTCCTTGGACTTCTTGTTAGAATACCATAATAATCCAATAATAACAACTTCTTTTGGTCTCTGATATAATCGCAACTATCGTTGTCAGAGATAGCACATGCAAGCAAACAAAGCCACAATCAACACAATGCATACAAGCATCATTACAATACAACAACAAACTTAGAACATAGTAGTAACTTTAGTTGGTTTTGATGGATTGAGGTTAGAGCAGTTGGAATTACTTTTATTGCCTTTGTAGAATCCCTTTTTGATTTATTTATCAAATACCACCTAATGAAGGAGGTTTTGAACTAAGGCTTGGGTCTGTATGATATCAATGTACAAAAATGATATCTAAAGATAGGTATTGGAATAAGAAGGCCATCAAAAGTGGTTTCTTGATTTTATCAGTTTCCTATATTTAGTTATTATTTTTCTAGTGAAATAACCTCTAGTTTAGGTGAAAAAAGATCCGGAGTTCCAAAAATTATTTACTTGGATAGTTAAGTAAGGTTTAATGGGATGATTCACTAAGAGTTGGAATCACTTCAAAATATTTACCCGAATTCCCTCAGGAAATTCCCAAAGTTAGATGTAGAAGGTTATTGTCTTTTTAACTATATTTAATCTACATAAGCTTTTGGTATGATTCCAAAGACACATGGAAGGTATTTAGAATACCTTTTTGTAGAAATTGGTATCACACCTTTTGGGGTTAACTAATTACTATAGTCAATTTATTGGTGAATTACTATGCTCAGGATAGTTTAATTCACAATAAAACAAAGATAGTTCAATAGATATTGGGCTCCTAGGGTTTGATATATGTTATGGCATATGAATTATGACAGTTGGAATTAGGTCAATAACTATTTTTATGTGACCTAGAGAAATTCCTAATTGCAGAAATGGGCTGTTTTTGTTATTTTTACCAGGGCAAACTAGGAAGCAACTGACTATCGGGTCAGGGTTACCTGTAAGGTATGACCAATACCTAACATTAAAAAGTGTATTTACATCATTTGGATCTACCAAACTCCTGGAAATAATTTATTAGTGGAAAATACACTTGTGGGTAAATTAAATTCCAGGGAATAACGAAAATTAATTTGGGCTAGGAAATAATTCTGCATGTTAGAGGAAACCTGTAGGCACCTAAGGAAATTTAGATCTGGTCATTTGGAGGTATTTTTCATTTTCAAAACGATTTAAAACAAACTGCAATAATCAGTTGTAGAAAATACAGGAAAAAGGAAAAGAAAAGGGGCGTCACGGGCCTGATCTAGAGGGAACTAGGCCGCATCGAGGCAGGCCGGCCCAACTTCACCAGCGGAAGCACGCGCGTAGGCGAGTTCAAAACGTGACGCGGGGCCCGCCCATCATCGGCTCAACGAGGCGAAGAGGTATGGGATGCCCCTGCCCATCCGATTAGAGACGGATCGATGGCCAGAGGGTCGTCTCCTACCTCACGGCGGTGCGCGGGAAGGAAACCCTTGAAGAGGGGAGCGGGGCACGAGGAGGCTCACTAGGAGCTCGCCGGCAGGTAGAGAAGTGACAGGGCGACGCGGTCGATGACGGGGAGTCGAACGGTGGGCGAAACAGGCGGCTTCTTCATCGGGAGGGAGCTCGCGTGATGTTGGACGAGAGGTAGCTTCGGGAGCTTGCCAGAGTTGCATCCAGAGCTTCTGCATGGGGGAAAAAGGGGCATGGTCAGATGCACAAAGACAAGGGAAGTCTAGCAAGGTGACATGTAGGGGAGATAGCGAGAGGGGAAGGAGACTTGCTTGATTTCGGGTGGAGGCCAAAGCTTCTCTCTCTCCCTCTTTGAGGGAGGAGAGGCCAAGGGAGGAAGAGAGGGTGCAGAGGGAGGTATGTGGAGAGGAAAGGGAGCAAATGAGCCAGGAAGGGGTGCTGGGGTGGCCTGTGGGCTTATAAACTGAAGAGGGGTGGTGTTTGATGGACTAGGTCCATTTTGAGCATGGAGGAAGGGTGCTGCTCGAGGTTTGGTCGAGTTGGGTGGTGGTGAGGAGGGTGTGAGGTCTAGGCCAGGACCAGAGAGGGGCATATGGGGTGGTGCAACTGCGGTGGTAAATAAAGGTGGAGGTATGGTAAGATTTGTGTGTCTCTCACTCTCTCTTTCCAAGTGCAAGGGACAAGGGAGAGGGTGGCACTATAGTGCTACAGTGCACACGACCAGAGAGGGTGAGAGGTTTACTGTGCAAGGTTGTTTGACCAGGTTGGTGAAGGTTTGATGGGGTTTAGATCATAGTTTTGGATTTTTTTCAAAACTTTGCCATAATTATGATCATGAAGTGACTCTATAAAGTTGACCTTGGAAAGATGGGGAAATGATACTTATAGATAGATATTGCCAAGGCACCTCTCTAAGAATTATTTGAGAATTTTCTAAATATTTTAGATCCTCATTTCATCAATTATTTAAAAAGTGTTGAATGGGTTGTATTGATTTCATTTGAGGTTTTTGAGTTGGGCTGGTTTGCGATGGTCCCAAACATGAAGTCACACTTGAGAGAATTTTCCCAAGTTTTATTGAGGCATGAAAGTATTTAAAACATTTATTTTATCATTTCTGCCATTTAAGGAAAATAGGCAAAATGAATTATTAAAACTTATCAAAAATATTTATTTGAAGTGGTATGATAGGGTATGGTTTATAGGCATCAAATGTGCCTTAAGTTAGGAATGTGTTTTGGAAAAAAAAATCTTTTTGTTTACTGCTCCTGCCCCTTGAAAAACACTTGTCACATTTATTAGATCCCCGGAATGTCGGGTACAGATGTAACTAAATATTTTGGTTTGTTTGTGCTACAATTTTAAGTTCGGAACTAAGTGTTATTGCCAGATTATCATGGGCGAAGTCCCCGAGTTTCATTTTCTTGTTCCCCCAATTTTTGACTCGGCTCGCGTCTACCTTGATTCGGTTTTTCGACTTACGAGTCCGAGGTTCAAAAAATTGACATAACAATACTTGAAACCTTGAGATTAGTTCAAAATGATTCAGCACTTTAGTGAATAAAATATACTAAGGGTTAGCCAAAAAACCAATGTCGGCCCGCTTAAGTTCTTTCCCTTAGTCGTTTTTCATGTCCCTTGCCATTCCAAACTTGTTCTCTTGCTTGCCATGAAGCCAATTCTTGTTGGACAACAGCAAAGTCGAAGAGTTAGGTTTTTGGTGCTCACACATTACTAACCCGACTAAGATATAAGCGTCTTAACCCAGCCGACACAAAAATATGAAAACAAGAGACAAGTGTTATAGCAGTCCCCGAGTCTCTGCTCGGGGTAGCAAAGTTTTTATTGATAATCTCATTGCCGACATACATACCGACATACGAGAAGTTCGGATACATTCACCTCTTAGGTGTAGAAAGGACGAAGCAGTGCTACGTTCCATGGTCTTTTGGATTCTTCTCCGGACATGTCCGTCCTGTTCTTTTGTTGGGGCTATGCATCAATAAGATAGTAGGAATCATTGCGCAAAGCTTTGCTCACAATGAAAGGTCCTTCCCATGGAGGGGATAACTTATGCATGCCAGCAGTGCGATGTATTAGCCTTAGCACCAAATCACCTTCCCAGAAAACTCGGGGGTTTACTTTTCGGCTATGATAGCATCAGAGATTTTGCTAATATATGGTGGATCTGGACAAGGCCAGTTCTCTCGCTTCTTCCAGCAGATCAACATCATTTTGCCGGGCTTCGCGCACTTTGGCTTCTGTGTATTAGGTGCCCCGTGGCGAATCATGCTCTATGTCGGCTGGTAATACAACTTCTGCCCCATATACCAGAAAGAATGGCGTATAGCCTGTTGATCGATTTGGAGTTGTTCTTAAACTCCATAGTACCGCTGGTAGTTCTTCTATCCAGCACCCCACTGATCTTTGCAGCGGCTCTATGAGCCGGGGTTTTATCCCGAACAATACCAGTCCGTTGGATCTTTCCACTTGCCCGTTCAATGCTGGGTGGGTGACTGAGGCGACATCTAACCGGATCTTCTTTTCCTGGGAGAATCTCGCAAATACTCCTTCAACGAAATTTGTTCCATTATTAGTTATGATGTTATGGCTGTAGCCGTACCTTAGGATTATATCCTTGAGGAATCTTACTGTGGTTGCCCCATCACATTTCCGAATCGGTTTCACTTCAATCCATTTTGTGAATTTGTCAACCATGACCAGAATATGGGTCATCCCTCCTTTGGCCGGCTTAAATGGTCCTACTATGTCTAGGCACCATACAGCAAATGGCCATGTAATGGGGATAGTTTTCAGCTCCGACATTGGTAGGTGAGTTTTTGTGGCGTATCTTTGACAACCATTGCATTTTCTCACCAAGTCCTCTACTTGCTCCAAAGCACTGGGCCAATAAAACCCATGCCGGAAAGCTTTTGCTACTAAGGCCCTTGAGGAGGCATGGTGGCCACATTCTCCTAGGTGAATATCCCGGAGTATCTCAAGTCCTTCCTCCGGATCAACACACCGTTGTAGTACTGACATCACACTTCTTTTGTATAGTTCGGAGTTGATAATTGTATAGGCCTTTGCCCTTCTCTGAATTTTCCTTGAACTTATTTCATCATCCGGCAAGATTCGCTCTTTCAGGAAATCAAAAATTGGCTTTGCCCAAGCTGGTATAGTCCGAACGGGAAATGGTTCCTCATCAACTTCCATTGCATCCACCGACATAACTCTTTCCAGATCAAGCTAAACAGTCCTCGGGTTTCCTAAGGAAGTCCCTGGGTTGCTCCCCCATTCTATATCCATAGGTGCAGCTCCTGATCCGGGAAGTGACGGGATATAAACTGAACCTGATTCGGGTGACGGTGTGATAGATGGTTTTATCAAGTGCTCCAAAACCACGTTTGGCGGAATTGGTTGCCAGGATGAGCCCAGCTTGGACAGCATATCTGCTGCCTCGTTTTGAATCCGAGGTATGTGATGGAACTCGCATCCTTCGAAAAACCCGCTTATTTTCTAAACATGGAACCTATATAACGCCATGTTAGCATCCAGAGCATCCCAATTTCCAGATACTTGTTGTACCACCAAATCCGAGTCTCCAAAGCATTGTATCTGACATATTCCCACTTCTTTTGCCACTTTGAGACCATGCACCAACGCTTCATACTCTGCCACGTTATTCGATGCACTGAAGTGGATTTGAAGGACATACTTCAGTTGATCCTTCTTGGGCGAGGTAAGTACCACTCCGGCGCCCAATCCATCTTTGAGTTTTGATCCGTCTAAATGCATTCTCCAATAATTGGAGTCCGGTAGGGGTGGCTCGTATTGCATTTCAGCCCAATCCACAAAGAAATCCGCCACCGCTTGTGATTTGATTGCATCCCTTCTGTCAAACTGTGGTGCATAGGGAGCTAACTCGATAGCCCACTTTGCTATTTAGCCGATTGCGTCTTTGTTACTCATGATCTCTGAAATGGGTGCCTCACATATCACCTTGATGGGGTGTTCCTCGAAATAGTGATTGAGTTTCTTGGCCGACATATATACGCCGTATGCCATCTTCTGATAGTAAGGATAGTTCTGTTTCGAGGCTGATAATACCTCGCTCAGATAATACACCGGCATTTGCACCGACTTTCCTTCCTCCTCACGCTCCACTACGATCACTTCACTTACGAATCGGTTGGTCGCGGCTACGTAGAGCAACATTGGCTCCTTAGGTAGTGGTGCAGCTAGGATTGGCGTGGTAGATAACATCTTTTTCAATTCTCGAAATGCAAGATCCGCCTATGGCGTCCATGTGAACTTGTCTGCCTTTTTCATTAGCTGGTAGAGGGGCAAGGCCTTCTCTCCCAACCAACAAAAGAAACCGACTTAACGATGCCAGGCAACCAGTGAACTTCTGCACATCGTTAAGGCATTTTGGCAGTTCCATTCTTTCAATGCCCCAGATTTTCATCGGGTTAGTTTCAATGCCACGGCTGGTTCTTGGTAGTACTTAATATGGTCTATAAGATGGTTCAAGTGCATTTCCAACAATGCACCAGTGTTAGGAAGGATGGAGACTCCAAGATAGCATTTCCAGACTTAGCCATATTTTGGTAGATTTGAAGTTTTTGACTAGAGTATAAGAGGGGATGTGTTTGATTGGTTGCAAGGTACCAAAGCATCATCAGATGGATGATGATGAAGTGTATCTTGAGTATAAAGGATCCATGCTTGATATTGAGCTTCATTGACTTGGAAGCTTCTAGAATGAATAACTTTAGAACTGATCTGATTAATGGTTTCAGGTGATCACCTAGTGGCTAAGGATAAGGTCCAGATTTTGGAAACTTGATTAGGGTTGATATTCTTGGATTATCTAGATGCTAGATGCTAGTTGATGAGCTCCTAGGGTAGCTCTTAGTACTTCCTAAGCAAACAAGTCAAACAGCAGATCAAGGTAATTCATCTTAGCAGATCAAGGTAAGTCATCTTACAAGCAAAACAACACTACTAACATGGATAACTACAAGCCTCTCTTGAGGTAAAGCTGGGTATTTTGAAGAGGTTAGATTTTGAACAAGGTAAGGTCCTTCATACATCTACTATGAGTAGATTGTAAAAGTTTTATAAAAAGGTTTTAGAGAAACCTAGAGGTAAGAGTATTTTGAAGGTTCTGTGTTGAAAACATAAGGAGATTATATCTTATGGATCTCCATAATTTTGGAAATAGAAGCTACTAAAATAGTTAGGGTTGCAAAGGCATCTTGGCTCGGTTTTGAAATGCCAAAACATTTGAGAATATATAAAATGAGCCAAGACAGTTTTGGTTAAATAGCTTTTGTCAACTGTTAGTGAGGTAAGGAGTATATCATATGGAATACATCCATATGCACAAGCACAAGCAAACACTACATTATTAAGCAAGAAAAGTTTTTGTTCCCCCCGATTTTTTAATTCTAGACAACTATTCAGGGTTGCTAAAATTGGGATGTTACAAAGGGGAAGAAGAGGAAGAAAGGTTAATTGTGGAGGGCCGGTGAAGGTGCTCAGGTCCCTTATATTGAAACTTTAACAACGCTGTTTTTACTGTTTTGCAAGTATGAATTTTTAATACTAAAAGGTTATATGCATTAACCGATGCATAGGTCAGGGTTCCACTCCCCTTTTTTTTAAATACCGGAATTGTTTTGAGTTGTGATGATGTCCAATATATTCTAGAGCCAGCTCTGCGCCTCCCCCCTTGGATGTGAACCATTGTTTTTTGGAGTACTGTTGTATAATATGGGCATGACATTGGTCATTCTTTCCATGTTTACTTATTTTCTTTCACTTTTCCGAAACATGGTCAGATGTGTCAGCATGAAAATTCATACAAAGAAGTTTTATCTTTAAAAACAATAGTCGGGTTTCAGTATGACTGCGTGTGTAAAATAATTAGTATATATGAATTTCGGACAAATTTACAAGCAATCTATCACGAACTTGTAGTTCAAATTTTACCTACTTTGGTTTTATTGACAAAATGTCATTTAATTATGCGAAATTAGCTATAAGGCTTGAAAATTCATGAAAATTGTTAACCATAAAACATACTATATTTTGTGTGAAATTTAGTGTGTTGTGGCATTCAGGGCCATACTCTTTGCCTTTTCTTTAAAAAATAATTATATGTGGCACTTCTAAAATTATTTAACAAAATTCTAAACATAAAATTTGAAAGTCCAGTTAACAACATTAGTATTTCATGCCAAGATGCACCCTGTCTACCAGAAATGGACACGTTATTATAAACTATGTAGATAATGGCCACGACCTTTGTCATTATTTAACTTGAAACCCAAGTATGCTAACACATCGTTGGTCATATTGTGAAGCAAGTGTTTTTAAACCTTGTCAAAGTTCATGTTTATCATTTACAGAAGAGGACATCATACATAAGTGCTTAACTTTTTATTGTTTTCTTTACTATTCTTTAATTTATCCCAAATAAACGGGATGAGTGATGCATATATGACCTTGACATTGGTAACTTGGCTTAAAATGTGAACAATGTTAATACATGGTTGTGATCATATTGTGTAGCAAGTGTTTCGACAGTTGTCCAAATCCATGTTTGTAGTTTTCGTCCAAACAAGCACATATATAAGAGGACACCATTTTAGTTTCAACTATGTATCATTACACCCCCACCGAAAAAAACTATGTATCATTACACACATTGAAATAAGTATTTTCATATATTACTAACATGCGGTGGAAATTATTTATATTTTGCTAGAATACAGTGAGTGCACTCTAAGACAAATTATCCAGACATACTTAATTACTAAAAAACAAATCCTATCACTTGGAAATTGAAAAGCACTTTCCTAAAAGTTCAGAACTCTCATTGAAAACATTATGTACCAAAGCAAAGATGCTTCCTAGAATGATATATAGTACACTGCCTGCCTATTCTCTAGACGCCATTTAATTTTGCACCCGGGCACGCTCTTCAGGGGGAGAGACCTCGTCATCTTCCTCGGCCTCCTCCTTGTCGTCATCTTCAGCCTCCTCCTCAATGTCGACCTCAGACTCCTACTCTTTCTCAATCTCATCTTCCGTCTTATCGGAGTCGCTCGGGGTTAGTGGTGGTGTCCCTTTGAAAAACCATTGCCAGTGGCTATCTTCTTCATCAAAGGAGTCAGACATCGGCGGCAGCCATGGCCCGTCGACTGAGTCTGGGCTTCCGGGTGGAGTTTCGGGGTTTCCCATTTGTCAGGTCAATCGATGTGTTCTAGAGAGAGTTTTCATACGAAATTTTTGAAGGAAATAGAGAGAGATCGAGTTCTAAGCAATGGTAGGTTAGGTGTTTTGGGTGAAAGGAGGGGTGCGTACTATTGCAATTTATAATGTCTATTTATAGTCGTTCTTGTGTTAATACCCTGAAAAGTATCCCAAAATATCATGAATAGATTCTACTAGACTCGTCCCGTCAACAAAAAAAGGATTATACCAGACTCGTCGGTTCTTGATTTTTCTCATCGCACAGAATTAATGAGGCACCCTGACATAGGTATGATTACTCGGATGCTTATGATTGGCTACCCTACATTGGGTAAAGGGCTTACAACCCATGAAGATTCCAGCCGGCGGCCCAAGGAAGCAACCGATAAAGGCTCTGATTGTATTAGGAAAGAGACTATAAAACCCACATTGTGTTCGTGTTGTAATCACCCGTGTATGAAACCTATCCGCGTACAGCTTTGAGACCTGGCCTATTATATATAGGACGGGAGAAGCCCAAGGGAGGGGACATAGAAATCTAGAGGACAACTTGTAATAGCGTGTTCACTCGATATTCAGGCAACTTTGTCTTCATTGTTTCCCTGGCATCCGACGAAATCCCCAACATTCTCTTTTCCGCGAAACCCCAAGTCCATCATCATGGGCATTGCCGAGGTTACCCCTCGTCAATTGGCGCCGTCTGTGGGAAAACCTGAACGCTGGAACCACGGATTCGGCGAAACGCTCTCCACCAAGCATCAACCCAGCGAAAGCAGATCCACACCCGCCCACCCCTGTATTGGTACCCGCCAATTTTAACGGCGAATCTGATCTATTCATCGGAAGCTTCCACTTCCAAGCAGACAAACCGCAAGAATCACACCCTTCGGCCCTAATCGCATCAGAACCATTGGTGAGAAAAGCTATGCCCACAGAAGTATCAGCACAGATCGAAGCAGGCGAAGAAGGTCACCAGCCAATCCCACCACACAAAGCAAACCTAACAAACTCAGAACCCGAAGAAAGCAGTGAAAACGTCGACTTCGAAGAAATGATGGCAAAGATCTATCTAGAACTACAATCTCAGAGTACTACTAGCACATCCGCAGAAGCAAAAGATGACACCACTATATCATGCATAACACGCCACCAAGTGTACATGATCAACGGATATACCTCAACACCACGCGACGAAAACGGTAATCCTATCCTCAACCCCGATGGTATTTTATCAGATGACCATGCAGGAAACCACGACAATGAAGGAGAACACGAAAACGGAGGTGGAACAGCAGATAATCACATAGTTCAAGGAGGAGGCAGAGAACATCACACAAGAGAGAGACAAGTACTTCGGCTACCAGCTTCCGCATGGCAAAAAGCAAGGGAGGAAATTTCGGGAGGGATCCAGATGACAGCGGATGCTTTGCATGAGGATCTACTAGCATACCAATATCTGCTCCACCACAAGAAGAGAGACCTGCTTCAGATGCAAAGGCAACTTGATGAAATAAAGAGGTTAGCTGACGAATCCAGCTTACGACGGGCACAATTAAGCTCTACTCGAGGATCAAGGAGTGTAATGGGAGCAGCACCACCAAGAAGGGAAACATCTCGACTACAGAACATCCCTGAAGCACAAAGAAGTGGGATCATCCGAGATCTCGACTTATCATTCATGTCAATTGATCAAGCAGGAAACATTAAGGCAAAAATAGCTTAGGCAGCCATCGTGGCCGCGCAAACATATCTGAGCACCAACCAACCCGCACCCGGCAATCTACGTGCGGCCCTTCACCGCTCCGCCATGATGAACCTCAACATGGTAGGAGCCTCTCTCGTGGAAGCAGAACGAGGAATCACACGTCAACCCGAAAGATCCCCACACTATCACAATAGCCCTCGACAAGTAGGACACACCCGATGATCTTGTTCACCACACCAGGCGCATCTCATAGGATCCGAGCCATGAAGCAATACAAGGAACGACAACACCCAACAAAGTGGCAGCGGATCCAGAGATGAAAGCCGCAGCCGACGATATCACGATGGATAAGACGAAGGCGATAAAGAGCTATGCGGGGCTAGCTGTTTCACGCAGAGGATTCATAAGGCCTCAGTACCCAAGGACTTCAAACTTCCACACGACCGCGACAAATACGGCAGACTCCAAGAACCCGAGGCTTGGTTAGCGGACTATTTGGCTACTATCAAATTACAGGGTGGCCCCACAACTACTGCAATGCAAAGCTTACAACTACATCTCACCGGCACTTCATGATCGTGGCTCAGGCAGTTACCCGAAGATTCCATCGGTAGCTGGATCAACTTGGAAGACAAGTTCATCCAGCACTTCCAATCCACGTTTAAGTGACCATCATCCTTGGAGCAGCTACGAGCATGCAAACAAAAATCTGGGGAGTCCATAAGAGCATTCATCCAACGATGGAATATCATTAAAAACTAAGCTGAGTCCATATCCGACGAAAGGGCCATCGACGCCTTCAACGACGGCCTCCATCACCGAGAATTCATAGAAGAACTAGGACATGTCAAACTCAAAACAATTTCCTAGCTAATGGAAATAGCAAATCGCTGGGCTGATGGGGAAGATGCGCTGCATAATAAACGTGCGCGATCACTCGAAGAAGACAGTCATAAGCACGACAATGATAGAAGAAGAAGGAATAATGATGGAAACATGGGACCAAGTTATGTCGCAGCAGTTTTTTTGGGAGAAGGTAACAACAAAAGCAACGACCAGAACTGTGGATACCGCCAGAACAGGGATGACGTCGGAGGCAGCCAGTTTGCGCAGTGGTACAAGCCAAGAGCACGAGACCCACCCATATCCGCAATGCAAATGTTGGAAGAACCCTGTAATATGCATTTTTACGTCGACTCAGCAGGCAGGCGACAATCCAACCATCTTATGAAATACTGCCGAATGTTCCTGAAGATGCAGGAGCTATGTAATGCAAAGGCAACCGAAGCGGCAAATCGAGGATACGCATCCACGCCTGGTAAACTAGCCATCGGTGCACCACCACCCCCACCAACGGCACCACCACAAAACAACAACGATCAAAGCAACGAGTACCCCAGGTCAAAAGGAGCAATGTCCATGATTCAGAAGGGATGCCCATCCAATACAATTCAGAAGCTCATCACAAGGCAAATCAATATGGCAGAAACAGCAACATCAACCACACCTGAATATCTCCATTGGTCAGAGCAGGAAATCACATTCAGCAGAGCCGATCGCCCACTTTGGGTCCCACGACCAGACCACTCATCTTTGAAAGTCGAAGTATAAATCAGCGAGTTTGATATGAGCAAGGTCTTCATGGATGTAGGAAGTAGCATAAATCTCATCTATGAAAACACTGAGAACAATAGGCTACCCCCTAGATAATCTCGCGCCAACAGAAACATCTTTCCACAGAATAATACCAGGTAAAGCCAAAATTCCTTTAGGCAAAGTATTTCTTGATGTTTTTTTGGTTCCAAGATAAATTTCAGGCGAGAAAAACTCGAATTCGAAGTCATGGATTGGCCATCACAATATCATGCAATCCTGGGATGACCAGCCTTTGCATGGTTTATGGAGTGCCACATTATGCATACTTAGTGATGAAAATGTAAGCACGAAAGGAAATTATCCCAGTACAAGGAAGCTTCACACGTGCCGATAGTTGTGATCACGAGTTCAACAATTTTTTTGAATCTTTCGGGATGGCAACAGAGTTTGAACAACTTAGAACTTCAGCAGACGCACAACCTCTGGAAGTAACATGTGTAAATCCCGATCAGGCTTTTGACATGGCAAAAGATACAAAAGAAGTACAGATCCACCCTGCCGACCCAACAAAAACAACATTCATGGCTTCAAACCTTGATCCCGCATAGGAAAGCGTGCTCATCGAGTTCCTCCGTGAGCACATGAAAATTTTCGCATGGCTACCTTCTGACATGCCAGGAATCCCTAGGGAACTCGCTGAGCACGTGTATTTAGACACAAAGGCGAAGCTAGTAAGATAGTTGCTTCGACGCTTCACAGAGCCAAATCATAAGGCCATTGGAAAAGAGCTCTATCGCCTCACTGATGCCAATTTTATCAAATAACTAACAAGATCAGAGTGGCTCGCAAACCTAGTATGTGTTACAAAGAAAAACACTACAGAACTTTAGATGTGCATCAACTTTACTACACTGAACAAGCATTACCAAAAAGATCACTTCCCATTGCCACGAATAGAACAAATAATCAATGCAACTGTGGGATCTGAACGTCTTTCTTTCTTGGACACTTACTCAGGATACCACCAGATTAGGATGAAGGAAGAAGATCAGGAGAAAACAACATTTATTACACCCTATGGTGTATTCTGCTACACAACAATGCCTTTTGGCCTCGAGAACACTGGGGAAACATATCAACAGATGATGCAAAAATGTCTGGGCAGCCAAATAGGCACAAATGTGCAAGTGTATATCAATGACGTTATAGTCACAACAGGTCAAGGATCTGCGCTGATCAAGGACCTCCAATAAACATTCAAAAATCTCGACAAGTTTAGCAGCAAAATGAACCCGAAGAAATGTTCCTTTGGAGTCCCAGCAGGGCAACTCCTCGGTTATTTCTTATCAGCCAGGGGAATCGAGGCTAATCCTGAAAAACTACAAGCAATCCTCATAATGAAGAAGCCAACAAATCTGCACGGCGTGCAGCAACTGGCAGGACGAGTAGCGGCACTCAGTCATTTTATTGCAGGGTTAGGAGAAAAAGCATGACCATTCTACAACCTCATGAGGAAATCAGAAAAATTCGAGTGGACGGAAGAAGCTCAGCGCTCCTTTGAAGATCTTAAAAGAAAACTTTCGACATCCCCCGTCATTGTGTCACTGAAAGAAAAAGAGCCTTTACTCCTTTATATCATTGCCACACATCAGGTGGTCAGCACGATCCTGGTCTTAGAGCGACCCGAAGAAGGGAAGACCCATGGTGTGCAGAGGCCAGTTTACTTCCTGAGCGAGGTTCTATCACCATCCAAACAAAGGTACCCACACTACCAGAAACTAGCATACGGGGTATTTATGACAGCACTATTTTTCAAAGCACCCAATCATAATGGTCAATGAAGCGCCTTTGTCAAGCATGCTCAACAATCTAGAAGCAACTGGACATGTTTCTCTATGGGGCATTGAATTACCCCCTTGGGATATCACATATGAGAAGCTCAAAGCAATTAAGTCACAAGTTCTGCTGGATTTTATCACAAAGTGGACGGAGTTGCAATGTGCAGGTCCACCAGACCTTTCTAGTGCCTGGACAATGTACTTTGATGGATCAAAAAGAACGGAGGGAGCAAGAGAAGGAGTCGTACTAATATCACCTCAAGGCGACAAAATGTGCTATATACTTCAGATGAGCTTTGCAAACACATCTAATAACGAAGCAGAATACGAGGGCCTGTTGCATGGCATGCGAATGGCTAAAGCTTGCGGTGCAACTCGCCTCAAAATCTTTGGAGATTCCAATCTTGTGGCACATCAGGCAATGAACAAGTGCGATGCCGTCAGGGAAAATATGATTTCTTATCGCGACCTATATAGCATTATGGAGGCTCAGTTTTATGGGTGTGAAGTATCATATATAGGAAGAGCAAGCAATGAGGAAGCCGACAATCTAGCAAACATCGGATCATTGTGCTTACCAATACCACCGGGAGTTTTTGGGAGGAGATAGTGGAGCGATCGATCAAAGATAAAAGAGTCTCCGAGGTTGTAGCACGAAAAACAGGCAAAAAGAAACATCCGCAAAAAGAGTCAGGGGCTCCTTTAGAAACCAAGAACATAGAAGAAGCCATCAAAGAAGAAGAACAAGAAATTGAAGAGGTCATGCTAATTGATCCCACCTGGATGCAGCCGTATATAGCATATATGACTAAAGGTGAGGTACCAGAAGATGTGATAGAAGCCCGGTGAATCACCCGATGATCAAAGGCCTTCAGGATAATCAAAGGAGAACTATACAAAAGAAGTATTTCGGGTGTGTTGCAACGTTGCATAACACCCGAAGAAGTAAAAAATATACTCAAAGATATACATGAAGGAGTTTGTTGTCACCATGCTAGTAGCCGAGCAATTGCTGCAAAAGCATTCAGGGCAGGATTTTATTGGCTCACTGCAGTTCAAGATGCAAAAGACATTGTCAGAACATGTGAGGCATGCCAACAATTCGCAACAAAGCCTGGAGCACCCGCCGCTCAGTTGAATCCCATATGCTTGGCTTGTCCTTTCGCTCAGTGGGGACTCGATATGGTGGGAAAACTTCAAAATCATCACCAGGAGGACACGTCTTTCTGCTAGAGGGAGTCGACAAATTTACTAAATGGATTAAGCAATGCCTATCACCACCCAAGATGGAACTTCGGCTGTGAATTTGATTAAATCCATAGTATTTTGGTTTGGCGTACCAAACAACATCATCATGGACAATGGGACCAACTTCACTTCCAATGAGTTCAAGGAGTACTGCCAGGAGATGGGCATCAAAATAAGCTACTCTTCGGTAGGTCACACGCAAACAAATGGACAGGTCGAAAAAGCCAATGGACTAGTTACCGCTGGACTCAAGAAGAGACTACTAGCACCACTTGACAGAGCAAAAGGAGAATTGGTGGATGAATTGCCATCCGTATTATGGAGTTTACGTACAACTCCAAATAATTCAACACAAGAGACACCATTCTTTTTGGTTCACGATGCGGAAGCCATGCTTCCAGTTGAGGTATCACACGAATCGCCAAGAGTAGCTGCATATAATGAACAGGAATTAAGAGAAGCACTTGAAGATGATGTGGATGCACTTGATAAAGCTCGAGACGAAGCCCTCCAAAGTGCAACTATGTACCAGCAAAACCTGCGCAATTACCATAGCAGAAGATTACGGCCTAGGTCCTTTGAAGTAGGGGACCTAGTTCTTCGCCTCAAGGAAGATGGTCACAAGAAGCTAGAATCGCCATGGTAAGGACCACACATCGTCACAGAAGTTATTCTCCAAGGAGCATATCGACTACAATACAGGAAGACAAGAGTAAATTACTCAAATCCATGGAACGTAGCACAGCTACGACGCTTTTACGTATAAGATTATTTTCAATATGATACGAGTTACAGTTCGACTTATTAAGCCAAGATATCTAGGACAACAACTAAAGGCCATCTGCTCAAAGAATAATGTATCATCGATTTTCACCTTGTATATAAAGAGATAAGTTATTTGTACCTTAATCTTTTTATTCCAAAGATCAATGCTTTCCATCAAGCTAACAGGAACTATGAGCCTATGTCCAGATGCAGGCATCCGAACATAGCCTCGGGGGATACTCCCATTGGGAGTGCTAGCATGCACCCGATAGAAATTAAGTTGTGTATGAAGTATATTGATAATTGCAAACACCTCTTGAGTTTTACACTAGTGTATCCTCAAAAAGGTATTACTCCCATCAAGAGATAGTATAAAGTACTAAAACTATCTGATACAATCAGAAATCTTGGCGGCCCAGCAGGCAACCGCCAAAAAAGCCAAAAATCTCGGATCACGCTCAAACGCGACAAAAATCTGAATGCCGTGTTCAGAAACATGAAGGCAAGACACCAGGATTTATCCTATGTGGCCCAGTAATCGCACAAGATTCCCCTCTGCTAGTAAAATATCCGTATCAATGATACGATGAAAAATCCTGACGGACGCGTTGGTTAGACGATAAAAATAGAAAACTGTAATTCAGTATTCGGTAAGACCTCATCAGCTCGAACTGAATTACGCCAGTTACAAATTCTGGATTCGAGCCTAGGGAATTGAATTTGATGTAGGACAACCTTGTTTTTGCCTAGGAGCAATTAACTGATTCCCGATCCGTCGGAAGCATCAGACTCATTGTACCAAATCCCTACAAGATGCAAAAAGAGATAACAGATAAAGGAAAAAGAAACTTTGAGACTCAACCTGAAACTACGGTTCAGGTAGAGTCTCGGGGGCTACTGACATAGGTATGATTACTCAGATGCTTATGATTGGCTACCCTACATTGGGTAAAAGGCTTACAAACCATGAAGATTCCAGACGGTGGTCCAAGGAAGCAACTGACAAAGGCTCTGATTGTATTAGGAAAGAGACTATAAAACCCACACATCTAGAGACTCCATGTGTAAAACCATGCTCAGAAAGCCAAAAAAGCCCCTAGAATGCAACTACCACATGAAATGTTGCACCAGTGTAGCCGAAGTTGCATCACCACATCCATTGGATTGTGTGTGGTAATGTGGATCAATGTGGTTTTAAAAAGAACACATGAAATGACTCTAGTGGATCAAGGTGGTTTGGAAAAGAACACATGCAATGCCACTAGGTACTCCTTGTGTCAAACCATGGTCAGAAATCCCAAAAAGCCCTTGGAAAGCAACTGCCTCATGGAATGATGCACCAATGAGACAGAAGTTGCGTCACCACATACATTGGAGTGTGTGTGTGTGGTAATGTGGATCAAGGAATTTTTGAAGGGAACATATGCAATGACTCTAGGGACTGCATGTGTCAAACCCATGGTTAGAAAGCCCAAAAAGTCCCTGGAATCCAACTACCACATGGAATGATGTACTAGTGTAACAAAAGTTGCATTACCACATCCACTTGAGTGTGTGTGGTAATGTGGATAAATGTGTTTTTTAAAACAACACATGCAATTACTCTAGTGGATCAAGGTAGTTTGGAAAAGAACACATGTAACGACTCTAGGGACTCCATGTGTCAAACCATGGTCAGAAATCCCAAAATGCCCTCGGAATGAAACTGCCACATGGAATGATGCACTAGTGCGACAGAAGTTGCATCACCACATACTTTGGAGTGTGTTTTCTCATTTGGTTCAAGGTTGTTTTGAAAAGATCACATGCAAAGACACTAGGTACTCCATGTGTCAAGCCATGGTCAGAAAGTCCGAGAAGCCCTAGAATGCAACTGCCACATGGAATGGTGCACTAGTGTGACAGCAGGTATATCACCACACCCACTAGAGTGTTTGTTCTCATGTGGATCAAGGTGGTTTGGAAAAGAACACATGCAATGACTCTAGAGACTCCATGTGTCGAACTATGGTTAGAAAAGCCCAAAAAGCCCCTAGAATGGAACTGCTAGATGGAATGATGCCCTAGTGTGAGAGAAGTTGCATCACCACATCCAATAGAGTGTGTGTGGTAATATGGATTAATGTAGTTTTGAAAAGAACACATTCAATGACTCTAGGGACTCCATGTGTCAAACCATGGTCACAAAGCCCAAAAATCCCCTGGAATGCAACTACCACATGGAATGAGGCACCATTGTGACATAAGTGGTATCACCGCATCCATTGGAGAGTGTGTGGAAATGTGGATTAATGTTGTTTTGAAAAGAACACATGCAATTACTCTAGTGGACTCCATGTGTCAAACCATGGCCAGCAATCCCTAAAAACCCTTGGAATGCAACTGTCATGTGGAATGATTCAACAGTGTGACAGAAGTTGCACCACCACCACCACATCCATTGGAGTGTGTGGTAACGTGGATGAAGGTGGTTTTGGAAAGAACACATGGATTGAATCTAGGGACTCCATGTGTTAAACAATGGTTAACAAGCCCAAAAAGACCCTAGAATGCAGCTGCCACAAGGAATGATTGACTAGTGTGACTGAAGTTGCATCACCACATCCATTGGACTGTGTGTGGTAATGTGGATCAAGGTGGTTTGTAAAATAACACATGTAATGACTCTAGTGGAATCCATGTGTCAAACCATGGTCAGAGAGCCCAAAAATCCCCTAGAATGCAACTCGCACATGGAATGATGCACTAGTGTGACAGATGTTGCATGTGTCAAACCATGGTCAGAAAGCCCAAAAAGGCCCTCGAATGCAACTACTACATGGAATGATGCACCATTGTGACAGAAGTTGCATCACTACATCCATCAGAGTGTGTGGTAATTTGGATCAAGGTGGTTTGGAAAATAACACATGCAATGAATCTAGATACTCCATGTGTCAGACCATGCATGATCAGAAATTCCAAAAATCCTTGTGAATGCAACTGCCATATGAAACGGTGCACCAGTGTGATAGAAGTTGCATCACAAAATCTATTGGAGTGTGTGGGGTCATGTGGATCAAGGTGGTTTGCAAAAGAACACATGCAATGAATCTATAGACTCCATGTGTCAAACCTTGGTTAGAAAGCCCAAAAAGCCCTTGGAATGCAACTGTCACATGGAATGGTGGACCAATGTGATAGAAGTTGTATCACCACAGCCATTAGAGTGTGTGTGGTCATGTGAAGGTAGTTTTGAAAAGAACACATGCAATGACTCTAGTGAACTCCATGTGTCGAACTATGCTCAGACAAGCCCAAAAAGCCCCTGGAATGCAACTGCCACATGGAATGATGCTCCAGTGTGACAAAATTTGCATCACCACATCCATTGGAGTGTGTGTGGTAATGTGGATTAAGGTGGTTTTGAAAAGAACACATGCAATGACCCTAGGGACTCCATGTGTGAAACCATGGTCAGAAAGCCCAAAAATCCCTTGGAATCACTACCAAAAAGTTTCCTTCCACAACGAATTGGCCCAATGGTCGTCATAGAAGGCGCCTCTTCCGTGACAAAATTCTCGGCTCGGCCATGGCCGATGGAATTTTTTTTCCAGTTTCACGGCCCTCTACTACGACGCATCTGCTAAAAACATGGAGGAAGCTCCGCTGGCACGTGGCAGAAGCAAGATTTTCGTTTCCTCGCACGATGTTGACTCGCCGAAGTCTTTTGAGGCATGTGGGTCCCGAACGCCAGTGTCTCTAGTGAACCATACTTTTCGGTCGCGCCTCCTTGATTTGAACTTGATAACATTGCTCGAGCCGTTTGCCGTTTAGTCAGGCTGCTAGGTCCCACATGTCAGCCTCTCATTAGAAGGATCGGGTGTATGATGGAATTTTTTTCCTTCACTTGCGCTACCCGGTTCTGAAGTTGATAGCACTGCTCGATGCATCTACCATCTAATCAACCTCCTGGGACCCACATGTCATCGTCTCATTAGAAGAAACGAGTGTATGATTGAATTTTTTCCTTCGCTAGCGCTACCCTATTCCGAGTTGATAGCGTTGCTCGACGCATCTACCATTTAACCAACCCCCTGAGCCACACATGTCATCCTCTCATTAGATGAAACGTGTGTATGATGGATTTTTTTCCTTCGCGTGCGCTACCCGGTTACGAACTTGATAGCGTTGTTCGATGCATCTACTGTTTAATCACGATGCTGGGCCCCACATGTCATCCTCTCATTAGAAGAAATGTGTGTATGATCGAATTTTTTTCCTTCGCTGGCGCTACCCTATTCCGAGTTGATAGCGCTGCTCGACGCATCTACCGTTTAACCAACCTCCTGAGCCCCACATGGCATCCTCTCATTAGAAGAAATGTGCGTCTGATGGATTTTTTTCCTTCGCTCGCGCTACCCTGTTCCGAACTTGATAGCGTTGTTCGATGCATCTACCGTTTAATCACGCTGTTGGGCCCCACATGTCATCCTCTCATTAGAAGAAACGTGTGTATGATGGATTTTTTACCCTCTATCGCGCCTTCATGTTCCGAACTTGATAGCTTTGCTTGCTGCATCGTGGGTATGATGGGTCCCTTATGTCAGCCTCACATTAGAAGAATCGTGGGTATGATGAAATTTTTTCTTCTCTAGCACTACCCTATTCCGAACTACACAACATTGCTCAATGAATCTGCCATTTGCTCACGCTGCTGGGTCCCCCATTTCAGCCTCTCATTAAAAGAAACATGTACCTGCTGAACTTTTTTCTCGCTCGCGCCCCCTGTTTCGAACTGGCTATGTTGCTCGATGTAGCATCTGTATAAGGTAGTGCTGTTAGGTCCCACATATCAGCCTCTCTATAAATGAAACGTGCGTATGATGTACTTTTTTTGGCCATGTCCGCTGTTTTGACCTTGGCAACTTGCTGGGTCCCAGATGTCAACCACCTCTATGAAAGAAACGTGTGTATGTTGGACTGTTTTTTTGGGTCCCAGATGTCAGCCTCAGAGTACAAAAAATGCTCAGAAAAGCCGAATTAAAAAGATTCTAGGCTAACACGGGGCGGATGCCCTATTCGTCATGGCTTATATTCCATGGGCTCACTCCTAAATTGAATGGGCTACAGTCGGTAGCCACAAGACCATGAAAAGGCCGAATTATAAGGTATTGGGCTATGCTTGGGGCTGATAGGGTAATTTCATGAGCTATGCTTGGGCCTGCTATTTTCGACATGTCGGCTTTTTCTATAAGTGCAATATCTGTGTGATGGACTTTTTTTCGGCCACGTCTGCTGTTTTCACCATGGTAGTCGTGTATGGTCTTAATGTTGGGGCCCTTATGTCAGCCTCTCTGACACATTCTGGCTTGTGGGTCCCTGATGCAGCCTTGTATGTTCTGTCTGGTGGGTCCCCGATGCAGCCTTGTATTTTCCCTTGGCTATTGCCTCCATGTTTTCAACTCGATAATGTTGCTCGATGTATCTGACGTTTAGTCACGCTGCTGGGTCCTCCATGTCAACCTCACATTATAAGAATCATGTGTATGATGCATCTGCTGTTTAATGAAACTCCTGGACCACACATCTCATCCTCTCATTAGAAGAAACATGTGTATGGTAGAAATTTTTCCCTCGGTCGCGCCTCCGTGTTCCGAACTTGATAGTGTTGCTCGCTGCATCTACCGTTTAATCATGATGCAGGGCCCCACATGTCATCCACTCATTAGAAGAAACATGTGTATGATGGAATTTTTTCTATTTTTCTAGGTTGCTAGGTCCCCCATGTG
Source organism: Avena sativa (assembly GCA_916181665.1). Classification (NCBI taxonomy): domain Eukaryota; kingdom Viridiplantae; phylum Streptophyta; class Magnoliopsida; order Poales; family Poaceae; genus Avena; species Avena sativa. The sequence continues at coordinate 360,273,462 of OV702291.1, read as the reverse complement.
AGCCTCTCATTAGAAGAAATGTGTGCATGCTAGACTTTTTTCTCGCTTGCACCTCCCTATTTCGAACTTGGCAACGTCGCTCGAGGCAGAACCTGTATAAGGCCACACTACTGGGTCCCACATGCCGGTCTCTCTATAAATCAAACCTGCGTATGATGGAATTTTTTTCGGCCGCGCATCCGCTGTTTTGACCTTCGCAACGTTGCTCGATGTGGTAGCCGTGTATGGTCTTGCTGCTGAGGCCCCCATGTCAGCCTCTCTGGTATGCTTTGGCTTGTGGATCCTAGATGCAGCCTCGTATGTTCTGGCAGATGGGTTCCCGATGCTAGCCTCTCTGTACAAGTATTTAACTTTTTTTCAAACCCGACCATTAAACTCGAGGGATGCTGAAGGCTGGTGGGTCTGTGATGTCAGCCTCTCCATGAAGCAATATTGCTAGAAGAAAAAATGTAAACCCAAGATAATTTTATGTCAAGCACAGAGAATTGAACTCAAGACTTCAAAACACATATAAGCCAAGTGCATTGCCACAACGACAAACAACATAGATGAACATTCTCATTAAAAAGCTTTATGGTACCTATAACTTATATATTAGCCTTCTTAAGATGATTTTATGTGTCCATGTTATCTCTCTTTTTAAAATAAAAGGGAAGCGATCCTAGCATCTCAATTTATTAAATGCTAGATAATGGAGTAGTTTCTTAAAAACATGGGTAGGCGGGTTTTTTGTTTTTGTTTTAAAGGGCAATTCCAAAAATGCCAAATTAAACATTTTAGGGTATTCTACATCTACTATACTCAATGGGCTATACTCCATGCACCATTCTCCATGGGCTCCTTGATAAATATTTAAATGGGCTGTCGTCAGCAAGTCCCCTGACCCCTACAAGGCCGAATTAAATTTTTCTAGGCTAAAGGGGGGTCGAATGGGCTAGATTTTACCTCCTCTTTAGTAAAATTTGCATTATGCTGTGGCTTGGCCGGATTCGGAACACAGACCTCACTACTAGAGGGAAAAAGAAACGATAGTTCTTTTGACATATAGTCGTGTAAAAATATCTAAAGAACAAGGGACACAGACCGCGTGCGCCAAAACTGGACTGGTATCCAATGACTTCACTTGGTACCCTCTCATTTGTATCCAAAACACATCCAACGGTTCCGATGACACATAGGCAAAAGCTCTAGTGCAAGCAACCTAGCAGTAGTGAGATAACTTTTTTACAAATTCAGTAGCATTTGAAAGATCCAGTAGTACAGAACAAGACAGAAAAAATATCGACAGATTCCTAGTTCATATTCAGCAGCACTTGACCGATTCTGCAGTATTCCAAAGTGACTGTTTTAGCTATACAGACACTGAAACTCAATAGTAGTACAAAGAGAATCCGTTCTTGTTTCGGATCTAAAAACCTTGTTGCATTATCAGTTTGCCCTTTTCTCCAAACACACTCGATCATTGGAGCAAGCATAACTGACGATCAAGTATGCTTTTGTGCGCAAACCGCCTCTTCACATTAATACCAGTGTGACCCCCATATATATGCATCCCAAAATGCCCAAGCCCCATCTGGATGTGACAAAGCCAAGTTTAAAAAGGAAAGCAAGACTATCTACTGCACTTGATCTAAACAAGTACCAGTACATAAATATTAGTTCTAGAAAATACCTTAGTAATAGTAACGACATAACACTTGACAGATTGAGTAGCATTTGAATCTTGAGCAGTACAGAATAAGACATAAAATATCTACAGATTCCCAGTTCATATTCAGCAGCATTTCAAAGTGACCGATTCAGCAGTACAGAGAATGGCCAAAATAAATGACAGATTCAACAATGCAGACATTAAAATTCAATAGTTGTAGCAAGGCCATGACCCATAAGGAAAGAGAGTCCATATTTAGCACTCGATTGGTCGATCTGAACAAGTACTAGTACATATGTATACTACAAAATAGATTAGTAGTAGCAAGTTAAGACCTCCATACAAAATACTCGGCATAACGCAACAGCGTGTCAAGTGCTGGTCGGGTAGCACTTTCTTTCCTGCCTGTTACCCTTTCCTTGTCACATCGTTTCCTGTGGGCCCACTATGTCAGTAGCGTACATTGGAAATAGGTATATATTGCCGCAAACTTGTTCCACCTCTCCCCATACAAATTGAATATGTCACCAACATAAAGTAGTAATTAATTAGTACGATGTTACAAATCTTAACACTGGGATCATCACAAAGAATATTTAGATGTGTTATCTCACTTTTGAAACTTGTTGATGCAATACTCCTAATCCATAGGGAATTCCGACGAACGGTTTAGAAGCTTCCAGGTAACACCGAGGCTGCGACAGGTACGACTTGAGCCCTTCTAGGGCGACTTCGACCGATGATGGCCTGCTCGTCAGCTCAGATGTCGCCACCATTTTGACTGCATGGAACTCATTCCATAGAGACAGTGACCAAAGCTTCACTTTGTACCACGGAGATTCACACGCCCCTGAACTGACGAACCTGGGGATATGACGATGTCCATGGGTGTGGCCATCAATTTGGGTGACGAACATGGTGCCCTCTTTCCTGATGCCGATGATATCCGCTCTCCACGAGCCCCCTGTGGGCACCGGCTTAGACGACTCCCAGTGTTTGTGGCTATAGGGCATTATGGGCGCAGTCCTCGAGTGGGCGAGGTGGCGGACGAGCTCTACCATAGGTGTTAGCTCTACTGACGAGGTGATGAACTCACATCCAGGCTCCATGCAGACTTGCTGGCCGTGAATGCACAAAATTATGTGGTTGTAGACGTCGTGTAGGGGACAAATGTCCCGCAATGGTCGTTGGGGCATCTGCTACCTTTTCCGCCCGCGACTTGGCGGTACAGCTCCTTGGAGCATGCGGCCAGCCGGGCGGCACTGGTAGTGTCCAGACGAATAGCAATTTTGTTGAAAACATCGTCGCCAACCTTGCTCTAGACGCCATGCAGTGGGTTGTGCGTCGATTGCGACATCGGGATGGATTGGGGGAAAGAGGTCAGACCAGAGTTAACCAAGCGCCAATAAAAGCTAATAAAAGCAACCCAATGAGAACTATACACGGGTTAAATGCACTAGATGTGAACTAGATGAGAACTATAAACGGGTTAAATACACACGGGTTAAATGCACTAGATGAGAATTATACACAACACCAACCCAATGTTAACCAAGCGCTAATAAAAGTTTGACCGCATCTCATCATCAAGATCAAGGGTTCCGAGGATTATGTACATACCGCACTGCCACCGCGATGTCTGAGGGATGCGATGGCTCTATAGATGAGGTTGTAGGGCCCGCAGCCCACAGCCAACCTTCCCAAGACGATTAAGTTGCGGCGGCGGTGGTCGTCAATGGAGGGAAGCGCAATGGTGATTAAGGAGTGCTGTGTGAAAGAGGGTTGGGGTTGGGGCGGGGGTTGGTGAGGGAATAAATGCGGCGAGGTTACACGAATGCTGTGGACAAAGCAAACCTTTCCACCAATACAGTACTACTAATTGTCATGCAAAAATTAATTGCCTAGAAAATTGGGCACGTCAGCTTGAGTGCTTAAATAGGGAAACATTAAACACATACTATGAAAGTATATTATTACGTACATGGTGCCTAGTACAAGCAATAGTGGAAATGATGTTGCAAGTACTGATACTACAATACAGTATGAAAGTACTATGTACATAGTACTGTACATTACATAGTGACAAGTACTAGCTACAGAAATGATGTTGCGAGTGCTCATAATCAGCTTTTCAGTATTTTGGTCAAACTTCACATAGTTCTAACGAGGCAGGGTTGGCACGAACAACATTGGCGTCTCAAACATTTGCTCGCTATGTTCCACTCAAGTGTAGTTAAGTGATGAACCTATGGCAGCTCCCCCATTGACGTGCATGCGGCTCCAATCTGGAACTGACTGTGGGAGATGTTTGCAGCGCACGTGTGTAGAAAACACATAGTCTCCTCTGAACACTGGCTGGGCTTCGTCAACATCGGCAGCACCAGGTCCGGAGTTTGTAGGGGGGTCAAGGATGAATGGATGGTTGATTCCCACAAACACTGACCTCCCTTCAAGATTATCCCTTCTGATCCAGTCCGGTGCTACATGGTCATCCAAATTAAGGGTCCTCTAGAACACGTGGCAGCAAAGCGAGGGATAAGTGAGAAGTTCTCTACCCAAGTATGATACAGGATTACCATGGTTGCTGGTTCGTGCACCCCTGGTGTGAATCCACAGGATATTCCAGCCAAGCTCTGCCAAGTACCAGCTGCGTAATGCAATATCTTCAGCCTCGGCATCGTCACCGGCTTGGATGTTTGCCAGCTCTTCAATTACTAGAGCATGTATGACACGCGGGCCTGCAAGTATACCTGTGTGTGCAATCCAGTTAGCAAAAGTATCACGAACAATGTAGTTGGAAGTAATTTATAAATTTTACTTTTAAATAACGGGACTCACTCCACTTGTTTGGTTCCCAGACAAGAACATCTCCTCGTGGTTCTGCCACCACGTATATGCAATCAGTAGAACCACTGATTAGAAACTTGGCAATGGCATCGACATACGTTGCTGGTGCAAGATAGTCGTTTCGAAGGATAATTCAGTCCCTATCACACGGAAAATCTATGGTAGCAATGAATTTGTCAAACACCGCCATCGCGCTGTAGTGCCATTGGTGTCAAATTTGTACTTCTTTGCTATTTGTATCTTCAGCAGCTCGATATATGCGTGCTTGTAGAGGGAAGTGCATGGGGGGCCATGGAAACACTGGTTACCCGATGGATAAATATCAACACGTTGCACACGTGGCAGCTCGATACGTGCCATACTGTAGATGTTTTGGAGGTACAAGCGCCTCGAGTGCTTTGTAATCGCAATCCATTCTCCGTTGGCACCAACCCAGCGACCCTTGTTTTCAAATCCTTCATCATCCCATGTTCTGGGTATGTTATCATCAACTGGTACACATGCTTCTACTGTTGGATTGTCTAGTGGCATCAGCAACACGGCAATGCCCTGCAATAGATTTTCTTCATATCTAGGGGCATGCAAGGTGTTTCACAAAGGGGGTAGTGTTAGCTAGCTTTGCGGAAAAACTACTATCTGAAAGATGCAGAAATGTGTTGAATAAATCATGAATGCATGGAGATAAACACACTAAGGAATAAGGTCTTGTTTGCATTAAAGAAAAAGTGTAGGAATAGTTATGTTTCCTATGCTGGCACTGTTCAGAGGAATGGACCAGAGGAAAAAACGCAGGCAATTTTCCTATGATTGATTAACAAGATTAGGGGCCTCTTTCGATCAATGGTTTTTAAAAAACATAGGAATAGGAAAAACACAGGATTGACATGGTAGGTACAGTAAATTCATATTAGGAATTAAAAATGCAGGAATTTTGTAATAGGTGTCTTTGGATGGTGAATTGGAAATAAACACAAGAGTTTTGCAGGAATATAGTTTAAGCGCATTGGACTTCTCAAAGGAGAAATAGAATGAGGTTGGATCTCGTGTTTAGATTCTTATGGAATGGAGGGCATATGAACTAAGAAGTGACTCCATAGGAATTTGATATCTTCCAAAATCCTATGGGTTAGAATCCTCCAAAAACTCATATGCAATTCTTCATATCCAACATGGACCTCATTTTCAAATTCCTACGCGTGCAAAGATCAAGAATGAGGTCCCAAGAGACACAATAACATCATAAATATACTCTCCCATGAGGTTTGACTTTGATTTTACCATGTTTTAAAGTAATCCCATGTTTTTGTATTCATGTAAACCAAAGAGCCAACTTTTTACAGAAATCTTGTGTTTGTAAAACACATGAAACTTAAAATATAATGCCAGCCTTGATTGGCCAATACACCTTCCGTTACAGGTATCAACAATCCTGGTCGTTCTTGTGTTTTCAGATTAGTATGTTTGGAGGAGAGGGGGGCATTGAAGCAAAAGTCTTGGGCCTCTTTCGATCACAGGATTGAGACCACAGGAATTTCACAGGTTTGCCAGTGAAAAACAGGCGATTATAAAACGTAAGAAAACTACCTACGTGATTATCACGATGAGAGTTGAGCCTCAAGTAGATGTTCCAATTCCTACGGGATTTAAGCATGGGTGGGGGTTACAGTTCAAAAGAATTTGCGTACCACGATTCCTTTGATCCAAATTCAATCCATAGGAAAGAATCTAAGGATTCGAGTCCTACAAAAATCATGCAAAACTGATTTTTACCTGCTCGTCACTGTCTAGTGACCATGTCTGTGGGTTAGAGTGAAGTAGGCAGGGAAAACCAAATGGGAGACCAGGATCTTCCGCAATCCCTCGATGCAGGACAACCATGGCACGAGCTAGGCGAGCGGTGCTCAGAAGATCGGCGTGACCGGTGATGTTACTCAGCGGTCCGTAGTGGAGGTTGCCAAATTTGATTTCCTAGCTATAGCGCTCAGATATCTTACGCTTCATCGCTCCAGATGTCGTTCCGAGGAAGAGTACTGCGGAAGATTAGTCGGGATGGGTTGGCGGTTTCTACCTTTGTGCAAGGGTGGAGAGGGGCTACGATGGTGCACAAGCGACCGGAGCGGTAGAGGAAGACGATGAGGGGCGCGGGGTTGTTCCCCTCCGGTTGTCGGATCGACTACTTCGACCCCGTATATTAGGGAAAAACTAACGCGGGACGTTAACATAGACGCTTATGCAAAAAGGAATAATAACAGAAAATTAGATATAGTAGTATTTCTTAAATGCTCCAGCCAGCAACGCTGGCCCCTAGTTTGAGGCGTGTCAACACCCGGATTTTTAATCCCAGATGCCCGTTATGCCATACCTCGCAATCCCAGGATTACCATTTTTGCGAGACATAACGGATTGGATATCACAGTACATCATCCATTACAAACCATACATAAGGTCTTACACAAATAAGGATCTCATGATCTAGTCTTAATACATCAAGCAGCGGAATTAAAAGATAAGCGTAGCGGTGGGGTCCATCTTCAGGGGCACAGGCAATGCTGACGAAGGAAGATAATCCTAGTTATCATAGCCGTCCTGCTGGCCATCATCTTGATAGTCTCCTTCATAGTCTGGCCATGAGAATAGCCAGGGACAAAAGCCATGAGTACTCTTTAAGTACTCGCAAACTACCTCTAACAAGTAATATAGTTCTAAGTCAAGTACTAACTCTATGTTTAAGTGTAAAGTTAAGTTTGAAACCTACTGAGTTCTGAAGCAAAGAAAGATAAAGTAAAGTTCTAGAATCACTTAAGTTGGGGAGCTAGTATCATAAACACAACCCTGTTGTGGTCAAGTCAAGATTCATCATTCATTTCAAGTTATTTTGAAAACATCTGACAACGAAACAGTATGGCCATTCCAACTGTCCTTAACCGCGGACACGGCTATTCGAATAGTTTGACACTCTACAGAGGTGGTACTCTTTCACCACAAGGTCCGATACATCTGTCAGGGATAACCCTGAATCATCATACTTAGTATGCAGATAATCAAACATAACCTTTCCTTTACACACCCTAGTATAAGCACCTCTAGTATGAGCATGGCCTCCCAACCATGACCATCAGTCATCTTGGGCACTACATAGGGTACATTATGAGAGGTAGCCTCAGCTCAAACCTCTCCCGCGAGGGAACTAATACTAATGCATATAAATTTCTAGCTAAGCCTTACCCAATTCAGGTAGTGTGGTTTTATGGTAAATTTGCAATGGTATCACATCAGAATCCAACCATCAGTTTTATAAAAGGGTTAAGGCCCATGCCTCATTATTTTCATCATCATAAACCATTTGTGTTTCCCAACACATGTCAAAACATCTCAATAGAATGACTCATCATTCCATGGTTTTCACAATTCATTTTCACCAAGTGTTCCCATCTAAAGTCACTCAAGTTCTTGATCTACTCTAAACTACTAAGTTATGAGTGTTCACTAAGTTGGAAGTGATGGGTTCAATCTCATGCCATAGAATGACATCTAAAGGTTTCTAAATAGGTCAAGTTTTATACTTTTTATGCTACCTTCAAAACAAGTAAGGGACATTGTGTAAACTAAAGGAGGTAAAACTTGTAAACAAAGACTTGGGGTAAATAATAGTTAAAGGGGGTGTGATCAAAGCATGCCTAAAGCATCTTGGATCAAGTTAACTAGCTTAATTCCAGTTTACTACAATAGATTGCATTGTTAATGGTGGCTTGCAAGTACAACTTTCAAGGGTTAACTTGGATAGGGCTAGCTTGCCTTGGTTGGTGCGATGGTTGAAGTTTTCTTCTACTTCTTCTTGGTAGAACTCCTCCTCCTCATAAGCTTGGTAGATACTATCTTCTATAAATGCATACGGAACACACAATCACCAAACAATACTTAACTAGTCCAATTAGCATTCTAAGAGACACATTTGATGATCTATTATTATCACAAGTATCACAAGTTTAATTCACTAGTTTCATTCTTTTTAATTTAGAAAATTAATTTCTACTCATTGAAAAATTAACTAAGATTTAATATTCACCACTTAAAATATGGTATCATGTTGACATATGTCATCACCACATATTCTAACATGTGGGAATGAGATTTAAAGGTTGGATCAAAATTTCTTTGGTTTGAGTTCATTATTTAATGATTTAAAGTGACTAGAAATGCGTATATAGCATTATTTTGGTACTAGTCTAAAGTCACTGCATGTAAACCTTAATATTATTATATATTCAGATAGGTATGGTGAAATGTGATTTTTGAGAGGTGGAATCAACTCAAAATCTATCTTGGTTGATTTTATAAAAATGTGGTAAGTTGAAAAAGCTTCTGTTGTGTTATTTTTTATTAGGAGATATCTATAACTCTAATTGAATTAAATCCAACGGTCTTAGATAGATCATTTCAATAATTTTCAGACAAAATTAGTTTCATGCAATTTGGATTTATAGATCTCTCTGAATTGATTTTCAAACTAGGGGACATAACTAATATTTAAACTAAAAAGAAAAATCTAATTTTGAATGGCTGGGCTAGCGCGGGAACAAACATGGGCCGGCCCAGTGGCGATCCATGGCGTGGGGCTCAGCTGACATGCGGGCTCCACCAGTCAGCGGCACAAAAACACCGAAACGGTATCTAGCATTCTAGGCCGCACGATTAAAAGGGGATCTAACGGTGGGGGTTCATCGTCGTCGACGGATTACTCCGGCGAGAACTTGACCTAGACACGGTGGTGGGGGTCGACTGGTGGCGTACCAGGGCTCCAGCAAGGTCAGTGAGGTGGGCAAACGAACTGGAAGACGAAGGCGAGGCGAGGCGCGGTTGCGGCAGAGCTTGGGGTGCCCTAAATCACCGGCGCCCTTCTCTTCCTGCTGCGGCGGTTCCTGCTCCAATTCTGGCGAGGCAGAGCTCGAGCGGCGTCGCCTAGAGGTGGGTGAGGTTCAGTGAGAGGTGGGAAGTGAGTGAGTGTGGAGAAATGAGGCTGGGGAGGCCGGCTTATATAGGCCCGACGGTGAGACCCAGCGGTGTGGGCAGGCGACTCCAGCGAGGGCGGCACAGGGGGCTAGGAACGTGGCTCGAGGTAGGAGACGGTGGCCTGTCTCTTGGTGGTGCGCTGAGGCTTAAAGTCGCGACAAGGCGAGCTGTGTGCTGGTCGGGAGCGTCACGTGCTCTGGGAGGCAGAGGCTGCGGGTTCGACGGCAAGCAGTGGCTGGGGTGCATTGGGCGTCCAGCGGGGGTGTCTGGGGTGTTCCCTAGGTCCTGGCGGAGCGGTAGGCGCGGGCTGCGGCCGTGGGGCGGTCTGTGAACGCGGGGACAGTGCATGCTCTGCGGGTGGCGTCGGCATGGTCGACCAGCTCCGGGCGCGGCGGTTCTTGGTCGTTCTGGTCTCTGGCTCTGGGCTGGGGCTGGTTGGACGGTGGAGGTGGACCACGGGCGACGTGCTGGACAAGGTGAGAGAGGCTGGCGGCTTCTGTAGCGCGATGTCACCGGTGAGGGTGCTCAAGGTGCTCGACCTTAATGGACATGACCATTTGGTCGTGTGCACAGGGCTTGGCCGGGCTAGCAAATGGTAGGGGTTCACTTGGGGGAACAAGGGGACAGAGTTAGGCCCAAATGGTGACCAAAATCACTGCTCAAAATAGTGTTTTGAATTTGGCCAGATTTGTGCCTGCCACCTGTTTGATGAAATGGCCGCAAGAAGTAAACTTTTGAATTTTGGTTACAAATTTTTTGGTTGATCTACACTAGTGCTAGGTAGTCTCTGGTTGCAAGGGTTTTGAAAGTGGAGATCATTTTGATGGTTTTTCAAATAGGGGTGATCTATGCATATGCATTGAATTCAATTTTCACATGCCATTTAAAATAAGCAAAAGAATGTTTTTAGCAGATCAAAAGGTGGGTCTTGGTACCTCATTATGTGTACTAGCAAGGGGTACAAAGATCATGAATTGTTTCTGTTAAGAAATGGGTGCTAGGAACACTCAAAGTAGTGTAGTGGATTAAAATGGCCAAAATGACCATTCCTCCTTTTTAATTGTTTTTCATTTGATTTTATTTAGTAAAAGCTTGGGAATAATGTAGATGATGTTTAAATAACCTAAGAAACATTTTACAAGCAATGGATCATAGAACCATGGAAATTCAAATCAAATCCTAAATTAAATGCACATACACATGAAAGCTTTTATTTTCAATTTGGAAAAGTTTTTGTTAACCCTATTTTTGATGATTTGGATCTTTATAAGCTTGGATTAAAGTTTTGGGATGTTACAAACCATCCCCCCTTAAACAAAATCTCATCCCGAGATTTACAAAGATACTAGGGACTAAAGAGATCTGGGAACTCTGTCCTAATGGAATCTTCGCGCTCCCAAGTGGCTTCCTCCTCGGTATGGTTGCTCCACTGAATCTTGAGAAACTTGATGCTCCTAGTCCTGGTGGTTCTGTAGGCTTCTTCTAAGATACGGATGGGTAATTCCCGATAGGTCAGGTCATTGTTGATTTCCACAGCTCTGTGATCGATGTTCTTGAAAACTTCAGTCTTCTCAGGCACTTCCAAGCATTTGTGAAGTAACGAGATATGGAACACATTGTGGATGGCTGACATCTCTTTAGGCAGTTCCAGCTAATACGATACTTCTCCTCGACGGTTCAGAATCTTGAAAGGTCCGATATATCTGGGGGCTAACTTTCCCTTCAGACTAAAGCATTGAGTTTCCTTCAATGGTGAAACTTTGAGATATACAAAATATCCGACATTGAAAGTCAGGTCTCTCCTTCTCTTGTCAGCATAACTCTTCTGTCTGGATTGGGCGGTCTTGAGGTGCTCACGGACTTTGTGAACTATCTCTTCTGCTTCTCGGAGAATGTCGGGTCCAAAGATCTGACTCTCTCCTACTTGCGACCAATTCAAAGGGGTACGACACTTTCTTTCGTATAGGAATTCAAATGGTGCCATCTACAAACTAGCTTGATAACTGTTGTTATATGAGAATTTTGCAAAAGGTAGGCAGTCTTCCCATTTTGATCCGTATTCCAACACACAAGCTCTAAGCATATCCTCTAGGATCTGGTTGACTCTCTTAGTCTGTCCATCAGTTTGCGGGTGATACGCGGTGCTGAAGTTCAACCTGGTTCCTAATCCTTCCTGAACTTTCTACCAAAATCTTGAGGTAAATTGGGTTCCTCGATTTGATACGATGGTCTTGGGGGTTCCATGCAGACTAACAATCCTAGAAATATACAACTCTACTAGCTTCGCACTCTGGTAGGTAGTCTTGACAGGTATGAAGTGAGCTACCTTGGACAGTCTGTCAACTAAGACCCATATTGAGTCATTTCCCCTACTAGAAGTAGGTAAACCGGTGATAAAGTCCGTTCCGACGGAATCCCATTTCCATTCCGGATTCTTCAATGGTTGCAATAGTCATGTAGGTCTCTGATGCTCTGCTTTGACTCTTTGATAGATGTCACATTTGGCGATGTAGCTTCCGATTTCTCTCTTCATCTTGTGCCACCAAAATTTCTCTTTCAAATCCTGATACATCTTTGTTCCTCTGGGGTGGATAGAATAAAGAGTATCATGAGCTTCCTTCATGATAACTTCCTTCAGCTCCGAATCTGTTGGCACACAGATACGTCCTTTATACCACATTACTCCTTCTTCGTCTTCAGTGAATCCAGGTACCTTTCCTGTACCAATACGACGTCTAATTCCGTCGATACTTTCATTCCCCTTCTGGGCTTCCTTGATTTGGCTAATCAAAGTGGGTTGAAGTTCAATGCTAGCTAAGAATCCTTTGCTAACTAACTCAGTCCTCAACTGCTCCAACTCTTCATACAAACTTGGTTGCTTCTCCTTGATCATGGTGTTTAGCCTACACGGCAATCTGCTAAGAGCATCCGCTACCACATTGGCTTTGCCGAGGTGATAGTGAATGTCAAGGTCATAATCCTTGATTAACTCTATCCATCTCCTTTGTCTCATATTCATTTCCTTCTGAGTGAAGATATACTTCAAGCTCTTGTGATCTGAGTAAATCTCACAGCGATTTCCCATCAGATAATGATGCCATGTCTTTAATGCTAGAACCACAGCTGCTAGCTCAAGATCATGGGTCGGATATTTCTGCTCATGCTGCTTCAGTTGTCGAGACAGATACTCCATGACCTTGCCTTCTTGCATCAATACACATCCTAGACCAATCTTAGATGCGTCACAATACACATCAAATGGCTTCTTGATGTCTGGCATGACCAAAATTGGGGCGGATATCAATCTCTTCTTCAGCTCCTGAAAACTGGCTTCACACTTGTTAGTCCATTCAAACTTATTGTCCTTCTTCAACAATTGGGTCATGGGTCGGGCGATGCTTGATAATCCTTCTACGAACTTGCGGTAGTATCCCGCTAATACGAGAAATGCACGGACTTGGGTTTGAGTGGTTGGGGCTTCCCATTCTTCGACATCCTTGATCTTGGCGGGATCAATAGATACTCCTCCGGCAGACACAATATGTCCTAGGAATCCTACTTCTTTCAGCCAAAACTCACACTTGCTGAACTTGACATACAACTGATGCTCTCTCAGGGTTTCTAGGATAACTCTCAGATGTTGCTCATGCTCTTCTTGTGACTTGGAGTAGATAAGGATGTCGTCGATAAACACAACTACAAACTTATCTAGGAAATTCATAAAGATCTTATTCATGAGATTCATGAAATAAGCAGGGGCATTGGTTAATCCTAAATGCATAACTGTATACTCGTATAAACCATAGCGAGTAGTAAAGGCGGTCTTCAGAATATCCATTGCACGAATCTTAAGTTGGTGATAACCAGTCCTAAGATCAATCTTTGAGAATACCTGGGCTCCAGTCAACTGATCAAATAGATCCTCTATCTTTGGCAAGGGGTACTTGTTCTTGATGGTGACATCATTCAACTTTCTGTAATCTATACACAGACGGTTGCCTCCATCTTTCTTGTCGACGAATAACACTGGTGATCTCCATGGTGATGCGCTGGGTTGAATCAAGCCTTTCTCTAACATGGCATCCAACTGCTTCTTTAGTTCCACTAACTCTGAGGGGTTCATGCTATAGGGTCTCTGGGTTACGGGTCCGGTTCCGGGGATTAGTTCGATAATGAACTCAATATCCCTATTCGGGGCATACCTGGCAATTCATCTAGGTATATGTCGGGGTATTCACATACTACTCTGACTTGGTCTATGGTGGGCAGGGCTACACTCTTGTTGCACTTGAATTCACGGAGTAAGGTTTCAGAGATATGCTCTACTGTTACTCCAGAACTACTGGTCATGGTGATGGCTTTCTTAGCACAGTCTATCAGTCCTTTATGCCTTGACATCCAGTCCATACCTAGTACTACTTCCAATCCTTTGGTTCCAATTACAATTAGGTTGGCATAAAAATCTATCCCATGTATTCTGATAGGCATAGCTTTGCAAAATTTTCTAGCTTTAGTTGTTGAGCCAGGGATTTGAACTATCATGACATGCTTCAAGTTGGTTGGATGAATATTACTAGTGCATGCAAATTCTTCGGTGACAAATGAATGCGATGCTCCCGAATCAAACAATACTCTGGCTAAAACTGGGTTGACAGAAAACATACCCAGCACTACATCTGGCGCTTCCTAGGCTTCTTCTGCGTTCATGTGGAAGAGGCAACCGTTGCGGTTGTGAGGATTCCCTGGGTCAGATCTTCTTCCTGGTTTAACACGGCCTTGTTGTTGAGCTGGGGCATTCACAGGGGCATTGGCGGCAGTCTTCTTGGGACACTCATTAGAGTAGTGACCCTTCACTCCACACTCTAAACAAGTGATCTGGGACTTGTCCTTGGCTGCGCTAGGCACAACATTGCTGCCAGTTCTGGGTGAAGTGTTGTTGTTGTTGTTGTTGTGGTTCTTGGGAGGTGCACGGTTGAGATTGTTGGCATTGCCGGAGTTGGGATGGTTTCCTCCGTACTTCACATTGCCTCTGCTACGGTTTGGGTAGCTTGGGCGAGACATTGGGGGTCGGTTGTTCCTTGGTGCATATCCTGGTGAAGGGTTGGGACGGTACTTCTGGTGACTGCTGGATCCAAACTGCTGCATCATACAATGTTTGTGATTGTCGTTTGCCTGATTAGTCTTCCCTTCCATCTGAATGGAAGGGTCGACTAGCTCTTCGAGATCCTAAAACGGATGTTGACGAGGACAGTCTGCATCTCATCATGCAGTCCGTTCAAGAATCTCTCCTTCTTCTTGGCCTCCGTGTTGATTTCATCAGGTGCATATCTGGCAAGTGATAGGAATCTATCACGGTACTCCACCACAGTCATTCTTCCTTGCTTTAATTCGCGAAACTCATCTCTCATCCTGTTGACTAGACCTTGCGACACGTGGGTGCGGCTGAACTTGACTTTGAATGCTTCCCATGTCATCACTTGACCATGGTTCATATTGCGGATACTATTCCACCAAGCTCTTGCATCTCCCGCCAGATAGTGGGTGGCAAAGAGAACTTTCTCATTTTCATCAACTCCTGCAACTTCGAGGTTGTTTTCCATGGTCTGTAACCAGTCGTCAGCATCTAATGGGTTTTCAGATTGGTTGAAGATTGGGGGATTTGTATTCTGAATTTTTTTGAGTTTGGATCCATGGTGATCCTGATTTCCATGCCCTTGGTTATTGAGAGCCATTTGGGCGATCTGCTGCAATGTTGCTAAGTTGGCTTGGCGCTCGGCCCTGCTTGCTTCACGGTCTGCGATGAGATTCTGCAACATCTGCAGCATTGGGTCTTGCGACGAGCTGCTCCCTCCTTGGTTTCCACGAGTCATCTGAAGATTGAGATAGATATAGGGGTAAGAGGGAAATTATAAGGTTCATGGTTTTGGGTGTTCAAAGCTTAAACTTTGAGTTAGACTCAGGTTTTTCAACTAACTTCAATTTCATTCATGCAAGTAAGCACACGATACAACACACACCACAACAAACAAAGGAAAGCAGATGGTTTGAAGAACCATTCTACAAGCTACGATAGAGTGGGGCCGATACAACTCATGCTACGACAGTGCTCTCGTGCATCTACTCATTGTCGATGAAGTCAGAGTCCTCATCATCAGTGTAGAAGTCCACATCATCCTCCTCCAGAAAGTCATCATTATTGCTGAGGTAAGAATCCATGTCTCCCTGGACGTCTTCACCCTCATCTTCTTCTTCCTTGGCGGCAAGCTGAGCTTCTTGCTCCTTGACAGTCTTCTCGAGGTCGGCCACCTTCTTGCGAAGACGGGCGATGGTGCGATCCTTCTTTTCACGCTGGCGGCAAAGAGACTAGTGATCCTAGACGAGCAGTGCGAAAGTCTAGGCCTTCTAGTCAGCAATGGCATGGTTCTGGTTGGCTAACTCCGTGGCATTGTCCAGTTCCTGTTGTCTGTCATGAAGCAGGAAGTCAAGATTCTCCACTTGACGCCTCAACTCTGGATGACTTGGCATCTCCATTGGTATTCCCATGAAGTCACGTCTTGCATAGTGGGAAAAACGGGTTCCTTGGATCTTGTTGACGCTGAGGGCACATAGACGTGCGAGAGATTCATGCATTGCCCTAGATAATCCATCTAGCCAGTTGTTCTCTCTCACGAAGAACTGAATTCTCCCGGAAGTTGGCGCTTCGATGCTTCCTCTAAGATCTACGGTGACTAGCCACTATAGGTCTCCTCCTGGGGGTCCTGGAAGTTGAGCTCCAAGAAACTCCGGATGTGGGCGTCCTAGTAACTCTGACAGTGAATCCAGATCCCTCTCGAAGATCAGCCGACCTCCGTTTCCCAACTGGTAAAACTTGCTTAACTGAGTCTCCATCTACAAGAATTAAGGATGAGGAAATTAGTGAAGTGATCAAGTGTGTCAAGTTTTAAGTAGTAATGTAAGAATTTTGAGGAACATGAATTTTTGATAAAGAATGAATTCCCAAGGACAAGGGAGGAAATAGTTTTTCATAAATACTCACTTTGGTTTTGAAACTAAGTTTTTGTTTAGACGTGCATTCTAACTAGGATCTCCTATGGTCATGATGGCTCTGATACCAACTTGTCAACACCTGGATTTTTAATCCCAGATGCCCGTTATGCCATACCTCACAATCCTAGGATTACCATTTTTGCGAGACATAACGGATTGGATATCACAGTACATCATCCATTACAAACCATACATAAGGTCTTACACAAATAAGGATCTCATGATCTAGTCTTAATACATCAAGCAGCGGAATTAAAAGATAGGCGTAGCGGTGGGGTCCATCTTCAGGGGCACAGGCAATGCTGACGAAGGCAGATAGTCCTAGTTATCATAGCCGTCCTGTTGGCCATCATCTTGGTAGTCTCCTTCATAGTCTGGCCATGAGAATAGCCAGGGACAAAAGCCATGAGTACTCTTTAAGTACTCGCAAACTACCTCTAACAAGTAATATAGTTCCAAGTCAAGTACTAACTCTATGTTTAACTGTAAAGTTAAGTTTGAAACCTAAGCTGAGTTCTGAAGCAAAGAAAGATAAAGTAAAGTTCTAGAATCAGTTAAGTTGGGAAGCTAGTATCATAAACACAACCCTATTATGGTCAAGTCAAGATTCATCATTCATTTCAAGTTATTTGGAAAACATCTGACAACGAAACAGTATGGCCATTCCAACTGTCCTTAATCGCGGACGCGGCTATTCAAATAGTTTGACACTCTGCAGAGGTGGTACACTTTCACCACAAGATTCGATACATCTGTCAGGGATAATCCTGAATCATCATACTTAGTATGCAGATAATCAAACATAACCTTTCCTTTACACACCCTAGTATAAGCACCTCTCCTATGAGCATGGCCTCCCAACCATGACCATCAGTCATCTTGGGCACTGCATAGGTGGACATTATGAGAGGTAGCCTCAGCTGAAACCTCCCCCGCGAGGGAACTAATACTAATGCATATAAATTTCCAGCTAAGCCTTACCCAATTCAGGTAGTGTGGTTGTACGGTAAATTTGGAATGGTATTGCATCCAAATCCAACCATCAGTTTTATAAAAAAGGTTAAGGCTCATGCCTCATTATTTTCGTCATCATAAACCATTTGTGTTTCTCAACACATGTCAAAAGATCTCAATAGAATGACTCATCATTCCAAGGTTTTCACAATTCATTTTCACCAAGTGTTTCCATCTAAAGTGATTCAAGTTCTTGATCTACTCTAAACTACTAAGTTAAGAGTGTTCACTAAGGTGGAAGTGATGGGTTCAATCTCAAGACATAGAATGACATCTAAAGGTTTCTAAATAGGTCAAGTTTTATACTTTTTATGCTACCTTCAAAACAAGTAAGGGACTTTGTGTAAACTAAATGAGGTAATACTTGTAAACAAAGACTTGGGGTAACTAATAGTTAAAGGGGGTGTGATCAAAGCATGCCTAAAGCATCTTGGATCAAGTTAACTAGCTTAATTCCAGTTTACTACGATAGCTTGCACTTTTAATGGTGGCTTTCAAGTACAACTTGCAAGGGTTAACTTGGATAGGGCTATCTTGCCTTGGTTGGTGCGATGGTTGAAGTTTTCTTCTTCTTCTTCTTGGTAGAACTCCTCCTCCTCGTAAGCTTGGTCGGTACTATCTTCTATAAATGCATACGGAACACACAATCACCAAACAATACTTAACTAGTCTAATTAGCATTCTAAGACACACATTTGATGATCTATTATCATCACAAGTATCACCAGTTTAATTCACTAGTTTCATTCTTTTTAATTTAGAAAAGTAATTTCTACTCATTGAAAAATTAACTAAGATTTAATATTCACCACTTAAAATATGGGATCATGTTGACACATGTCATCACCACATATTCTAACATGTGGGAATGAGATTTAAAGGTTGGATCAAAATTACTTTGGTTTAAGTTCATTATTTAATGATTTAAAGTGACTAGAAATGCCTATATAGCATTATTTTGGTACTAGTCTAAAATCAGTGCATGTAAACCTTAATATTATTATAAATTCAGATAGGTATGGTGAAATGTGATTTTTGAGAGGTGGAATCAACTCAAAATCTATCTTGGTTGATTTTATAAAAATGTTGTAAGTTGCAAAAGCTTCTGTTTTGTTCCTTTTTATTAGGAGAGTTCTATAACTCTAATTGAATTAAATCCAACGGGCTTAGATAGATCATTTCAATACCTTTCAGACAAAATTAGATTTATAGATCTCTCTGAATTGATTTTCAAACTAGGGGACAGAACTAATATTTAAACTAAAAAGAAAAATCTAATTTTGAATGGCTGGGCTAGCGCGGGAACGAACATGGGCTGGCCCAGTGGCGCTCTGCGGCACGGGGCTCAGCTGACATGCGGGCTCCACCAATCAGCTGCACAAAAACACCGAAACGGTATCTAGCATTCTAGGTCGCACGATTAAAAGGGGATCTAACGGTGGGGGTTCACCGTCGTCGACGGATTACTCCGGCGAGAACTTGACCTAGACGCGATGGTGGGGGTCGACTGGGGGCGTACCAAGGCTCCAGCAAGGTCGGTAAGGCGGGCAAATGAACTGGAAGACGACGACGAGGCGAGCCGCGGTTGCGGTGGAGCTTGGGGTGCCCTAAATCGCAGGCGCCCTTCTCCTCCTGCTGCGGCGGCTCCTTCTCCAATTCCAGCGAGGCAGAGCTCGGGCGGCGTCGTCTAGAGGTGGGTGAGGTTCAGTGAGAGGTGGGAAGTGAGTGAGTGTGGAGAAATGAGGCTGGGGAGGTCGGCTTATATAGACCCGACGGTGAGACCCAGCGGTGTGGGCAGGCGACTTTGGCGAGGGCGGCACAGGGGGCTAGCGGTGTGGCTCGAGGTAGGGGATGGTGGCCTGTCTCCTGGTGGTGCGCTGAGGCTTAAAGGCGCGGCAAGGCGAGCTTTGTGCTGGTCAGGAGCGTCACGCGCTCTGGGCGGCAGAGGTTGCGGGTTCGACGGCGAGCGGTGGCTGGGGTGTGTTGGGCGGCCAGCGGGGGTGTCTGGGGTGTTCCCTAGGTCCTGGCGGAGCGGTAGGCGCGGGCTGCAGCCAAGGGGTGGTCTGTGCACGCGGGGATAGTGCACGCTCTGCGGGCGGTGTCGGCATGGTCGACTAGCTCCGGGCGCGGCGGTTCTTGCCCGTTCTGGTCTCTGGCTCTGGGCTGGGGCTGGTTGGACGGTGGAGGTGGACCACGGGCGACGTGATGGACAAGGTGAGAGAGGCTGGCGGCTTCTGTAGCGCGATGTCACCGGTGAGGGTGCTCAAGGTTCTCGGCCTTAATGGCCATGACCATTTGGTCGTGTGCACAGGGCTTGGCCAGGCTACCAAAGGGTAGGGGTGCACTGGGGGGAACAAGGGGACAGACTTAGGCCCAAATGGTGACCAAAATCACTCCTCAAAATAGTGTTTTGAATTTGGCCAGATTTGTGCCTGCCACCTGTTTGATAAAATGGCCGCAAGAAGTAAACTTTTGAATTTTGGTTTCAATTTTTTTTGGGTGTTCTACACTAGTGCTAGGTAGTCTTTGGTTCAAGGGTTTTGAAAGTGGAGCTCATTTTGATGGTTTTTTAAATAGGGGTGATCTATGCATATGCATTGAATTCAATTTTCACATGCCATTTAAAATAAGCAAAAAAATGTTTTTAGCAGAATAAAAGGTGGGCCTTGGTACCTCATTATGTGTACTAGCAAGGGGTACAAAGATCATGAATTTTTCTGTTAAGAAATGAGTGCTAGGAACACTCAAAGTAGTGTAGTGGATTAAAATGGCCAAAATGACCATTCCTCCTTTTTAATTGTTTCTGATTCGATTTTCTTTAGTAAAAGCTTGGGAATGATGTAGATGATGTTTAAATCACCTAAGAAACATTTTACAAGCAATGGATCATAGAACAATGGCAATTCAAATCAAATCCTAAATTAAATGCACATACACATGAATGCTTTTATTTTCAATTTGGAAAAGTTTTTGTTAACCCTATTTTTGATGATTTGGATCTTGATAAGCTTGGATTAAAGTTTTGGGATGTTACAAGGCGCTAATGTTTTTTTCCGGTAGGTAGCTAGGGACAGCAAATCACACCGTGCCGAAGAAAAAAAGTTCGAAATGTCCTCAAATTTGCTTTGCGTGTGGGGATGGTGATGACGCACTGAAGGATAGAGCAAACACAATTTGTTTTGAATGCATATATACTACTCCCTCTGATCCATATAATGTTCTCAGATTTATCTAGATTAGAATGTATAGTCATGTTTTCGTGCTAGATTTATCTAATGGTTGGAAACTCTGAGTGGCAACATTAATACCATGACATGATTCACCCATTTACTCCCAAATATGGGAACATCACGGATGATGGGAGTACAATTTATATCAAGGACCTAAAAATGGATAAAATTACATAGAGGTCCTTACATTTAGCATGAAGCACCCTAAAAATAAGCAAGGGAAATAGTCAGGTCCGGCTCCTTCTCGAGAGAGCAGAGCCATACTCTTCATACTACTTTCTCTTCGTTTGTTTTCAAAATATATGGCCAAATTTGGTGGCATGAAAATTCATGGACATGGGATCATCATCAACATAAAGTATGATGCAGATAAGGCCATGACCTTGGTCGTTCGGCTTGAATCCAAGAATGTTCATACTCATCGGCAACTAATAAAATTAAATATGTTTAAATTTTACCACTTGCTTGTAGGTTCGAATTTTACACGTAAGGACATAGGGATTACATTTTAAATCAAGGACCTAAAAAGGTAAAACTTTATCGAGGTCCATACATTTAGCATGAAGCACCCTAAAATTAAGTAGGGAAAACAGTCATGTTTTGCTCCTTTCTCGAGAGAAAAGTTAATCAAGACATACTCTTCATAGTACTTCCTCTTCGTTTGTTTTCAAAATATGGCCAAATTTGGTGGCTTGCAAATTCTTGGATATGGGATCATGAATCATCAGTATAAAGTATGATGTAGATATGGCCATGAGGCCCATGACCTTGGTCGTTCTTCTTGAAATCCAAGAATGTTCATACTTACCAACAACTAATAATCTTAAATACACTTAAATTTTTACAGTTTCTTTTAGGTTTGAATTTTACACGTACGGATGGTGGGAGTACATTTTACATCAAGGACCTAAGAGGGTAAAATTACATCGCGGTCCATACATTTAGCAGGAAGCACCCTAAAATTAATCAGGGAAAACAGTCATGTTTTGCTCCTTCTTGAGAGAAAAGCTGGTCGAGCCATACTATTTATACTACTTCCTCTTCATTTGTTTTCAAAATATTGGCAAATTTGGCCGCATGCAAATTCTTGGATATGGGATCAGCAACCAACAGCATAAAGTATGATGTAGATATGTGCATGACCTTGGTCATTCATCTTGAAATCTAAAAATGGTCATACTCATCGATAATTGCTAATATTAAATACGTTTAAATTTAACCACTTGCTTTTAGGTACGAATTTTACACGTACGGACGGTGGGAGTACATTTTACACCAAGGACCTCAAAAAGGTAAAATTACATCGAGGTCCATACATTTAGCACGAAGCGCCCTAAAATTAAGCAGGAAAAATATTCATGTCTTGCTCCTTCTCGTGAGAGAACCTGATCGAGCCATACTCTTCATACTACTTCCTCTTTGTTTGTTTTCAAAATATGGCCAAATTTGGGGGCATGAAAATTCTTGGATATGGGATCACGAATCATCATCATAAAGTATGATGTAGATATGGCCATGACCTTGGTCGTTCGTCTTCAAATCCAAGAATGTTCATACTCATCGACATATAATAATCTTAAACATGTTTAAATTTTACAACTTACTTTTAGGATCGAATTTTACACGGACAGTCGAAGTACATTTTACATCAAGGACCTAAACAAGGTAAAATTACATCGAGGTCCATACATTTAGCACGAAGCACCCTAAAATTAAGAAGGGAAAACCGTCATGTTTTGCTCCTTCTAGAAAGAGAAGCTGACTGAGTCATACTCTTCATACTACTTGTTATTCATTTGTTTTCAAAATATGGCCAACTTTGGCGGCATGAAAAATCTTTGCTATGGGATCTTGAATCATCACCATATAAAGTATGATGTAAATATGTCTGACCATGGCCTTTCGGCTTTAAATGCAAGAATTTTCATATTCATTGACAACAAATAAGCTTAATTACGTTTAAATTTTACTACTTGCTTTTATGTTCAAATTTTACACGGACGGTGGGAGTAAATTTTACAATAAGGACCTAAAAAGGTAAAACTACATCGAGGTCTATACATTTAATTACCACGGAGCACCCTAAAATTAACAGGGAAAACAGTCGGGTTCGGCTCCTTCTCGAGACAGCAGCTAGTCGAGCCATACTCTTCATACTACTTCCCTCTTTGTTTGTTTTCAAAATATGGCCAATTTGGCAGCATGAAATTCTTGGATATGGGATCGTTAATCACCGATGTAAAGTATAATGTAGATATGGCCATGACCTTAGCTGTTCGGCTTGAAATCCAAGATTGTTCATACTCATTCACAACTAACCATAAATTCGTTTAACTTTTACCACTAACTTGTAGGTTTGAAATTTACACGGATGGTAGGAGTACATTTTACATGAAGGACCTAAACAGGGGGAAATTACATCGATGTCCATTCATTTAGCATGAAGTACCCTAAAATTAAACAAATAAAATAGTCTGGTTCGGCTCCTTCTCGAGAGAACAGCTGATCGAGCCGTACTCTTCATAGTACTTCTTCCTCTTCATTTGTTTTCAGCAAGGACCGAAAAGGGGAAAATTACATCGAGGTACAAAAATTTAGCACGAAGCACGCCTTAAAATTAAGCAAAGGAAAATATTCAGGTTCGGCTCCTTCTTGAGAAAGAACCTGACTAAGCCATACTCTTCGTAGTACTACTTCCTCTTTGTTTGTTTTCAAAATACATGGTCAAATTTTGCATCATGCAAATTCTTCGATATGGGATCATGAATCATCAGCATAAAGTATGATGTACATATGTCCATGACCCTGGTTGTTTGGCTTGAAATACAAGAATGTTCATACTCATTGACAACTAATAATCTTAAATAAGTTTAAATTTTACCACTAGCTTTTGTGTTGGAATTTCACAGGGACAGTGGGAGTACATTTTACAGCAAGGACCTAAAAAGGGGTAAAATTACATTGAGGTCCATACATTTAGCACAAAGCACCCTAAAATTAAGCAGGGAAAACAATCATGTTTGGGTCCTTCTCGAGAGAGAAGATCATCAACCCATACTCTTCATACAACTTTCTCTTCGTTTGTTTTCAAAATATATGGCCAGAGTTGGCGGCATGAAAATTCGTGGACATGGGATCATAATTAGCATAAAGTATGGTGTAGATATGGCCATGACCTTGGTCGTTCGGCTTGAAATCCAAGAACGTTCATACTCATCGACAACTAATAATCTTAAATATATTTAAATGTTACCACTTGCTTTTAGGTTTGAATTTTACAAGGACGGTGCAAGTACATTTTACATCAAGGACCTAAAAAGGTAAAATTACATCGATGTCCATACATTTATGTTTGAAACTTGTCTTGTGGTATTCAGATCCATATTCTTCAGTGTTTCTTTACGTAAATGAACAATCTTGTCATCACTCGAAAAATTCAGAATTAAATGTTCTTTCATGATAGTTGGAAACTAACACCGATGACATTGTTTACTACATGAATATGCACCCATCTACCTCTGGAAATACATTTAATTTAATAGCAATCAATTGCCCTTACTTGTGTACATGCTAAGGCTAGTCATAGTGGGGAGTAACTTCAACTAGTGTCATGCACCTAACACTAGTCTAAGGTACCACCTTCATAGTGCATAGTAACTAGTAGGTATTGTCATAGAAGACTATATTAATTATCTTGTAGACTCATTTTCACTTGAAAAGTGTGATCTTATGGTAACTTAGCTAGTTACTACATCCATATCTTTCCTCATTTAATAGCACGCCATGTCATCAATCGGAAAACTGAGAATTTTATTTCCTGATAGTTGGAAACTCACACTGACGACATTGTTTACTACAAGGAGATGCACCCATCTACCTCCGAAAATACATTTAATTCAAGAGCAATCTATCATGCTTACTTGTAGCTCAAGTTTGAACTAATTTTGTTAAATTGTCAAGATGCAAAATCTTAGGAAGAAGTTGAACCTATCGTCAAAACTCTCGGTGTTTTATGATATATTGATGGGTACCTCCAAACGATTTTTCGTAAAACTTTCAAAGCAACCTACAATTTACTTGTAGTTTCAAATTTGACTTAATTTCGATAAATCGACATAAAGTCATTGGGTCAAATAGGAAGAGTTAGCTAGGAAGTTTGGAAACTCATAAATAAAACATGGGTATCATTGGTACAACATGTTGGTAAACTTGGCTTCTAGCATTCAGATCCAATATTCTTCAGACATTCCTAAACAGAAAACCACAACCTCGCTCGTCATCCACTCGGAAAATTGAGAATAATTGAATGTTCTTTACTGATATAGTTGGAAAATCACACCGACGACACTGTTTGGATTTGCTGGTCTTTATCCAACAGTCAATGTTCGAAGTTATCCGTATACTATATAGTGGTTTGGGATGGTATTGTAAGAGATAAGAAAAGATAAAGATAAGATAAGAAGTACTGCGAATGGCCGATCTTTTGAGTAACCTTCCCTCCCGACATTTGGGAAGCAAGTGAAAATTTCGAAAACCGGAAAAGTTTGAATTTTTTCCGCCAAGGACCAAAGTGGTTTCCTTCCTATGTACTCCTCGTCCCTACTCCATGCCAACGCGGCTGCCGAACACGCCAAAGACATAGAGCTGCCGTACCAAGGCACACGTGTGCAACACCATGCTATGGACGAGGGAGAGATCAACCGGGCCGGTGCGCGAGGGGATTGGGTAGGAGAGAGGGAGGATGGATGGTGAGTGGCAGCGAAGGTGAGAGAAAACACACAATTTTTTTGCGTGCATAGGTCCTGAAATTTACTACTAGTAGAGTGGCCGCAGGAGTACTTCGTGTCAGGAACCCATCATAACTTTCCTCTAACATCGAACCGCCTTTAACTCCTCTTTGTTGCTTCCCTCTTTTACCTTTCCTATGTTTTATTCTCTCAGCATGTACAACACGTGGACAGAGGTGAGCATATGTCTAAGCAAAGAAATGAGTACTAGTACTATACTAGTGTACTAGTAGTAACTAGTAAGTTGCACGTGCCTTGCACGCGAGACTCAGATAGTAGACGTATGACATATCATCACTATATAAAATTATAATTGGTAAAGCACAATAAATTATAAATTTGATCAACATCTATAAAGTATGGGTGTATATTTGGTCCTTGTACTTTGCATGTCATGTAGAAGTCAAAGTTTATTAGCTACCTAGCGCATGAAATTTTTGATGACACGGTCTAGAGAAATAAGGCAGAAGATTCTAGTATGATGGAGAAGTGTGTTTTGAGGTTTGTGCATAGCATTCATTATGCCAAAGACTATCAATAGAATCTTCTAGATGCTAGAATGGAAAAGAAGATCCAACAGCTAGAAATGATGGGATTTGCGAATTTTGATTCAACGGTCAACATTCAAAATTATTCGTACACTATATAGTGGTAAGATAAGATAAGATCATGCATAAGTCAATGATTATTAGCTACAAGGGAGAAGATTCTAGTATGATGGAGAAGTGTGTTTTGAGGTTTGTGCATAGCATTCATTATGTCGAAGACTATCAATAGAATCTTCTAGATGCTAGAATGGAAAAGAAGATCCAATGGCTAGAAATGCTGGGATTCGCGAACCTTGATCCAACGGTAAACATTCAAAGTTATTTGTACACTATATACTTGCAAGATAAGATAAGATCATGCATAAGTCAACGATTATTAGTTACAAGGGAGAAGATTCTAGTATGATGGAGAAGTGTGTTTTGAGGTTTGTGCATCGCATTCATTATGCTGAAGACTATCAATAGAATCTTCTAGATGCTAGAATGGAAAAGAAGATCCAACGGCTGGAAATGTTGGGATTCGCGAGTCTTGATCCAACGATCAATATTCAAAGTTATTCATATACTATATAGTGGTAAGATATACTTTCCTCAAAAAGTACTAATATACTACTCCCTCCGATCCAAATTAATGTTCTCAGATTTGTCTAGATTTGGATGTATCTAGCAGTAAAACATGAATACATACATCCGAATCTAGACAAATGTCAGAACACTAATTTGGATCGAGGGAGTACTATTTGCTTTTCCCTAATAAGGGCATCAACAATGTGTACAAAAGCACACCTTAAGGCCTAGTATCTGGCATCCTCTAAGGTTCACCTATACATTGTGGAGAAAATAGAGTTTGTATCTTTAAGCCTAATAAGGTGCACCTCAAGCTTGTGGGTTGCCCATAGAGAATAGAAAAATCTTTTCCTCTCTCTCCCTGTTTCATGTGATCATTTTCATGATGCAAAATCTTAGCTAGAAGTCGAACCACTCGTCAAAACTCTCTATGGTTTCTGATATATTAATTAACCACTCGATGGGTACCTCCAAAAGCTTTTTCATAAAACTTTCAAAGCAACCTACAATTTATTACTTGTAGTTTGAGTTTGACCTAATTTCATTAAATTAAAGAGCAATATATCGCACTTAGTTGTAGCTCAAGTTTGACCCGATTTCATTAAACCGTCAAGACACAAAATCTTAGAAAGAAGATGAACCTCTCGTGAGAACTCTCGTAAGAGCTTTTTCGTAAAACTTTCAAAGCACCCTACACAGTTTACTTGTAGTAGTTCAAATTTTACCTATTATATTTTTTCTGCTTTACCTATTATAATTTTATATAGTGATGGTATGCCAGATGTCTATTATCTGAGTCTTACGTCCAGGGCACGTGCAATTTACTAGTACTTGTAGTTTCAAATCTGACCTAATTTCAATAAATCGACATAAAGTCATTCTAATGGGCAGAGTTAGCTGGGAAGTTTGAAAACTCATAGAACATGGGAATCGTTGGTACAACATGTTGGTCCAATATATATGTATGTAAACTTGGCTTGTGGCATTCAGATCCAATATTCTTCAGACTTTTCTTTAGGAAAAAGAACAACCTCGCTCGTATTCTTCACTCGGAAAATGTAGAATTGAATGTTCTTTCTTGCTAGTTGGTAACTCACACCGACGACACTGTTTACTACAAGAAGATGCACCGATGATCTACCTATGAAAAAACATTTAATTCAAGAGCAATCTATGGCGTTTACTTGTAGGTAGCTCAAGTTTGACCTAATTTCGTTAAATTCTCAAGATGCAAAGTCTTAGCAATAAGTTGAACATATCATCGAAACTCTCGCTGGTTTCTGATATATTAATTTTGACTCCTTGATGGGTACCTCCAAAAGCTTTTTCATAAATCTATCAAAGCAAAACCTACAATTTACTTGTAGTTTCAAATTTTACCTAATTTCGAGATATCGACATAAAGTCATTCAAATGGGCGGGGTTAGCTAGGAAGCTTGAAAACTCATAAAACATGGGAATCACAAGTACAACATGTTGTCGATCCACTATATATGTCTGTCAACTTGGCTTGTGGTATCCATATCCAATATTCTTTGGACTTCTATTTATAGAAAATTAAAGAACAACTAACCTCGCTCGTCTTCACTCGGAAAATGTAGAATGTTCGTTCCTGATAGTTGAAAACTCACATGGACGATATTGTTTACTACAACAAGATGCACCGATCTACCTCTAAAAATACATTTAATACAAGAGAAATCTATCACGCTTACTTATAGCTCAAGTTTGACCTAATTTTGTTAAATTGTCAAGATGCAAAGTCTTAGCAAGAAGTTGAACCTATCGTCAAAAATTTCGGTGTTTTATGATATTAATTCTGACCCCTTGATGGGTACCTCCAAAAGATTTTTCATAAAACTTTAAAAGCAACCTACAATTTACTTGTAGTTTCAAATTTGACCTAATTTCGATAAATCAACATAAAGTCAGTCGGTCAAATGGGTAGAGTAAGCTAGGAAGTTTGAAAACTCATAAATGAAACAAGGGAATCGTTGGTACAACATGTTGGGAAACTGGGCTTCTGGCATTTAGATCCAATATTCTCCGGACATTTCTTTACACAAAAGAACAACCTCGCTCGTCAGCACTCGGAAAATTGAGAATAATTGAATGTTCCTGCCGGATATAGTTGGAAAATCACACCGATGACACTTTTTACTACAAGAAAATGCACCCGTCTACCTCTCTGAAAAGTCATATATTTCAACACCAACCTGTCGCGCTTACTTGTAGCTCAAGTTTGACCCAATTTCGTTAAATAGTGTCATGCGATGCAAAATCTTAGCAAGAAGTCAAACCTGTTGTCAAAACTCTCAGTTGTTTCTCATATATTGATTGTGACCTCCCCCCCGATCGGTATGGTACCTCCAAAAGCTTTTTCATAAAACTTTTAGAGCAACCTACAATTTAGTTATAGTTCAAGTTTGATCTAATTTCGATAAATTGGCATGTAGTCATTCAAGTGGGCAGAGTAATTAGCTAGGGAGTTTGAAAACTCAAAAAACATATGGGAATCGTTAGTAAAACACGTTGGTCCACTTAATATGTATAGAAGCTTGGCTTATGGCATTGAGATCCATATTCTTCGAGCTTTATTTACGGAAAAGAACCATCTCATCATCACTCGGAAAACTGAGAATTTTATTTCCTGATAGTTGGAAATCACACTGACGACATTGTTTACTACAAGGATATGCACCCATCTACCTCCGAAAATACATTTAATTCAAGATCAATCTACCGCGCTTACTTGTAGCTCAAGTTTGACCTAATTTCGTTAAATTGTCAAGATGCAAAATCTTAGCAAGAAGTTGAACCTATCGTCAAAACTCTCGGTGTTTTATGATATATTGATGGGTACATCCAAAAGATTTTTCGTAAAACTTTCAAAGCAACCTACAATTTACTTGCAGTTTCAAATTTGACCTAATTTCATTAAATCGACACAAAGTCATTTGGTCAAATAGGCAGAGTTAGCTAGGAAGTTTGAAAACTCATAAATAAAACATGGGAATCGTTGGTACAACATGGTGGTAAACTTGGCTTCTGGCATTCAGATCCAATATTCTTCAGACATTCCTAAACGGAAAAGCACAACCTCGCTCATCATCCACTCGGAAAATTGAGAATAATTGAATGTTCTTTCCTGATATAGTTGGAAAATCACATCGACGACACTGTTTGGAATTGCCGATCTTGATCCAACAGTCAATGTTCGAAGTTATCCATACACTATATAGTGGTATGGTATGGTATTGTAAGAGATAAGAAAAGATAAAGATAAGATAAGAAGTATTGTGAATGGCCGATCTTTTCAGTAACCTTCCCTCCCGATGTTTAGGAAGCAAGTGAAAATTTCGAAAGACGAAAAGGTTTGAATTTTTTTTGCCGCCAAGGACCAAAGTGGTTTCCTTCCTATGTACTCCTCGTCCCTACTCCACGCCAACGCGGCTGCCGAACACGCCAGGGACACCAAGCCACCGTACCATGGCACACGTGCGCAACACCATGCTGTGGACGAGGGAGAGATCAGCCGGGCCGGTGCGTGAGAGGAAAGGGTAGGAGAGAGGGAGGATGGATGGTGAGAGGCAGCAAAGGAGAGAGAAAACACACAATTTGTTTTGCATGCATAGGTCCTGAAATTTACTAATAATAGAGTGGCCGCAGGAGTACTTCGTGTCAGGCCTTCAACTCCTCTTTGCTGCCACCCTCTTTTACCCTTCCTACGTTTTATTCTCTCAGCGTGTACAACGCGTGGACATAGGTGAGCATATGTCTAAGCAAAGAAATGAGTACTAGTACTATACTAGTGTACTAGTACTAACTAGTAAGTTGCACGTTCCTTGCACTTGAGACTCAGATAGTAGACGTATGCCATATCATCACTATATAAAATTATAAATGATAAAGCACAATAAATTATAAATTTTATCAACATCTATAAAGTATGCGTGTATATTTGATCAACATCATGTAGAAGTCAAAGATTATTAGCTACCTAACACATGAAAATTTTGATAACATGGTCTAGAGAAACAAGGGAGAAGATTCTAGTATGATGGAGAAGTGTGTTTTGAGGTTTGCGCATAGCATTCATTATGCCAAAGACTATCAATAGAATCTTCTAGATGCTAGAATGGAAAAGAAGATCCAATAGCTAGAAATGATGGGATTTGCGAATTTTGATCCAATGGTCAACATTCAAAATTATCCGTACACTATATAGTGGTAAGATAAGATAAGATCATGCATAAGTCAACGATTATTAGCTACAAGGGAGAAGATTCTAGTATGATGGAGAAGTGTGTTTTGAGGTTTGTGCATCGCATTCATTATGCTGAAGACTATCAATAGAATCTTGTAGATGCTAGAATGGAAAAGAAGATCCAATGGCTGGAAATATTGGGATTCGCGAGTCTTGGTCCAATGGTAAATATTCAAAGTTATTCATACAGTATATAGTCGTAAGACATACTTTCCTAAAAAAAGTACTAATATACTACTCCCTCCGACCCAAATTAATGTTCTCAGTCTAGATTCAGATGTATCTAGCACTAAAACATGAGTAGATACATCTGAATCTAGACAAATGTGAGAACACAAATTTCGATCGAGAGAGTACTATTTGCTTTTTCCCTAAGAAGGGAATAAGCAATGTGTACAAAATCACACCTTAAGGCCTAGTATGTGGCATCCGCTATGGTTCACCATATACATTATGGAGAAAATAGAGTTTGTATCTTTAAGAATATTTTCCTCAACTAATGTTCATACTCATTAACAACTAATAATCTTAAATACGTTAAAATTTTACCACTTTCTTCTAGGTTCGAATTTTACAAGGACGGTGGAAGTACATTTTACATCAAGGACCTAAAAAATGTAAAATTACATCGATGGCCATACATTTAGCACGAAGCACCCTAAAATTAAGCAAGGAAAATAGTTTGTTGAGAAGCTTGAGAACTCATAAAACTTGGTAATCAATCGTAAGTGTATCAGGGTCCATGCTTTGTCTGAAAACTAGGGTTGTTGTTGTGGTACTATGAGCCATTTTTCTTCGTACTTGCTTACAGAAAAAATCTTGTCGCTTTCAGTTTCATTTTTCCTATAAGTTGGAACATGTGGTTGCCACCATTTTTCACTTTGCCAATATGCACACATCTACCAAATATAGGAACATTACAATACAATACGATGTGCATATGGTTATTACCTTTGTCATTCGGCTTGAAACAAAAGAGTGTTCATACACCGTGGGCCATATATATTGTGTAACTATTTTTTTGCAATTGATGATGACTCACGGTTATTAATTATTTTTCAGTGCAAATAGTAGTACACGCAAGAGCATGCCATGGAGAAGGCTTCATTTTTAGGTTTTCATTATTTTTGTGCATAGCTAGTGAGGATAAAATTTTCAACATGAATATTCGTAGCAAGAATTTTAATCCTACAAACCTCTCGTTGGTTTTTGAAGTATTGACCGCCTCGGTACCATAAAGACTCCTAGTACTGGATGTTTCTAACTTTTTAAGAGCAATCTATCATGTTTACTTATAGTTCAAATTTGTAAATGATTTTTTATTCCTAAATTTTGGAAACTTCCAGTACTGGTAGCATTATTTTTCACCATGCCAAGATGCACTCATCTACCAAATATGGGAACATTACCATAAAGTATGTTGTACATATATATAAGGCCATTTAGCTTGTCTTTCGGCTTAAAGCCTAAGGATATGTTCATACATGACAGGCCATATTTTCAATTACATTGCTTTTTATATGCGAACTCTCTTGATAATAATCATTTTTCACAACAAGTAGGACAAGTCAGAGGTCACCGTGCAATGTTTTTTTATTGTTTTCAAATAAAAGACAAATTTTGTACATGCAAATGCTTAGCAAGAAGTTGAATCCAACAAATTCATTGGTTTTTGATATATTGACAGTCTGGGTGTGGGTACCTTGAAAAGATACTTGTATAACTTTAAGAACAATCTACTACTTACTCATAGTTCAAATTTTATCTAACATTGATAAATCAGCTTAAATAAGTTTAATAATGTGAAGTTCACTAGGAAACCCTAAGAACACAAAAAAGTTCGTAATCGTAAGTGAAACATGTATAAACTTTGTCTGGAAACTAGGCTTATGGCATTCCGGGCATATTCACCGTACTTGCTCTTAGGAAAATAAATCCTGGGAAAATAATAATCTGCTTAAAGTTTATGATCAATCTGGGTGTTTTTTGTGTGAGGTGTAATAAACAGACATATATTATTAGTCCTATACTTTAAAAGAAACTCTTCGATGGACATTTGGATATGTGAATGAAACGTCAAATCTTATGTACAAACAAGTTATGTTCAAAAACAAGATTATTACGACCAAATAAAGCCTTCGCAAATTCAATGTGCGACGGACTATTATGTTGGTACCTTTGTGTAAACATTGATGTTTCATATGAAATAAGTCTCTTACATACCAGCTACATGCATCCAACAGGTATTGCGGGTGATAAATATCGTTAGTATCCGTTTTTTAGCATCATTCAAATATTTGTGTGTAAATGGCAGCAATGGCATTCGGGGACCACTTGTCGGTCTTGCTACCAATGAGGTTAAATCGGTCATTACAGGACTAACTGGCCAAATGTTTGCATATTACGCTAAAAACTGTTAAAATGTGCAAAAATGACGTCCACCAAGTGCTTTGTGCAAAAGTGCGATGAAAATATGGTGGATCGTGCAATTTCCTCTATCTAAAAAAATGTTTTATACTACTTCCTCCGTTCCAAAATATAAGGCATCTAAGGATTGGTCAAAAGTCAAATCTTACTAACTTTGACCAAATATTTAGAAAAAAATATCTACATCTACAATATTGAATGGACATATTAAGAAAATATACTTTATGGTGAATCTATTGATATTAATTTAGTATTATAAATTATATATTTTTTGTGTATAATCATGGTCAAACTTAAAAAATGTTGACTTTTGACTAATCCTCAGGCGCCTTATAT
The DNA here is from genome assembly GCA_916181665.1 of Avena sativa. NCBI lineage: Eukaryota > Viridiplantae > Streptophyta > Magnoliopsida > Poales > Poaceae > Avena > Avena sativa. The sequence goes on along the minus strand of OV702291.1, from coordinate 360,239,731 downwards.
TTTGGGATGGAGTGTCGTCGGATTGATGACAAGTACGCCATGAGGGGGTCCTCGAGGCATGCGAAAGAGAGGGGTGAGACATACGATGTTCCGGGACGGTGAGCACACAAGTTTACCCAGGTTCGAATCCGCTGGCTTTGGACGGATCCTACTCCTGCTAGCAATCCAGTAATACGGCAGAGCTGGAATATGGGTTACAAGGGTTCGCCTGTGCGAGTTGAGATTGTAGACTATTGAGGGTGCCCTAAAGGCTCTCCCTAGGATGGCTTATATAGATATTCGGCCTAGGGTTTACAGGAGAGATCTATTCGGCTACGACTGAGGGTCGATTACAGAGTACATCTTGAACTACAAGTAACACTATGGGCCTAAGTCGGTAAGTCTTCTGGGCCTTCCTGTAGCCGGATTGGACTCCGCCTCTTCTCCCTCACTGGGCCGCCCGTTAAGCAAAGCTATAACCCGAAGTAGGCCACCCTGGTCAGTGAGGACTGTGAGGATACCCGGAAAGTATATCCCCAACAGCAGCCCCCGGAAGTCTCCAAGATCTAAAGTCGGATTCTTCATCATCTAGCTTGATCTTCGGCTTGCATAATCTTGAAGGGTTCCTGAAACTTCAAAACAAAAGATACGATCCGGGTCTCAAAATAAGTCAGACCTATCAGTACATTATTCGGTTTTCCAACTTGATATTCAAACTAAGCCGGAACTTAGTCTCTGACGTCACCTGACACTAGTCATGGTCAAGTCACGTCATCTGACAAACATCCTGTCAGCACGACCATTGGTGGGTCTGCCGTTTGCGGAACCGAAGCGCCGTTTCAATGCGTACACGAAGATCGAGGTGACGTAATCATTGCATGGGTCCTTCCTAGTTCCTTCCACGATGCGTGGCGTTTACACAGTGTCGTTTGCATGAATCTTGGCGCAGTTAGGTGGTTATAAGGGGTGAGGATTCTCTTTCTCCCATCTTCACCTGTTCCCTTGCCTTTCCTTCTAATCCACTTCTCCCTCACGCACAGAGCTTTTCTGCCTCCTAGATTCCCAGCGCTGCCCATCCAAGGTCACCGGCGCACCAGAGAAATGGCTTCTTCTTCATCGTCCGGCTTGGCTGGCTTCGTAGCGGAGACGGTGGCGGAGAAAGAGAGTATCCGTGGGGTTTGGATCTCGTGTCTCCTCGACGACGAGAAGCTCCACGGCGTGGAGAATGAAGGGATCCTCCACGCCAGCGACTGGCGGAGTCGTTTCAGCGAAACCATCCCCAACCCGCACACCAACGAGCAGGTACACTTTGGCACCCACCTCGATAGAGGTTTGTTTTTCCCTCCCTCGGATTTCTTTTCCGAGGTGATAGACCATTACGGTGTTCAGCTTCACCATATTCCTCCCAACTCCATCTTAGAGATGAGCTCTTACGCAGCATTGTGTGAGGGATATCTTGGCATTAGGCCGAGTCTCACTTTGTTCTACTTCTACTTTCATGTCCGTAGAAACTCCATCACTGTCGGTAATCCTTATATTACCGGCACTATTAGCCTTTCAGTTAGACGCGAGCGTAGTTATCGTCGCATTTCTGCCAGTGAGTCGGTCAAACAATGGCTGGCCACTTTCTTTTACCATAAGGATATTCCTGCTCCCGGCAAAGCTACTGCTTTGCTGACTTTTATTGACGGAGCCGCCACAGCCCTTCCATCTTGGGACGAGGCTCCTCCGGCTCTCAGTGATGATCTGATCCTTGCTAAGAGGCGGATCGAATACCTGATAAAACACAAGGGCTTGAGAGGATCCGACCTGGTCAAGTGCTGGGTCGCATGCCGGATCCAGCCTCTCCAATACCACGACGACCGTCTGATGCACTCCATCATGGCGTCGAAGAATGATTTCCTCCGCATCAGTCCCAAGGCTTTAAAGCCACAGGATTACATAAGCCAGATCAAATGGCTGATCAAGGAGCGGATTGAGAGAAAGATTTTGGACTTGTCTCTGGACATGCACACAGCAGAAGACCCTGTAGTTCCGGTAAGCTTCAATAATAAACCCTTTTATGTGTTTCACCTTTTAAACTATTTTGCAATACTGAGATATTTTCTTCTTTTCAGCTTGCCGATCTCCCCGAGTCGGAGCTGGCTCCTACAGAGGGATATCCTCTGGAGTTTTCTCAGGAGGCGGAACTGGTCCCACTGCCGGATGTTGTGCCCAGGAAGCGCAAAGCTCCGACAGTGGCCGTCGGCACAAAGGAGGTGCCAGTCGTGAAGAGGTAACTTTCAACACAACTTCCGCCTTTGTACCTTACTCAAATTTTCTTCCGACATGTAATGTTTTCCATTCTATTACACTCTCAGAGCTAAGCAACTCATCAAGGGCAAGGGGAAGGGAACTTCTTCGAAGCCCCTGCGACAGATGAAGCTGACTATGGCTTCGCCTACTGCGGCTCCTCCGACTCCTGCCCCTCAACCTTCCACAACACTGGTGATTACTCCATCGCCGGTTGTCATAGAAGATCCGTCTCCTTCAATGGGGCTAGCAATCCTTGAATCACAGACTGACGCCACCATGGGTGGCTCAGGTTTAGATAAGGGTGAACTCTCTTCGGGTAATGATCCCTTAGCAGAGACCTTTGCCGAAAACCTCCTGAACAATCCGGGACTTGCCAAATTTGGCTTGTCTCGGAAATTTGCGGAAGAAGTCCAGCTTCTGCCCTGGCAATGCCTGGAGAGCCGAAATCTCTCTACTGAAGAAGAAGCACAAGAAGCGGAGGACATCAAGTACTCCGACCTTCTTGAACAAGTCCGCCTTCGCGATGAGGGACTGAGAGATGGTGTGCTTCCACTACCTCCGATTATTCCACTCACCCTCGCCGAGAAGGTTACCACCGAGGTAAACATGTGCCTGACCAAACTCACACATGAACATCATGTAAGTCGGAATTCCAAGTCACGTGTTTCTTTATTGTACTTTATATCATATCCTCTAGCCCCCAAGCATGAAGTAGGATATACAATCCGGGTTTATGCTTCCTTAGGATGCCAAAGAATGAACTAGTGTAGCCCCCAAGGCTCGTGCTGATATTAGTAACATATTAGCCCGAGTCTTCAGTAAACTTCTAACTCTGGTATTTTGACTTACAGAAAGTTAATTCATATAACCAGGATTTGTTGAAGAATGTTTGCAACAAGCGGAGAGAGATCAGAGCTCTCCGACTTAAGAATGCTGAGCTGAAGGTTTCTAAGGATGAGGCCGAAGGTAAACATTCCAAGACTCAAACCTTGTCTTGTGTTTTCATAGTCGAATATTTTTTGCTGAACTGTTATTCTTTTTGACTTACAATACTAATAAAGCAGTCCTGTGCTATGATAGAAGAGGCTGAGAACCTTAAAACCCTGGTGGTGGAGAATAAAGAACTTCGCCAAGAGCTGGATAAGCTCAAGGTAGATCATGAGAAGAGCATCGCTCAAATTCTCGAATCCTCCTCCATGGCTACTAATGAACGTGATCGTAAGATTGCGGTTCAAGATCAGAGAATCTTGGATCTCAACAATGAGCTTTGCAGAGAGAAGGATCTTTCCAAGGCGCTCCGAGCTAAACTCCGGAGTCTTCGAGAAGAGAAGACCAAAGTTGATGACATCATCTTCGGTATGTTTCCATCTTTCTGACTTGTCTACATTCTTCGACTCTTTCGATGTCGGATTTACTTAACCGTTTTGTGTTATATATATAGGTCCTCTTAACTTGACGGACTCTGCTTTCACCGAGCCTCACAACCCACCGACTTACCCAATCGGTGATTTGCTTCATGACTTCTGCCAATCCATCGAGGACATTGGCGAAGTTCTCAGGGTTCCGAACATGCACAACATGTTGGACTTTCAGGTGCGAGACAAGGCGAAGGAGATGCCGCAGCTTGTCCGGGACTGGAACATGTCCTCCGCGCGATCAGCAGCGCAGAACACCCTCACCATGGTCATGAGTCACCATGGAAGCATGGAGATTTGGCAAGTGACCAGGGGGTACTGCAAGGTGGACGAAGACAGACATGAGCAAGATATCAATGCCATCATGGACTCCTGCGCCGGATATGGGTGTCACGTAGCTGACTTAACCAGCTACGACGCTCCCTTCTTCACCCGCGTGGACACACCGCCTCCGCCTCCGGAAGAAGCAGCTGAAGTTTTCGACGATGAACGGACCGTATCAGATCTGAACATCTCGGAACGTTATCAAACTGAGGCCGATGCATCCAGCGAGCCGGCAGTGCCTACCTCTTCTCCTACATCATAGATCATCATAAAAAAATGTGTTATTCTTAAAAACATTATGTATATGTAAATATGTAGCATGATACTTTTGGATAGTGCTAAGTCTTAATCTATTCAGCACTTTTGGCTTTCAATTTTTGTGTGCCTGAAATGTTTACATAAGCACTTGTACTTTTTTCCTATACTTATCATTTATCTGGCTTTCCACCTCGTCCCTTTCGTGAGCCGGCTAAACCTTCTGCACGGAAACTTTGCCGAGCAGCGGAGCTCAATTGCTAAACCAGTTTAAACTCGGAAACAAAGCCGGCTTCCAGTACCAACAATTCACTACTCGGAAAATGCTCGCATCCGGCAATCAGACAAATAACCAAAGTATAGACTAGAAACTTTAGAGTTATACCTGAAGGTAGCATTTTTAGAATCGGAAATCTAAACCAGATCAAACATGAGTGATGTGCTCGTCGTTCGACGTAGAGCTCGTTGGGAACCCCAAGAGGAAGGTATGATGAGCACAACAACAAGTTTTGCCTCAGTTTGGCTAGGCATGTTGTAAGTCAGAATCAATTTCTTTATAGCATTAATAGCATCATCCTCATTACATTGGAGGAAATCTCCTCCCACAACAGCATCTAAAGCATATCTATAGCAAAGAGCAATCAAAAGGTAAAATATGCTAAGGAACAAGCTTTGAGTCATTTTAGGCTCAGTTTTTTCATGTAGATCAGAGATTCTAGACCAAGCTTCCTTAAAACTTTCCTCAATTCCCTATTTAAAAGTGAAAATCATTTCCCCTGGTGACATAGTGATTGGAGCAAGGCTAGACATGAAGGCAACTTAAGATAGGAACTAATTTTTTTGTGTTTTTCAAATAAGAAATCAAACAAGAAAAACTAATTTTTTTGTGTTTTTGAAAGAACAAAACAAGCAAACAAAGCATAAAGAAAACTAAGCAAAACAAAAACAACAAAGTAAAGAGATTGGTTATGAGGGACTCCCCTTGTGAATATGTCCTTGACTCCCCGGCAACGGTGCCAAAAAAGATCTTGATGTGCTCGTCGTTCGATGTAGAGCTTGTTGGGAACCCCAAGAGGAAGGTATGATGAGCACAGCAGCAAGTTTTCCCTCAATTATGAAACCAAGGTTTAATCGAACCAGAAGGAGCAAGGAAACACCCCAAAGGTGTTACTAGCTGAGCTTTGGCAGGGCACACTACCGGTGCTAGTAGCAACGTGGAGACCTGCACAACAAAACCATAGAACTTTGTCCCCAACTTGCGATGAGGTTGTCAATCTCACCGTGTTTTGCGGAAAACAAAGGATTAAACGTATCAAATGGAAAGAAGTAAAAGTTTGCAGAAAGTAAACACAAAGAAGTAAACAATTGTAGATTGTATGTAAAGAAAAAGGACCGGGATCCATAGTTCACTAGAGGTGGCTCTCCTTAGATAGATAACATGTTGGGTGAACAAATTACAGCGGGGCAATTAACAAACACCGAGAAAGCAATACATGCATATACTAATCATCTTGACTCCTTTGAGACTTGATTGGGAAATACAACATAATACATAGACCGCCATCCAACTGCATCTATGACAAATAATCCACCTTCAGGTTATCGTCCAAACACCCTCCAGTAGTAAGTTGCAAGCAACAGATTATTGCTTTACGAACTGAGTGTAAAGTAAACAATACGATTGTTCTATGAACAAAGGATTGTTGTTTTCTCCCTAGTAGCAATAGCACATCTAGTACCTTAGAGATTTCTATTTCTTCCCCAGATTACCAGCGGCATGAACCCACTATCGAGCATAAATACTAACTCTTGGAGTTGCTAGCATCTACTTGGCCAAGATAGCTACTAACAACGGAAAGCATGCAAGATCACAAATAACAAAAACATGATAGAATCAATAATCAATCTGAGATAGCATCTCAATATCCATCGGATCCCCGCAAACACAACATGTATGGATTACAAATAGATGATCTTTATCATGAACGGAGCTCACAAGATCTAGACATGAAAGCACAAAGGAGGAGAACCAGCCATCTAGCTACTACATGGATCCCTAGTCCAAGGATGAACTACTCACGCATCACACCGGAGGCTTGCATGGTGATGAAGAAGGCCTCCAGGGTGAATTCCCCTCTCTGGCAGGATGCCGGGAAGAGCTTCAGATCCCTCCCGATCTAGGGATGGAGATGACGGCGGCTACAGACTCTTTCGTGGATTTTTAATCGGGTACTTAGGGTTATCGTCCTGAGGGCAATATATAGGCGGAAGGAGAGGCCGAGGGGGTGTCGGGAGCGGCCACACCACCCCATGGCGCGAGCCAGGCCTAGCCGCGCGGCCAGGTGGTGTGGTGGCTCCCTGGCCCTTCTCCATCTCGTATTCTGGCACTTGATCCCTTCCGGAAAAATAGGCACTTTGGCTTTTGTCCCGTCCAATTCCGAGAATATTCATTTTCTGATTTTCTTGGAACCAAAAACAGCAGAAAACAGGCAGCTGGCACTGTGGCTCTTGTTAATAGGTTAGTCCAAAAAATCATATGAAAAGTACTCCAAAGTTGGAACAAAACACAAGAAAGTGGATAAAACCAAGCACGGAACATCAAAAATTATAGATACATTTGCAATGTATCAATGAGCATAAAGTACTTTCATGTATTCTGGGATTTTCGACTATGACATGATCATTAGGAAATAAGATGGTAAAAACTTCTCAGAAAAAACTTGAGGCAACCAAAAACTTTTATTTCTCACAGAACAAGAACATATGTATGATTAGAAAGAAGGATAAACTAAGAATAAAAGGGACGTAGTTGAGCAATATTCCATGGTCTGTCTAACTCATCCGGATTTGTACTACCTCCAGCTCTCTTTCTCTTCTTAGTAGCAGGTCTTTCTTTGACTGGCCTCATATCAGTTAAGTAGTATGAACCATGGTGCAATACTCTACTAACTAAAAAGGGCCCCTCCCATACTGGGGAAAGTTTGTGCTTTCTTTGTTGCACAAGCCGTAGAACCAAATCCCCTTTATTGAAAGATCTGTTTCTGACTCTCTGGCTATGGTACTTGCATAACTTCTGCTGATAGGCTGTTGATCTCATTTCAGCAACAACGTGAACTTCTTCGACTAAGTCGAGATCATTTTGTTGAGAAATCTCGGCATCCTCTTCGATATATGCGGCCACTCTAGGAGAAGAGTGAATCAAATCACTAGGAAGAACTGCTTATGTGCCATAGACCAAGAAGAAAAGTGTGTATCCGGTTGACCAGTTCAGAGTTGTTCGTAAACTCCATATTACAGAGGGTAATTCCTCTGCCCAAGCCCCCACAGCACGTCGTAGTGGTGCCTCGAGTCTTGGTTTTAGGCCTTGTAGGATTAAAACATTTGCCCTTTTGACTTGTCCGTTAGCCTGTGGATGTGCAACTGACGTAATGTCAAGCCGGATATTTTGTTCGTTGCAGAATTCAGCCAATTCTCCCATAGAGAAATTACTCCTATTGTCCTTGATAATACTGTGGGGATAACCATACCGGATTATAACATCCTCAACAAATCTTTTAGCTGTTGCTCCATCACAACTAGTGACAGGTTTATCCTCAATCCATTTGGTGAATTTTTCCACCATCACTAAGAGGCAAGTAAATCCACTTGGATCCCGTCTAAACGGTCCTACCATGTCAAGCCCCCAGACCGCGAAAGGCCATGTTATAGGTATTGTTCGCAGTTGATCAGCTGAAACGTGAGCTTGTTTGGCGTACTTTTGGCAGCCTTTGCACGTCTTGACTAGCCGTTCGACATCTTCCTGAGCTGTAAGCCAGAAAAAACCGTGTCTGAAAGCTTTTGCCACTAAAGATTTGGCTGCAACATGGTGACCACACTCGCCTTCGTGAATTTCTCTTAAGATTTCCACTCCTTCTTCCAGAGATACGCAACACTAAAAAACCCAGACACACTCCTCTTATAGAGCTCACCTTTAACTATAGTATAGGCTTTCGCTCGTCGGATAATCTGCCGGCTCAGAACCTCGTCTTCGGGTAATTCGCCATCTACCAAATAATCAAGGTATGTTTGGGTCCAGCTGGGAATTACAGCCAGAACTGCTATTAGAGGTGAATTGGATTTTGTCGGATATTCCTCATCCACTCCCTTTATTGAGGAAACTTTGAGGTGTTCTAAAAAAGCGCCATCCGGGACCTCTTTCCGTGCAGAGCCTATTCGAGATAGCGCATCTTATTCCTCATTTTCTGCTCGAGGGATGTGTTGAACCTCAAACCCTTTGAACGATTTAGATAAATCATCCACGACAACTTTATATGCTACCATGTGTTTATTTGCATTACAAATATCCGACACTTGCTGAGCAATAAGATTTGAATCTCCGTAACACATAAAACACCGGATGCCGATATCCTTAGCAATCCGGATTTCATGTAGCAGTGCTTCATACTCTGCAATTTTGTATGTCGCTGTGAAGTGGATCTGCGACACGTATATAAGTTTATCTCCTTCGGGTGATTTGAGCACCACGCCAGCTCTCGAGCCCCTGGCGAGCCTTAGATCCATCAAAATATAGGGTCCAATATTCCGACTCAGGGAGGGTCATATTCTCCTTTGTCTCTGTCCAATCAGCAACAAAGTCGGCAAGGATTTGGGATTTAATTGTTGTCCGAGGTTTGTACTCCATATCGAAGACCGAGAGCTCTATGCCACATTTGGCGACGCGTCCTGTGGCATCACTATTGTTGATTATATCTCTCATGGGAGTTGTGCTCACCATGGTAATTGGATGATCCTGAAAATAGTGACACAGCTTACGAGATGCTAAGAAAACACCGTAAGCCAGCTTTTGATAGTGTGGATACCGCTGTTTTGATTCTGTTAGGACCTCGCTGACAAAATAAGTCGGACGCTGCACCAAGTGTTCCTGATTTTCCTCCGGTCTCTCCACTACCATGACGATACTAACGGCTTTGTTTGTCGTAGCAAGATAAAGCAACATCGGTTCATGTGGTTCCGATGTAGCAAGGATTGGAGCAGATGCGAGTACTTTCTTCAGGTCTTGTAATGCAGCTTCAGCTTCGCCGGTCCACACAAAATCCTTGGTCTTTTTTAGGAGTTTGTATAATGGTGCGGCTCTTTCACCGAGCCGGCTTACGAACCGACTGACTGCAGCGATGCAACCAGTTAGTCTTTGTACGTCCTTCAGGCGAGTTGGCCTGGAAATATTGAGTATAGCCTTGATTTTTTCTTGGTTCACCTCTATGCCTCTTTGAGACCTAACAATTTTCCGGCTGGGATTCCAAAGAAATATTTCTTCGGATTAAGCATGATGTTGTATTTTCGTAGATTGGCGAACGTTTCCTCCAAGTCGGAAATCAGTGTTTCCTTCTTTTTGGACATCACCGCAATATCATCCACATATGCATGTACATTGCGTCCGAGTTGGTCGTGGAGGCAACGCTGCATCATGCGCTGGTACGTAGCTCCTGCGTTTTTCAGCCCAAAGGGCATCATAACAAAACATAAAGTTCTGAAGGGGGTTATGAATGAAGTTTTGACTTTGTTAGATTCCTTCATCCGGATTTGGTGATAACCGGAATATGCGTCAAAACAGAGGAGTTCCGAGCCTGACGTAGAATCGATAACTTGATCAATCCTAGGCAGAGCAAACGTATCTTTTTGACAAGCCTTCTTCAAGGCAGTATAATCAACACACATCCTTAATTCAGTGGTGTCCTTTTTAGGGACCATTACAGGATTGGACGACCACTCAGTGTGGATGACCTCTTCTATGAATCCGGCTAACTCTAGTCGTGCTAGTTCCTTAGCTATTGCCTTACTCTTTTCATCGCCGAAACATCGTAAGGACTGTTTGACAGGTTTAGCGTTTGGGTTTACATTTAAAGAGTGCTCGGCAAGTTCCCTAGGTACTCCGGTCATGTCAGATGGTTGCCATGCAAAGATATCGTGATTTGCTTTGAGGAACTTGACGAGCGCGCTTTCCTATGCGCTATCTAGGCCTACGCCTATCTGGGTCACCTTGGAGGGGTCATCATCCTTCAATGCCATCATATTCATCTCTTCTGATGACTTGAACTCCGGATTCGTCTTTGTCACCTCCTTCTTTGTTGCGGGCATCTCGGACGGATCCATGCTCGTCTTGATCTCCTGGTACTCCTGGGCGTGCAGCATGGCTTCAGCAAAGGCGGCATTTCCATCTTTGCACTCTCGCGCTTTCTTCGGGTCTCCCCTGATGGTGATCATGCCATTGGGACCTGGAATTTTCATCATATTTTAAATGTAACACGGACGAGCCATAAAAGCCCAGTAAGCCGGACGTCTGAATATAGCGTGGTACTCGCTCTTGAATGGCACCACTTCGAAGGAAAGTGCCTCCGTCCGATAGTTCTTTGGAGTTCCAAAGGTAACATCCAAAGTGATTTCTCCTAGGGAATTTGCTTGTCTTCCTAGGACAACCCCGTGAAAGATCACAGAGCTGTGGTTCAGCTAGGTCTCTGAGATCTTCATCCGGCGTAGCGTTTCGACATATAGAATATTAATACTGCTGCCACCGTCCATGAGAGTCTTGGAGAAACCATCACCGTCAATAAGTGGATTGACGATTAAGGCGTATTTTCCTCGCCTATGCAACTTAGGCAGATGATCAGCGCGGTCAAATGTGATTGCCACTTCTGACCAGTCCAAGAATTGAGGGACAGCCGGAACTGTTGCATTGAGCTCATGTAGCACTGCGTTTTTGACCTTTGCTGGTTGAGATCCGAGGAAGGCGACATAAGTGTCTTTCTTGGTCATAAATTTTTCTTCCCTTCCGTCTTGGGATTTGAAGCATCAGCTTCCTCCCTATCGGAATCTTCCTTGGTCTCTTTATCTTTTTTGGGATTCTTCTTTCCCTTCTCCTGCTTAGCTTTGTAGCCAGCGGTATCATCTCTTTTAGTGTCGTCATTGAAACGACACTCGGTGTTTGTGTGGGACGAGCCCCCATTGGCATCTAAGTGATGCACACACGGGTTATTGGCAATGTCGGCCCAAGAGTAGGTTTTTCGGTTTGTTAGTCTCCTCTACCTTGAACTCTTGAAGTCCCACGACCGCGTCCGTGGCCACCGCCAAGTCCTCCTCGTCCTCCAGACCCGAAAGTAGAAGTGACCACTGCCGTTTCCGTGTTGGGTTTCTCTTCCGAGGTATTTTTGCACTTCTGAGATTGTTTCTTTGGTTGTTTTGCCGACTGTGGCACAGCCAGGGCGTTGAGTAACCTCTCTGCATCGTCGTCAGCGTCTGCATAGTTTCTCGCTATTTCTATCATCTCTCCCAAATCAGTGACCTTGTCACACTTCAAGCGATGACGCAGTAAACCAATTGGGAGACCTGCAATGAAAGCTTCAATCGCAGTTTGGTCATTTACTCCTTCACAGGAGTTTTTGGTGTTGATCCATCATCCAAGATAATCTCGGCAAGTTTCTCTGGCTTTTTGGGTGCAACGCTGTAGATCTCTGACCATACAGGGCCTCCGGTATGTGCCTTCGAAATTCCGAAAGAACGCACTTTGCATGTCATACCAGTTGTGGATGGTGTTCTCCGGAAGTTCATTGAGCCATGATCGTGCCGTCTTCCGCAACATGAGTGGGAGATATCGGGTTGCGACCAGGCTGTTTCTGCCTTTGGCGATGCAGCAAGCTTGGAAGAAATCCTGTAGCCAAGTATCTGGCCGAGCTATGCCCTCGTAGGCTTGGATATGTCTTGAGATAGCAAATCCTTCCGAGAATTTTGTGGCTCTTATGCGTGGTCCGAAGCACTCTGGGCCCACGTATATGTCATCATTTTTGTAGTACCGCGCCTCTATATTGGAGTTGATCCTGTGCCTTGCGTCGTTCAAGGATAGAGATCGTCCCGAGTGTCGGCTGTGGCTGTGGTGCCTTGGAGCCGGACTTCGGCTTCTGCCACCATCTCCTCCACCACGATGCCCTCCTTGGCCTCCTTGGGAGCCATTGTGATGGCTACTTGGCGGAGAGGGTGGAGCAGCTGGGTTATTTCCGGCTGATCGCTGGCCTCCATCTGGAACAACATTATTCCAGTTCCGGGGAGGGTATTCATTGTGACGAGTCCCCTACCGGCTTGTCTCGGCATGGTGTCCGTCGTTCATTCGTCCGTCATCCGGACGGCTTGCATGTCTAGGAGGTGGCATTCTTTGTCGGTCCTCCTCCCGACGTTTCTCTTTATCATCGTCCCTGCGTTCTTTCGACTCTCGCTAGGGCGGGTTCCTCGGATTCAGTGCAGCAATTGCCTCTTGCTCCACAACTGGGTTAACGTTACGCCAGTCATGGGCAGCTTTGTGGTGCTGTCCCGAAGATCTGGTTCTTGAGTAATTGTCCTCCCGGCGATCGGAGCGGTGGTGCTGCTCCGGAACACGCTGGGGTCTTACGTCAGCCCATGCCGGATCTATGCGACACTGGTCAGAATTGGAGACCAGATTTTGACTTCCTTACATGGCGACCTTTTGCTGCTTCAGTCCCTTGTTGAGCAATTTGATGCCCAACCGGATCTGCTCCGGGTCTGGATTATCCTATAGGATTTCTCGGGCCGCGACGGTGTTCTGTACTGGTGTTGGATACATCCAATCCCCTTTGCTATCTTTCCGAGGCATCCCCATTTCTCCTCCGAAAAGGACTTTGTGAATCTGTGGGAATTGGTTGTCATTAGTATGACGTTTCCTGGTCTTCTGGTATTGCCTAGAGTTGTACTTCTCCGCAGATGCCATGTGTTTCTTTTCCTCCTCAATGTTTTTGGCTTCATTGAGGATTACTTGACGACGCGCTTCTAGGGCCTATGCCCTCTCGTCCATATCTTCAGTAGTAAGTTCTGCAACTGTAGGAATAGGTGTGGTTAATGCAGCATCGATGAGATTACGCGCACCTTCAGTGATCACGTGACCATCCACCAATTCTTCTTTTTTGGGCTCGTCTGGGATAAGCGCTCCATCCGAGTCTTCCTCGTATTCCTCGGCAATCACCTCCTCTACCGGAGGGTCTTTCGCCGGGGTATTGTTCTTCTTGTTCTTCTTCTTTGCCTTCTTGGTAGCGCCGGTGGCAAAGACAGCTTTGGGTCTGTTTCCCGGAGTCAGGCTCTAATCGGTACTTTCGGACATCTGGACCTCGGGATTATCTCTGACATCCATGTCATCCTGCGCTTTGGGAGAGTGTTCCCCGGATCCTTCATCCATGGCTTCTCCTTCCTCTGTAGCTTTGGAGTTATACTCCTCTTCATATTCCGCGGAGAACTTTCAGAAATCTGCTGACATCATCGATTCATCCGAGGATGCGGGTATGTCGGTGTTTGTTCCAGTCGCCTCCAACACATAGTCGGTGTTGTCTCCAGCATCGTCTATGCCGGATACGGATCCCACATATCCGACAAAGTGTGATGTGCCCTTCCTGAGATAGCTGCGGTCTTCATAGTACGCTTCATCGAAACGTTTGATGGTCTTGAGAATTGCATATATGCCTGAGTTTGCATTACCATGTGTCTTAGTGTGTACCTCATGAAAGGCCTGTCTGTCCCGGCATCGTCAGAGCCGGAACCATCATTGTTATTGTGCTCCTCCTGGATTTTGACCTCTACGGGTGGGTCGATCTGGGATTCGGTCTCTCTAGGGAGATCCACTCCAGATTTGACTTGGACCGCTAGGTCTGCTTCAGGCTCGGATTTCTCCACTATCTCCGTGATTGGTGCGGGCTGGGTGGGATTAGGGTTTTCTGGTATTCGGAACTCTGCCGCCTCCGCAGACAAAGGGGACCCAGAAATTTCCTCTGCCTCTATCATCACCGCTGGGGTGTGTGGGACAGGTTCAGGAAAACCAATGTAAACATTGATCTCGCCAAAAGACATGATGGTGTAGGCAGTGACAGCCTCCCTAGCCGGAATCCAGGTCTCGTCGAGAACGATGAGAGGGACAGCACTGGCATAGAGGATGCGACCGATGGCGATAGTCTCGCCAATTCCGATTCTTGCATATTCCGCTCGGAACATAGATCCGAAGCTCACTTGCCCCACGGTGGGCGCCAACTGTTGTCGGATTGATGACAAGTACTCCATGACGGGGTCCTCGAGGCGTGCGGAAGAGAGGGGTGTGAGACGTACGGTGTTCTGGGATGGTGAGCACACAAGTTTACCCAGGTTCAAATCCGGCGGCTTTGGACGGATCCTACTCCTACTAGCAATCCAGTAATACGGCAGAGCTGGAATATGGGTTACAAGGGTTCGCCTGTGTGAGTTGAGATTGTATACTATTGAGGGTGCCCTAAAGGCTCTCCCTAGGATGGCTTATATAGATATCCGGCCTAGGGTTTACCGGAGTGATCTATCCGGCTACGACTGAGAGTCGGTTATAGAGTACATCTTGAACTACAAGTAACACTATGGGCCTAAGTCGGTAAGTCTTCTGGGCCTTCCCGTAGCCGGATTGGACTCTGCCTCTTCTCCCTGACTGGGCCGCCTGTGAAGCAAAGCTCTAACCCGAAGTGGGCCACCCTGGTCAATGAGGACTGTGAGGATACCCGGAAAGTATATCCCCAACATGGCGGGTAATACAAAGTATTGTGCTATACTTACTACTAGCAAAACAGGTACCAGATGGAAGTTCGAAACCTAAAGGGTACCCACTATTTTAGTCGGTTCAAAGAAATGAACTAGTTCATCAAAAAGTGATGATATGTGAAATGTAGTTTTTTTTAAGTACGGTACTACTAAAGCCGATAGAGGGGTACCCACTACCATTCTCTAGTAACTCCTCCTCCACCATTCCCTCTCTCGCTATCACATTCCCGCACTCACCTCACAACACTCAGTCTTTAACCCAGCCGTTGCCTCGATGAAACTAATGACAAAACCTTTGTCTATGGTTGAGCTGGGGTCCTCATCAAGCTCTACTTTGGAGCTGCAGGTGGCTTGTTCGATTCTGATGGCCTCAGCACCCTCTCTGAAGCGTCCTTCGCCTTTCGCGTGTGTGCGGGTCGTGCCCAAGGTGAGGCGTCCATCGCCCTTAGGGTTCTGGCCGGTCGCGCCGAAACCCTCGTCGCCCGCCGAGCGGTCGTCCAAGCCTCCAGTGCCGCGTGCGTCGAGAACGAATGCTCGTGCGGTGGCGAATGCATCCTTTTCGTCTGCATGTTGGACTCTCATTCCCAATGTGCCAAATTTCAGAGTATACGCGGTGAAACTCCTATCGGTGTCCCCTGTTCATCAACGATTGTATGTGCTTCTTCGGTGTATGTGGCTGGTTCTTCGGCAGTGGCGCCTTGTTCATCTGCTCAACCCATCGACCCATGTGCAAGTTCATGCCCCCCAACTACAACGAGGTTAGATCTGGAGGATTGGAGCTTTAACCCAAATCTAACGTGCATCTAGTCAGATTTTTGCAACGTGTACTGCAGGTCCTTTATGAACTACTTAGTTGTATGTCATATTCTTGATAATTGTCTTATGTGCTATTCTTTATACTCCATCCGTTCAGAAATAAGTGACTTTACTTTGCCTAGATTTGAATGTATCTATATTTGTCTTTTGTGCTATTCTGCTTAGTTATGGAATATTCTTGATGACGATGATGCAGGGTTCTATTTTGGTACTTAGATGATGCATTATGCTGTTTAAGAATTTTCCATGACGCGTTGTGTTGTTTTGGTATTTTTTGGTATGATGCATTGTGTCCTGTCTCCTCACTTTGTTGTTTCATCCATTTTGGTCTACGTTCTGCTGTTTAGGATTAAATGATATGCCTTCTATCTGTTCAGATTATTTCAATGACCCATCAGTTTAGGTAATTTTGATTATGCAGATACAGTTTATTAAATTTAATTACATAATACCTTTTGATGTTTTGGTATTTTTGATGATGCACTGCATATATGATGTTTTGTCTATCCACATAATGCAGTGTGCTGTTTTAGCCATTCATATTATGCATTGTGCTGTTTTTTTGTGGGGGATATGCATTGTGCTGTTTAATCAATCTAATTAAATGTTATGCCTTCTAGTAGCTGTTCAGATAATTTTGAGGACCCATCGGGTTAGGTCATTCTAATGATACATTGTGTTGTGTAGGCAATTTAATTTACCTGATACCTTGTGTTGTTTAGGTAAATTTTGATGGTGCAATGACTCATTGTGATCTTTAGTCAATTTATACAATGCATTTTGGTGTTTTGGTAATTCCAAAGGACCGACGCAATGGTAATTTTCATGTAGGACCACATAGTTGTAATGCCGAACTTAAACTACATTCTTGACCAGACTACTCCAGCTCCAGGTGGCTATGAAGATGCTCTCCCCATCATACCAAGGGAGTTGAAGCTACTGGGCAGGAGAGTGGAGGCCTTGTCAAGGGCAAGTGCTGCCAGGTCGGTCGCTAGTTCTGCCAAACCGAGAAGACGCCCTAGGTCGGTTGGGCACCATGCCATGGTGCATCATCCTAGGCGCTTCTACATCCAGTTAGTCCAGCATGACTTGTATATGCTTATCATCCCGACATACTTCAAGCCTTACTTGAAGGGACGCCCCTACCCATAACTAGTGGTGGTCCAAGCATGCGAGGAATGCGACTGGGTTGTCTATGCCAACCACAACAAAGACCAGATCGTCCTGGACAAAGAATGGGCTACCTTTGCTGCTTTCCATGGGTTGAAAGAGGGTGACGGCCTTATGTTCAAGGTCACCACAGATGGGTTTAAGATGAAGGTGCTCCATTACATGTGGCAATTGAATTCCATCATGTTCCCGGGCTTTCTAACCATGGTTTGACATATTAGAGTGTCATTGCATGTGTTCTTTTCCAAACCACAATGATCCACATGGGCACATACACTCAAGTGGGTGTGGTGATGCAACCTCTTTCAAACTGGTGCTCCATTGCATGTGGCAGTTGAATTCCAACATGTTCCTGGGCTTCCTGACCATGGTTTGACATATATTGGAGTATTATTGCATGTGTTATTTTCCAGACCACAATGATCCACATGTCTACACACACTCAAGTGGTTGTGGTGATGCAACATCTATCGCAATGGTGCTCCATTGCATATGGCTGTTGAATTCCAACATGTTCCAAGGCTTTCTGACCATGGTTTGACACATATTGGATTGTCATTGCCACTACAAGAAAAGTTTCCTTCCGCAACGACTTGGCCCGACGGTCATTGTAGAAGGCGCATCTTCCATGACTAAATTCTCGGCTCGGCCGTGGCCGATGGAAAACTTTGTTTTTCTTGTTTCGCGGCCCTATACTAGGACGGATCTGCTAAAAACATGGAGGAAGCTCGGCCAGCGCATGGCAGAAGCAAGATTTTCGTTTCCTTGCATGATGTTGACTCGCCGAAGTCTTTTTAGGTGTGTGGGTCCCGAAAGTCAGTGTCTCTAGCAGACCATACTTTTCGGTCGCGCCTGAACTCGATAACGTTGCTCGAGGCGTCTACTGTTTAGTCAGGCTTCTAGGTCCCACATGTCAGCCTCTCATTAGAAGGATCGTGTGTATGATGGAATTTTTTTCCTTCGCTCGTGCTACCCTATTCCGAAGTTGATAGCGCTGCTCGATGCATCTACCGTCTAATCAACCTCCTAGGACCCACATGTAATCCTATCATTAGAAGAAACGTGTGTATGATGCAATTTTTTCCTTCCCTGGCGCTACCCCATTCTGAAGTTGATAGCGCTGCTCGATGAATATACCATTTAACCAACCTCCTGAGCCCCACATGTCATCCTCTTATTAGAAGAAACATGTGTAAGATGGATTTTTTCCTTCGTTCGCGCTATCCTGTTCCAATCTTGATAGCGTTGTTCGTGCATCTACCGTTTAATCACACTGTTGGGCCCCACATGTCATCCTCTTATTAGAAGAAATGTGTGTATGATGGATTTTATACCCTCTGTCGCGCCTTCATGTTCCGAATTTGATAGCGTTGCTCGCTGCTTCAGCCGTTTATACAGGCTGGTGGGTCCGACATGTCAGCCTCCTCTGTGCAGGAAACGTGTGCATGCTAGAGTTTTTTCTCTCGCACCTCCCCATTTGGAACTTGGCAATGTTGCTCGATACAACACCTGTATAATGGCTCCCTGCTGGGTCCACATGTCATCCGCCTATGTAGAGGAAATGTGTGTATGTTCGACATTTTTTTGGTCGCATCCACCAGTTTGACCTTGGTAACGTTGTTCCATGTGGCAGGCGTGTATGGTCTTGCTGCTAGAGCCCACGAGTCAGTCTCTCTCGACAAGAAACATGTCGATCTTGGTCTTCTTTTTCCGGTCGTGACTGTTGTACAAGTACTTTTTAAACGCGCTCATTAAACTTGATTTCTTGTATGGTAAGGTTGATGGGCGCTAGTTGCAGGCAGGTGGGTTGGCCATGTCAGCCTCTGAGTACAAAAATATTGCTACAGATAAACTGCATGCCTTGCCACTACACAAGAAAATTGTTATGCTTTTATAAGACGTAAAAACTGTATACTAACATCGTATATAACTTATTTATTTTTCTACTTAAAAATTTCTTGTCCATCTGCTATGCATGATTACTAGCAGCTCAACTAAAAATGTTAAGTATAAATAACGTAGTAGGTAGTACTTAAAAAACATGGATAGGCGCAGTATTTTTTAGGGGTGGGTGGACGGTGCCCAAAAAGGCAGAATTGAAGAAAAATGGGCCAAGCAGGGATTGATGGGCTATTTTTCATAGGCTCTCGTCCAATCTAACTGGGCTATTTGCGTGGCCAAATGACCCAAAACATGTCCAAGTTAGAAGGACTTGGGCTATAATAAGGCTGGATGGGCTAATTTCTTGGGCTCGATAGTTAAAATCCCAAGGTACGTGCTGGGGCTAGGCCGAATTCGAAACAAAACCGTCAACAAGGGAAAAGAGGTATAAAATATAAGCGCCTAGATCCCAGGCCCTTGAGAACTTGTTATGTTAAGGCGCTGACGTCACCCTACTAAGTATGCTAATACTCAGATGTAACCTAGTAGTAGCAACTCATTAAATTCCTAGTTACAAGCTAGTTGCAACAAATGTGTAACCCTCACGTTGCACAAATCGCGAGGTAAATCCAATGGAGAGAGAGGTGACTCTTGAGAACTGGCAAATCCGATAAAATATTCACAGATATTTCTGTGAAAATTGTGGACAAACACCCCGCGCCCGCCAAAACTTTCTTCCGAGACCCCAAACTTTCCTAAGCTCGCCCTCAATCGAGCGACCAACCCCTGTCTCTTAAAATTTGGCCCCTTTCTTATCGGAGATGCACTGGATTAGAACCAGGCCGCAAACTTCTCCACGCCTTAAAAAAACTTCTCGATGCCTTTCTATCAACATTGTCGGCCTACCACCATTGGTCGCGCCGTTCTTCACGAGACGCACCGGCCGGCGGTCAGCTGGGTGATCCCCACGCTTCTCCTGCTAGATTCGGGCACTGGACATTCTTCTTGGCTTTGGTTTGTTCTCCACCTCTCCTAGAAATATTTAAACCTTGTTACCATCTAGATTTACAAGGTGCTTGCAGATTTGGGTAGGTACGTTCTTTAGGTAAATCTATAGTAAAGCTCTAGACAGAAGAGTTCGAAAAGATCTTAAAAAGGACTTGGCAGAGATCCTGTGCAAGATTTTGACCTGATATATTCCCCATCCTTCTTTGATACGATGGAGCATTTGGCTGTTGATGTACCTGACGAGGAAGTACTTAGAGGTATAGTACAGTATAGATGGATGTACCCTATAGAATGTCGACTTTGCATTTCCAAGGAGCGGGAAGATATCCGTACACAGTTTGATAAGTGAGTGTTATGCAAAGATATCTTCACATATAAGACTATAGAAAAGTTAGATATATTCAGATGTCTAACTTTTCTATGTTTTGTAGGTTCTTCGTAGAAATAAAAGTACCAGCAAATTTCGTTCCACCAATAAAAAGACCGGATGGACTAAGATCTAAGGATCATGTAAGACACGCAAATTGCACTATGAATTGTCTATGAATTATCCATATGGGGTAACCTCTTGTCTATTTTTCAACGCTAGATTTTGGAGCTTGAATTTCTGGCCCTTATCTGTGGTCCAGATAGGAGTATAACAATAGCTCCAGCTTGCATTTCCAATGATGTCTGCCATAGCGCTGATGTACCTTATGTGGAGACTGACGTAGCTGGAGGTTGTCCTAATGAACCTGCACTGGATTGCATTTAGATTCGAAATCCAACCCTTGACATTGTCGTCCCAAGGAAAAGAAGGTTGTGGATCTGGTAAGAATGCCTTCTATAGAACAAGATGCTAAAGGTGATGATTTCCTATGGCAATCCCTACCATTCTATGACTTGTACGAGTAGTTATCGTAGTTTAATTGAATTGCATGTCCCTCTCTATCAACGAAAATGGCATATCTTTTGCCTTGTTTCAAAAATAAATAAAGATTTGCATGTCTCCTTTTGTTAGTCGATAAGATACTGTTTTCTGTTCAAGTCATGTGAACAAATATGTTTTTGTATGTAGAGACATAAATGCGGATTGGGTGACAAAATCAGCATAAAATTGCCAGATCAATAAAACAAGCATAATGGCATTGCAAGAAATGGAACAGAACCATCTTTTCACCGTTCTTGTGAAAAGGAGATGAGACAGGAACCACACGTGCAACTGGAAGCAGCCATTTCTCGTGCAGCTCCGCTAGCATTGGTTTACCATCGATAATACTTGAGCATCCGAATATTATGATTACATACTAGGAGTAGTTCCTGTTCCACACTACAGTTCAACAGGCAAAAGTGTAAGAAATGCATAAGGTAGCTCCATAATACAGGTTCCAGAGAAAAGCATACAAATCATAAGAAAGAAAGCTTCATATCACAGTTCACCACCTTCAGGTGCAATAGTCTCTACAAATTGTAAACCCAAATCACCGCCTCCTTTAGGTGGCACGATAATTTTGGGAGCGGGGTCGGCAGCACCAACAGCAACGCCAAAACCGGTAGCATGAGTCTCCATAATAGGTGAACTTTCGACCACCACAATGTCCTCTGAAGGCTCTTTACAACCATCTCCAGCCGCACAAGTCTCCACGGATGGTAAAACCAATCCACCACCTCCATCATCTGGCATGACGATGGTAGGTGCAGACTCGTCAGTACCAGCTGCAGCTACAACTGCATCAGTCTCCATAGAAGGTAAACAAGGTGGCGTCTTAGGTGTAGCGATTTGACATCCATTTTGTACTCTATCATCAGGAAACTAAGAGTCTTCTTCAACTTTGTGCTTCTACGGTTACACAATAAATAGAGATTACAGCGAAAGCATCTACGCGGGACGACAAGAACATATGTCATTCTATTGATTTACCTTGTCATCAGGCATAGTAGAAGTCACATGATTGGAACCTATTTCATCGAGTGAAGAGGGGTAACCTCGTGAAGGTCCATGGTGAAGGACTTAGGGTTTCGTAGAAAATAGAACGTTGGGGATTTCGTCGAATGTCAAGAAAACAATAAAGTCAAAGTCGCATGAATATTGGGGAAATCGCACTATTACAAGTTGTCTAGGAGATTTCAATACCCTCGCTTGGGCTTCTCCCGTCCTATATATAATAGGCCGAGTCTCAAAGCTGTATGTGGATAGGTTTTACATATGCATGATTATAATACCAACACATTGTCTGTTCAGAGATTCGTTCCTAATATAGTCAAAGTCTTTTTCGGTTGCTTCCTTGTGCTATCTTTTGAAATATTCATGGGCCGTAAGCCTTTTACCCAGCATAGCGCAGCAAATCATAAGCATCCAAGTAATCATACCTATGTCAGTAGCCCCCTAGACTCTACTTGAACCGCAATTTTAGGTTGAGTCTCAAAGTTTCTTTTCCTTTATGTTTTATTTCTTTATTCTTTATTTTTCATAGGGATTTGGTACAATGAGTCTGATGCTTCCGATAGATCAGGAATCAGTTAATTCCTCCTGGGCAAAAACAAGGTTGTCCTAAATCAAATTCAAGTCCCCAGGCTTGAACTCGAAAGTTATTACTGGCGTAATTCAATTCGGGCCGCTGAGGTCTTACCGATTAATGAATTCTAGCTTCAATTTTATCGTGTACCCAATGCGTCCGTCGGGATTTTTCATCATACTGTTGATACGGATATTTTACTGGCATAGCGCATTCTTGTGTGATTACTAGGCCACACATGAAGAATCCTGGGGTCTTACCTTCATGTTTCTAAACACGACATTAGGATTTTTGTCGTGTTTGAGCACGATCCGAGATTTTTGGCTTTTTTGGCGGTAGCCCTGTTAGGCTGATTTATCAAGTAGTTTAATGCTTTATACTAGCTCCCGATGGGAGTAATCTTTCTTTTGAGGATACCTTTTTGAGGATACATTCATGTAAAACTCAAAGGTATTTTCAGTCATCAATATTTTCATTTAATACACAATTGGATTTCTATCGGGTGTGCGCCAGCGCTCCTGATGGGAATAGCCCCCTGGGCTATGTTCGGATGCCTGTATCTGGACATAGGCTCATTGTTGTTGTTAGCTTGATGGAAAACATAGATCTTTTGAACAGTAATAAAGAGCTTAAGGTACAAAAAACTTATCTCTTTATACATAAGGCGAAAAATCGATGATACATTATTCTTTGGATGGATGGCATCTAGTCGTTGGCCTGGATATTCTGGCTTCAGAAGCCGAACTGTAACTCTAATTATATTGTCAATACTCCTATGTGTAAAAGCGTCGTAGCTGTGCTACGTTCCATGGATTTGAGTAATTTACTCTTGTTTTCTTGTCTTGTAGTCGATATGCTCCTCTGGGAATAACTTCTGTGACGATGTATGTTCCTTCTCATGGGGATTCTAACTGCTTGTGGCCATCTTGCTTGGGGCAAAGAACTAGGTCCCCTACTGCAAAGGACCTAGGCCACAATCTTCGGCTGTGTTAATTGCGTAAGATTTGCTGGTACATAGTTGCTCTTTGTAGGGCTTCATATCAAGCTTCATCAAGTGCATCCATATCATCTTCAAGTGCTTCTCTTGATTCCTCTTCATCATATGCATCTACTCTTGGGGATTCATGTGACACCTCAATAGGAAGCACGGCTTGTGCGCCGTGGACCAAAAAGAAAGGTGTCTCTTGTGTTGAATTATTTGGAGTTGTACGTAAAATCCATAAGATAGATGGAAATTCAGCAACCCATTCTCCTTTTTCTCTGTTAAGCAGTGCTAGTAGTTTTTTCTTGAGTCCAGCAGTAACTAGTCCATTGGCTTTTTCTACCCGTCCATTTGTTTGCAGGTGAGCTACCAAAGCGTAGCTTACCTTGATACCAATCTCTTGGCAGTACTCCTTGAACACATTGGAAGTGAAGTTGGTCCCATTGTCTGTGATACTATGGATTTAATAAAATTCACACGCAAAGTTCTGTCTTGGGTGGTGACAGGCATTGCTTCAATCCATTTAGTAAATTTGTCGACTGCTACTAGCAGAAAGACGTGTCCTCGTGGCGATGATTTGTGAAGTTTTCCCACCATATCGAGTCCCGACTAAGCAAAAGGCCAAGCCAAATGTATAGGATTCAACTCAGCGGTTGGTGCTCTAGGCTTTGTTGCAAATTGTTGACATGCTTCACATGTTTTGACGATATCTTCTGCATCTTGAACTGCAGTGAGCCAGTAAAATCCTTCCATGAATGCTTTCGCAACAATTGCTCGGCTACCAGCATGGTGACCACAAACTCCTTCATGTATATCTTTGAGTATGATTTTTCCTTCTTCGGGTGTTACGCAATGCTGCAACACGCCCAAAATACTTCTCTTATACAACTACCCTTTGACTATTCTGAAGGCCTTCGTTCTTCGGGTGATTCGCCGGGCTTGTATCACATCTTCTGGTAGTTCTCCCTTAGTCATATATGCTATATACAGCTGCATCCAGGTAGGCTCAATTAGCATGACCTCTCCAATTTCCTGCTCCTCTTATTTGGTGACCTCCTCTATACTCTTGGTTTCTGATGGAGCCCCCGAGTCTTTTTGTGGATGTTTCTTTTTCCCTGTTTTTGGTGCTACAACCTCAGAGACCCTTTTTTGCTTTGATCGATCACTCTGTTATTTCTTCCCAAAAAACTCTAGGTGGTATTGGTAGGCACAAGGATCCGATGTTTGCTAGGTTGTCGGCTTCTTCATTGCTTGCTCTCCCTATATGCAATACTTTGCACCCATCAAATTGAGCTTCCATAACCCCATATAGATCACGTTAAGAAATCATATTTTTGCTGACAGCGTCGCACTTGTTCATTGCTTGTGGTGCCACAACATTGGAATCTCGAAATATTTTGAGGCGAGTTGCACCGCAAGCTTTGGCCATTCACATGCCATGCAACAAGGCCTCATATTCAGCTTCATTATTGGATGCATTTGCAAAGCTCATCCGAAGTATATAATGCATTTTGTCGCCTTGTGGTGATATTAGTATGACTCCAGCACCTACTCCTTCTGTTCTTTTTGATCCATCAAAGTACATTGTCCAGGCACTAGAAAGGTCTAGTGGACCCGCACATTGCAACTCTGTCCATTCTGTGATGAAATCCGGCAGAACTTGCGAATTGATTGCTTTGCGCTTCTCATACGTGATATCTCAAGGGGATAATTCGATGCCCCATAGAGAGACACGCCCAGTTGCTTCTAGATTGTTGAGGATGCTTGACAAAGGTGCTTCATTGACCACTATGGTCGGATGTTCCGAAAAATAATGGCGTAGTTTTCGCGCTGTCATAAATACCCCATATGCTAGTTTTTGGTAATTCGGGTACCTTTGTTTGGATGGCGATAAGACCTCTCTTAGGAAGTAGACATGCCTCTGCACACCATGGGTTTCCCCTTCTTCGGGTCGCTCCACGACCAAGATAGTGCTGACCACTTGATTTGTGGCAGCAATATAAAGTAGTAAAGGCTCTTTCTCTTTTGGAGACACAATGACAGGAGATGTCGAAAGTGTCCTTTTGAGGTCTTCAAAGGCACGCTGAGATTCTTCTGTCCATTTGAATTTTTCCGATTTCCTCATAAGGGCGTAAAATTGCAGCGCTTTTTCTCCTAACCTAGCAATCAAATGACTGAGTGCCGCTACTCACCCTACCGGCTTCTCTACGCCACATAGATTTGATGGCTTCTTCATTGTTAGAATTGCCTGTATTTTCTCGGGATTATCCTCAATTCCTCTGGCTGATACCAAATATTCGAGGAGTTGCCCTGCCGAGACTCCAAAGGAGCATTTCTTCGGGTTCAGCTTGATGCTAAACTTGTCGATATTTTTGAATGTTTCTTCGAGGTCCTTGATAAGCGCAGATCCTTGTCTTGTTATGACTATAACGTCATCAATGTATACTTGTATGTTTGTTCCTATTTGGCTTCCCAAACATTTCTACATCATTCGCTGATATGTTGCTCCGGCATTCTTTAAGCAAAAGGGCATTGTTGTTTAACAGAATACACCATAAGGCGTGAGAAATGCCGTTTTCTCCTGATCTTCTTCCTTCATCCTAATCTGGTGGTATCCTGAGTAAGCGTCCAAAAAAGAAAGACATTCGCATCCCGCGGTTGTATCGATTATTTGGTCGATTCACAGCAATGGCAAGTGATGTTTTGGACAATATTTGTTCAGTGCAATAAAGTCAATGCACATCCGAAGTTCTGTTGTATTTTTCTTTGGAACACATACTGGGTTTGCGACCCCCTCCACTTTTGTTAGTTCTTTGATAAAATTGGCATCAGTAAGGAAATGGAGCTCCTTTCCAATGGCTATATGCTTTGGTTCTACGAAACAACGAAGCGGTTGCTTTACTGGCTTTGCCTTTGGATCCAAACTTAATGTGTGGTCAGCGAGTTCCCTAGGAATCCCTGGCATGTCAGAAGGTAGCCATGCAAAGATCTCCCAGTGCTCACGGAGGAACTCGATGACCGCTCATTCCTACACGGGATCAAGATTGGAAGCCACAAATGTTGTTTTTGTCGGGTCGACGGGGTGGATCTGTACTTCTTTTGTGTACCTTGTTGTGTCAAAAGCCTGATCGGGATTGACACGCGCTACTTCCAGCGGTTCTGCATTTGCTGAAGTTTTGAATTATTCGAACTCAGTTGCCATCCCGAAAGATTCAGAAATTTTGTTGAACTCCCAATCGCAATTATCAGCACGTGTGAAGCTTCCTTTTACCGTGATGATTCCCTTTGGTGCTGGCATTTTCATGACTAGGTACGCATAATGCAACACTGCCATAAACCGTGCGAAGGATCGTCTTCCCAGGATCGCATGATATTGTGGTGGCCAGTCCATGACTTCGAATTTGAGTTTTTCTGGCCTAAAATTTACTTTGGAACCAAAAACAACGTCAAGAAATATTTTTCCTAAAGGAATTTCGGCTTTACCTGGTACTATTCCATGGAAAGATATTTCTGTTGGCGCGAGATTGTACAGGGGTAGCCCATTGTTCTATGTGTTTTTGCGTAGATCAGATTTATGCTGCTTCCAGCGTCCATGAA
Organism: Avena sativa; assembly: GCA_916181665.1. Taxonomy (NCBI): domain Eukaryota; kingdom Viridiplantae; phylum Streptophyta; class Magnoliopsida; order Poales; family Poaceae; genus Avena; species Avena sativa. Next base: position 360,212,909 of record OV702291.1, on the reverse strand, counting down.
CACCTTTCTCATATCGAACCCGCCAACTTCTGCTTCGACTATCAAGGCTGAGTGACCTGGTCGTGGGACCTGATACGTTGCAAACGTATCTATAATTTTTGATGTTCCATGCTTGTTTTATATCTACTTTCTTATGTTTTGTCCACACTTTGGAGTACTTTTACACATTTTCTGGAACTAACCTATTAACAAGATGCCACAGTGCCAGTTGCCTGTTTTCTTCTGTTTTTGGTTTCAGAAAAGCTAGAAAATGAATATTCTCGGAATTGGACCGAACAAAAGCCAAAGTTGATATTTTACCGGAAGACTCACGGAGCCAGAAGACGAGACAGAGAGGTGCCAGGGGATGGACACACCATATGGTGGCGCGGGTCCCCCTGGTCGCGCCACCAGGTGGTGTGGGACCCTGGTCCACCCTCTGACATCGCCCCTTCGCCTATAAGAAGCCTCCCGATGAGAAAACCCTAAATGATCCAGCCTCCAGCCACGAAAAGTTCTACAGCGCTGCCGCCACCGAAGGGAAGATTCGGGGGACAGAAAGTTTCTGTTCCGGCACCCTGCCGGGACGGGGAAGTGCCCCTGGAGTCATCTCCATCAATCTCCACCACCATCTCCATCGTCGTTGCTGATTCCCATGATGATGAGGGAGTAGTTCTTCCTTGAGTGTAAGGGTTCTACCGGTAGCTATGTGTTCATCTCTCTATGCATGATCATATTGTGATCATGAGCTTTCTAATCAAGTAGATCTACCTTGCTATGCAAGTGCTTTAATAGATCTCTGGCTCTGCCCATGTGTGTGAAAGTGATAGTGTGCACACCATGGTGGCACTTAGGCTAGAGATTACAAGTACTTGTTATGAGTTATATTTGGAGTTGGATGTCTTTATGAAATTGTGGTGTTTGTTGGAACCATCTAGCGCTCAAGGTGATAGTGTTGGGTTATCTAGATGGGGAAAGCGAACTTTGAGGAGTGTTGTTATAGCCGTACCATGGATTAGAGTGGCAACCGGAGAGTAGTTCAGAATAGTATCATGAAGAGAAGATATTTATATGAGAGTGTTTACTAGTGAAAGTATGATCCCTGGGCCATTTTTCTAAGCATTGAAACACCGTTTGCAACTAGATCTGTTACATGTTTGCTTGCTTCATCTTTATTTCTGATTGCCTTTAGTCTCTTCCCACGTCAACGACACGCCATCAAGATATTTTCTAACACCGTTGTCTTATATCCATACCACTTGTATTTCACTATCTCTTCGCTGAACTAGTGCACCTATACACCTGACAAGTGTATTGGGTGTGTTTGGGACACAAGAGACTTCTTGTATCTTGATTGCAGGGTTTCTTGAGAGGGATACCTTTGACCACTTCCTCCCTGAGTTCGATAAACCTTGAGTAATCCACTTAAGGGAAAACTTGCTGCTATTCTACACACCTCTGCACTTGGAGGCCCGACAACTGTCCACAAGAATAGAAGTGCGTAGATATAAAGCTATTTTATGGCGCCATTGCCGGGGAGGTAAGGTAAAAGGTACTCACATCCTCCGGTGTGAGTGCTCGAAGTTATTTCCTTTAGATTCTGCAATTTTGTCTTTTCGTTTCTTGTTTTTATTTTCACTAGTTAGGCTTAATGGAAAACAACAAAATTACAGAGCTTTATAGTATTTATCTTGAGTTAGGACATGAAGTGTTTAAAGAGAAAATTAAAAAACCTATGGAACTTTATTTGCATGCTAATACCAATGTTATTAGTATGAATTCTTTGAACACCTCGATTGCTAATTCTATGGAAAAGTCTAAGCTTGGGGAAGCTAGTTTTGATGAGTATGATATTTTTAGTCCCCCAAGCATGGAGGAGAAAATTTACTTTGATGATACAAAACCTCCAATATATGATGATTACAATGATGAATATGATATTTTCAGTCCACCTACTATTGAGGAGAAAATTAATGATTACAATATTCCTCCTATATTTGATGATTATGGTGATGAGAATAATAATGATAGCTATTTTTTTGAATTTGCTCCCACCACAATTAATAAGAATGACTATGCTTATGTCGAAAGTAATAATCATTTTATGCATGTGGCTCATGATAAGAATGTTTTATGTGCTAGTTATATTGTTAATTTTATTCATGATGCTACTGAAAGTTATTATGAGAGAGGGAAACATGGTTTTATATATCTCAACAATATTAAGTTTCCCCTCTTTATGTTGAAAATTTTGAAGTTGCACTTGTTTTGCTTTCCTTTGCTTATTGCTTTGTGATTTCATAAATTGTTTCTTTACAAGATTATTTTTCATAGGAAGTGGGTTAGACTTAAATGTGTTTTGAATTTGCTTCTTGATGCTCTCTTTTACATCAATTCATATTTCCTATGTGAGCATTTTCTCAAACTATCATGCCTAACTTAAAGGCGTTAAAGAAAAGTACTTATTGGGAGATAACCAAAAAGTTTTAGTTGAGTCTTGGAAGTTATTGCTTCATTAATAACCTCTCCTTATCATTTTTGTGTGATTTTTGTGCCAAGAGTAACCTCTAATGAGAGAGAAGTAAGACTTGGGAAAGTTGCTGTCCCGAAACAGATTTTTATGCTTCACTGTAAAAATTCGTGAAAAATCTCCGTACGTCGGTTTGAGCTGTAATTGTTTGTGATTCTGCCCCAGGTTGTTATCCAACTTTCGTTAGTACAACACTTTTCGATTTGAGCAACACAAGGTCTTCGAAAAAATTGGTTTTTACCTGCTGGTCTGTTTGGACAAACTTCTGCCATTATTTGCATTTGCCTCTTAATCTCTTTCTCTTTGAGTTCTCTTTGATCATTTGAACTTTTTAAAGGAAGTGCTACAGTAGCTTGTGTTTTAATGGGAGTTATACTTGTGTTGAAACTGAACCAAAAGACTTATTATCTTGAGTACACTAATGTTGCTAATGAAGATTGTGTGAAGTTTTGTATGAAGGAAATTTTCAGGTGTAGGGAAAGAATGATGTAATGAGATGAAGAATGGACTAAAGCTCAAGCTTGGGGATGCCACCCTGTGTCACCCCAAGAAATATTCGAGAGGTACAAGCGTCAAAGCTTGGGGATGCCCAAGGCATCCCCTTCTTTATCAATAAAAATCTCAGGTCTTTCCAAACACTTCATTTTTATTGCTTCATGCACAGTTGTGTTGTTCTGTAACACCCTCAGAATCGGCCCTATGCAAGTTTCAGCGCTTCACGCCAAACCCGCATAGAAATGATTCAAAGGTGCCCACCAGGCACTTTCGTGCGGGTGGAAAACGAAGTAATATCATTACACAATGGTACACGATGGAACCCACAGAACATATATACAACAACGACTCCATGAGTCAAGAATATAGATATACAGTACAAAGATCCAAATCACCTTGAAAACGATACGGCGTCCGAGTACGGACAAGATGCAAATTGAGCTAAGAGCCCTGAAGAATAACCAATGGCGTCCATAACCCTGCCCAGGCCAAGCCGGAAGGGTAACCCTGCTAACGACGTCGATCTCAAAACCTGCTTAAACAAAAGGGGTGCCGACAAAGGGCGAAGGAAAAAGAGGAGCGTCAGTACTGAGGCCAGTACACGACGAGACTAGAATTCGGCGGTCCTCGCCTACATAGGTATGGTGGACTGAGCGGCAGCGCGGCATGCACTAAACAACCTATAGGGACTCGATGATAACTGTCGGCTATCAGAGAGGGGTAAGAAAGACCTATTCGGAACCAACCTGATACTACCACCAAACATACCCATCCTGGTATTTCCCCCTCGAGACCAAACGAGGAAGTCAACCGAGGAACTCACACAGTTGGCAGTTTTATTCATTCCGTTATAGTTGCGGCAATTACTAGTCAAATATAGATAGCGTGAGTCATCCTGATATAATAAGCAGTGGGCAGTTTTAGTTAATCAATCCGTTGTAGTTGCAACACTTACTAGTCAGATACGATTAGCATGAGATATCCCAAACCCAGCAGTTGTTGGAACTTTTATTTAACCATACCGTTGTAGTGGAGCTGATTACTAGTCATATCGGATACAAGTCAAATTATAATAGTAAACTTTAGTTATAGTTGTCTATGATCGAGAACTGTGCTCCAAGTCGTCCATAACCGCGGACATGGCTTTTCGAAAAGATTTAACCCTGCAGGGGTGCACCAAAGTTTCCACACGCACCTACACCCTTGTTGTCAGATCAGGTAGGTACAAGATCACAAAACATACACCCAACGGTATGTCGACGGGGTTTCGGACACGACGTTTCCCAGACCCAAAGCAAGCACATGGGGGCCACCCCACTAAGCTACCCGTAACGAAGTCGGCCGGTCTCCGAGACGGACCCAGGGTTTGTGTAGACGGCTGTAAACGACTGGGAACCCGAAAGTGTGACTGGGCTTGTCGATACAGCGAAAACGTGTCACGGGGTTCCTAAATAGTACAGGCGCTCCACGTGCAATCGTAATTAAAGCAGTAAAGCATGGCATAAGTATAGGATAGTAATAAAGCCCCAAACTACTTTGTGTCCCCCGGTACAATACTTTGAAATCAGGTACTAAATCGATGGGGGTGCCCACACACCCCACCTGTGGTTAGCGCGCTCGATCTCGGAACAGGTGTCAAGAACTCGGGGTCCTACGGGACACCAGTGAGCAGTTAAAAACCAAATATTGTCTATTACCCACCGGTGCCTCTGCATTTACCTACTTTAATTTTAGTTATTAAACAGTAATTAAAGCCATGATCATCTCCAACATTAAACATGCGGCAATACTCCAACAACTGTGGTACTTGACAACACGCAACAGCACTTGAGCAAGCGACTACGACGCGCAAGTCCAACTATATACCAAACAACAGGTAATAGGATGTGTCCAATGCAATATAAGGCTGCAAGGGATATCACCGGTACGAGAACTAGAGCATCGCACCACAGATAGCAATAGATCAACAGGAGGGAATAAATACTATAAAAGTAAGATAGGTAGAAAGGGGGAGGTGCTCGCCTGAAAACATTGTCGAAGGTTCATCCGAAGATCGGGTCGACACTCGCATCAACTCATCGGCCTAATCCGTGAAGAAGCAAAGCACTAGCACAAACACCGGATGCACTATTTAATACTATGACAGAAGATCGGGCATGATGCATGTATGATGCATGACATGGCAAAGGATGCGATGCAATTAGGCAATATTAAGCGGAACCGGGGTCCCGACATTTATTTAGAAGGTTCATGTTGTTTAGATACCCCGCAATTTAAATGTTGTCTTAACATGGCAAAAGATAGCACCGGTTCACTACACAAATTTAAATGGAGACAAACTAAGACTAGAATAGCCCGCATATGGTCTCCATATTTAATTATGAGGTGAATCGGCATAAGGCCCCCAACCCACATGACAATATGTATGCAAGCATGGCAATTTTATATGCAACAAGTAGTATTATTTATAAAATATAGGTCATGAAAAAGAGGTCACACTTTGGGGTTCGGCGAACTTGGGGCGCGGAGGGGTCACACATTGGCGTCGGCGAAGTTCTTGGTTTCGGGGGGTTCGAGGGGTTGTTCTTCGGACTCCGGGAAGGAGAGCGTGACGCCATAGGATTTGTGAGGAAGAACTTGGGTCCTCGATTTTGTGAAGGCGATCTTGTCGTCGATGGCAAACTTGGATTCCGGTAAGAGGGTCTTGTCCACCGAGAGGGTTCGACGATCTTGTTGCAGTGTTATTGACCTTTAGTCCACTTGTAGCAACAAAAAAAATAGCACCACCACACTTCCAGCATGTAACACCATCTTGCAACGATGAAGCCGATCGTCTCGAAGACCAGCCCAGAACAGCCATACAGTGGGTAGAATGCATCTGCCTTAGCACCTACACACCGACATGAGCCAACATGAGCAGTTCCTGCGCATCACTTGGTGGGGTACTAGCGCTAGGAAGGGTGTCGACGAGGTGGGGCACACGCGGCAGAGGGAAACGGGCAGAGGCAGCGCCCACGTCGCCGGAAGGCGCGGTTCGAGGTAGGGACGACCTTGGCCGATGGAGGACGGGACGGGCGACTGGATGGAAGCAGGGGTGGCGACGGGGGGTCCTGGGCGGCAGCGCGCTTGGTGGTTGGAGGGGATGCGGCGACGCTCGGGAGGACGAGGTGGGCGTCAGCGCGGAGGCCCGCGAGGCGGCGCCTGGCGGCGGGGAGGTCGGGGAGGGAGCGGAGGGCGGCTGAGGGTGGAGGCACGCAGGCTCAGGCAACCAGCGGCCGGCGGCGGGGCCTGGAGCACTCGGGAAGATGGGGCGCCGGAGGGCTTGATGCGGCCGGCGGCGGTCTGGGAGGCAGAGGCGGGGCAAAACCGCGCGGGTATGGGTCGTCGGGGGCGAGCGGCGGAGGAAGGCGACGAGAGGCAGAGGGGAGCGGCCTCGGGCGGCGGCGGCGTGGCCGGCGTGGCCAGAGAGGAGGGGGCCGAGGCTAGGGAAGGCTGGCGGCGAGGCGAGGGGGAAGCGAGCAGGGGGTCTCTGGGTGGGCCCGGATGGTGGGCACTGGTGGCGGGGAGGGTTGGTGACGACGCGGGCCGGGAGGCGGCAGCCGCAGGCGCTGCTCGCTGGCGGCGGCGGAGCGGAAGGTGCTGGCGGCGGGGCTCGGCCCAAGGAGAGACGAGGGACGGGGATGTGGACGAGAGAGAGGGTGACGTGGGGCGGTGGGTCGCAGGGCGAGCGGGAGCCCTGGCGGCGAGCGGGGGCGCCGGCCGGCGGAGAGAGCGGGGTGGAGAGGGAGAGGAGCGTGGAGGGGAGACGCGGGGGAGACGGCCGCGGTAGGTGGGAGGGAAAGCGGTCGCGTGGGGATCGAAGTGGTGGGCCAGGGCGCGGGGACCGAGGTGGTCGGTCGGGGCTGGGTGGGTGAGTGGGCCAGGCGGGGGAGTGCGTGGGGGAGGTGGACCAGGTCGCGGGTGTGGGCGGGAAAAACAGCGGCTACGGGTGTGCACGCCCAGGCGGAATTTTGTCCGCGCGTGGGACCGGCCAGGGGGATGGGGAGGCGTGTGGTGTGGGACGGGACCAGGCTGAGGTGGCGGGCTGGGATAGGATAGGAGGAAGGGAGTGGTGAGGTGGCGGTTGGCTATTGGGTGGGGTGATGTGGCCGGGGTGAGGTGGAGGAAGGGGAAAGGCTGGGTAGACTAGGATTGGGTAGAAAAAGGGTTTAGGTAGTCTGGTTTTTGCACTGGGGGTGGCCGACTGGGTCGGATCGGCCCGGTACGGCTGCCCCTAAAAATAAAATAAATATTTTAATATTTAAAATGGGGCTTTTGAAAACTGTTGGTAGACAAAGCAAAATATTCCGGAGACCCGGGTTTTGAATTTGAAATAAAGGCGGGGTATTTAGAAAACAAAATATGTTTTTTCAAAAATAGTTTCAGACAAACAAATGCATGATGATGGCGATGCTCAAATGCAATGTGGCGTGATGACATGAGCATGCGGTCATGATGATGCAATGCACAAAAATAACGCGATTTTCTAGTAGTTGTTTTTGCGGGATGCCACAATTCGACACCACTAACAATGGATCTCGCCCTCGAGATCCGCCTCTTGGTACCGGAAGGAAGGTCGGCGATCTGCGTCTTCGCGCTTCGTGTAGATCCTCGCGACACCACTAACAAGAGGTCGTTGTCCGTGATCGTCGAGAGAACACTCCGGAAGCAAAAGGCGAAGGTAGAGGTATCCACAAATAAAGCCACCTCTAACTTCGATAGAAGGGGAGAAAAGATGCGGCCTATCCCACTTCAATGTACAAGAGCGAATAGAAAGGGTAGTCGGCATGGGGGCCAATCCATCACGCACCCAAACTATTACTCCGCACAATCAGTAGAAAAGCGTGCAGCCATTCTCAGAGTCAGACTGAAGATCTCGACAATCGAGGTTCAGAAACAAAGGAGTGATGCAGACTCTGCATTTGATCTGGCGTAGATGATGTCGTCGCGTCGGAAAACACCGGGAGGCACGAGAAGGAACAAAGAGAAGTCCACCAGACGAAGGATTCCTCGGATAGCATGAAGACCAGATGTAGCAACACCGTTACCAAAGGAGGAAGCGAAACCCTGAAGGTACGATGGAACCCAACCACGAGAACTCCTGGACTCGAAGAGAGAGAATAGAGCGGATTCAAAACACGCAGAGGTGAGAGGAGAGCAGCAGAGGGGTAAGGAGTAAAATCAGACCTAATCAGAACTATCCAACCGATTTTGCAAAAATAGTTTTGACACTCTACTTCGGCCGTTAGCTAGGTTATCCTACAGGCTGGACTTGTGGGGTATCGCAACTGCTGGGCTCTGATACCACTCTGTAACACCCTCAGAATTGGCCCTATGCAAGTTTCAGCGCTTCACGCCAAACCCGCATAGAAACGATTCAAAGGTGCCCACCAGGCACTTTCGTGCGGGTGGAAAACGAAGTAATATCATTACACAATGGTACACGATGGAACCCACAGAACATATATACAACAACGACTCCATGAGTCAAGAATATAGATATACAGTACAAAGATCCAAATCACCTTGAAAACGATACGGCGTCTGAATACGGACAAGATGCAAATTGAGCTAAGAGCCCTGAAGAATAACCAATGGCGTCCATAACCCTGCCCAGTCCAAGCCGGAAGGGTAACCCTGCTAACGACGTCGATCTCAAAACCTGCTTAAACAAAAGGGGTGCCGACAAAGGGCGAAGGAAAAAGAGGAGCGTCAGTACTGAGGCCAGTACACGGCGAGACTAGAATTCGGCGGTCCTCGCCTACATAGGTATGGTGGACTGAGAGGCAGCGCGGCATGCACTAAGCAACCTATAGAGACTCGATGATAACTGTCGGCTATCAGAGAGGGGTAAGAAAGACCTATTCGGAACCAACCTGATACTACCACCAAACATACCCATCCTGGTATTTCCCCCTCGAGACCAAACGAGGAAGTCAACCGAGGAACTCACACAGTTGGCAGTTTTATTCATTCCGTTATAGTTGCGGCAATTACTAGTCAAATATAGATAGCGTGAGTCATCCTGATATAATAAGCAGTGGGCAGTTTTAGTTAATCAATCCATTGTAGTTGCAACACTTACTAGTCAGATACGATTAGCATGAGATATCCCAAACCCAGTAGTTGTTGGAACTTTTATTTAACCATACCGTTGTAGTGGAGCTGATTACTAGTCATATCGGATACAAGTCAAATTATAACAGTAAACTTTAGTTATAGTTGTCTATGATCGAGAACTGTGCTCCAAGTCGTCCATAACCGCGGACATGGCTTTTCGAAAAGATTTAATCCTGCAGGGGTGCACCAAAGTTTCCACACGCACCTACACCCTTGTTGTCAGATCAGGTAGATACAAGATCACAAAACATACACCCAACGGTATGTCGACGGGGTTTCGGACACGATGTTTCCCAGACCCAAAGCAAGCACATGGGGGCCACCCCACTAAGCTACCCGTAACGAAGTCGGCCGGTCTCCGAGACGGACCCAGGGTTTGTGTAGACGGCTGTAAACGACTGGGAACCCGAAAGTGTGACTGGGCTTGTCGATACAGCGAAAACGTGTCACAGGGTTCCTAAACAGTACAGGCGCTCCACGTGCAATCGTAATTAAAGCAGTAAAGCATGGCATAAGTATAGGATAGTAATAAAGCCCCAAACTACTTTGTGGCCCCCGGTACAATACTTTGAAATCAGGTACTAAATCGATGGGGGTGCCCACACACCCCACCTGTGGTTAGCGCGCTCGATCTCGGAACAGGTGTCAAGAACTCGGGGTCCTACGGGACACCAGTGAGCAGTTAAAAACCAAATATTGTCTATTACCCATCGGTGCCTCTGCATTTACCTACTTTAATTTTAGTTATTAAACAGTAATTAAAGCCATGATCATCTCCAACATTAAACATGCGGCAATACTCCAACAACTGTGGTACTTGACGACACGCAACAGCACTTGAGCAAGCGACTACGACGCGCAAGTCCAACTATATACCAAACAACAGGTAATAGGATGTGTCCAATGCAATATAAGGCTGCAAGGGATATCACGGGTACGAGAACTAGAGCATCGCAACACAGATAGCAATAGATCAACAGGAGGGAATAAATACTATAAAAGTAAGATAGGTAGAAAGGGGGAGGTGCTCGCCTGAAAACATTGTCGAAGGTTCATCCGAAGATCGGGTCGACACTCGCATCAACTCATCGGCCTAATCCGTGAAGAAGCAAAGCACTAGCACAAACACCGGATGCACTATTTAATACTATGACAGAAGATCGGGCATGATGCATGTATGATGCATGACATGGCAAAGGATGCGATGCAATTAGGCAATATTAAGCGGAACCGGGGTCCCGACATTTATTTAGAAGGTTCATGTTGTTTAGATACCCCGCAATTTAAATGTTGTCTTAACATGGCAAAAGATAGCACCGGTTCGCTACACAAATTTAAATGGAGACAAACTAAGACTAGAATAGCCCGCATATGGTCTCCATATTTAATTATGAGGTGAATCGGCATAAGGCCCCCAACCCACATGACAATATGTATGCAAGCATGGCAATTTTATATGCAACAAGTAGTATTATTTATAAAATATAGGTCACGGAAAAGAGGTCACACTTTGGGGTTCGGCGAACTTGGGGCGCGGAGGGGTCACACATTGGCGTCGGCGAAGTTCTTGGTTTCGGGGGGTTCGAGGGGTTGTTCTTCGGACTCCGGGAAGGAGAGCGTGACGCCATAAGATTTGTGAGGAAGAACTTGGGTCCTCGATTTCGTGAAGGCGATCTTGTCGTCGATGGCAAACTTGGATTCCAGTAAGAGGATCTTGTCCACCGAGAGGGTTCAACGATCTTGTTGCAGTGTTATTGACCTTTAGTCCACTTGTAGCAACAAAAAAAATAGCACCACCACACTTCCAGCATGTAACACCATCTTGCAACGATGAAGCCGATCGTCTCGAAGACCAGCCCAGAACAGCCATACAGTGGGTAGAATGCATCTGCCTTAGCACCTACACACCGACATGAGCCAACATGAGCAGTTCCTGCGCATCACTTGGTGGGGTACTAGCGCTAGGAAGGGTGTCGACGAGGTGGGGCACACGCGGCAGAGGGAAATGGGCAGAGGCAGCGCCCACGTCACCGGAAGGTGCGGTTCGAGGTAGGGACGACCTTGGCCGATGGAGGACGGGACGGGCGACTGGATGGAAGCAAGGGTGGCGACGGGGGGTCCTGGGCGGCGGCGCGCTTGGTGGTTGGAGGGGATGCGGCGACGCTCGGGAGGACGAGGTGGGCGTCAGCGCGGAGGCCCGCGAGGCGGCGCCTGGCGGCGGGGAGGTCGGGGAGGGAGCGGAGGGCAGCTGAGGGTGGAGGCACGCAGGCTCGGGCAACCAGCGGCCGGCGGCGGGGCCTGGAGCACTCGGGAAGATGGGGCGCCGGAGGGCTTGATGCGGCCGGCGGCGGTCTGGGAGGCGGAGGCGGGGCGAAGCCGCGCGGGTACGGGTCGTCGGGGGCGAGCGGCGGAGGAAGGCGACGAGGGGCAGAGGGGAGCGGCCTCGGGCGGCAGCGGCGTGGCCGGCGTGGCCGGAGCGGAGGGGGCCGAGGCTAGGGAAGGCTGGCGGCGAGGCGAGAGGGAAGCGAGCAGGGGGTCTCTGGGTGGGCCTGGATGGTGGGCGCTGGCGGCGGGGAGGGTTGGTGACGACGCGGGCCAGGAGGCGGCGGCCGCAGGCGCTGCTCGCTGGCGGCGGCGGAGCGGAAGGTGCTGGCGGTGGGGCTCGGCCCAAGGAGAGACGAGGGAAGGGGATGGGGACGAGAGAGAGGGTGACGTGGGGCGGTGGGTCGCAGGGCGAGCGGGGAGCCCTGGCGGCGAGCGGGGGCGCCGGCCGGTGGAGAGAGCGGGGGTGGAGAGGGAGAGGAGAGTGGAGGGGAGACGCGGGGGAGACGGCCGCGGTAGGTGGGAGGGAAAGCGGTCGCGTGGGGATCGAAGTGGTGGGCCAGGGCGCGGGGACCGAGGTGGTCGGTCGGGGCTGGCTGGGTGAGTGGGCCAGGCGGGGGAGTGCGTGGGGGAGGTGGACCAAGTCGCGGGTGTGGGCGGGAAAAACGGCGGCTACGGGTGTGCACGCCCAGGCGGAATTTTGTCCGCGCGTGGGACCGGCCAGGGGGGATGGGGAGGCGTGCGGTGTGGGACGGGACCAGGCTGAGGTGGCGGGCTGGGATAGGATAGGGGAAGGGAGTGGTGAGGTGGCGGTTGGCTATTGGGTGGGGTGATGTGGCCGGGGTGAGGTGGAGGAAGGGGAAAGGCTGGGTAGACTAGGATTGGGTAGGAAAAGGGTTTAGGTAGTCTGGTTTTTGCACTGGGGGTGGCCGACTGGGTCGGATCGGCCCGGTACGGCTGCCCCTAAAAATAAAATAAATATTTTAATATTTAAAATGGGGCTTTTGAAAACCGTTGGTAGACAAAGCAAAATATTCCGGAGACCCGGGTTTTGAATTTGAAATAAAGGCGAGGTATTTAGAAAACAAAATATGTTTTTTCGAAAATAGTTTCAGACAAACAAATGCATGATGATGGCGATGCTCAAATGCAATGTGGCGTGATGACATGAGCATGCGGTCATGATGATGCAATGCACAAAAATAACGCGATTTTCTAGTAGTGGTTTTTGCGGGATGCCACATGTTCTTGGTGTGTCTTCGTTTGTGTTTTTGGTTTTCATTTGCTTAGTTTGCTTGAATAAATTGGTTGGACCCCCTCATTCATACTTTAGTTTTCAAATAAGTTGGTTTGGATTGGAAAAGAGTAGGAAAACTTCATCCTTAAGAGGTAAAAAGGAGCTTGTTTTTGACTGTGGCCTAGACTTTGTCATGTCATGCTTGATATTTGTTTTGGCTTTATGCTTAGTGATTATTGTTGTAGCATGACTTGTTATACAGAATTGAGATTGCTTAATGCGCCTTCAAATAATCATGCGTTGTTTTAGCATATTAAAGCATAGTATTGTGGTATTCTCCTTTGATGTTTTATTTGGGTTGACTTGGCGCATCTCACACCATGTTATGACTATAACAAGTCACCATAGCCTTGATGATGATTTAATTTTCGACTTGTAATATCACTTTATGCTTTAATTAATGATGTTTTGTCGCTTTGCATGATTATGGCCATTATTGATCTCTTAGTTGGCCGCTCCTAGTATTTTGCTAGCCTCCATACCAAGTATGAGTTCCACTCATGCATCCAACTTCAAATAAAACCAAGTTATTCCAAAGATTCCACCATACCTACATTTGCTATTCCAAGTATATTCATGTTTTTATCTACCTTCCGAATTAAACTTGTTATGTGAAAATTAGTGATTAAAGCTCTCACGAACTTGATGGCACACTTTACTTTCTTGCACTTGCGTATATGCTTGCGCTTTATAATTTGAAGTTAGTAGAATCATGTATCATGGGGAACGCTTTCAACATTGTACTTATTATTCCGTTGATATCATGATTCTTTTGCGTATGGATCCTGGCGGTGTGAAATAAAAGGGGAACTTGTAAGATCATGGAGTTTATATGTCTGTTAGAGAAACGCCTGGGCCGCTATCCTAAGCTATGCATAATCATGGTGGAAACTTGCATCACAACCATAATAAGCATTCCATGAAGCATCCTTAATAAAAACCTATGCAAATAGCAAATAAAAAGATCGCTAAGATGCTCACTGTCTGTTGCCTTGTCATTTTGATATGGGATAGCTCCTGTGTCATGGGGCAAGGGGTACCCCGTTGGCGGTTCTCTATGATACATATGTACTTACAATGACAAGATCTTACTTGTGACTGAAGTTGAGTAGCATGAGGTTCGGTACTCGTAAGCAAGGGGCATGACATTTCAACTTATAACTTGTCAAGCATATCCTCTTAGTTGTGTCACTTTAACCTTAATGACTTGAAGATGCCTATGATAGGGGCAATGAGAGATGAAAGCTAATAAGTACCATAATTCTTGGAAGCTCTTTATGAGACTTGAATCCCTGCTTCCTTGTATGAAGACCCTTCTTTTACTTTTATGTTGAGTCTCCATCTTCTATCTTTTTGCACCTATTGAGAGAGCATAGTGGCCATTCTTAGCTTAATGTGCATTGTCCCAAAACTTGTTGATTGATGCATAACTTTGATATTGCTTGTTCTTAAACTATTTGTATCTATTCACCCTTATGAAATTTGAAGGTGTCCTATGCATTTATGTTTTACTACACTACGAGGAACAAACTGAATACCATTCTCATTATGTTTTCTTTATGTGAAACAAACAAACGTCTTTCAAAGCATTGTTATTCATGAATCTTTTGTTTGTACCTTTTCATGTTACAACATAGTTGCTATGTCTTATTGTTAGAACCATATATTTCATGCTATGTTAAAGTACTATGATCCTAGCTCTCAATGTTTTACAAATGCCTTGATCAAGATTTTGATGGTGCATGTCACCTCAAAAATTATTCTTTTCTTTTTATCACTTACCTACTCGAGGACGACCAGGAGTTAAGCTTGGGGATATTGATATGTTGCAAACGTATCTATAATTTTTGATGTTCCATGCTTGTTTTATATCTACTTTCTTATGTTTTGTCCACACTTTGGAGTACTTTTACACATTTTCTGGAACTAATCTATTAACAAGATGCTATAGTGCCAATTGCCTGTTTTCTTCTGTTTTTGGTTCCAGAAAAGCCAGAAAATAAATATTCTCGGAATTGGACCGGACAAAAGCTAAAGTCGATATTTTACAAGAAGACTCACGGCACCAGAAGACGAGACGGAGAGGGGCCAGGGGCTGTCCACACCATGTGGTGGCGCGGGTCTGCCTAGCCGTGCCACCAGGTGGTGTGGGGCCCTGGTCCACCCTCTGACATCGCCCCTTCGCCTATAAGAAGCCTCCCGATGAAAAAACCCTAAATAATCCAGCCTCCAGGCACGAAAAGTTCTATAGCGCCGCCGCCACCGAAGGGGAGATTCGGGGGACATAAAGTCTCTGTTCCAGCACCCTGCTGGGACGGGGAAGTGCCCCCGGAGCCATCTCCATCGATCTCCACCACCATCTCCATCGTTGTTGCTGATTCCCATGATGATGAGGGAGTAGTTCTTCCTCGAGGCTAAGGATTCTACCGATAACTATGTGTTCATCTCTCTCTATGCATGATCATATTGTGATCATGAGCTTTGTAATCAAGTAGATCTACCTTGCTATTCAAGTGCTTTAATAGATATCTGGCTCTCCCATGTGTGTAAAAGTTATAGTGTGCGCACCATGGTGGCACTTAGGCTAGAGATTACAAATATTTGTGTATGAGTTATATTTGGAGTTGGATGCCTCTATGAAACTGTGGTGTTTGTTCGAACCATCTAGCACTCAAGGTGACACTGTGGGGTTATCTAGATGGGGAAATCGAACTCTGAGGAGTGTTGTTATAGCCCTACCATGGATTAGAGTGTCCAGCCGGAGAGTAGTTCAGAGTAGTATCATGAAGAGAAGATATTTTTATGAGAGTGTTCACTAGTGAAAGTATGATCCCTAGGCCTTGTTTCTAAGCATTGAAACACCGTTTGTAACTAGATTTGTTACATGTTTGCTTGCTTCAATCTTTATTTCAGATTGCCTTTAGTCTCTTCTCATGTCAATCACATGCCATCAAGCTATTTTCTGGCACCGTTGTCTTATATCCATACCACTTGTATTTCACTATCTCTTCGCCGAACTAGTGCACCTATACACCTGACAAGTGTATTGGGTGTGTTGGGGACACAAGAGACATCTTGTATCTTGATTGTAGGGTTGCTTGAGAGGGATACCTTTGACCACTTCCTCCTTGGGGTCGATAAACCTTGGGTAATCCACTTAAGGGAAAAATTGCTGTTGTTCTACAAACCTCTACACTTGGAGGCCCAACAACTGTCTACAAGAATAGAAGCGCGTAGACACCAGGACCCGAAGTGGGTGATCAGCTCTGCTGAATATGATTTCTTGCTCTGACCAGTGGAGATATTCGGGTGTGGCTGATGTTGCTGTTTCCTCCATATTGATTTTTCTTGTGATGAGCTTCTGAGTTCTTTTGGATGGACGCCCTTTCTAAATCATGGACATTGCTCCTTTTGACCTAGGGTACTCATTGTTTTGATCATTTGTGTTTTGTGGTGGTGTCGCTGGTGGTGGTGGTGCACCGATGGCTAGTGTGCCAGGCATAGATGCATATCGTCGATTTGCCGCTTTGGTTGCCTTTGCATTACATAACTCCTGCATCTTCATGAATGTTCGGCAGTCTTTCATGAGGTGGTTAGATTGCCGTCTGCCTGCTGAATCGATGTAAAAATGCATATTACACAATCCTTCCAGCATTTGCATCATGGACATTGGTGGGTCTCATGCTCTTGGCTGATACCGTTGTGTTGACTGGCTTCCTCCATCATCGTCCCTGCTCTGGCGATATCCGTCATTATAGTCATTGCTTCTGTTGTTACCTTCACCCGAGAAACCGTCTGCGACATAACTTGGTCCCATGTTCCATTATTGTTCCTTCCTCTTCTTCTATTGTTTCCGCGTTTATCCATGTCACCTTCGGGTGATCTGTATGCTTATTATGCAGCTCGTCCTCTCCATCAGCCCAGCGATTTGCTATTTCCATTAGCTGTGAGATTGTTTTGGGTTTAACCTATCCTATTTCTTCTATGAATTCTCGGTGACGGACGCTGTCGTTGAAGGCGTCAATGGCCCTTTCGTCGGATATGGACTCAACTGAGTTTTTGATGATATTCCATCATTGGATGAATGCTCTTATTGATTCCCCTGATTTTTGTTTGCACGCTCGCAACTGCTCCAAGGATGCTGGTCGTTTAAACATGGATTGGAAGTGTCGGATGAACTTATCTTCTAGGTCGTTCCAGCTACCGATGGAATCTTCGGATAACTGCCTGAGCCATGATCTTGCGGCACCGGTGAGATGTAGTTGTAGGCTTTGCATTGCAGTAGTTGTGGAGCCGCCTTGTAATTTTGATAGTGGACAAATAATCTGCTAACCATGCTTCGGGTTCCTGGAGTCCATCGTACTTGTGGCAGTCGTGTGGAAGTTTAAAGTCCTTGGGTTATGAGGTTTTGTGAATCTGCTGCATAAAACAGCTGGCCTGCATAGCTTGTAATCGTCTTCATTATATCCATCATGATATCGACGGCTGCGGTTTTCATCTCTTGATCCATTGCTCCTGTGTTGTGTGTTGTCGTTTATTGTGTTGCTTCGCGGCTCGGGTCCTACGAGATGCGTGTGGTGTGGTAATCGAGATCATCGGGTGTGTCCCACTTGCCGAGGACTGCTGTGACGGTGATGGGGATCTATCGGATTGTTGTGTGATTCCTTTCTCTACTTCCGCGAGAGAGGCTCCCACCATGCCGAGGTTCATCAGAGCGGAGCGGTGGAGGGCTGCACACGGATCGTCGGGTGCGGGCCGAGTTGTGATCAGATATGTTTGCGCGGCCACAATGGTTACCTGAGCCATTTTTGCCTTGATGTTTCCTTCTTTGTCAATCGACCTGAATGATAGGTCGATATCTTGGATGATTCCACTTCTTTCTGCCTCAGGGATACGCTGTAGTCGAGATGTTGCCCTTCTTGGTGGTGCTCCTCCTGTTACGCTCCATGATCCTTGAGTAGAGCTTAACTGTGCCCGTCGTAAGCTGGATTCGTCAGCTAATCTCTTTCTTTCGTCGAGTTGCGTCTGCATCCTAAGTAGGTATCTCTTCTTGTGGTGAAGCATCCGTTGTCATCGGAACTGCTCCGGAAATTGCTTCCCTTGCTTTTTGCCATGCCGATGCTGGTAGCCGAAGTATTTGCCTCTCTCCTCGGTGCGGTTCTCCGCCTCTTCCTTAGACTATGCGATTATCTACTGTTTCTCCTCCATTTCCATGGTCTCCTTCATTGTCGTGGTTTCCTGCATTGTCATCTAATAAAATATCATCGGGGTTGAGGATAGGATTACCATTAGAGTTGCGTGGTGTTGAGGTATCCCCATTGATCATGCACACTTAGTGGCGTGTTATCCGTGGGACGATGGCGTCATCTTCTACTTCAAAGGATGTGCTGATAGTATGCCGATATTGTAGTTCTCGATACATCTTCGCCATCCTTTCTTGAAGTCGATGTTTTCGCTGCTTTCTTCGGGTTCTAAGTTTGTCAGGTTCGCTTCGTGTGGTGGAGTTTGCTGAGGACCTGATCTGAGGGAGAGATTACCATGAAGGCCATCAAGGTCCCCCGGATCCATCTTCTTTTGCTCGCCTTCTTTGATTTGTGCTGTGATGTTCGTGGAGGATCCGACGGAAGATCCTAGTACTGCCATAGGCGTAGGTTTTTGCACCGACGGTTCTGATGTGATCAAAGCCGAAGGGTGCGATTCTTGCGGGTCCTCTACTTTGAAGTGGAAACTTCCGATGATCAGGTCGGATCCGCTGTTGAAATCAATGGGTATGTCAACACCCGAATTTTTAATCCCAGATGCCTGTTATGCCATATCTCGCAATCCCAGGAATACCATTTTTGCGAGACATAACGGATTGGATATCACAGTACATCATCCATTACAAACCATACATAAGGTCTTACACAAATAAGGATCTCATGATCCAGTCTTAATACAACAAGCAGCGGAAATAAAAGATAAGCGTAGCGGTGGGGTCCATCTTCAGGGGCACAGACAATGCTGACGAAGGCAGATAGTCCTACTTATCATAGTCGTCCTGCTGGCCATCATCTTGATGGTCTCCTTCATAGTTTGGCCATGAGAATAGCCAGGGACAAAAGGCACAAGTACTCTTTAAGTACTCGCAAACTACCACTAACAAGTAGTATAATTCTAAGTTCAAATGCTAAATCTAAGTTTAACTATAAGGTTAAGTTTGAAACCTAAGCTGAGTTCTGAAGCAAAGAAAGATAAAACAAAGTTCTAGAATCACTTAAGTTGGGAAGCTATTGTCATAAACACAACCCTGTTGTGGTCAAGTCAAGATTCATCATTCATTTCATAAGTTGTTTGGAAAACATCTGACAACGAAACAGTATAGCCATTCCAACTGTCCATAACCGTGGACGCGGCTATTCGAATAGTTTGACACTCTGCAGAGGGGGTACACTTTCACCACAAGATTCGATACATCTGTCAGGGATAACTGATACATTGCAAATGTATCTATAATTTTTGATGCTCCATGCTTGGTTTTATCTACTTTCTTCTGTTTTGTTCCAACTTTGGAGTACTTTTCATATGATTTCTTGGACTAACCTATTAACAAGATGCCATAGTGCCAGTTGCATGTTTTCTGCTGTTTTTGGTTCTAGGAAGTCAGAAAATGAATATTCTAGGAATTGGACAGGACAAAAGCCAAAGTTCCTATTTTACCGGAAGACTCACGGAGCCAGAAGGAGAGTCGGAGAGGGGCCACAGGGTGGCCACACCACCCCATGGCGCGGGTCCACCTAGGCCACGCCAGGGCATGGTGTGGGCCCCTGGCCAGCCACCGACCTTGCCTCCTTCGCCTATAAGAGCCTCCTGATACCAAAACCCTAAATCATCAATCAGAAATCCACGAAAAGTTCCGCAGCTCCGCGGCCACCGAAGGGGAGATTCAGGGGACTGAAAGTCTCTGTTCCGGCACCCTGCCGGGATGGGGAAGTGCCACCGGAGCCATCTCCATCGATCTCCACCACCATCTCCATCACCATTGCTGATTCCCATGATGATGAGGGAGTAGTTCTCTCTCGAGGTTAAGGGTTCTACCTGTAGCTATGTGTTCATCTCTCTCTCTATGCATGATCATATTGTGATCATGAGCTTGTAATCTATAGATCTACCTTGCTACTCAAGTGCTTTAATAGATCTCTGCTCTCCCCATGTGTGTGAAAGTGACAGCGTGCACACCATGGTGGCACTTAGGCTAGAGATTACAAATACTTGTTATGAGTTATATTTGGAGTTGGATGTCTTTATGAAATTGTGGTGTTTGTTGGACTCATCTAGTACTCAAGGTGACAGTGTGGGGTTTTCTATATGGGAAAGACTTACTTTGAGGTGTGCTATTATAGCCCTACCATCGATTGGAGTGTTCAACGAGAGAGTAGTTAAGAATAGTATCATAAAGAGAAGATATATATATATATATGAGAGTATTCACTAGTGAAAGTATGATCCCTAGGCCTTGTTTCTAAGCATTGATACACCGTTTGCAACTAGATCTGTTACACGTTTGCTTCTTTCTATCTTTATTTCAGTTTTCCTTTAGTCTCTTCCACGCCTTCAAAGTATCTTCTAGCACCGTTATCTTATATCCATACATCTTGTATTTCACTATCTCATCGCCAAACTAGTGCATCTATACACCTGACAAGTGTATTGGGTGTGTTGGGGACACAAGAGACTTCTTGTATCTTGATTGCAGGGTTGCTTGAGAGGGGATACCTTTGACGACTTCCTCCCTGAGTTCGATAAACCTTGGGTATTCCACTTAAGGGAAAACTTGCTGCTGTTCTACAAACCTCTACACTTGGAGGCCGAACAACTGTCTACAAGAATAGAAGTGCGTAGACATCAAGCTAATTTCTGGCGCTGTTGCCGGGGAGGTAAGGTAAAAGGTATTCACACGGGAGGATTAAAGAAGAAGAACCTCCCACGGCAAACGCCTATTTTCTGGAGCCGTTGCCGGGGAGGTAAGATAAAAGGTACTCACATCCTCCATTGTGAGTGCTCGAAGTTGTTTCCTTTAGATTCTGCAATCTTGTCTTTTTGTTTCTTGTTTTCACTAGTTAGGCTTAACGGAAAACAACAACAAAATTAGAGAGCTTTATATTATTTATCTTGAGTTAGGACATGAAGTGTTTGAAGAGAAAATTAAAAAACCTATCGAACTTTATTTGCATGCTAATAGCAATGTTGTTAGTTTGAATTCTTTGAACACCATTATTGCTAATGCTATGGAAAAGTCTAAGCTTGGGGAAGCTAGTTTTTATGAAAATGATCTTTTTAGTTCCCTAGCTTTGGAAGATATCTATTCTATTGCTTATGATGATACCAAACCTCCAATATATGATGATTACAATGATGAATATGATATTTTCACTCCACCTACTATTGAGGATAAAATTAATGATTACAGTATGCCTCCTATATTTGATGATTATGGTGATGAGAATAATAATGACAACTATTTTGTTGAATTTGCTCCCACCACAATTAATAAGAATGACTATGCTTATGTCGAGAGTAATAATCATTTTATGCATGTGGCTCATGATAAGAATGTTTTATGTGATAGTTATATTGTTAATTTTATTCATGATGCTACTGAAATTTATTATGAGAGAGGGAAACATGGTTTTATGTGTCTCAACAATATTAAGTTTCCCCTCTTTATGTTGAATATTTTGAAGTTGCACTTGTTTTGCTTTCCTATGCTTGTTGCTTTGTGCTTTCATGAATTGTTTCTTTACAAGATTCCTATGCATAGGAAGTGGGTTAGACTTAAATGTGTTTTGAATTTGCTTCTTGATGCTCTCTTTTACATCAATTCATATTTCTTATGTGAGCATCTTCTCAAACTATCATGCCTAACTTAAAGGCGTTAAAGAAAAGTACTTCTTGAGAGATAACCCAAAAGTTTTAGATGAGTCTTGGAAGTTATTACCTCTGTAATAATATCTCCTTATCCTTTTTATTTGCTTTTTGTGCCAAGAGTAACCTCTAATGAGAGAGAAGTAATGATTGGGAAAGTTGCTGTTCCGAAACAGATTTATGTGCTTCACCGTAAAAATTCGTGTAAAATCTCTGAACGTCATTGTGAGGCGTGAATTTTTGTGCTTCTGCCCCAGGTTGTTATCTAACTTTCGTTAGTTCAACACTTTTTGATTTGAGCAATATAAGGGCTTTGAATAAATTCGTATTTACCTTCTGGTCTGTTTTGACAGATTTCTGCCATTTCCTGCATTTGTTTCTTGTTGGTTCCTTTTTGAGTTCTTTTGGGGAATTGAGCTTTTTGAGGGAAGTGATACAGTAGATTGTGTTTTAATGGAAGTTTTATTGGTGTTATAAATACCTATTATATTGAGTGCACTAATGTTGCTAATAAAGATTGTGTGAAGTTTTGTATGAAGGAAAAATTTCAGGTGCATGGAACGAATGAGTAATGAGATGAAGAATGAACTAAATCCCAAGCTTGGTGATGCCACGTGTGTCACCCCAAGAAATATCCAAGAAGTACAAGCATCAAAGTTTGGGGATGCCCAAGGCATCCCCTTCTTCATCAATAAAAATCCTAGGTTTCTTCCAAACACTTTATTTTTACTGTTTCATGCACAGTTGTGTTGTTCTTGGAGCGTCTTCTTTTTTGTTTTTCATTTTCTTTGTTTTCTTAGTTTTCTAAATAAATTGGGTGGACCCCCTCTTTCATACATTGGTTTGCAAATAGTTTGGTTTGGTTTGGAAATAGTAGGAAAGTTCATGCTTATGTGGTAAAAAGAGCTCGTTTTTGACTGTGGCCTATGCTTTGTCATGCCATGCTTGATATTCTTTTGGATTTATGCTTAGTATGCTTTGCTGTAGCATGACTTGTTATAAACAATTGAGATTGCTTAATGTGCCTTGGATGAATCATGCGTTGTTTTAGCATATTAAAGCATAGTACAGTGGTATTCTCCTTTGATGCTTTATTTGGGTTGACTTGGCGCATGTTCACACCATGTTATGACTATCTCAAGTCACCATAGCCTTTATGATCCTTTAGTTTTCAACTTGTAGTATCACTTTATGCTTTGATCAATGATGTTTTGTCGCTCTGCATGATTATGGCCATTATTGCTCTCTTAGTTTGTCGCTCCCAGTCTTTTGCTAGCCTTCGCAACCAAGTATGAGTTCCACTCATGCATACAACTCCCTAAACCAAGTTATTCCAAAGAGTCCACCATACCTACCTACTAGCATATGCTATTCCAAGTATATTCATGTTTTTGTTTACCTTCCAAATTAAACTTGTTATGTGAAAACTAGTGATTAAAGCTCTCACAAACTTGATGGCACACTTTACTTTTCTTGCCCTTAATAAACTTGAACCATTGTGTCGTCTATGATGCATATGCTTGCACTTATTTGTTGGGGATTAGCAGAACCATGCTTTCATGGGGAACGCTTTCAACATTGCACGGGTACTTTGTACCTAGTTGATATCATGTTCTTTTGTATATGGATGTCGTTGGTGTGAAATGAAAGGGGAGCTTGTAAGTCCATGGAGTTATGTATATGTGTTAGAGAAACGCTTGGGCCGTTGGTCTAATCCATGCTGACATGGTGGAAACCTGCAGCGTAACCATAATGAGATGTCTATGAAGCATACTTCTTATAAAAAAAGAATCCTATATTGAGAAAAAAAGAGAAAAGAAAAAAAATGAGATTATGAAAAGAGGAAAGAGAGAAAAAAGCACCATATTCCCATGGTAAATAAGAAGATTGCTGAGATGCTCGTTGTCTGCTTGCCTTGTCATTTTGATATGGGGATTCTTCCGTATCATCGGGCAAGGGGTACCCCGTTGGCGGTTCTCTATGATACACATGTACTTACGATGACAAGAACTTACCGGTGACTAAACTTGAGTAGCATGAGGAGCGGCCCTCGTATACAAGGGACATGAGATTCCTAACTTATATTTCATCAAGCATGTACACCATAGTTTGTTCATTTTAACCTTAATCACTTCAAGATGCTTATGATAGGGGCAATGAGAGCAGAAAGCTATAAGTACCATAATTTTTGGAAGCTCTTTATGAGACTTGAATCCCTACTTCCTTTTACAAAAGGCCTTTCTTGCACCATTATATTGAGTCTCCACCTTCTATCTTTATGCACCTACTTTGAGAGCATAGTGGCCATTCTTAGTTCTATTTGCATTGTCCGAAGACTAGTTGATTGATCCTGTAAGATCTCACCATAATAAGGTAAGATCCCTGTGATTGCAGTGCTAGTCCCTGGATCGAAATGCTAGCACCCACAGTTTAAGATGAAGTACACAGAAACAAAGGTCATTATTACATCGCATATCCAGGAATAAGATGGTTCTTACAACTCACTTAGCCCAAGGCTAAGATACTCAAGGTTCACATTACATAGCATAATAATAATAGAGTCTTTTGTCTTCATGCACCACAGGCAAACATATCGAGTGTAGACCCGCAACCCTACTCATCATCAGAGTATCCTGCAACATAATAAGTTACAGCCACAAGAGTCAGTACATTTGGAATTGTATTGGCAAGTTATACCATAGATACTTAGTATAATCCAACAACTACATGAATATACGGCTAAGTGGGGTTTTGGCTGACTTTGCTAAAAGCTAGTTTAACTTATAGTTTTTGAAGAGTGAGTTTTCTCATTCAAACACTACGGTACCAATGATAGACATCACTGAACCTCTACCCATGTTCACCCACAAGTTTTAACTTAGAGAAATTTGGATGAGGAGATTATTGAACTGCTTCACTGTCTTGAGGCTCAAAAATTGTCCATAACCGGGGACATGGCTAAGTACTTAGTTTTACCCTCTCGAGAGGTGGTGCACTTTCCCCACAAGACTCGACATGCATCGAGACAAGACTTTTCAGAAGCAATCCCTCAGACCACCACGGACGCGTTCCATCCTATCATAACTACCACCTTCTGTCTGTCTGGTGAGTTCTTGCAACTTAGTTGGTCAAGGCAGACCCCATATGCCATGTGGCTGAACTGGAAGCTTCATGACAAGAACGTCTCTAATCTCTTTGTTCCTGGGTGGCTGTCCACAAGTGTGATACACCAGCTGACCATAGACATGGCCCCTGAGTAACCACTCAACATAATCCAAGCAAGTCCCATTCCACCCAGGTGTTTCATTAACATTAGTTGTTTTCTTAGTCAAACAAAATAATAGCTTTCCATGCTATCTTGATATGTATTTTTTCCACACACGAATTCTAATAGCATGGCTAAGCACTCTAGCATACGAAGTCTTTCAACTAAGGAAATACTACCAAGATATAATCTATAGGATAGCATAGCATAGTATAGTAACATATAAATAATCCTATGATAATAAGATCTACCAAAATAACACTAGTGCAATAGTGACAATAATAGGACATGAGATGAAATATCACTGGCCTTGGTACCTAGGGGAATAGGTACAGTCCTCACAGCAACAAACTTCACAATCCACACAATCTACACAAAGAACAATACAACAACAATAATTCAATCAATAAAACATTACAAAAATATGAATGCATGAAAAAATGCTATGATATGATCACAACTCTAAAACTTACAGAGTCTACAGTATAGAGGTTAAAATACCTCATCTAAAGGCATAAGAAATACCCCAAAACAATTTATGGAATAATTTTTATGAGCAAAATACTCCTAAAAAGGTTCTGCCTAATATTCCAATTTTTCAGACGCAAAAGTGTGAAACAAGGCCTCTATAATAAAGGTCTTATTTTTCTGAATCCAGAGACACCAAATTTGCATTTTTCTGAATTGTGGATCAAAAGTTATTGATTTTCTAAGTTTAATACAAAATCTATCTAATTTTCTATTTAAACAAATAACCTGGGCGACATGGCGCAATCTCATTGGCCCGTACCGGTTCGGTGGAATCGACTGCTGCAGACCGTTGGATCTTAAGTGACAAACAGACGGATCTGATTAGCCCGTACCGCTTCATCCTCGATCTAATCCTAGCCGCAGACAAAAGATCTAACGGTCCCTGGTAGCCTGGCCAGAGATGGGCAGCGCTACCCAGCTGCGCGCGGCGGCGGAGCATGGGCCGATGGCGTTCCGGCGGTTCTACAGGGGCAGGGAGTCCGTGGACATGTACCGGAGGTTGAGGAGGTCGTGACGGTCTCGATGGAGGTTACGGTGGCGTGGGGGTGCTTTGGCTCGGCCTTGATTCCTCGCCGGAGTTGCGTCGATGGTGAAGCTCGCGGCTCTGTGTCGGAGACGATGGCCTGGGGCTCGGACAAGCAAACAAGGGGGTCATTGAGATGCGCACTGATCAGTACGGTCTAGCAGAGGCCAAAAAGGGGCAGCAGAAACCCTACCTTCACCGGAAAAAGCGTTAGACGGCGGTAGCAGAGGGGGTTTGCCAGAGTTGCCCGTGTCGTCGACCTAGAGCAAAAGGAGGCATGCGGCCGGGGTTAAAACACGCACCAGGTCACGAAAAATAATACAGGGCAGAGAGGAGGGCACGGCGTGGCCGGAGCTCACCGGAATCATCGTCGGAGTAGCTTCGGACGGCGGTGGTTTGAGCTAGTAATTGGGGAGCCTGGGGGCTCTCTAGGGGCTGTGGCTGGGGGAATCTGTCGAGGAGGGGGAGGGGATTAAGAAGGGGCGGTGGCGGTGTCGATTAATTCGCGGTAACGCTCGTATTCAACCAGACTTGGTAACGCAGAGGAGGGGAGGGGGTTGCTGGCCGTTCGCGTGGAAGACGCTGAGGTGGCATCGACGTGGCGTGGGGCCAGGAGGTAAGTGGGTGGGGTGAGCTGTGGGGATGTGCGAAAAGACAGAGAGGGGGAGAGAGAGGCTTGGGTGGGCTGGTTGGTCTGGTTTGGGCCAAAAGGCCAGAATACTGCTGCTGTTTAAAATCCTTTTCCCACCTTTTCTTTTTCTTTTAGAATTTCTTTTCTAGGTTTTTTTGAATTTAGCAAAAGTGCTCCAAAAAGTCTCTAAATTTCACCAAATTTTTGGAGGACAATCCTAATGCAAAGTAGTACATGCCATGATGATATGAATGCTATGATGATGATTTTGAGGTAAATTTTTTGGGATGTTACAAATCTAACCCCCTTAAGATGAATCTCGCCCTCGAGATTCGGGTTGGCTAGCAAATAGGTGAGGGTGATCTCTCCGAAGTTCATCCTCTCGCTCCCATGTTGCTTCTGATTCAGTGTGATTGTTCCACTGCACTTTGCAGAATTTGATTGTCTTGGTACGGGTAATTCTTTCTGCTGTCTCTAGAATCTTAATAGGTTTCTTTTCATAAGTGAGATCATTCTCTAGCTGAACTTCCTCTAATGGTATAGTGTCTTTCAACGAAGTTTCTTCCATCTCTGGGTGACACTTTTTCAGCTGATTGACATGAAATACATTATGAACTGCTGACAGAGATTCTGGTAATTCTATCTCGTATGCGACTTCTCCTTTACGGCTCAAAATCTTGAAACGCCCTACATAGCGTGGTGCTAATTTTCCTTTGATTCCAAATCTCTTCACACCACGAAGTGGTGATACCCTGAGATAAGCTCTATCACCCATCTCATAGGTAACCTCTCTACGTTTTGGATCGGCATAGCTCTTTTGCCGAGATTGGGCTACCTTTAGCCTATCCTTTACCATCTTGACTTTCTCTTCAGCCTCCTTGATTAGGTCTGGCCCAAACAAATTTCTTTCTCCTACTCCATTCCACAGCAATGGTGTAGTACACTTCGTTCCATAAAGGAATTCAAACGGAGCCATTTCTATGCTTGATTGATAGCTGTTGTTGTAGGAAAACTCTGCTTATGGTAGACTTTCATCCCAACTAGATCCATAATCTAACGCACATGCTCTTAGCATATCCTCCAATATTTGATTGGTCCTTTCTGTCTGCCCATCAGTTTGCAGATGAAATGAAGTGCTGAATTCTAATCGAGTTCCCAATGACTCGTGAAGTTGTCGCTAAAAGTGCGAAGTGAATTGAGTTCCTCTATCAGACACAATACTCTTAGGCACCCCATGCAAACATAAAATTCTATTCATGTATATCTTGGCTAGCTTTGCACTTGTATAAGTGGTCTTCACTGGTATGAAATGAGCTAATTTTGTCAAGCGATCAACGATAACCCATATAGAATCGTATCCTGATTTAGTTCTTGGCAGTCCGGTGATAAAATCCATACCAATTTTATCCCATTTCCAATCAGGTATTAGCAGTGGTTGTAATAATCTTGCCGGTTTCTGATGTTCTGCCTTTACACGACTGCACACGTCGCACAAGGCAATGTGTTCTGCTATATCCTTCTTTAAATTATTCCACCAAAATCTTTCCTTAACATCCATATACATCTTGGTGTTGCCAGGATGAATTGAATATGGTGAGTTGTGCGGTTCTTGTAAGATCAACTTCTTAAGCTCAAGATCATGCGGAACACAGATACGTTTTTCGTACCATCAGATTCCTTGTTCATCTACATGAAATCCTTTTGCCTTGCCTTCACTAACCTTACTTTTGATTTCTTCTATTTCTTTGTCCATCTTTTGGTCTTCTTGAATTATGTTCATCAGGGTGGGTTGCACTTCCAAGGATGCAAGGTACCCTTCAGGCACTATCTCTAGTCTCAACTCTCTAAATTGGACACATAACTCCTTCGGTAATTCTCCTTTATTGAGGCCATTTACATAAACCTTGCGACTTAAAGCATCGGCTACGACATTTGCCTTTCCAGGGTGGTATTGCAAACTTAAGTCGTAATCTTTGATAAGTTCTAGCCATCTTCTTTGTCTCATATTGAGTTCTTTCTAAGTAAAAATGTATTTCAGACTCTTGTGATCAGTGAACATTTCACAATGTTTTCCCATAAGATAATGCCTCCATGTTTTTAAGGCATGCACAACTGATGCCAACTCTAGGTCATGATCCTGGGGGCTCTCCAGGGGCTGTGGCTGGGGGAATCTGTCGAGGAGGGGGAGGGGATTAAGAAGGGGCGGTGGCGGTGGCGATTAATTCGCGGTAACGCTCGTATTCAACCGAACTTGGTAACGGCAAAGGAGGGGAGGGGTTGCCGTCCGTTCTCGTGGAAGATGCTGAGGTGGCGTCGACGTGGCGTGGGGCCAGGAGGTAAGTGGGTGGGGTGAGCTGTGGGGATGTGGGAAAAGACAAAGAGGGGGAGAGAGAGGCTTGGGTGGGCTGGTTGGGCCGGTTTGGGCCAAAAGGCCAGAATACTGCTGCTGTTTAAAATCCTTTTCCCTCCTTTTCTTTTTCTTTTAGAATTTCTTTTCTAGGTTTTTTTGAATTTAGCAATAGTGCTCCAAAAAGTCTCTAAATTTCACCAAATTTTTGGAGGACAATCCTAATGGAAAGTAGTACATGCCATGATGTTATGAATGCTATGATGATGATTTTGAGGTAAATTTTTTGGGATGTTACAAATCTAACCCCCTTAAGATGAATCTCGCCCTCGAGATTCGGGTTGGCTAGCAAATAGGTGAGGGTGATCTCTCTGAAGTTCATCCTCGCTCCCATGTTGCTTCTGATTCAGTGTGATGGTTCCACTTCACTTTGCAGAATTTGATTGTCTTGGTACGGGTAATTCTTTCTGTTGTCTCTAGAATCTTAATAGGTTTCTCTTCATAAGTGAGATCATTCTCTAGCTGAACTTCCTCTAATGGTATAGTGTCTTTCAACGAAGTTTCTTCCATCTTTGGGTGACACTTTTTCAGCTGACTGACATGAAATACATTATGAACTGCTGACAAAGATTCTGGTAATTCTATCTCGTATGCGACTTCTCCTTTACGGCTCAAGATCTTGAAAGGCCCTACATAGCGTGGTGCTAATTTTCCTTTGATTCCAAATCTCTTCACACCACGAAGTGTTGATAACCTGAGATAAGCTCTATCACCCATCTCATAGGTAACCTCTCTACGTTTTGGATCGGCATAGCTCTTTTGCCGAGATTGGGCTACCTTTAGCCTATCCTTTACCATCTTGACTTTCTCTTCAGCCTCCTTGATTAGGTCTGGCCTAAACAAATTTCTTTCTCCTACTCCATTCCATAGCAATGGTGTAGTACACTACACTTCCTTCCATAAAGAAATTCAAACGGAGCCATTTCTATGCTTGATTGATAGCTGTTGTTGTAGGAAAACTCTGCTTATGGTAGACTTTCATCCTAACTAGATCCATAATCTAACGCACATGCTCTTAGCATATCCTCCAATATTTGATTGGTCCTTTCTGTCTGCCCATCAGTTTGCAGATGAAATGCAGTGCTGAATTCTAATCGAGTTCCCAATGACTCGTGAAGTTGTTGCTAAAAGTGCGAAGTGAATTGAGTTCCTCTAGCTGACACGATACTCTTAGGCACCCCATGCAAACATAC
The DNA here is from genome assembly GCA_916181665.1 of Avena sativa. Taxonomy (NCBI): domain Eukaryota; kingdom Viridiplantae; phylum Streptophyta; class Magnoliopsida; order Poales; family Poaceae; genus Avena; species Avena sativa. The sequence goes on along the minus strand of OV702291.1, from coordinate 360,182,673 downwards.
AATTCTATTCATGTATATCTTGGCTAGCTTTGCACTTGTATAAGTGGTCTTCACTGGTATGAAATGAGCCAATTTTGTCAAGCGATCAACGATAACCCATATAGAACCGTATCCTGATTTAGTTCTTGGCAGTCCGGTGATAAAATCCATACCAATTTTATCCCATTTCCAATTAGGTATTAGCAGTGGTTGTAATAATCCCGCCGGTTTCTGATGTTCTGCCTTTACACGACTGCACACGTTGCACAAGGCAATGTGTTCTGCTATATCCTTCTTTAAATTATTCCACCAAAATCTTTCCTTAACATCTATATACATTTTGGTGTTGCCAGGATGAATTGAATATGGTGAGTTGTGCGCTTCTTGTAAGATCAACTTCTTAAGCTCAAGATCATGCAGAACACAGATACGTTTTTCGTACCATAAGATTCTGTGTTCATCTACATGAAATCCTTTTGCCTTGCCTTCACTAACCATACTTTTGATTTCTTCTATTTCTTTGTCCATCTTTCAGGCTTCTTGAATTCTGTTCATCAGGGTGGGTTGCACTTCCAAGGGTGCAAGGTACCCTTTAGGCACTATCTCTAGTCTCAACTCTCTAAATTGGACACATAACTCCTCCGGCAATTCTCCTTTATTGAGGCCATTTACATAAACCTTGCGACTTAAAGCATCGGCTACGACATTTGCCTTTCCAGTGTGGTATTGCAAACTTAAGTCGGAATCTTTGATAAGTTCTAGCCATCTTCTTTGTCTCATATTGAGTTCTTTCTGTGTAAAAATGTATTTCAGACTCTTGTGATCAGTGAACATTTCACAACGTTTTCCCATAAGATAATGCCTCCATGTTTTTAAGGCATGCACAACTGATGCCAACTCTAGGTCATGAGCCTGGGGCTCTCCAAGGGCTGTGGCTAGGGGAATCTGTCGAGGAGGGTGAGGTGGTTAAGAAGGGGCGGTGGAGGTGGCGATTAATTCGCGGTAACGCTCGTATTCAACCGGACTTGGTAACGGCAGAGGAGGGGAGGGGGTTGCCGGCCGTTCGCGTGGAAGACGCTGAGGTGGCGTCGACATGGCGTGGGTCCAGGAGGTAAGTGGATGGGGTGAGCTGTGGGGATGTGGGAAAATAAAGAGAGGGGGAGAGAGAGGCCCGGGTGGGCTGGTTGGGCCAGTTTGGGCCAAAAGGCCAGAATACTGCGGCTGTTTAAAATCCTTTTCCCTCCTTTTCTTTTTCTTTAGAATTTCTTTTCTAGGTTTTTTTGAATTTAGCAAAAGTGCTCCAAAAAGTCTCTAAATTTCACGAAATTTTTGGAGGACAATTCTAATGCAAAGTAGTACATGCCATGATGATATGAATGCTATGATGATGATTTTTAGGTAAATTTTTTGGGATGTTACAGATGCATAACTTGATATTGCTTGTTTTAAACTATTTGTATCTAGTCACTCTTATGAACTTTGAAGGTGTCCTATGCATTTATGTTTGCTACTCTATGAGGGACAAGTTGAATGCCACTATGCTATGTTTTCTTTATGTGAAACAAACAAACGTCTTGCAAACTTTGTCTTTCATGAATCTTTTGTTTGTGCCTTTTCATGTTGCAACATAGTTTCTTTGTCTTATTGCTAGAACTTTGTCTTTCATGTTGTGATTGAAGTACTATGATCCCAGCTTTGAATGTTTTACAAATACTTTGATCAAGTATTTGATGGTGCATGTCACCTAAAAAATTATTCTTTCTTTTATCACATACCTACTCGAGGACGAGCAGGAGTTAAGCTTGGTGATGTTGATACATTGCAAATGTATCTATAATTTTTGATGTTCCATGCTCGGCTTTATCTACTTTCTTGTGTTTTGTTCCAACTTTAGAGTACTTTTCATATGATTTCTTGGACTAACATATTAACAAGATGCCATTGTGCTAGTTGCCTATTTTCTGCTGTTTTTGGTTCTAGGAAGTCAGAAAATGAATATTCTCGGAATTGGACGGGACAAAAGCCAAAGTTCCTATTTTACCGGAAGACTCACGGAGCCAGAAGGAGAGTCGGAGAGGGGCCACAGGGTGGCCACACCACCCCATGGCGCGGGTCCACCTAGGCCGCGCCAGGGCATGGTGTGGGCCCCTGGCTGGCCACCGACCTTGCCTCCTTCAGCTATAAGAGCCTCCCGATACCAAAACCGTAAATCGTCAATCAGAAATCCACGAAAAGTTCCGCAGTGCTGCCGCCACCAAAGGGGAGATTCGGGGGACAGAAAGTCTCTGTTCCGTCACCCTGCCGGGACGGGGAAGTGCCCCTAGAGCCATCTCCATCGATCTCCACCACCATCTCCATCACCATTGCTGATTCCCATGATGAGGATGGAGTAGTTCTCTCTCGAGGATAAGGGTTCTACCGGTAGCTGTGTGTTCATCTCTCTCTCTCTCTATGCATGATCATATTGTGATCATGAGGTTGTAATCTATAGATCTACCTTGCTAATCAAGTGCTTTAATAGATCTCTGCTCTCCCCATGTGTGTGAAAGTGACAGCGTGCACACCATGGTGGCACTTAGGCTAGAGATTACAAATACTTGTTATGAGTTATATTTGGAGTTGGATGTCTTTATGAAATTGTGGTGTTTGTTGGACTCATCTAGTACTCAAGGTGACAGTGTGGGGTTTTCTAGATGGGAAAGACTTACTTTGAGGTGTGCTATTATAGCCCTACCATCGATTGGAGTGTTCAACGAGAGAGTAGTTAAGAATAGTATCATAAAGAGAAGATATATATATATGAGAGTATTCACTAGTGAAAGTATGATCCCTAGGCCTTGTTTCTAAGCATTGATACACCGTTTGCAACTAGATCTGTTACACGTTTGCTTCTTTCTATCTTTATTTCAGTTTTCCTTTAGTCTCTTCCACGCCTTCAAAGTATCTTCTAGCACCGTTATCTTATATCCATACAGCTTGTATTTCACTATCTCATCGCCAAACTAGTGCATCTATACACCTGACAAGTGTATTGGGTGTGTTGGGGACACAAGAGACTTCTTGTATCTTGATTGCAGGGTTGCTTGAGAGGGGATACCTTTGACGACTTCCTCCCTGAGTTCGATAAACCTTGGGTATTCCACTTAAGGGAAAACTTGCTGCTGTTCTACAAACCTCTACACTTGGAGGCCGAACAACTGTCTACAAGAATAGAAGTGCGTAGACATCAAGCTAATTTGGAGTTGGATGTCTTTATGAAATTGTGGTGTTTGTTGGACTCATCTAGTACTCAAGGTGACAATGTGGGGTTTTCTAGATGGGAAAGACTTACTTTGAGGTGTGCTGTTATAGCCCTACCATCGATTAGAGTGTTCAACCGGAAAGTAGTTAAGAGTAGTATCATAAAGAGAAGATATTTATATGAGAGTATTCACTAGTGAAAGTATGATCCCTAGGCCTTATTTATAAGCATTGATACACCGTTTGCAACTAGATCTGTTACATGTTTGCTTGTTTCCATCTTTATTTCAGTTTACCTTTATTCTCTTCCACGCCTTCAAAGTATTTTCTAGCACCGTTATCTTATATCCATACCACTTATATTTCACTATCTCTTCGCCGAACTAGTGCGTCTATACACCTGACAAGTGTATTGGGTGTGTTGGGGACACAAGAGACTTCTTCTATCTTGATTGCAGGGTTGCTTGAGAGGGGATACCTTTGACCACTTCCTACCTGAGTTCGATAAACCTTGGGTATTCCACTTAAGGGAAAACTTGCTGCTGTTCTACAAACCTCTACACTTGGAGGCCCAACAACTATCTACAAGAATAGAAGTGCGTAGACATCAATAACCCTGAATCATCATACTTAGTATGCAGATAATCAAACATAACCTTCCCTTTACACACCATAGTATAAGCACCTCTCCTATGAGCATGGCCTCTCAACCATGACCATCAGTCATCTTGGGCACTACATAGGTGGACCACATTGAGAGGTAGCCTCAGCTCAAACCTCTCCCGCGAGGGAACTAATACTAATGCATATACATTTCCGGCTAAGCCTTACCCAATTCAGGTAGTGTGGTTGTATGGTAAATTTGGAATGGTATCGCATCCAAATCCAACCGTTAGTTTTATAAAAGGGCTAAGGCTCATGCCTCAACATTTTCATCATCATAAACCATTTGTGTTTCTCAACACATGTCAAAACCTCTCAATAGAATGACTCATCATTCCAAGGTTTTCACAATTCATTTTCACCAAGTGTTCCCATCTAAAGTGACTCAAGTTTTTGATCTACTCTAAACTACTAAGTTAAGAGTGTTCACTAAGGTGGAAAGATGATGGGTTCAATCTCATGCCACAGAATGACATCTAAGGTTTATCTAAATAGGTCAAGTTTTATACTCTTTATGCTACCTTCAAAACAAGTAAGGGACTATGTGTAAAGTAAAGGAAGTAAAGCTTGAAAATAAGATTTGGATGAAATACTAGTCAAGGTAGTATAGCTCAAGCATGCCTAAAGCATCTTTGCTAAACCATCTTGTTCAATCGTAGCTTGCTCAGCATTATACTTGCAAGTGTTAGCTTGCATTGTTAATGGTGGCTTGCTAAAGTAAGTTTTGCAAGGGTTAGCTTGCCAATAATAGCTTGCCTTGGTTGGTGCAGTGGTTGAAGTTTTCTCCTTCTTCTTCTTGGTAACACTCCTCCTCCTTGTAAGCTTGGTCGGTACTATCTTCTATAAATACATACGGAGTACACAATCACCAAACAATACTTAAACAGTTTACTTAGTATTCTAAGGCACACAACTGATGATCTATTATCATCACAAGCATCTCAAGTTTTATTCAATAGTTTCCTCCTTTTTATTTTAGAAAAGTAATTTCTACTCATTGAAAAATTAACTAAGATTTAATATTCACCACTTAAAATATGGGATCATGTGGACACATGTCATCACCACATATTCTAACATGTGGGAATGTAATTTAAGGGTTGGATAAAAATTACTTTGGTTTAAGTTCATTATTTAATGATTTAAAGTGACTAGAAATGCCTATATAGCATTATTTTGGTACTAGTCCAAAGTCACTTCATGTAAACTTTGATATTATTACATATTCATATAGGTATGATGAAATGTGATTTTTGAGAGTTGGAATCAACTCAAAAGCTAACTTGGTTGATTTTATAAAAATGTTGCAACGTACAAATGCTTCTGTTTTATTATTTTTACTAGGAGAGATCTATAATTCTAATTGAATTAAATCCAACGGGCTTGGATAGATCATTTCAATACCTTTCAGACAAAATTGGTTTCATGCGATTTGGAATTGTAAATCTCCCTGAATTCATTTTCAAACTCAGAGACAGAACTAAGTTTAAACTAAATAGGAAAATCCTAATTCAAACTAACTGGGTCGCGTGGGAAACTCTAACTGGCCGGCCCAGTGTCACTCCGCGGTGCGGGGCTCAACTGACAGGAGGGGTCCACCAGTTAGCGAGTCATAACGCGTGAAGCGGTACGGGGCAACGTGGGACGTTAGATTACAGTGGGGATCAACGGCTGTGGCTTGTCGTCGACAACGGACCTATCGCGGGCGAGCTCGAACCCTAGCGGCTGAGTGGGGGTGCATAGGGGGTGTACCAGGGCTGCAGTAAGGTCGGTGAGGCGGGCAAACGATCTGGTGGTCAACGGCGAGCTCAGGGACGGTCGAGGCAGCTCTAGGGGTGGTCGCGATCAGCGGCGCCCTGCTCCTCCAGAGGCGGCCTGCTCCGGTGCAATTCTGGCGAGCTGCTGCTCCAATTGCTCCGGCTAGAGGTGTGGGGCGATCAGTGAGGTGAGGGGAGTGGAGTGGTGTGCTTCAAATGGCTGGGGGTGCCCTCCTTTTATTGGCTTGATGGCGAGACCGAGAGGGATGGGTAGGCGACCGTGGCGACATGGCTACGGGCGGCTAGCAGCATGGCTGAGGGTGGCGATCGACGAGCGGTCTCCTAGCGGTGCTCTAGGAACTTAATGCTGGCTTAGGGGTGGTGGTATGCGGTCGGGGGCAGCTGGCGCTCTAAGCGGCAGAGGCGGCGGTGTCCACGGCGAGCGGTGGCTGTGGTGAACGGGCATGTCCGTCGCGTTCCCTGGGTCGTGGCGGAGCGGTGGGCGCGGGCTGTGGTCGAGCGGCGTCTTGTGCACGCGTGCCGGGTGCGGCGCTCTAGCACGTGCTTGGCATGGCGTGGTGGCACTGGGCGCGGGGATTGCTTGGTGGTCCACGGCTCGGCCTGGCTCGGGGAGGGGACAGTGAGTGGCAGGGAGGTTCTAGCTACCTCCTAGACATGGCGAGAGATGGGGAGGTGGTGTGCTGCAGTGGGGCAAAGGGTGGCCGGCGAGTTGGTGCTCGGCATGGCCTTTCACTGCCACTAGGGGAGTAGGAGAGGGGGTTTAAAAGCTGTGGTTAGATCATTTGGGGACAGAGGGTGGGTTTCGAAGGAATTTGGGTGCAAAACCCTGTTGCAAATAGTGAGCTAGGTTTAGAGTTTAACCCTGCCTGCCAAGTGTTTGATTAAATGGACGCAAGAAATAAACTTTTGAATTTTGAAAAGATTTTTGGTGGGTTTGCTAGGAATAAGCTTGAGACTCTGTGGTTGCTTGGGTTTTGAAAATTGAGCTTGTTTGAGTGGTTTTTGAATTAGTGGGATCTTCCCATATGAAATAGATTCAATTTTAAACTTTCATTTAAAACTAGCATTTGAATGTTTTTACCAGATCACAAAGTGGGCCTTGGTACCTCATTATGTGTACTAGCAAGGGGTGCAAAGATCCACATTAGTTTCTGTTAAGTTCTGAGTACTAGGAATAGCCAAAGTAGGCATGATAGTTAATTTGGCCAAAATGACCATTCACTTCAATTATTCATTTTGAGTTGTTTTTCTTTGGGAAAAGTTTGGGAATGATTTAGATGATGTTTATTTCACCTAAGAAACATTTTACAAGCAATGCATCACAGAACCATGGCAAGTCAAATCAACTCCTAATTCAAATGCACCTACACATGAATGCTTTCATATTTTTAAATGGAAAAGTTTTTTGTTAACCCTAATTTGGATGATTTGGATCTTGATAAGCTTGGATTAAAGTTTTGGGATGTTACAGGGTACCAATACAGGGGTGGGCGAGTGTGGATCTGCTTTCGTCGGGTTGATGCTTGGTGGAGAGCGGTCCGACGAATCCATGGTTCCAGCGTTCAGTTTTCCCATAGACGGCGCCCATTGACAAGGGGTAACCTCGGCAATGTCCATGGTGAAGGACTTAGGGTTTCACGGAAAAGAGAACACTGGGGATTTCGTCAGATGTTAGGAAAATAATGATGTCAAAGTCGCCTGAATATTGGGGAAATCTCACTATTACAAGTTGTCTAGGAGATTTCGGTACCCTCGCTTGGGCTTCTCCCATCCTATATATAATAGGCCGGCTCTCAAAGTTGTATGCGGATAGGTTTTACATACGTGTGATTACAATACCAACACATTGTCGGTTCAAAGATTCTTTCCTAATACAATCAAAGTCTTTGTCGGTTGCTTCCTTGGGCTATCTTCTGAAATTTTCATGGGTCGTCAGCCTTTTACCCAGGATAGGGCAGTAAATCATAAGCATCCAAGTAATCATACCTATGTCATCGAGAATCCTCTTTTTCACTCCTTCCCCTATCTCCTTCTGCAGCAAGTTGTAATATTGATTACATCATGTTGATTGACAAATATATGCAAATGTTCAAAAGTTTGCACTGTCGAACTACCAACTTCGAACAGATCACCACTGTTCTTAGTTATGGGATCTAGCCCAGAAATCAAGATTCTATGCAATCCTAGTATACAATAAAAGGATGCATAGCCGAGATAAAAACTACTCTACACATGACAATACTACGCAATCGACAATAAAAATTTAACCGCATCATCAACTCTATCATGTAAGTGTGGAGTGAATCTAGATACACTCGTTTCACGTAAGCTAAAACATCTTATATTATGAAATGGAGGGAATAGGTACGAGTGTTCTAGTATTTCACAAACCGCCATTGCTGCCGCGGGACAGAGATGACGGATGCTCCACCGCCCTACAGAAGGTTGTCGCGCCGATCTCGCCACCACCTGTAGAGGACGGAGTCGAGGAGCTGGTCGGCAACAATATGGAGCGAGAGGCCAGGGGGCGGTAGTGGATGGTAAGAAGGGACTAAGTAAAAGAGGTTGTGTGTGCGTGGGGGGAGGACGGTGAGGGAGTTAAATCCATCATGTCTCGAAAGGAACGTGCTGCCACGTGCACCGGCGTGTGCAAAACTCCCTTCCTCTCTCTTCTACGGCAGCTACTGACAGTAGTACTCCAGCTAGCTTCATCGAGTTATCTGGTACTCCTACTAGTAGACCTTTACTACTACTACTACTACTAGGTAGACAAGTAGTACTTGTTCAAAAGAAGAAGAAAACTAGACTAGCACACCGTCGTACAGTATTGCCTTGTCAAATCACTGGCGATGCCAAGATGAGCAACATGTTTTTACTGGTAAACCCAGAAACATCGTGTTCCTTCCACCGTGTGAAGTTTCTGAGCGGAGTACTTACCAACACGTCCAACTTAGGCTTACAGGACCCAAACTGAAGTGAAAAAGAAACAAAACTATGGACCTACAAGTAGTAATACTAATAGTACTACTATTATACAACATTCTAGAAGAAATTATGTACAAAATAGTAGTAGTAGAGTACAACTATACTCCTAATAAGGTTCTTTTACAAGCTTGGTGAAATATACATACTGGAGAAACTACCAAGTGTACAAAAGGGGTTTTTGGTCATAGAGAGTATTTTACAAGCAGGACCGGGTGAGAAACTAAATGATGAGTACTCGTACATCAACTAAAAACCAGCCAAAAGAAAGAGTTCAATGGAAGGCCGAGACCAAATGAGCTATCATTCAACAGGCTCGTTCCACTCCAAGGCGTTTGTGAAGCTTGGGATGAACCAAAATGGAGTCGCCGACCATATCCAGCGAGTGTTGGTGTGGAAACCAATAGCTGCGTCACCATTCAGACAGAAGCTACAAATTTCAGGACACGACCTCTACTCGTAGATAATTCCTTGGCGTGATGTGCAAACATAGTTCCTTCTCGTCAGATGTCCTGGCGGATCATTTGCATCGCCTACTGCAATGATAAGAGGATAGTTCACGCTAAGGAAAATAGAATATGATCCAAGGACAGTAACCCTTTTCCATTGGTTAGCTGCAGTTAACTGGCTCGTGTCCATCGAGAACACCATGCACTCAAACCCAGAAGTATAGGTGTGAACGGTGTGACCATAGTGAACAACACTAGTATCATTAGCAATTGCATTGCCTCAAACACCATATGTATAGACCAGAAGAAGTCTTGAACCACCGCCAGATCTTGCTAACCACCACCTACTAGGATCATTCTCCTCATCGTCCTCAACAAACCCATGTGTCAGGTACAACACATCACGTGCCGACAGGATAACGACATGACCTTCAAAGGGAAAGGAAATGTAACATGAAAATAATATTGATATTGATCTGGCATTGTAGAAGTTGATATACAGTACTATTTTAAAAAATCTTGATTATACTTAAGATGTTTGCTTGCGTAAAAAAATGCCAACCTAGGGAGATGCTATGGAAATTCTAATTCTTTTCGAAATGGGGATATGCTATGGAAATTCTCCTAGAGAACGCTTTGATTCATAGGATCAAATGAAATAGGAAATAATCCTATAGGATCTTGAATGTAAAGTTCATAGGGAAAAAAGCAAGGTTGGATCCTACAAGATTTTGGTGTCTTATATACCAAAGGAAAACCAAATTATTTCTAGGAGGTTTAATATCTTATCTTATCTTATCTTACTAGTATATAGTGTATGAATAACTTTGAATATTGACTATTGAATCAGGACTTGCGAATCCCAACATTGCCAGCCGCTGGATGTTCTTTTCCATTCTAGCATATACTTGAAGATTCTATTGATAGTCTTTAGCACAATCTTCAAAACACACTTCTCCATCATTCTAAAATCTTCTCCTTCATTTCTCAAGACCATGTTAACAAAATTTACAAGTACTAGTACCTAATAAACGTTGACTTCTACATAATAGAAAATACAAGAACTAAATATGCACCCATACTTTATAGATATCGATCAAATTTCTAATTTTTTGAGATTTACCTAGTATTATAATTCTATATAGTTATGATATGTCATATGTCTAGTATCCGAGTCTCACGTAAATACTACTAGTAGATACCATATTTTCCATGGATGTACTAGTACTAGGAGACAAGGCAATACTATTAGCAGAACTCAATCCTATGAATCAAATTACTTATATGTAAGAAAACTTAGTAAGGATTGCATTCCTCTGAAATTCCTAGGGAATTCTAGGAATCAAAAGGCTAAAATTCCTATGAAATTCCTACTAACCAACAAAACTTTAGAAAAAATAGCTTAAATTGATTTAGGAATAATATCTGGGTCTCATATAAGTACTTACTACTAGTAGATACCATATTTCCATGGGATGTACTAGGAGACGAAGCAATACTATCAGCAGAACTCAATCATATGAAAGAAACTACTTATATGTAAGAAAACCTCATAAAGATTGCATTCCTCTGAAATTCCTAGGGAATTCCTTCGAATCAAAGAAAGTAAAATTTTATTGGAATTCCTTCTAACCCATGAAAGTTCAGAAAAATTAGCTTGCATCGATTCAGGAACAAAGCTAATAAAATATGTAGGGAGGAGTATTTACCAAGTTCCAGAGACTTCCATGCATAAACACAGCCGTTCTCTGTCACGGCGAACACACGATCATGTTGGATAATAGCATCACAGTATCTGAAGTAGCCCCGGAACGCGTTCACACAAACTGACCATCCATGACTATCATTCCCGTTAATGAGAGAAATCTTGAATTTGAAAATGGCGACTAGAGAGAAATCTTTGTATCCCCTAACAGCTATCGAAACTTGGAAATTGACTATCTTGTGTAGTTTAGTACGTCGACCTTCATCAGCATCATCCTGAAATGTATGTGCAGAACCTTCGGTCGGTTCAAACCCCGACACTTGTGGAATAACAATCTTACGACGAGTGTACACGTTGACAGGGTCCCACATGAAATCGGGCCCAACTATGATGATCCAATCTCCATTGCTGCCTGCTCACTGCTCATCAAAAACTTTTGGCATCACAACATCGGAGGAGAACCTGTCTAGCGGTGTCAGCTTGCACGGGCTGTCTGCCACTTCGAAGCAGTCTTTGGATTCCCATGGTCTCACCGTCGAGTGAGAATGAAGAACAGATGGGAGGCCAAACGGATGAGAAGAAGGCGTAGTTCCGCTTTCTTTTTCTGATTGAAGAATATGTTTGGATGAACCGACAAGGCTCGTGGAGGTGGTGGCGTCGCAATGGTTGATGATTAATGGAAGAGGGCCTTCGGTGAACACCTTCTGAAACTGTTCAGGATATTTACAGACCTTGCTCGATCTCACCATGGAAGGAGGCTGCGGATGGTGTTTTGGGGGATTTCTTTGGGGTGGGTTGGGGTGGGGGAGGGAGGGAAGATTGTTAGCATGAGCTGGCGGCCGGGGTGCGATGGAGAAGACAAAGGCTGATGGTACGTAGTAGTACTATTAGTAGTACTGCAGAAGGTGCGCGAGTGGGGGATGGGGCTCCAATTGAGGCTAGTTGAATAAAACTTCAACAATTATAGTCGTAGTTGCAAAGAGCTCCAACGGTTGAGCCTCGGGTATGTAAGAAATAATGTTAAGAGGGCTAATCGAAAATTTTGTGCTATGTGCAACATTTGTACCCAAAAGTAATTGTAGTAGTTTCTTGCAACTAGACTATCCTGATTATATGGAGTTCCCTGCAATTTCGAATCCAATTGTTGGAGGTTTATGCAATTTCCACCCTCCTCATGCCTCGAGGAAGATCTATGACCCTATGTTCAAACAAAAAAATGATCAAAGACAAAGAAAAAAAGAAAGACCATCTCTCAGGGCTCGTTTGATTTGCAGGATTCTCAAAACATAAGAAGATAAAACTACAGGAATTTGGATCAAGTATGTGTTTAAATCACAGGGAAAGCAAAGCAATTATACCATGAGGTTGGAGTGGATGGAAATTGTCCTAAAAAATAGAGGCCAAAGGAATACTTTGAGGGCTTGTTTGATTCAAAGGAATCTCATATGGATTTTGAAGGATTTTGATCCTTAGGAATTCTTCCTTTGTACATCGTTTAATTCGTAGGATTAGATCTTTAGGAATTTTTCCCACTATGTTTTGGAGGAAAATTTCCATACACCCAAACCTCTTGTTACAATTCCTTTATCTTTCCTGTGATTCAAACACCCCTTCAAGAAAAAATCCTATAGGCTCCAAATCCTTTAGTATTCAACTGGATAGGACATTCTAATCCTGCAATTTAAATATTCCTGCATTTTTCCTATCCTACGAATCAAATAGGCCCTGAAGGAATCTCAATTCCCGTGTTTTCTCTATTCCTATATTTATCCTATCCTGTGTTCCAAACGGGATATAATTCCTACATATTGGACTCCTATGAATCAAACAAAACAACGTAGGATTATTTCCTAAGGGACAAGATCCTTCACAAAACCTTTTAATTTTCTTTGAATCAAAGATGGAATAAAAAAAGGTTTACTCTCTCGGGAAAAAAAGGAACTCCACCTCTTGGAGAAAAAAAGGAACTCCACCTCTTGGAGAAAAAAAGGAACTCCACCTCTTGGACAATTCACTATGACGAGAGTAGCTACTAGAGTCTATGTCTAGTACTAGCTGTAGGGCCCAATTGTAGCACGTTATTACTAATAATATACTAGTACAATAGTACGTATCACTCTTTGCAGGTGACTCAAAGGAAACAAAATAAAGCTTTGCAGGTAATAAATGGCCATGGCAATTTCATAGATACACAATCTTTTTCTTGTTCATTTTGATTTGGGCGACAGCCGGAGGATAGAGGAGTACTAGCTGCTTCGTGTCTTGAGCCATCGTGCTGGAGTAGAAATTTGGATATCTAAAAACCTGAATTGTCTTGTTAAACCAATGCTCGTTGCATGTAGCTTGACCAAACAGACTTACTGCACTACTTTACTGCGCGTCCGAAAAACTAGGGAGTACAAGAAGTACTAGTACAGTAATGTTACACAGGGATTTTTTTAACGGACATAGAAAGTTCTACATTCATCTTGTAGCGCCAAAAGTAGAAGTTGTGCCAATATAGTACTGTAGTAGTCACATCCAGGTTGCCTTATAGGGAAACAAATAGTACGATGAGTAACAAGATCTATCTATTTTTTTACTCCTATTTGCCTATACTAGTAGTACTACATACTCAGGAACGGCATGAGCATATGCTCCACTAGTGCGCCTCCACACGTAGGGTAATCCAATATGGAGTAGATTGCCAATGCATGGTCGTGTGATTATTATGCATTGGTCCATGCTGTAGTCGTGGGTACGTGCCATGACAGTAAAAAAATTGTGAAAAATAGATTACTCATAAATAATTACTCCCTCAATCCTAAAATAGTAGTTACTGACTTTGATTTGTCTAGATACGCATTTATTTCGACGCATTTTAGTACTTAGATGCTCCCTCATTGCCAAATTAGAAAGCATAATAGGTTTTGTCAAAGTCAATATTTATAAAGTTTGACCTACTATACGTACAAACATACTAAATTACATAATGTCAGATGCATATAATATGAAAATATGGTTCATGATGATTCTGATAATATTGAGTTGATGTCGTAGATGTCCACATTATTTTCTAGATATTTAGGAAAAAATCCAGGTCAGCCTATCCTGCACGTTGGACCCACGTCGATGTGTCGTCCACACCAGCGCAATTTCACCGGCAATCTTGGTTCAATACTTAAATCAAGTCGAATTGACAAGTTTGGGCATAAAATTCCATAATCATTGAGTTAGATGACTAAAATCGAAGCACCGTAAGAACAGTTAGTGTGTTTATCTCTGGTCCATATCATAGAAGTGAACAATTACATAAAAGTCGTACTAAACCCTTAAATACTTCGTAATAACATTAGCAACAAACTTAGTTTACATCCAAAATGCATCCTTCCAAATACCAAAGGAGAACCTACACGCGACTACTACTAGTAAACTAGAGTAGTAAAATAGTACTACTAGTAGTACTATTTATCTGCTAATACACCATTACAGTCTTGATCGTCAGCCGTAGTTTAAGATTATTTTTTCTTGTCGATGCAAATCCAAAAATATACATGGGTGGATTGTCCAACCTTCATGAGGAACCGCAGCGGCACCCCAAGGTAAGACATGAGCTTGTCGGACGGGAAGTTGGCTAGCGACGAGCTGCACGTCAGCTTGATTACCGTATTAAGGCTCTCGACCATCGACAAGTCCGCCGACCCCGACGGGCCAAGCACACATAGTTCAGCCAAGTACCGTGGCCACAAGTACTTGTCCCGCCTGATGCACACCAAGGACACGACAGCGGCCGGGCCGAGCGCAGTGATGGTCAGGGCGAACACAACACCATCATCCCTGCAGAGGAAGCGCTTGAATCCCCTCGTGCTTGTTGGTGGCGAAGTCGGGATGAGGCAAAAGAAGACGCTGTTATAGATGGCCCTGGTTACTCTGACCCCGTGAGCCTCCTTCATGTGGGGAAGGAGCCTGTCAGCAAGCCAATGAAATCACAGGCAGAATCAATGCAGGATCATGGGCCGTGCGAGCACGCAATCTTGTGCTCGTCGAGCTTTTCGAAGGCGACCAAGCTAAAGCAGCCGTCAGAGGGGAACTCAATCATCACCTCAGACCGGACAACATCCATAGCAGCCGTCTAACGGTCGAATCCACCAACACGTTACACGAACTTGTGGGAGTAGTTACAGAGGGAAGATCGGCTCGCTGACATAGTGCCCGCCGGCCAGAAACCCGGATTGGGTGGGTATATTGAAGAGTATAATGATTGAATTTCATACTATACTGGTACGATTATACTGGAATACGCTAGGTATCGGCGCACCGGCGGCGGCTGTACTTGGCCACTTTTTTCTTAGACAGTGTCCACACGCTGTACATGCTTCGTCAAAATAAAAAGGATGCAGAAAGTTGACAGGTGAGTAATAAAGAAGCTAGCACACTGTACTGTACCAGACAGTACAGTATAGACAGAGGGAGAGACAAAGGCAAGAAGATCCAGGTGAGTAAGAGGCAAGAAGATCTACTCTTGAAGAGAGACGAAAAGCATGTGGCCTGCTGCAGGGTGTACAATGGTGCAGGGAAGAGACCGAGGACTGCATGCATGTCTTCGACACCAACCTGTAATTAACTTTTGGGATTTCTATTTCCGTGCCCCTAGTTCGTTATTTGTACTATGTTTTCCCCAGCCGCTTAGTTTTTCCTCACTTTTTCCCTCCCTCCATTCCGAAACCCGCACATGCTCTCGGACGGGGGGATGCTATCAGGTCAAAGGCTTGACCGTTACATGCTGATCGGTGGGACCGCGTTGGGGCGAGTCGTGCGTTGAGCGTTACTTATGTCGCCTCGACCGTTACATACTGACAGGTGAGGCCAGGATACATAATGGACCAACTATCCATCTCTCGCTGATTATGAGGGACGTGGTGTGGGACCATGTGGGGCGCGTTTGGTGGTTACGTGCGCCCTGTCGCCTAAATTGGAAGTTTTTTTTTCTTTTTTATGATTGGCCTTTTTAAGAGCGCCTTTTTCCCTCTCTCTCGCTAACAATTGTTTTTTTTGCCCAAAAAGGTAGCGAATCTAGAGCAGCTTCTCTCTTCATTCATTGTTCCTTTTGCCCTTATTTATTCCCAATCTAGTAGAAAATCTAGAGCAGCAAAACTAACCGGCACCATAAATAAATTCAGTAGACAGAGTAGATGTAGATAAAGTAGCTAATATAGGTTATATAGTATGGTACTTAAGGATGTTCAACAATTAGGCTTTAGCAGCAGCTGATAAGTTTAACACAGACAAGACAAAAGAAGCTGATTTACAGCAGCAACAGCAACAGATCAGTGGCCCCTCATGGCCTCTGCCAAGAGGGCCTCCGCCTCCTCACTTTGGCGCCTCCTCCGCTTCTTTCTTCTCAGTCCCTTGACCTTGGGCGCCTTGGGCTTGATCGGGGGCATGCAACCCTCCTTGATAGCCATCTTCTGGAGATTGCGGAGGTGAAGACCGGGCGCCTGGTGCTTGGCTATCAAGCCGTGGACTTTCACGGACTCGCCGCAGGTCCTCATGTCCTCGGCATGCTTCACGAGGGAGTTGAAGTCCGTGGCGCAGAGCCTCCTGGTGGGGCAGAAGAGGCACCTATACACATCACCAGCGAAGAAGTTGTTGTACTGGCCAGAGTTCAGCCTCCTCTGCACATGACGAGTCTTGGTGTCCTTGGACTCGTTGTCGTTGCAGACATCGCTTCTATCCTCCTGTTGGAAAAAAATAGTAGAGTGCAATAAGTATATGATTGAGATACTTTGATTATCGATATTGATTATTTGCATAAATTAACCGATTGAGATCTCCTGATTATTTCCCAAATATCAAACCAAATCAAATACTGATCCCAACTACTAACGGGGGGGGGGGGGGTCAAATACGAACAGGGGGATTCATCGAAATACGAGATCTAACACTAGAGGATTAGCTACTGTAAAAATAGGAACATCCAAGCCCTAATAACATATGATCTAGCATCCAACGATGGGACGGGGGAAGAACAAGGGAAGGGGAGAAAACCCTGTTTACCTCCGACCATGGGTCGGTGATGCTGGTGTCGTAGGGGCTCTCCGGCCTTATGTAGACAACCTCCTCGTAGGGCTCCTAGCCGAGCAGGATCTGCCCGAGACCGGTGGGGGCCTCCACGCCAGCGGCTATGGCGGATGCGGGGACGGGGACAGAGACGGGGGTCTGTATGGGGACGGGGGCCTCCTCGCCAGTGGCCTTGGAGGCGCCGATGGCCACCACGCCGTTCTTCTCCATCGTCGGCATGGTTGGCGTTTTCTTGGTGGTTTGCAGAAGGTGATGGGATAGTGGAGACGGTTGAGTGAGCGAGTGAGTGATGAGTAAGAGTGGCGAGGCCTCTATTATAGGAGAAGGGAAGCGACGTTTCATTACACTACCTACACCACGTATGCTACTGCACTGTTCTCGACCACACGTGTCCACTACCGCCCCGTGCACCGCACACGCGTACTGTGAGTCATGTTTTTTTCCTCGTGTCTAACCCTGGCGATTCAGTTGTACTCAGTTTTGCCCTTGTGTGTAACACTGGCAGTTTGGTTGTACTCAGTTTTGTCCTCCAATACTAACACTGCTATGTGTAATATACTTAGTTTTACCCTTCGGTGGCTAGTCAACAGAGAGTCGACGAATAGGTTTTAGCTAGCTAATTGAGTCATTTTATGCACAACAAATTCAAAAAGAGCAAAACACAGTGACATCTACCCAGGGAGTCTTATTATGTGACATGCCACCATAAGAAATGTATATAAATCAAGTTTTAACCTAAATCACCACTTCTCAAATCACCTACTATCTATGAAGGTTCATGGCTTTCTACTCAAGCCTCTTCCCAAAACATCCCTCCCCAAAAAATAGTTTGTCTGAATGAGCCAATAATTGTCAATCTGGTGTATATTTGAATTACAAATAGTTTGATGTATATCAAGATGTATTTTATAGTATAAAAGATGCATTTTCTGTTTTTAAAATCCTTTTCTATTTTCTATTTGAATAGCTTTGTCAGTCTTGCCCTTGGTTTTTGAGTTCTACTCAGTTTTGCCCTTGTTTCTTAAGTGCTACTCAGTTTTCCCCTGTCTTTGTATCCATCTCTCGCACCTGTTCTCATCTTTGCTCCTACGCTCTGATTAGTCGAGACAGTTGTCATACGGATCGTGCCTACCAACCATTGGTCCTCTGTGATCTAGCGGACAGGATAACCCCTATATCTGTCGGGGGCACCCCTCTATGCATGCAAAATAACGAGTATGCCACCGGTACTTTAACTCCATAAACAAATGAACTTGAATATAATTTGAAGGGAACGTGTTCGAGGTGTATAATTTGTGCATTACATTCCACTCTATGAAAATGATAATCTCTCAAGATTTTCTTGGCACAATATTATCACGTATTAAGTGCAATTTCAAAGAGTTCAAATGTGTATAATTTTCATATACGCAAGTTTATGCATTCAATTCCACTCCATGGAAATTATAAATGACCAGATTTGTTATTAGCACAACATTATCATGACCTAAGTGAGTGCAATTTCAAAGAGTTCAAATCTGTATAATTTTTGTATACGCAAGTTTATGCATTATATTTCACTCCATGGAAATGGTAATCTCTCAAGATTTTCTTAGCACAACATTATCAAGAAATTAAGTGCGATTTCAAAGAGATCAAAGGTGTATAATTTTTGTATACACAAGTTTATGCATTATATTTCACTCCTGGAAATGTTAATCTCTCAAGATTTTCTTAGCACAACATTATCACGTATTAAGTGCGATTTCAAAGAGTTCAAAGTTGTATAATTTTTGTATACACAAATTTATGCATTATATTTCACTCCATGGAAATGATAATCCCTCAAGATTTTCTTAGCACAACATTATCATGTATTAAGTGCAATTTCAAAGGGTTCAAAGGTGTATAATTTTTATATTTGCATGTTTATGCATTATATTTCACTCCATGGAAATGATAATCTCTCAAGATTTTCTTGGCACAACATTATCACGTATTAAGTGCGATTTTAAAGAGTTCAAAGGTGTATAAACTTCGTATATGCAAGTTTATGCATTACATTCCACTCTACGAAAATGGGGTAGAAAATAATAATCTCTCAAAATTTTGTTAGCACATCACTATCATGTATTAAGTGCGATTTAAAAGTGTTAAAAGGTTTATTATTTTCCCATATGCAAGTTTGTGCATTACTTTCCACTCTATGAAAATGACAAACTCTCAAGATTTTCTTAGCATGACATTATCACATATTAAGTGCGATTTCAAAGAGTTTAAAGGTGTATAATTTTTGTATACGCGAGTTTATGCATTATATTTCACTCCATGGAAATGATAAATGATCAAGATTTTATTAGCACAATATTATCATGTCCTAAGTGTGATCTAAAAGAGTTCAAAGGTGTATAATTTTTCGTATATGCATTACATTTCACTATATGAAAATAAAGCAACAGCACGGGCACGGGCGCGGGCGCGGGGCTGGTTCGGGGTCCCATCTTGCAAAGGTAAGCTGTGGATCCAGAGCTCACGTGGATAAGCTGTGGGTCCGACCATCACGTGGAAAAGTTGTGGGTTTGATGCATATCTGGATAAGTTGAGAGAGGTTGCCACTACAGGAATCGACTGAACGCGGCCCCACTTGTCAGGATGTAACGACAAGGGTACAATACGGGACCCGACAGAACGTGGCCCTACTCGTCAGCACGTAACGGCGAGGGTCCACTATAGGACCCGACTAAACGCGACCCCACTTGTCAGTACGTAACGGCAAGGCTGATGGACAGCGAGTTTTAGACCATGTAAGTGTTTTCGACAAGGAGATGGGCACAAGTGAGGAAAAACTAAGTGGCTAGGGAAAACTGAGTACAACTAACAAACCGAGGGTACGAAAATATAAATCCCTTAACTTTTTTGGTCTTATCAAATTTAAATGGCCTTAATAATCCTAGACAGAGGGAGTACTAGTAATAGTAGTAGTACATCTTAGAATAAATTAGACAAACTAGTACTGCATTTATTAGTGATACATTTTTTGAGAAATTATAATTAGTAGTAGTACTTAGATATGTGAAAAACCAATCCAAGTTACTACTCCAATAGAGAGTATGATCACTCTGTTTTATAGATTCTTGTTTACTATACGTACTTGTAGTAAAAGCTAGAAGATAGATTATTTCAGAACAAATTTTGGCTCTACAATATCTAGCATACGCGCAAACCTCAAAGTACACTTCATTGCTTAGTTTCAGGGATCTTGTGCTAAATGCATGGACTTGGTTGTAATTTTCATTTTTATGAGGTCCTTGATGTAACTTGTACTTCCACCGACCACGTGTTAACTAATAAAGCACCTCGCTCCTACGGGACCTACCACATTTCAAAAATAATTACGCTTCCCCAATTATCAGACAAAGTGGAACATGGTTTCTTATAATTCTATAGTTTTTAGAAATATGATGTTTCAAGCTTCCCAACTAACTTTGCACACATTAGTGACTTTTTGCCAATTTAGCGAAATTAGGTCAAACATTTGCTACACAAGTAAGGGAAGTTGATTACTATTGAATTAAAAGTATTTTTAGATGTAGATGGGTGATGTGGTAAACAATGTCATCGGTGTTAGTTTCCAACTATCACGAAAGAACATTTAATTCTCAATTTTTTGAGTGATGACGAGATTGTTCTTTTACATAAAGAAGTTCCGAAGAATATGGATCTGAATACCACAAGACAAGTTTTCAGACATAAAGAGTGGACCAACATGTTGTACTGACGATACCCATATTTTATGAGCTTTCAAACTTTCAAGCTAACTTCACCAACTTGAATGACTTTATGCCAATTATTTATCGAATTTAGGTCAAATTTGAACTACAAGTAAATTGTAGGTTGCTTTGAAAGTTTTATGAAAACTCTTCTAGAGGTACCTATTCAAGGGACAATTAATATATCATAAACCACCGAGAGTTTTGACGATACATTCAACTTATTTCTAAGATTTTGCATCTGGACAGTTTAACAAAATTAGGTCAAACTTGAGCTATAAGTAAGCGCGAAAGATTGCTCTTGAATTAAATGTTTGTCGATAGTTGAATGACTTCCTAGCGAACTTTGCCCATTTGAATGTCTTTATGTCAATTTATCGAAATCAGGTCAAATTTGAAACTACAAGTAAATTGTAGGTTGCTTTGAAAATTCTACGAAAAATCTTTTTGGGGTACCCATCGAGGGGTCACAATCAATATGTTAGAAACCACAGAGAGTTTTGACAATAGTTTCAACTTCGTGCTAAGATTTTGCATCCTAGGAATTTAATGAAATTAGGTCAAACTTGATCTACAAGCAAGTAAGCACGATAGATTTATCTTGAATTAAATGTATTTTCAAGGGTAGATGGGTGCATCTTCTTGTAGTAAACAATGCTGTCAGTGTGAGTTTCCAACTATCAGAAAAGAACAATCTAATTTTTCGAGTGATATCAAGATTATTCTCTCATATGAAGGAAGTCCAAAGAATATGCATCTGAATTCGACAAGCCAAGTTTTCACACATATATAGTGGACTAACATATTGTACTTACAATTTCTCGTGTTTTATGAGGTCTCAAACTTCCTATAGCTTATTGCTCTGCCCACTTGAATGACTTTATATGTCGATTAATCAAAATTAGGTCAAATTTGAACTATATACTACAAGTTTTGTAGGTTGCTCTGATAGTTTTACGAAAAAGCTTTTGGAGGTACCCATCAGGGGGTCACAATCAATATATGAGAAACAACCGAGAGTTTTAACAACTGGTTTGACTTTATGCTAAGATTTTGCATCATGACACTACTTAATGAAATTGGGTCAAACTTGAGATACAAAGTAAGCGCGATAGGTTGCTCTTGAAATATATGACTTTCAGAGGTAGATGGGTGCATTTTCTTGTAGTAAATAGTTTCGTCGGTGTGAAATTCCAACTATCAGGAAAGAACATTCCATTCTCTATTTTCCGAGTGATGACGAGCGAGGTTGTTCTTTTCCGTAAAGAAATGTCCGAAGAATATTGGATCTG
Organism: Avena sativa; assembly: GCA_916181665.1. Taxonomy (NCBI): domain Eukaryota; kingdom Viridiplantae; phylum Streptophyta; class Magnoliopsida; order Poales; family Poaceae; genus Avena; species Avena sativa. Next base: position 360,160,776 of record OV702291.1, on the reverse strand, counting down.
AATGCCAGAAGCCAAGTTTACCAACATATATAGTGTAACAACATGTTGTACCAACGATTCCCATCTTTTATTTATGAGTTTTCAAACTTCCTAGCTAACTCTGCCCATTTGACCGAATGACTATATGTCGATTTATCGAAATTAGGTCAAATTTGAAACTTCAAGTACATTATAGGTTGCTTTGAAAGTTTTACAAAAAACTTGTGGAGGTACCCATCAACGGGTCACAATAAATATATCATAAAACACCTAGAGTTTTGACGATAGGTTCAACTTCTTGCTAAGATTTTGCATCTTGACAATTTAACGAAATTAGGTAAAACCTAAGCTACAAGTAATTAAGCGAGATATATTGATCTTGAAATTAAATGTATTTTCATAGGTAGATCGGTGCATCTTGTTCTAGTAAACAATACCATCAATGTGAGTTTCCAAATATCAGGAAAGAACATTCAATTCTACATTGTCCAAGTGAAGACGAGTGAGGTTGTTCTTTTTCATAAGAAGTCCAAAGAATATTGGATGTGAATTCCACGCCAAGTTTACAGACATATATAGTGGACCAACATGTTGTACCAACGATTCCCATGTTTTATTTATGAGTTATCAAACTTCCTAGCTTACTCTGCCCATTTGACCGAATGACTATATGTCGATTTATCGAAATTAGGTCAAATTTGAAACTATAAGTAAATTGTAGGTTGCTTAGAAAGATTTACGAAAATCTTTTGGACGTACCCATCGAGGGGTTAGAATTAATATATCATAAAACACCAAGAGTTTTAACAATAGGTTAAACTTCTTGGTAAGATTTTGCATCTTGACAATTTATTGAAATTAGGTCAAACTTGAGCTACAAGTAAGCGCGATAGATTGCTCTTGAATTAAATGTATTTTTAGAGTTAGATCGGTGCATCTTGTTGTAGTAAACAATGTTGTTAATGTGAGTTTCCAACTATCATGAAATAACATTCAATTCTACATTTTTCGAGTGAATGAAGACGAGCGAGGCTAGTTGTTCTTTTTCGTAAAGAGAAGTCCAAAGAATATTGGATGTGGATGCCACAAGCCAAGTTGACAGACATATATATAGTGGATCGACAACATGTTGTACTTGCGATTCACATGTTTTATTGGTTTATATCGATATCTCAGAATTAGGTCAAATTTTAAACTACAAGTAAATTGTAGGTTTTGATTTCATAAATTTATTAAAAATCTTTTGGACGTACCCATCGAGGGGTCAAAATTAATATACCAGAAACCAGCGAGAGTTTCTACAATAGGTTAAACTTCTTGCTAAGACTTTGCATCTTGACAATTTAACCAAATTAGGTCAAACTTGAGCTAGCTACAAGTAAACGCCATAGATTTCTCTTGAATTAAATGTCTTTTCATAGGAAGATCATCGGTCCATCTTCTTGTAGTAAACAGTGTCATCGGTGTGAGTTTCCAACTATCAAGAAAGAACATTCAATTCTACATTTTCCGAGTGAAGAATACGAGCGAGGTTGTTCTTTTTCCTAAAGAAAAGTCCGAAGAATATTGGATCTGAATGCCACAAGCCAAGTTTACATACATATATATTATACCAACATGTTGTACCAACGATTCCCATGTTTTATGAGTTTTCAAACTTCCCAGCTTACTCTGTCCATTAGAATGACTTTATGTTAATTTATCGAAATTAGGTCAAATTTGAAACTACAAGTACTAGGAAATTGCACGTGCCCTGCACGTGAGACTTAGATAATAGACATCTGGCATATCATCACTATATAAAATTATAATAGGTAAAGAAGAAAAAATAAAATAGGTAAAATTTGAACTACTACAAGTAAACTATGTAGGTTGCTTTGAAATTTTTATGAAAAAGCTCTTAGAGGTACCCATCGGAGGGGGCATGGGGGAGGAGGGTCAATTATTATACTATCAGAAACCACAGAGAGTTCTAACAACAGGTTCATCTTTTTGCTAAGATTTTTCGTCTTGACAATTTAATGAAATTACGTCAAAATTGAGATACAACTAAGTGCAATAGATTTCTCTTGAATTTAATGAAACTAGGTCAAGCTTGAACTACAAGTAATAAATTGTAGGTTGCTTTGAAAGTTTTATGAAAAAAGCTTTTGGAGGTACCCATCAAGCGGTTAACTAATTTATCAGAAACCATAGAGAGTATTGACGCGTGGTTTGACTTCTAGCTAATATTTTGCATCATGAAATTTTTTAACACCTTTTGAAAACGATCACATGAAATAAGGAGAGAGGGGAAATGATATTTCTATTCTCTATGGGCAACCCACAAGCTTGAGGTGCACCTTAGGCTTAAAGATAACTTTTTGTTTTCCACTATGTATAAGGTGAACCTTAGCGGATGCCACATAGTAGGCCATATTAAGGTGTGCTTTTTTACACAATGCAGGAGTAGTATATTTCTTTGCTTAGACATATGGTCACATCTGTCCATGCGCTGTAAATGCTGAGAGAATAAAATGTTGGCAGGGGAAGAGGGCAGCAGCGAAGAGAAGTTGAAGGCGGTTCCATGTCAGAGCAAAGTTATGATGAGTTTTTGACAAGAGGTACTCCTGTGGCCTTACAGTGTACTACACTATACTAGTACTAGTAAATTTCAAGACCTATGCATGCAAAACAAATTGTGTGTTTTCTCTCTCCTTTGTTGCCTCTCACCATCCATCCTCCCTCTCTCCTACCCTTTCCCCTCGCGCACTGGCCCGACTGATCTCTCCCTCGTCCACAACATGGTGCTGCGCATGTGTGCCTTGGTACAACAGCTCTGTGTCTCAGGCGTGTTCGGCTGCCGCGTCGGTGTGGAGTAGAGACGAGGAGTACATAGGAAGGAAACCACTTTGGTCCTTGGTGGCAAAAAAATTCAAACTTTTCCGGTTTTCAAAATTTTCACTTGCTTCCCAAACATCAGGAGGGAAGGTTACTCAAAAGATCGGCCATTCGCAGTACGTCTTATCTTACCTTTATCTTGTCTTATCTCTTATAATATCATACCATACCACTGTATAGTGTACGGATAAGTTCAAACATTAACCGTTGGATCAAGGCCGGCAAATCCAAACATTGCTAACCGTTGGATCTTCTTTTCCGTTCTTAACATCTACAAAGATTCTATTGATAGTCTTTAGGACGATGAAAGCTAGTATGTGCAGACCTCAAAACACACACTTCATTGCTCAGTTTCAGGGTCCTTGTGCTAAATGCATGGACTTGGGTGCAATTTTCATTTTTATGTGGTCCTCGATGTAACTTGTACTTCCACCGACCATGTTAACTCTCAAGCACCTCGCTCCTATAAGACCTACCATAGTTAAAAGAAAATGCAACCGCCCCAATTATCAAAAACAAACTAAACCACGGTTTCTTGTACGTAATACCCAAGTTTTTAGTACTAGGATTTTTCAAGCTTCCTAGCTAACTTCGCGCACTTCTGTTACTTCTGTTACTTCTTGTCGATTAACGAAATTAGGTCAAACTTGAGCTACAAGTAAGCGCGATAGATTTCTCTGGAATTGAATGTATTTTTTGGAGGTAGATGGGTGCATCTTCTTGTAGTGAACAATGTCATTAGTGTGAGTTTCCAATAATCAGGAAATAAAATTCTAAGTTTTCCGAGTGATGACGAGATGGTTCTTTTCCATCAAGAAAGCTCGAAGAATATGGATCTCAATGCCATAAGGCAAGCTTCTAGACATATTAAGTGGACTAGCATGTTTTACTTACGATTCCGATATGTTTTTCGAGTTTTCAAACTCCCTAGCTAATTTACTCCGCCCACTTGAATGACTACATGTCGATTTATCGAAATTAGGTCAAACTTGAACTATAACTAAATTGTAGGTTGCTCTGAAAGTTTTACAAAAAAGCTTTTGGAGGTACCGTACCGATCGGGGGGGTGTCATAATCAATATATGAGAAACAACCAAGAGTTTTGACAACAGGTTTGACTTCTTGCTAAGATTTTGCATCGCATGACACTATTTAACGAAATTGGGTCAAACTTCAGCTACAAGTAAGCGCGATAGATCGCTATTGAAACATATGAATTTTCAGAGAGGTAGATGGGTGCATTTTCTTGTAGTAAACAGTGCCGTCAATACGGTGTGATTTTCCAACTATATCAGGAAAGAACATTCAATTATTCTCAAATTTCCGAGTGATGACGAGCGAGGTTGTTCTTTTCCGTAAAGAAATGTCTGAAGAATATTGGATCTGAATGCCAGAAGCCAAGTTTACCGACATATATAATGGACCACCATGTTGTACCAATGATTCCCATGTTTTATTTATGAGTTTTGAAACTTCCTAGCTAACTCTGCCCATTTGCCCGAATGACTTTATGTCGATTTATCGAAATTAGGTAAAATTTGAAACTACAAGTAAATTGTAGGTTGCTTTGAAAGTTTTACGAAAAATATTTTGGAGGTACCCATCGAGGGGTCACAATTAATTTATCATAAGACACCAAGAGTTTTGACGATAGGTTCAACTTCTTGCTAAGATTCTGCATCTTGACAATTTAACGAAATTAGGTCAAACTTGAGCTACAAGTAAGCGCGATGTATTTTTAGAGGTAGATCGATGCATCTTGTTATAGTAAACAATGTTGTCAGTGTGAGTTTCCAACTATGAGGAAAGAACATTCAATTCTACATTTTTCGAGTGAAGATGAGCGAGGCAAGTTGTTATTTTCCATAAAGAGAAGTCCAAAGAATATTGGATGTGGATGCCACAAGCCAAGTTGACAGACATATATATATATAGTGGATCGACAACATGTTGTACTTGCGATTCCCATGTTTTATTGGTTTTGAAGCTTCCTAGCTAACCCCGCACATTTGAATAATTTTATGTCGATATCTCGGAATTAGGTCAAATTTGAAACTACAAGTAAATTATAGGTTTTTCTTTGATAAATTTATGAAAACGCTTTTGGGCGTACCCATCGAGGGGTCAAAATTAATATACCTGAAACCAGTGACAGTTTCGATGATAGGTTCAACTTCTTGCTAAGACTTTGCATCTTGACAATTTAACAAAAATAGGTCAAACTTGAGCTAGCTACAAGTAAATGCCATAGATTGATCTTGAATTAAATGTCTTCTCATAGGTAGATCATCGGTGCATCTTCTTGTAGTAAATAGTGTCGTCGTTGTGAGTTTCCAACTATCAAGAAAGAACATTCAATTCTACATTTTCCAAGTGAAGAATACGAGTGAGGTTGTTCTTTTTCCTAAAGAAAAGTCCGAAGAATATTGGATCTGAATGCCACAAGCCAAGTTTACATACATATATATTGGACCAACATGTTGTAGCACTGATTCCCATGTTTTATGAGTTTTCAAACTTCCCACCTAACTTTGCCCATTAGAATGACTTTATGCTGATTTATCGAAATTAGGTCAAATTTGAAACTACAAGTACTAGTAAATTCCACGTGCCCTTCACGTGAGACTTAGATAATAGACATCTGGCATATCATCACTATATAAAATTATAATTGGTAAAGCATAAAAAATATAATAGGTAAAATTTGAAATACTACAAGTAAACTGTCTAGGTTGCTTTGAAAGTTTTATGAAAAATCTGTTAGGGGTACCCATCGGAGGGGGCGGAGGGGGGGTCAATTAATATACTATCAGAAACCACAGAGAGTTCTGAAGACAGGTTCATGTTCTTGCTAAGATTTTGCGTCTTGATAGTTTAATGAAATTAGGTCAAACTTGAGCTACAACTAAGTGCGACAGTTTTCTCTTGAATTTAATGAAATTAGGTCAAGCTTGAACTACGAGTAATAAATTGTAGGTTGCTTTGAAAGTTTTATGAAAAAAGCTTTTGGAGGTACCTATCGAGCGGTTAATTAATATATCAGAAACCACAAATAGTTTTGACGAGTGGTTCGAATTCTAGCTAAGATTTTGCATCATGAAATTTTTGAACACCTTTTGAAAATGATCACATGAAATAGGGAGAGAGGGGAAATGATATTTCTATTCTCTATGGGAAACCCACAAGCTTGAGGTGAACCTGAGGCTTAAAGATAACTTTATTTTTTCCACTATGTATAAGGTGAACCTTAGCGGATGCCACATAGTACGCCTTATTAAGGTGTGCTTTTTTACACAATGCGGGAGTAGTATATTTCTTTGCTTAGACATATGATCACCTCTATCCACGCGTTGTACATGCTAAGAGAATAAAACATTGGCAGGGGAAGAGGGCAGCAGCGAAGAGAAGTTGAAGGCGGTTCCATGTTAGAGCAAAGTTATGATGGGTTTCTAACACGAGGTACTCCTGCGTCATTATAGTGTACTACACTATACTAGTACTAGTAAATTTCAGGACCTATGCACGCAAAATAAATTGTGTGTTTTCTCTCTCCTTTTTTGCCTCTCACCATCCATCCTCCCTCTCTCCTACCCTTCCCCTCACGCACAGGCACGGCTGATCTCTCCCTCGTCCACAGCGTGGTGCTGCGCACGTGTGCCTTACTACGGTGGCTCTGTGTCTCTGGCGTGTTCGGCAATCGTGGTGGTGTGGAGTAGGGAAGAGGAGTACATAGGAAGGAAACCACTTTGGTCCTTCGCGGCAAAAAAATTCAAACTTTTCCGGTTTTCAAAATTTTCACTTGCTTCCCAAACATCAGGAGGGAAGGTTACTCAAAAGATCGGCCATTCGCAGTACTTCTTATCTTATCTTTATCTTGTCTTATCTTTATCTTGTCTTATCTCTTACAATACCATACCATACCACTGTATAGTGTACGGATAACTTTGAACATTGACCGTTGGATCAAGACCAGCAAATCCAAACATTGCTAACCGTTGGATCTTCTTTTCCATTCTTAGCATCTACAAAGATTCTACTTATAGTATTTAGAACGATGAACACTATTATGTGCAAACCTCAAAACACACACTTCCTTGCTTCGTTTCAGGGTCCTTGTGCTAAATGCATGGACTTGGGTGTAATTTTCATTTTTATGTGGTCCTTGATGTAACTTTTACTTCCATCGACCGTGTTAACTCTCAAGCACCTCGCTCCTACGAGACGTACCACAGTTAAAAGAAAATGCAACCTCCCCAATTATCAAACAAATTGGGCCTCAATTTCTTGTACGTAATACCCAAGTTTTTAGTACTAGGATTTTTCAAGCTACCTAGCTAACTTCGCACACTTCAGTGAATCCTTGTCGATTAACAAAATTAGGTCAAACTTGAGCTACAAGTAAGCGCGATCGATTTCTCTTGAATTAAATGTATTTTCGGAGGTAGATGGTTGCATCTTCTTGTAGTAAACAATGTCGTCAGTGTGAGTTTCCAACTATCAGGAAATAAAATTCTCAGTTTTCCGAGTGATGACGAGATGGTTCTTTTTCATAAAGAAAGCTCGAAGAATATGAATCTCAATGCCATAAGCCAAGCTTCTAGACATATTAAGTGGACCAACGTGTTTTACTTACGATTCCCATATGTTTTTTGAGTTTTTAAACTCCCTAGCTAATTAACTCCGCCCACTTGAATGACTACATGTCAATTTATCAAAATTAGGTAAAACTTGAACTATAACTAAATGGTAGGTTGCTTTGAAAGTTTTATGAAAAAGCTTTTGGAGGTACCGTACCGATCGGGGGGTTGTCACAATCAATATATGAGAAACAACGGAGAGTTTTCACAACAGGTTTGACTTCTTGCTAAGATTTTGCATCACATGCCACTATTTAACAAAATATTGGAAAACTTGATCTACAAGTAAGCACGATAGATTGCTATTGAAATATATGACTTTTCAAAGAGGTAGATGGGTGCATTTTCTTGTAGTAAACACTGCGGTCGGTGCGGTGTGATTTTCCAACTATATCATGAAAGAACATTCAATTATTCTCAATTTTTCTGAGTGATGACGAGCGAGGTTGTTCTTTTCTGTCAAGAAATGTCCGAAGAATATTGGATCTGAATCCTAGAAGCCAAGTTTATCCACATATATAGTGGACCAACATGTTGTATTGTTGTACCAACAATTCCCTTATTTTATTTATGAGTTTTCAAACTTCCTAGCCAACTCTTCCCATTAGATCGAATGACTTTATGTCGGTTTATCGAAATTAGGTCAAATTTGAAACTACAAGTAAATTCTAGGTTGCTTTGAAAGTTTTACGAAAAATCTTTTGGAGGTACCCATCGAGGGGTCACAATTAATATATCAAAAAACACCGAGAGTTTCGACGATAGGATCAACTTCTTGCTAAGATTCTGCATCTTGACAATTTAACGAAATTAGGTCAAACTTGAGCTACAAGTAAGCACGATAGATTGCCCTTGAATTAAATGTATTTTCAGAGGTAGATCGATGCATCTTTGTGTAGTAACCAATGATGTTACTGTGAGTTTCCAACTATCAGGAAAGAACATTCAATTCTATATTTTCTGAGTGAAGACAAGCAAGGCTAGTTGTTATTTTCCGTAAAGAGAAGTCCAAAGAATATTGGATGTGGATGCCACAAGGCAAGTTGACAGCCATATATAGTCGATCGACAACATGTTGTACTTGCGATTTCCATGTTTTATGAGCTTTCAAACTTCCTAGCTAACTCTATCCATTTTAATGACTTTAAGTTGATTTATCGAAATTAGGTCAAATTTGAAACTACAAGTAAATTGTAGGTTTTTCTTTGTAATTTTTATGAAAAACATTTTAATTTGGAGGTACCCATCAAGGGGTCACAATTAATATATTTGAAAACAACGGGAGTTTTAACAATAGGTTCAACTTCTTGCTAAGATTTGGCATCTTGATAATTTAACGAAATTAGGTCAAACTTGAGCTACAAGTAAGCGTGATAGATTTCTCTTGAATTAAATGTTATTTTAGAGGTAGATGGCATTTTCTAGTAGTAAGCAGTGCTGTGGGTGTGAGTGTCCAACAACTAGGAAAGAACATTCAATTCTATGTTTTCCGAGTGAAGACGAGCGATGTTAGTTGTTCTTTTATGTAAAGAGAAGTCCAAAGAATCTTGGATGTGGATGCCACAAGCCAAGTTGACAGACCTATATATATATATAGTGGATCGACAACATGTTGTACTTGCGATTTCCAGGTTTTATGGGTTTTCAATCTTCCTATCTAACCCCACACATTTGAATAACTTTATGTTGATATCTCGGAATTAGGTCAAATTTGAAACTACAAGTAAATTGTAGGTTTTGCTTTAATAGTTTTACGAAAAAGCTTTTGGAGGTACCAGAAACCAGCGAGAGTTTGGACGATAGGTTCAACTTCTTGCTAAGATTTAGAATCTTGAAAATTTTGAACCCCTTTTGAAAACAATCACATGAGAAATAAGGAGAGAGGGGAAATGATTTTTCTATTTTCTATGGGCAACCAATAAGCTTTTGAGGTGCACCTTAGGCTTAAATATAACTTTATTTTCTCCATACTATATAAGGTGGACCTTAATCAGCGGATGCCACATAGGCCTTAAGGTGTGCCTTTTTACACATTGCGGATGACCTTAGGGCATCACCTATATATGTAAAAAACTTGTTGATAAGATGGCTCCTAACATGACCATGAAATGAATATGAGTTAGAAATTGCAATTTTGCATGATTATATTAACATCATCCTCCCAACATGATGTAATTTATCTCATAATTTTTTGAAACTCCTAAGTATGATATCCATTCTGCTTCGAGATCCTGAGCATTGGGAGTACAACCATGGATGATCAATTGAGGTGTTGGATTGAGGGAGTACGGCCTGGATTTCTGAACACAGAGGGGGTACGGCCTACCAAATTTCTATTATTACATGAGCATGACCAAATTCAAAACAAAAATAAATCGGTAAAATATCCCGCGTATCCAGACATAGTTTGTGCCCCAAAATTTCAGATACATTGAAATTCCCATTCGACCCCTATTAATTTTGGTGGGTAGGCGGCTTCAATCATATTTTTCCCAATATAGTGCTAGTAGTACCTAATCCCCCCTCTCTCTTCCAGGAATACTTCACCGACCAGAACATCTTGCTGCACTTTAGCTCTTTTCCATGAATATGTCACTGGCCAGAACATCCCCGCTGCACTTTACCCGGCGTACCCGCACACCTGATCTGCTCAACGAACCCTCTTGTCCGGCGTGCTGAGCACATCATCGACCACCTAGGATCTGCTCCACGGACGTCGTGGTCCAGCGTTCTGCTCGTATCCTCTCCCTCCCAAGATCTGCTTCCCCATTGTCGACACCCACTACGACCGTAGAACCTTCGGCGACCTCGACTTGACCCGTGAGGATGCAGAGGAGGCCTAGATGCCGCCCGACTGAGGTAAAACTAGATCTCCATGCGCGATTTGTTTGTTGGCAATGTACTGTATTCTTGCTAAATTTCCTAACTAACAGGTTCTTTGCTTGATATACACCTGTTATGTACTAAATTAACTCGTTTTGGTTATGCTTAAACTCCACGCATTGAACTATTTTTATGAACTGTACTATTTCTTTGTGAATTATTAGTCACTTAACATATTTGTTTACATTCTCTACTATGCTTGTCCACGTGAGAAATAATTATATAATATCTCTCTCATTCACTGATTTACGAACTACAGTATTTCCATCGTGCTATTGTCCTGATATCCTATACTACATGTTTACACACGTCATACTATTTGACCATTATGTACTGTTGATTTGATCCTTCTTAACCTGTGGCTCAAACTGTTTGCTATTATTATGCAAGGAGCAGAATCAGTTTGCACACACTATCATAGAGTGAATGGCTCCTATAATCTCTTAATACCCCATCACTTTTGTTTCACTTCATGCCAATGTATATCATGTTGGAACCTGTTTGTATTTACAGTTGGCCTTACTTTTATGCAGAGGAGCAACAATGGAGTACAAACTCCGCCCGTCCACATGAGCCGCCATAGATCTCATGTAATACCTACCGTAAGGCCCCCACCCGAAGTGTGGTCCTTTCCACATTTTTTGTTTGCTTAAATTTGGCATCTGTCTTTCTTGTCTTCATATTTTTTTGCCAAAAATTAGCGTCAAACATTTTAGCCCCACTATGGTTTGCTTTTGTTCCATGTGCTTAGTTCAATTTACTAGATGTGGAGAGGTCGGGTGTATTGCATCTGAGTTGTCTGATAATAAGAACAAGGCCACACTAGCGATAAGATCCACACATGTATCATAAGGAACTTTGTGCACTTCATCTCACTCTTATATCATTGTGTATCATAGTTACATGAATTGGCTATTTTAATACGAGGAACTTGATGGTTTAGTTAGTTGTTCTCAGGCTACCGAAGCGTTGAAATTATTTGGCTATTCATGAATAATTCAATGCATGATTTCTTGTTTCATCGTTTGTTTGAAATTATCTGGCTAGCATATTCGAGACTAACAATTAATGTGTTCTTTTGGCCGAGTTACTCTTTTTTTGTCTATGCTTAAATAAGTGGCAGATTTCGTTGTGTAGTGCCTGGCTAGTTTATATATGAGAAACATAATGGCTTAGTTTTAATATTCGTTTTATTCATGTTCTGCACATTCTAGTTTGAGCATTCTGCATCAGGTACTTTGGTCCATTGCTCACATTGTTATTCAAAATAAATTTGTAGTTTGTTTCCCAAGTCTATTGTTTAAGTAACTTGTTTTGTCTTGGTCTCAGCCATCTTCAAGTAGAGCAGTCATTTCACAGAGCAGCACATGCTCGCATCACTCCATGGCGCCAGCTGGTCCACTTATTCAAGAAGAAATAGATGTATGAGCCACCACTATTAATTGCTTCCTTCCTTACATATTACCGCATTGACACATTTAAAATTCGTGGTGGTGTGATTGCATGGTAATGCTGTTATAACTTGTTTTATGTTTGGTTCAAGCTACAAATGACCCTCTGAATGCCGAACAAAGACCCGCTTCTCAAAGTTTAGATTTTGTTTCACACAGCAGCAGTGACAATACCTATTGCTCATGGCACACCACTTCGACTGATTCTCTTTTTCCATCCAAAAGATTATTTGAGGATGCCCTCCAAGATGCCCGTGTTATTGTTGAGAAAGAAGCCAACAAAACAGATTCAGCAATCACCATAGCACGCAAAGAATTGTATGAATGGAAAAAACAGGCCTGCTTTGACGCATAACATACTTAATAATCTCATCTGCAACTCTCATGGGAAGCCAGTTGTTACATGTCTCGGGATGCAAGCTCCATAGAGAACTTTTCTGTAACACCAGTTATGGTGTTTTTTAGTTGTCTGGACTCTAATGCAACTTTTATGCTTCATTTTATTACTATCAAGTTTACCGAGGATTGTAATAATCTGCTGTAATTAGCAGTTGTAAGTTGTTTGAGGATTGTTACAAACTAAGTATCTATCAGAATTACTACACACACATGAAAAACAGTGAAATTGTAAGAGGTAGAACACACGATCTACTGGAATAGGAAGGAGGTCCATTGTATTACACGAGCACCATAGAATTGCAAAATTCATAGACGTTCACTCAACAAAGTGAACATATAAAGAGCTGGCTTGAAAAGAATACATCAGGAGCAGACCCACACAATCCATCAATCTAATGGATAGCCATCATAGTAATCTTAGTGGGTGGTACCATCCTCTCTATAAGGCGGCACCATCTGCAGCTCAGAATGCTCGACGATTCTGCAATACTCCGCCAGCAATCGATCGAGTTCAAAAGGACAGTCATTGATCCATAATCCTCCTACTCCATACCAATATACAATGCTTGGCTCCTCTTCCCACATAAGAGCCTCAAAGTTGTAAGATATAGTCTTGGATAGGTCCGCATAGTACAAGCTACCGGCCTGCACCGTGGGTACCCTGTCGCTATCGATGCATACACACCGATTGTCAGCAAAAAAGAGAGCACGACTTCTAATGCCACTTACCGGTTGAAGGACATTGTTCTGGGTATCAACCCGGTAAACAACCGGCCTGTCGCAGTAGACCGGTCCACTCACAACGAACAGCAACTCTCCGTCGGACTCGACAAGGTAAAAACGATTCTCTGGGAAATGGCAGCCCTGAATAGGGTCTGCAATGGTGGAATGCATCTCCAGGGTTCGTGCGGAGCGCTGCAGCTGGACATCTCCATGAGCAGCATCACACATAGTTGAGAGGACCCACCTGTATCTGTCTATGACAAAAACATCACCGGCATAAGAAGTCATGCTCCGGAGTTCCGCGAATTCATACGGCGAGTACCACCCTTCACCAAAGACCGGGCGACACCCTTCCTCCGTGATCTCATCCACCCACCAAATTGTGGTGTTCTGATGGTTTGATGTAAACACCATCAACGACGAGAACATCGTCACAGCGATAGAAGCCACCTGCTCGGTCTGTATCTTGTACGGCTGAACCTCTATCCAAGAACAAGGAGGCCGTCGGTTGTGCTACCGACATAAAAGTACCTTCCAGAGAGAGAGGGAGGAGAAATAGAGATTTAGTCAAGGTAAACAGACTGAAATTCAATAAAGGTAAACCATGGAGCAAAACCCTGCGAAACAAGTGGACAAAGAAACAGAACTTGAAAAACAGATAGTATGGGATGTGAATGCAAAAAAAAGGATCTCATATATACAGATGAATATAAAGAAAGCACCTGCGAATAACCCGGATAATCTTCGTCTCAAGGTGGCGGCCAGTTCTCACGTTCAGTAACGTGATGGCGGCGTCATCTACCCGATACTGCTCTGACAACTAGTGCTCTAGAACAATCCAGTTGGATGGCATGAAGCGCTCCTCCGTGAAGCCATGCGAGGTACTGGAGACTACACGAAAGGCCGCATAGTAGTCGAAGTCGTCCGTCGAAAGGAAGATGCCACCTATCTTTTGGACGAATCCCTCAGGGAGACCAGCCCATGGCGAGTCCTCCTGCTTCTTGCCTACCATGGATGATGGAGTTCATGTGGGGTCGGTCCCACTGACTGGCACATGAAGCGGTTCCAGAGACACAAATTTAAACAAAGGCCTAGGAAAGTCAAGCGAATCGTGTGGAAATGAGACGATTGCATGCACACATCAACCGCAAGCACGTTTCATCAAGCTGGCACGGTAAGGCGCATGCGCATGCGCACGCGCACTAATTACGGTACAATGGTCGTGTACACCAGTGTACGACTCCTTCGAGAACGCGAGTGTGTAGGTGTAGGACGATACTAGTAGTAGTAGTATCGTAACCTCATTGTATATAATTATCCCAAAATCTAAGAAGAAAACATGCGCTCCCTTGTCCCTCAGGTTACACGCAAACGCATGGCATTTTCCATTTTTTGCATGGCATTTTCTAGTTTTCAATTTTTCTTTTTGGCTGTGCCCTTGGAATCTCACCATGTGGCCAGATGGGGTGTATGCTTCGTGCAGCTAAAAACCTCATGTTCTCTCAATAGCACGACCGTTAATTATTGAGGTGTATACGTTTTCAGTCCCACAACTTCCACCGCGGAAGCGTTTTAGTCCCACATCTTGCAAAGTCAGCAACACTAGCCCCACAACTTGTAACTAGGAACAGTTTAGTCCAATTCAATCGAATTTCTGTGATTTTGTCTGAATTTGTCGTAACTAATTCTGAAAGTGACATGTGGCATCATATTTTTTGCAAAATGACCCCTGTGTATTATCTTCCTACCAGTTGTGACCTTGGTACGACTTGATAGGAGGATTTGAATAAGAAAACTAATAATAAAAACTACCAATGCATTATATGGTATCGAACTGATTACCTCCGCTACTAAAGAAATCAACCTTGCCAATACAACATGCACACAAAAGTGATTAACTGAAGAGCGCTCCGGCTGATGTGTTCTTTTTTTTGGATATTTAAAAATATGTGTTCCAAAGATGTAACAAATCTAAAAAAAGATCCAAATTCTCAATTCAAAATAATTTGTGTTATGGGATAGAATAATAGCTCAACTTTATTCCATTTCATTTTTGCGAATAAGAAAAAACTCCAGTTTATTCTAGACACTACAGCTAGCTACTAGGTTAACGACAAAGCTATATAATTGATATTATGGACCGTGCCAAGACACTACAGCTAGCTACTAGGTTAACGACAAAGCTATATAATTGATATTATGGACCGTGCCAACATAGACGTGAGCATTTTTGCGTTCGTATGTGATTTTTTATTGTATAAATAATTACTTCCCCCAAGTACTCCTCGTCTGGCATAATTACGTCCTCTCAAGTACTCCTCATATCACATGATTAGTCGTGGGCATCTACCTTCATAGTGGCTTGTGGGTGTGTGTGTCGTTGTACAAAAGTTTTAAGTTTGAATTCATTCTCCTCTTAGAGGTTTAACTATTTTATTTGTACATCTACCAACAGGTGGCCCACTTATCAGTCCGCACAGGGACACAAATGACATAGAAAAATATAGAGGGGTCATTTAAAAAATTAACGTTATTTGTGGAAAAATTAAGTCAAATTCACTGAAATTCGATTAAATTGGACTAAAATGCTCTCGAGATATATGTTGTGGGACTAGTATTGCTCATTTTTCAATATGTGCGACTAAAATGCTCTCGCGGTGCAAGATGTGGGACTAAAGGTGTATATACCTCTTAATTATTTTACAGCCTCAATTGCTAGGCCGGAGGACCAATTAGTGCTCCTAGTTTTGCTCAATTACTCCTCTAGTTGGCCGTAAAATATGAACCACCACGTCGTGTAATGCTCTTGGCCGATCATGTTGTTAAAACGGGAGTGCATCCATTGGTTTGCATGTTTTCAATTAGATGCGGTGGCCACGTTTATTGACTGGATTTTAGGATTACTACTACATGCAATAACTAGCTATAAAGCGAGTAGGTGAAGTTAATTCTCCGAACTAGTACTACTCCGGCCTAATAATAGCGAACACAAGCAGTACCTTAAGTGTGGTTATATGGATGATCAATCGATGTGACTCTCAGCCATGAATTCCTGACCATATACCCGTACGTTCTACCACCTTTTTTACTACTACTACTAGTAGTATATGGACGCTAGCAAAATTCAAAATCTTAATCGAGCAGTAAAATCACACACACCATCTTCGAAGCATTTCCCTCCTAACCATTTCAAAAACTTTGAGCCAAAATCTCCCACCTAGGGAGTACCATTTTTATATTATTATTATTAGATGGACACGAGCCAAATTCAAAATATCAATCGAGCGGCAAAACCGCACACCCACTTTGAAACATTTCTCGTCCCTCCGTTTCATAAACTTTTAGGCACAATCTCCCACCGGGGCAGTACCATTTTTGTATTATTATCAGCTGGGCACTTGTCAAATTCAAAATCTTAATAGAGCGGCTAAACCATACACTGACTTTGAAGAATTTCCTGCCCTTCAGTTTCAAAAACTTTGAGGCAAAATATCTCACTGGGGCAGTACCATTTTTATATTCTTATTAGATGGACAGTCGCCAAATTCAATATCTCAATCAAGTGGAAAAATCACACACCAATCTTGAAGCATTTCTGGCCCCTTGGTTTCAAAAACTTTTGACTTTAAAATTCCCATTCTACTCATTGTTCCGACGTCCTATGGGCAAGCTAAAGTCGGTAGCTTGGGGGCACAATCATAATTTATGTTTATGTTCACCACCTTAGTCTGGATTCGCCCAGATTTTCCCGCTGGTCCTTCCAAAAATCCCAGCCCCTCTCTCCCACGCCCTCACCTCCACAACCACCACGCGCACCGGCTGGCGTCAATTCCACGGTGGCCAGAGCCGCTTGAGCTGTGGTCTTGTGCACCACCATGGAGCAGCTTCACCGATGCTCACCCACCGGATCTGGTTCACTGGGTCTCTCTGCCACTGCATCGGAGCTGCAGTGTCGTTCACCATGCTAATGGCGTCATCGACCGCCCAAGCTTTGCTTCTCGGCCGCCAAAAGCTACCCAACCATACCAGATCCACTTCACCGGTGTACACATGACGTGATCTAGTTCAGGGCGTTCCATGTCCACCGCTCTAGGCCAGCGGCTCAGCTGTCACTGTTCACTACACTGGATATGCCTCAACGATGCTCTCGTCCACCGTGCTCAAGCCGACATCGACAGCCCTGGCTTCCCCGATGCAAACAGCCACCGCAACCGCAGCACCCTCGGTGACCTGGACGTCACCCACACGGTACGGATGATTCTTAGATGCCTCTCCGACCAAGGTTAACCAAATCTACAACCCATTTTTATTTTGTCAGCAGTATAGCCGGTTCAAGCCTGTCGTAGTGAACTGCATTTTTGTCATCGTTCTCGTACATACAAGTTAGTGGGCATGCTTGTTCTTCGTGTTATATATACAAGGTCATTAGACATGTTGGTTTGCATTCGCTGCTCTACAAATTTCAAGTCATGGACATCTCTGTTATTTTGTCATACACATGTTCTTAGCTACTCCATACAACAGTAATTGCCTACTACTGTGTAATTCTTGCAAAATCTAAAGTTAGCGGAAAATATTAGTGTGGATTCCCTGCTCTAAAATTGCTGAATCTATCTAGTTTGTCCTGAGATCAGTTCCTGCTATTATTTCCTCCTTGGCATCATTCTGATATCCTGTATAGCCATTTCAACTCTTCGTACTAATTCGATTATAATTTTGTTGTTTCCATCTGGTTCTTCAAAAGCTGCATCACTAACTATTTCCTTTTTATTTCATATAGCTCAAAATGGAACAATGAACATGCTGGTTTGCATAGCCTATTGTATAGGTTCACAAGGGATGCCATTAATTCCTTATCTGGTGCTGGTTTGTCCTGACAACGGCATAACTATCCTCTACTATGTAGTTCACTCTTGGTTTAAATTCCTGCTCTAGAAGTTCTCTTATGATGCCATTATAATTTCTATCTGGTTGATTCTTAGCTATGACAGTAACTACATGCCATTGTGTAGCTCACCGCAAATTCTGAGTCACCCAACGACTCTATGCATTCTAGGAGATGCCACTACTTCCATATATATTTGCTAAAATGACCTCGCTTGTTTACATTTGCTAAAATTCTAAGAAACACTTTGTTTGATTGCTCATTTCATTCTAGGCACACTTGTCTCTAATGCTCGTTTGTCCTGTTCTACAGGTTCACGAGTGCCGCCATTATATCTCGCATTTGGTTCTGGGTCTGGTTCGTCCTAAGACACGACATAACTATCATCTACAATATATAGTTCATTCCGGGTTTGCATTCCTACTCTACAAGTTCTCGTATGATGCAGTTACAATTTCTATCTGGTTCATTCTTTGCTATGATAGTAACTGCATGCCATTTTATGGCTCAGTGCAAATTCCAAGTCACCCAACTTCTCTTGCATTTTAGATATGGAACTGCTTCCATATATATTTGTTGAAATGACCTCGCTAGTTTATTTTTGCTGAAATTCTAAGCCACACACACACACATTTTTTGATTGCTTGTTTCACGGTAGGCACACTTGTTTAATGCATGCTTGCTTGTCCTGTTTGTTTGATGTGTTGGTCAATAATTGAACCATTGACCAGTTGTAAACTCTAGATCATAGCTTCTATCATATCAGTCAAATGAGTAGTTTGTATTGTTTGATGTATTAAATTGTTATTACTTAGTTTTAGGGTGCAATTATTGCATCGCCACCAAAGAGGGGGCTACAAGATCATGTATCCTACAATGTAGTTGTCACACTCAAAGGAAGATGCAGGTGATCAATTGAGAAAGCAAATTGAGGACTCTGCTATCAACTTGATTGTCAACTGAAATGCCGATTTTTCTTTCCCTTGAGTAGATAATATGTAATAATTTTAAGAAGTTTGCAGCTCATGTAATATCTAGATATCTCGCGTAGGCCATGTATGCATTTAGTTGACGCCGTCCACACAATGTGGTAGTCATTACGGTAACTACACCAGGCAGGTCGATTAGGGAATAGTACCGTGCTTTGTTATTGGCCCGTCGTGTATTCGACCGACAATGAACAGTAAAAAATGCTAGATTATTATAGATGTTTTATGATATGGACATGGGCTTCAGAAAGGCTGAAACTATAAAAGGCCATAAACGTAATGGGTCGACCTACAAGTGGTAACTGGACGTAATAACAATAGGCCATAAAAGTAAAAGGCCGTAAGAGTAACATGTCATAACAGTAACATGCTATAACAATAACAGGCCTTAACAGTAGCAGACCTTCACAGTCGCAGGTCATAACAGAGCCCATTGCAGTAACATGCTAGAAACCATGAAATCCCAGAACAGTAACATGCCAAAACAGTAGCGGGCCTCAACAATAAAGGGCCCGCAACTGTGAAAGGCCAGAATAGTGACAAGCCAGAGAGCAGTAACGACCCGAGAAATTTCTAGGCAAGGGCAGTAACATGCCGACACATTTACTAGACTAGAACAGTAAAGGGCGGCGTGTGGGCCTGAACAGCTAAAGCCCAGAACAGTGAAAGGTCAGGACAGTAACATGCCGGAACAGTAACGAGCCATCTTAGAGAAGGGCTGTCAGTAGGAGGCCCACGATGGGCTGAGATAAACACTGATGGGCTACCTGTAGGCCTTAAAAATACAGGAGCGACTTGGCACAGGCTGCTAATGGGCTATAGAGTGTTGGACAAACATGGGCCTTCTTCAGGCCAAAATAGAATTGGGCTTGAAAGTTTGCGGGCCACTGCTGGCTGCAACTTTGGGCCCATTTCAAAAAGTGCAGGACAAAATAGTAACGGTCCATCTTCTTATTGGGCTCTCCTAATGGACCGGCCCAGTTAGTATTTAGCAGGCTTTTGTCGGGTCTAGCTTCTGCCACAGTTTCTGTGACCGTTACCAGCAGTAACAAGCCGCTAACGGAGGGTGCCACGTGGCAGTTTGCATGACGTTAGCAGTAAATGCGGCTGGCAAACAGATCTATGATAGAACAAGTGTTCGTGGCTAAAGGTTGCGATCCGCCATGGTCAGAAAAAAAACCGTGGTAGATTCTTTGGGATGGGGTTTTTACCACGAAGGGCATCCATCATAGAAGACTTTTTAGCCACGAAAAATGGGCCTTCAACCATGAAAATCGTCCATTGTAAAAGCCAACTTTTCTTGTAGTGTGCATGTGTTCTTTTCCAAACCACAATGATCCACATGGCCACACACACTCAAATGGGTGTTTTGATGTAACCTCTTTCAAACTTGTGCTCCATTGCATGTGGAAGTTGAATTCCAACATGTTCCTTGGCTTTCTAACAATGGTTTGACATATATTGGAGTGTCACTACATGTGTTATTTTCCAACCCACAAAGATCCACATGGCCACACACTCAAGTGGGTGTCGTGATGCAACCTGTTTCAAACTGGCGCTCCATTGCATGTGGCAGTTGAATTTCAACATGTTCCTGGACTTTCTGACCATGGTTTGACACATATTGGAGTGTCATTACATGTGTTCTTTCCCAAACCACAATGATCCACATGGCCACACACACTCAAGTGGATGTGGTGATGTAACCTCTTTCACAATGGTGCTCCATTGCATGTGGGAGTTGAATTCCGACATGTTCCTGGGCTTTCTGACCATGGTTTGACACATATTGGAGTGCCATTGCATGTGTTATTTTCCAAACCACAATGATCCACCTGTCCACACACACTCAAGTGGGTGTGGTGATGCAACCTGTTTCAAACTGGTGCTCCATTGCATGTGGCAGTTGAATTCCAACATGTTCCTGGGCTTTATAGCCATGGTTTGACACATATTGGAGTGTCATTGCATGTGTTCTTATCCAAACCACAATGATCCACATGGCCACACACAATCAAGTGGGTGTGGGGATGCAACCTCTTACACAATGGTGCTCCATTTCACGTGGCAATTGAATTCCAACATGTTCCTGGGCTTTCTGACCATGGTTTCACACATATTGGAGTGTCATTGCATGTGTTCTTTCCAAACCACAATGATCCACATGGCCACACACACTCAATTGGGTGTGGTGATGCAACCTCTTTCAAACTCGTGCTCCATTGTACATGGCACTTGAATTCCACCATGTTCCTGGCCTTTCTAGCCATGGTTTGACACATATAGGAGTGTCGTTGCATGTGTTCTTTTCTAAGCCACAATGATCCACATGGCCACACACACTCAAGTGGGTGTTGTGATGCAACCTCTTTCAAACTCCTGCTCCATTTCATGTGGAAGTTGAATTCCACCATGTTCGGCCTTTCTGACCATGGTTTGACACATATTGGAGTGCCATTGCATGTGTTCTTTTCCGAACCACAATGATCCACATGACCACACACACTCAAGTGGGTGTCGTGATGATACCTCTTTCAAACTGGTACTCCATTGCTTGTGGCAGTTGAATTCCAACATGTCCCAGGGCTTTCTGATCATGGTTTGACACATATTAGAGTGTCATTCCATGTGTTCTTTTCCAAACCACAATGATCCACATATCAACACACACTCAAGTGGGTGTGGTGATGCAACCTCTTTCAAACTGGTGCTCCGTTGCATGTGGCAATTGAATTCCATCATGTTCCTGGGCTTTATGACTACGGTTTGACATATTGTAGTGTCATTGCATGTGTTCTTTTCCAAACCACAATGATCCAGATGGCCAAATACACTCAAGTGGGTGTGGTAATGCAACCTCTTTCAAACTCGTGCTCCATTTCATGTGGAAGTTGAATTCCGCCATGTTCGGCCTTTCTGACCATGGTTTGAAAAATATAGGAGTGTGATTGCATGTGTTCTTTTCCGAACCACAATGATCCAGATTAGCACACACACACAATTGGGTGTGGTGATACAACCTCTTTCAAACTGGTGCTCCATTGCTTGTGGCAATTGAACTCCAACATGTTCCAAGGTTTTCTGATCATGGTTTGATACATATTGGAGTGTCATTGCATGTGTTCTTTTCCAAACCACAATGATCCACATGTCAAGACACACTCAAGTGGGTGTGGTGATGCAACCTCTTTCAAACTGGTGCTCCATTGCATGTGGCTATTGAATTCCATCATGTTCCTGGGCTTTCCGACTACGGTTTGACATATTGTAGTGTCATTGCATGTGTTCTTTTCCAAACCACAATGATCCACATGGCCACATACATTCAAGTGGGTGTGGTGATGCAACCTCTTTCAAACTGGTGCTCCATTGCATATGGCAGTTTAATTCCAACATGTTCCTAGGCTTTCTGACCATGGTTTGACACATATTGAAGTGTCATTGCATGTGTTCTTTTCCAAGAGACAATGATCCACATAGCCACATAGACTCAAGTGGTTGTGGTGATGCAACATCTTTCGCAATGGTGCTCCATTGCATGTGGCAGTTGAATTTCAACATGTTCCTGGACTTTCTGACCATGGTTTGACACATATTGGAGTGTCATTACATGTGTTCTTTCCCAAACCACAATGATCCACATGGCCACACACACTCAAGTGGATGTGGTGATGTAACCTCTTTCACAATGGTGCTCCATTGCATGTGGGAGTTGAATTCCGACATGTTCCTGGGCTTTCTGACCATGGTTTGACACATATTGGAGTGCCATTGCATGTGTTATTTTCCAAACCACAATGATCCACCTGTCCACACACACTCAAGTGGGTGTGGTGATGCAACCTGTTTCAAACTGGTGCTCCATTGCATGTGGCAGTTGAATTCCAACATGTTCCTGGGCTTTATAGCCATGGTTTGACACATATTGGAGTGTCATTGCATGTGTTCTTATCCAAACCACAATGATCCACATGGCCACACACAATCAAGTGGGTGTGGGGATGCAACCTCTTACACAATGGTGCTCCATTTCACGTGGCAATTGAATTCCAACATGTTCCTGGGCTTTCTGACCATGGTTTCACACATATTGGAGTGTCATTGCATGTGTTCTTTCCAAACCACAATGATCCACATGGCCACACACACTCAATTGGGTGTGGTGATGCAACCTCTTTCAAACTCGTGCTCCATTGTACATGGCACTTGAATTCCACCATGTTCCTGGCCTTTCTAGCCATGGTTTGACACATATAGGAGTGTCGTTGCATGTGTTCTTTTCTAAGCCACAATGATCCACATGGCCACACACACTCAAGTGGGTGTTGTGATGCAACCTCTTTCAAACTCCTGCTCCATTTCATGTGGAAGTTGAATTCCACCATGTTCGGCCTTTCTGACCATGGTTTGACACATATTGGAGTGCCATTGCATGTGTTCTTTTCCGAACCACAATGATCCACATGACCACACACACTCAAGTGGGTGTCGTGATGATACCTCTTTCAAACTGGTACTCCATTGCTTGTGGCAGTTGAATTCCAACATGTCCCAGGGCTTTCTGATCATGGTTTGACACATATTAGAGTGTCATTCCATGTGTTCTTTTCCAAACCACAATGATCCACATATCAACACACACTCAAGTGGGTGTGGTGATGCAACCTCTTTCAAACTGGTGCTCCGTTGCATGTGGCAATTGAATTCCATCATGTTCCTGGGTTTTATGACTACGGTTTGACATATTGTAGTGTCATTGCATGTGTTCTTTTCCAAACCACAATGATCCAGATGGCCAAATACACTCAAGTGGGTGTGGTAATGCAACCTCTTTCAAACTCGTGCTCCATTTCATGTGGAAGTTGAATTCCGCCATGTTCGGCCTTTCTGACCATGGTTTGAAAAATATAGGAGTGTGATTGCATGTGTTCTTTTCCGAACCACAATGATCCAGATTAGCACACACACACAATTGGGTGTGGTGATACAACCTCTTTCAAACTGGTGCTCCATTGCTTGTGGCAATTGAACTCCAACATGTTCCAAGGTTTTCTGATCATGGTTTGATACATATTGGAGTGTCATTGCATGTGTTCTTTTCCAAACCACAATGATCCACATGTCAAGACACACTCAAGTGGGTGTGGTGATGCAACCTCTTTCAAACTGGTGCTCCATTGCATGTGGCTATTGAATTCCATCATGTTCCTGGGCTTTCTGACTACGGTTTGACATATTGTAGTGTCATTGCATGTGTTCTTTTCCAAACCACAATGATCCACATGGCCACATACATTCAAGTGGGTGTGGTGATGCAACCTCTTTCAAACTGGTGCTCCATTGCATATGGCAGTTTAATTCCAACATGTTCCTAGGCTTTCTGACCATGGTTTGACACATATTGAAGTGTCATTGCATGTGTTCTTTTCCAAGAGACAATGATCCACATAGCCACATAGACTCAAGTGGTTGTGGTGATGCAACATCTTTCGCAATGGTGCTCCATTGCATGTGGCAGTTGAATTCCAACATGTTCCAAGGCTCTCTGACCATGGTTTGACACATATTGGATTGTCATTGCATGTGCTGTTTTCCAAACCACAATGATCCACATGGCCACACACACTCAAGTGGGTATTGTGATGCAACCTCTTTCAAACTGGTTCTCCATTGCATGTGGCAGTTGAATTCCAACATGTTCCTCAACTTTCTAACAATGGGTTGACACATATTGGAGTGTCATTGCGTGAGTTCTTTTCGAACCCACAGTGATCCACATGGCCACACACACTCAAGTGGGTGTGGTGATGCAACCTGTTTCAAACTGGTGCTCCATTGTAAGTGGTAGTTGAATTCCAACATGTTCCTGGGCTTTCTGGCCAGGGTTTAACGCATATTGGAGTGTCATTGCATGTGTTCTTATCCAAACCACAATGATCCACATAACCACACACACTCGAGTGGGTTACGAGATGCAACCTCTTTCACAATGGTGCTCCATTGCATGTGGCAGTTGAATTCCAACATGTTCCTGGGCTTTCTGACCATGGTTTCACACATATTGGAGTGTCATTACATGTGTTCTTTTCCAAACCACAATGATCCACATGGCCACACACACTCAAGTGGGTGTGGTGATGCAACCTCTTTCAAACTCGTGCTCCATTGTACGTGGCACTTGAATTCCACCATGTTCCTGGCCTTTCTGGCCATGGTTTGACACATATTGGAGTGTCGTTGCATGTGTTCTTTTCTAAACCACAATGATCCACATGGCCACACACACTCAAGTGGGTGTTGTGATGCAACCTCTTTCAAACTCGTGCTCCATTTCATGTGGAAGTTGAATTCCACCATGTTCGGCCTTTCTGACCATGGTTTGACACATATTGGAGTGTCATTGCATGTGTTCTTTTCCGAACCATAATGATCCACATGACCACACACACTCAAGTGGGTGTGGTGATGCAACCTCTTTCAAACTGGTGGTTTGTTGCTTGTGGCAGTTGAATTCCAACATGTTCCAGGACTTTCTGTTCATGGTTTGACACATATTGGAGTGTCATTCCATGTGTTCTTTTACAAACCACAATGATCCACATGTGAACACACACTCAAGTGGGTGTGGTGATGCAACCTCTTTCAAACTGGTGCTCCATTGCGTGTGGCAATTGAATTCCATCATGTTCCTGAGCTTTCTGACTATGGTTTGACATATTGTAGTGTCATTGCATGTGTTCTTTTCCAAACCACAATGATCCAGATGGCCATATACACTCAAGTGGGTGTGGTGATGCAACCTCTTTCAAACTCGTGCTCCATTTCATGTGGAAGTTGTATTCCACCATGTTCGGCCTTTCTGACCAATGTTTGACACATATTGGAGTGTCATTGCATGTGTTCTTTTCCGAGCCACAATGATCCACATGACCACACACACTCAAGTGGGTGTGGTAATACAACCTCTTTCAAACTGGTGATCCATTGCTTGTGGCAATTCAATTCCAACATGTTCCAGGGCTTTCTGATCATGGTTTGACACATATTGGAGTGTCATTCCATGTGTTCTTTTCCAAACCACAATGATCCACATGTCAACACACACTCAAGTGGGTGTGGTGATGCAACCTCTTTCAAACTGGTGCTCCGTTGCATGTGGCAATTGAATTCCATCATGTTCCTGGGCTTTCTGACTATGGTTTGACATATTGTAGTGTCATTGCATGTGTTCTTTTCCAAACCACAATGATCCACATGGCTAAATACACTCAAGTGGGTGTGGTGATGCAACCTCTTTCAAACTCGTGCTCCATTTCATGTGGAAGTTGAAATCCTCCATGTTCGTCCTTTTTGACCATGGTTTGAAAAATATA
The DNA here is from genome assembly GCA_916181665.1 of Avena sativa. Lineage (NCBI taxonomy): Eukaryota > Viridiplantae > Streptophyta > Magnoliopsida > Poales > Poaceae > Avena > Avena sativa. The sequence continues at coordinate 360,134,577 of OV702291.1, read as the reverse complement.
GGAGTGTCATTGGATGTGTTCTTTTCCGAACCACAATGATCCACATTACCACACACACAAGTGGGTGTGGTGATACAACCTCTTTCAAACTGGTGCTCCATTGCTTGTGGCAATTGAACTCCAACATGTTCCAGGGCTTTCTGATCATGGTTTGATACATATTGGAGTGTCATTGCATGTGTTCTTTTCCAAACCACAATGATCCACATGTCAAGACAGACTCAAGTGGGTGTGGTGATGCAACCTCTTTCAAACTAGTGCTCCATTGCATGCGGCAATTGAATTCCATCATTTTCCTGGGCTTTCTGACTATGGTTTGACATATTGTAGTGTCATTGCATGTGTTTTTTTCCAAACCACATTGATCCACATGGCCACATACACTCAAGTGGGTGTGGTGATGCAACCTCTTTCAAACTAGTGCTCCATTGCATATGGCAGTTGAATTCCAACATGTTCCTAGGCTTTATGACCATGGTTTGACACATATTGAAGTGTCATTGCATGTGTTCTTTTCCAAGATACAATGATCCACATGGCCACATAGACTCAAGTGGTTGTGGTGATGCAAGATCTTTCGCAATGGTGCTCCATTGCATGTGGCAGTTGAATTCCAACATGTTCCAAGGCTTTCTGACCATGGTTTGACACATATTGGATTGTCATTGCATGTGTTGTTTTCCAAACCACAATGATCCACATGGCCAAACACACTCAAGTGGGTATTGTGATGCAACCTCTTTCAAATTGGTGCTCCATTGCATGTGGAAGTTGAATTCCAACATGTTCCTCAACTTTCTAACATTGGGTTGACACATATTGGAGTGTCATTGCGTGAGTTCTTTTCGAACCCACAGTGATCCACATGGCCACACACACTCAAGTGGGTGTGGTGATGCAACCTGTTTCAAACTGGTGCTCCATTGTAAGTGGCAGTTGAATTCCAACATGTTCCTGGGCTTTCTGGCCAGGGTTTGACGCATATTGGAGTGTCATTGCATGTGTTCTTATCCAAACCACAATGATCCACATAGCCACAAACACTCGAGTGGGTTACGGGATGCAACCTCTTTCACAATGGTGCTCCATTGCATGTGGCAGTTGAATTCCAACATGTTCATGGGCTTTCTGACCATGGTTTCACACATATTGGAGTGTCATTACATGTGTTCTTTTCCAAACCACAATGATCCACATGGCCACACACACTCAAGTGGGTGTGGTGATGCAACCTCTTTCAAACTCGTGCTCCATTGTACGTGGCACTTGAATTCCACCATGTTCCTGGCCTTTCTGGCCATGGTTTGACACATATTGTAGTGTCGTTGCATGTGTTCTTTTCTAAACCACAATGATCCACATGGCCACACACACTCAAGTGGGTGTTGTGATGCAACCTCTTTCAAAATCGTGCTCCATTTCATGTGGAAGTTGAATTCCACCATGTTCGGCCTTTCTGACCATGGTTTGACACATATTGGAGTGTCATTGCATGTGTTGTTTTCCAAACCATAATGATCCACATGACCACACACACTCAAGTGGGTGTGGTGATGCAACCTCTTTCAAACTGGTGGTCCATTTCTTGTGGCAGTTGAATTCCAACATGTTCCAGGACTTTCTGTTCATGGTTTGCCACAGATTGGAGTGTCATTCCATGTGTTCTTTTACAAACCACAATGAACCACATGTGAGCACACACTCAAGTGGGTGTGGTGATGCAACCTCTTTCAAACTGGTGCTCCATTGCATGTGGCAATTGGATTCTATCATGTTCCTGAGCTTTCTGATTATGGTTTGACATATTGTAGTGTCATTGCATGTGTTCTTTTCCAAACCACAATGATCCAGATGGCCATATACACTCAAGTGGGTGTGGTGATGCAACCTCTTTCAAACTCGTGCTCCATTTCATGTGGAAGTTGTATTCCGCCATGTTCGTCCTTTCTGACCAATGTTTGACACATATTGGAGTCTCATTGCATGTGTTCTTTTCCGAACCACAATGATCCACATGACCACACACACTCAAGTGGGTGTGGTGATACAACCTCTTTCAAACTGGTGGTCCATTGCTTATGGCAATTGAATTCCAACATGTTCTAGGGCTTTCTGATCATGGTTTGACACATATTGGAGTGTCATTCCATGTGTTCTTTTCCAAACCACAATGATCCACATGTCAACACACACTCAAGTGGGTGTGGTGATGCAGCCTCTTTTAAACTGGTGCTCTGTTGCATGTGGCAATTGAATTCCATCATGTTCCTGGGCTTTCTGACTACGGTTTGACATATTGTAGTGTCATTGCGTGTGTTATTTTCCAAACCACAATGATCCACATGGCCAAGTACACTCAAGTGGGTGTGGTGATGCAACCTCTTTCAAATTCGTGCTCCATTTCATGTGGAAGTTGAAATCTGCCATGTTCGGCCTTTCTGACCATGGTTTGAAAAAGTAGGAGTGTCATTGCATGTGTTCTTTTCCGGACCACAATGATCCACATTACCACACACACAAGTGGGTATGGTGATACAACCTCTTTCAAACTGGTGCTCCATTGCTTGTGGCAATTGAACTCCAACATGTTCCAGGACTTTCTGATCATGGTTTGATACATATTGGAGTGTCATTGCATGTGTTCTTTTTCAAACCACAATGATCCACATGTCAAGGCACACTCAAGTGGGTGTGGTGATGCAACCTCTTTCAAACTAGTGCTCCATTGCATGTGGCAATTGAATTCCATCATGTTCCTGGGCTTTCTGACTATGGTTTGACATATTGTAGTGTTATTGCGTGTGTTCTTTTCCAAACCACAATGATCCGCATGGCCACATACACTCAAGTGGGTGTGGTGATGCAACCTCTTTCAAACTAGTGCTCCATTGCATATGGCAGTTGAATTCCAACATGTTCCTAGGCTTTCTGACCAAGGTTTGGCACATATTGAAGTGTCATTGCATGTGTTCTTTTCCAAGATACAATGATCCACATGGCCACATAGACTCAAGTGGTTGTGGTGATGCAACATCTTTCGCAATGGTGCTCCATTGCATGTGGCTATTGAATTCCAACATGTTCCAAGGCTTTCTGACCATGGTTTGACACATATTGGATTGTCATTGCATGTGTTATTTTCCAAACCACAATGATCCACATGGCCACACACACTCAAGTGGGTATTGTGATGCAACCTCTTTCAAATTGGTGCTCCATTGCATGTGGAAGTTGAATTCCAACATGTTCCTCAACTTTCTAACAATGGGTTGACACATATTGGAGTGTCATTGCGTGAGTTCTTTTCGAACCCACAGTGATCCACATGGCCACACACACTCAAGTGGGTGTGGTGATGCAACCTGTTTCAAACTGGTGCTCCATTGCAAGTGGCAGTTGAATTCCAACATGTTCCTGGGCTTTCTGGCCAGGGTTTGACACATATTGGAGTGTCATTGCATGTGTTCTTATCGAAACCACAATGATCCACATGGCCACACACACTCGAGTGGGTTTCGGGATGCAACCTCTTTCACAATGGTGCTCCATTGCATGTGGCAGTTGAATTCCAACATGTTCCTAGGCTTTCTGACCATGGTTTCACACATATTGGAGTGTCATTACATGTGTTCTTTTCCAAACCACAATGATCCACATGGCCACACACACTCAAGTGGGTGTGGTGATGCAACCTCTTTCAAACTTGTGCTCCATTGTACGTGGCACTTGAATTCCACCATGTTCCTGGCCTTTCTGGCCATGGTTTGACACATATTGGAGTGTCGTTGCATGTGTTCTTTTCTAAACCACAATGATCCACATGGCCACACACACTCAAGTGGGTGTTGTGATGCAACCTCTTTCAAACCCGTGCTCCATTTCATGTGGAAGTCGAATTCCACCATGTTCGGACTTTCTGACCATGGTTTGACACATACTGGAGTGTCATTGCATGTGTTCTTTTCCGAACCATAATGATCCACATGACCACACACACTCAAGTGGGTGTGGTGATGCAACCTCTTTCAAACTGTTGGTCCATTGCTTGTGGCAGTTGAATTCCAACATGTTCTAGGACTTTTTGTTCATGGTTGACACATATTGGAGTGTCATTCCATGTGTTCTTTTACAAACCACAATGACCCACATGTCAACACACACTCAAGTGGGTGTGGTGATGCAACCTCTTTCAAACTGGTGCTCCATTGCATGTGGCAATTGAATTCCATCATGTTCCTGAGCTTTCTGACTACGGTTTGACATATTGTAGTGTCATTGCATGTGTTCTTTTCCAAACCACAATGATCCACATGTCCATATACACTCAAGTGGGTGTGGTGATGCAACCTCTTTCAAACTCGTGCTCCATTTCATGTGGAAGTTGTATTCCGCCATGTTCGGCCTTTCTGACCAATGTTTGACACATATTGTAGTGTCATTGCATGTGTTCTTTTCCAAACCACAATGATCCACATGTCCATATACACTCAAGTGGGTGTGGTGATGCAACCTCTTTCAAACTCGTGCTCCATTTCATGTGGAAGTTGTATTCCGCCATGTTCGGCCTTTCTGACCAATGTTTGACACATATTGGAGTGTCATTGCATGTGTTCTTTTCCGAACCACAATGATCCACATGACCACACACACTCAAGTGGGTGTGGTGATACAACCTCTTTCAAACTGGTGCTCCATTGCTTGTGGCAATTGAATTCCAACATGTTCTAGGGCTTTCTGATCATGGTTTGGCATATATTGGATTGTCATTGCGTGTGTTCTTTTCCAAACCACTATGATCCACATGTCAACACACACTCAAGTGGGTGTGGTGATGCAACCTCTTTCAAATTGATTGTCCATTGCATGTGGCAATTGAATTCCATCATGTTCCTCGGCTTTCTGACTACGGTTTGACATATTGTAGTGTCATTGCGTGTGTTCTTTTCCAAACCACAATGATCCACATGGCCACATACACTCAAGTGGGTCTGGTGATGTAACCTCTTTCAAACTGGTGCTCCATTGCATATGGCAGTTGAATTCCAACATGTTCCTAGGCTTTCTGACCATGGTTTGACACATATTGAAGTGTCATTACATGTGTTCTTTTCCAAGAGACAATGATCCACATGGCCACATAGACTCAAGTGGTTGTGGTGGTGCAACATCTTTCGCAATGGTGCTCCATTGCATGTGGAAGTTGAATTCCAACATGTTCGATGGCTTTCTGACCATGGTTTGACACATATTGGATTGTCATTGCATGTGTTCTTTTCCAAACCACAATGATCCACATGGCCAAACACACTCAAGTGGGTATTGTGATGCAACCTCTTTCAAACGGGTGCTCCATTGCATGTGGAAGTTGAATTCCAACATGTTCCTCAACTTTCTAATAATGGGTTGACACATATTGGAGTGTCATTGCGTGTGTTCTTTTCCAATCCACATGGCCACACACACTCAAGTGGGTGTGGTGATGCAACCTGTTTCAAACTGGTGCTCCATTGCAAATGGAAATTGAATTCCAACATGTCCCAGGGCTTTCTGGCCATGGTTTGACACATATTGGAGTGTCATTGTGTCGGACTATTGGTACTAGGGGTACCCCGTCTCACCGAGTCACCTGGCCCAACATGAGCACCTTCTCGAGGGATCTCGAGGGGAGCAAGCCATCAGAGGAGGGATGATGCCAGGATTCTCTGCAAACGCTCGAGACAGTGACGGCTGGGCAGCAAGGCCCCCCGGCAAGACCTCGATAAGGGAACCTTGCTAGGGTCAGGCATGCCTAGAAGGACGACGCCCCAACGGTCGGTCCAAGAAGCAACCAGTCTACCCAAAGAAAGCAAGGCACACAGAGATAGTGGGATGACGCAAGACGAAGGCGGTTCCTAACACAACCGTTTTGGTCCAAGGAGACCAGGATGGCAGCGTAAAGTGGAGGAGCAGCCGATCACCCCCTAACACAACAACCACTCGGCGGTCGCAATAAGACAAGTCAGGACCAAATCCATTGGCGAGCATGTGGTGACCCTTCCCGCCCATGAACCGGGGGAAGAGGCCCGGCGCCGCCCTAATAATGGGACCTTCTCCTACCTTGCAAGGGGACGGATCCTAGAGATCTAAAACCCTAGACTTTCATCCACCATTGTAACCTCGCGAGGCAAGCGAGCAATACAACCAAGCAGGAGTAGGGGCTTTACCTCCTCACGGAGGTCTCGAACTTGGCTAAAAAACCCTGGTGTTAACTTAGTGTCGTGCATCCGCTCCACCGCTGTAGCCATCACCAGTCTCCTTCGGAATCACGTGTTCAGCCCCCTCACGAGACAAGGGTTGGTTGGACCCTAGTTCCTTCGCGGGACAAAACTCCGACATTTGGTGCGCCTGATAGGGGGCTGAGGTGCGACCTGGAGGACTTCAGACGGCGGCGCCGGCATGGGCGCTCGTAGCAAGCCACGCGATAGCCACTGCCAACAGGAGCAAGCATGGAGAATTGGGGGCTCGCGTCTGACTCCCCCCACTCCCCCGCCCCGCTTCGGGGCCGGTAGCAGGCTCCACCCTCGTCCTCTCACAAGGACAGGTGGAGAGATTTCTTTGCCAAGCACTACCCCAACCCGGGCATCTCGCGCCTCACTCACCCTGGAGACGGCTCGCCTCTTGGCAAAAGAGCTCCTCCGCTACTCGCTCGCTGTAGATGCTAGAGAAGTCTTGCAGGCACGCCTTGCAGCCTTGATGGACGTCACCTAGGACAACCCTGAGGCAAGCGAGGAACGGCTGGGCGACATAGCCTATGGCGCACCTCCACCCCCTCCTCTCCACGACGGGCCGGGGTCTCGGACGAGGAGAGGCCGCCCGGTGCAGCAAACCCAGGATGGGTCCGGGTCCGGGCCAAGGTCGCCGGTTCGGCAGAGGATGCGTGGTTACTTTGGCCAGGCGCCGTGGTCGTGAGACCCGGACCCTCCAGGCCATCTTGGCTGTAGGGTTGCACAACCGAGCAAAACTCACCGGTGGCGTGGAGACCCGCGGCTCCAGCTATCCCGCCCTCACTGAACACCTCTGCCGGGTGGTGTGGCCACCTAAATTCAAGCTAGAGATTCCCCCTCAGTACAACGGCGTCACCAACCCCATGGAATCCTTGCAGATCTACACCATGGGCATGGAAGCAGTTAGGGGAGACGACCACGTCCTCGCCAACTGGTTCCCTATGGGTCTGGGGCCAGAAGCATGCACCTGGCTCCTGAACCTTTCCGAGGAGTCCATCGGCTCGTGGTCTCAGCTCTATGACCTCTTCATCGCAAAGTTCAGGGATGCGGATGAGTCCACATACACGTGCAAGGACCACCGAAAGGTGCACCAAGGACCTAGAGAAACCTTGCGCAAGTACCTGCAGCGCTTCGACCAAAGCCTTGTCAAGACCAGTGGGGCCACCAACACGGAGGTCATAATGGATTTCGCATGGCATGTCTCTGATGCTCAAGTGCTCAACAAGATTGGTCATCATGGGGAGAATCTATCCACGGTCGCCAAGCTCTTCGTGATGGCCTACTGCTGTGCCAAGGAAGAAGCTGGGGATCCGTTCGACCACGGAGGGACTAGGCCCATAGACCCCACCATCGAGGGCGAGGCAAGCCCCACCAGGTGCCTGGGAAAGAGCAGCACACGGCGCCTCCTTAGGAGAGAAGCGAACAACTCTACCAGCCCGCACATGTACTGCACCTTCCACCAGAGGCAAGGCCATGATACGAACGAGTGTGTCAAGCTCAGGGAGGTAAGGGAGGAATATGACAGCAAGAGGAGGCGCGAACAGAGCATCAAACGCAATAGGCCTCGGCGCCCCAAGATCCCTGACCCATAGCTCCGGCGGAGGGCTTGGGGGCTAGGTGGATAGCGGCGTCGGAAAGCCCAATCCCTCCAAGGAGCCCAGGGAATCAGAGGCACCCCGCGCCCCTGGCATGCGCACCTCCACAGGGCTTAGCCACTCAAGGTGATCCTTTGCCCTCACTTCTCCTCTGCCAGGTGACGCTTTTGCGCCCCAGGAGGGGAGATAACTGTAGTTGATGACGTTTTCTACCTATTTTTGGGTAAATTCTCCTGTTTCCTTGGTTTTCTTTTGCTCACATGCTGTTCACATCCCCTTATATCCATCATATGAGCGGGGGTTGCAATGATGCCTATCGCCTGATTGCCTTCGTCGACATTAGGGACTAAAGGAGGGACCTCTGAACTTACAGACTATCTCTGGGGATAAGTCACCTCGCCCACAGATCCCTGGCGCTCGAGACCCCCATATGGTGTATTAACAAGACGGTGCAGCACTGGGAACACGGCCCGGCCAGGACGTACCCGCCCTCGACCAGGACCGTTGCAACGCGCAAGACCTATGATCTCCTCCTCGAGAAGATCACGGGCTAGCATGGGCCCTACAGTGCTCTCCTCGAGAGGCTTACGAGGTGGCTCCTGAGGCACTCCACTCCGGCGGCCCAAAATTTCTAGGACCTAAAGTGTCGATCTCTGAACTTATGGCCCGTTCCTCGGTCGCAAGTTACCTCACCATGGTTCATGTCGGCTCGTGAGGCACTTCCCTCTAGTAGCCCTAAATCATCAGGGCCTAAAGCGTCGAGCTCTAAACTTGCAGTTCGTTCCTCGGCCGTAAGTTACCTCACCCACGGACCCTGGCACAAGGAAAACACCGCTATGACGGCACGCGAGGCCGTGTCCATCCGCGACTCGAGCTCCTATGGACCTAAAGTGTCGAGCTCTGAACTTGTGACCCATTCCTCGTTCGTAAGTCACCTCATCCATGGTTCCTAACTAAAACAAACGTGTACACACCTCGCATCGATGGCTCCTAAGGCACTGTTCCTCCGTAGCTCGCGCCCTCTAGGCCTAAAGCGTCGAGCTCTGAACTTACGGTCCGTCCCTCGGCCGTGAGCTACCTCACCTACGGCTCCTGGCCCTCAAAAGATTAAAAATCCCCGCACTAACGAACATCCCCCTCCTCGAGAGGACGACGGAATGGCTCATGAGACACCATCCCCTCTGCTTGCCAAGGGGCTAAGGGGCTCAGCAGGCCAGGCTCTAAACTTGCTACTCAATTGCTGAAATGGATCGTATGGGCACCTAGAGGGGGGGGTGAATAGGTGCTACTTAAAATTTTAATGCTTTTTCAATTTTAGGCTTGACACAAAGGGTAAATTCTCTAGATAGACTATTAGTAAGAATTTCCCTATATGCAAACCTAACTACTAGCGAGAAAAGGCGAGAGGAAAGAGGAACGAGTGAACCGTAGTGAAGCACGCGGAGCCACATGATTTGTTTTACCGCAGTTCCTTCCTTGTTAAGGGAAGTACATCTGCGTTGGAGGGGTGGGCGGTACTAAGACCACCACACCACAATAGGCCTCACCCTGTTCTCCGATGGATCCCTCCACCAAAGGCTTGATCCACCTTTCCACTATAGGAACCCTGTGAGGCAGGAACTGGCGCCTTTACACAACTAGTGGGGCACAACTACACAACCAAATTGGAGGCTCCCGTAATGAAAACAAGCTGCCACAAGAACAAGTTATCAATAACAAAACACAAGATCTAGATATTGACAAGAATACTAGATCGGGGATTTCTCCAAATGAATGGAGAGGAGTTGATGCGCTTGATTTGTGATGACGATGTACATTGTCTCCTCCTTCAATTCCCCCAAAGATCAAAGTCTTCAGGTGGTTGAAGTGGGAGATTGAGAGAGAGAGATCTTGCAATGGGTCTGACACTTTTCGAATGAATCAAGAGATCTGCCTGAAGGGGATTTTATACTCCCTTCCCCAACTGAGCCGTTGGAGCCTTTGGTGGCTGGATTATCTGACCTGGGGAAAACTCCGCCCCAGACTCAGATTATCTGGCAGATAAACCGCCCCCACTCAGAGTGACCCGCCGAGCTTGCCCTTGAGCGCCTCCTGGGGGCCGGATTATCCGGCCAGGGAAGGAAAAACCTCCCCTGTTTGGATTTTCCTGGAGAAAATCCGAATCCACTCCGAGCATCACGCCTTGGCTTCCTTTGATCGTGTTTTAGGGGTGATACGTCCATTTTGCATCACTATTCTATGTCATAATTCACTGTTATTCATTGATATATTTCGTATTGAGAGTTGATACTTATGTTATTTCATCTATTTTTGCATGGTTAATGACTTTTGGAGAATGGACCGCTGCAGTCAGGATTCTGATGGAAAAGGTGCTGTTTAGAGGCAAAATTCGCGAAGATCAGAAAATCCAGGAAAATATACGAAAAATCCTATTTTTCCAGAAGACGAAGGAAGCCAGAAGGGGGGCTGCAGATGGGCCACAGTGGGCCCACACCACCCCCTAGCACGGGCCAGCCTAGGCCGCGCCACCAGGTGGTGTGGCCGCCCTGGTCCACCCCTGGCACTCCCCTCTGGCGTATATTATCCTCCCAAAATCCTAAGACCCAGGGAGCGACCAGAGAAAGATTTCGCCGCCTCTGCGGGGCAGAAAACACCGAGAGAGGAAGATCTCTCTGGCAGACAGATTTCTGCCGGTGGAATTCCTTCTCGGAGAGGGGAGATCATCGCCATCAACACCACCATCAAGCTGGACTTCATTGGGATCATCATCATCATCACCACCATCATCACCAGCAGCATTAGCACCCTCATCACCATCTCCATATTGCTGTAACAATTTGGTTGAATCTTGCATAGTTCACAGGGGAAACTTTCCTGGTGTTGATTACTCTTTGTAGTTGATGCTATTGAGTGAACCATTGAATTGTTATTTATGTTCAGATTGTTATACATCATTATTCCATCTCTGATCATGATCCATATGATGTCTTGCGAGTAGTTCATTTTGTTCTTGAGGACATGGGAGAAGTCATGTTGTTAGTAGTGGAATTGTGTTGAGAAAGATTCAATAGTTTGATATTTAAGTTGTGGTGTACTTCTTCTAGTGGTGTCATGTGAACATCGACTACATGACTCTTCACCTATATGGGCTGAGGGGAATGCATTGTGTATTTGGCTACTAATCGTAGGGGTTGCCGGAGTGACAGAAACTTGAACCCCCATTAGGAAACCATTGCACAAGGGACGTAAGGGTCTTAGAGTTTAAAGCTGTGGTTAGGTTTCTACCTTAATTACTTTCTTGTACTTACGGATGTTTGCAAGGGGTATAATCACAAGTATGTATTAGTCCTAGGAAGGTCAGTACATTAGCATAGGTTCACCCACACAACACTTAGCAAGCTAAAGAAGATTAATCAAATATATGAAGCGAAAGCACTTGACAGTCTTCCCATGTGTCCTCGAGAACATTTGGTCATTTTAACTAATACAACCGGCCTGTCCTTTGCTGCATAAAGGATTGGGCCACTTGCTGCATTTATTCCTACTGTCTTTTATTTACTCATACTTTGTTTACTTGCTTTATCAAAAACCCCTAAAAATCCGTTTGCTAAGTATTTACAGAGAAATCCTGATCCATACCACTAGCCAGCACCTTCTGCTCCTCGTTGGGTTCGACACTCTTACTTATCGAAAATACTGCGATACACCCCCTATACTTGTGGGTCATCAAGACTATTTTCTGGCGCCGTTGCCGGGGAGTGAAGCACTATTGGAGAGTGGAATTGGTAAAGGGAATTTCTACTATGAGTATTGTTTACTTCTGTTAGTTGCTTTATTTTCGTTATGGATAATTCGCTGAGTTTCTTATTTGGTAATGCTACTACCACTGCTAAGGTAGTAGATGAACCACCACTTGCTGAGAATGATGCTTTTAAAATACCTACAAGAATTATTGATCGTGTTATGGATACCTACTATGTTGGGGATGGAACTGTCCATCCCGGTGATCATTTACTTTTTATACACGAATTTTGCGGGTTGTTCAAGTGTGCAGGTATTACTACAGATCAAGTTAAGAAGAAGTTATTCTCATTATCACTGAAAGGAAGAGCTGAGGAATGGTATAAGCTGCTGAAGAATGGTCAAGCTCTGGAATGGGAGGAAATAGTACTTCTCTTTTATTCAAAATTTTATCCTCCTAGAGAGATTTCATAAAGATCGGAATCAAATATACAACTTTTGGCCTCTTGATGGAGAGAGTACAACTCAAGCTTGGGGGAGATTGAAGTTACTAATGCTCAAATGTCCCATTCATGATAACTTTTATGCAAGGCTCCCTCTACATGATAAGGATTTATTGGATGCTTCTTGTGCTAGATCATTCACTCACATGGAAGAAGAATCTAAATGGGATCTTCTGGACCGTATTCAAGACAATGCTGAAGCTTGGGAGAATGACAAAGGTAGAAAGTCAGGTATAAATTATGATTATGAATGCATTGAATCTTTTATGGGAACTGATGACTTTTAAAATATTAAAAATGCTTTTGGTCTGGATTCTCAACCTATTGCAACTTATTTTAAGGCTTTTTCTTTCTATATTGAAGTGCCTAAAAAGAAGTGGAATAAGTATCACGAACCTTATAAAGATGTTGCTAAGAGTGTTCCTGTAAGAAATACTGAAGTTTATACTGCCAATCATGTTTTACTGAACCTTATATTGAGAAAATGCCTTTCCCAGTTAAGATAAAGGAACATTCTATGATAGCTAGTATGTTTAATGAAAGTACGAATAAAGTTGTTGAACCTGATAAACAAAAGGTTGATGAACTTGTTATAGAAAATGTGAAAGACTTTGTTGCTAAATATGAAGAAGAGGGACACACTATCCTTTGTAAGGATACCTCTAATATTATTTTGCAAAGTAGCATTATGGGAGCTAATATTCTTGTGTTTTCTGTTAGAATAAGTGATCATTGTTATGATGGTTCTTGTGATAGTTATATTGTTAAGTTTATGCACGATACTGAAAGTTACTATGAAAGAGGGAAAAGTGTTGTTATGTATCTCAATAATATCAAGTTTCCTCGTTTTATGCTGAAAGTTTTTATGTTGCACTTCTTTTGCCTTCTTATGCTAGTAGCCTCTGGCTTCAACAACTTGTTTGTTTATAAAATTCCCTTGCATAGGAAGTGGGTTAGACTTAAATGTGCGTATTTTTGCTTCTTAATTCTATCTTTCACTTCAATTCATATTCCTATGTGAGCATCTCCAAAATTATCATGCCCATCTTAATGGCTATAAAGAAAGAGCTTTTTGGGAGATAACCCAATTTATTTTTTCTTTCAGTTTGTTTCTTTGAGTCTTGGAAGTTATTACTTCGGTAATAACCGCTCCTTATCCGTTTTGTTTGGTTTTTGTGTCAATATCAACCTCTAATGAGAGAGAAGTAAGATTTGGGGAAGTTGCTGTCCCGAAACAGATTTTTGTGCTTCACCATAAAAATTCGTGAGAGATCTCTGTGTTTCGGATTGAGCTGTAATTTTTTGTGCTTCTGCCCCAGGTTGTTATTTAACTTTCGTCAGTTCTGCACTTTTTGATTTGAGGAACAGACGATTTTCGAACAAATTGATCTTTACCTGCTGGTCTGTTTTGACAGATTTTGCCACTCTTGCATTTTCTTCTTTATTTGATTTCCTTTTTGACTTCTTTTTGGGTTTTCGGAAGGAGTTGCTTCAGTAGCTTATGTTTTTATGGTTTTCAGTTGAAGTTGAACTTAAAAGGTTTTATCACTTCACTTATACTAATGTTGTTAATGAGAACTGTGTGAAGTTTTGTGTGAAAGAAATTTCCAGGAAGTAGAGATAATGGTGTAATAAGGAAGAGAAAGGTTTTATGACTCAACTATTAAGTGTATGAAGATGAAGATGTTTATGTTATTCAAGTGGTGACTCCGAAAGAATCTACTAGATACCAAATTCAGAGACCTGCAGAGTCCATTTTCAAATAGGTAACAGTTCTGATAAGAAAAGTTCCGCGAAAATACTATCCAACTATATTTTGCAGTTTTTAGACAATAAGGAAAGCTACAAAGCGAAAGAGGGACGGAAACGGAGCCAGGGTGGCTAACACCACCCTGTGGCGCGGGCCCACCCCAGGCCGCGCCACTAGGTGGTGAGTCCACCCTAGACTCCGCCTCCGACTCGTTTTCGCCCAGTACCTTCCTTTTGTTATGAAACTTCATAATATATAATCCCCCGGATCCCTCGAGGATCGTATATCGTGTTTTTGTTTCGATCTGTTTCTGCCAGGACATACTCTTTGAAAGCTTATGTAACTACCTCGGTGAATTACGCTCCTAGTTACAAGCCTGGACGAGCGGAAATGGTTAAAATAGTACGGTGGGGCCCAAATGCCACTCACAGGTAGACCTTTCGGCTGTCCTAACCATTTCCAAACATTGGGACAAGAACGAGCGGCGTAATCGGCAGGCGAAGGGATCAACTACATACACAAATGAGTATGTATGCAAGCCACCATACAATAGTTCTCAGAGCCATTCCATCTAAAAAAATAGAAATATTGCAACGCCATACGGCAAGATCCAAATATCCTAGATAGATATAATAGTTTAGGATATCTCCTCATACATCAAACATCAGAGTATCAGGCGGAAGCGGAAAACAAGATCCGAGTACGGATAAGAAGCAAATCGGCATAAGATGCCCCATAAATAAACACATCCCGCCCATAGATCTCACGGATCCCCATTCCCGGAATCTCTACACCGAATGGTCGTTGCCGACATCGTCCGTCTCCTCCACCCAGTATCCATCTTGCGAGTTTACCTGTTCATCTGAATCAAACAATTTATCGTGTGAGACCCTAGGGGTACTCAGCAAGTCAATATGCCTCTAAAGGGGATACAACCTGGGGTGACGCAATTGCAGCAAAAGATAATACCTAACAATTCTATAGATACTCGCTAACCATCCGCCTAACCAAAGATAGACGGATGTCCGTGAATTAATAACAACAGTTATAACAGTAATATTAACAGATCCATCCTCCTCCTCGCTTACCAACGAGGAAGCGGACGAACAACCCCCATCCGTTGGCAGTTTTATTATCCATTCCATGAGTGTTGCACTATTTACTAGTCAGGTACTTAGTCAAATTAAAAGCGATACTTTAGTTATACTTGTCTATGATCGAGAAACTGTGCTCCAAGTCGTCCATAACCGGGGACACGGCTTTCAGAAAGTTTTACCCTGCAGGGGTGCACAAATAGCAACACACACTCGATCAACCTCGGAAAAACCAAATCAAAACCCAACGAGGCAGTCACGACAAAGCGATCACAGGATTCAGAAATATTTCAGGGGGCCACCCATTAAGCTACCTGCAACGAAGTTGGCCGACTCCGAGACAGACTCAAGGTTTGTGTGGACGGCTGTAAACGACTGGGAACCCGAAAGTGTGACTGGGCTTGTCGATACAGCGAAAACGTGTCACGGACCTAAATAGTACAGGTGCTCCACACACAATCTTAAATAAAGCAGTAAAGCATGGCATAAGTACAGGATAGTAATAAAACCCCAAACTAGTTGTGGCCCCAAGAAATAAGTATGAATCAAGCTCTGGCTCAGGGGGGTTCATAAGCCTCCCGGATGTGGATAGCTCGAATATTCAAGGAACAGGAATCAAGTACTCGGGGTCCTACGGGACACAAGTGAGCATGAAAAACCAAATAGCAGATATTGCTCACCGATGCCACTTTCATTAGTTATCCCATTACTACTCAGGTTAAGTTGTTTAGGTGCCTCGTTATCCATCAGTCACTCACATACCCTACACATGCTGTTCTACGACTCGCATGGCTCAAACAACTCTTGTAGTAATGGCTCATGGGATGGGGGAACAAGCTTCGGTGGGGTTTAAAAGTAAAGGCTATGCAGTACCTGGGATTTAGTTTAATGCAATCGCGACTCAATGATGCAAGAATAAGATAGAGGCAATAGGTACTATATGAATGCAAGCATGTGGTAGTGCTTGCCTGGTAGCTCAGTTGAAGCGAGAGAAGGATCTGGGTAGTGCTCCTGGGTCTCTTGATATATCCCCTACTCAGCGTCTATTCGAAGAAGAACCAAACAAACAAGGGCCAACATAAATAAAGTGCACAAGCATATGAATTAAATGCGACACGCAAACAATCATGCCATGATGAATGATGCACAATTTGCATGGCAATAAAGTAGCATGGCATGGGTGAGGTGTGGAATACAAGAATAAGGCATTTATGGAGTTTTAATCATATTTTATACTCAAATAAGTTGCTGTATACTTTATATTTATATGATGCATGCTGCAATTCAGAACATGGAATGCATAAACAGAAAGGTCTCGTCGAGCTGATCGATTTAGACATATCATTTGTCAAATTTGGAGTTATAAAACAAAAGTTATTAATTAATTAAGGCCAAGGGCATTTCATTGTAATTTTAATCAACTCGAAAATTAAAGTGTTTAAAATATATTTTGGAGGGCATATTTGAAATCCTCACATTTTTCTGATTTCAAAACATATATCATTTGTATTATTTGGAATTACAATTTAAAAGTTATTTAAAAACAGATTTGAATTTAAATCAAATTTGAAAAGTTTGAATTAAAACAGAAATACAGAAATTCTTTTGTCACCCAGTCTAGACCTAGCCACAGACAGTGACAGGTGGGGCCAGGCTGACTTGGCGAAACAGCACGCAGAAAAATGGTTTTCTCACCGCGGCTTTATCTAGCCACAACAAATGACAGGTGGGGCCGGAGTACACGCGGACCCACACGCGGGCGCGCCAGCCGGGGCGTGACACGCGGCAGATCCGAGGGAGCGCGGGCTGAGGCTGAGGAAAAACAGGGACCTATTCGTGAAAACGCCAGGGTGACCGACGGGTGGGGCCTCTAGGAGCGCGGGTTAGGATTAAAAAGCTAGGGGGGGGTTTCTACAAAAAAAACGAGGCGGCACTGTGCTTCTTCTCTGATCTCTGACGACGGGTCGGTGCACGACAGCGGCAGAGCACGGCGCGCGGGGCTCGAACCCAGGTCGCTGGCGTGCGTGCTGCGGGCATAACCAGCGCGGTGGCTTAGGCTAGGTGTTAGGTAGGGGCTAGACGACCAATTGAGGATACGCGCGGCGCGGGGCGTGCAGACACCAGCGCACACCGGCGCGCAGAGCTCGTTCAGCGAAAAGACCGGCGGATCTAGGCGACGATGGCGAGGCGGAGCATGTCAGAGAGGTCAAGGCGCTCACCGGGAGTGGGTCGGTGGGGTCGGATCGTGCCGGAGCGCAGGGAAACGGCGAGGACGTAGGCGGACCGGAGTTAGGGTTTTGGCTCGGTGTTGATGACGCGCAGCAGAGTACATGCCTCCTCCTCCTCGTTGGCGGGTACGGGGCGTCGCAGGGACAGGTCCTTGGTATTCCTCGACACCCAGAGCACCTCGCCACTGGCTGCAAGAGGGGAAACGATGGAGACCGACGGTGGCCGGCGACGGGGTAGGTGGTGGTAGGAGAAGGCAGGGAGGAAGGGGGAGCGGCCTGGGGAGATCTGGGAGAGGCAGGGAGACATGGGGAAAAAGGGTAAGTAGGAGAGGAGGGGGGAGGCGCCGTGGGGATCAGGTTTGAGATAAAGGTGGCTTCGGCCACCTTTTCCCTTCTCCTCCTCACGTGCTCGAGCTGGGGCTCGTCTAGGGCAGGTAGGGCAGCTGGCAGGTGGGCCAGGGAAGGGGAGGTAGGTCAGGTTTGGGTGGGACACGCAAGGCAGAGAGAAGAGAATGAGAGAGGAGAGGGGAGGCTCGGGCTAGGGTAGGTAGCCTCGGTTAGGGTTTTGAGAGGAGCTAGTGGGGTCTGCTGGCAGGGAGAGAGAGAGAGAGGGCCCGAGAGAGGGAGAGAGTTAGGGTAGGATGGAGAGGGATGGCTCGGTATGGAGTGGTTAGGGTGATGGTGTGGTTTAGAGAGGAGGGTTAAGAGAGAGGAGTGGTATGGTAGCTAGGGTTTGAAGCAAGATCAAAACAAGAGGTGTCAAGTGAGAGGAGAGAGGGTAGGGCAGGGTTTAGGGTTTTAGATGCTTGCATGCACCAAACTAGATCAAACAAGAATAAGTGGAGTTGGTGTAGGGTTTAGGTTTTAGTCATGATCCACTTGATCATGCATGGATGGAGGTGAAAAGGGAGAGGAAGGTGAGGAGAGAGAGAGAGAGAGAGAGAGAGAGAGAGAGAGGAGGGTGATGGCTTTTAGCAAGAACAAACTAGATCAAGCCAGAGGAGTGGTAGAGAGGGAGATGGAGGATGATCCACTCCAAGATTCAAATAAAATCCAAAAGACTAGAATGTGGTGGTACTTGCATGGCCCATGCAAACTAATTAATGCCATGTTTATTCTTGTGAAACAATAATATTATCATGGCATTATTCTTATGCATTTCCACAAGTGGAATAAAAGCCAAGCAAAGATTTTGTAGAATTAGATCCACCCTATCTCCTATGAGCTAGATTAAATACCAAAAGAAAATCAAATACAAGCTCATGGATAATGGGATGGTGGAATTATAAGGTGGTGAAATAAAGGTTGGTGGAGTGGAATAAAAGATTTGCCCCCAACTCAACTTGGACATTTAAACAATATATCAATAACCAAATACAATATCAAGAGGCAAATACAATTTACAATGCATATGAGAGAAGAACCAACACAAAAAGGGTTTTTATATGATGCTCAAATGCAATGTGGCATGATGACATGAGCATGATATAATTATGATGCAACAATTATATATAGGAAGTAGCCATTATATTACTAGACCAAGTAGCATTACAATTGTTAGACAATTGGGATGCTACAACTCTCCCCCACTAAACAAGAATCTCGCCCCGAGATTCCTAGGAAAAAGAAAACAACACAAGGAGAGGCGGGTGTTCGAACGAAGGTGACCCTCACGTTCCCAAGTTGATGAACAACGGAATGGTGCGACCACTACACCTTGCAAAACTTGCTAGAGTTGTTGCGAGTCCTACGTTTGCTTGAGAAACAACGGTTAGAAGAGTTGAAGGATTGCCGTGAGACAAGAAGGATAGGATGGACATAGCTCCAGTTTTCTCAAGAAACATGATAAAAGAATAGAACCACTTGTGACAGAAAGGACAAGATGATGCATCATGGATAAAGAAAGACACACCGTTAAGATTAAAGATTTACTGATACGAGAGAGGATGAATCTTTATCTCGCTGGAAGAAAAAGAGCTAGATTGGAGAGGTTTTGAACCACTATGACAATAGCATCGTATCTTCTCTCGGATTTGAGAAATGAAGTTCGGAAACAATATTGCCTTCAAACCTGTACTTGCTACCCAGTCTTGCTAGCCAAAAACCTGTACTGAGAGGGAATTCTTCTCGTGCATCCACCTCCTTTAAACCAAACCCATGCCATTTGTGTCCACCATACCTACCTATTAGCACTATTGGTATTCTAAGTAAATTCTTGTTTTATCTACCTCCAAAATTAAACATGTTATGTGAAAATTAGCGAAAACGCTAGAAAAAGGGCGCCCTCATGGGAGTACGCTCCGTGACGCTGCTCGTGGCAGCACGTGGATGATTTCGGTGCGTCCCGTCGAGCGGGGGTGTCTTGTTTTCTCGACACGTGTAGTTCTTGTAGCACTTCTGGATGTTTTGGTTGGGGCGTTCGACGGTTTTGTTCCGTCGCGGGACGTCTCCCGGTTTTCCGTTGTTTTGTCGGTTTTTTCTCTTTTCTGGTTCATATGAACTGCGGTTTGTGTTGCTTGCATTGCTTGTAGGAGGAGTTTTAGTTACTCGTAGGACTGGAGGCAGTGCACAATAATCTGTCTTAGCAGTGGCGCAGTGCTATGGTTACTCTTTTTCGGTCCTATTTTTCTCTTTGCTGGTCTTTTTTTTTCTCTTTTTCGGTAGTTAGTATCTACTTTTATTTTTTTACTTTTATTTAATTTTGTTTGTTTTCTTTTATTTACGGGCAATGGAGATTTTGTGGGCTGTAATGGGAGGGGTCCTATTTTGTACTCCTATTTATCTATACTTTGAACAAAGTCTTTTAAGGTTACTGTTTTCAATGCTATTGTGTTCTTAATAGAATGTGAGGCAGTGCAGTGTCTAATAAAATGGAGGCAGTTCATCTATTTATATCGTGAGCATCTGCGCTTTGCTTACAGTAGGATTTCGAGTAGCTTGTTGGTAGCACAGGGCAGCAGTGCATTGTTTGTATCTTGAGAAGTACATGGCGTGTAGTGCTAGGCATCTGCGTTGTACTGAGTCATGCACTGCTTATAGGAGCCCATGCACTGCTTACCGGAGTAGTTCGAGTGGCTTGCTGGTAGCACAGCGAGGCAGTGCACCGGTTGTAGATTGAGCAGTTCATGGAGTGCCCTGCTCAGCATCTGCTCTGTGCTAGTTTGTGCACTCCTTAGAGTAGAAGTTCGAGTGGCTTGCTGGTAGGACATAGAGGCAGTGCATAGCTTGTATCCCGAGCAGTGCGTGGCATGCAGTGTTGTGCATCAGGAGGCCATGCACTGCTTATAGGAGGAGTTCGAGTGGCTTGCTTGTAGGACAGGGAGGCAGTTCATTGTTTGTATGTTCAGCAGTGCACGGCATGCAGTGCTGAGCATCTGCGCTTTGCTGGGCAGTACACTGCTTATAGGAGGAGTTCGAGTGGCTTGCCTGTAGGACAGGGAGGCAGTTCATTGTTTGTATGTTCAGCAGTGCACGGCGTGCAGTGCTGAGCATCTGCGCTTTGCTAGGCAGTACACTGCTTACAGGAGGATTTTGAGTGGCTTGCTTGTAGGACAGGGAGGTAGTTCATTGTTTGTATGTTCAGCAGTGCACGACATGCAGTGCTGAGCATCTATGCTTTGCTAGGCAGTGCACTGCTTACAGTAGGATTTCGAGTGCACAGGGCCGCAGTGCATTGTTTGTATCTTGGGCAGTGCATGGTGTGTAATGCTGGGCATCTGCGTTGTACTGAGTCATGCACTGCTTACAGGAGTCGATGCACTGCTTACCGGAGTAGTTCGAGTGGCTTGCTGGTAGCACAGTGAGACAGTGCACCGGTTGTAGACTAAGCAGTTCATGGAGTGCCCTGCTCAGCATCTGCTCTGTGCTAGTCCGTGCACTGCTTAGACTAGAAGTTCGAGTGGCTTGCTCGTAGGACATAGAGGCAGTGCATAGCTTGTATCCCGAGCAGTGCGTGGCGTGCAGTGTTGTGCATCAGGAGGCCATGTAGTGCTTACAGGAGGAGTTCGAGTGGCTTGCTTGTAGGACAGGGAGGCAGTTCATTGCTTGTATGTTCAGCAGTGCACGGTGTGTAGTGCTGAGCATCTGCGCTTTGCTGGACAGTGCACTGGTTACAGTAGGATTTCGAGTGGCTTGCTGGTAGCATAGGGCCGCAGTGCATTGTTTGTATCTTGGGCAGTGCATGGCGTGTAGTGCTAGGCATCTGCATTGTACTGAGTCGTACACTCCTTACAGGAGTCCATGCACTACTTACCAGAGTAGTTCGAGTGGCTTGCTGGTAGCACATTGAGGCAGTGCACCGGTTGTAGACTGAGCAGTTCATGGAGTACCCTGCTCAGCATCTACTCTGTGCTAGTCTGTGCACTACTTAGACTAGAAGTTCGAGTGGCTTGCTCGTAGGACATAGAGGGAGTGCATAGCTTGTATCCCGAGCAGTGTGTGGCGTGCAGTGTTGTGCATCAGGAGGCCAAATAGTGCTTAGAGGAGGAGTTCGAGTGGCTTGCTTTTAGGCTAGGGAGACAGTTTATTGTTTGTATGTTCAGCAGTGCACGGCATGCAGTGCTGAGCATCTGCGCTTTGCTGGACAGTGCACTGCTTACAATAGGATTTCGAGTGGCTTCCTGGTAGCACAGGGCCGCGTGCATTGTTTGTATCTTGGGCAGTGCATGGTGTGTAGTGCTGGGCATCTGCGTTGTACTGAGTCGTTCAATGCTTACAGGAGTCCATACACTGCTTACCGGAGTAGTTCGAGTGGTTTGCTGGTAGCATAGTGAGGCAGTGCACCGGTTGTAGAGTGAGCAGTTCATGGAGTGCCCTGCTCAGCATCTGCTCTGTGCTAGTCCGTGCACTGCTTAGAGTAGAACTTCGAGTGGCTTTTTCGTAGGACATAGAGGCAGTGCATAGTTTGTATCCCGAGCAGTGCGTGGCGTGCAGTGTTGTGCATCAGGAGGCCATGTAGTGCTTACAGGAGGAGTTCGAGTGGCTTGCTTGTAGGACAGGGAGGCAGTTCATTGCTTGTATGTTCAGCAGTGCACGGTGTGTAGTGCTGAGCATCTGCGCTTTGCTGGACAGTGCACTGGTTACAGTAGGATTTCGAGTGGCTTGCTGGTAGCACAGGGCCGCAGTGCATTGTTTGTATCTTGGGCAGTGCATGGCGTGTAGTGCTAGGCATCTGCATTGTACTGAGTCGTACACTCCTTACAGGAGTCCATGCACTACTTACCAGAGTAGTTCGAGTGGCTTGCTGGTAGCACATTGAGGCAGTGCACCGGTTGTAGACTGAGCAGTTCATGGAGTACCCTGCTCAGCATCTACTCTGTGCTAGTCTGTGCACTACTTAGACTAGAAGTTCGAGTGGCTTGCTCGTAGGACATAGAGGGAGTGCATAGCTTGTATCCCGAGCAGTGTGTGGCGTGCAGTGTTGTGCATCAGGAGGCCAAATAGTGCTTAGAGGAGGAGTTCGAGTGGCTTGCTTTTAGGCTAGGGAGACAGTTTATTGTTTGTATGTTCAGCAGTGCACGGCATGCAGTGCTGAGCATCTGCGCTTTGCTGGACAGTGCACTGCTTACAATAGGATTTCGAGTGGCTTCCTGGTAGCACAGGGCTGCGTGCATTGTTTGTATCTTGGGCAGTGCATGGTGTGTAGTGCTGGGCATCTGCGTTGTACTGAGTCGTTCACTGCTTACAGGAGTCCATACACTGCTTACCGGAGTAGTTCGAGTGGTTTGCTGGTAGCATAGTGAGGCAGTGCACCGGTTGTAGAGTGAGCAGTTCATGGAGTGCCCTGCTCAGCATCTGCTCTGTGCTAGTCCGTGCACTGCTTAGAGTAGAACTTCGAGTGGCTTTTTCGTAGGACATAGAGGCAGTGCATAGTTTGTATCTCAAGCAGTGCGTGGCGTGCAGTGTTGTGCATTAGGAGGCCATGCAGTGCTTACAGGAGGAGTTCGAGTGGCTTGCTTTTAGGATAGGGAGGTAGTTCATTGTTTGTATATTCCGCAGTGCACGACATGCAGTGCTGAGCATCTGTGCTTTGCTAGGTAGTGCACTGCTTATAGGAGGAGTTCGAGTGGCTTTCTTGTAGGACAGGGAGGCAGTTTATTGTTTGTATGTTCAGCAGTGCACAGCGTGCAGTGCAGAGCATCTGCGTTTTGCTGGGCAGTGCACTGCTTACAATAGGATTTCGAGTGGCTTGCTGGTAGCACAGGGCCGCAGTGCATTGTTTGTATCTTGGGCCGTGCGTGGCGTGTAGTGCCGGGCATCTGCGTTGTACTGAGTCGTGCACGTCTTACAGGAGTCCATGCACTGCTTACTGGAGTAGTTCGAGTGGCTTGCTGGTAGCACAAGGAGGCAGTGCACCGGTTGTAGACTGAGCAGTTCATGGAGTGCCCTGCTCAGCATCTTGTCTGTGCTAGTCCGTGCACTTCTTAGAGTAGAAGTTCGAGTGGCTTGCTTGTAGGACATAGAGGCAGTACATAGCTTGTATCCCGAGCAGTGCGTGGTGTGCAGTGCTGTGCATCAGGAGGCCATGCAGTGCTTACAGGAGGAGTTCGAGTGCCTTGCTTTTAGGACAGGGACGCAGTTCATTGTTTGTATGTTCAGCAGTGCACGACGTGCAGTGCTGAGCATCTGCGCTTTGCTGGGCAGTGCACTGCTTATATTAGGATTTCGAGTGGCTTGCTTGTAGCACAGGGCCGCAGTGCATTGTTTGTATCTTGGGCAGTGCATGGCGTGTAGTGCTGGGCATCTGCGTTGTACTGAGTCATGCACTTCTTATAGGAGTCCATGCACTGCTTACCGGAGTAGTTCGAGTGGCTTGCTGGTAGCACTGTGAGGCAGTGCACCGGTTGTAGATTGAGAAGTTTATGGAGTGCCCTGCTCAGCATCTGCTCTGTGCTAGTCCGTGCACTGCTTAGACTAGAAGTTCGAGTGGCTTGATCGTAGGACATAGAGGCAGTGCATAGCTTGTATCCCGAGCAGTGCGTGGCGTGCAGTGTTGTGCATCAGGAGGCCATGCAGTGCTTACAGGAGGAGTTCGAGTGGCTTGCTTTTAGGACAGAGAGGCAGTTCATTGTTTGTATGTTCAGCAGTGCACGGCGTGCAGTGCTGAGCATCTGCACTTTGCTGGGTAGCGCACTGCTTACAGTAGGATTTCGAGTGGCTTGCTGGTAGCACAGGGCCGCAGTGCATTGTTGGTATCTTGGGCAGTGCATGGCGTGTAGTGCTGGGCATCTGCGTTGTACTGAGTCGTGCACTGCTTACAGGAGGCCATGCACTGCTTACAGAAGTGCAGTGCATTGGTTGCATATTGGGCAATGTATATAGTGCAGTGCTGATCATCCGCGCTTTGCTGGGTCTTGCACTGATGAGATCGATTGGCTTGCTCGTAGCATAGGAGGCAGTGCATTTGTTGTAGCTTGAGCAGTGCGTAGTATTCAATGTCCAAGATTCACATATGCAATATTTAGAAGATGATTAAAGTGTTCAACTTACTGAGTACATTCATTGACATTATAGTAGATTAAACATGTTCAATTTACTAAACAACACGGGTAGAATACACTTCAGCACTAGATTAAACAAGAAACGATGACTATTTGAACAATGTTTTCCCAAGTTAACCACTAGATGACAATCTCAACAAAGTTGAGACCAAGGTGCTCCTGCATATGCTCTACTTTAATGAGAAGTAGTGATGCCCATCCAACATCAGCAGCAAATGTGAAGTCAGACCATCCTGTGGTGAAGCTGACACGTCCATTGTCCCTTTGTACAGTATATGCGCATGCAATATAATTCTCTTCTTCTCCTTCAAGATCATGTCCCTGTCTGTACAGATGTGCTATGCCCTGAGTTGGGTACCTAAAACCATCTACAACCTCAATTGGCATGAACTGCAATAAAGAAAAAAGTCAGTATTTTAACAAGCTTTCTAAATTAACAAGTTCACTAAATTATATGTTTAATCTGAACATAAAATATTATTAAATATGTGGAAACTAACCAGTGCATTATGGTCATGGTTATCCATATTCATCATGTGTACCCAGAAATGCTTTTCATCTTTACTTTCAAAAAACTGATGTTCTGTGACATGAAGATCTTTGAAAATGCCAAACAGGATTGAAGCCATTTGCTGCTCACTTAGTGCATTTATGTCTAAGAAGATGGTCCTGTGCAGAATGCTTCTGATGGATGTAGGCACATCTCCCACCTCTGATGAATGAGTGGAAATACATGTTGAGTATTAAAGAATGTTATTATAATGAAAATAGTAGTAGGACAAGGAAAAACTGTATGTGCAAATTATTTACAGTAAATAAGGGAAATACCAGTTGCTTCATGAATCTTTTTCTCTTCACCATTAGAGTAAACAGTGACATGAAATAAGTTGGTCAAGTTCAAACCAAAATCATCACGTTGGTCGTCATCATATTCAAAATGCACTACATCTCCAAGTGCTATATCATAAACCCTCATCAGGGACTTCCAGTATGGACCACAAATTATTGTCCTAACATTAGACTTCTTGAGGAACAAATCAAAATTCCTTAATACTTCATTGTTTGCAACTATCCAATTATTTGGAGTGAAATCATTAAGTCTTTCCCTAAATGAGCATGGCACTACCTGAAGGTAAACAACATGGTTCAGTTCATGTGGCAACAAGACAGTAAAAGAAACATTACATAAAATGAAAATTTCGAACTTTTTGAATAAAACCTTCGAAAAATTTCTCCTAAACATGTAAAAACTTACCACACCATTGATGGGAAAACCTTGAACAATGTTAACCTGGAAGCTGGTTGCTCTCCTCTGTGACCTACCACAATTGTTGGCAGGTTGGCCACACACTGTACAGTCCATTCCAAGAAACACGTGATAAAATTAATAATGCATTTAAGGAGTGAACTTTGCATTAACTCCTAATCTAGAAAGTGTCAAACAGATCATTTATCAGGCATAAATTACACCATAGTATTACGGGGATAAGATGATAGGAAGAACACACCGTCAATTCAAAAGATGATAGGAAACTAAAAAAATAATTGGAAGTGTGATGCAAAACTCACCGTCGATTTGTACTAAGACAATGGAATGGAGATTTAAATTAAAGAATAAAGCTTCTTCAAATGAAGAAACAAATAAGGATTAGAACTCAAACCAATAAAGAAAAGGAAAGGGATACGGAATTATAGGAGAAAAGTCGATCGGGAGGGGACGAACTTTTCTGAGAAACTGCTCTGCTCTGAGGAACTGTTCTCAGGAACAGTTCTCGGAAAGTGCTCTAGACATGCGTAATGGGAGAGCGGTGGAGAGAACTGAACGGGGTCCCTTCGGTTTCCCTGCATTTATAAATCAAGCAACTAAAACGGTTATGTGCTAACGCTTCGACGTGTTGTTCCCCCGCCCACTGTCAGAGGTATCCTATCGTTTACCATTTGAGACTGATAATCCCTCTGTCTCTATGCAACAAAATTGAAAGTCTGACAGACTAACAACAAATCTGAACTTGTACATCCAGGCAGTTCATAGTTGACACTTTTGGTAGTGAATATTATGTTTTTTTATTTACGGGTAATTGAAATTTTATAGTTCATTTTAGTCAAAGTATTATACTTTTTATCAAATTTCTACATTGAATACTGCATAGTTTATCTGTGTGTACTGCCATATTATTAGCTTGTTAAAGTGCCCTAGTATTGTATTATGTTGAACTGCTTTATTTTTACTGCAGTGTCATGCGTATTGTTCTTCGCAACCTCGGTAAACTTAACTTTCGATCCACATGTGCTGTTTCATTCGCTAAATTGTTAATTGCGTTTACATTAGGCATTGTATTATAGCTTTGGTCAATCTTTAGTCTTGGATGATGTGTCGGGTGTGTTTTATTGTTGGTAGGTGAGACGACTATTCAATGTGTATAAGTACATTATAAATTCAGATGTCAATGCTTAACATTTTGCATTCCAGTCCCAGTTGCTTTTCTACTAGACGGTTTGTTTTCCTCTAGACGGTTCTTCTTCTAGTTCTATTTTCAGTTCTTTCTGCCATGGATCCAATGAGGAAGCCTATGTCTAGAAAGGAGCAGACAACTATTACAAAACGTTTGGAAGCTGCTGAGCGGAGGAGACGGGGCTCGGAGGGCGCTCCCCTGCTGCCCACCATCGTGGATTCCATTGCCGAAGGTTCGTCGTCGTCTCGATGCAACCGTCGCAATATCAACGAGTCCGGGTTAGTTTTACTTTTTTTATCTTTTCTTGTATTCATTTCTAAGTTTTCGGATTAGGTTTTTCAAACTCTTGTTGTGTCGTTGACGTTTGGAACTTACATATAGGGCTTAGTCCTCTGGTGTTCATGGTTTCTCGCATTTGGCATCTACTCCATCACCGTCTGTTCCTGTGGTGCATCCGAGCGGGCTAATCAATGTGCGTGTATTTGCATGTTGGCTATTTTTTAGTACAATTAGTTCTATTTACACTAAATCTTGTTGTTGTTTTCTATGAAAATATTAGGATTCATTGCCATTAGTTACGGGAGTTTCGGATGGCAGTAATCATGTTGATGCAGAATATCAGAGGCTTCGTAATGAACTTGCTGCTGAGAATGCTAAGGTATCAGAATTGTGTGTCAAGCTCTCCGAGAAGGAGGCAAAAAAGATGACTATTACTGTAGAGTGTGACCGTCTTTGACACGAGATCGTCGGAATGCAGCACGTTGTGAAAGATGCTGCTATGATGAAGGTGGAGCTGAACAAGTATAAAGCTGGCACTGCATCCTAGGACTTAGAGCGGGATACTCTGACGATGGATATGGCGCAGCTACTGGCTGATAGACATAAGCTTGATGAGAAATTGGCTGACATGATAGCCAATCATTTTGAACACATTGAAACAATAAAAAATGTACGTCTTGACAGGCTACATGCAATGTAATCTCTGCAGGACATTCTTGAGCGCCGTCGTAACTGCACAAAGTGCATGGATGCCATTCACAAAGAGGTCAAGGAGCTTGATAAGAAACTGTCCAAATAACTTGTGAAGCATCTTCCATGTTTTAAATGCTAGCTAAATTTGGCCTATCATGTTGTAAGTGTTTGTAACGGTGTTTGTGAAGAACACTAAATGAAGGTGATGGAGCAAGATTGTATGTAATTTAGTAAGTACGTACGTGCAAGTGTCTGTCTATCAGTGAATTTTCTATTTGCACTGCTCTGACTAGCTACGGTGCATTGCGGTATTCTTTCCGTATGTGTTATACAGCTTATTTGTTCTGCCTTGACCAGACTGGTTGCACTTTCATATTTATTTATGTACTCATGGTTCTATGGTAGTGCAAGGATATCTATTTAGGCAGTTTTTGAAATGATCATCTAGAAGCATTTTATACTCTGTTGAGTGCGTTGAAAATATAATTTTCACACATAGGGATGGAAGAGTGTTTTTAGTGGTGCATTCACTACCCATGTAAATTTAGGTCCACTGCCTCGTACATTCGTATATTCTGCCTTGTGCTGATTTTTGGCACCGCCTTCTTTACTTATATATGCAATTTGTCCATGGTAGTACAAGGATACCTATGTAAAAAGTTTGTTCAAAGACTACTTAGAGGAAGTTTATACTAGGTTGATTATTATCATCATGTAGAAGTAGTTTATACTTGGTTCAGTGTGATGAAAATATGATTTTTACACATAGCTATGCAATTGCTTTTATCGCTGTATGTGTTTGTGATATGCACTGCTCACATAGATGCCAGTTATTATTTGGTTCATTGTGATGAAATTATAATTTTTACACATAGCTATGCAAGAGCGTATGCAGATGCACTGGCCCATAGATGCCGATACACTACAAGTGGATATTGCACTACTAACTTAAAATTAGAAATCAAGTTATCTGTTACAGATTAACAAGCGTGTACTTATACCCACAGATATTGTTATTTCCTTTGCCTCTGTCTAGTTAGATGCAATATGTGCGTGCAATCAGGTTTGACGAAATAATGTACATGTTTCAGAATCTTCTTCTAATCACTTAATGTTATTGCAATTTGTGGCATCTCCATGTCCGGGCCCAACTCCCTAAGATCTGCTTGTAGGTTCTTCAGTGCTTGGTTAGATCCGTGGAACAACATTGTGTACAGTTGTTCATCTCTGATACTGGAGCTTGTGTCCTGATAAGTATTGCAAAGTCTTATTAGTTTTCAAGTATATGTAATCAACATTTTTGAAAAATTTCTATCTAATTACTGCTTACACTTGATGTCTTTCCTTTCTCTATAATTTCGCCATTGTATCTCTACAGGTAATATAATATCCACAGTTCACATGCGTCTTCATCTTGTTTTTTAGTTCTGACGTAGCGTGCACTTTTGAATGATGCACTCCATCTTGGCAATGTGTCATCTTTGTAAATGCACTCTACACTTGTTCGAACCTGCTTAGCTGTATATTGAAACATTATAGTGACATTGTTAGTTAAAAAGGCTAGTAAGTTCTGATATGTTTTTTTAGAAATAACACTCTTACTCTAGTAAAAGTTTTCTAGTAATGTCTACATTTTGGTAGGAGTCTTACCATAGTTTCTCCTATGTTACTGTGGTAATCCTGCATCTCTATACTGTTATTGTATGCGAAGGAGTCTATGATCTCAACCTTTGGATTCCAAGCAGACCCATTTAAGACATAAACTGAAAAATAATTCTTGCAATGAACCGGTAGTAGTATTTGTGTATGGAAGTAGATATAATACTCAAGTAAGTTTTAAACATGTGGTAATTTTTAGTTTTATGAGGTGTCTTAATACTGAATATAGAAATTTATGCTTATTTTTAAAATAACTCACCGTGCCTGCTTTTGTAAGGTCGTCTATTCCTATGAGGTAATCAATTGTGCGTGCAATATGTTCAGGTTCAAATTTTTTTTTTGTCCATAAAATCTAATACTGATATTACCTATGTGGGTAGGATTAGTCTTTTACCTTCCTAGAAAAGATATCTGAACTCATCATTACTTCTCCATGTGTGGATGACGACATCTAAAAATTCATTGTCTATCCATCCATTCTCTTTGAAATTGTCTCCTAGTTCAGATGCAGTATATGTCAGATTAAAATCTCTTGATTCATTGGATATAGTTGTCTTGGTAAAAACTCTCGTATTACAACAAACGGGATTAGTATTACAGGGGTGTTAGTTTAGATTAGATCAAAAAATATCTAGGCTAATTAAAAGAGATCTAGCTGTATCAAGTTAAGCTTTCCACTTACTCTCCGTAATCTGGTTTTGATGCATATTCGATTAGTTTTTGCCGTACTTTCCTTGCATTCTCTGTTTCTTTAAATTCTACTGGAATGAAAACAAGTCTTTCTTCTGGATTTCGATTTTTCTGTTCTTCCATGGAAACCTTGCACCTTTTTGGATTTCTTCTATATCTTTCTCTGAAGATCTCTTTCTCCTTAGTTTCTTTCAGTTGTATCGTTGATTTGTTTGACATCTTGTTTTCTTTCTCTTTAATTCCTAGCAATATATCTCTCTTTAAGTCCTGGAAATCTCTTCTTGTGAATAGCTCTTGATATTTAGAATGGCCTGTAGATGCAGCAAATTTGTAAATACTTGTGTTGCACTTGATAGTAACAATGTTATGAAACAACATACTGTAGTATGAACAATACTAGTCAAAAAACTGTGTAAAGGATTACCTAATATTCTATCATTTAATGTTTCGATGTTTACGTTGAAGATGTCTGGTGCCAGCATCCTCATGAGAAACATTTTCTTGTAATCTGGAATATCTTTTTTTGTGAATTACAGAACGTGATGTCTGGTGCAGTTCTCGATCATATAGAGCATGAAGAACCCACAGTCACATTTGCGTAACGTTTTTCGTTTTAGTTGTTGTCAGATGGTTAAAAGTTGACAAAGATAAGTAGTTCAATGCAAGACTATATTTTATGTTATGTATGAATATTTACCCGTTATCTTGTAGATGCATGTGTTCATATACTACCTCAAAATCATCCAACGTTTGGACTTTTGTTTCTGTTGTTCCAAAACCTTCACTCCACAATGTCTTTATTTTCCTGATCAATTTTGAGCATACTTTTTCAAGATCAATATACCCTGGCTCTCTCAACGAATCATAAATTCTAAACTTCTTCTCCAAAATATCTACTATCAATTTGAACCAGTGACCTACTAAACCTGAAGTTCCCTTAGGAGGCCGCTCGAGAAAAGGAAACATTATCTGCATGAGCAATTATTTAAAATTTGTTAACATATTTTTTCTGTTTAAAAGATGAATATACAAGCTTGTATTTTCGCAGTATGGTGTTCTTCAAGTTGTCAAAAAATATACTGTAATGAACATTATTGTTCTACTTACTAGTTCGTATTTGTCTAGACGGTCTGATGCGTCTGGTTTAAACAAGTCCTCTACCCAACGCATACTTCTTTTATCGTCTTTCACTGCTCTAATGTTAATAAGTTTTTGCTGCAAATAACCGTTAGTTTGTTTGCTCTTAATATATAAAACCTTTGTTTATTATTTACAGTTGATTTTTCTGTAGTACCTACAGTTGCTCTATAATGAATAATTTTCTTCTTCGACTTGGTTCTCCTAAGTTGTTCTTCAAGATAGGTTAACACAAATTCACCCTCTGTATCGCCTAGAAGTCCTTCATTTCTGAAAGCACTTTATATGTAATACAGTGGCACCTTTATATTGGTTTTCTTGTGCTTCAAGATATACCAAGATCTGCAGAGTGGAGTAATTTTTATTATAACACAGTATGGTTCTGAAAAAATATGCGAAGTGTAGAATGATAATTTTTAAAATCATCTCACTTTAATTTAGATGTATCTTCTTTTGACAGTTTTTATTCTCTGAACATGCATACCATGTTATACAATTTTGTCCATTGTGATTGTATTTGCCTGCTGTCCTTGTTTGCTTGGTCTCCACTATCTGTATCTGTGGAAAGAAAAAATTGTTAGTGTTGGGGGGATACCCCGGGTAGGGTTACTCTGATGTATAAAGGCCGAGTCAGCCGAGGTTCGGCAAGGTCAAAGCGGATGCTGGCCGAGTCACCTCAAGGCAAGCCGGATCACGGAGTAACCCGGACCAGGGGGGTCGCCTAACATTGTCTCAGCCGACTTAAGAAGTAAGTCGGAAGTGCTTGTCTAACTTGTATGCAGGAACAGGTATAGCCGGATCTACTATGATCCGGGTCCCGTTTAACTTCTGGGAGAAGGAAGGAATCTCTCTGGTCAAAAAGAAGGCCCGGTACGCACTGCATGAGCGAAGAAAGCAAAGGCAGGACAACTGGGTCATGGCCGACAAGGGTGACGACGCCCGTGTCGGCTGACGCGGGCGCCGCAGAGGCTCACGTAGCTAAAGCATGTATGACGCGGGGGAAAAGCACCCCGTTCGGGTTACCACTTTGAGAGGAGGCATATTCTTAGGAATATGCCTCCACGTATGCCCTAGGCCGAAACCAAGCCCCCTCTACATAAGGGGGGCTAAGGTTTCAGTAGAGGGGGTTGGTCTTTCTTCGATATCAATTTTGCTAAGGTTCTAGGAGTGAACTGTAGTTGAGAGTAAGAGAGCTTCTTCTTCCTCCTCTCGCCAATACAGCTCTAGGAGCACTTGTAAACTTGAAAGGAATACAATCTTCTGTGTGGAGAATCACTCCACTATCCCTCCCTGGATTCCCCTAGCGTGTATTAGTCCCCACCTTTAGCCTATCCATGGCATCTGCCGTGACACCACCACGACAGTTGGCGCCCACCGTGGGGCTAGCGGCGCTAGCAGGGGTGAAGATCCGGACGGTAAACCTCATCGGCACCGGCGAACGCATCGTCTCTGGGCTCGTTCAGCGCTTTGGAGTGCTGGACTTTGTCAGCGACAACGCTGGCTGCTTCGGCACGCGCCCACTTCCGCGCAACGACATCTTCGTCAAGTTGGGGGCACACAAAGTCTACATTGTTTTGGACGTATCATGCGTTCACCCGTAGCACGTCGTCGAGGCAGGGGAACCACCCCTTAGCGTGGTTCACGGGGCGCGTAACACTCGTTCCCCGGACCGTGCTGAAGTGATGATGACTGCGCCGGGGGCAGGCACAAGCAAGGATCCAGCACTAGACCCGGAGGTAACACCTAAGGCACCGAGGAAAGGTAGAGGGCCTCCACTAGAGAGGCCTGAGAACGTACTGAGAGAATCTATGGATAGCTTGGCAAACCAGGTGGCAGCAGTGGTAGATCCGGCTCAGGCACAGGACGAGCTAGAGGAAACTAGGCAAAAGATACTAAAGGGCGCAAAGAAAATAGCCGCGGCTCAGCAGTCGCTGAACATGATGCTGCGTGAGTATGCAAAGGCAAACAAAGTTGATACGGTAAAAGTAAAAGGGAGAAATCTCATGAGCGAGATGAACAGAGAGGGTGATGATGGAGCCGAGGGATCGGAAAACTATTTGTCTGTGGGGTTGCCGAAGTATAGTACCCCGGCGAAGAACCTCAGAGCAGCGGATGCATCTGCATCCGAGTTAGAGGGTCTGACGAGTGAGGCCCGTCGAAGACAGCAAGATAGGGTTAACGAGTTAGTTCGGATCGCGAACAGACAGAACGAAGAGCTACTCAGAGCTAACCCGGAGAGAGCTGGAGCTTCCAAAATCGTCCATTCGGCGATGGGTAACCCGAAGAAATCCGCTGGAGCCGCATCGTCACCTCATGGTGGTCTAAGGAGAGAAGAGGTAGTAACCTCGGCCAGACGGAACAAACAGATCGTCCCGTACGACCCGACGCGTGCAGGAAAAGAAAAAGAAATGCGGAAAAATGATGATCGACGGAGTGTGAGCCGAGGTGAAGCTGCCCAAAGTAAACACGACCAAGGCAATGCCGGTCAAGGGAACGTTGTCAATGGCAATGCCGGACAGCGAAACTCGGCAGGAGCAGGACAACCGTAGCAACGGAATATACCAAGGCAAGAGCAAAGCGCCGGCCGAGGTATGCAACAAAAAGGTGCGCCCCAAGTGCAAAACAGATACAACGACGGTGATTCGGAGATGGTGAACGCGGGGTACCCGAGACCGGACTATCATGTGATAGGGTCAAGTTTGGGAAGCAGGGATTTAATGCCGGATGACGCCAGGTTGAAACTGGATCGCCTGTATAGGTCGGAACAGATCGAATGTCAAGGTCCCCCGGGTCCAGCGTGCTTTGGACCCCGGATCATGAAGGAGCCACCGGTACCCAACTTCCAGCTGCCCAGAGGCACGAAGACATATGACGGAAGTACCAAGCCGGAGGATTGGCTGATAAACTATGCTACGGCTGTGAAAATTTCCACTAGCAACTTGAGATGGTTTGTACGATATGTACCCCAGATGTTGGAAGGTCCGGCCAGAGTATGGCTGAATAATTTACCACCCGGAAGCATCAACTGCTGGATAGATTTTGAAGAAATGTTTATCAGCAACTTCTCAAGTACATATCAGAGGCCGAATAGGCCGCAGACCCTAGCAATGTGCAAGCAAAGACCTAATGAGACGGACCGTGAATTCCTGACCCGGTGGTGTACCGTGAGAAACTCGTGTCAGGGTGTCATAGAGTCATAGGCCATAGCATGGTTTGCGCAAGGGTGCAGATATGGTAGCGAGCTGTGGATGAAGTTGCAAAGGAAAATGCCAATTACGTTGGCAGAGATGATCCAGATTGCCGATTCATATGCTTTGGGTGATCCGACTCAACCTAGGCTCGCGTCAAACGAGTCAAGCGAGGAATACTATCAGAGGGATGGAGCCGGGTCATCTCGGAGGAACGATTACAGAGGAAAAAGAAGAGATGATAGACCGGATCATCATTACGGTTCGCAACAAGTTGCAGCTGTGAATCAAGATCAACCCGGAGCAGGGAGTAACCAACGCCAGAAAACGGGAGGGCAATGGACTCCGAGAAACGATGGCAAGAAAACATGGACCCCGGAGCAAAAGAAACAGTGGCAAGAAAAGGAAGACCGTCCGAGGTATACCTATGAGTCGATGTTGGACCAGCCGTGTAAGTTTCACACGCCAAATCCGAATAGCCCGGCGGGTCACACAACGATGCAATGTGAGTGGATGCGTAAGATAAAACAAGGTGGTTCGGGGAATGCTCAGGCACCCCGGAATGATCAACCTCGGCAGGAGTTACCTCGGCAGCAATTGCTCTCTAGAGCAAACATGCAACAGCTAATGTTGCCTCCCCCTCCGCCGAGGTACGACAACAATGAGAGAAGGGATGAAGTGCATCAGGTGGAAAATCAGCAACAGCCGGATCATAGGTACCTCGGAAACGAGGGGAGGAATGAGTACAGAGAACATCACCAGAGCTATTGTGTGTTCACAACTGAGGAAACAGATAGCAAGAGCTTGCAGCGCCGACATATGGAGGTCAATGCGGTAATGCCAGCAGTGACGAGGTACATGCCTTGGTCGGACCAGGAAATCACCTGGAACATCAAAGATCATCCTAAGCTTATGCCGAGTCCAGGTTCGTATGTGCTAGTGCTAGATCCGACATTCATTGGACCGAACATCAATGTGAGGTTCTCCAAGGTACTGATTGACAATGGCAGTAGCATTAACATCATGTATGCGGATATAATGCGCAAGTTGGGTATCTCGGAGAACATGCTCCAGGCTACAAGGACAACTTTCCATGGCATTGTACCAGGCATTTCTTGCGAGCCCATAGGCAAAGTCCGGGTCGACGTGCTATTCGGCACAAGGGATAACTGCCGAACTGAGAATCTGGAGTTTGAGGTGGTGAACTTGGAAAGTGTGTATCACGCGTTACTCGGAAGACTAGCATTGAACAAGTTCATGGCAAGCTGCCACATCAGTTATCTGAAGATGAAGTTGCCCGGTCCAAATGGAGTGATTACCATTGCTGGAGATTTCCGACGTTCCATTGAGTGTGCCTTAGTCGGGTCTAACCTAGCCGAGTCACTCGTGATTGCGCAAGAGAAAAGAAAAATCCAAGAGATGGCGGCATTAGCTCAGTCCGCGCAGCAATATATGCCGGCGTTGAGTAACCCGCATGGTAGCGTTTCATTCCAAGCCGCAAAGGACACCAAGAAGGTTCCAGTTGATG
Source organism: Avena sativa (assembly GCA_916181665.1). Lineage (NCBI taxonomy): Eukaryota > Viridiplantae > Streptophyta > Magnoliopsida > Poales > Poaceae > Avena > Avena sativa. The sequence goes on along the minus strand of OV702291.1, from coordinate 360,098,277 downwards.
ACATGTTCCCGGAGCGCACTATAACAATTGGTGCCAGGTTAACTGATAAATAGGAAAGCGATCTCGTCAACTTCCTCCGTGAGAATCGGGACATTTTTGCTTGGTCCACACAGGATTTGCAAGGTGTTCCGAGGGAGTTGGCCGAGCACTCTTTGAACGTAAGACCCGGAGCAAGGCCGGTGAAGCAACCTCTCCGCCGCTTCGCCGAGGATAGGAGAAAGGTCATTGGAGACGAGATAGCTCAATTGCTAGCAGCAGGATTTATCATGGAAGTACTATATCCGGATTGGCTCTCTAATCCAGTGCTGGTAGAAAAGAAGAAGGATGATCCGAACGTGGCAGTGGTTTGGCGTATGTGTATTGATTACACGAACCTGAATAAGGAGTGTCCAAAAGATCCATTTCCACTGCCGAGGATAGATCAGGTCATACACTCAATTGCGGGATGTGAACTGTTGTCATTTATTGACCAGAATGGGGCAGACAATACTCTTGAAAATGACCAGAAATATGCATTGCATTGTGAAAGGACATGTGCCACCTTTCTTTATTTCCTTATACAAATCATTAAGTTGAACTTGTTTTGTCGCTGTTATTCCAAGTTCTTTCCTTAGCCTTTTTAGAGCTTCTGTGTTACCATCCACTGATGGTAATGGAGCTGTGTTAGGTCCGTCAGGGAAGCCGAACACTGATTTCACAACCTCTGGTGTTATTTCAATGTCCACGCCGGCTCCAAGTTCCATTACCATTGTCACTCTATCAATTTTCTCGTATAACCACAAGATCATTGGCCGTGATAGGTTTGATGTTACTCTGTAATTAAACAGGAATCCCCACCCAACATTTGATAGCTCGGTTTTTTGATCTTCGCTAAGGACCTCTGTAAGCAATTTGTTGAGCTCTTTGAGTTAACACCTTATTGTGTAGTTTGTGCTTGTGTCCTTGCGTAGCTTTTTGTCACCTATTGTTAAGGTTCCTTGAATCATATTCTTGCTCTGATCCTTGCATTTGTGTTTTCTCCCAGCTTGGTGCATGTAAGATTTTATGATGTCAGTTCATGCTATGGATTTTCCAAAATGAATGTCATATGGTTAATTTATTTATGTAAATCTTTACTAACCTGATTATCCAATTCTCCTTCATTTTCTTCCGTATCACCTGTAGCATCATCATCTTCTGTTTCAGGTTGTGTTCCTTCAGGAAGAATGTTATAGTCTTCATCGTCGTCATCACTGCTCTCATCCTCATCTGTGTTGTTCTCTTGCTCTTTCAGATGTCCTTTTTCTTCCTTTGATATTCTAGACGCTCTCCTCTTTTTTTGCTGAGGGTTATCTTGCTCTTCTGGTACTATTGCTTTCCTCTTCTTCAATCTTCTTGTACTGGACTGTAAATCTACTGTGGTACTGCTGTCTGGAAGCTGAACACTCAGTGGGATTGGGTCATCCTGGGGTATGTTTTGTTCATTTTTTTCATCGTCCACACTTTCTTCAGAGGTTGATGCAAGAGGTAGTTTCTTCTTAACTTTATCCAGGTTCAATTTCCTTTTTTTTACTGCTTTCTTTTTCTTTTTCTTCTCTTCCTCTTCTGCTAGTTGATCTTCCACTTGCCATTCCTGTGTGGGTGTTTCTGTGCAGTCCACACTTTGTGATGGTGTTATTGATAGCTGGCTGGTGTGGACCTAACTGTTGTCCTGGTTATCTGTTCTGGGGCAATATTTTTTCTTACTACATGAAGAAGAAACACTAATAATATGTACTTTTACTTTGTTTTACAACATTACCTTGGGTCAGCAATGACTTTTTTCGTCAGCATCCATATTATCAGGTATGCTCTGCAAAGAAGTTGTATTAAATAAATGCTATTTCTATATTTATGTTAGTGATGACTACAAGGTATGTTGTACATTGCTCTATACCTTCCCAGGACTAGGACTTCTGTTGTTCTCCATTTCACCTAATAATTAAATAATATTTTTAGCATAAGACAATTCTTAATAAGTGTGGCAGAAAATTAGTAATTTTTTATGCAATCTTCTAGTCCTTAGTAATTATTTTCACTGATTCGATGTTTTAATATATTTGTCTATCCTTTCTATATACGAATTCTATTTCCCTATTTTTCTCAATAATTACTTACGAAAAACAACTGTACATATGTAATCTCTAAACTGTTAGTCACATATGCTTTGTATGGCGATAATGAACTGAAATGAATGAATTAAAAGTGGAGTTAGATAGTATGTACTATAAATTTTACTTTCTGTTACATATTTGTGAAGAATCTAGTGTTAAACCGGAATTATATGATTTTGATTGATATGAATTCGGCATACCTCTTGTTGTAGGTTCCTACGCTTACTTGTTTCTTGAATAAGAGGAAGCAGGGGCCTTCCGCCGTGCTCTCGCCTTCCACCATTTACCTTTTTTGTGAATGTATTCTCTCTATCGAGATCTTCGGGGAGTTTCGTTCCAAATTGGTGCAGGTTGCTGAGGACGAACTTGCTACCGTCGGAGGATTGTTTGGTGCGGGCGGTGGTGGGTTGGATTTGAAGGGTTGGACTAGATTCCGTTGGGGTGGGTCGGCGGGGGCAGGGTGATCTGGGGTGGTTGCTATTGGCGGAGCATGGTGTGTGCTGTTGGTGTTGGGGGTGTGGGAAGGTGGTTGTTTTCACGGTTGTCGGTGTTGGGCGGTTTGCTCCTGGTCGATGGCGATGACGGTAGCAGAATGAGTCTGTTTTCCGCGAGTTTTGTTTCTTTGGACTACCTTTCTATGGGTTGGATACTAGAGGGAATACTAAATTGTGTATGGGGTGGTAGTTTTGGTTGCTCTGCCTTGCTTAGAAGCAATGCAGTGCCTTGTGTCTGCTTAATTTTGACGCCTTGATCGTGAGTGATCTGTGTAATTTTATTTGACTAACTGCCTTATTAGATTTCATTGATGCACTGCACCAGCTGTATCTAAGTTGTACGGAGTGTACTGCCTAAGTTGTAATTCATGCACTGCTTTCTTATTGACCAATATATGTTTACTTCTCTTTGCTTGCACACAGTTTGTATTTGATGTAAGTCCTATTTACTTTAGTGTTGGGGGAGCGACATTGTATTCTCTTGGTCAGGTGCACTGCCTAAGTTGTACGGCACTGCCTAAGTCCTCTTTACTTTAGTTCTGCCATTTGCACTGCCTAGGTTTTAAAGGGTGCACTGCCTAATTTATGCGCAGTTTTATGTAACTGCTTCTAGGTTGGCGTAAGCACTGCCATAGCCGGTAATGTCCAAACGTGTGTTTTGATAAGTTTTGCACTGCCGGTCATACAGTTTATGTACTGCCTTGTTAATTTTTTTTCACTGTGTTGTCGGCTTTCGAGTTCTCAGGTTTTGATGCACTGCACAAGTTCTGCCATTTGCACTGCCTAGGTTTTAAAGGTGCACTGCCTAATTTGTCCACAGTTTTGTGTTAACTTCTTCTAGGTTGGAATAAGCACTGTCGTAGCCGGTAAGGTCAGAATGTGTGTTTAGATAAGTTTTGCACTGTTGGTCACACAGTTTATGTACTGCCCTGATAAGTTATTTTTTTTTCACTACATTTTCTGCTTTCGAGTTCCCAGATTTTGATGTACTGCACAAGTTCTGCCATTTGCACTGCCTAGGTTTTAAAGGACGGACTGCCTAACTTATGAGCAGTTATGCACTGCTGATCATACGGTTTATGAGTTGCCTGAATTTTTTTTTGTCCACTATGTTTTCCGGTTTCCGAGTTTTTATACGTGGAGTCATACTGACTGATCTGCCTTAAGTAGTAAATATGCATTGCCATTGAGTGTTCGTGCATACACTGCATTTTTACTTGTATTTGCATCTTTATTTATTTTTGTATTCTATACAGTTAAATGATGAGAATAACCATCATAATCCTACCAAAACTAGAATATTGTATTTAAAATGGATATATGATTTGTTTTACTTGAATAAAACATTCAGAATGCACAGACTATATATAATTACACATTGTTCAAAGTATTACACACACTAAGCAGGATTTCAAGCTTTTTAAAATGACATTGTTTGGAAAACATCAAACGCTAAATCAAATCCACATTGTATATGTGGTTATCAACTAAAATCACCAAACTGATATAATATCGTAGCCATGGTACAAAAGTCTTTACTGAATTCACATTTCCTTCTAGCCATCTTCTTGATTCTCCGATTTGTCGACATCTTCTTCTGGACTGATGCCGTATTGCTCCTTCTGCCATATCTTCTTGGTATCCTCTAATGGACCTGCTTATTTATGTCGTTTGTACGGTTTATAACCTCCATGACATCTGATGCAGAGCTTGTCATCCAAGATTGGTTGATCTAAACCGAGGAGATTCTTGATGAATGCTATCCTCTTGTACAACTCGTATGTGACATATCCATCTATTGCTGAGTAACACAGATTCTCTGGCGGCATTGGCTTCCACTCCCATATGTCATGCTTTGAGTTACGGGCTAGTATCTTTATTTGAATGTATGACCTATCAATGAGTGTTGCTGCAAGATTAGACATGTCATCCCTGTGATTATCTCGTGGCATTGACTTGAATATATCCTGTATGTCGACATGGTACTCGTCAGGGATATCAAATTTCTCTTTCTGCATCATCTTTATGTCTGTCCTCTTGTCCACACTAACGAACGTGATCTGTTTTTGTTTTAGAAAATCCCGTAGCCCCTGGCATTCCTTAGTGCTCCTGGCATAATGATACACTAGGACGTGCTCCCTCATGGCGAGTTGTACTACGGCGATGGTTTATTGTTTGCCTCTAGGAGTGTATTCGAGGTCGAGTCCTATGTACCTGTTGCTGTCGTCCTGTCAAGTAAAATTTGATCATTTAGTAAGTAGCAGAATCTAGTGAAACATGTTTGATTCTTACGGCGTGAAGAATAGGAGTAGGGGAAAATGTAGGATCGCATTTTCCATGCCCACTCTAAGGCTTCGTTTGGCTTCTTGGCTTTTGTCAAACAAAAATATTCTAAAACCATAGTATATCAACGCCGGGCAATTAATACTACAGTTTGCACAAAAACATAGTATTTGTAAAAAATAGGTCCATAACTCTTTCTTGAAACGTGCAACAAAACCTCAGTTTTTGCAATACCACAGTTTTGAAACTTTTGTGTTTTACTGTGGCCAAACTCCCAAACTATTGAAAACTACAGTATTTTTAGATACTACATTATCTTCCGAATACTGAGAAAAAACAGCATGTGCCAAACAGGAAAAAACGTATGTATGGGGTTACATTAATTCGTATTACAAATAGTTTGCTTGATCATAGGAAAAACAATGGATTCTGAAAAAGGATGTATGGGCTAAATGTTTGATTCGAATGAAAACTGGTTCAAAGTACTGGTTAGGAAAAGGTACTACAAAATTTCTGCATAATTGGATCAGTACTAACCTCGTCAAGCCAATATTCGTACATTGCGAGTATTTTGTTGACAGTGGATTCCTCGTTGGTGTACACCACAGTAAGAACCGTCGTTCCATGAGCAGGAATGTGATGAATCTCCGTTGTCTGAAGCCCGTCGTCCATGGGAGGAAGACGTCTGGTACCACGGCTTGAATCTGTTTATTTTTGCAGTAGTAAACAAGGATGAATCTAATAAGAACAAGTATGTGATGGAATACAAAATAATATATAATTATGCGCTAGATAGACACCTTGTTCTTCTGAGTTTTGTCGCTGCAAATGATGAACTGGTACGCCGTTGTTGCAACTTACACCTTTACCGCTTCCACGACTCCTCGTATCCTTATAACCAACCGATCGTGCAAATCGTGCTAGTAGTTATAAAAAAAGGCCACTACGAAATTGTCCATACAAGATCTCAAAACTTCGCAACCATGTAACTGTTCCTTATATACATTAAAGGCCCACTGATATAGCTCACAGGTCCATTAGTAGTTGCAGCATAGCACTGCTTTTGTAAAGTATTATGCACTGCCTCATATTACACAAAAATATAAAAAACTAATTAAAAACACTACATTTTAGACCTTAAAAGTTATGCACATGCCCATTTGATTTGGTAACAAACTTAAGGATCCGACAGTTTGTCAGCCGATGGACTTTTAACTAAAAGAGCCCTAGCGTCAGACAAACAGCGCAAAGACTTCTTTGTTGCTTCCATACACTGTTGATGAGGAGATGGCAATTTTAAAGCAGGCAGCCCATGAAAAGGAGCACTTCCTTTTAACTACTGCATTTCAAACCTGCTATGCACTGTCTCGGTTTGTAAGATCCGAATGTATATTAATAAATGTCATGCACTACCCGGTACGATGTCTATGGACCGGATTTCTTCCGTGGTTACTGCTAAATCGATGGCATTTTGTGAAATTTAGATAAATTAATATTCCATCCAAATCAGGAGATATTTTACAAGATTTGAATGACATTTATGGATATATAAAGAAAAACGTAATATAAAGCTAGATCCCCTAATCGTCTTCGTCGCTGTATATATGGATGACGTATGATGGACCTGCCTCGTCGTCGTTCGCCGCCACATCTGGAGCCACAGCCGTTTGCGCTGCTGCTGCCGCTGCTGCGCATTGGTTCCTCCTCGCCTCCGCTGCCTGTCAAAACTGATTGGTCATCTCCAGAACTGCTATGATGTTGGCCTCATGAACGGCGGCCCTATGCGTCGTATAGGCAGCGACCCTCTCGCGGTTACGTGCATCCTCCCTCCTCTTTTTTTCCCTTTCCAATGAGTTGACCTCCTCCTTCTCCTTCTCCGGCACCGCTGGAGCAGAGATACGCTCGCTCTCCATGGAAGCGAGGAAAGCGGTCTGTTCCTCGCGGTTCCTTGCATCCTCTCACCTCTTCTTCTCCTTACCGAACGAGTCGAATTTTGTTGAGGTTGGCGGCAGCATCAGGTCGTAGGATTGGTTGCTGTCGGCGGAGGAAGAGGCGTATTCATGTAGGTTCTTGTAGCTTCGCTCCTTCTCCGCAGCGGCTACCACACCTTGAGTCGTGACCGACTCCTGCGACAAGACCTCCTCTTTCTCTTCTTCGTCGTCGGAGCTAGGCGGCATTGGAAGTGGTATGCGAGCACCCGGAGGGAACTTGGCCCAACAGGTGGGTAGGCGGCGAGGCATTATGAAGCCGGTGGAAGGTATGTGAGATCGAATAGTTATCCCTGGTACTGATGCTGTTTAGAAGTGTGAAGAGGTGCCAACACTATTTATAAGCCTGAGAGGAGTACAGGTCACACCAAATCCATAATGCCTCGCCGCTTGGTTGCTGCGCTATCTTTAATAACGCTGACCGACCGTTTTTAACGCGTGCACAGGCAGTACAGTGACCGTGGAGTGGACTACACCTACCATGCACACCAAGATACACTGCGTCTCTTCGCCATCCAGGAAGGCACTGCTATTGACATCTATATACACTGCCTATGTTGACTGCATGTCGTGTGCTGCCCTGATAAGTTATGGTTGCACTGCCTGTGACGTTTGTGCAGTGTGTTCTCCACCCACGATGAACGTATGGTTGTGCAGAGCGTATGCACTACATCCTTATGCTGGAATGCACTGAACCTGCCATGCAGCCGCATATGCACTGCCTGTAGAAATCTTGTGCACTACATCCGTAGGCAGGAGTGAACCGCCCTTTCTTACAATATGCACTACCCTTGTGGAGTGCATGTCGTGTTCTGCAATATAGTGTTGTGCGGTATATGCACTGCCTATGTGGACTGCATGTCGTGTCTTACAAATAATTGCACGCTTATACAGCTCACACCAAATCCATAATGCCTCGCCCCTTGGATGCTGCGCTATCTTTAATAACGCTGACCGACCATTTTTAACGCGTGCGCAGGCAGTGCAGTGAACATGGAGTGGACTACACCTACCATGCACACCAAGATACACTGCGTCTCTTCGCCATCCAGGAAGGCACTGCTATTGACATCTATATGCACTGCCTGTGTTCACTGCATGTCGTGTGATGCCCTGATAAGTTATGGCTGCACTGCCTATTCGGTCTGTGTAGTGTGTTCTCCACCCGCGATGAACGTATTGTTGTGCAGAGCGTATGCACTGCATCCTTATGTTGGAATACACTGAACCTGCCATGCAGCCGCATATGCACTGCCTGTGGAAATCTTGTGCACTGCATCCGTAGGCAGGAGTGAACCGCTCTTTCTTACAATATGCATTGCCCCTGTGGACTGCATGTCGTGTTCTGCAATATAGTGTTGTGCGGTATATGCACTGTCTATGTGGACTGCATGTCGTGTGCTACAAATAATTGCACGCTTATACAGCTCACACCAAATCCATAATGCCTTGCCGCTTGGGTGCTGCGCTATCTTTAATAACGTTGACCGACCGTTTTTAATGCGTGCGCAGGCAGTGTAGTGACCGTGGAGTGGACTACACCTACCATGCACACCAAGATACACTGCATCTCTTTGCTATTAAGGAAGGCACTGCTATTGACATCTATATGCACTGCCTGTGTTGACTGCATGTCGTGTGCTGCCCTGATAAGTTATGGTTGCACTGCCCGTGCGGTCTGTGCAGTGTGTTCTCCACCCGCGATGAACGTATGGTTGTACAGAGCGTATGCACTGCATCTTTATGCTTGAATGCACTGAACCTTCCATGAAGTCGCATATGCACTGCCTGTGGAAATCTTATGCGCTGCATCCGTAGGCAGGAGTGAACCACCCTTTCTTACCATATGCACTGCCTCTGTGGAGTGCATGTCGTGTTCTACAATATAGTGTTGTGCGGTATATGGACTTTCTATGTGAACTGCATGTCGTGTGCTACATAGTGTTGTGCCAAGTGTGCAAGACTTTCGGCACGTGCGGTGGACACGAATACGTACTATTCATTTAGAACGGATGCACTGCCTGTGGAAATCTTGTGCACTGCTCTTTAAGTCTTTGATATAGTGATGTGTGGAAGACGTAAGATATCGTGCAACGGCAATGCATTCACCATGGTATGTAATGGACTTTCGATGCAAACGGGCATATGCAAAATGTATCCACTTCATACATAGTACTTCCCGTATAGTTTAGATTGTACTGCTGAGGGAGTTGTGCAATACAACGTGGTTTGGCAGTATATCGCCTAGCATAAAGGTCATACACTTATAAATGTCGCATCAGGCACGTGGTTGCCCTTCCCATCCCGACCTAGTCGTCCCCAGCCACCAGGACTAACAGAGAGAGCTCGCCTCCTATTCCCATCTCCCCTCCCTCTCAATTGATCCCCTAAAAACCATCGGATCTGAAGGATTTCGTCGTTGTTTAGCTCCCCAATCTCCCTCTCAAGGTATGCTCAACTTATTCCCTCGTTTTTATCCTATAAATCTTGCACATTTTAGTCTTGTTTGTTTCGAACCATAGTTCTAGATAAGATGTATTCATATTTTTGGTCGATTCATATTATAAATTGTACAGATAAAAAAATTTCGACAGCGTTTTAGATATTAAGTTTTTTGTTCAATTTGTATATATATGGAGATATTTAGTTTTTTAGTTATCATTCAATGTGATGATGCAATGAGGATACAATTTTAGGTTGATTATGCTTTTGTACTTTCATTTTCCTATTGATTAGTTACAATATGATTATGAAATGAAGGGTTAGGGTGGTGTGATTTAGCCTTCTGGTATATGAAAAAAAATTATTTATTTGTGCTTCCTACTTGGCTCACTTACTCCGTCCCTAAATTAATTTATGTTCATTCCAAATATGATGCCCTTTTTTTATCTTAGCTATCTTTATCATAAATTAACGAGTGCTTTTCATTTTTTAGGACATGGCACTGTGTCAGGTTTGTTTCACAGACTGTAGTGATGAAACAAAATCAGCCTCGCTATTCCTTGTCCTTCTTGTACATGGTCGATTTGAGCGTTCATTGGTATGCATATAATTCTTGCTTTTTATATTTATTGAATTTTCTTTCCATACAATTGTCATTTATTTAATTATTTTATTCAATTTAGAGTATCCCATGCAATATAAGGAGAGAATTCAATAGAATAACAGGACAAAGCATTGAGTTTCAAGCTCTTGGGCGAATTTATGTTGTGGACGTGCGCAAAGAGCGAGCAATGATTCGCCTTGCAGGTTCTTCATGGAGAAGGTTTATTGCTGAAAACCAAATCGACTCTGGTGTGTATCTGGTATTTTCAATGGGAGCTCCTTGTCCAAGTATCACTGTTATGCATATGAACGATGACGGGGATGAGGACGAGGATGGTGAGACCGAGGATGACGAGTGTGATGACGAGGATGAAGGCGAAGAGGGTGAGTCTGATGAGGAGGATTGGGAGGATGAGGAGGAAGAAGGACCATTGGATAATACAATGGTTGCTCAGAGATGCAAGCTTACCAGGAGTGAAAAGTGCTATCTTCTCCACATCATTCCTTCAAAAGAATTGTACGTTGGCCTAGCACTTGTTACTCACTTGACTAGGACGCATGTTCGCCGTCATGATATGGTATGTTATTAGTTATCATTATTTTTCTACTTGCTTATTTTTTATTGCTTATTAGTTATTAGATTTCTAACTTTTGCAACTTAATTAGAAACTACCTTCGAGAATGTTTTTTCTCTTGAAATTGCCAAAGAAGGCGTTGCTGGAGTACGACTTGGTGCAAAGTGTGCTGTGAGCTTCATTTCGTGCTGGAGTACTCCCTGTCTTCTACATTAATTACATTGTACTCCTAATATAATATACTAGATCATAACCACTTTTGTGTAACTAAATTAACAAACTGAATTAAAAGATCGTTAGCAGACCGTACTCACATAATCACAGTCTTTAGCTAAATTCCGTCTTCTTCCTCATCGTCTCTCTTCGTCCACCATTCGTCGTTCTTCGTCCACCTGTCGATATCTGCTGCCAGACACATCGTCCCACTTATTATTGTTATCAGCTGATGAACCTGCCTCCAAAAAACGTTTGTATGATTTATATCCTTTACCTCCTTTACACCCGGTGCATAGCCTATCATTGATAATTTGTCTTCCTAAACTGAGGTAGTAGCTGCTGAATGTTATTCTCTTGTACAACTCGTATTTTACATACCCATCTTTTGCTGAGTAATGCAGATTCTCCATTGCCATTGGCTTCCACTCCCATTTGTTATGCATTTCTGAGTCACTTGCTGCTATCTTCATCTCACTGTATGATGAATCAATAAGTATTGCTGCAATACTAGCCATGCGATACCTGTAATTGTCACCTTGGAATGTATTGAATATTCCCTGTATGTCTACATGGTACTCTTTAGGGATGAAAAACTTTTCTTTTATCAACATCTTTGAATCAGTCCTCTTGTCGACACTAATGAAGGTGATCTGTTTTTCCTTGAAAAAATCACGGAGTGCCTGGCATTTTTTCATGGGCCTAGCGTAATGATAAACTAGGATGTGCTCTCTCACGATGATTTGTACGATGGCAATGGTTTTTTCACTTACTTGAGCAGTATATTCAATGTCTAGTCCAACGTACCTGCTCTTATCCTGGTGTCGAATGAAATGTGATTATTAGTACCAGAGTCTGGTGAAATGAACACTAGAAGGATACAGTTTAGAACTTGTATTATTGATTCTTATGACATGAAAGACGTAGGAGTATTGATAATGTAGGAATGCATTTCCTATATCCACTCTAACCCTGTAGAGATTCATATGATACACAGTATATTTGTTTCTACCGTTGGAAAATCAAGGGATTCTGATAAAATATGTATGGTTTGATGTTTGATTCGTATCTAAACTAGTGAAAAGGACTTGTTAGGAAAAACTAGTTCAAATTAATATGGTAAACTATTTTATACGAATTAAACTACCTTGAATTCATTTGTGTTGTAGTCATGCATAATTCATATGACAATCGTTTTAATAGAATCAGACAGTAAGTTGGATGGGTACAAACCTCTTCAAGCCAAGCCTTGTACATGGAGAGGATTCTATTCAGCGTTGATTCCTCGTTGGTGTACTCCATAGTAAGGACCGTCGTTCCGTGAACAGTAATGCTATGAGTCTCTGTAGTCTGAAGCCCGTCGTCCATCATGTCTGGGACGAAGATGTCTGGTACCATGCCTTGAATTTGTGATTCCTCGTTGTAGGGAACAATGATGAATCTATTAAGAACAAGTATGTGATGGAATAGAAAAGGAATAAATAATTCAACGCTAGATAGACACCTTGGTCTTCTGAGTTTCGTTGCTGCAAATGATGAACTGGTGCGCCGTTGTTGCAACTTACTCCTTTACCGCTTCCATGACTCCTCGTATCCTTATAACCAACCGATCGTGCAAATCATGCTAGTAGTTATAAAAATTAAGGCCCACTACGAAATTGTCCATACGATACCTCAAGAGTTCGCAACCATAAAACTGCTGCTTCCATACAAGAAAGGCCCACTAATACAATTCACAAGCCCATTGTCGTTTGAAGCATAGCACTACTTCTCTAAAGGATTATGCACTGCTTTATTTTGTTTTATCCTGATGTATTTTAATGTAGTTCATGTACTGCCAGCGATGTTAGTTATGTACTGCCTTGGTTCCTTGTTTATTTTTTAATTCCCTGATTCATCTGTTATATTGTGATTGCATAGATGTATGAGTGGTCTATCTTATAGTCTATAAGAATAATATGTAAATTATTTTAAAAAATATATGTAAATGTTCTACTTTTTTTGTTAAAGAAAATATTTCGAGCTGTTAAGTTTGTATGATATATATAGTGCAATTCTTTTTTGAAAAGCATTGTTCCATTAAATATCCGGTACAAAACTATTCTTTCGAACTACAGTAGATTGTTCTAGAGTTTCATGGCTATTGTGTCTAATGTTTTTTTCTTATTTGCAAAAATGGTGTAATGGTATGTATGGTTGTAGTCAATTTATCCTTTTTATACCAGTAAATAACAAGTGATGCCATGATACAAAAAACTTTCCTCTATAACTTTATGATAAGTTGATAAGAATACAAAATCTGCTCTATAATTTCTTACATTTATTATGAGTGAATTTTTAATTCTAAGTCTGTCTGCTCCAAAACAATATCTGTATCATCACCTGATCCTGCTGCTTCTCCTGCATAAAATAAAGAAACATTGTTAGCAATCATTTTTATAACATGTATGTAGAGCAAACTATTTGGGTAATCCTAATTGTAATGTTTTAAATATTATGAAATTTAAAACTTGCTTGGCTCTTGAAATTGTCCAGTCAAATACCATTGTAGACGGCCATGTCCTTTTCTGGGGATTTTTAAACTGCTTGTGCCTTCCTTTTTATTATTGCTTCTGGACCGATCACTGTCGAGATCTTCATCTTGACCGGTACTTTTTCTTATTCTGATGGTTCTAATCACCGGACTTTTCATACTATTCCTTTTATGTACATTGAACTGTACTGAATTCACAGGACTGCTTCTTGTATGTACATTCCTCTCAACTGATGCTTGAGGTCTTTCGTGGCTTGACACGGATGTTTGCACTGGACTGCTCCTTGTAATCACTGTTCTTTTTATTTGTATTTTTGTACTACACTTCCTCTTTGGATTGTTCATTGCTTCTGCCGTTCTGTATGACCATAACTTGGAGAAACATTTCCATCATTTCCACTGAGGTTAGCATCTGTCTGAGGGATTTCATACATATTCACAACATTCCTTGTGGGATATGGATGAGATCTTTCTTTTCTGATGTCATACTTTTGTCCATCAATCCCTTATGTGTAATTGCCTTCTTCTCTTGATTTTCATGGTGTTCCTAATGAACTTCTCCTCTGCTTTTGTGGTTTTGATATCATCTGCATCACATGTATCAAGCATTTTATTTTCACGACTTAACAAATATCATGTCCAATAATTTCCTATTTTCAAAGTCAGCAGCTATAAATTTCATATAATACTTATCTATCTGAATCAGTTGAGTTGCTATCACTTGATGTTGCTGATGGAATTTGTTGATCCTTCTCTTTCCATACCCTTCTTCTTTTCTGTGGTGTCAAATTTTTCTTTACAAAAAGCAGACAAAATGTTAGTCTTGCGTGGTTACAATCAGGTTCAAGATATGCTGTAATAGGTATCATTGTGTAAAATTAGCTTACTTCATCTGTACTAGTGTTGTCAACATAACTGCGTCCACATTTTGATTTACTTTTCTGGCTTGTATGTTTCTGAAAAAATCTTCTCTTGGGTGGTGTGAGGTCGTCCTGAAGATTATTTGTTAAAATATTAGTTCGACTTAATGTATCAAATATTATTATTTTTTACAAGAAAACTTACACCAGTAGCATCAGTCGTCTTGTAATCACTGCTTGAAGTTGGACGTTTCTCTGTTGTAGTTTTTGATCTTATCTTGCGCTTCTTCTGGATCATTGTGGCCTACAAACAAAAGTTAGTATATAGTTCAATAACATCAATCTGCAATAGTAAAAACTACATAGAAATACTTTGTCGCTAGGTACGATACTTTGTAAAATATAAGAAAAAATATTCATGTGTATATATATATAACTCTCTCTCCTTAAGCCAGAATTCACATTTAGGTTTTGTGTGTCCTCTCTTTCCGTAGGTACCGCATTTTCTTTTCGTCTTCTCTGACCCTGGTTTTAGTCTCTGTCCTTTTTTCCTACCCTTTATTTTTATTATCGGGGGATCTCTCAACGCAGTACGAATTGTTTCATGTAAGTTATCGATGCCATCTGCTATGCCCTCTTTGTTGCTTTGCTCATCCTAGTTTACTGAAGCATTCACTTTCTTCTCAATTTCATCGATGCACTCTACTAGAACTCGGTATGATTTGTCTATACTGCATGCTTTTGAGCAGATCTTAGCAAAATGAGTCAACTCAATCACATAACATATTGGACCTGCTGCGTTGCTCTTGTTACCGTCAGGAAGACGAAAAACATAGTTGGATGGCTGATGTGGGTTGCATCTTTTCCATCTAGGGTTCACAAAACTGTCTAGCATCTTATGTACTAAACCAAGACGTACCATAACCCTGAGGACGTGACAACACTGGATTCCATCCCTTGACATTTTTTTGCAGTTGCACGAGAAATCTTATTCTCATTATCCACTTCAACTATAAAAACATTTATGTTGAAATCTGGATGTGTGACATGACTTCTTTTGGTCAGTTCGTATTTCATTCCTCTATCAGTTGTTTCTTCCCTTGTTATTTCGAAAGCTGTGTTATCTACTAGTTGCTTCTGAAATTTGATAAATACGTCTGTAGTGTAAATGTTTATTGCATCTGTCTCAAGTCCATATCTGCTCCAAGTTGGTGTTATCTTCTCTGAAGTACTGTTCCTTTTCCTGTCGAGCGCACTCAAGCTTTTCTCCTGAATTGCCTCATATGAATCTAGGAATTTCAGTATTGTATCTGTGTGGTCGACATAGTCTTTCCAGATGGAGTTGGTGCTCTCGCTTCTTGTACTTGACAAGGAAAAGGCGTAGAAGCAGTCCATGAAATATGCTGGCACCCAGTGATCTCTGATATCCCATAAATCTAGCAGATGCTTGTTGTTTGCAATTCCGTATTTTTCCAATACTTTCCTCCAGCATTTTTCAAAATCTTGTATAGTTAGTGAGATCTTTATCACATGTCTTAGTTCTTCCGACAGGCCTTCATTTCTTGCCAAAATGCTAGCAAGCTTTTCTAGCATCTTTTTGATGATGTGCCACAGGCAGAACCTGTGGATTGTGTCATGGAGTATATCCAGTTCATCAATTGCTTTCTTCATTGCTCTGCACTGGTCGGTGATTATGTACTTTGGTGCTTTACCACCCATTTCCAAGATAAAAGTTTTGAACAGCCACTTGAACGTTTCAGCTGACTCGTCCTGTAGGAGACCGATTCCAAACAAAACCGTGTTTCCATGGTTGTTCACGCCAATGATTTGTGCAAAAGGCATGTTGTATACGTTCGTCTGGAACATTGTGTCGAATGATACGTATTCACCGTACAGTTTGTAGTTCATCCCGCACATTGCGTCTGTCCAGAAGATGCTACGAACGGCGTTTGTGTGGTCAGTGTCGAGTTTATATGAGAACCTAGGAACCTTTGATTGAAGACAGGTAAACCTCGTCAAGCATTCCTCTATATCTTTATTTCTGCTGTCTTTCTTGTCAGCATACTTAAGGTTTGACACGTCTTTGCCATCGAAACCAACTCCTCTGGTTAGAAGTTTCATTCCACTGTATATTTGCATCACTCTCCTCGGTGGAATCTTTCCAAGCTGTAGTATACGTATAAATTCCTTGTCTTGCTGTGTCATTAACTTGTGGCATTTTGAAAACCTGATGAGCCAATCTGTTGGGTGCAAAGGGTGATTGTGGTCCAGTTTTACTATTTTGTACATCCATCCTTTTTCTGTTTTCTTTACCACAGTGGATACAGGGCAAGAGCACCTGATAGTAGAACTTGTTTCCCTTTATTTTACAACTTTCTCACTTATTTGAGTCTGACCTTGTTTTGTGCAAACAAATGTCTGTTTAATCATTTCGCTTGTTTTCTTGGAGTTAAGGCTGGTGTGTTTTCTTATAGAAAAACCGGTTTTCCTTGCATAAGTGCAAAAAATTGGAAAGCATTTTCCCTTGACTGAAATTCCATTCCTTCTTCTGGTGTCGTGGCATCATCAATTTCATCCACAGCTGGGTACTCATTCTTAAACATTCTGTCCATCTCTAACTCTTCTTCCATAGGTTCTCCTGGATTAATCTCTTTTTTCAGGAACAGTGTCATCGCACTGGGGCACAGACTGCTCATTGCTCACTGCTTCCGAGTTGGTGTTAGTGCATACAGTTTCTGCTGGTTCCTCTGAACAATTGACATTCTGATGGCTTGTATTCTCTTCTCTTTGTGTGTTCAGCATGCTGGTTGAATCTCTCTTACCTGCATCAGAACAATTAGGTCTATCAATGCTTCTAGCTTGTGACTCTACTGTACTTGTAGCGATGGTTGCTGGCTGCACTGGAAAAAAAATGTTGGTGACTGGTTCACTTGCAACACTCTGCTCATGTGCAATCTGTTCATGTGTGATCTTCTCTTCTGAATTTGTTATGCTACTCTCGTATCCAGGATATACTGTCTTGCTTTCAATTTATTTCTCATCGTTGCTCAGCACTCTCCTATCATGGCAATTTTGAACAATCATGCTTGTTTTGAGTATGTTCGTTGTGATGATTGTTTTTGTTTTGTCTTCTGCAGAGCTACCAGCATATCTTACTAAAGCTTCTCCTTCTGTGCCACTCATTGCCATTCCGACTGCTATTAGGTTGATTTTTGCGTGTGTCTAACCATTCTGTGTTGAAGTATTCGTGAGGATTCTCTGGCTTGCAGGAGCTGCTTGCACTGTATCTGATTTTTTCTCGCTGTACCTAAACTGAATGTTGGTTACTTCATCTGTGTCCTTTGATGTCCTTGTCTGTGCAGAAGATGCTGCAGTAGTACCACAGTTTTGTTGCATTGAGACCATCACATCAACTTGCACCTGACAAAACAGAAATAGAATAAATAATTGTTAGCAGTACTCATTCAAAAAAATTGTTTTTTAATTTTTTTACTGATTGGAAGAGCAAACTCACCAAACTATTCTCATTACACTTTGCATCTTTCAATTTACAACTAGTCTTGACTGCGCTGTTGCCTTTCACTGAAACACCTGATTCATCTTGGCATCGTAGCTTTGTTATACCACTAGGGTCTCTAGAAATTACTTGTGAAGCAGAAATTGTGATGTTAATTTTTTCCAGCTTTGGCTTCAAGTTTGCGCGTGATGCGTTACATCTTCGTACAATTTCTGTTGACGCCGTGAGAGCTATCAGTTTTTGCTCACGCTCTTTATCCCACTTATCATGTAGTGCTCTAAGACGTCTCTGCCATGATATAATTAATATAGTAGCACCGTAATTATTCAAGGTCAATCTTTTGATTTTAAAAGCATTTAAATAAAATAAAATAAAATTCATATATTATTCTTAAAAGTATATATATACCATTCTAAATTGACGTGCAACACGTTTCGTTACGCCTGGAGCTTGGAATTTCGCACCTTTCATCATCTCTATTTCAGCCAATGTACGATCATTCAAATGAGATAATCTGGGTCCGTGCTGAATTTTGCAATTTGGTGTAATGCAACATATATCACATTCTCTAGATTTAGTAAAAAAAATAACTCACAGATAAAAAATCAACACTCTACTTGCGTATCTGTAACATCAACCATAATAATCTATCTGCTATATAACTTATATAAGTAGGCTTCGATGCAAAAACAATCAGTTGAAATATGTATGCCGAAATATTTTGAAATTTACTGTGGTATTATTTCCTCCTTTTACCTTTTTTGCAACAACCACCAACAACCTTGCTGATTATATACATAATAATAAATAGTATTTGTTAGGAATAGCTGAATTATATTTAGAGCATAGTTTTATTGTACATCGACTGAACTTCTCAATGTATTGTATAATATCTTGCTATTAAGTACACAGAGTAATACATTACTTTGATAGAAAATGAACGAATTGGTGTAGCCTACAATTGAAGTGATGCACTGTGAAAAAGTTTTTGTGATTACACATAGTGCTATCTGCTGCTCAAACTACATGCGTAGCAAATGGTCTTGTAGTTTCGTATATAACTATTTCCGCTATATTAATTGTACTACACTATGATGGTTATTAAACTGTTCCCATCATTGTAGAAACTATGCTCCGTGCTTTAAAACTAGGAAGTTATATATCCGTTGAATCCCAAGATAAAAATCAGCTATGTTGTCGGGAATTTTTTTTCAATAAACTGTTGCGTTGTCGCTATAATGTAACTGCCGGCCATGTCTACCATCTAGATACGAAGTATAAGCTGAATCGCCTCATCACATATATCCCTAGAATTTCAATCGTTTGAGCAGGTTCGATATCTGGTTACCGGATAGCAGGTACGACGTCTCTCTCCATTGCCTTGCCTTGGTGAGATGGAAATATCTTACTGCTTGTTTTGAAGTGTGGTTGAAACTTTCCTTAGATCGACATGTGGGCTGCGGCGGCGGCGGCTGAGAAAGTTATGGGTTGTTCCAGCATTAGCTGGTTATAATAGTTTGAAGAAGATACGTTTTCCTACCTTCCCTTCCTTCTTTAAACACCAACAACGGGGTGGGAAGGTTTTATCTCCCAAAAACAAGTTGTCTGACACGTGGGTCATAATTCAGTATGAAAATGCATTGCCCCTTTTCCAAGAACACTTCAGTATTGATAGCGACATATATGCGGGGTCTACTGTCTAACTAGTCCTTTGTCAGGGGAGAGACAGTACATTTGTGCTAGGTTTCATGGCTCTGTTTATCCGTTTTGCATTGCTCATATACAACCAGCAATGTGCACCGAGATGCACAGCTCGTATACAACGGATGCACTGACCGTGAGTACTTTGTGATACTGCTTTTATAATGCCATGGACAACGAGATGCAGTGCCCGTAAACTATATATGAAGTCCCTTACAAGTGCTTCATAATGCACTGATCATCTAATAAAAAATGGGCTGCCTATGTGCTGTACGCATGGTGCAAGATAACAATCTTTGGCAGTGCACTCACCTTGCAATACACCCCACCAGTTTTGTGAAACTCCTTTTAAAGGAGTTCAAAGTAGAATTTATTATATGTTATAAATGAAAATATGGAGTATTTCTGTATGTTATTAATGAGTTATGTATTAAAAACGTATCATCTTAGCTTTGTGATACTGCTTTTATATGCAGATGCACTGCACGAATACATCTCATGCACTACTCAGTGAGTACTTCGTGATGCTGTCATTACAATGGCATACACACGAGATGCACTGTCCTAAAGATGTAGATGCACTTCCTTAGAAATGCTTTGTAAACTGCTGTGCGCAAAGGTGCAAGATAACATGCGAGGGCAGTGCATTTACCGTGCAATGCACCCCGCATGCTACGCACACTCATATGCACTGTAGGTAAACAAAGAATGCACTGCCACGGAGCGCTTCAGGATACTACTACAATAATGCGGTTAAAAACATGTATGCACTGTCATTGGAATACGTCTGAACTGCCTTCCAAATGCTTCGTAAAGTGTTGTACGCACGGTGCAAGACAAGTTTCTATGGCAGTTCAATGACCGTGCAATGCACCCCACCTGCTATGCACAATGATGTGCACTGCCGGTGTATGTAGTATGCACCGCGTAACGTTATCTGTATCGACGTAGACTTTTGACGCGTGGGGTATTGTTTCAATAACGAGGACCTTTTCGTTTTTCTCCTACTGTACACATCTTGGTGAAAGATAATATGAAATGGTAGTGCACTAGCCGTGCAATTCAATCCCACATGCTATATACAATGAGATGCACTGCTCGTTAATTGCATCGTCATACTGTCATTATAATGCCATGCACACGAGATGCACTGCGCTGAAGCTCTATATGATCTGCCTTAGAAATGCTTTGTAAACTGCTGTGTGCAAAGGTCCAAGATAACATGCGAGGGCAGTGCACTTACCATGCAATGCATCCCGCATGCTACGCACACTCATATGCACTGCAGGTAAACAAAGAATGCACTGCCCATGGAGCGCTTTAGGATACTACTACAATAATGCGGTTAAAAACAGGTATGCACTGCCATTGGAATACATATGAACTGCCTTCCAAATGCTTCGTGAAGTGCTATACGCACGGTGCAAGACAAGTTTCTATGGCAGTTCAATGACCGTGCAATGCATCCTACCTGCTATGCACAATGATGTGCACTGCCGGTGTACGTATTATGACACTGCGTAACGTTATCTGTATCGACGTAGACTTTTGACGCGTGGGGTATTGTTTCAATAACGAGGACTTTTTCGTTTTTCTCATACTGTGCACTGCTCGGTGAAAGATAATATGAAATGGTAGTGCACTAACCGTGCAATTCAATCTCACCTGCTATATACACTGAGATGCACTGCTCGTTGATTGCATCGTCATACCGTCATTATAATGCCATGCACACGAGATGCACTGCGCTGAAGCTCTGTATGATCTGCCTTAGAAATGCTTTGTAAACTGCTATATGCAAAGGTCCAAGATAACATGCGAGGGCAGTGCACTTACTGTGCAATGCACCCCGCATGCTACGCACACTCATATGCACTGCAGGTAAACAAAGAATGCCCTTCCCACGGAGCGCTTCAGGATACTGATACATTGCAAATGTATTTATAATTTTTGATGTTCCATGCTTGGTTTTATCCACTTTCTTGTGTTTTGTCCACACTTTGGAGTACTTTTCATATGATTTCTTAGACTAACCTATTAACAAGAGCCACAGTGCCAGCTTCCTGTTTTCTGCTGTTTTTGGTTCCAGGAAAGTCAGAAAATGAATATTCTCGGAATTGGACGGGACAAAAGCCAAAGTGCCTATTTTTTCAGAAGACTCCAGGAGCCAGAATACGAGACGGAGGAGGGCCAGGGGCTGGCCACACCCCCCCAGGCGCGGGCTGGGCCTGGCCGCGCCAGGGCATGGTGTGGTGGCCCCAGGCACCCCCTCGGTCTCCCTCTTCGCCTATAAGAAGCCTTCTGACCTAAAAACTCCGGGGGGTTCGACGTTTTTCCAGAAAAAGTTCTACAGCGCCGCCACCACCGAAGGGGAGATTCGGGGGACAGAAAGTCTCTATTCCGGCACCCTACGGGGATGGGGAAGTGCCCCCGGAGTCATCTCCATCGATCTCCACCATCATCTCCATCGACCATCCATGTTTCCCCCATCTATGAGTGAGTAATCCCCTGCTGTAGGCTATGGGGATGGTAGGGATTGGATGAGATCGTTCATGTAATGGCATCAAATTGTCAGGGCATGGTGCCTAGTATCTTTTATTAGTGCTTTATGAGTTTGTTGCGACTTGGTGTGCCTAATGCTTGTCACTAGGGCCCGAGTGCCATGATTTCAGATCTGAACATGTTATTGATTCATTATGATAGTATTATTTTTGGTCTTATCTACAAGTTGTATACACACGTTGTTGTCTGGAATCTATGGCCCCGAAGTGACAAAAATCGGGATAACCGGAAGGGAATGGCTTTGATGTGAGGATCACATGTGTTCACGGAGTGTTAATGCTTTGCTTCGGTGCTCTATTAAAAGGAGCACCTTAATTGCCAGTAGTTCCCTAGAGGCCCCGCTGCAAACGGGCAGGCAGGACAAAAGATGTTGTGCAAGTTCTCATTGTGAGCACGTATGACTATATATGGAACATATGCCTAGGATTATCTAGTACTTGGATGCTTTATCTTATTTATCTGCAATTGCCCAATGTTCAGATTGTTATGTGAATTGTCTTGTCCATGCAACGCCCGTCCATCCATGCCTATGCCTACCGCACTCGAATCCCACTGTTTTACTGCTTTTGTTACTACTGTCTTTGCTTTACTACTGCTGTTACTTTACTATTCCTACTACAAAACTGTTGCTACTGATAAACTGCTGTGAGCAGGATTGTTTCCAGGTGCAGCTGAATTGACAACTCAGTTGTTAAGGCTTATAAATATTCTTTGGCTCCCCTTGTGTCGAATCAATAAATTGGGTTTCACTTCCCTCGAAAATACTGCGATACACCCCCTATACTTCTAGGTCATCAAGACTATTTTCTAGCGCCATTTCCAGGGAGCATAGCTTTATTTATCAAGTCCACTTGGATTCACTATTGTTCCAGCTAAGTTTATTTTCTCCTTGTTTGCTTGTGTCTTTATCAAAAATTCAAAAAAAATTAGTTCCTACTCTAGTTGTTATTTTTGTTGGTCTGTTATTGTCTTGCTTTGTGATGCTTGTTGTTAATGGTTGGCTTCTTTGAAACTGAAGCTTATTGGCAAGGTGGGTTCATGGAAGATCAAAAATATTCTTATAAGGAACACCACTTGTCACAAAAAGGGAAACACTTATGGGAACAAATTGATAGATTGTATACCATTGCTAGAAACGTGTGCTCTTCTTATAATGTTACTTATTGCTATGATGAATCTCGTTGCAGAAAGAGGTATAAACACCTCCCTTTTCAATGTGAGGATAATGATAATGATACCATATCTTCCTATTCTAAAGGAATTTATGACTTTTACGATGCGGAACAAATTGAAAAATTTATTGCTTGGAAGGGTGCTTTTGAACTTGCTAGTTTGCTTGAAAATATTGATGATTCACCTTATAAGTATGAGGTTTATGGTATACTTAAATTTTTCTTTGATAATTACAAGGATGAAAATGGCTATATTCTTGAATATTTTAATAGATGCTTTCCACAAATGGAAGATACTAATGCCTTGCAGGATCCTATGGAAGAAGAAATTGATGAACCTGAAATCTCATTAGATGAAAAAGAGGAGGAGACTGATGAACAAAAGGAGGAAGAATGGATTAGCTACCCATGCCTACCTTCTAATGAGAGTAACTCTTTATCCCTTACATTATTTGATTGTCCTCCATGCTTACTAAAGGAGGATGAATGTTATGTTCCTGAGGATTCTTTTGAAAATGTTTATGATAAAGCTCTAGTGATTGTAGATCATGAAGAGCATGCTTTATGTGATAGTTATATTGTTGAGTTTATTCATGAGGCTACTGGAAATTATTATGAGAGAGGAAAATATGGTTGTAGAAGTTTTCATGGTATTGAAACACCTCTCTATGTGCTGAAAGTTTTGAAGTTACTCTTGTTTTATCTTCCTATGCCTGTCACTTTGTTCTTTGCAAATTTATTTGCATACACGATTCCTATGCATAGGAAGTGGGTTAGACTTAAATGTGTTTTGAATTTGCTTCTTGATGCTCACTTTTACTTGAACTCATATTTCTTATGAGAGCATCCTCTCAAACTTTTATGCCTGAAGATGATAATATGTCTACTATTCTTGGGAGACCTTTTCTTAAATACTGCAGGAGCTGTTATTAATTGTAATCAAGGGAAGGTGACCTTCAATGTCAATGACAAGGAACATACTGTCTACTTCCACAAGAAGATTGATAGACTTATGGTTTTGAATTCAATTGAACATGTTGAGGACATTCAAGTTGGAGAAATATATTGTCCCATACCAAGAGAAAAATTTGAAACTATTATGATTGGGACCATTGTTATCAAGGTTGAGGTAACATAATTATTAGTGGAATACAAAGTTTTGTCTCATATGAAATTGTTTTGGTAACAAGACCTGATCAACCTTGTTAACAAAGGATTTTCATTGAACAGAACAATGTTTTTCACCACGATTATTCCGCTTACTTCTATTCTATCCATTTTTGTTTTTGCTTATGTCTAACTTAAAGGCGTTAAAGAAAAGTACTTATTGGGAGATAACCCAAAAGTTTTAGATGAGTCTTGGAAGTTATTACTTCAGTAATAACCGCTCCTTATCCTTTTGATTTGCTTTTTGAGCCAAGAGTAACCTTTAATGAGAGAGAAGTAATGATTGGGAAAGTTGATGTCCCGAAATAGATTTATGTGCTTCACCGTAAAAATTCGTGTAAAATCTCTGAACGTCTTTTTGAGGCGTGAGTTTTTGTGCTTCTGTCCCAGGTTGTTATCTAAATTTCGTTAGTTCAACACTTTTTGATTTGAGAAACAGAAGGTCTTCGAAAAAATTCGTCTTTACCTGCTGGTCTGTTTTGACAGATTTCTGCCATTTTCTGCATTTGCTTCTTGTTGTTTCCTTTTTGAGTTCTTTTGGGGAATTGAGATTTTTGAGGGAAGTTCTACAGTAGCTAGTGTTCTAATGGAAGTTTATTTGGTGTTAGAACTGAACCTTAAGACCTATTATCTTGAGTGCACTAATGTTGCTAATAAAGATTGTGTGAAGTTTTGTATGAAGGAAAAATTTCAGGTGTATGGAAGGAATGAGTAATGAGATGAAGGATGGACTAAAGCTCAAGATTGGGGATGCCACGCGTGTCACCCCAAAAAAATATCCAAGAAGTACAAGCGTCAAAGCTTGGGGATTCCCAAGGCATCCCCTTCTTCATCAATAAAAATCCTAGGTTTCTTCCAAACACTTCTTTTTTACTGTTTCATGCACAGTTGTGTTGTTCTTGGAGCGTCTTATTTTTCATTTTCGTTTTGGTTTTTCGTTTTCCTTGGTTTTCTTAGTTTGCTGAATAAATTGGTTGGACCTCCTCTTTCATATATTGGTGTTCAAATAGTTTGGTTTGGTTTGGAAAAAAGTAGGAAATCTCATGCTTAAGAGGTAAAGAGAGCTTGTTTTTGACTGTGCCTATGCTTTGTCATGCCATGCTTGATATTGTTTTGGCTTTATGCTTAGTATTCTTTGCTATAGCATGACTTGTTATAAACAATTGAGATTTCTTAATGTGCCTTGGATGAATCATGCGTTGTTTTAGCATATTAAAGCATATTATAGTGGTATTCTCCTTTGATGCTTTATTTGGGTTGACTTGGCACATGTTCACCCCATGTTATGACTATCCCAAGTCACCATAAGCCTTTATGATCC
This sequence comes from Avena sativa, assembly GCA_916181665.1. Lineage (NCBI taxonomy): Eukaryota > Viridiplantae > Streptophyta > Magnoliopsida > Poales > Poaceae > Avena > Avena sativa. The sequence goes on along the minus strand of OV702291.1, from coordinate 360,072,714 downwards.
TTTAGTTTTCAACTTTTAGTATCACCTTATTCTTTCATCAATGATGTTTTGTCGCTCTGCATGATTATGCACATTATTGCTCTCTCGTTTGTCGCTCCATTACTATTGCTAGCCTTCACCTTCACTGAGTATGTTTTACTCATGTTTCCAACTCCCCAAAACCAAATATTTCCAAAGTGTCCACCATACCTACCTATTAGCATCATTTTCTACTTCCGTGCATATTCAATATGCCTTGTTTTCTTCCGAATAAAATGTTTGCTTGTTATGAGAAAGTTAGTTATTAAAGCTCTCACAAAATTGATGGCACACTCTATTTTCTTGCATTTAATAAACCTGAACCATTGCGTCCTTCTTTGTTGCGTATAAGCGCCTTACGCTTTATAAGTTGAAGTTAGCAGAACCATGTATCATGGGGAACATTTTCAACATTGCATTGGTACTTAGTACCTCGTTGATATCATGTTCTTTTACTTATGGATCCCGACGGTGTGAAATAAAAGTGTAACTTTTAAGATCATGGAGTTTGTATGTATGTTAGAGAAACGCCTGGGCCGCTAGCCTAAGCCATGCCTAATCATGGTGGAAACTTGCAGCATAACTGTAATGAGCATTCTATGAAGCATCCTCAATAAAAATCTATGCACATAGTAGATAAAAAGATCGCTGAGATGCTCATTGTCTGCTTGCCTTGTTATTTTGATTATGGGATAGCTCCTGTGTCATGTGCAAGGGTTACCCTGTTGGCATTTCTCTATGATACGTATATACTTACAATGACAAGAGCTTAATTGTGACTGAAGTTGACTAGCATGAGGATCGGTCTTCGTAAGTAAGGGGCATGAGACTTCGATTTTTAACTTGTCAAGCATATCCTCTTAGTTGTGTCACTTTAACCTTAACCATTTAAAGATGCTTATGATAGGGGCAATGAGAGCTCAAAGCTAATGAGTACCATACTTTCAGCATTTGGAAGCCTTTCAAACATTAAAAACCTGTTAATTTCCTTGTTGAGTCTCCACACATTCTATGAGCACTTTCTTGAGAGCATAGTGGCCATTCTTAGTTCTATTTGCATTGTCCCAAGACTTGTTGATTGATGCATACCTTGATATTGCTTGTTTTAAACTATTTGTATCTAGTCACTCTTGTAAACTTGGAAGGTGTCCTATGCATTTATGTTTGCTACTCTATGAGGGACAAGCTGAATGCCACTATGCTATGTTTTCTTTATGTGAAACAAACAAACGTCTTGCAAAGAATTGTTATTCATGAATTTTTTGTTTGTGCCTTTTTCATGTTGCAGCATAGTTGCTATGTCTTATTGCTAGAACTTTGTCTTTCATGTTATGTTTGAAGTACTATGATCCTAGCTTTGAATGTTTTACAAATACTTTGATCAAGTCTTTGATGGTGCATGTCACCTCAAAAATTATTATTTCTTTTTATCACTTACCTACTCCAGGACGAGCAGGAGTTAAGCTTGGGGATGTTGATACATTGCAAATGTATCTATAATTTTTGATGTTCCATGCTTGGTTTTATCCACTTTCTTGTGTTTTGTCCATGCTTTGGAGTACTTTTCATATGATTTCTTAGACTAACCTATTAACAAGAGCCACTGTGCCAGCTGCCTGTTTTCTGCTATTTTTGGTTCCAGGAAAGTCAGAAAATGAATATTCTCGGAATTGGACGGGACAAAAGCCAACGTGCCTATTTTTCCAGAAGACTCTAGGAGCTAGAATACGATACGGAGAAGGGCCAGGGGCTGGCCACACCCCCCCCCCAGGCGTGGGCTGGGCCTGGCCACGCTAGGGCATGGTGTGGTGGCCCCAGGCACCCCCTCGGTCTCCACCTTCGCCTATAAGAAGCCTTCTGACCTAAAAACTCCGGGGGGTTCGACGTTTTTCCAGAAAAAGTTCCGCAGCGCCGCCACCACCGAAGGGGAGATTCGAGGGACAGAAAATCTCTGTTCCGGCACCCTGCCGGGACGGGGAAGTGCCCCCGGAGTCATCTCCATCGATCTCCACCATCATCTCCATCGAGCATCCATGTTTTCCCCGTCTATGAGTGAGTAATACCCCCGCTGTAGGCTATGGGGATGGTAGGGATTGGATGAGATCGCTCATGTAATGGCATCAGATTGTTCGGGCATGGTGCCTAGTATCTTTTATTAGTGCTTTATGACTTTTTTGCGACTTGTTGTGCTTAATTCTTGTCACTAGGGCCCGAGTGCCATGATTTCAGATCTGAACATGTTATTGATTCATTATGATAGTATTGTTTTTGGTCTTATGTACAAGTTGTATACACACGTTGTTGTCCGGAACCTATGCCCCCGAAGTGACAGAAATAGGGATAACTGGAAGGGAATGGCTTTGATGTGAGGATCACATGTGTTCACGGAGTGTTAATCCTTTGCTCCGGTGCTCTATTAAAAGGAGCACCTTAATTGCCAGTAGTTCCCTAGAGGCCCCACTGCAAACGGGCTGGCAGGACAAAAGATGTTGTGCAAGTTCTCATTGCGAGCACGTATGACTATATATGGAACACATGCCTAGGATTATCTAGTACTTCGATGCTTTATCTTATTTATCTGCAATTGCCCTATGTTCTGATTGTTATGTGAATTGTCTTGTCCATGTAACGCCCGTCCATCCATCCATATGCCTACCGCACTCGAATCCCACTGTTTACTGCTTTTGTTACTACTGCCTTTGCTTTACTACTGCTGTTACTTTACTATTCCTACTACAAAACTATTGCTACTGATAAACTGTTGTGAGCAAGATTATTTCCAGGTGCAGCTGAATTGACAACTCAGTTGTTAAGGCTTATAAATATTCTTTGGATCCCCTTGTGTCGAATCAATAAATTGGGTTTCACTTCCCTCGAAAATATTGCGATACACCTTCTATACTTGTGGGTCATCAGATACTACTACAATAATGCGGTTAAAAACAGGTATGCACTGCCATTGGAATACGTATGAACTGCCTTCCAAATACTTCGTAAAGTGTTGTACGCACGGTGCAACACAAGTTTCTATGGCAGTTCAATGACCGTGCAATGCACCCCACCTGCTATGCACAGCGATGTGCACTGCCGGTGTAACTAGTATGCACAACGTAATGTTATCTGTATCGACTTAGAATTTTGACTCGTGGGTATTGTTTCAACAACACTGCTATACGTACGATAAATTCTGTTTGATTTTGGTACGGCTAGTGCATAGAACGCCTCATCAGGCATGCTGTTTTGAGCTCAACCGTGTGATCAGCTGTTGTAGGAGAATCATATTCCAATTTGTCGTGTGCATAGCAGTTTTGTTGTTTCAATAACGAGGACCTTTTCGTTTTTCTCCTACTGTGCACCGATGAAAGATAATATGAAATGGCAGTGTACTGCTTGTAAACAGAAAATGCATGGCCTACGGAGTGCTTCAGGATGCTAATATAATGCTGGTAAACAAATTAGAGCTCTGACATATGCGGTCTTGGTTTATTAATAAGGACCTTCTTGTTTCTCAAGAATCACCGGCTGCGGCAGGCGGATATAGCGTTTAACGAACACTACTCTCTCCTCGTTCTTCTTTCAGGGTTGTTCTTCCACATTTTCAAATCTACTTTTACTGGCGAAGTTCATCTATTCATCTTGCATCCCTCCATGTCTATGTGATTCGCCGTATCCCAGAAGGTTGGTTTTCCGTCTAGCTCACTTGTAGATCTCTGTATTATGCATACGTTTAGCTACTTCATATAAATCTTTCCGCGCTCACGATGAAAGTGTTTGTTGCTAGCGATATATTACTTGCACATCCATAATTAAGAATGATATAGGACGATTGTTGGTTAAGCACGCTTCAATTTCTCTTTATTATTTCATTTTATGATCATTGTATAGTGTTTGCGAGGTGTTTTTTTTAATTTCGAATTATTTTTTTGTACTGGTTCTATCCTGTGTGCTGCGTCTAATGTATAACTTTGAAATCTGACATATATGACTTACTAAAAAAAATCTATACTTCGTTAACTGATAACTTTTTTTACCCTGTCGACAGAAAAAAAAATCTCATACAAAAATGGTTGATCATGTTTTCACCACACAGTTATCTCTTCCAAAGTTAATAAAACTTGTGAAAAGGCTGAGTAATGACCAGATGGTTTTGCTAAGGAGCATACAATTTGATGGTATGCTTGGTATGTGTTGTGAAGAGTTGCCAAGGTCACTAGTTTTGTGGCTTATTGCTCACTTTAACGTTACTACAAGAAGTTTTGAATTTCCCAACGGATAAGGCTTTGAACTGAAGCCCTTTCACTTCAACAAGATACTTGGCATCCCCTTTGGGGGTAGAACCATAAAGAAGGAGTGTCCGCAATGGATACGCGATATGGTTAGAGAATTAACTCATTGTGCAGGGCCAACACCAACTATCAGTGAGCTCGAAAAGATGATTACTCCTAACCTGGTAGGATCTCAGTTCAAAACATGTTTTGTTCTATTTGCAAAAACTGTTATGCTGTGTCCGAGCACATATGATGGAGCCAGCCTAGACTACTTCTCTGCAATTGGAGTTTCTGATGAGATTTACTCCTATGACTAGTGTCTTGCTACATTCAACAAGCTTATTGGCTGTATTGACACTTTCCAGAAAAATGGTTTGAAAGGTGCACTTGGTGGTTTCCTTCCAATTATTCCGGTTAGTTACACACCGTGATAATTATTTTCTATAATATTAGTTGTCAGTAGTTTCTGTGGATTTGTTGTTTTAATATGGTTGTAACAATTTTAATGCAGGTAATGTACTTTGAACTACTGGACACAAATGCTCTGCTTCTAGGCCATGCACTGCCTAGAATATCTTTCTGGTCAACTGAAAATATGGCGTTATATGAGAGTCTTGACCAGATGCCTCATCAACAAAACATTTATGGTGTTCACAAGGCAATACTCCCATAGTTATTCATATTATGTGCAATTGTTACTACGGTCTTGTTGCTTCTTACTCATATTATTGTATTGTATTTTCTGTTTTGTCCATGTTGAATATGCAGTTGAAGGATATAAATGAAACTGTGTGTTCTAATGCTGAGCTGAACAAAGAGATAGTTCAGAATGTTACAACTTTCATTGAAAAGTTTGTAACAGACCCACTTATGCATGCGGAGGTAAGAATTTTTATAATCTTCCCAATTCTTTCATTTGTGATCATGACGAATCTTCTTATGTTTGTGTTCTACATATACATTGCCTACTTGACCTTAAGCATTCATTTTTTATTTCTCAACCTTGTTGTAGTAGAGTATTAAATTCCCTCATCGTTTCATTGTACGATTTTTCTGCCTGCTTTAGCTACTTCCTACCAGGATGAACATTCTTTCTACAGCTGCATGTTCTACTAGGTTTAATTAGGTAACCATACTACTGGTGTTTGATCATAGTGTTACCTATTCAGTTATCTTAGAAGTGCACTGTTATATTTATGATATTAAAAATAGGCGATAGCGATAATGCTTATAATGTGAAAACTTCCAGGCTGCCAGAGAAATACAGGCCATAGTGACGGACATGTATGTTGACATGTTGTATGCGATGAATCTCAATAGGAAGAGTAATATTAGAAAGATTTCTAGAATATCTATGCTCAATCATGAGAACAGGGGTATGTACTCTACATGTCAAGGGTCCCTATGCGCAAGAGAAGATAATGAGTGCGTTGTTGAAGACAAAGCCAGTGTGCTGGATAAATCAACATCTGGGCTAACATCTGTATGTAGAAGGCTAGCAGAAGACTGTGAGCTGCTTGTCAAGTTAACTTTTGCGGACCAAAGTTATGGATCCCCTGAAAATATGAAATATATGCAGGAGTTGGAATCTTGTTGCAAGGCCCTGGTACATATATTACCGACACGTGATAATTTGTCCAGAATTGAACAATTACCAAAGATGAACTCTGAACCAACATATTGTAGTGCTACTGATGACGTCCTGCGATCAGATGAAGTGATAATTCCTGTTGCAAATTCAACGCAATCCATGCAATCTATCATAGAATATGCAGGTCAGGGTTCTGGTAATGGGATGATCGCTAAGCCTGCTACAGCTACAAATTTTGTAGCAACAAGTGCAACTTCAGCGGAAAATCAGCAAGTTCATACAGTTATTGTTGAGGGCAACACTAGGACAGTATGTACAGCGACTTCCATTACATGTAATGATAATGAATCCCGGGCAGAGCTTTCATCAAGAACAAGGTGTATAGAGCATGCAAGGAATGAGGTGGACACTACAGATACAGTTCATGTGTCAGAAGCAGCATCTCAATGGAACAGAACTAATGCACAGATTGTCGTGTTGGCTGTTTCCAATGGCGTGTCAAATACATTTGACAGTGAAGGTAGATCAAGAATTCAGGTGCAAACACGTGGTTTCGATCATAGCCATTTTTTACATTCTGAGTCAACAACTCATTGCGCACAAGATAATTTTGATGAGAGACTGCCTGGTTCTGAACATACATTTCATGATGCTCAAAAGATGGGCTTGAACCACCTTAAGGTACAGGTCGGTGCAGAAGCTGCTGGTTCGGTGCATGCTACATCGTCTGACATTACTAATCCAGTTACGGTTCCCGTGCCAAAACTGGATATTAGAAATTATGAAAGACAGCTACAAATTTCCAAACCACAACATGTCTCTATGCCTAGTCTGGATGTTTTCAACCGCTTAAATGCAAGCCTTTGCATACCAAGTGCGGAAGCAGGACCAAGTCATCATGCAAGTGATCAAGAAGAAGAGAGGCAGCATGCTGCAAATTGTACATATACATTTCAGCTCTTACAGAACTCCAACTGTCTCGGTGAAAAACGGGTGGTTGTGAGATCACTGCAATTTGAGTTTGATCTTGTTTCTAATGATCGCATTTCAAAGAAACAAAAGGCAGAAGATAACAGCGATGATTCATTTTCTTTCTGGGAAGGAAATGATGAATTTTGGACAGAAGTTTCAGTTTTGGCTGACCTTACGCAGAGAGCGAAAGAAAAAACATGTTATCACTTCAGCAGCCCAGCCTGAAATAGAAGCTAATCCAACACAACTTAACTGTTTGTCAAGTGAAACGTACAGACCAGCATCTGCAAATGTGCATTCATCTGGTATTCAGCATGACGGACAAGTCTCTGATAATTATGATTCGTATGGTTCTATATCAATAAGTGGTAGCACGTCAGTGGCAGACATGTCTATGACACTGAAAAATATAAACCTAGGTAATGACAATGGCGATGCGAGAACATTCTCCCATTCTGTGCAGCTTCAGCAGTCTGCCAAAAGTTATACACCAATTAGTGGAGCTTCTGCCACGAAAAATTTCTCTGTAGAAACCAATTCCAGCATAAGAGATTCACTTACAAATGAAACCACTGACAATAGGAAAAGGTAAACGATACGACAACTCCTAATTTTGCAATTTAGATACCAAGAGTCAGCAGCATCACTCGCAGTGAAAACATCTCTGCTAAACACGCGCAATGTTTGGTCGATACTATTAACAAGTCAAACAGTAGCACAACTTACCATCCAGCTTTCTATTGGAATGCTGGATCAGGAGAGAAATATGTGCAATTGGAGCACGTTGTGTAGCAGGCATCCACACAAGGGCCTAACATGTTGAACAACAGAAGGTCTACAGAGACAGCAAGATCGGATAAGACTACAGAACAGGAAAAATCAATGGATGGACGTGGCTTCATAGAGCAGGACGGAGGAAGCGGAACAAACTCAAGAACAACATTGCAGGACCATGACTCTGAAAATCTAGGACATAGAAATCACAGAGATTTTCATACATCAAGTCAGTATTCAAATTCGTGTTCGCGCATACAAATGCAACAACAGTACGAGGCAACGCATGCTACTACTGGGATGGCAGTATCTCAGAGCCCACTACCAGGAAGTATTTACTCTGTAAGACTAATACACCAAGCTTACAGTCCTCGGCGTAACATTGCCAGCAGTCAAATGTACAGCGAAAATACAATATCCTCGAGTATGCCTAGGTCAATTTTGAGAAATACTGGAAACCAACAACCCAGCTACACAAGAAGCTATCCTGAACGAGAAAACTCTCAAGACCCTAGACTCCAGCATAATAATATATCATTCCGCACCGATGGACCATCATTTGAGCAGGAAGCTTGCAGAAGACATGTTTCTTTTGCATCAGCATCCATACCAAGCATTGGATCAGGTATGCAAACAAACAGTGCTAACAATGCTGAAACAAGAACATGCATTAATCGCCACCGAATTCTATATCCTGCTGCGAAACAATCAAAAGATGTTGAAGTAGCTTTATTTGAATTCATAGTAGAGACCACTCCGAATCAAAAGGCGAGAAGGTAACGTTTTGTCTCGCATACTTTACTATGAAAATATATTGAATTGTTTTCATCGCATTGTAATAATGGAGTATTTCGATTCTAATTTTTATGTATTCTACGAGCGACAAGGTGGTTCTGTGCAGGAAGAAGTGGGCTTGCCAGAGAGTGTTTGGTTTATCAATGCAGGTTTATGGAAGTGTGAATTCACACGTAATGAACTATATGTCAATGCTGGTCATGACAGAACAGAAACACAACCTAGATAATAATCAACACAATCATGAATTGTTCCCAACCAGGTACATCATGATGCACGAAGATGCGGTAAGCGCAGTTACAAAGTTTTTTTACTAACGCCCGTTCTATCTATACATGTTTTCATGTGCGACTGAACACGCATACATCGATCCATGAACACGGAAATTATGATATCTACTAACTGGTTTGTTTTTTTTCTAAAAAGTTATGTTATTAGCTTTTGCTCACAAGGCCAGAATTTAATCCAAGATCGTTCAAACGATACTTATCAGAAAATCACACTGGATGGAACCTGGCAAATGTATCAATGGTAATTTTTAAATTTTGGTGTCTACGTTATTTTCTAGTGACATTGTTTTTAGATCTGCAAGCCAATTGTTTTGTCTCTTTGTTTGTTTAGATCATCATACCTCTACGGCCAAATGATGTGTGGTATGCCATGATTGCTGACCTTCAAGGTCGGAAATATGATATTGTTTGTTTGAACGTCATGAACGATACTGTTGAAGAGGAAGCAGCCATTGTGATAAACAACTTCAAGTTTGCGTTTGAAAAAGCATACAGTTTTTCGTACAGGGTTGAATTTCGAAATATGAGAACCACACATGTTTAGTGGATATCTGACAATGAAAACCAGTTAAGTATCGTTAACACTGCGTGATCCTTGCCCTATTAAAAGTTATATATCAAACAAGCAACTGAAATATGGGTCTGTCTATGAAATGAGCAGGAAAGACAACGGAGTAGGTTTGCTGAGGTTGCTCAAATCTTACGATGGTGTTGTTGACCATTGGTTCCAGTCTATAAGTATAATTTCGAGGCAGACTTAATTTCGTACTTGCACTAGTATAAAACAGCACTAATTTAAAATTTATTTGATATGAACTTTTATTTGTATAGACTGATACTAAAGCCTTGCGGGAACAGCTGACGTTTGACATGGTTTTGTCAAAGTTCAATGAAAAGTACACAGGAAAGATTAAGGAACTTGTCAATCAATACAGATGTGTGTACTTCTATAATTGCACCAAAATAATAACTATTTATTCAGTGTCTATCATCATTCAGTGAAGTTGTATTTGTTTTTTGTTTGATTCGCAGGAGTGATGAATATGATGAATAATGTTGCTTCATTCAGAAACAAATTTCTGACGTGCGTTTCTGGCATGACTAGAAATTTATTGATGTAATTGTTGGTACTCCAAAAAATAGTCCGAATTAATTTTAATATGGATTAGTAACATTTAAAATTTCAGACCACTGTCGGGTCATTAAATTTGTTTTGACAGCAGTTTACAAAGCATTTTTAGGAAAGTTCATCTACAACTTTGGGGCAGTGCATCTAATGTGCATGGCATTATAATGATAGCATCGCGAAGTACTCAACGAGCAATGCATGATTTGTATTCGGGCAGTGCATCTCAGTGTACATAGGAAGTGGGAATGCCCTTTCATATTATCTTGCACCAAGTAGTGCACAGTTTGTGAGAAATAAAAAGTTGTTTATTAGCGGAAAAACGTACTAATGCACGCACTGTCTATACTATAAATATAGCACTATCATCTATACTGCGTAGCACTTCGTTCAGACGAATAAGCAACTAGTATTCAGTATAATTCTTGACCAGCGTTAATCATTAATGGAAATTCATTATTTTCAATTAAAAGCAATATGCAATCACGTAAAAAACAAGCAAATTCGGAGCGCTTCAGGATAATACTAATACAATGCGGTTAAAGACAGGTATGCACTGCTAATGAAGTACATATGAAATGCCTTCCAAATGCTTCATAAAGTGTTGTACGCACAGTGCAAGTCAAGATTCTATGGCAGTTCAATGACCGTGCAATGCACCCCATTTGCTATGCGCAGAGAGGTGCACTGCCCGTGTACGCAGTATGCACTGCTCAACGTTATCTGTATCGATGTATACTTCTGACATGTTGGGTTTTGGTTCAACCTTTTCGTTTTTCACCTACTGTGCACTGCTTGGTGAAAGATAATATGAAATGGTAGTGTACTAGATGTGCAATTCAATACCACCTACTATATAAACTGTGATGCACAACTCGAATATCAATCATGCACTTCCGCCGGTGTATGTAGTATGCACTGCGTAACGTTATCTGTATCGACGTAGACTTTTGATGCGTGGGGTATTGTTTCAATAACAAGGACTTTTCCGTTTTTCTCCTACTATGCACTCCTCGGTGAAAGATAATAGGAAATGACAGTGCACTAGCCGTGCAATTCAATCCCACCTGCTATATACACTGAGATGCACTGCTCGTTGATTGCATCGTCATACTGTCATTATAATACCATGCACACGAGATGCATTGCGCTGAAGCTCTGTATGATCTGCCTTCGAAATGCTTTGTAAACTGTTGTGCGCAAAGGTCCAAGATAACATGCGAGGGCAGTGCACTAACCGTGCAATGCACCCCACATGCTATGCACACTCATATGCAGTGCAGGTAAACAAAGCATGCACTGCCCACAGAGCACTTCAGGATACTACTACAATAATGCGGTTAAAAACAGGTATGCACTACCATTGGAATACGTATGAACTGCCTTCCAAATGCTTCGTAAAGTGTTGTACGCACGGTGTAAGACAAGTTTCTATGGCAGTTCAATGACCATGCAATGCACCCCACCTGCTATGCACAGCGATGTGCACTGCCGGTGTACGTAATATGCACTGCGTAACGTTATATGTATCGACGTAGAGTTTTGACGCGTGGGTATTGTTTCAATAACGAGGACCTTTTCTTTTTGCTCCTACTGTGCACTGCTAGAATATCAATCATGCACTGCTCGTTGGGTACATCGTGATACTGACATTATAATGCCATACACACAAAGATGCACTGCCCATGAATCATTGTTCTGCCAACTAGTTTACTATTGAACTGCCCTTTTAAAAAAAATTGCAGTGCCCTGGAAAAATCTTAATAAAATTAGGCATTACAATAGTTATTATGGACAACGGGAGACACGGTTCTTAGTTATTGTATCTAATTAGCCTTCATTTGCTTCCTCTACTATCCATCATCACAAGAGAAACAACTATTCCGCAGATTGCGGAAAATCTGCAGCAGGAGGAACCGGCGGCTCCCTCCTCTTTCCGAGGTATGGATTCTCTATAGCAACTTAACAAAACATCCCCATTGATAAGGATTCGAGATCATCCCTGATACTACTCAATTGCTAAGAACTTACCGCTCTTACTTGGTCCCATCCCCAGAAGAGAAGCAACTCTTCCGCAGATTGTGGAAAATCTGCAGCAGAAGGAACCGCCGGCGCCATCCGCTTTCCGAGGTAAGGATTCTCTATAGCAACTTAACAAAACATCCCCATTTTTAAGGATTCGAGATCATCCCTACAACTACTAAGTTGCGAAGAACTTACCGCTCTTACTTGATAGCAAAGTTTTCCTTGTAGAATCATTGATTCGTCGTCCATACTATGGAAACCTTGGTATTGAGATCAAGTCCACGATAAATTGAAAGACTATTATAGTCTAAATTAGTTTTTCAAGTTTTTTCAGCAAAATACAATTGTAGACAGTATTTAGTACTCCCTTCGATCCAAATTAATTGACTTGGATTTGTCTATATTCGGATGAAGCTAGACATGTTTTAGTACCAGATACAACTGAATCTATATAAATCCAAGTCAATTAATTTGGATCGGAGGGAGTATATAGATACATCCAAATTCAAACAAACTTTTGATATCATTTTTAGGACGGAGGGAATAGGTTAGTAAAATTTAAATATCGAAACCCTAACTTTCTATATCTAATACTTCCTCCGTTTCAAAATATAAGATATTTTAGCTTTGTGAATGAAGTGTATCTAGACTTCTGTTAGTGTGTAGGTTCATTAAGGTGTGGAGTGAACATGGATACTCAAAGGGGTCTAGATACACTCATGTCAGAAAGCCAAAACATCTTATATTTTGAAATGGAGGGAGTATTTCGTTACTACATCATATTTTTTCTATGAGAAATCCTGTTGCATAAATCGTACGGTAAGTAAAATATATATTTATTATGCACTCGGACAACATACACAATATTTTTCACAAGTAGGATCAGCTTCAGTAAATTATATTTTACTATTACTTAAAGTCAATTCCAATATTCAATGAATGATTATTAATGCGTTCTGGTTAGTTTAATTTTTTTCTCAGTTTTTATTGCATGCATAATTTTATAACTACTTGCACCTGCACCTACACCTGTCCTATTCTTCAACTTGATGTTACACTGTACAGCTAGGTGTAGTTATAATTTAAAGTTTAAATTAAGCACATCGAATCGAAGTGCTTCAGGTGGTCGGTTCAAAAATTATAACGTGAAATAAGATTGGTATATCTCTTCCACCAGGGAAAAATGAGCTCTTGCAATGCTAGCGATGGAGAATCTTCCGACGGTATGGAACAAATTGACGATGAGTTTGATGTGTTAGAAAATGAACTTAATAGGAAGATTGAGAATTACAAAATAAAGCTGGAGCTGAAAAAGAAACGCAAAATAGGTTCAAACATCAAAGGCGGTGTACGTAAGAAGAAACGAAAGATTGGTGGAGAATAACATGGCAGTCCGAACAACCAGAATAATGTTATCATGGTAAGCTTACGTAATGTTAATGCATATATTCCATAATCGAGACTACAGTCTGCACTAAGAAATTTACAAATAAGTTTATGAATATTTGATACGTTTTTTCTGTAAACTACTAGGATATGTCTAAGAATCAACTGATGACAATTGAAAAATATACAAGGGACAAGAAGAAGCCCCGTAGTAGGACTGGATCAAATTACACAGTAAGGTTCCCTCTCAAATAGCTCAACAGATTGATTAAACATGACCTGTACGATCTCCCAAAAGTTCAGCTCGTGAAGATTGGCTGGGGTTTCATCCTGGAATACAAGCTGGATTCAAACATTAGTAGGCCCCTAGTTATTAAGCTATACAAGAAGATTGATGTAGAAACTCTGAAAATGGAGTTTGCCGGTGGTAGGACTATAGCTCTGACAACAGATGCAGTGCATTGTGCCCTTGGTCTACCCAACGGCATTATAAAGGCGCCTCGGCCTTCAGAAGCTGGTGATACCTTTGCTTTACTGTGGCTTAAGAAGAAATTGGGTTTGGGAGACAGGGACACTACAACGGTGCAACACCTGACCCGTCATATCAAAAAGGGTGCAACGGATAAGTTTACAATGAAATGCATAATACTTGTAATCTGCACAAAGCTTATATGTCCAGGTTTAAACAACCACATTAGCCAGGAAGTTGGGGTAGTGAAAAGCCTTGATATCGAGAATTTTGGAAAAATGGACTTTTGCCAGCTTGTAATTGACGAGATCAAGAGGGCAGCAATAAAGTTTCATGTTTATGATATGAATCAAAGTGTTGCCGAAGGTTGCACAGTCATTCCTGTAATAATATACCTGGATTCGCTCAAGTGCAGAAAATCACTTATGACAAAAGAAACACCAAGGATCAAATATCTAGACAAATCAAATCTGCTTGTTGTATTGAAAGCGGATGTCATTGACAAAGAGAGGTGGGGACGACTGAATGTAAATATTCTACTTGACCTCATATTGTTTCACATAAAGAATCATTCTATCAAATGAACTATTTTAAAATTACCTCTTCTGACAGTTATTCACGATCCATGGAAATAATATCTGATTAGTGTTTGTAGTGGAAAAGCTGTGACAAAAGAAGCTATTATTTGAAACCTCCTGTGGCAGAAATGACTTGTAACAAGATAACCTCAACCTCTCATAGAGATTTAGAGGGTTCAGGAACTAAGTCCCAGAGGCTAGATCAATGCATGGACAAGTATATAGATATACTGCTAGAGGAGGAAGCAGGTGATGAAATCATAAGTGATGGTACAAATGCTACAACGATATATAAAGAACTTACCATGAAGCACAGGGACCTGAAAAGAAGTAGACTGGAATCAATGTCTAACTCCTTTCGAGCATCCCATCAGTGTGCAACTGACATGCTGAGATGTTTTGATAGATGCGAGAATGACCTGACAAACGTTGCAAACATTTCAGGCACCAGTCGAATCAAGCAACCAAAGCATATAGCCAAGGCAACAACTCATGACCTTAATGTTGGGAACGAATGCTCTACTACAGGCAAGTCAGCAGCGGTAACAGTGAATAAAATGGATTCAGCTGATAACTACACGCCCTGGAATTTTGACGATAGAGGAATCATGTACATGGACAGAATAAAAAATATAGCAGCACCAGAAGAGGAGTACGGCATTGTAACCGCAAGAGCCTTGGATGAACAGGTTCGTATATCTTAGACATGTATTAGCTACTTCCATCACACGAGCACATACAAATAATAATCTATGAAATAGAAGTGTAATGTAACAACTTGTCCATTTTTTATATTTTTTATTGATATATTTGATGTGTTATCCAGAGTTGTTCTGCGTGCACGGCGATACCGACACAAGTAACAATGCATACTACGGGAGAAAGAGAAGACAATTCTAAGCAATTTGAAACTGACCAACAACCATCAATGGCACAGCTAAGCAATGGTATTGTTGTATTCTACAGATATGCCGCTAATAGCAAAATTATTTGTGGGCTTGACAGGAAAACTACTTGTAATAATGATACAGGAGAAAACTCGTCTAAACAAGTACAAGGATACAACAAAGACGCTGTAGGAGCCGAGGAAGACAGGTTAACCACGCAGTTCAACAATGGTACTGTCATTATGTCAAGATGCTTGGTTTTTACATTAGACGATGTTTTTTACATTAATAACATGTAAGAGGAAATAACACATTTTTTTACCAATATTGCTGCAGGTGTGACCATGTTGTTACCAGAAATTACTCACAAAGAAGGTTCCTCTAACCATGAGGTCGCTGTTGTTGAAAAAGCTATTCAGAAAGGACATCCGCATGACACAGCTGATGTTAGAACATAGATTGACAATGTAGACACCTCGTCTATCGGATCAAAACGCCATGGAGAAGATGCAACTAAAACATTTTCGTTGCCAGAGCAAGGACTAAGAACACATGTTACAAGGAGCAAGTCTCTTGGTCATAATTCCCCAGATAATATCAAATCTTACAAGAGGCCTCTACAAAACATCTTAAAACTTAAGTTGCCTATGTATGTTCCCCCCACATTTAAGTACAAGGGAGACGCCACAGTTGCTCGTAGATTGGTACTAAGCAAGGATTTTCTGGAGAAGAATGAAGAGTAAGCACCAAACTATGCTTTGTGGATTCCTTTAGTAAAATATATGTGTATGTTTTTACACAATCATGGATCCCGGTTTTTATATTTGATCCTTTTTTCGCTTGTCTGTGGAAATTCTCAGGCTGGTTATGGTGAAATATTCGCCAACTCTGGAACAAGGCCTAGAAATACCAAAATATTGGACTACGGCAAGGCTTGCAACATGTTTCAATGAAAAAGGCAAGCTAGATGATGACATGATTGACTTCATAATTTCAAGCTGGCAGAGTATCCCGGATTAAAAATGTCAGTTCAGGAATCGAAGGATAGTACTGCCACTAGGGGTTGCTCGTTTATGTGACATTGGGAAAAAGGAGAATTTCACAAATTCTGGAGGACAAGATGAAATTTATCAGTTTGAAGCCATCTCTAGGATTGAACAGTTCAAACTTCTAATTGGAAATGCAGATTTGAGCAAAGCTAAGATGGTACCTTTTTTAATACATAACTCATTAATAACGTACAGAAATATTCCATATTTTCATTTATAACATATAATCAATGTGACTATTTTCCTTGCCCATCATAGATATTTCTGCTTGTGTCATTTGACAATCACGTGTCTACTTACATCCTAAACAACTACCCCCAAGGTGGTCGCGTTGAAGTTATTGACACACGGGATTACAGAACACAGAGAAAATGATTGTCTAAAACAGCTTACCACAATCAAATTGGGGAAAAATGGTGTGGTTTTTTTACTTTTATAACTTTATAATAAAGCTAAAGACAATCTTCATAGTTTGAAAAAAATTATGTCACTAACTATGCTCTACATACTGGTTTTTTCAGCTAAAGAGATTTGACAAGTTCGTTGATGAACTCTACCCGAAGAACAAGCTTCCAAAGTGGGGAAATATTGTATCTAGATCAAAACATGTGGAGGTACAAAAAGGAGTTGAAGACATGAATGGTTTTTGGATTCTAAAGAGAATTGAGAACTACAAGGGCATTCAACTTGTACATGATCTTAAAGATGTAAGTAATGCCAATTTTGAATCAATAGTTTTACCAAATACAAATTTTTGATTGACATTAACAATTTATCTTCTTGATTTGTTTGAACCATTCAGCCAGATGGACGCGAGATCAGTCATGGAGTATCTGTTCTCGGCACTGTTCTCCAAGGCCAACAAAGCAAAAGATGAACTACCATAAGAACTGAGAGATTTAGCACCTAAGTCGAGATGAAAATAAACAACGATGATGTGTACTGTGCTGTTATAAAAAACGATGAATTAATTTGTTTATTATGTAGCAGTAGAGTTGCTGTTTTGCAAGCAGTGCAGTTCTCTGTGGTAAAGAAAAACAACTTATCCCCGTGTATTTCATAGGCACCGTCGTGCCGGATGCAGATATATATGCACTATTTGCGCTTCTGTGTTTACAATAAGAGTTTAATATATAACTAACCACCTGAGTTCGACATGCAGAAATGATTGATGTTCAGACCATGAACTAGTAAATGGTTTTCGAAATGAAATCGTTTACAGTAAAAGACATTTGATATTCCGTTTGAATCTTATGGATTAACCACCATTAGATATACTACTTGATTTGTCATACGCTTCCTTTTCTTGGATGTCACGAAGAGCTAGCGCATCAATCTTTCCCGCCGTCTTTCTCGATTAGTTCATCAATCTTTCCCGCCACTAACATGTATTTATCCCGCCATGCAGGAAATTTAGCAAAGCTGGATTTCTATTTATAGCCCTCAACATTGTCCACCTGCAACTACACCTATCAAGAATGTTTCGCCATCACCAACAATGCCACCCACCATCGCCCTTGTCGCCAGACCCAAACGGAGCAAACTCTGCTAGCTTTACACCTTTCCGATCAACCAAGAGATGCTACGCGCAAAGATCTGAGTTGCCAGCACCAGTAGTACAACAAATGGAGGAGATCCAGGTGGAAGGAGTCGCCGAAGAAGCGGTGGAGCCCGAAATGGAAATAGCAGAAAATCAACAAGGACCTCAAGTAGAAGAAGAAGACGATGAGGAAAAGGATCAGGAAAAGCCTGGTTCACAAAATCTAGATCCAGAAGATGATCCTGACATGGTTGAACCAACCACAGGAGAAAAACAAGTTGCCGATCCAGAAAGTTCTGCAGAAAAGGGTCAAATAATTCCCTCATAGATTCAACAATGCAAGGAAAAAGAAGTTATTCAAAAGTATCCTCTTCTAAGCATAAGTTCGTGGAATGTATTAATTAGGATGCTTATTGGCAATTCAATATTGTTTCCATGCGTGTGTGTATATGGATATTACTGCCAGACAAATTTCATCTTACCTTTGTGTTTATCATGTGGCTTGAAGTCGTCGAGATAAGAAAGATATTATTCAAGTCTATACCTATACACTTCCTTGTAAACATATATATGTAAGGATGCTTCTCTATTCGTTCTTTACATTGTCTGTGGCAGTTATATCACACTGCCGAGACTACTATAGGTGTAGTTGATTGCGCTAAAGCTGAGAAAAGGGTGATTTCTTGACACATAGTGTTATGCTCTTATCTGCTCTTGTGCGTGTGCACTGCCTTGTGAACAAATAATGCATTGCTCTTTACATTGAAGTATGCTTTCTTCTCTAGTCGGTGTTTGCACTGCCTACGAAAGGTATATTGCACTTCTTGTGCTATGGAGGCAGTGCACAGGGTCCATTTTGCGTCGGATGGGCTGCTTAATACATTTTTTTGACGGCAACGTATTACTTCCTCGTCAATTCATAGCGCACTGCCTTTGTATATGTGCGCTGCTTCGGACCAATAATTGCACTGCTTATTTTATTTTTTCATAAAGTTGCTTCCTATAGACGTAGCTGACTGCGAACCTAAGCACTGCCTTGTAAACAAATATAAGACTACCTATACTCTTGACGTAACCATATATATTACTTTGCTCACGTAGTGCAAAGGGTCTATAATGCATCGAAGTAGGTGATTAATATATTTTTATACTGAAAAATACTACTTATTTCAAAACACATAATGCACTGCTCTTATAGATGTTCACTGCCTTGTGACCGAGTACTGTTTTTTTATTTTTTGCATTTTGTAATGATTTTTCTCTAATCGTTATTTGCACTGCCCGTGGTTATTCCATCCAACTGCCTATAGAAATGTAATTGTGCTCACGGAGTGCACAATGTCCATTTTGCTTACGATGAGCTGCTAAAGGGCATTCTTTTCTTCCGTACCATATAACTGCCTTATTAACAGACAATGCACTGCTATTGTTATAATACTTAACTTTGTTAGCGTATAGTTATTTGCACTGCTTATGAACGTTCTATCGCACTGCGTTTCATATTGCTACAATATTCACGTGCAATATATTGTTTTCTCGAACAATTAGGTTAACTGAACTTCCGTCCGAGCACGAATTTCAATGTTTTTTGATATTCTAATATAGTTGGTTCTCTTATGGCTTTATACGCTGCCAGTTTCAGTTATATTCTCCTGCCTGTAATATGGACTAAAAGATATATTTTTTATTATATTTCTGTCAGACACAAAACAATGCAGTGGAATTATTAAGATTGGAGTTCCCTTAATTTTGTTTGCACTGCTCTGAAATAGTAAAAAAGCTCTGCGTTCAGTCCTGACAATTTTTGATAAGGTAGAATCTATCTATTTTGCTGGCAATCACAAAACATTGCACGATCATTTTTAAAAGTATTGTTTCCTGGTAATCTTGTATAACTGATAAAGATAATAACAAAACTTAGGTGTCCTACAACACTAGTCACATAACGTAAAAACACCAAAAAAACAAGCGACTGCGGTGAAAAATTCAGTTTCCAGGTGGCTAGTAATTATTCAACCATTCAACGCGGGTCAAATGCAATGTGAACACTAATTGCCCTGCCTATTTCGTTTTAATATAGTTGTTTCGCTGTAGTTTGTTTGCACTGCCTCTAGTACTACTGTTGCACTGCGGTGAATATTGATAAAATAAATTGATATACGTGCCTCTGTTACACAACGCTAAATTTCCGTAGATCATGAAGAACTATATGTTGCATTTGTCAAGTGTGAGAATATATTCTATTACTTAGCAATCTCCAAGCAGTGCACCTTCGCATCTAGAGGCAGTGCTCCTTAGTTGGTCTCATATGTAAACTACGTGGCGTCAACCCTCTGATGGTTAACATGCGTGCATACAGCAATACATCACACTGTTACTCTTTTTTCCTCTTCTTCTCCCACACTGCTCCACTTTCTCTCTCTCTTCCTCCACCCTAACGGCACGGGGGCAAGCAACGACGGCAACTCCTTGGCGGCGAAAAGCTTCACCGGCGCTAAGGACTACTGCTACTCCAGATTCTCGACTGGCGGTACGGCAACAAGACAGGTATCACAAATTCTCCATTCTCATCCCAGATTCGGCCTGGTGTTGTGCGAATTTCCATGAAGTATTTTCCTCTCGTTCTCCATTTAGTTTGGACACGATTTTACGAGCACTAATTGAAGTTTTATTAGGCTTTTCTCATGGCAGAAAAGAATAGATATAACGCGGATCAAAATCGCCCACAGAAGGTTCCTGGAATTTTCATCCCCAAAACACTTATTCATCGATTTCATGGCTGACAAAAATCATGGTCACGAAGGTTCAATGCAGGTATTTTGATTATTTCTGGCCATAGTTTAGAGTGAAGCATATATTAAAAAATGGCCAGCGCACATGGTTTGAACAATTTTGAGAATAACAAACCACGAGCAAGAAAACCACTAATCAAACTAATCTAGGGTTTCTTTCGATTTATTGTTTTTAATGTTCGTAGTGAAGTAACATTTTTCTCAACAACATGGTTGAAATTCGAAACAATGACATAGTTTTCAGATAAGAACTGCCAATTATAACTTCAATGAACTGCTCCTCTACCGAGTACACAGATTAATAGTTCAAATTTTGGTGGGAAAGTTTGCACCTTTGCTGCACCAATTTAGTAACTAAAATGCACTGCCAGGAATTTTGTTTACCTGTGTTGATTTCGTACTAGTTGATTCTTCTTGATTCATGATCTCTTTGCTAACTATACATCTTTTAATTTATTCACTTGATTCTAGTAATTTAAATTACGTATGTGTTTAACTGTTGCTCTGTTATTAATTTTTTTTAAATAACATCATAGTGTAAAATATAAATTATAATGCATGATTTAATTTTTTCAACATAAACTTCTGAAGTTGAGTATTTGTTCATCTCATGGAACACAACGATTAATCAAGAGGAAACACAACAGTATGGATGAAAACATAGAAGCTATGTCTGGTACTCAAGAAAACCCTAATGCTGCTCAAGCTTTCATAGATAAACCTGGTTTCAAGAAGCAAAAACGTGACACAGTTCACAAAGAACTAGCAGACATGAAGGATGGTGAGATCATAGTGAGAGGGTCACTTTCAGAATTACACAACTTTCTGGAAAACTATGTAACAAATGAACAGAAGATTTATTTGAGGAATCATGGCTGTGGTTTCGTAGTTTATTTCAAATTGAATAGCAACATTTCCAAGAAGATGATGCTATGGCTATACAGTAAATTCAGAGCTGGTTCTCTAACAATTGTTCTTGAACATGGGGAAGAGCTTGAAATAATAGAAATGTGGTGCAAGCAATTTATGGTTTCCCAAAGAAGAATATGTTTGATGCTCCATGACCTTCAAGTGACCACGATACAAAAGCTTTGCGGTGCTGAAACAGCAGCTCAGTTTTAGTGAGTCAGATAACATTATACCGAGTAAGCTTTAGGATCATGTGAAGAATGGTGGAACATCAGATCTGGCAATAAAACTCATATTTCTTGTGTTCTTCATCAAGACAACATGCGCAACAAGTAATGCACGTATAGGACGGGAGGCTGGTATGGTCATGGATCTCGATATCAAGAAAATTCAATAGATGAACCTCTGTAAAGTTCTCCTTGATGATCTAAGGAGGGGGCTGAGAAAATACCAAGATAAGAAGGGAAATAAAAACACAGCTGAGGGTCCAGCAGCATTGCCTCTTATCTATTATTTGGACACTCGTGCACATAAGAAAGCAAACTTGACTAATCTTGCACCAAGAGTTGGTCACCTCAAATTGGAATATTTGGAGGAAATCAGATCAGATGACTGGAGCAGTGACACTAGAAGCTACGGAAGCCTTAGGGTAAGTTGTATTTATTATAAAAATCATGTTTATATCTTCATCTAAGAATTTTTTCGGTTCGTTTTGAGTCAAATAAATTTAAACTATGTTAATTATCCAAGTCAACAAAAATTAATCACTACTACGAAAAAATCTACACTAATGCAACAAAACACCTACGATAAAGAACATACCGTCTGACTGTGTTTATTTAATTATTTTATACTGCATGCAAGAAGTGATTATCAACTTTTAGACTTAATTAGATGTGTCAACACTACTTGCCTAACGGTTTCTCAAAGCTCAGATGCTGCCGCAGGTTCTGAAACAGCAAATATCGTTTTAACCAAAACAATAAATACAATTGGTAACAACACTCTATTGATACAAAACATAGATGATGAAGCATCTAACCCAGAGGAGATTGGTAAGCTCAATGAGATTGTTCGGTCAAGAAAGGAGGATCTAGAAGTATCTCTGGCTAGATTAAGGATTGTGAAGGTTGACCTCGTGGAAAAGAACAATATTATGGCCAAGGAGAAGGAAATGGCCATATCAAACATCATCATACACAATGCAGAGTATGAACAAGTTTTGGAAAATATGGACCAAATGGAGGAAGTGGACGAAGCAAATAAACCAGAGAAGGTGGTGCTAAAAGAATCTATTGAACCCTCTTCATCTAAACCAGAAGCAGATTCAAGTGAGGAGCACCCCGTCATACATGCTGAAGACACCACCATGCCATCATTGAGTACACCTGGCACAGACGTCAATGAACTGATCAATGACCAGACAACGGAATTAAGCAAAGGAGCTATAGAAGTTGTGGACGACGGAAAAAAAGAATATAGCGACCAGAGAATAAATGATGCTAGTACAACTCAAATTACACATGAGATTGCGGCAGACAACATGCCTTGTTCTGATACAACAGATACAAATGTATATGATACAGATCTGACAGACAACATGGAGGTTGTTAACAACGAGAGACAACTTGAATATGGTAATGATAAAGTTCATGTCCGCGCGCCTCAATTATGCACAGTTTCAGTTACAACCACAAGGAATCAGGATCATAATGTGGAACACGATGAAACAGGAGTAGAGAAGCAGGCAGGACAAGTAGAAGACAAAACCAATATCAACGCTGAATATTCAATGACAAGTAATCATCTGGAAGAACAGTCGGATGCATCTAATGTTATTGAAACAACTCAAATACCAGTAACTGCAAACACCATGGCGTCTGCAGTTACAACACCTGTTGGGTCTATCGAGCAAAACACTGAAGATAATTCCACCTCACATGCTGAAGACACCACCATACCATCATCAAGTAAACCTGGCACAGAAGTTGCTAGACTTATCAGTGAGCAGTCAGAAGCACTTGTTGACGAAGGAATGAAAGAAGACAGTGACCAAAGAATGAATGATCCCAGTGATACAATAATTACACCTGAGATTATGATAGAAAAAAATGCTTGTTATGGTAAAACAGATACAAATGCATGTCATGATGATTTAACAGAGGGGGTTACTGATATTCAGATTGAAGGTTACAACGATGAACTTCAACGCGCTAAAGATGAAGTTCATCAATTTGTGACTGAGGTACAAATTGATTTAGGGATCACACGGGACCAGGAGCAGGATGTTGAAGTCAACGAAACAGAAACTAAGCAGCCGGGCAGAACAAGGAGAAAACCAAACATCAATTGATGATGAGTATTCAACGAAGGGTGATGTTTTGGACGAATTGACGCATGCACAAATTGTTATTAAAACATTGCAAATACCAACACCTGCAAACACTGTGTCAAATGCAGTTGTAACACCTATTACATTTGTGGAGCAAAGATTGACGACAACACAGACGTCAATCTGGCTGAGCAGGAAAGACACAATGAAGAAAAAGAAGATGACTTATGCAACATGGATAATAATATTATACAAGATGAAGCAATGAGGAATCCTGATGACAGACTGCCATATGACAACGAAAAGAATCCCACACCTGAACATCAAGCAGAACCAGAAGCATCTTCTTTTGAAAATAACTCAATGCCAGATAAAGAAATGATAATTATCGATGGCATGAAAGATTTGAACGCCGTTGATAATATGGATCAATTGAATTGGCAGGGAGTTCAATTTAATGAAACCATGCAATACCAACAGGTTATTTATCTTTTAGATCTTACCAACGATATTTATTCCTTTTATTTCTACGGATATTTATAAATGTATAATTTAACCAGGAAAGCTGCATAGACGACGGTAAGAACATAGCAAACCCAGACCTTGATGCCGAAGTAGATAGTTGGATTACTGATGGTAATACTTCTACAGATTTACATGGTTGTAATCTCCAAGAAGGGAAGTACAATTATAGTGAAAAGATATTTTGTCAAAAAAAGGTTTACCTGTGAATAACTGAAAAAAAAATTAATGGCTGTCCAGATTGTTATTACAAATAACCATGATTATATCAATATGTTTCTACTCATGGAATAGGCAAACAGCAGTATGAACAACCTGGTGCTATAGTACCTGTTCGCGATGATGTGCCTTTCAACCAAGGTGATTTTTACAAACAAAAACAGTAATAAGGAAAAAATTCTAATCCTACGTAAACGAAATAACACAGTTTATCACAAACTTGGAGAGGAGGAAGCA
The DNA here is from genome assembly GCA_916181665.1 of Avena sativa. Taxonomy (NCBI): domain Eukaryota; kingdom Viridiplantae; phylum Streptophyta; class Magnoliopsida; order Poales; family Poaceae; genus Avena; species Avena sativa. Next base: position 360,047,935 of record OV702291.1, on the reverse strand, counting down.
CACGAAGACTGGCGAATTACTAGTCAAAAGTTTCACAGTATGATGTTGAGATTGCACACTGCAGAAAAACCGCAAAGGCAATTTTTTCAAGAAAAAATTATATATAGTAATCTAACATATATTAGTATTGCTATAATATACTGAAATTTATTATCAAACTAACTTATTCACAATAATTCATACATGTCATGCATTTTGATAAAAATAAAAGGAGGAAAGATAGTAACTGCAGGAGAAATTGCAGATTCATTCTGTGATAGAGGAACTATACAAAAAAATGTTCTCGATTTTGTTGTAGATTATCTTGCAATTTCCAAAGCAGAACAAGGAACGAAATGTTTTGGTCCTAACATAGGGGTAAGCTCACAAAACTAGTATATCATATATATTGTTAATAAATATGTTTACATATATTTCAACATAACCTTGTTGTTCATGCAAAAAATAAAAAAATAAACTTTTTTTCAATTCTTTAAATGATAGTAAACAATGTAAGCTTGTTATAGGTATTTTTGACTGCTGATATCAACCAAATTCCACAAAGGAAAAGGAATCTATTTTTGGCTCAAGCAGAAGACACGTTACCTGCATATAATTTCGTAAGTTGAATTTTTGCAAAGAATAGTGAATAATCATCTAGTAATATATTTCAGAAATTTTACATTAAATTGTTTACATATTACATAACTAGTAATGATACCTATTATTTTTATAGGTAATGATTACTATATGTAACATCCCAAAACATTAATCCAAGTGATCAAGATCCAAATCATCAAAGTTAGGGTTAACAAAAACTTTTCCAATTAAAAATATGAAAGCATTCATATGTGTGTGCATGTAAATTAGGAGTTGATTTGAATTGCCATGATTAAGTGATCCATTGCTTGTAAAATGATTCTTAGGTGAAATAAACATCATCTAAATCATTTCCAAACTTTTCCCAAATAAAAACAAGTCAAAATGAATAATTGGAGTGAATGGTCATTTTTGGCCAAATTAACTATCATGCCTACTTTGGCTATTCCTAGTACTCAAAACCTAACAGAAACATTTGTGGATCTTTACACCCCTTGCTAGTACACATAATGAGGTACCAAGGCCCACCTTGTGATCTGCTAAAAACAATTAAATACTAACTTTAAATGACAGTTTCAAATTGAATCTATTTCATATGGGAAGATCCCACTATTTCAAAATCCACTCAAACAAGTTCAATTTTCAAAACCCTTGCAACCAGAGACTACCTAGTACTAGTGGAGATCACTCAAAAATTTTGAACCCAAAATTCAAAAGTAAAGTTTATGCGGCCATTTCATCAAACACTTGGTAGGCAGAATTCAAACAAAACAAAATTCACTATTTTAAATAGTGTTCTGGCCAAACTTGTCTCCCATTTGACCCCCATTTGCTCCCATTGTCTCCTAATGATCTAACCATGCAATTACACCCCACTCCCCTACCCCCTAGTGACCTTGCCATGCCATGCCGAGCCCTACCTCGCCGGCCAACTTGGTCGCCGCCGTAGCAGACCACCTTCCCCTCTTTCTCCATGTCTAGCAGCTAGCCAGCACCTCACTGTCGCCCACTGTCCCCTCCCCGAGCCAGTCCAAGCCGTGGACCACCGAGAAAACCCCGCGCCTAGTGTCACCGCGCCATGCCGAGCACTTGCCAGAGCGCCGCACCCAGCACACGTGCACAAGCCGCCGCTCGACTGCAGCCCGCGCCCACCGCGTCGCCACGACCCAGGGAACATGCTAGACACCCCCATTCGCCGTCCAACGCCTCACAGCCACCGCTCACCGTCGAAGCCGCCGCCTCTGCCGCTCAGAGCGCCAGCTCCGCCCGACCGCTTACCACCGCCCTTAAGCCCGCATTAAAGTCCTAGAGAACCACCAGGAGACCGCGCGTCGATCGCCACCCTCAGCCATGCCGCTAGCAGCCCGTAGCCATGTTGCCACCGTTGCCTGCCCATCCCTCTCGGTCCCGCCATCGAGCCTATAAAAGGAGGGCACCCCTAGCTGTTTGCAGCACACCGGTCCACTCCCCTAAACTCACTGATCGTCCCACACCTCTAGCCGGAGCACGGGGAGCAGCAGCTCGCCGGAATTGTACCGGAGTAGGCCGCCTCTAGAGGAGAAGGGCGCCGCTGATGGCGACCACCCCCGGAGCTGCCTCGACCGTCCCTGAGCTCGCCGTCGACCACCAGTCCGTTTGCCCGCCTCGCCGTTGTTGCTGGAGCCCTGGTACGCCCCCTATGCACCCCCACTAAGCCGCTAGGGTTAGAGCTCGCCGGCGATAGGTTCGTCATCGACGATGATCCCTAGCCGTTGATCCCCACTCTAATCCAATGTCCCACATTGCCCCGTACCGCTTCGCGCGTTATGAGCCGCTGACTGGTGGACCCCCCTGTCAGTGGAGCCCCACGCTGCGGAGTGACACTGGGCCGGCCCGTTAGTGTTTCCCGCGTGACCCAGTTAGTTTGAATTAGGATTTTTCTTTTTAGTTTAAACTTAGTTCTGTCCCTTAATTCAAAATTCAATCTAGAGAGATTTAGAAATCCAAATGAAGTGATTCCAATTTTGTTAGAAAGCTACTGAAAAGATCTATCCAAGCCTGTTGGCTTTAATTCATTTAGAGTTATAGATCTCTCCTAGTAAAAATAATAAAACAGAAGCATTTGTACCTTGCAACATTTTTATAAAATCAACCAAGTTAGCTTTTGAGTTGATTCCAACTCTCAAAAATCACATTTTATTATACCTATCTGAATATGTAATAATATTAGGATTTACATGCAGTGACTTTGGACTAGTACCAAAATAATGCTATATAGGCATTTCTAGTCACTTTAAATCATTAAATAATGAACTTAAACCAAAATAGTTATGATCCAACCCTTAAATTACATTCCCACATGTTAGAATATGTGGTGATTACATGTGTCCACATGATCACATATTTTAAGTGGTGAACATTAAATCTTAGTTATTTTTTCAATGAGTAGAAATTACTTTTCTAAAATAAAAAGGCGGAAACTATGGAATAAAACTTGTGATGATAATAGATCATCAATTGTGTGCCTTAGAGTACTAATCAGACTAGTTAAGTATTGTTTGGTGATTGTGTACTCCGTATGTATTTATAGAATATAGTACCGACCAAGCTTACGAGGAGGAGGAGTTCTACCAAGAAGAAGAAGAAAACTTCAACCACTGCACCAACCAAGGGAAGCTATTGTTAGCAAGCTAGAATTAAGCTAGATGAATGAGCAAAGATGCCTTAGGCATGCTTTGGTCACACCACTTTGACAATTACTACCCCAAGTATTACCTTACAAGCTTTACTTCCTTTACTTTACACAAAGCCCCTTGTTTTGAAGGTAGCATAAAGAGTATAAAACTTGACCTATTTAGATAAGCTTTAGATGTCATTCTATGGCATGAGATTGAACCCATCATCTTTCCACCTTAGTGAACACTCTTAACTTAGTAGTTTAGAGTAGACCAAAACTTGAGTCACTTTAGATGGGAACAATTGGTGAAAATGAATTATGAAAACCTTGGAATGATGAGTCATTCTATTGAGATGTTTTGGCAGGTGTTGAGAAACACAAATAGTTTATCATGATGAAAATGTTGAGGCATGAGCCTTAGCCCTTCTATAAAACTGATGGTTGGATTGGGATGCGATACCATTCCAAATTTACCGTACAACCACACCACCTGAATTGGGTAAGGCTTAGCCAGAAATTTATATGCATTAGTATTAGTTCCCTCGCGGGAGAGGTTTGAGATGAGGCTACCTCTCAATGTTGTCCACCTATGCAGTGCCCAAGATGACTGATGGTCATGGTTAGGAGGCCATGCTCATAGGAGAAGTGCTTATACTAGGGTGTGTAAAAGGAAAGGTTATGTTTGATTGTATGCATACTAAGTATGATGATTCAGGGTTATCCCTGACAGATGTATCGAATCTTGTGGTGAAAGTGTACCACCTCTGCAGAGTGTGAAACTATTCGAATAGCCACGTCCGCGGTTATGGACAGTTGGAAAGGACATACTATTTTGTTGTCAGATGTTTTCAAAATAACTTATGAAAGGAATGATGAATCTTGACTTGACCACAACAAGGTTGTGTTTATGATAATAGCTTCCCAACTTAAGTGATTCTAGAACCTTATTTTATCTTTCTTTGCTTCAGAACTCAGCTTAGGTTTCAAAGTTAACCTTATAGTAAACTTATATTTAGCACTTTAACTTAGAATTATACTACTTGTTAGTGGTATTTTGCGAGTACTTAAAGAGTACTCATGGCTTTTGTCCCTGGCAATTCTCATGGCTAGACTATGGAGACTACCAAGATGATGGCCAGCAGGACGGCTATGATAACTAGGACTATCTGCCTTCGTATTCGTCAGCATTGCCTGTGCCCCTGAAGATGGACCCCACCGCTACGCTTATCTTTTATTTCCGCTGCTTATTGTATTAAGACCGGATCCTTATTTGTGTAAGACCTTATGTATGGTTTGTAATGGATGATGTACTGTGATATCCAATCTGTTATGTCTCGCAAAAATGGTAATCCTGGGATTGCGAGGTATGGCATAACGGGCATCTGGGATTAAAAATCCGGGTGTTGACACTATACCAGACACCACGTATGCATATAAGAATCGAGTGAAACATCACAACTTCTTATTTATAATTGATTTCGTATCAAGGAAGATGAGAATACTGGACTCAGGAAGAAATCCAGACGATGAGAGTTTGCAAACAATAGCTATCAAAGTCGCAAACAATGTTAAAAATTTATGGCTTAATGGGTTCATTCAAGTGTATCAAGAATTAATGATCTTCGACATTGAGTTCGGTGATATGCCAAAACATATCAATGTGTAAGCACTAACTTCTCCCCTTGTTTTTAAATTTAGATATATCAATTTATGTTTTAGATTTAATTGATAATTTATTATTACATTTTATTCAATTCCTAGTGAAGACGGTACCTTCATGATGCTACAAGCGATGGAAACCACAGTAATGGATACTTACACAGAATTTACAGCAGAAGACATGCCTATTATTCGCAACCTATGGTTCTATAGAATGTTCAACAAAATGGAAAACACCAATATACTGTTGAGTGGGTTGCCTACAAATACCGAAGGTATGTTGCGTTATAATGTAACAATAATATAATAACAATTAGAAGTTCAATTTATACAATTAGAATCATGATGTATGCAGATTAACAACTTGCTTTTGATTTTGTTTTGTAGGAATTCCTAAACATGATTTGAGTACAGATGCAAAATAAAACACTGTCATGTAGTCTCTTAAATCGGCGGCTAAAGAAACAAAGAGATTGCTGATTGACGAAAGGAGTCCAGCTCAACTCCATTTCACGGACATGGAAGTACTCAGATTGGCTAAGGACATTGAAAATGAATCTAGTCAGGACCGTGGGGAAAAAAATCAGGAAGAGCAGAAAGCCAAAAACCTTGGCTATGATATCAACAATGTCTCTAGAAAAGGCTGGAACATCCGGAAGAGTAACCAGAAACAAAAAAAATCAAGGATGAAACACCTGTGGTGATAATGTCACAATATGAATCTATTATAGCACACCAGAAACATCGAGGATGCCATCAAGGCCAGCTCGGAAAGGTCAAAATACCTTTCCAGTTTTCAAGCATGTGCCTTTTAAATACAAGAAGCACGCAACAGCTGCTCGAAAGGCTATCTTGGATGAAAGTTTTCAAGATAAATATGCTGAGTAAGACATAATATAGAGTTGTGTTTACATACTAATATTGTTCTAAAAAAAGACATATTTCAGATGTTTCATTTAAAACACTCCCGCGAGGGCGTCCTTTTTCTAGCGTTTTTGTTTAAAACATGCACATATAAAAGTAATAGATAGTATGCTAACTTTTCAATGTTCCAAGGATAAAAGCTTAAATGCATGAAGATTTGTTAAATTTTATAATAAAAGGTTAAAAAAATTGCAATTTTGGAAGATAAGTATCAGTACTTGCTTTACCATAATAATTTGGAGTAATGACAACAAAATTCTCTGATCTGTTACAGGAAAATCATTATTCAGATTCGAAGAATACAATCTGGAATAATGATAGAAACACAATGGATAGGCCGAGATCTGAAAAACAATCTTAAACAAGGAGGGATGGCTGACAATCAATTGGTTCAGCATTATATAGACATATTTATGATAAGCAATTCCTGCAAAGGCTTTGTGGACGGAGGAAAAAGATTCATATGCAACCTTTCAGTCTCTACGACGATAGAATTCGAAAAGGAAAACTGGATCTGCACAGAACAACGTGTGAAGCAATTCAAATCATTGATGAAAAATTTTAAACCAGACATGGCAAAACTGGTAAGTTTCTCTAAATTTTCAAAACATCTATTTCAAAGAGGATTATACAATAAATTTTGAGAGCTTACTATTAATGAAATAAACTTTTCTGTTAATAGACTTACTGTTATGTATTCATTGCAGATTGAAATACCTGTTGTCTACAGCTATCACTTTACAGTTTACTCCCTCAACATGTATATCAGTGGAGGTCGCCTTGACATAATTGACTCAAGGAAATACACCAAGTATTACTTGTTTAAAACAAGAGCAGAATATCACAACAACATTGGACCAATCATGGTTAGAACATTACTTTCATATTAATCTTCCAACTGCACTATTTAGAATACTGATTGATAAATGTTGCATTTCATGAAAACAGCTTAAAAGAATAGATGAACTGCTTAAAACGGCATATCCTAGTCACAATTTTCCAGAATTCATAGAGAAGTTCAACGAAGCAAAGTTCCCTAGGTGTCCAAAGCAAACAGAGAATGAGTGTGCTTACTCGACCCTGAGAAGTATATAGTGGTACAATGGAGACACGATAAAATGCAACCAAGAAGAGGTAAGTCGTGTTGTTTATGTTACAATATAATCTGCTTCGTATTTTTTTATTGGCAACATACGTTCAAAACATACCGATTTCCTGATTGTTGAACAGTTCTCCCCTTCCGCAGTGAGAGAAGAATTTAACTACAAGATGATATACGGGATAGAAAATGATCTACTTGATGAACTTCCGGAAGAATTGGGAGCATTCAGACCATTCAGACCTACTGTCAATGAGAAGGACATCCTCGACTGAAGATGGTTATTAGATTGATACTTGTAATAATATTAATACACTAGGTTGTTCAGTATATCTATATAAATAAAATATTTCTTATATTTAAGATGTTTGTATGTATCAATATGCTAATAATACAGACAACTAATATATGCACTTTAAATGTACATGGACAGGCTCTGCGTGTGTATGGCGTATGCACTGCTGTTCTATTTTCATAAAATACATGTGCGCATGGTGCAACGTATGTTGCCACGACACTGCACCTACAATACAAACAGAAACGAACTGCCTGTGAAGGAGGTATGCACTGACTTACTATGGTCCGTAAAATTACTGTGCGTATGGTGCCAGTTAACGTGCCAAGGCAGTACACTGACCGTGCAATACATTCCTCACCCAATGCACATTGAATTGAAACTACCTGTGCAACACGTATGCACTGCGTTATTATGGTCCCCGACTGAAGTTTTTTTTTTGCCAGGGTCCCCGACTAAAGTTGTTATGAGAAACGTTTAGCAAAAGGTGCCACGGCAATGCATTGATCATGTAGTGCACACCAACTACAATGCACAGTGACACGCACAGCCTGTGAAGCCGATAATACACTATGATCCTAATATGCAAAATAAGGTGCCACGGCAGAGAAATAAACATGCAATGCACTGCACCTGTAACAAATAGTGATACGCACTGCCTCCAACATAAATATGCACTGAGGTCCTATGCTTCTTAAAGCTGTTTTGTGAACGGGAAAAGATAAGGTGCCGCGGCAGTGCAGTGACCGTGCAATACACTTCACCTGCAGTGCACTACACATGTACCTGCAATACACTACACATAATAAATAAGTATGTATTGCGTTCCTATGGTTCATAAAGGTACCGTGTGTATGGTTCAAAATAAGGCGCCAAGGCAGAGCAATAACCCTGCAATGTGCACTGCACCTAAAACTTAAAGTACGATGCACTGCACCTGTAACAAATACTGACACCCACGGCCTCCGAAATAACTATGCACTACGGTGCTATGCTTCTTAAAGCAGCTTTGTGATCGGTGTAAGATAAGGACCCGTGGCAGTGCACTGACCGTGCAATACACTGCACATGTAGCCCACTACACCTGTAACTGCAATACACTACACCTGACAAATAAGTATGCACTGCGTTCTTATGCTTAGTTAAATTACCGTGAGTATGGAGCAAAATAAGGGGCCAAGACAGAGATATAACCGTGTATTGAACTACAACTAAAATTTAACTAAGCAAAACACTTCACCTGCAGTGCACTACACCTGTACCTGCAATACACTGCACATAATAAATAAATATGTATTGCGTTCTTATGGTTCATAAAGGTACCGTGCGTATGGTTCAAAATAAGGCGCCAAGGCAGAGCAATAACCCTGCAATGTGCACTGCACCTAAAACTTAAAGTACGATGCACTGCACCTGTAACAAATATTGACACCCACTGCCTCTGAAATAACTATGCACTACGGTGCTATGCTTCTTAAAGCAGCTTTGCGATCGGTGTAAGATAAGGACCCGTGGCAGTGCACTGACCGTGCAATACACTGCACCTGCAGCGCACTACACCTGTAACTGCAATACACTACACCTGACAAATAAGTATGCACTACGTTCTTATGCTTAGTTAAATTGCCGTGAGTATGGAGCAAAATAAGGGGCCAAGACAGAGACATAACCGTGTATTGAACTACAACTAAAATTTACAGTACCACGCACTGCTTGTTAATCACGTATGCACTGCATTGACATCATCGATGAAACTGCTGCGCAAACGGTTCAAAATATTGAAACTGTTGTGCACCAGGCGCACTGCATTCTGTCTTTCTGCACTTCCTATCATATCTACCAATAGCTGCATAAAACGGAAGTACACAAAGGGTTTCATTGAAATAATTAGCATTATAGTATCTTTCTATAAAACGAAGCGACACAACCTATCCATTTAAGTACTCCTTTTCCAAATTCCTCTAAAGCTCATTCCGGTTTCTGCCGCCGCCAAGAAACCAACTCCTAGCCGAACTTCTGCCGCCGCCTTCAACGAAAGATCATCAATTCACCACTCCCGCGTCTTCGTTTACATTGTACAAACATTAGCAAAAATGTTTGCGTGCTTATATTCCTCTAGATCTAAATCAATGTACCGAGATTTATACTGTCTAGATTTTCACAAATATGATTCCATTAGTATGAATTAAAGATAGAACACAATATATCTATATGATGTTGAACTAACACTAAAGTTCTTATACTTTTTTTAATGGTATGATGAGAATGTTCTTTTGTTTAATTTGACAAACATCAATAGTAGTTTAATTACTAGATAACCCTACTTATTAGTTCGAGTCTAAACGAACCATATCTATAGAATTAGATTATTAGAAGCAGCATAATTACAAAATATAAGAAAAATTCCAGGCACAAATTATAAAATTATTTTTATTGCAGAAGAAATGGCGCCATGTCAAGTTTGTTTCAGTCACTCTGGTAAAAATTTAGGACATTCAGGCTCGGAATTCATTGTTCGTCTTGTAGAAGGCCGGTTCGAGCATTCACAGGTATGTATACGCTATGTTTCAATATATATCAATCCATTTCTTAATATTTTTTAACATAATAGTCCTCTCCCTCACTAAATCATTCCACGGACTATACCATGCAATCTAAGGTTGCAATTCAATGACATAACTAAACTTGGAGTGGAATTCCAAGCTCTTGGAAAAACATATTATATTGAAGTCCACAAACAACGCACAATTACTCGCATTACCGGTCCAGGTTGGACAAGGTTCGTCACAGAGAACAGGATCGGCGCAGGAGCACGCCTATTCTTTTCATTGGGAGCTCTAGGTCCAAAGATCACTGTGATATATTTTGATTCTGAAGAAGATAACAGCAGCAGTGATGATGAAAACAGCAATGTCCAAGTGCTTAATTCTACAATTTTTTCCAAGACATGCACCCTTACAGATTCTGAGGAAAATTACTTATTCGATATCTTCCCCTCGGCCAATTCATTTGCAGGGTTGCCATTTGTGACTCGTTTGACAAAAACAAACATTAAACAACACAATATGGTATTTTTCTAAATTTAACTTTATTTATTTGTTTATTGATTCCACATTGGTTTAATACATTCATAATGTTATTCCTAAAAAACGTCTTCCTTCTATTGCAACTCAGAAACTACCATTGAAGTTCATTTCTACACTTGAAATTGCTAAAGAAGGTCTTGTTGGAGTACACTTAGGAGCAAGTGGTAATGTCAATACCATGGCGTACAAAACAACAAAAGATGGCCACTTCTCATTCAACAAATACGCATGGAAGAAGTTTGTTAAAACTACAAATCTTAGTGTTGGACAAGCAATACTGATTACAGCGAAAAATATTCACAGCTTAACCCTAAAATGATGTTTGTCATGAACATCATTATTCATAATAGCTAGGCATTACCAGAGTCGTCGAAATCAAACTCCGATCGATAATTTGCTTATTTCTTATGTCTGTTAAGAATATGTACTTGTTTATCTCTTATGTCTATTTAGAATTTGCAATGTACTGAAACGAAATGTTTGTGTCCTGCTGTTATCTCGTAATACTATTATCGGTGCTTTAACTATGCACTGACTGTTATAAATTCTATGTGGAATCAAATTACCAGAATATAAACAATAGACATTGTGCTCCTAGAGATTTGATTAGTGCACAATATACATATTTAACATTAACATATTGTAATTACAATGGAAAAATAATATTAGATTAAATAATAATTATCTGCTATAAGTGTATAGCCATAAAATGGAAAAATATATAACTCAAGCGGTACATGTACAAACCAAGTTTTCAAAGAAGTGCAACATCTACACTGATAGTTTAGCCCAACAAGGCCCACTAGACGAAACCATAGAATAACCAAGGAATTGTATATAAAGACATACAACGACCACACCTAGTCTCACACAGCTCAGAAGCCGCCACCTTCCATTTTGCAACATTCTAAGCGGGTCGATGAAAAAATACATGCTTGTAGATGGAATCATAGATCCAAGAAATATTAGATACAAATCAAATTGTTCAGCTAGAGGTGAAGCCAACCAAAGAATTACATATAGGAAGGGATCTACCAATTCAAGAGCAAATCAATATCGTCAAGTGCATCTACCATGCCCAAGTCGTATTACACACCCAAGGTACTACTTTATGTATAAGTTTACTATACAATAGCAATATACAGAAGTTAATATGCTATAGATTTATACTAATCTTGCTGTATGAGACAAACACCTAACACTGCTACAAAATCTAAAAATAGGTATATTATTTCGATCACACTTTATAAGAAATCCTTTGTACGAGAGGGATATCAGCATGCTTGCAAACCCAGACCTTGAATACCGAGGTGAGAGTTTTACCTGGTAAGAACAAATGACTGAACACTCAAAATATTATAACTCATATGCTTAAACTAATATATATGTTTCCTACCTTTGTCTCTACAGGGTGCAGCATATTGCAGCATGTCAAAATTTGTTCTACAGTCTGTTGCTGCTGTGATGTTTTGGTGTACTGCATAAGATACATTTTTAATTAAGAGTGTCTTATACAGTGTGAGTGAAATATCACATGAAGGTGACAACGATTGGACTACATTATGTACAAATCCAGAATATTAGTCTGTAATACATCGACCGCAATAGAAAGAACGAACTAATGTGCTACGACTATGTATTATTACTGCACTACCATTATATTCATATATGCCATGCTCTCTGTAATGCTATGCGCAGCCTAGTTTAATTTCGAAGCACTGTAACTGCACTTGTTAGCCCCGCGTGCACTACCTTATAAATAAATTACTTGTAGTCATATAGAAAACTGCTTTCGCTTATCCTGCAGGAACACCTCTTTACTTTCGAAGAACAGCCCTATTTATCTTGAGTGCACCAGATTACCTAAAAGTTACAGTGCACTACAAGTGTACACTGGTTTAGATAAGAACCACTACCCTTCTACACTACATGCACTGCCTATGAAACCAATCAACCGTGGTGTTCTACCAACACAAACAAATATGCAACGACCGTGTACTCTTCCTGCACTGCCATTATTAGAATATATGCACTGCTCTGCGAGTTGATCCAGCCAAATTAGTTTACTATGAGGCACTGCAATATTTAACCGTCGCGTGCACTGCCCTTTACTGCTCAGACTACTTGTACTGCCTTTAATTCGACAATTGCACTGCTCTATGTAATACTGCCTAACCTAGAAACTATACTAGCCCCAAACGAAGGCGAGACGACCCTGCACTCTAAGTGCACTTCCCGTATAGTCATATAGAAAACTGCTTTCTACACGGATACAAACCTATGTACTTTCGAAAAACTGCCCTATGTACTCTAAGTGCACTGCCCGTATATTCATATAGAAAACTGCTTTCTACACGGATACAAACCTATGTACTTTCGAAGAACTGCCCTATTTATCCTCCGTGCACTGCCCTTATTTCGACAATTGCACTGCTCTATGTAATCCTACAGGTACACTGGTTTCTGTTCGAAGCACTGTGCTTCCTCAGCTTTGTGCAGTACCTAACCTAGAAACTATACTAGCCCCTAACGAATGCGGGACGAGCCTGCACTCTAAGTGCACTTCCCGTATAGTCATATAAAAACTGCTTTGTACACTGATACAAACCTATGTACTTTCGAAGAACTGTCCTATTTATCCTGCGTGCACTGCCCTTATTTCGACAATTGCACTGCTCTATGTAATCCTGCAGGTACACTGGTTTCTGTTCGAAGCACTGTGCTTCCTCAGCTTTGTGCACTGCCTAACCTAGAAACTATACTAGGCTCTAACGAATGCGGAACGAACCTGCACTCTAAGTGCACTCCCCCTATAGTCATATGGAAAACTGCTTTCTACACGGATACAAACCTATGTACTTTCGAAGAACTGCCCTATTTATCCTGCGTGTACTGCCCTTATTTCGACAATTGCACTGCTCTATGTAATCCTGCAGGTACACTGGTTTCTGTTCGAAGCACTGCGCTTCCTCAGCTTTGTGCACTGCTAACCTAGAATCTATACTAGCCCCTAACGAATGCGGGACGACCATGCACTCTAAGTGCACTGCACGTATAGTCATATAGAAAACTGCTTTCTACAGGGATACAAACCTATGTACTTTCAAAGAACTGCCCTATTTATCCTGCGTGCACTGCCCTTATTTCGACAATTGCACTGCTCTATGTAATCCTGCAGGTACACTGGTTTCTGTTCGAAGCACTGTGCTTCCTCGGCTTTGTGCACTACCTAACCTAGAAACTATACTAGCCCCTAACGAATGCAGGCCGACCCTGCACTCTAAGTGCACTGCCCGTATAGTCATATAGAAAACTCCTTTCTACACGGATACAAACCTATGTACTTTCGAAGAACTGCCCTATTTATCCTGCGTGCACTGCCCTTATTTCGACAATTGCACTGCTCTATGTAATCCTGCAGGTACACTGGTTTCTGTTCGAAGCACTGCGCTTCCTCAGCCACGTGCACTACCTAACCTAGAAACTATACTAGCCCCTAATGAATGCGGGACGACCCTGCACTCTAAGTGCACTGCCCATATAGTCATATAGAAAACTGCTTTCTACACGGATACAAACCTATGTACTTTTGAAGAACTGCCCTATTTATCCTGCGTGCACTGCCCTTATTTCGACAATTGCACTGCTCTATGTAATGCTGCAGGTACACTAGTTTCTGTTCGAACCACTATGCTTCCTTAGCTTTGTGCACTACCTAACCTAAAAACTATACTAGCCCCTAACGAATGCGGGACGACCCTGCACTCTAAGTGCACTACCCGTATAGTCATATAGAAAACTACTTTCTACATGGGTACAAACCTATGTACTTTTGAAAAACTGCCCTATGTACTCTAAGTGCACTGCCCGTATAGTCATATAAAAAACTGCTTTCTACACAGATACAAACCTATGTACTTTCGAAGAACATCCCTATTTATCCTGCGTGCACTTCCCTTATTTCGACAATTGCACTACTCTATGTAATCCTGCAGGTACACTGGTTTCTGTTCGAAGCACTACGCTTCCTCAGCTATGTGCACTACCTAACCTAGAAACTATACTAGCCTCTAACGAATGCGGGACGAGCCTGCACTCTAAGTGCAGTGCCCGTATAGTCATAGAGAAAACTACTTTGTACACTGATACAAACCTATGTACTTTCAAAGAACTGCCCTATTTATCCTGCGTGCACTGCCCTTATTTCGACAATTGCACTGCTCTATGTAATACTGCAGGTACACTGGTTTCTGTTCAAAGCACTGCGCTTCCTCAGCTTTGTGCACTGCCTAACATAGAAACTATACTAGGCTCTAACGAATGCGGGACGGCCCTGCACTCTAAGTGCACTGCCCATATAGTCATATAGAAAACTGCTTTCTACACGGATACAAACCTATGTACTTTCGAAGAGCTGCCCTATTTATCCTGCGTGCACTGCCCTTATTTCGACAATTGCACAGCTCTATGTAATCCTGCAGGTACACTGGTTTCTGTTCGAAGCACTGCGCTTCCTCAGCCACGTGCACTGCCTAACCTAGAAACTATACTAGCCCCTAATGAATGCGGGACGACCCTGCACTCTAAGTGCACTGCCCATATAGTCATATAGAAAACTTCTTTCTACACGGATACAAACCTATGTACTTTCGAAGAACTGCCCTATTTATCCTGCGTGCACTGCCCTTATTTCGACAATTGCACTGCTCTATGTAATGCTGCAGGTAAACTAGTTTATGTTCGAAGCACTATGCTTCCTTAGCTTTGTGCACTGCCTAACCTAAAAACTATACTAGCCCCTAACGAATGCGGGACGACCCTGCACTCTAAGTGCACTACCCGTATAGTCATATAGAAAACTACTTTCTACACGGGTACAAACCTATGTACTTTTGAAAAACTGCCCTACGTACTCTAAGTGCACTGCCCGTATAGTCATATAGAAAACTGCTTTCTACACGGATACAAACCTATGTACTTTCGAAGAACTGCCCTATTTATCCTGCGTGCACTTCCCTTATTTTGACAATTGCACTGCTCTATGTATTCCTGGAGGTACACTGGTTTCTGTTCGAAGCACTACGCTTCCTCAGCTTTGTGCACTACCTAACCTAGAAACTATACTAGCCTCTAACGAATGCGGGACGAGCCTGCACTCTAAGTGCACTGCCCGTATAGTCATATAGAAAACTACTTTGTACACTTATACAAACCTATGTACTTTCGAAGAACTGCCCTATTTATCCTCCGTGCACTGCCCTTATTTCGACAATTGCACTGCTCTATGTAATCCTGCAGGTACACTGGTTTCTGTTCAAAGCACTGTGCTTCCTCAGCTTTGTGCATTGCCTAACATAGAAACTATACTAGGCTCTAACGAATGCGGGATGATACTGCACTCTAAGTGCACTGCCCATATAGTCATATAGAAAACTGCTTTCTACACGAATACAAACCTATGTACTTTCAAAGACTGCCCTATTTATCCTGCGTGCACTGCCCTTATTTCGACAATTGTACTGCTCTATGTAATCCTGCAGGTACACTGGTTTCTGTTCGAAGCACTGCGCTTCCTCAGCTTTGTGCACTCCCTAACCTAGAAACTATAGTAGCCCCTAACGAATGCGGGATGACCCTGCACTCTAAGTGCACTGCACGTATAGTCATATAGAAAACTGCTTTCTACAGGGATACGAACCTATGTACTTTCGAAGAATTGCCCTATTTATCCTGCGTGCACTGCCCTTATTTCGACAATTGCACTGCTCTATGTAATCCTGCAGGTACACTGGTTTCTATTCGAAGCACCGCCCCTCCTCAGCTCTATGCACTGCCTAACCTAGAAACTATACTAGCCCCCTAACGAATGCGGGACGACCCTGCACTCTAAGTGCACTGCCCATATAGTCATATAGAAAACTGCTTTCTACACGGATACAAACCTATGTACTTTCAAAGAACTGCCCTATTTATCCTACGTGCACTGCCCGTATTTCGACAATTGCACTGCTCTATGTAATCTTGCAGGTACACTGGTTTCTGTCCGAAGCACTGCGCTTCCTCAGCTTTGTGCACTGCCTAACCTAGAAACTATACTAGCCGCTAACGAATGCGGGACGACCCTGCACTCTAAGTGCACTGCCCGTATAGTCATATAGAAAACTGATTTCTACACGGATACAAACCTATGTACTTTCGAAGAACTGCCCTATTTATCCTGCGTGCACTGCCCTTATTTCGACAATTGCACTACTCTATGTAATGCTGCAGGTTCACTAGTTTCTGTTCGAAGCACTATGCTTCCTCAGCTTTGTGCACTGCCTGACCTAAAAACTATACTAGCCCGTAACGAATGCGGGACGACCCTGCACTCTAAGTGCACTACCCGTATAGTCATATAGAAAACTGCTTTCTACACGGATACAAACCTATGTACTTTCGAAAAACTGCCCTATGTACTCTAAGTGCAATGCCCGTATAGTCATATAGAAAACTTCTTTCTACACGGATACAAACATATGTACTTTCGAAGAACTTCCCTATTTATCCTGTGTGCACTGCCCTTATTTTGACAATTGCACTGCTCTATGTAATCCTACAGGTATACTGATTTCTGTTCGAAGCACTACGCTTCCTCAGCTTTGTGCACTACCTAACCTAGAAACTATACTAGCCCCTAACGAATGCGGGACGAGCCTGCACTCTAAGTGAACTGCCCGTATAGTCATATAGAAAACTGCATTGTACACTGATACAAACTTATGTACTTTCGAAGAACTGCCCTATTTATCCTGCGTGCACTGCCCTTATTTCGACAATTGCACTGCTCTATGTAATCCTGTAGGTACACTGGTTTCTATTCGAAGCACTGCGCTTCCTCAGCTTTGTGCACTTCCTAACCTAGAAACTATACTAGGCTCTAACGAATGCGGGACGACCCTGCACTCTAAGTGCACTTCCCATATAGTCATATAGAAAACTTCTTTCTACACGGATACAAACCTATGTACTTTCGAAGAACTGCCCTATTTATCCTGCGTGCACTGCCCTTATTTCGACAATTGCACTGCTCTATGTAATCCTGCAGGTACACTGGTTTCTGTTTGAAGCACTGCGCTTCCTAAGCTTTGTGCACTACCTAACCTAGAAACTATACTAGCCCCTAACGAATGCGGGACGACCCTGCACTCTAAGTGCACTGCACGTATAGTCATATAGAAAACTGCTTTCTACAGGGATACAAACCTATGTACTTTCGAAGAACTGCCCTATTTATCCTGTGTGCGCTGCCCTTATTTCGACAATTGCACTAAACTATGTAATCCTGCAGGTACACTGGTTTCTGTTCGAAGCACTGCGCTTCCTCAGCTTTGTGCACTTCCTAACCTAGAAACTATACTAGCCCCTAACGAATGCGGGACGACCCTGCACTCTAAGTGCACTGCCCGTATAGTCATATAGAAAACTGCTTTCTACACGGATACAAAACTATGTACTTTCGAAGAACTGCCCTATTTATCCTGCGTGCACTGCCCTTATTTCGACAATTGCACTGCTCTATGTAATCCTGTAGGTACACTGGTTTCTGTTCGAAGCACTGCGCTTCCTCAGCATCGTGCACTGCCTAACCTAGAAACTCTACTAGCCCCTAACCAATGCGGGACGACCCTGCACTCTAAGTGCACTGCCCATATAGTCATATAGAAAACTGCTTTCTACACGGATACAAACCTATGTACTTTTGAAGAACTGTCCTATTTATCCTACGTGCATTGCCCTTATTTCGACAATTGCACTGCTCTATGTAATGCTGCAGGTACACTAGTTTCTGTTCGAAGCACTGTGCTTTCTCAGCTTTGTGCACTGCCTAACCTAAAAACTATACTAGCCCCTAACGAATGCGGGACAACCCTGCACTCTAAGTGCACTACCCGTATAGTCATATAGAAAACTGCTTTCTACATGGATACAAACCTATGTACTTTCGAAAAACTGCCCTATGTACTCTAAGTGCACTTCACGTATAGTCATATAGAAAACAGCTTTCTAGACGGATACAAACCTTTGTACTTTCGAACTACTGCCTTATTTATCCTGCCTGCACTGCCCTTATTTCGACAATTGCACTGCTCTATGTAATCCTACAGGTACACTGGTTTCTGTTCAAAGCACTGCGCTTCCTCATCTTTGTGCACTGCCTAACCTAGAAACTATACTAGCCCCTAACGAATGCGGGACGACCCTACACTCTAAGTGCACTACCCTTATAGTCATATAGAAAACTGCTTTCTACATGGATACAAACCTATGTACTTTCGAACAACTGCCCTATTTATCCTGCGTGCACTGCCCTTATTTCGACAATTGCACCGCTCTATGTAATCCTGCAGGTACACTGGTTTCTGTTCGAAGCACTGCGCTTCCTCAGCTTTGTGCACTGCCTAACCTAGAAACTATACTAGCCCCTAACGAATGCGGGACGATCCTGCACTCTAAGTACACTGCCCCTATAGTGATATAGAAAACTTATTTCTACACTTCTACAAACTTATGTACTTTCGAAGAACTTCCCTATTTATCTTGCGTGCACTGCCCTTATTTCGACAATTGCAGTGCTCTATGTAATCCTGCAGGTACACTGGTTTCTGTTCGAAGCACTGAGCTTCCTTAGCTTTGTGCACTGCCTAACCTAGAAACCATACTAGTCCGTAACAAATGCGGGACGACCCTAGACTCTAAGTGCACTGCCCGTATAGTCATACAGAAAACTGCTTTCTACACGGATACAAACCTATGTATTTTCAAAGAATTGCCCTATTTATCATGCGTGCACTTCCCTTATTTCGACAATTGCACTGCTCTATGTAATCCTACAGGTCCACTGGTTTCTGTTCGAAGCACTGCGCTTCCTCAGCCACGTGCACTGCCTAACCTAGAAACTATACTAGCCCCTAACGAATGCGGGACGACCCTACACTCTAAGTACACTGTCCGTATAGTCATATAGAAAACTGCTTTCTACACGGATACAAACCTATGTACTTTCGAAGAATTGCCCTATTTATCCTGCGTGCACTACCCTTATTTCGACAATTGCACTGCTCTATGTAATCCTGTAGGTACACTGGTTTCTGGTCGAAGCACTAGGCTTCGTCAGCTTTGTGCACTGCCTAACCTAAAAACTATACTAGCCCCTAACGAATGCGGGACGACCCTGCACTCTATGTGCACTGCCCGTACAGTCATATAGAAAACTGCTTTCTACACGGATACAAACCTATATATTTCCGAAAAACTGCCCTATGTACTCTAAGTGCACTGCCCGTATAGTCATATAGAAAACTGCTTTCTACACGGATACAAACCAATGTAAATTCGAAAAACTGCCCTATGTCTTCTAAGTGTACTGCCCGTATAGTCATATAGAAAACTGCTTTCTAGATGGATACAAACCTATGTACTTTCGAACAACTGCCTTGTTTATCCTGCGTGCACTTCCCTTATTTCGACAATTGTGCTGCTCTATGTAATCCTATTGTACACTGGTTTCTGTTCGAAGCATTGCGCTTCCTGAGCTTTGTGCACTGCCTAACCTAGAAACTATACTAGCCCCTAACGAATGCGGGACGACCCTACACTCTAAGTGCACTGCCCGTGTAGTCATATGGAAAACTGCTTTCTACATGGATACAAACCTATGTACTTTCGAAGAACTACCCTATTTATCCTGCGTGCACTGCCCTTATTTCGACAATTTCACTGCTCTATGTAATCCTGCAGGTACACTGGTTTCTGTTCGAAGCATTGCGCTTCGTCAGACTTGTGCACTACCTAACCTAGAAACTATACTAGCCCCTAACGAATGCGGGACGACCCTGCACTCTAAGTACACTGCCCGTATAGTCATATAGAAAACTGCTTTCTACACTGATACAAAGCTATGTACTTTCGAAGAACTACCCTATTTATCCTGCGTGCACTACCCTTATTTCGACAATTGCACTGCTCTATGTAATCCTGCAGGTACACTGGTTTCTGTTCGAAGCACTGCGCTTCCTCAGCTTTGTGCACTGCCTAACCTAGAAACTATACTAGGCTCTAACGAATGCGGGACGACCCTGCACTCTAAGTGCACTGCCCATATAGTCGTATAGAAAATTGCTTTCTACACGGATACAAACCTATGTACTTTCGAAGAACTGCCCTATTTATCCTGCGTGCACTGCCCTTATTTCGACAATTGCACTGCTCTATGTAATCCTGCAGGTACACTGGTTTCTGTTCGAAGCACTACGCTTTCTCAGCTTTGTGCACTGCCTAACCTAGAAACTATACTGGCCCCTAACGAATGCGGGATGACCCTGCACTCTAAGTGCACTGCACGTATAGTCATATAGACAACGGCTTTCTACAGGGATACAAACCTATGTACTTTCGAAGAACTGCCCTATTTATCTTGTGTGCGCTGCCCTTATTTCGACAATTGCACTACTCTATGTAATCCTGCAGGTACACTGGTTTCTGTTCGAAGCACTGCGCTTCCTTAGCTTTGTGCACTTCCTAACCTAGAAACTATACTAGCCCCTAACGAATGCGGGACGACCCTGCACTCTAAGTGCACTGCCCGTATAGTCATATAGAAAACTGCTTTCTACACGGATACAAAACTATGTACTTTCGAAGAACTGCCCTATTTATCCTGCGTGCACTGCCCTTATTTCGACAATTGCACTGCTCTATGTAATCCTGTAGGTACACTGGTTTCTGTTCGAAGCACTGTGCTTCCTCAGCATCGTGCACTCCCTAACCTAGAAACTCTACTAGCCCCTAACGAATGCGAGACGACCCTGCACTCTAAGTGCACTGCCCGTATAGTCATATAGAAAACTGCTTTCTACACGGATACAAACCTATGTACTTTTGAAGAACTGCCCTATTTATCCTACGTGCATTGCCCTTATTTCGACAATTGCACTGCTCTATGTAATGCTGCAGGTACACTAGTTTCTGTTCGAAGCACTGTGCTTTCTCAGCTTTGTGCACTGCCTAACCTAAAAACTATACTAGCCCCTAACGAATGCGGGACAACCCTGCACTCTAAGTGCACTACCCGTATAGTCATATAGAAAACTGCTTTCTACATGGATACAAACCTATGTACTTTCGAAAAACTGCCCTATGTACTCTAAGTGCACTTCAATTATAGTCATATAGAAAACTGCTTTCTAGACGGATACAAAACTTTGTACTTTCGATCTACTGCCTTATTTATCCTGCCTGCACTGCCCTTATTTCGACAATTGCACTGCTCTATGTAATCCTACAGGTAGACTGGTTTCTGTTCAAAGCACTGCGTTTCCTCAGTTTTGTGCACTGCCTAACCTAGAAACTATACTAGCCCCTAACGAATGCGGGACGACCCTACACTCTAAGTGCACTACCCTTATAGTCATATAGAAAACTGCTTTCTACACGGATACAAACCTATGTACTTTCGAACAACTGCCCTATTTATCCTACGTCCACTGCCCTTATTTCGACAATTGCACCGCTCTATGTAATCCTGCAGGTACACTGGTTTCTGTTCGAAGCACTGCGCTTCCTCAGCTTTGTGCACTGCCTAACCTAGAAACTATACTAGCCCCTAACGAATGCGGGACGATCCTGCACTCTAAGTACACTGCCCCTATAGTGATATAGAAAACTTATTTCTACACTTATACAAACCTATGTACTTTCGAAGAACTTCCCTATTTATCTTGCGTGCACTGCCCTTATTTCAACAATTGCAGTGCTCTATGTAATCCTGCAGGTACACTGGTTTCTGTTCGAAGCACTGCGCTTCCTCAGCTTTGTGCACTGCCTAACCTAGAAACCATACTAGTCCCTAATGAATGCGGGATGACCCTAGACTCTAAGTGCACTTCCCGTATAGTCATACAGAAAACTGCTTTCTACACGGATACAAACCTATGTATTTTCAAAGAATTGCCCTATTTATCTTGCGTGCACTGCCCTTATTTCGACAATTGCACTGCTCTATGTAATCCTACAGGTCCACTGGTTTCTGTTCGAAGCACTGCGCTTCCTCAGCCACGTGCACTGCATAACCTAAAAACTATACTAGCCCCTAACGAATGCGGGACGACCCTACACTCTAAGTACACTGTCCGTATAGTCATATAGAAAACTGCTTTCTACACGGATACAAACCTATGTACTTTCGAAGAATTGCCCTATTTATCCTGCGTGCACTACCCTTATTTTGACAATCCTGTAGGTACACTGGTTTCTGGTCGAAGCACTGGGCTTCGTCAGCTTTGTGCACTGCCTAACCTAAAAACTATACTAGCCCCTAACGAATCCGGGACGACCCTGCACTCTATGTGCACTTCCCGTACAGTCATATAGAAAACTGTTTTCTACACGGACACAAACCTATATATTTCCGAAAAACTGCCCTATGTACTCTAAGTGCACTGCCCGTATAGTCATATAGAAAACTGCTTTCTACACGGATACAAACCAATGTAAATTCGAAAAACTGCCCTATGTCTTCTAAGTGCACTGCCCGTATAGTCATATAGAAAACTGCTTTCTAGATGGATACAAACCTATGTACTTTTGAACAACTGCCTTATTTATCCTGCGTGCACTTCCCTTATTTCGACAATTGCACTGCTCTATGTAATCCTACATGTACACTGGTTTCTGTTCGAAGCATTGCGCTTCCTCAGCTTTGTGCACTGCCTAACCTAGAAACTATACTAGCCCCTAACGAATGCGGGACGACCCTACACTCTAAGTGCACTGCCCGTGTAGTCATATGGAAAACTGCTTTCTACATGGATACAAACCTATGTACTTTCGAAGAACTACCCTATTTTTCCTGCCTGCACTGCCCTTATTTCGACAATTTCACTGCTCTATGTAATCCTGCAGGTACACTGGTTTCTGTTCGAAGCATTGCGCTTCGTCAGCTTTGTGCACTACCTAACCTAGAAACTATACTAGCCCCTAACGAATGCGGGACGACCCTGCACTCTAAGTACACTGCCCGTATGGTCATATAGAAAACTGCTTTCTACACTGATACAAAGCTATGTACTTTCGAAGAACTACCCTATTTATCCTGCGTGCACTACCCTTATTTCGACAATTGCACTGCTCTATGTAATCCTGCAGGTACACTGGTTTCTGTACGAAGCACTGCGCTTCCTCAGCTTTGTGCACTGCCTAACCTAGAAACTATACTAGGCTCTAACGAATGTGGGACGGCCCTACACTCTAAGTGCACTGCCCATATAGTCATATAGAAAATTGCTTTCTACACGGATACAAACCTATGTACTTTCGAAGAACTGCCCTATTTATCCTGCGTGCACTGCCCTTATTTCGACAATTGCACTGCACTATGTAATCCTGCAGGTACACTGGTTTCTGTTCGAAGCACTACGCTTTCTCAGCTTTGTGCACTGCCTAACCTAGAAACTATACTGGCCCCTGAAGAATGCGGGATGACCCTGCACTCTAAGTGCACTGCACGTATAGTCATATAGAAAACTGCTTTCTACAGGGATACAAACCTATGTACTTTCGAAGAACTGCCCTATTTATCCTGCGTACACTGCCCTTATTTCGACAATTGCACTCCTCTATGTAATCCTGCAGGTACACTGGTTTCTGTTCGAAGCACTGTGCTTCCTGAGCTTTGTGCACTGCCGAACCTAGAAACTATAGTAGCCCCTAACGAATGCAAGACAACCCTGTACACTAAGTGCACTCCATATAGCCATATAGAAAACTGCTTTCTACACGGATACAAACCTATGTACTTTCGAAGAACTGCCCTATTTATCCTGCGTGTACTGCCCTTATTTCGACAATTGCACTTCTCTATGTAATCCTGTAGGTACACTGGTTTCTGTTTGAAGCACTGCGCTTCCTCAGCCACGTGCACTACCTAACCTAGAAACTATACTAGCCCCTAACGTATGCTGGACGACCCTGCACTCTAAGTGCACTGCTCGTATGGTCATATAGAAAACTGCTTTCAACACGGATACAAACCTATGTACTTTCAAAGAACTGTCCTATTTATCCTACGTGGACTGCCCTTATTTCAACAATTGCATTGCTCTATGTAATGCTGCAGGTACACTGGTTTCTGTTTGAAGCACTGTTCTTCCTCAGCTTTGTGCACTGCCTAACCTAGTAACTATACTAGCCCCTAACGAATGCGGGACGACCCTGCACTCTAAGTGCACTACCCGTATAGTCATATAGAAAACTGCTTTCTACACGGATACAAACATATGTACTTTCGAACAACTGCCTTATTTATCCTGCGTGCACTTCCCTTATTTCGACAATTCCACTACTCTATGTAATCTTACAGGTACACTGGTTTCTGTTCGAAGCACTGCGCTTCCTCAACCATGTGCACTGCCTAACCTAGAAACTATACTAGCCCCTAACGAATGCGGGACAACCCTGCACTCTAAGTACACTGCCCGTATAGTCATATAGAAAACTGCTTTCTACAGGGATACAAACCTATGTACTTTCGAAGAACTGCCGTATTTATCCTGCGTACACTGCCCTTATTTCGACAATTGCACAGTTCTATGTAATCTTGCAGGTACACTGGTTTCTGTTCGAAGCACTGCGCTTCCTCAGCATTGTGCACTGCCTAACCTAGAAACTATACTAGCCCCTAACGAATGCGGGACGACCCTGCACTCTAAGTACACTGCCCGTATAGTCATATAGAAAACTACTTTCTACACTGATACAAACCAATGTACTTTCGAAGAACTGCCCTATTTATCGTGCGTGCACTGCCCTTATTTCGTCAATTGCACTGCTCTATGTAATCCTGCAGGTACACTGGTTTCTGTTCGAAGCACTGCGCTTCTTAGCATTGTGCACTGCCTAACCTAGAAACTATACTAGCCCCTAACGAATGCGGGACGACCCTGCACTCTAAGTACACTGCCCGTATAGTCATATAGAAAACTACTTTCTACACTGATACAAACCTATGTACTTTCGAAGAACTGCCCTATTTATCGTGCGTGCATAGCCCTTATTTTGACAAATGCACTGCTCTATGTAATCCTGCAGGTACACTGGTTTCTGTTCGAAGCACTGTGCTTCCTCAGCATTGTGCACTGCCTAACCCAGAAACTATACTAGCCCCTAACGAATGCGGGACGACCCTGCACTCTAAGTACACTGCCCGTATAGTCATATAGAAAACTACTTTCTACACTGATACAAACCTATGTACTTTCGAAGAACTGCCCTATTTATCGTGCGTGCACTGCCCTTATTTCGACAATTGCACTGCTCTATGTAATCATACATGTACACTGGTTTCTGTTCGAAGCATTGCGCTTCCTCAGCTTTGTGCACTGCCTAACCTAGAAACTATACTAGCCCCTAACGAATGCGGGACGACCCTACACTCTAAGTGCACTGCCCGTGTAGTCATATGGAAAACTGCTTTCTACATGGATACAAACCTATGTACTTTCGAAGAACTACCCTATTTATCCTGCGTGCACTTCCCTTATTTCGACAATTTCACTGCTCTATGTAATCCTGCAGGTACACTGGTTTCTGTGCAAAGCATTGCGCTTCGTCAGCTTTGTGCACTATCTAACCTAGAAACTATACTAGCCCCTAACGAATGCGGGACGACCTTGCACTCTAAGTACACTGCCCGTATAGTCATATAGAAAACTGCTTTCTACACTGATACAAAGATATGTACTTTCGAAGAACTGCCCTATTTATCCTGCGTGCACTACCCTTATTTCGACAATTGCACTGCTCTATGTAATCCTGCAGGTACACTGGTTTCTGTTCGAAGCACTGCGCTTCCTCAGCTTTGTGCACTGCCTAACCTAGAAACTATACTAGCCCCTAACGAATTCGGGACGACCCTGCATTCTAAGTACACTGCCCGTATAGTCATATAGAAAACTACTTTCTACACTGATACAAACCAATGTACTTTCGAAGAATTGCCCTATTTATCGTGCGTGCACTGCCCTTATTTCGACAATTGCACTGCTCTATGTAATCCTGCAGGTACACTGGTTTCTGTTCGAAGCACTGCGCTTCTCAGCATTGTGCACTTCCTAACCTAGAAACTATACTAGCCCCTAACGAATGCGGGACGACCCTGCACTCTAAGTACACTGCCCGTATAGTCATATAGAAAACTACTTTCTACACTGATACAAACCTATGTACTTTCGAAGAACTGCCCTATTTATCGTGCGTGCACTGCCCTTATTTCGACAATTGCACTGCTCAATGTAATCCTGCAGGTACACTTGTTTCTGTTCGAAGCACTGTGCTTCCTCAGCATTGTGCACTGCCTAACCCAGAAACTATACTAGCCCCTAACGAATGCGGGACGACCCTGCACTCTAAGTACACTGCCCGTATAGTCATATAGAAAACTACTTTCTACACTGATACAAACCTATGTACTTTCGAAGAACTGCCCTATTTATCGTGTGTGCACTGCCCTTATTTCGACAATTGCACTGCTCTATGTAATCCTACATGTACACTGGTTTCTGTTTGAAGCATTGCGCTTCCTCAGCTTTGTGCACTGCCTAACCTAGAAACTATACTAGGCTCTAACGAATGCGGGACGACCCTGCACTCTAAGTGCACTGCACGTATAGTCATATA
Organism: Avena sativa; assembly: GCA_916181665.1. Classification (NCBI taxonomy): domain Eukaryota; kingdom Viridiplantae; phylum Streptophyta; class Magnoliopsida; order Poales; family Poaceae; genus Avena; species Avena sativa. The sequence goes on along the minus strand of OV702291.1, from coordinate 360,020,924 downwards.
GAAAATTGCTTTCTACAGGGATACAAACCTATGTACTTTCGAAGAACTGCCCTATTTATCCTGCGTGCACTGCCCTTATTTCGACAATTGCACTCCTCTATGTAATCCTGCAGGGACACTGGTTTCTGTTCGAAGCACTGCGCTTCCTGAGCTTTGTGCACTGCCGAACCTAGAAACTATAGTAGCCCCTAACGAATGCAGGATGACCCTGCACTCTAAGTGCACTCCCGTATAGTCATATAGAAAACTGCTTTTCTACACGGATACAAACCTATGTACTTTCGAAGAACTGCCCTATTTATCCTGCGTGTACTGCCCTTATTTCGACAATTGCACTTCTCTATGTAATCCTGTAGGTACACTGGTTTCTGTTTGAAGCACTGCGCTTCCTCAACCACGTGCACTGCCTAACCTAGAAACTATACTAGCCCCTAACGAATGCGGGACGACCCTGCACTCTAAGTGCACTGCTCGTATGGTCATATAGAAAACTGCTTTCAACACGGATACAAACCTATGTACTTTCAAAGAACTGTCCTATTTATCCTGCGTGGACTGCCCTTATTTCGACAATTGCATTGCTCTATGTAATGCTGCAGGTACACTGGTTTCTCTTTGAAGCACTGTTCTTCCTCAGCTTTGTGCACTGCCTAACCTAGTAACTATACTAGCCCTTAACGAATGCGGGACGACCCTGCACTCTAAGTGCACTACCCGTATAGTCATATAGAAAACTGCTTTCTACACGGATACAAACCTATATACTTTCGCACAACTGCCATATTTATCCTGCGTGCACTTCCCTTATTTTGACAATTCCACTACTCTATGTAATCCTACAGGTACACTGGTTTCTGTTCGAAGCACTGCGCTTCCTCAGCCATGTGCACTGCCTAACCTAGAAACTATACTAGCCCCTAACGAATGCGGGACAACCCTGCACTCTAAGTACACTGCCCGTATAGTCATATAGAAAACTGCTTTCTACAGGGATATAAACCTATGTACTTTCGAAGAACTGCCGTATTTATCCTGCGTACACTGCCCTTATTTCGACAATTGCACTGCTCTATGTAATCTTGCAGGTACACTGGTTTCTGTTCGAAGCACTGCGCTTCCTCAGCATTGTGCACTGCCTAACCTAGAAACTATACTAGCCCCTAACGAATGCGGGACGACCCTGCACTCTAAGTACACTGTCCGTATAGTCATATAGAAAACTACTTTCTACACTGATACAAACCAATGTACTTTCGAAGAACTGCCCTATTTATCGTGCGTGCACTGCCCTTATTTCGACAATTGCACTGCTCTATGTAATCCTGCAGGTACACTGGTTTCTGTTCGAAGCACTGCGCTTCTTAGCATTGTGCACTGCCTAACCTAGAAACTATACTAGCCCCTAACGAATGCGGGACGACCCTGCACTCTAAGTACACTGCCCGTATAGTCATATAGAAAACTACTTTCTACACTGATACAAACATATGTACTTTCGAAGAACTGCCCTATTTATCGTGCGTGCACTGCCCATATTTCGATAATTGCACTCCTCTATGTAATCCTGCAGGTACACTGGTTTCTGTTCGAAGCACTGTGCTTCCTCACCATTGTGCACTGCCTAACCCAGAAACTATACTAGCCCCTAACGAATGCGGGACGACCCTGCACTCTAAGTACACTGCCCGTATAGTCATATAGAAAACTACTTTCTACACTGATACAAACCTATGTACTTTCGAAGAACTGCCCTATTTATCGTGCGTGCACTGCCCTTATTTCGACAATTGCACTGCTCTATGTAATCCTACATGTACACTGGTTTCTGTTCGAAGCATTGCGCTTCCTCAGCTTTGTGCACTGCCTAACCTAGAAACTATACTAGCCCCTAACGAATGCGGGACGACCCTACACTCTAAGTGCACTGCCCGTGTAGTCATATGGAAAACTGCTTTCTACATGGATACAAACCTATGTACTTTCGAAGAACTACCCTATTTATCCTGCGTGCACTGCCCTTATTTCGACAATTTCACTGCTCTATGTAATCCTGCAGGTACACTGGTTTCTGTGCAAAGCATTGCGCTTCGTCAGCTTTGTGCACTGTCTAACCTAGAAACTATACTAGCCCCTAACGAATGCGTGACGACCCTGCACTCTAAGTACACTGCCCGTATAGTCATATAGAAAACTGCTTTCTACACTGATACAAAGCTATGTACTTTCGAAGAACTGCCCTATTTATCCTGCGTGCACTACCCTTATTTCGACAATTGCACTGCTCTATGTAATCCTGCAGGTACACTGGTTTCTGTTCGAAGCACTGCGCTTCCTCAGCTTTGTGCACTGCCTAACCTAGAAACTATACTAGCCCCTAACGAATGCGGGACGACCCTGCACTCTAAGTACACTGCCCGTATAGTCATATAGAAAACTACTTTCTACACTGATACAAACCAATGTACTTTCGAAGAACTGCCCTATTTATCGTGCGTGCACTGCCCTTATTTCGACAATTGCACTGCTCTATGTAATCTAGCAGGTACACTGGTTTCTGTTCGAAGCACTGCGTTTCTCAGCATTGTGCACTGCCTAACCTAGAAACTATACTAGCCCCTAACGAATGCGGGACGACCCTGCACTCTAAGTACACTGCCCGTATAGTCATATAGAAAACTACTTTCTACACTGATACAAACCTATGTACTTTCGAAGAACTGCCCTATTTATCGTGCGTGCACTGCCCTTATTTCGACAATTGCACTGCTCTATGTAATCCTGCAGGTACACTGGTTTCTGTTCGAAGCACTGTGCTTCCTCAGCATTGTGCACTGCCTAACCCAGAAACTATACTAGCCCCTAACGAATGCGGGACGACCCTGCACTCTAAGTACACTGCCCGTATAGTCATATAGAAAACTACTTTCTACACTGATACAAACCTATGTACTTTCGAAGAACTGCAATATTTATCGTGCGTGCACTGCCCTTATTTCGACAATTGCACTGCTCTATGTAATCCTACATGTACACTGGTTTCTGTTCGAAGCATTGCGCTTCCTCAGCTTTGTGCACTGCCTAACCTAGAAACTATACTAGCCCCTAACGAATGCGGGACAACCCTACACTCTAAGTGCACTGCCCGTGTAGTCATATGGAAAACTGCTTTCTACATGGATACAAACCTATGTACTTTCGAAAAACTACCCTATTTATCCTGCGTGCACTGCCCTTATTTCGACAATTTCACTGCTCTATGTAATCCTGCAGGTACACTGGTTTCTGTGCAAAGCATTGCGCTTCGTCAGCTTTGTGAACTGTCTAACCTAGAAACTATACTAGACCCTAACGAATGCGGGACGACCCTGCACTCTAAGTACACTGCCCGTATAGTCATATAGAAAACTGCTTTCTACACGGATACAAAGCTATGTACTTTCGAAGAACTGCCCTATTTATCCTGCGTGCACTACCCTTATTTCGACAATTGCACTGCTCTATGTATTCCTGCAGGTACACTGGTTTCTGTTCGAAGCACTGCGCTTCCTCAGCCATGTGCACTGCCTAACCTAGAAACTATACTAGCCCCTAACGAATGCGGGACGACCCTGCACTCTAAGTACACTGCCCGTATAGTCATATAGAAAACTGCTTTCTACACTGATACAAAACTATGTAATTTCGAATAACTGCCCTATTTATCCTGCGTGCACTGCCCTTATTTCGACAATTGCACTGCTCTATGTAATCCTGCTGGTACACTGGTTTCTGTTCGAAGCACTGCGCTTCCTTAGCTTTGTGCACTGCCTAACCTAGAAACTATACTAGGATCTAACGAATGCGGGACGACCCTGCACTCTAAGTGCACTGCCCATATAGTCATATAGAAAATTGCTTTCTACACGGATACAAACCTATGTACTTTCGAAGAACTGCCCTATTTATCCTGCGTGCACTGCCCTTATTTCGACAATTGCACTGCTCTATGTAATCCTGCAGCTACATGGGTTTCTGTTCGATGCACTGTGCTTCCTCAGCTTTGTGCGCTGCCTAACCCAGAAACTATACTAGCCCCTAACGAATGCGGGACGACCCTGCACTCTAAGTACACTGCCCGTATAGTCATATAGAAAACTGCTTTCTACACTGATACAAAACTATGTAATTTCGAAGAACTGCCCTATTTATCCTGCGTGCACTGCCCTTATTTCGACAATTGCACTGCTCTATGTAATGCTGCAGGTACACTGGTTTCTGTTCGAAGCACTGCGCTTCCTCAGCATTGTGCACTGCCTAACCCAGAAACCATACTATCCCCTAACGAAGGCGGGATGACCCTGCACTCTAAGTGCACTGCCCGTATAGTCATATAGAAAACAGCTTTCTACACGGATACAAACCTATGTACTTTCAAAAAACTTCCCTATGTACTCTAAGTGCACTGCCCGTATAGTCATATAGAAAACGGCTTTCTAGACGGATACAAACCTATGTACTTTTGAACAACTGTCGTATTTATCCTGCGTGCACTTCCCTTATTTCGACAATTGCACTGCTCTATGTAATCCTACGTGTACACTGGTTTCTGTTCGAAGCATAGCGCTTCCTCAGCTTTGTGCACTGCCTAACCTAGATACTATACTAGCCCCTAAGGAATGCGCGACGACCCTACACTCTAAGTGCACTTCCCGTATAGTCATATAGAAAACTGCTTTCTACACGGATACAAACCTATGTACTTTCAAAGAACTGATCTATTTATCCTGCGTGCACTGCCCTTTTTTCGACAATTGCACTGCTCTATGTAATCCTGCATTTACACTGGTTTCTGTTCGAAGCACTGCGCTTCCTCAGCTTTGTGCACTGCCTAACCTAGAAACTATACTAGCCCCTAAAGAATGCGGGACGACCCTGCACTCTAAGTACATTGCCCGTATAGTCATATAGAAAACTGCTTTATACACGGATACAAACCTATGTACTTTCGAAGAACTGCCCTATTTATCCTACGTGCCCTGCCCTTATTTTGACAATTGCACTGCTCTATGTAATCCTATAAGTACACTGGTTTCTGTTCAAAGCACTACGCTTCCTCAGCTTGTGCACTGCGTAACCTAGAAACTATACTAGCCCCTAACGAATGCGGGATGAACCTGCACTCTAAGTGCACTACCCGTATAGTCATATAGAAAACTGCTTTCTACACGGATACAAACCTATGTACTTTCGAAGAACTGTCCTATTTATCCTGCGTGCACTGCCCTTATTTCGACAATTGCACTGCTCTATGTAATCCTGCAGGTACACTGGTTTCTGTTCGAAGCACTGCGCTTCCTCAACTTTGTGCACTGCCTAACCTAGAAACTATACTAGCCCCTAACGAATGCTGGACGACCCTGCACTCTAATTGCACTGCACGTATAGTTATATAGAAAACTGCTTTCTACATGGATACAAACCTATTTACTTCCGAATAACTGCCCTATTTATCCTGCCTGCACTGCCCTTATTTCGACAATTGCACTGCTCTATGTAATCTTGCAGGTACACTAGTTTCTGTTCGAAGCACTGCGCTTCCTCAGCTTTGTGCACTGCCTAACCTAGAAACTATACTAGCCCCTAACGAATGCGGGACGACCCTGCACTCTAAGTGGACTACCCGTATATTCATATAGAAAACTGCTTTCTACACGGATACAAACCTATGTACTTTCGAAAAACTGCCCTATGTACTCTAAGTGCACTGCCCGTATAGTCATATAGAAAACTGCTTTCTAGACGGATACAAACCTATGTACTTTCGAACAACTACCTTATTTATCCTGCGTGCACTTCCCTTATTTCGACAATTGCACTGCTCTATGTAATCCTACAGGTACACTAGTTTCTGTTCAAAGCACTACGCTTCCTCAGCTTTGTGCCCTCCCTAACCTAGAAACTATACTAGCCCCTAACGAATGCGGGATGACCCTGCACTCTAAGTGCACTACCCGTATAGTCATATAGAAAACTGCTTTCTACACGGATACAAACCTATGTACTTTCGAAGAACTGTCCTATTTATCCTGCGTGCACTCCCCTTATTTCGACAATTGCACTGCTCTATGTAATCCTATTGTACACTGGTTTCTGTTCGAAGCACTGCGCTTCCTCACCTTTGTGCACTGCCTAACCTAGAAACTATACTAGCCCCTAACGAATGCGGGACGACCCTGCAATCTAAGTGCATTGCACGTATAGTCATATAGAAAATTGCTTTCTATAAGAATACAAACCTATGTACTTTCGAAGAACTACCCTATTTATCCTGCGTGCACTGCACTTATTTCGACAATTGCACTGCTTTATGTAATCTTGCAGGTACACTAGTTTCTGTTCGAAGCACTGCGCTTCCTCAGCTTTGTGCACTGCCTAACATAGAAACTATACTAGCCCCTAACGAATGCGGGATGACCCTGCACTCTAAGTGCACTGCCCGTATAGTCATATAGAAAATTGCTTTCTACACGGATACAAACCTCTGTACTTTCGAAAAACTGCCCTATGTACTCTAAGTGCACTACCCGTATAGTCATATAGAAAACTGCTTTCTAGACGGATACAAACCTATGTACTTTCGAACAACTGCCGTATTTATCCTGCGTGCACTGCCCTTATTTTGACAATTGCACTGCTCTATGTAATCCTCCATGTACACTGGTTTCTGTTCGAAGCATTGCGCTTCCTCAGCTTTGTGCACTGCCTAACCTAGAAACTATACTAGCCCCTAACGAATGCGGGACGACCCTACACTCTAAGTGCACTGCCCATATAGTCATATAGAAAACTGCTTTCTACACGGATACAAACCTATGTACTTTCGAAGAACTGCCCTATTTATCCTGCGTGCACTGCCCTTATTTCGACATTGCACTACTCTATGAAATCCTGCAGGTACACTGGTTTCTGTTCAAAGCACTACGCTTCCTCAGCTTGTGCACTGCGTAACCTAGAAACTATACTAGCCCCTAACGAATGCGGGATGACCCTGCACTCTAAGTGCACTACCCGTATAGTCATATAGAAAACTGCTTTCTACATGGATACAAACCTATGTACTTTCGAAGAACTGTCCTATTTATCCTGCGTGCACTGCCCTTATTTCGACAATTGCACTGCTCTATGTAATCCTACAGGTACACTGGTTTCTGTTCGAAGCACTGCGCTTCCTCAGCTTTGTGCACTGCCTAACCTAGAAACTATACTAGCCCCTAACGAATGCTGGACGACCCTGCACTCTAATTGCACTGCATGTATAGTTATATAGAAAACTGCTTTCTACACGGATACAAACCTATTTACTTTCGAAGAACTGCCCTATTTATCCTGCCTGCACTGCCCTTATTTCGGCAATTGCACTGCTCTATGTAATCTTGCAGGTACACTAGTTTCTGTTCGAAGCACTGCGCTTCCTCAGCTTTGTTCACTGCCTAACCTAGAAACTATACTAGCCCCTAACGAATGCGGGACGACCCTGCACTCTAAGTGGACTACCCGTATATTCATATAGAAAACTGCTTTCTACACGGATACAAACCTATGTACTTTCGAAAAACTGCCATATGTACTCTAAGTGCACTGCCCATATAGTCATATAGAAAACTGCTTTCTAGACGGATACAAACCTATGTACTTTCGAACAACTACCTTATTTATCTTGCGTGCACTTCCCTTATTTCGACAATTGCACTGCTCTATGTAATCCTACAGGTACACTGGTTTCTGTTCAAAGCACTACGCTTCCTCAGCTTTGTGCCCTGCCTAACCTAGAAACTATACTAGCCCCTAACGAATGCGGGATGACCCTGCACTCTAAGTGCACTACCCGTATAGTCATATAGAAAACTGCTTTCTACACGGATACAAACCTATGTACTTTCGAAGAACTGTCCTATTTATCCTGCGTGCACTGCCCTTATTTCGACAATTGCACTGCTCTATGTAATCCTGCAGGTACACTGGTTTCTGTTCGAAGCACTGCGCTTCCTCAGCTTTGTGCACTGCCTAACCTAGAAACTATACTAGCCCCTAACGAATGCGGGACGACCCTGCACTCTAAGTGCATTGCACGTATAGTCATATAGAAAATTGCTTTCTATAAGAATACAAACCTATGTACTTTCGAAGAACTGCCCTATTTATCCTGCGTGCCCTACACTTATTTCGACAATTGCACTGCTTTATGTAATCTTGCAGGTACACTAGTTTCTGTTCGAAGCATTGCGCTTCCTCGGCTTTGTGCACTGCCTAACCTAGAAACTATACTAGCCCCTCACGAATGCGGGATGACCCTGCACTCTAAGTGCACTGCCCATATAGTCATATAGAAAATTGCTTTCTACACGGATACAAACCTCTGTACTTTCGAAAAACTGCCCTATGTACTCTAAGTGCACTACCCGTAGAGTCATATAGAAAACTGCTTTCTAGACGGATACAAACCTATGTACTTTCGAACAACTGCGTATTTATCCTGCGTGCCCTGCCCTTATTTCGACAATTGCACTGCTCTATTTAATCCTCCATGTACACTGGTTTCTGTTCGAAGCATTGCGCTTCCTCAGCTTTGTGCACTGCCTAACCTAGAAACTATACTAGCCCCTAACGAATGCGGGACGACCCTACACTCTAAGTGCACTGCCCATATAGTCATATAGAAAACTGCTTTCTACACGGATACAAACCTATGTACTTTCGAAGAACTGCCCTATTTATCCTGCGTGCACTGCCCTTATATCGACATTCCACTGCTCTATGAAATCCTGCAGGTACACTGGTTTCTGTTCAAAGCACTACGCTTCCTCAGCTTGTGCACTGCGTAACCTAGAAACTATACTAGCCCCTAACGAATGCGGGATGACCCTGCACTCTAAGTGCACTACCCGTATAGTCATATAGAAAACTGCTTTCTACACGGATACAAACCTATGTACTTTCGATGAATTGTCCTATTTATCCTGCGTGCACTGCCCTTATTTCGACAATTGCATTGCTCTATGTAGTCCTGCAAGTACACTGGTTTCTGTTCGAAGCGCTGCGCTTCCTTAGCTTTGTGCACTGCCTAACCTAGAAACTATACTAGCCCTAACGAATGCTAGACGACCCTGCACTCTAATTGCACTGCACGTATAGTCATATAGAAAACTGCTTTCTACACGGATACAAACCTATTTACTTTCAAAGAACTGCCCTATTTATCCTGCCTGCACTGCCCTTATTTCGACAATTACACTACTCTATGTAATCTTGCAGGTACACTAGTTTCTGTTCGAAGCACTGCGCTTCCTCAGCTTTGTGCACTGCCTAACCTAGAAACTATACTAGCCCCTAACGAATGCGGGACGACCCTGCACTCTAAGTGGACTACCCGTATATTCATATAGAAAATTGCTTTCTACACGGATACAAACCTATGTACTTTCGAAAAACTGCCCTATGTACTCTAAGTGCACTGCCCGTATAGTCATATAGAAAACTGCTTTCTAGACGGATACAAACCTATGTACTTTCGAAGAACTACCTTATTTATCCTGCGTGCACTTCCCTTATTTCGACAATTGCACTGCTCTATGTAATCCTACAGGTACACTGGTTTCTGTTCAAAGCACTACGCTTCCTCAGCTTTGTGCACTGCCTAACCTAGAAACTATACTAGCCCCTAACGAATGCGGGATGACCCTGCACTCTAAGTGCATTACCCGTATAGTCATATAGAAAACTGCTTTCTACACGGATACAAACCTATGTACCTTCGAAGAACTGTCCTATATATCCTGCGTGCACTGCCCTTATTTCGACAATTGCACTGCTCTATGTAATCCTGCAGGTACACTGGTTTCTGTTCGAAGCACTAGGCTTCCTCAACTTTGTGCACTGCCTAACCTAGAAACTATACTAGCCCCTAACGAATGCGGGATGACCCTGCACTCTAAGTGCATTGCACGTATAGTCATATAGAAAATTGCTTTCTATAAGAATACAAACCTATGTACTTTCGAAGACCTGCCCTATTTATCCTGCGTGCACTGCACTTATTTCGACAATTGCACTGCTTTATGTAATCTTGCAGGTACACTAGTTTCTGTTCGAAGCACTGCGCTTCCTCAGCTTTGCGCACTGCCTAACCTAGAAACTATACTAGCCCCTAACGAATGCGGGACGACCCTGCACTCTAAGTGTACTACCCATATATTCATATAGAAAACTGCTTTCTACACGGATACAAACCTATGTACTTTCAAAAAACTGCCCTATGTACTCTAAGTGCACTGCCCGTATAGTCATACAGAAAACTGCTTTCTAGACGGATACAAACCTATGTACTTTCGAAGAACTACCTTATTTATCCTGCGTGCACTTCCCTTATTTCGACAATTGCACTGATCTATGTAATCCTACAGGTACACTAGTTTCTGTTCAAAGCACTACGCTTCCTCAGCTTTGTGCACTGCCTAACCTAGAAACTATACTAGCCCCTAACGAATGCGGGATGACCCTGCACTCTAAGTGCACTACTCGTTTAGTCATATAGAAAACTGCTTTCTACACGGATACAAACCTATGTACCTTCGAAGAACTGTCCTATTTATCCTGCGTGCACTGCCCTTATTTCGACAATTGCACTGCTCTATGTAATCCTGCAGGTACACTGGTTTCTGTTCGAAGCACTAGGCTTCCTCAGCTTTGTGCACTGCCTAACCTAGAAACTATACTAGCCCCTAACGAATGCGGGACGACCCTGCACTCTAAGTGCATTGCACGTATAGTCATATAGAAAATTGCTTTCTATAAGAATACAAACCTATGTACTTTCGAAGAACAGCCCTATTTATCCTGCGTGCACTACACTTATTTCGACAATTGCACTGCTTTATGTAATCTTGCAGGTACACTAGTTTCTGTTCGAAGCACTGCGCTTCCTCAGCTTTGTGCACTGCCTAACCTAGAAACTATACTAGCCCCTAACATATGCGGGATGACCCTGCACTCTAAGTGCACTGCCCGTATAGTCATATAGAAAATTGCTTTCTACACGGATACAAACCTCTGTACTTTCGAAAAACTGCCCTATGTACTCTAAGTGCACTACCCGTATAGTCATATAGAAAACTGCTTTCTACACGGATACAAACCTATGTACTTTCGAACAACGGCCGTATTTATCCTGCGTGCACTGTCCTTATTTCGACAATTGCACTGCTCTATGTAATCCTGTAGGTACACTGGTTTCTGTTCGAAGCACTTCGCTTCCTCAGCCACGTGCACTGCCTAACCTAGAAACTATACTAGCCCCTAACGAATGCAGGACGACCCTGCACTCTAAGTGCACTGCCCGTATAGTCATATAGAAAACTGCTTTCTACACGGATACGAACCTATGTACTTTCGAAGAACTCCCTTATTTATCCTGCGTGCACTTCCCTTATTTCGATAATTGCACTGCTCTATGTAATGCTGCAGGTACACTGGTTTCTGTTCGAAGCACTGTGCTTCCTCAGCTTTGTGCACTGCCTAACCTAGAAACTATACTAGCCCCTAACGAATGTGGGACGACCCTGCACTCTAAGTGCACTACCTGTATAGTCATATAGAAAACTGCTTTCTACACGGATACAAACCTATGTACTTTCGAAAAACTGCCCTATGTACTCTAAGTGCACTGCCCGTATAGTCATATAGAAAACTGCTTTCTAGACGGATACAAACCTATGTACTTTCCAACAACTGCCGTATTTATCCTGCGTGCACTGCCCTTATTTCGAAAATTGCACTGCTCTATGTAATCCTCCATGTACACTGGTTTCTGTTCGAAGCATTGCGCTTCCTCAACTTTGTGCACTGCCTAACCTAGAAACTATACTAGCCCCTAACGAATACGGGACAACCCTGCACTCTAAGTGCACTACCTGTATAGTCATATAGAAAACTGCTTTCTACACGGATACAAACCTATGTACTTTCGAAGAACTGTCCTATATATCCTGCGTGCACTTCCCATATTTCGAAATTTGCACTGCTCTATGTAATCTTGCAGGTACACTGGCTTCTGTTCGAAGCACTGCGCTTCCTTAGCTTTGTGCACTGCCTAACCTAGAAACTATACTAGCCCGTAACGAATGCGGGACGACCCTACACCCTAAGTACACTGCCCGTATAGTCATATAGAAAACAGCTTTCTACACTGATACAAACCTATGTACTTTCGAAGAACTGCCCTATTCATCGTGCGTGCACTGCCCTTATTTCGTTAATTGCACTGCTCTATATAATCCTGTAGGTACACTGGTTTCTGTTCGAAGCACTGCGCTTCCTCAGCATTGTGCACTGCCTAACCTAGAAACTATACTAGCCCCTAACGAATGCGGGACGACCCTGCACTCTAAGTGCACTGCCTGTATAGTCATATAGAAAACTGCTTTCTACACGGATACAAACCTATATACTTTCGAAGAACTGCCCTCTTTATCCTGCGTGCACTGCCCTTATTTTGACAATTGCAATGCTCTATGTAATCCTACAGGTACACTGGTTTCTGTTCGAAGCACTGCGCTTCCTCAGCCATCTGCACTGCCTAACCTAGAAACTATACTAGCCCCTAACGAATGCGGGACGACCCTACACTCTAAGTGCACTGTCCTATGTACGGATACAAACTGCTTTCTACACGGATACAAACCTATATACTTTGGAAAAACTGCCCTATGTACTCTAAGTGCACTGTCCGTATAGTCATATAGAAAACTGCTTTCTACACGGATACAATCCTATGTACTTTCAAAAAACTGCCCTATGTACTCTAAGTGCACTGCTCGTATAGTCATATTGAAAATAGCTTTCTAGACGAATATAAACCTATGTACTTTCGAACAACTGCCGTATTTATCCTGCGTGCACTGCCCTTATTTCGACAATTGCACTGCTCTATGTAATCCTCCATGTACACTGGTTTCTGTTCGAAGCATTGCGCTTCCTCAGCTTTGTGCACTGCCTAACCTAGAAACTATACTAGCCCCTAAGGAATGCGGGACGACCCTACACTCTAAGTGCACTGCCCATATAGTCATATAGAAAACTCCTTTCTACACGGATACAAACCTATGTACTTTCAAAGAGCTGCCCTATTTATCGTGCGTGCACTGCCCTTATTTCGACAATTGCACTGCTCTATGTAATCCTGCAGGTACACTGGTTTCTGTTCGAAGCACTGTGCTTCCTCAGCATTGTGCACTGCCTAACCCAGAAACTATACTAGCCCCTAACGAAGGCGGGACGACCCTGCACTCTAAGTGCACTACCCGTATAGTCATATAGAAAACTGCTTTCTACACGGATACAAACCTATGTACTTTCGAAGAACTGTCCTATTCATCCTGCGTGCACTTCCCATATTTCGACAATTGCACTGCTCTATGTAATCCTGCAGGTACACTGGTTTCTGTTCGAAGCACTGCGCTTCCTTAGCATTGTGCACTGCCTAACCTAGGAACTATACTAGCCCCTAACGAATGCGGGACGACCCTGCACTCTAAGTGCACTGCCCGTATAGACATATAGAAAACTGCTTTCTACACGGATACAAACCTATGTACTTTCGAAGAACTGCCCTATTTATCCTGCGTGCACTGCCCTTATTTCGACAATTGCAATGCTCTATGTAATCCTACAGGTACACTGGTTTCTGTTCGAAGCACTGCGCTTCCTCAGCCATGTGCACTGCCTAACCTAGAAACTATACTAGCCCCTAACGAATGCGGGACGACCCTACACTCTAAGTGCACTGCCCGTATAGTCATATAGAAAACTGCTTTCTACACGGATACAAACCTATATACTTTCGAAAAACTGCCCTATGTAATCTAAGTGCACTGTCCGTATAGTCATATAGAAAACTGCTTTCTACACGGATACAATCCTATGTATTTTCGAAAAACTGCCCTATGTACTCTAAGTGCACTGCCCATATAGTCATATAGAAAACTGCTTTCTAGATGGATACAAACCTATGTACTTTCAAACAACTGCCGTATTTATCCTGCGTGCACTTCCCTTATTTCGACAATTGCACTAGTCTATGTAATCCTACATGTACACTGGTTTCTATTCGAAGCATTGCGCTTTCTCAGCTTTGTGCACTTTCTAACCTAGACACTATACTAGCCCCTAACGAATGCGGGACGACCCTACACTCTAAGTGAACTGCCCATATAGTCATATAGAAAACTGCTTTCAGACGGATACACACCTATGTACTTTTGAAGAACTGCCCTATTTATCCTGCGTGTACTGCCCTTATTCGACAATTGCAATGCTCTATGTAATCCTACAGGTACACTGGTTTCTGTTCGAAGCACTGCGCTTCCTCAGCCATGTGCACTGCCTAACCTAGAAACTATACTAGCCCCTAACGAATACGGGACGACCCTACACTCTAAGTGCACTTCCCGTATAGTCATATAGAAAACTGCTTTCTACACGGATACAAACCTATATATTTTCGAAAAACTGCCCTATGTACTCTAAGTGCATTGTCCGTATAGTCATATAGAAAACTGCTTTCTACACGGATACAATCCTATGTACTTTCGAAAAACTGCCCTATATACTCTAAGTGCACTACCCGTATAGTCATATAGAAAACTTTCTAGACGGATACAAACCTATGTACTTTCGAACAACTGCCGTATTTATCCTGTGTGCACTGCCCTTATTTCGACAATTGCACTGCTCTATGTAATCCTCCATGTACACTGGTTTCTGTTCGAAGCATTGCGCTTACTCAGCTTTGTGCACTGCCTAACCTAGAAACTATACTAGCCCCTAACGAATGCGGGACGACCCTACACTCTAAGTGCCCTGCCCATATAGTCATATAGAAAACTGCTTGCTACACGGATACAAACCTATGTACTTTCGAAGAACTGCCCTATTTATCTTGCGTGCACTGCCCTTATTTCGACAATTGCATTGCTCTATGTAATCCTGCAGGTACACTGGTTTCTGTTCGAAGCATTGCGCTTCCTCAGCTTTGTGCACTGCCTAACCTAGAAACTATACTAGCCCCTAACGAATGCGGGACGACCCTGCACTCTAAGTGCACTGCCCGTATAGTCATATAGAAAACTGCTTTCTACACGGATACAAACCTATGTACTTTCGAAAAACTGCCCTATGTACTCTAAGTGCACTGTCCGTATAGTCATATAGAAAACTGCTTTCTACACGGATACAATCCTATGTACTTTCGAAAAACTGCTCTATATACTCTAAGTGCACTGCCCGTATAGTCATATAGAAAACTGCTTTCTAGACGGATACAAACCTATGTACTTTCGAACAACTGCCGTATTTATCCTGCGTGCACTGCCCTTATTTCGACAATTGCATTGCTCTATGTAATCCTCCATGTACACTGGTTTCTGTTCGAAGCATTGCGCTTCCTCAACTTTGTGCACTGCCTAACCTAGAAACTATACTAGCCCCTAACGAATGTGGGACGACCCTGCACTCTAAGTGCACTGCCCGTATAGTCATATAGAAAACTACTTTCTAGACGGATACAAACCTATGTACTTTCGAACAACTGTCTTATTTATCCTGCGTGCACTTTCCTTATTTCGACAATTGCACTGTTGTATGTAATCCTACAGGTACACTGGTTTCTGTTCAAAGCACTACACTTCCTCAACTTTGTGCACTGCCTAACCTAGAAACTATACTAGCCCCTAACGAATGCGGGACGACCCTGCACTCTAAGTGCACTACCCGTATAGTCATATAGAAAACTGCTTTCTACACGGATACAACCTATGTACTTTCGAAGAACTGTCCTATTTATCCTGCGTGCACTTCCCATATTTCGACAATTGCACTGCTCTATGTAATACTGCAGGTACACTGGTTTCTGTTCGAAGCACTGCGCTTCCTCAACTTTGTGCACTGCCTAACCTAGAAACTATACTAGCCCCTAACGAATGCGGGACGACCGTGCACTCTAAGTACACTGCCCATATAGTCATATAGAAAACTGCTTTCTACACTGATACAAACCTATGTACTTTCGAAAAAACTGCCCTATTATCATGCGTGCACTGCCCTTATTTCGATAATTGCACTGCTCTATGTAATCCTGCAGGTACACTGGTTTCTGTTCGAAGCATTGCGCTTCCTCAGCATTGTGCACTGCCTAACCTAGAGACTATACTAGCACCTAACGAATGCGGCACGACCCTGCACTCTAAGTGCACTGCCCGTATAGTCATATAGAAAACTGCTTTCTACACGGATACAAACCTATGTACTTTCGAAGAACTGCCCTATTTATCCTGCGTGCACTGCCCTTATTTCGACAATTGCAATGCTCTATGTAATCCTACAGGTACACTGGTTTCTGTTCGAAGCACTGCGTTTCCTCAGCCATGTGCACTGCCTAACCTAGAAACTATACTAGCCCCTAACGAATGCGGGACGACCCTACACTCTAAGTGCACTGCCCGTATAGTCAATAGAAAACTGCTTTCTACACGGATACAAACCTATATACTTTCGAAAAACTTCCCTATGTACTCTAAGTGCACTGTCCGTATAGTCATATAGAAAACTGCTTTCTACACGGATATAATCCTATGTACTTTCGAAAAACTGCCCTATGTACTGTAAGTGCACTGTCCGTATAGTCATATAGAAAACTGCTTTCTACACGGATACAATCCTATGTACTTTCGAAAAACTGCCCTATGTACTCTAAGTGCACTGCCCGTATAGTCATATAGAAAACTGCTTTCTAGACGGATACAAACCTATGTACTTTCGAACAACTTCCGTATTTATCCTGCGTGCGCTGCCCTTATTTCGACAATTGCACTGCTCTATGTAATCCTACATGTACACTGGTTTCTATTCGAAGCATTGCGCTTCCTCAGCTTTGTGCACTTCCTAACCTAGAAACTATACTAGCCCCTAACGAATGTGGGACGACCCTACACTCTAAGTGAACTGCCCGTATAGTCATATAGAAAACTTCTTTCAGACGGATACAAACCTATATACTTTCGAAGAACTGCCCTATTTATCCTGCGTGCACTGCCCTTATTTCGACAATTGCAATTCTCTCTGTAATCCTACAGGTACACTGTTTTCTGTTCGAAGCACGGCGCTTCCTCAACCATGTGCACTGCCTAACCTAGAAACTATACTAGCCCCTAATGAATGTGGGACGACCCTGCACTCTAAGTGCACTGTCCGTATAGTCATATAGAAAACTGCTTTTTACACGTATACAATCCTATGTACTTCGAAAAACTGCCCTATATACTCTTGGTGCACTGCCCGTATAGTCATATAGAAAACTGCTTTCTAGACGGATACAAACCTATGTACTTTCGAACAACTGCCGTAATTATCCTGCGTGCACTGCCCTTATTTCGACAATTGCACTGCTCTATGTAATCCTCCATGTACACTGGTTTCTGTTCGAAGCATTGCGCTTCCTCAACTTTGTGCACTGCCTAACCTAGAAACTATACTAGCTCCTAACAAATGCGGGACGACCCTGCACTCTAAGTGCACTGCCCGTATAGTCATATAGAAAACTGCTTTCTACACGGATACAAACCTATGTACTTTCGAAGAACTGCCCTATTTATCCTGCGTGTACTGCCCTTATTTCGACAATTGCACTTCTCTATCTAATCCTGCAGGTACACTGGTTTCTGTTCGAAGCACTGTGCTTCCTCAGGTTTGTGCACTGCCTGACCTAGAAACTATACTAGCCCCTAACGAATGTGGGACGAACCTGCACTCTAAGTTCACTACCCGTATAGTCATATAGAAAACTGGTTTCTACACGGATACAAACCTATGTACTTTCGAAAAACTGCCCTATGCACTCTAAGTGCATTGCCCGTATAGTCATATAGAAAACTGCTTTCTAGACGGATACAAACCTATGTACTTTCGAACAACTGCCTTATTTATCCTGCGTGCACTTCCCTTATTTCCACAATTGCACTGCTCTATGTAATCCTACATGTACACAGGTTTCTGTTCAAAGCACTACGCTTCCTCAACTTTGTGCACTGCCTAACCTAGAAACTATACTAGCCCGTAACGAATGCGGGACAACCCTGCACTCTAAGTGCACTACCCATATAGTCATATAGAAAACTGCTTTCTACACGGATACAAACCTATATACTTTCGAAGAACTATCCTATTTATCCTGCGTGCACTTCCCATATTTTGACAATTGCACTGCTCTATGTAATCCTGCAGGTACACTAGTTTCTGTTCGAAGCACTACGCTTCCTCAGCTTTGTGCACTGCCTAACCTAAAAACTATACTAGCCCCTAACGAATGCGGGACGACCCTGCACTCTAAGTACACTGCCCGTATAGTCATATAGAAAACTGCTTTCTACACCGATACAAACCTATGTACTTTCGAAGAACTGCCCTATTTATCCTGCATGCACTGCCCTTATTTCGACAATTGCACTGCTCTATGTAATGCTGCAGGTACACTGGTTTCTGTTCGAAGCACTGTGCTTCCTCAACTTTGTGCACTGCCTAACCTAGAAACTATACTATCCCCTAACGAATGCGGGACGACCCTGCACTCTAAGTACACTGCCCGTATAGTCATATAGAAAACTGCTTTCTACACTGATACAAACCTATGTACTTTCGAAGAACTGCCCTATTTATCGTGCATGCACTGCCCTTATTTCGACAATTGCACTACTCTATGTAATCCTGCAGGTACACTGGTTTCTGTTCGAAGCACTGCGCTTCCTCAGCATTGTGCACTGCCTAACCTAGAAACTATACTAGCACCTAACGAATGCGGGACGACCCTGCACTCTAAGTCCACTGCCCGTATAGTCATATAGAAAAGTGCTTTCTACACGGATACAAACCTATGTACTTTCGAGGAACTGCCCTATTTATCCTGCGTGCACTGCCCTTATTTCGACAATTGCAATGCTCTATGTAATCCTACATGTACACTGGTTTCTATTCGAAGCATTGCGCTTCCTCAGCTTTATGCACTTCCTAACCTAGAAACTATACTAGCCCCTAACGAATGCGGGACGACCCTACACTCTAAGTGAACTGCCCGTATAGTCATATAGAAAACTTCTTTCAGACGGATACAAACCTATGTACTTTCGAAGAACTGCGCTGTTTATCCTGTGTGCACTGCCCTTATTTCGGCAATTGCAATACTCTATGTAATCCTACAGGTACACTGGTTTCTGTTCAAAGCACTGCGCTTCCTCAGCCATGTGCACTGCCTAACCTAGAAACTATACTAGCCCCTAACGAATGCGGGACGACCCTACACTCTAAGTGCACTGCCCGTATAGTCATATAGAAAACTGCTTTCTACGCGGATACAAACCTATGTACTTTCGAAAAACTGCACTATGTACTCTAAGTGCACTGTTCGTATAGTCATATAGAAAACTGCTTTCTACACGGATACAATCCTATGTACTTTCGAAAAACTGCCCTATATACTCTTAGTGCACTGCCCGTATAGTCATATAGAAAACTGCTTTCTAGACGGATACAAACCTATGTACTTTCGAACAACTGCCGTATTTATCCGGCGTGCACTGCCCTTATTTCGACAATTGCACTGCTCTATGTAATCCTCCATGTACACTGGTTTCTGTTCGAAGCATTGCGCTTCCTCAGCTTTCTGCACTGCCTAACCTAGAAACTATACTAGACCCTAACGAATGCGGGACTACCCTGCACTCTAAGTGCACTGCCCGTATAGTCATATAGAAAACTGCTTTCTACACGGATACAAACCTATGTACTTTCGAAGAACTGCCCTCTTTATCCTCCGTGCACTGCCCTTATTTCGACAATTGCACTGCTCTATGTAATCCTACAGGTACACTGGTTTCTGTTCGAAGCACTGCGCTTCCTCAGCTTTGTGCACTGCCTAACCTAGAAACTATACTAGCCCCTAATGAATGCGGGACGACCCTGCACTCTAAGTGCACTGCCCGTATAGTCATATAGAAAACTGCTTCCTACACGGATACAAACCTATGTACTTTGGAAGAACTGCCCTATTTATCCTGCGTGCACTGCCCTTATTTCGACAATTGCACTGCTCTATCTAATCCTGTAGGTACACTGGTTTCTGTTCGAAGCACTGCGCTTCCTTTGCCACGTGCACTGCCTAACCTAGAAACTATACTAGCCCCTAACGAATGCGGGACGACCCTACACTCTAAGTGCACTGCCCGTATAGTCATATAGAAAACTGCTTTCTACACGGATACAAACCTATGTACTTTCGAAAAACTGCCCTCTTTATCCTCCGTGCACTGCCCTTATTTCGACAATTGCACTGCTCTATGTAATCCTACAGGTACACTGGTTTCTGTTCGAAGCACTGCGCTTCCTCAGCTTTGTGCACTGCCTAACCTAGAAACTATACTAGCCCCTAATGAATGCGGGACGACCCTGCACTCTAAGTGCACTGCCCGTATAGTCATATAGAAAACTGCTTTCTACACGGATACAAACCTATATACTTTCGAAGAACTATCCTATTTATCCTGCGTGCACTTCCCATATTTTGACAATTGCACTGCTCTATGTAATCCTGCAGGTACACTGGTTTCTGTTCGAAGCACTACGCTTCCTCAGCTTTGTGCACTGCCTAACCTAAAAACTATACTAGCCCCTAACGAATGCGGGACGACCCTGCACTCTAAGTCCACTGCCCGTATAGTCATATAGAAAACTGCTTTCTACACTGATACAAACCTATGTACTTTCGAAGAACTGCCCTATTTATCCTGCATGCACTGCCCTTATTTCGACAATTGCACTGCTCTATGCAATGTTGCAGGTACACTGGTTTCTGTTCGAAGCACTGTGCTTCCTCAACTTTGTGCACTGCCTAACCTAGAAACTATACTAGCCCCTAACGAATGCGGGACGACCCTGCACTCTAAGTACACTGCCCGTATAGTCATATAGAAAACTGCTTTCTACACTGATACAAACCTATGTACTTTCGAAGAACTGCCCTATTTATCGTGCATGCACTGCCCTTATTTCGACAATTGCACTACTCTATGTAATCCTGCAGGTACACTGGTTTCTATTCGAAGCACTGCGCTTCCTCAGCATTGTGCACTGCCTAACCTAGAAACTATACTAGCACCTAACGTATGCGGGACGACCCTGCACTCTAAGTGCACTGCCCGTATAGTCATATAGAAAACTGCTTTCTAGACGGATACAAACCTATGTACTTTCGAACAACTGCCGTATTTATCCTGCGTGCACTGCCCTTATTTCGACAATTGCACTGCTCTATGTAATCCTCCATGTACACTGGTTTCTGTTCGAAGCATTGCGCTTCCTCAACTTTGTGCACTGCCTAACCTAGAAACTATACTAGCCCCTAACGAATGCGGGACGACCCTGCACTCTAAGTGCACTGCCCGTATAGTCATATAGAAAACTACTTTCTAGACGGATACAAACCTATGTACTTTCGAACAACTGTCTTATTTATCCTGCGTGCACTTTCCTTATTTCGACAATTGCACTGCTGTATGTAATCCTACAGGTACACTGGTTTCTGTTCAAAGCACTACACTTCCTCAACTTTGTGCACTGCCTAACCTAGAAACTATACTAGCCCCTAACGAATGCGGGACGACCCTGCACTCTAAGTGCACTACCCGTATAGTCATATAGAAAACTGCTTTCTACACGGATACAAACCTATGTACTTTCGAAGAACTGTCCTATTTATCCTGCGTGCACTTCCCATATTTCGACAATTGCACTGCTCTATGTAATACTGCAGGTACACTGGTTTCTGTTCGAAGCACTGCGCTTCCTCAACTTTGTGCACTGCCTAACCTAGAAACTATACTAGCCCCTAACGAATGCGGGACGACCGTGCACTCTAAGTACACTGCCCGTATAGTCATATAGAAAACTGCTTTCTACACTGATACAAACCTATGTACTTTCGAAAAAACTGCCCTATTATCATGCGTGCACTGCCCTTATTTCGATAATTGCACTGCTCTATGTAATCCTGCAGGTACACTGGTTTCTGTTCGAAGCATTGCGCTTCCTCAGCATTGTGCACTGCCTAACCTAGAGACTATACTAGCACCTAACGAATGCGGCACGACCCTGCACTCTAAGTGCACTGCCCGTATAGTCATATAGAAAACTGCTTTCTACACGGATACAAACCTATGTACTTTCGAAGAACTGCCCTATTTATCCTGCGTGCACTGCCCTTATTTCGACAATTGCAATGCTCTATGTAATCCTACAGGTACACTGGTTTCTGTTCGAAGCACTGCGCTTCCTCAGCCATGTGCACTGCCTAACCTAGAAACTATACTAGCCCCTAACGAATGCGGGACGACCCTACACTCTAAGTGCACTGCCCGTATAGTCAATAGAAAACTGCTTTCTACACGGATACAAACCTATATACTTTCGAAAAACTTCCCTATGTACTCTAAGTGCACTGTCCGTATAGTCATATAGAAAACTGCTTTCTACACAGATATAATCCTATGTACTTTCGAAAAACTGCCCTATGTACTCTAAGTGCACTGTCCGTATAGTCATATAGAAAACTGCTTTCTACACGGATACAATCCTATGTACTTTCGAAAAACTGCCCTATGTACTCTAAGTGCACTGCCCGTATAGTCATATAGAAAACTGCTTTCTAGACGGATACAAACCTATGTACTTTCGAACAACTTCCGTATTTATCCTGCGTGCGCTGCCCTTATTTCGACAATTGCACTGCTCTATGTAATCCTACATGTACACTGGTTTCTATTCGAAGCATTGCGCTTCCTCAGCTTTGTGCACTTCCTAACCTAGAAACTATACTAGCCCCTAACGAATGTGGGACGACCCTACACTCTAAGTGAACTGCCCGTATAGTCATATAGAAAACTTCTTTCAGACGGATACAAACCTATATACTTTCGAAGAACTGCCCTATTTATCCTGCGTGCACTGCCCTTATTTCGACAATTGCAATTCTCTCTGTAATCCTACAGGTACACTGTTTTCTGTTCGAAGCACGGCGCTTCCTCAACCATGTGCACTGCCTAACCTAGAAACTATACTAGCCCCTAATGAATGTGGGACGACCCTGCACTCTAAGTGCACTGTCCGTATAGTCATATAGAAAACTGCTTTTTACACGTATACAATCCTATGTACTTCGAAAAACTGCCCTATATACTCTTGGTGCACTGCCCGTATAGTCATATAGAAAACTGCTTTCTAGACGGATACAAACCTATGTACTTTCGAACAACTGCCGTAATTATCCTGCGTGCACTGCCCTTATTTCGACAATTGCACTGCTCTATGTAATCCTCCATGTACACTGCTTTCTGTTCGAAGCATTGCGCTTCCTCAACTTTGTGCACTGCCTAACCTAGAAACTATACTAGCTCCTAACAAATGCGGGACGACCCTGCACTCTAAGTGCACTGCCCGTATAGTCATATAGAAAACTGCTTTCTACACGGATACAAACCTATGTACTTTCGAAGAACTGCCCTATTTATCCTGCGTGTACTGCCCTTATTTCGACAATTGCACTTCTCTATCTAATCCTGCAGGTACACTGGTTTCTGTTCGAAGCACTGTGCTTCCTCAGGTTTGTGCACTGCCTGACCTAGAAACTATACTAGCCCCTAACGAATGTGGGACGAACCTGCACTCTAAGTGCACTACCCGTATAGTCATATAGAAAACTGGTTTCTACACGGATACAAACCTATGTACTTTCGAAAAACTGCCCTATGCACTCTAAGTGCATTGCCCGTATAGTCATATAGAAAACTGCTTTCTAGACGGATACAAACCTATGTACTTTCGAACAACTGCCTTATTTATCCTGCGTGCACTTCCCTTATTTCCACAATTGCACTGCTCTATGTAATCCTACATGTACACAGGTTTCTGTTCAAAGCACTACGCTTCCTCAACTTTGTGCACTGCCTAACCTAGAAACTATACTAGCCCGTAACGAATGCGGGACAACCCTGCACTCTAAGTGCACTACCCGTATAGTCATATAGAAAACTGCTTTCTACACGGATACAAACCTATATACTTTCGAAGAACTATCCTATTTATCCTGCGTGCACTTCCCATATTTTGACAATTGCACTGCTCTATGTAATCCTGCAGGTACACTGGTTTCTGTTCGAAGCACTACGCTTCCTCAGCTTTGTGCACTGCCTAACCTAAAAACTATACTAGCCCCTAACGAATGCGGGACGACCCTGCACTCTAAGTACACTGCCCGTATAGTCATATAGAAAACTGCTTTCTACACTGATACAAACCTATGTACTTTCGAAGAACTGCCCTATTTATCCTGCATGCACTGCCCTTATTTCGACAATTGCACTGCTCTATGTAATGCTGCAGGTACACTGGTTTCTGTTCGAAGCACTGTGCTTCCTCAACTTTGTGCACTGCCTAACCTAGAAACTATACTAGCCCCTAACGAATGCGGGACGACCCTGCACTCTAAGTACACTGCCCGTATAGTCATATAGAAAACTGCTTTCTACACTGATACAAACCTATGTACTTTCGAAGAACTGCCCTATTTATCGTGCATGCACTGCCCTTATTTCGACAATTGCACTACTCTATGTAATCCTGCAGGTACACTGGTTTCTGTTCGAAGCACTGCGCTTCCTCAGCATTGTGCACTGCCTAACCTAGAAACTATACTAGCACCTAACGAATGCGGGACGACCCTGCACTCTAAGTCCACTGCCCGTATAGTCATATAGAAAAGTGCTTTCTACACGGATACAAACCTATGTACTTTCGAGGAACTGCCCTATTTATCCTGCCTGCACTGCCCTTATTTCGACAATTGCAATGCTCTATGTAATCCTACATGTACACTGGTTTCTATTCGAAGCATTGCGCTTCCTCAGCTTTATGCACTTCCTAAACTAGAAACTATACTAGCCCCTAACGAATGCGGGACGACCCTACACTCTAAGTGAACTGCCCGTATAGTCATATAGAAAACTTCTTTCAGACGGATACAAACCTATGTACTTTCGAAGAACTGCCCTGTTTATCCTGTGTGCACTGCCCTTATTTCGGCAATTGCAATACTCTATGTAATCCTACAGGTACACTAGTTTCTGTTCAAAGCACTGCGCTTCCTCAGCCATGTGCACTGCCTAACCTAGAAACTATACTAGCCCCTAACGAATGCGGGACGACCCTACACTCTAAGTGCACTGCCCGTATAGTCATATAGAAAACTGCTTTCTACACGGATACAAACCTATGTACTTTCGAAAAACTGCACTATGTACTCTAAGTGCACTGTTCGTATAGTCATATAGAAAACTGCTTTCTACACGGATACAATCCTATGTACTTTCGAAAAACTGCCCTATATACTCTTAGTGCACTGCCCGTATAGTCATATAGAAAACTGCTTTCTAGACGGATACAAACCTATGTACTTTCGAACAACTGCCGTATTTATCCGGCGTGCACTGCCCTTATTTCGACCATTGCACTGCTCTATGTAATCCTCCATGTACACTGGTTTCTGTTCGAAGCATTGCGCTTCCTCAGCTTTCTGCACTGCCTAACCTAGAAACTATACTAGACCCTAACGAATGCGGGACTACCCTGCACTCTAAGTGCACTGCCCGTATAGTCATATAGAAAACTGCTTTCTACACGGATACAAACCTATGTACTTTCGAAGAACTGCCCTCTTTATCCTCCTTGCACTGCCCTTATTTCGACAATTGCACTGCTCTATGTAATCCTACAGGTACACTGGTTTCTGTTCGAAGCACTGCGCTTCCTCAGCTTTGTGCACTGCCTAACCTAGAAACTATACTAGCCCCTAATGAATGCGGGACGACCCTGCACTCTAAGTGCACTGCCCGTATAGTCATATAGAAAACTGCTTTCTACACGGATACAAACCTATGTACTTTGGAAGAACTGCCCTATTTATCCTGCGTGCACTGCCCTTATTTCGACAATTGCACTGCTCTATCTAATCCTGTAGGTACACTGGTTTCTGTTCGAAGCACTGCGCTTCCTCTGCCACGTGCACTGCCTAACCTAGAAACTATACTAGCCCCTAACGAATGCGGGACGACCCTACACTCTAAGTGCACTGCCCGTATAGTCATATAGAAAACTGCTTTCTACACGGATACAAACCTATGTACTTTCGAAAAACTGCCCTCTTTATCCTCCGTGCACTGCCCTTATTTCGACAATTGCACTGCTCTATGTAATCCTACAGGTACACTGGTTTCTGTTCGAAGCACTGCGCTTCCTCAGCTTTGTGCACTGCCTAACCTAGAAACTATACTAGCCCCTAATGAATGCGGGACGACCCTGCACTCTAAGTGCACTGCCCGTATAGTCATATAGAAAACTGCTTTCTACACGGATACAAACCTATATACTTTCGAAGAACTATCCTATTTATCCTGCGTGCACTTCCCATATTTTGACAATTGCACTGCTCTATGTAATCCTGCAGGTACACTGGTTTCTGTTCGAAGCACTACGCTTCCTCAGCTTTGTGCACTGCCTAACCTAAAAACTATACTAGCCCCTAACGAATGCGGGACGACCCTGCACTCTAAGTCCACTGCCCGTATAGTCATATAGAAAACTGCTTTCTACACTGATACAAACCTATGTACTTTCGAAGAACTGCCCTATTTATCCTGCATGCACTGCCCTTATTTCGACAATTGCACTGCTCTATGTAATGCTGCAGGTACACTGGTTTCTGTTCGAAGCACTGTGCTTCCTCAACTTTGTGCACTACCTAACCTAGAAACTATACTACCCCCTAACGAATGCGGGACGACCCTGCACTCTAAGTACACTGCCCGTATAGTCATATAGAAAACTGCTTTCTACACTGATACAAACCTATGTACTTTCGAAGAACTGCCCTATTTATCGTGCATGCACTGCCCTTATTTCGACAATTGCACTACTCTATGTAATCCTGCAGGTACACAGGTTTCTGTTCGAAGCACTGCGCTTCCTCAGCATTGTGCACTGCCTAACCTAGAAACTATACTAGCACCTAACGAATGCGGGACGACCCTGCACTCTAAGTGCACTGCCCGTATAGTCATATAGAAAAGTGCTTTCTACACGGATACAAACCTATGTACTTTCGAAGAACTGCCCTATTTATCCTGCGTGCACTGCCCTTATTTCGACAATTGCAATGCTCTATGTAATCCTACATGTACACTGGTTTCTATTCGAAGCATTGCGCTTCCTCAACTTTATGCACTTCCTAACCTAGAAACTATACTAGCCCCTAACGAATGCGGGACGACCCTACACTCTAAATGAACTGCCCGTATAGTCATATAGAAAACTTCTTTCAGACGGATACAAACCTATGTACTTTCGAAGAACTGCCCTGTTTATCCTGTGTGCACTGCCCTTATTTCGGCAATTGCAATGCTCTATGTAATCCTACAGGTACACTTGTTTCTGTTCAAAGCACTGCGCTTCCTCAGCCATGTGCACTGCCTAACCTAGAAACTATACTAGCCCCTAACGAATGCGGGACGACCCTACACTCTAAGTGCACTGCCCGTATAGTCATATAGAAAACTGCTTTCTACACGGATACAAACCTATGTACTTTCGAAAAACTGCACTATGTACTCTAAGTGCACTGTTCGTATAGTCATATAGAAAATTGCTTTCTACACGGATACAATCCTATGTACTTTCGAAAAACTGCCCTATATACTCTTAGTGCACTGCCCGTATAGTCATATAGAAAACTGCTTTCTAGACGGATACAAACCTATGTACTTTCGAACAACTGCCGTATTTATCCGGCGTGCACTGCCCTTATTTCGACAATTGCACTACTCTATGTAATCCTCCATGTACACTGGTTTCTGTTCGAAGCATTGCGCTTCCTCAGCTTTCTGCACTGCCTAACCTAGAAACTATACTAGCCCCTAACGAATGCGGGACTACCCTGCACTCTAAGTGCACTGCCCGTATAGTCATATAGAAAACTGCTTTCTACACGGATACAAACCTATGTACTTTCGAAGAACTGCCCTCTTTATCCTCCGTGCACTGCCCTTATTTCGACAATTGCACTGCTCTATGTAATCCTACAGGTACACTGGTTTCTGTTCGAAGCACTGCGCTTCCTCAGCTTTGTGCACTGCCTAACCTAGAAACTATACTAGCCCCTAATGAATGCGGGACGACCCTGCACTCTAAGTGCACTGCCCGTATAGTCATATAGAAAACTGCTTTCTACACGGATACAAACCTATGTACTTTGGAAGAACTGCCCTATTTATCCTGCGTGCACTGCCCTTATTTCGACAATTGCACTGCTCTATCTAATCCTGTAGGTACACTGGTTTCTGTTTGAAGCACTGCGCTTCCTCTGCCACGTGCACTGCCTAACCTAGAAACTATACTAGCCGCTAACGAATGCGGGACGACCCTACACTCTAAGTGCACTGCCCGTATATTCATATAGAAAACTGCTTTCTACACGGATACAAACCTATATACTTTCGAAGAACTATCCTATTTATCCTGCGTGCACTTCCCATATTTTGACAATTGCACTGCTCTATGTAATCCTGCAGGTACACTGGTTTCTGTTCGAAGCACTACGCTTCCTCAGCTTTGTGCACTGCCTAACCTAAAAACTATACTAGCCCCTAACGAATGCGGGACGACCCTGCACTCTAAGTCCACTGCCCGTATAGTCATATAGAAAACTGCTTTCTACACTGATACAAACCTATGTACTTTCGAAGAACTGCCCTATTTATCCTGCATGCACTGCCCTTATTTCGACAATTGCACTGCTCTATGTAATGCTGCAGGTACACTGGTTTCTGTTCGAAGCACTGTGCTTCCTCAACTTTGTGCACTACCTAACCTAGAAACTATACTACCCCCTAACGAATGCGGGACGACCCTGCACTCTAAGTACACTGCCCGTATAGTCATATAGAAAACTGCTTTCTACACTGATACAAACCTATGTACTTTCGAAGAACTGCCCTATTTATCGTGCATGCACTGCCCTTATTTCGACAATTGCACTACTCTATGTAATCCTGCAGGTACACAGGTTTCTGTTCGAAGCACTGCGCTTCCTCAGCATTGTGCACTGCCTAACCTAGAAACTATACTAGCACCTAACGAATGCGGGACGACCCTGCACTCTAAGTGCACTGCCCGTATAGTCATATAGAAAAGTGCTTTCTACACGGATACAAACCTATGTACTTTCGAAGAACTGCCCTATTTATCCTGCGTGCACAGCCCTTATTTCGACAATTGCAATGCTCTATGTAATCCTACATGTACACTGGTTTCTATTCGAAGCATTGCGCTTCCTCAGCTTTATGCACTTCCTAACCTAGAAACTATACTAGCCCCTAACGAATGCGGGACGACCCTACACTCTAAGTGAACTGCCCGTATAGTCATATAGAAAACTTCTTTCAGACGGATACAAACCTATGTACTTTCGAAGAACTGCCCTGTTTATCCTGTGTGCACTACCCTTATTTCGGCAATTGCAATGCTCTATGTAATCCTACAGGTACACTTGTTTCTGTTCAAAGCACTGCGCTTCCTCAGCCATGTGCACTGCCTAACCTAGAAACTATACTAGCCCCTAACGAATGCGGGACGACCCTACACTCTAAGTGCACTGCCCGTATAGTCATATAGAAAACTGCTTTCTACACGGATACAAACCTATGTACTTTCGAAAAACTGCACTATGTACTCTAAGTGCACTGTTCGTATAGTCATATAGAAAATTGCTTTCTACACGGATACAATCCTATGTACTTTCGAAAAACTGCCCTATATACTCTTAGTGCACTGCCCGTATAGTCATATAGAAAACTGCTTTCTAGACGGATACAAACCTATGTACTTTCGAACAACTGCCGTATTTATCCGGCGTGCACTGCCCTTATTTCGACAATTGCACTACTCTATGTAATCCTCCATGTACACTGGTTTCTGTTCGAAGCATTGCGCTTCCTCAGCTTTCTGCACTGCCTAACCTAGAAACTATACTAGCCCCTAACGAATGCGGGACTACCCTGCACTCTAAGTGCACTGCCCGTATAGTCATATAGAAAACTGCTTTCTACACGGATACAAACCTATGTACTTTCGAAGAACTGCCCTCTTTATCCTCCGTGCACTGCCCTTATTTCGACAATTGCACTGCTCTATGTAATCCTACAGGTACACTGGTTTCTGTTCGAAGCACTGCGCTTCCTCAGCTTTGTGCACTGCCTAACCTAGAAACTATACTAGCCCCTAATGAATGCGGGACGACCCTGCACTCTAAGTGCACTGCCCGTATAGTCATATAGAAAACTGCTTTCTACACGGATACAAACCTATGTACTTTGGAAGAACTGCCCTATTTATCCTGCGTGCACTGCCCTTATTTCGACAATTGCACTGCTCTATCTAATCTTGTAGGTACACTGGTTTCTGTTCGAAGCACTACGCTTCCTCTGCCACGTGCACTGCCTAACCTAGAAACTATACTAGCCGCTAACGAATGCGGGACGACCCTACACTCTAAGTGCACTGCCCGTATATTCATATAGAAAACTGCTTTCTACACGGATACAAACCTATGTACTTTCAAAAAACTGCCCTCTTTATCCTCCGTGCACTGCCCTTATTTCGACAATTGCACTGCTCTATGTAATCCTACAGGTACACTGGTTTCTGTTCGAAGCACTGCGCTTCCTCAGCTTTGTGCACTGCCTAACCTAGAAACTATACTAGCCCCTAATGAATGCGGGACGACCCTGCACTCTAAGTGCACTGCCCGTATAGTCATATAGAAAACTGCTTTCTACACGGATACAAACCTATATACTTTCGAAGAACTATCCTATTTATCCTACGTGCACTTCCCATATTTTGACAATTGCACTGCTCTATGTAATCCTGCAGGTACACTGGTTTCTATTCGAAGCACTACGCTTCCTCAGCTTTGTGCACTGCCTAACCTAAAAACTATACTAGCCCCTAACGAATGCGGGACGACCCTGCACTCCACTGCCCGTATAGTCATATAGAAAACTGCTTTCTACACTGATACAAACCTATGTACTTTTGAAGAACTGCCCTATTTATCCTGCATGCACTGCCCTTATTTCGACAATTGCACTGCTCTATGTAATGCTGCAGGTACACTGGTTTCTGTTCGAAGCACTGTGCTTCCTCAACTTTGTGCACTGCCTAACCTAGAAACTATACTAGCCCCTAACGAATGCGGGACAACCCTGCACTCTAAGTACACTGCCCGTATAGTCATATAGAAAACTGCTTTCTACACTGATACAAACCTATGTACTTTCGAAGAACTGCCCTATTTATCGTGCATGCACTGCCCTTATTTCGACAATTGCACTACTCTATGTAATCCTGCAGGTACACTGGCTTCTGTTCGAAGCACTGCGCTTCCTCAGCATTGTGCACTGCCTAACCTAGAAACTATACTAGCACCTAACGAATGCGGGACGACCCTGCACTCTAAGTGCACTGCCCGTATAGTCATATAGAAAAGTGCTTTCTACACGGATACAAACCTATGTACTTTCGAAGAACTGCCCTATTTATCCTGCGTGCACTGCCCTTATTTCGACAATTGCAATGCTCTATGTAATCCTACATGTACACTGGTTTCTATTCGAAGCATTGCGCTTCCTCAGCTTTATGCACTTCCTAACCTAGAAACTATACTAGCCCCTAACGAATGTGGGACGACCCTATACTCTAAGTGAACTGCCCGTATAGTCATATAGAAAACTTCTTTCAGACGGATACAAACCTATGTACTTTCGAAGAACTGCCCTGTTTATCCTGTGTGCACTGCCCTTATTTCGGCAATTGCAATGCTCTATGTAATCCTACAGGTACACTGGTTTCTGTTCAAAGCACTGCGCTTCCTCAGCCATGTGCACTGCCTAACCTAGAAACTATACTAGCCCCTAACGAATGCGGGACGACCCTACACTCTAAGTGCACTGCCCGTATAGTCATATAGAAAACTTCTTTCTACACGGATACAAACCTATGTACTTTCGAAAAACTGCACTATGTACTCTAAGTGCACTGTTCGTATAGTCATATAGAAAACTGCTTTCTACACGGATACAATCCTATGTACTTTCGAAAAACTGCCCTATATACTCTTAGTGCACTGCCCGTATAGTCATATAGAAAACTGCTTTCTAGACGGATACAAACCTATGTACTTTCGAACAACTGCCGTATTTATCCGGCGTGCACTGCCCTTATTTCGACAATTGCACTGCTCTATGTAATCCTCCATGTACACTGGTTTCTGTTCGAAGCATTGCGCTTCCTCAGCTTTCTGCACTGCCTAACCTAGAAACTATACTAGCCCCTAACGAATGCGGGACTACCCTGCACTCTAAGTGCACTGCCCGTATAGTCATATAGAAAACTGCTTTCTACACGGATACAAACCTATGTACTTTCGAAGAACTGCCCTCTTTATCCTCCGTGCACTGCCCTTATTTCGACAATTGCACTGCTCTATGTAATCCTACAGGTACACTGGTTTCTGTTCGAAGCACTGTGCTTCCTCAGCTTTGTGCACTGCCTAACCTAGAAACTATACTAGCCCCTAATGAATGCGGGACGACCCTGCACTCTAAGTGCACTGCCCGTATAGTCATATAGAGAACTGCTTTCTACACGGATACAAACCTATGTACTTTGGAAGAACTGCCCTATTTATCCTGCGTGCACTGCCGTTATTTCGACAATTGCACTGCTCTATCTAATCCTGTAGGTACACTGGTTTCTGTTCGAAGCACTGCGCTTCCTCTGCCACGTGCACTGCCTAACCTAGAAACTATAATAGCCCCTAACAAATGCAGGACGACCCTGCACTCTAAGTGCACTGCCTGTATAGTCATATAGAAAACTGCTTTCTACACGGATACAAACCTATGTACTTTCGAAGAACTGCCCTATTTATCCTGCGTGCACTGCCCTTATTTCGACAATTGCACTGCTCTATGTAATGCTGCAGGTACACTGGTTTATGTTCGAAGCACTTTGCTTCCTCAGCTTTGTGCACTGCCTGACCTAGAAACTATACTAGCCCCTAACGAATGTGGGACGACCCTGCACTCTAAGTGCACTACCCGTATAGTCATATAGAAAACTAGTTTCTACACGGATACAAACCTATGTACTTCCGAAAAACTGCCCTATGTACTCTAAGTGCACTGCCCGTATAGTCATATAGAAAACTGCTTTCTACACGGATACAATCCTATGTACTTTCGAAAAACTGCCCTATATACTCTTAGTGCATTACCCGTATAGTCATATAGAAAACTGCTTTCTAGACGGATACAAACCTATGTACATTCGAACAACTGTCGTATTTATCCTGCGTGCACTGCCCTTATTTCGACAATTGCACTTCTCTAGGTAATCCTCCATGTACACTGGATTCTGTTCGAAGCATTGCGCTTCCTCAGCTTTGTGCACTGCCTAACCTAGAAACTATACTAGCCCCTAACGAATGCGGGACGACCCTGCACTCTAAGTGCACTGCCCGTATAGTCATATAGAAAACTGCTTTCTACACGGATACAAACCTATGTACTTTCGAAGAACTGCCCTCATTATCCTGCGTGCACTGCCCTTATTTCGACAATTGCACTGCTCTATGTAATCCTGCAGGTACACTGGTTTCTGTTCGAAGCACTACGCTTCCTCAGCCATGTGCACTGCCTAACCTAGAAACTATACTAGCCCCTAACGAATGCGGGACGACCCTGCACTCTAAGTGCACTGCCCGTATAGTCATATAGAAAACTGCTTTCTACACGGATACAAACCTATGTACTTTCGAAGAACTGCCCTATTTATCCTGCGTGCACTGCCCTTATTTCGACAATTGCACTGCTCTATCTAATCCTGTAGGTACACTGGTTTCTGTTCGAAGCACTGCGCTTCCTCTGCCACGTGCACTGCCTAACCTAGAAACTATACTAGCCCCTAACAAATGCAGGACGACCCTGCACTCTAAGTGCACTTCCCGTATAGTCATATAGAAAACTGCTTTCTACACGGATACAAACCTATGTACTTTCGAAGAACTGCCCTATTTATCCTGCGTGCACTGCCCTTATTTCGACAATTGCACTGCTCTATGTAATGCTGCAGGTACACTGGTTTCTGTTCGAAGCACTGTGCTTCCTCAGCTTTGTGCACTGCCTGACCTAGAAACTATACTAGCCCCTAACGAATGTGGGACGACCCTGCACTCTAAGTGCACTACCCGTATAGTCATATAGAAAACTGGTTTCTACACGGATACAAACCTATGTACTTTCGAAAAACTGCCCTATGTACTCTAAGTGCACTGCCCGTATAGTCATATAGAAAACTGCTTTCTAGACAGATACAAACCTATGTACTTTCGAACAACTGCCTTATTTATCCTGCGTGCACTTCCCTTATTTCGACAATTGCACTGCTCTATGTAATCCTACATGTACACTAGTTTCTGTTCAAAGTACTACGCTTCCTCAACTTTCTGCACTGCCTAACCTAGAAACTATACTAGCCCCTAACTAATGCGGGACAACCCTGCACTCTAAGTGCACTACCCGTATAGTCATATAGAAAACTGCTTTCTACACGGATACAAACCTACGTACTTTCGAAGAACTGTCCTATTTATCCTGCGTGCACTTCCCATATTTCGACAATTGCACTGCTCTATGTAATCCTGCAGGTACACTGGTTTTTGTTCGAAGCACTACGCTTCCTCAGCTTTGTGCACTGCCTAACCTAGAAACTATACTAGCCCCTAACGAATGCGGGACGACCCTGCACTCTAAGTACACTGCCCGTATAGTCATATAGAAAACTGCTTTCTACACTGATACAAACCTATGTACTTTCGGAGAACTACCCTATTTATCCTGCGTGCACTGCCCTTATTTCGACAATTGCACTGCTCTATGTAATGCTGCAGGTACACTGGTTTCTGTTCGAAGCACTGTGCTTCCTCAGCTTTGTGCACTGCCTAACCTAGAAACTATACTAGCCCCTAACGAATGTGGGACGACCCTGCACTCTAAGTGCACTACCCGTATAGTCATATAGAAAACTGCTTTCTACAGGGATACAAACCTATGTACTTTCGAAAAAATGCTGTAACTACCTCGGTGAATTATGCTCCTAGTACCAGCCTGGATGTTCAGAAATGGTTGAAATAGTACGGTGGGGCCCAAATGCCACTCACAGGTAGACCTTTCGGCCGTTCCAACCATTTCCAAACGTCGGGACAAGAACGGGCGGCGTAATCGGCAGGCGAAGGGATCAACTACATACACAAATGAGTATGTATGCAAGCCACCATACAATAGTACATCAGAGCCACTCCATCTAAAAAGAAAGGAAAAATAGCAACGCCATACGGCAAGATCCAAATATCCTAGATAAATATAATAGTTTAGGATATCTCCTCATACATCAATCAACAGAGCATCAAGCGGAAGCGGAAGACAAAATCCGAGTACGGATAAGAAGCAAATCGGCATAAGATGCCCCATAAATAAGCAGATCCCGCCCATAGATCTCACGGATCCCCGTTCCCGGAATCTCTACACCGAATGATCGTCGCCCACATCGTCCGTCTCTTCCGCCCAGTATCCATCTTGCGAGTGTACCTGTTCAGCTGAACCAATAATTTATCGTGTGAGACCCTAGGGGTACTCAGCAAGTCTTTATGCCTCTAAAGGGGACACAACCTGGGGTGACGCAATTGCAGCAAAAGATAAATCCTAACAATTCTATAGATACTCGCTAGCCATCCGCCTAACCAGAGATAGACGGATGTCCGTGAATTAATAACAACAGTTATAACCATTATAACGGTAATCTTAACAGATCCATCCTCCTCCCCGCTTACCGACGAGGAAGCGGACGAACACCCCCCCCATCCGTTGGCAGTTTTATTATCCATTCCATGAGGGTTGCACTAATTACTAGTCAGGTACCTAGTCTAGTCAAATTCACATCGGTACTTTAGTTATGCTTGTCTATGATCGAGAAACTGTGCTCCAAGTCGTCCATAACCGCGGACACGGCTTTCAGAAAGTTTTACCCTGCAGGGGTGCACAAATAGCAACACACACTCGATATGCCTCGGAAAAACCAAATCAAAGCCCAACGAGGCAGTCACGACAAAGCGATCACAGGATTCAGAAATATTTCAGGGGGCCACCCCATTAAGCTACCCGCAACGGAGTTAGCTGACTCCGAGACGGACTCAAGGTTTGCGCCAATGGCTGTGAACGACTGGGAACCCGAAAATGTGACTGGGCTTGTCGACACCGCGAAAACACTCCGCATTCCTAAACAGTACAGTGTGCAGTACCTCGCACAATTTAAATAAAGCACTAAAACATGGCATAAGTATAGGATAGTAAATAAAACCTCAAACTAGTTTGCGGCCCCAAGAAATAAGAATGAATCAAGCTCTGGCTCAGGGGGGTCCATAAGGCCTCCCGGATGTGGATAGCGCGAATAATCTTGGAACAGGAATCAAGTACTCGGGGTCTTACGGGACACAAGTGAGCATAAAAAACCAAATAGCAGATATTGCTCACCGGTGCCACTTTCATTAGTTATCCCATTACTACGCAGGTTAAGTTGTTTAAGTACCTCGTTATCCATCAGACACTCACATACCCTACACATGCTGTTCTACGACTCGCATGGCTCAAACAACTCCTGTAGTAATGGCTCATGGGATGGAGGAACAAGCTTCGGTGGGGTTTAAAAGTAAAGGCTATGCAATACTTGGGATTCAATTTAATGCAATCGCGACTCAATGATGCAAGAATAAGATAGGGGCAATAGGTACTATATGTATGCAAGCATGTGGTAGTGCTTGCCTGGCAGCTCAGTTGAAGCAAGGGATGGATCTGGGTAGTACTCCTGGCTGTCTTGATAAATCCCCTGCTCAGCGTCTATTCGAAGAAGAACCAAACAAACAAGGGCCACCATAAATAAGGTGCACAAGCATATGAATAAATGCGACAAGCGAACAATCATGCCATGATGAATGATGCACAATTTGCATGGCATTAAAGTAGCATGGCATGGGTGAGGTGTGGCATACAAGAATAGATCATTTAATTTAGATTTGGCCCCATTTTAGTCTCATATTAGTTGCTGTACCCATTATATTTATATGATGCATGCTTCAAATAAAACCATGGGATGCATAAACAGAAAGGTCTCGTCGAGCTAATCATTTTAGACATATTATTTATTAAATTTGGAGTTATAAAACAAAAGTTATTAATTATTTAAGTCAGGGGGGCATTTTATTGTAATTTAATAAACTTGGAATTTTAGATGTTCAAAATATATTTTGGATTGCATATTTGAAATCCTCACATTTTTCTGATTTGAAAACACATATTATTTGTATCATTTGAGTTTATAAATTAAAAGTTATTTTAAAACAGAATTAAATTTGAATTTGAATAATTTCAAAAAGATTTGAATTTAAACAGATCAAACAGAAACTTTTGTTACCCACTCAAACTTAGCCACAGACGCTTACAGGTGGGGCCAGGCTGACTGGGCGTCCACGCGCGCAGAAACCCTTCTACCACCGCGAGCCAGTCCAGCCCAAGCGAATGACAGGCGGGCCCGACAGAGACCTCGGCCCCACATGACAGCGAACGGGTGCGGGGCTTCCACGCGGCACAGCGGGGGAGCGCGGGTTGAGGAGTATGAAACTCCGGGAGCCTTTTTGCATAAACGCCACGAAGGCTGACCAGTGGGCCTAGTGGAGCGCGGGTTGATGCGACAAAAGTGCAGGGGGGTTATTTGCAAAAACCGCGGCGGCTACTGTGGATCTTCCTCTGAGCGTGGTGGACCGATCGGTGCGCGTAAAAAAA
The DNA here is from genome assembly GCA_916181665.1 of Avena sativa. NCBI lineage: Eukaryota > Viridiplantae > Streptophyta > Magnoliopsida > Poales > Poaceae > Avena > Avena sativa. The sequence continues at coordinate 359,982,792 of OV702291.1, read as the reverse complement.
AGAACAGGGCGCCGCGGCGGGCTCGAACTCGCGAGCTGGGGCGCGCGCGCAGAGGCGGAACCACTGCGGTAGGCGGGGGTTGCTGTCTGGGAGGTGGGCGAGGACTAGCTGAGGTTTCTGCAACGCTACCGCGAGGAGAAATGAAAACAACGCCGGCGCACAGAGGGTGTTCGACGGAAGTATCGGCGGCTCTAGACGGCTACGGCGAGGCGGACCATGCCAGGGCGACTGAGATGCTCACCGAGAGGATGTTGGCGTGGTCGGAGCGGGCAGGGGAGCAGGCGATCGCCGGTGATACAGACGGCCCGAAGATCTAGGGTTCCGACGAGGCGCGTCGGTGCAGCGCTGGTTCTGGCGGCTCCGGTCCTCCTCCTCCTCGACGGCGAGCGCAGGGCGATGCAGGGGACCCTTCTTGATCTTCCAGGTCACTCCACGGACGCGCGACTCGACAGGATCAACGGGACGTGGAGGAGGCCGACGGTAAGGTGGTGATCAGCGGCGGATGGTGGCAGGGGTAGACGGGGAGGGAAGGGCCAGCTCTGGGAGTAGCTGGGCGAGGCAGAGAGGTGGATAGGGACGGAGAGGAGAGGGGGTGCCGTGGTTGCCGTGTGGGAGCAGCTGGGGATAAGGTGGCCTCGGCCACCTTTTCTCCACCTCCTCAGTGCTCGGTTCGGCCAGGGTAGGGCAGGGGCAGGGGCTGCAGGTGGGGTAGGGTGGTCTGGGAGGCAGGGGCAGGCTCGGGCTAGGGGCCACAAGGCAGGGAGAGAGCTAGAGGGGAGAGGGGTAGCCTCGGGTAGATAGCTAGGGTTGGGAGCTTCGGTTAGGGTTAGGTATTGCTCGGGTTAGGGAGGGGAGGTAGCTAGGTCTGGGGTAGATGGCACCGGTGGGGCCAGCTAGGTGGGGCCAGGGGACCATGTGGTGAGAGAGGAGAGGGAGGCCGAGAGAGAGAGAGGTGTGGTAGCTTAGGGTTTGGTACTAGGGGTATGGTTTAGGTTTAGCTTAGGGTTTAGAGAGAGAGAGGGGAAAGATGAGGTGGTGGCACTCCTTTGCCAAGCTCAAGCATGAACAAGATCACACCAAGCTAGGCCAAAAGAGAGAAGAGAAGGAAAGGTGGTGATGGAAAGGATGGGTATGGTGATGGGTTTAAGCATGATCAAACAAGACCAAGCTTAAGGGGGGGAGTAGCGAGATGATGATTCACTCAAAATTCAACTAAAAACCAAATAGCAAAAGAAAAGGTGTCACTTGCATGGCCCATGCAAAATATTTAATGCCATGTTGATTCTTGTGAAAACAATATTAGTACATGGCATTATTATTATGCATTCCCAAAATTTGGAGTAAGGCCCAAGCAAAATATTTAGAAAGAATTCCAAGTGGAGTATAAGGAGATGATCACATTGGATTATATTTGGGACTTGCTAGTGTGTATATGCCACTAGGTATTTAATAAGCCCACAATAATATCCCAACATGATGATAACCCCAAAATCACACATATGGAAGCTAGGAAAAGGGTTCCACTCACAAGGCATGCAAAGGTGGCCAAGTGGCTCCCATATATCAATGATGTGAAAACAACATGATGCTAAGATGAGAGCATGTGGAAAAGAATTGGATTCATCCCAACCCACATGAGCTAGAGGTAAACTCAAATAAAATGCAAAGCTCATATTAGTTGGATGGTGGAATTATAAGGTGGTGAAAGAAAGGTGGTGGAGTTAAATAAAAGATATGCCCCCAACTCAACTTGGGCATTTAGACAATACATCAAGACCCAAATACAATATCAAGAGGCAACTACAATTAACAATGCATATGAGATAAGAACCAAATGGAAAAGGGTTTTATATGATGCTCAAATGCAAGGTGGCATGATGACATGAGCATGATATAATGATGATGCATCAATTATATGTAGGAAGTAGCCATATATCTAGACTAGGCTAGTAGCATTGCAATTGTTAGACAATTGGGATGCTACAACTCTCCCCCACTAAACAAGAATCTCGCCCCGAGATTCCTAGGAAAAAGAAAACAACACAAGGAGAGGCGGGTGTTCGAACGAAGGTGACCCTCATATTCCCAAGATGATGAAGAACGGAATGGTGCGACCACTACACCTTGCAAAACTTGCTAGACTTGTTGCGAGTCTTGCGTTTTGCTTGAGACACAAAGGGTTAGAAGAATTGAAGGATTGTCGTGAGACAAGAAGGATAGGATGAACATAGCTCCGGTTTTCACAAGAAACATGATAAAAGAGAAGATCCACTTGTGAAAGAAAAGGAAGAGATGATGCATCATGGATAAAGAAAGACACACCATCAAGATTAGAGATTTACCGATACTAGAGAGGATTGATCTTTGTCTCGCCGGAAGGAAAGAGCTAGATTAGAGAGGTTTGAACCATTATGATAATAGCATCGTAACTTCCCTCAGATTGAGATATGAAGTTCGGAAGCAATATTGTCTTCAAACAATAGATTCCCTTGATATGAACAGAAAGATTTAGTTAGACATCGTCGGATTAGATTCTTGTTGCGCCGGTAAGGACCAAAGGATCACGCAATTGAGGTGCGCGGATATAACTTCTAGAGACGGATGTGAAGCCAGATCATGGTGGAATCCTGAGAAGCAAAGAATATGGAGGATCTGGAGTTTATTGTAGAGATACTTATTGGTTCCTTTAGCCTTGAGGCTAACGCAATAGATTTGCGGCGGATGGCATCAACCATAATTGGCTTTACCACAGAAAAAGAATTGATGAAGCAAAGAGAGATAGTTTCCTTTCATCTTGTTTGGGGATGTCGAGCACCGGTAGATTGACGAGGACAGAAAAGAGCTTGCGTTTGTTCCACCAGATAATTGTAGATTTGCTCCGTGTAGGATAAGACGAGATCACCAACAAGAGATTATTGATTACTTTCTTCGAGAGAGCACTCCGGAAAACAAAGACGGAAGTTAAAGTATCGAGGGATAAAGGCCACTTCTAACTTCCGAGGAATGAGTGAAATCACATTAATTCACCAACTCAATGTACAAGAGCGAATGATAAGAGTAGTGGTATGGTAGCTACTCCATCCCGCACTCAAAGCATTATTCTGCACATGAATAAGAAAACCATGCAACCCAACTACCGAAACAGACTGAAGGTATTGACAAAACTCATGGAACTTTGTTAGGAAACAAGGATAGATGCAAACGATACACCGGATTCAAGATAGATAAGGGTGATGATGTTGTCGTCATGTCATAAGTACCAAGCCACCGAAAAGATATGAAGGAAGATTACGGAGACAACTGCAAGATTCAACAGCTACAGAAAAGATAGCACCAACTGCACATAAGGATTACGAAAGATCTAAAAAGTCTTCACGGCCTCCGGTGGACTGAGCATAGATGATAGAGCGAGAGGGTTCAAAAGATCACTTAACGAGATCGAGGTGAAAAGAACTCCATGCTCTTCTTGAAATGATTGAGAGAGATTTAGCAGTCTTGATTAAAATCTTTAGCGGAACGACGATGATAACTTGCCAACAAAGAAAACTCCGGGTTTGATTGAAGATAGAAGATGGAATTAACAATGGACTTGCTAATTCCAGAATTGAAGCGATCTATTCAGCAGAAGGACGTGGTCGAGATAGGTGACTTCAAGAAGCCAGAATTCACGCTTTGAGAACTTTGCACACAGGCAGTGTTCTCAAAGCTTGAGAGAAAGAGACAGAGATGAACTTCCATGTCCTTCCATTGATATCGAATAGGCAGCATATTATCAACATATACCACCATGGATTAACAAGATATTCCCAGAATACCAAGTTCAAGCGACGGAAGAAACGAACGAATGCTCGAAACACTTTCTGAGCTCAACGCTCTTAGAAAGATCAATATTAAGAGCACGGGTTCGTGTTGAAGGAGATGCACTGGAAGAATAGATTATCTGGTCCTTCAGAAGAAAAAGAGATGTCACCTGGTCCACATTGTCGATTGGATCGCCGGTTACAAGGATAAAGAGATCTTGGATAAGAAACGATGATAGATCATACCTTAAGCAAAGCTATCAGAAGCGCAAAGATGCAATTCCCTCGTATCCAGGAGAATTGTGCCGATATGGGGTTCGAAAAGATGTGCAGCATGATGGACAGATTATAGACCGCCGTAATGCTTTGGGAAACTCCGGATTGCCAAAGATGCTTGAAGATGCATAGATATGATCACGGTGTACTCAAAATCACAGGAGATAACCGTCGCCATTTGTAGGATAGAGTTGATAACATTTTCCATATTCCAATCGACATTATCATGAGTGGAATATAGCTATGACGAGAACCAAATTACAATCACTAGCATCGGATCGACACATGTTATGTAATTAGCCCAAGAGAAAAAGGAGATGAAAAGAAACTCTAGGATTAAGCGCCGGTGACAAAGAATGAGTTAGCATGGACATGCTGATAAAAGAGAGATAGATAATGTTTCACACACGACTGGAAAGGAGTGTGGAAACACAGATGTATCAAAGAAAAAATTTCCGCATTTTTCGGCATTAAAATACCAATAGATGCGCAAAATCACTTAGGAGATAGAGATTAGCAACTGATGCTTGCTGGAAGGAAGAACACCCTTTAAGAAGATGGCACCGGTTAACAAGGAGTCAGATAGATCGCGCCGGTTTGCAAAAGCCTATCGGTATGGAATGTACCAACAGTTGATAACCAAAGGCAGATTGTGATAACAAATTGGATGCAACAGATAGACAAGGAATTACACACACACACACTTCCTATGGTACTACGGAAACCCAGAACACGTGAATCCTAGTTTGAATTTTAAGAAGAGGATTGAAAACGTTACACTTCCTTACCAGAAAAGGGTGGTGGATGGGTAAGAAGAAAAGTGGAAGCAGTCCTACTCTCGCGTTTTGTTTTTCCCTAGTATACATAACTACCAAAAATATTTGCTAGACAGACAACGACCATTTGGCTGAGACCCTGAAGGGCGGGATGGCTCTGATACCAATTGTAACTACCTCGGTGAATTACGCTCCTAGTACCAGCCTGGATGTTCAGAAATGGTTGAAATAGTACGGTGGGGCCCAAATGCCACTCACAGGTAGACCTTTCGGCCGTTCCAACCATTTCCAAACATCGGGACAAGAACGGGCAGCGTAATCGGAAGGCGAAGGGATCAACTACATACACAAATGAGTATGTATGCAAGCCACCATACAATAGTACATCAGAGCCACTCCATCTAAAAAGAAAGGAAAAATAGCAACGCCATACGGCAAGATCCAAATATCCTAGATAGATATAATAGTTTAGGATATCTCCTCATACATCAATCAACAGAGCATCAAGCGGAAGCGGAAGACAAAATCCGAGTACGGATAAGAAGCAAATCGGCATAAGATGCCCCATAAATAAGCAGATCCCGCCCACAGATCTCACGGATCCCCGTTCCCGGAATCTCTACACCGAATGATCGTCGCCCACATCGTCCGTCTCTTCCGCCCAGTATCCATCTTGCGAGTGTACCTGTTCAGCTGAACCAATAATTTATCGTGTGAGACCCTAGGGGTACTCAGCAAGTCTTTATGCCTCTAAAGGGGACACAACCTGGGGTGACGCAATTGAAGCAAAAGATAAATCCTAACAATTCTATAGATACTCGCTAGCCATCCGCCTAACCAGAGATAGACGGATGTCCGTGAATTAATAACAACAGTTATAACCATTATAACGGTAATCTTAACAGATCCATCCTCCTCCCCGCTTACCGACGAGGAAGCGGACGAACACCCCCCCATCCGTTGGCAGTTTTATTATCCATTCCATGAGGGTTGCACTAATTACTAGTCAGGTAGCTAGTCTAGTCAAATTCACAGCGGTACTTTAGTTATGCTTGTCTATGATCGAGAAACTGTCCTCCAAGTCGTCCATAACCGCGGACACGGCTTTCAGAAAGTTTTACCCTGCAGGGGTGCACAAATAGCAACACACACTCGATATGCCTCGGAAAAACCAAATCAAAACCCAATGAGGCAGTCACGACAAAGCGATCACAGGATTCAGAAATATTTCAGGGGGCCACCCCATTAAGCTACCCGCAACGGAGTTAGCTGACTCCGAGACGGACTCAAGGTTTGCGCCAATGGCTGTGAACGACTGGGAACCCGAAAATGTGACTGGGCTTGTCGACACCGTGAAAACACTCCGCATTCCTAAACAGTACAGTGTGCAGTACCTCGCACAATTTAAATAAAGCAGTAAAACATGGCATAAGTACAGGATAGTAAATAAAACCTCAAACTAGTTTGTGGCCCCAAGAAAGAAGAATGAATCAAGCTCTGTCTCAGGGGGGTCCATAAGGCCTCCCGGATGTGGATAACGCGAATAATCTTGGAACAGGAATCAAGTACTCGGGGTCTTACGGGACACAAGTGAGCATAAAAAACCAAATAGCAGATATTGCTCACCGGTGCCACTTTCATTAGTTATCCCATTACTACGCAGGTTAAGTTGTTTAAGTACCTCGTTATCCATCAGACACTCACATACCCTACACATGCTGTTCTACGACTCGCATGGCTCAAACAACTCCTGTAGTAATGGCTCATGGGATGGAGGAACAAGCTTCGGTGGGGTTTAAAAGTAAAGGCTATGCAATACTTGGGATTCAATTTAATGCAATCGCGACTCAATGATGCAAGAATAAGATAGGGGCAATAGGTACTATATGTATGCAAGCATGTGGTAGTGCTTGCCTGCCAGCTCAGTTGAAGCAAGGGATGGATCTGGGTAGTACTCCTGGGTGTCTTGATAAATCCCCTGCTCAGCGTCTATTCGAAGAAGAACCAAACAAACAAGGGCCACCATAAATAAGGTGCACAAGCATATGAATAAATGCGACAAGCGAACAATCATGCCATGATGAATGATGCACAATTTGCATGGCATTAAAGTAGCATGGCATGGGTGAGGTGTGGCATACAAGAATAGATCATTTAATTTAGATTTGGCCCCATTTTAGTCTCATATTAGTTGTTGTACCCATTATATTTATATGATGCATGCTTCAAATAAAACCATGGGATGCATAAACAGAAAGGTCTCGTCGAGCTAATCATTTTAGACATATTATTTATTAAATTTGGAGTTATAAAACAAAAGTTATTAATTATTTAAGTCAGGGGGGCATTTTATTGTAATTTAATAAACTTGGAATTTTAGATGTTCAAAATATATTTTGGATTGCATATTTGAAATCCTCACATTTTTCTGATTTGAAAACACATATTATTTGTATCATTTGAGTTTATAAATTAAAAGTTATTTTAAAACAGAATTAAATTTGAATTTGAAATAATTTGAAAAAGATTTGAATTTAAACAGATCAAACAGAAACTTTTGTTACCCACTCAAACTTAGCCACAGACGCTTACAGGTGGGGCCAGGCTGACTGGGCGTCCACGCGTGCAGAAACCCTTCTGCCACCGCGAGCCAGTCCAGCCCAAGCGAATGACAGGCGGGCCCGACAGAGACCTCGGCCCCACATGACAGCGAACGGGTGCGGGGCTGCCACGCGGCACAGCGGGGGAGCGCTGGTTGAGGAGTATGAAACTCCGGGAGCCTTTTTGCATAAACGCCACGAAGGCTGACCAGTGGGCCTAGTGGAGCGCGGGTTGATGCGACAAAAGTGCAGGGGGGTTATTTGCAAAAACCGCGGCGGCTACTGTGGATCTTCCTCTGAGCGCGGTGGACCGATCGGTGCGCGTAAAAAAAAGAACAGGGCGCCGCGGCAGGCTCGAACTCGCGAGCTGGGGCGCGCGCGCAGAGGCGGAACCACTGCGGTAGGCGGGGGTTGCTGTCTGGGAGGTGGGCGAGGACTAGCTGAGGTTTCTGCAACGCTACCGCGAGGAGAAACGAAAACGACGCCGGCGCACAGAGGGTGTTCGACGGAAGTATCGGCGGCTCTAGACGGCTACGGCGAGGCGGACCATGCCAGGGTGACTGAGATGCTCACCGAGAGGATGTTGGCGTGGTCGGAGTGGGCAGGGGAGCAGGCGATCGCCGGTGATGCAGACGGCCCGAAGATCTAGGGTTCCGGCGAGGCGTGTCGGTGCAGCGCTGGTTCTGGCGGCTCCGGTCCTCCTCCTCCTCGACGGTGAGCGCAGGGCGATGCAGGGGACCCTTCTCGATCTTCCAGGTCACTCCACGGACGCGCGACTCGACAGGATCAACGGGACGTGGAGGAGGCCGACGGTAAGGTGGTGATCGGCGGCGGATGGTGGCAGGGGTAGAAGGGGAGGGAAGGGCCAGCTCTGGGCGGATCTGGGAGTAGCTGGGCGAGGCAGAGAGGTGGATAGGGACGGAGAGGAGAGGGGGTGTCGTGGTTGCCGTGTGGGAGCAGCTGGGGATAAAGGTGGCCTCGGCCACCTTTTCTCCACCTCCTCACGTGCTCGGTTCGGCCAGGGTAGGGCAGGGGCAGGGGCTGCAGGTGGGGTAGGGTGGTCTGGGAGGCAGGGGCAGGCTCGGGCTAGGGGGCCACAAGGTAGGGAGAGAGCTAGAGGGGAGAGGGGTAGCCTCGGGTAGATAGCTAGGGTTGGGAGCTTCGGTTAGGGTTAGGTATGGCTCGGGTTAGGGAGGGGAGGTAGCTAGGTCTGGGGTAGATGGCTCCGGTGGGGCCAGCTAGGTGGGGCCAGGGGACCATGTGGTGAGAGAGGAGAGGGAGGCCGAGAGAGAGAGAGGTGTGGTAGCTTAGGGTTTGGTACTAGGGGTATGGTTTAGGTTTAGCTTAGGGTTTAGAGAGAGAGAGGGGAAAGATGAGGTGGTGGCACTCCTTTGCCAAGCTCAAGCATGAACAAGATCACACCAAGCTAGGCCAAAAGAGAGAAGAGAAGGAAAGGTGGTGATGGAAAGGATGGGTATGGTGATGGGTTTAAGCATGATCAAACAAGACCAAGCTTAAGGGGGGAGTAGCGAGATGATGATTCACTCAAAATTCAACTTAAAACCAAATAGCAAAAGAAAAGGTGTCACTTGCATGGCCCATGCAAAATATTTAATGCCATGTTGATTCTTGTGAAAACAATATTAGTACATGGCATTATTATTATGCATTCCCAAAATTTGGAGTAAGGCCCAAGCAAAATATTTAGAAAGAATTCCAAGTGGAGTATAAGGAGATGATCACATTGGATTATATTTGGGACTTGCTAGTGTGTATATGCCACTAGGTATTTAATAAGCCCACAATAATATCCCAACATGATGATAACCCCAAAATCACACATATGGAAGCTAGGAAAAGGGTTCCACTCACAAGGCATGCAAAGGTGGCCAAGTGGCTCCCATATATCAATGATGTGAAAACAACATGATGCTAAGATGAGAGCATGTGGAAAAGAATTGGATTCATCCCAACCCACATGAGCTAGAGGTAAACTCAAATAAAATGCAAAGCTCATATTAGTTGGATGGTGGAATTATAAGGTGGTGAAAGAAAGGTGGTGGAGTTAAATAAAAGATATGCCCCCAACTCAACTTGGGCATTTAGACAATACATCAAGACCCAAATACAATATCAAGAGGCAACTACAATTAACAATGCATATGAGATAAGAACCAAATGGAAAAGGGTTTTATATGATGCTCAAATGCAAGGTGGCATGATGACATGAGCATGATATAATGATGATGCATCAATTATATGTAGGAAGTAGCCATATATCTAGACTAGGCTAGTAGCATTGCAATTGTTAGACAATTGGGATGCTACAACTGCCCTATGTACTCTAAGTGCACTGCCCGTATAGTCATATAGAAAACTGCTTTCTAGACGGATACAAACCTATGTACTTTCGAACAACTGCCTTATTTATCCTGCGTGCACTTCCCTTATTTCGACAATTGCACTGCTCTATGTAATCCTACAGGTACACTGGTTTCTGTTCAACGCACTACGCTTCCTCAACTTTGTGCACCGCCTAACCTAGAAACTATACTAGCCCCTAACGAATGCGGGACAACCCTGCACTCTAAGTGCACTACCCGTATAGTCATATAGAAAACTGCTTTCTACACGAATACAAACCTATGTACTTTCGAAGAACTGTCCTATTTATCCTGCGTGCACTTCCCATATTTTGACAATTGCACTGCTCTATGTAATCCTGTAGGTACACTGGTTTCTGTTCGAAGCACTACGCTTCCTCAGCTTTGTGCACTGCCTAACCTAGAAACTATACTAGCCCCTAACGAATGCGGGACGACCCTGCACTCTAAGTGCACTGCCCGTATAGTCATATAGAAAACTGCTTTCTACACGGATACAAACCTATGTACTTTCGAAGAACTGCCCTATTTATCATGCATGCACTGCCCTTATTTCGTCAATTGCAATGCTCTATGTAATCCTACAGGTACATTGGTTTCTGTTCGAAGCACTGCGATTCCTCAGCCATGTGCACTGCCTAACCTAGAAACTATACTAGCCCCTATCGAATGCGGGACGACCCTAAACTCTAAGTGCACTGCCCGTATAGTCATATAGAAAACTACTTTCTACACGGATATAAACCTATATACTTTCGAAAAACTGCCCTATGTATTCTAAGTGCACTGTCCGTATAGTCATATAGAAAACTGCTTTCTACACGGATGCAATCCTATGTACTTTCGAAAAACTGCCCTATGTACTCTAAGTGCACTGCCTGTATAGTCATATAGAAATCTGCTTTCTAGACGGATACAAACCTATGTACTTTCGAACAACTGCCGTATTTATCCTGCGTGCACTGCCCTTATTTCGACAATTGCACTACTCTATGTAATCCTACATGTACACTGGTTTCTATTCGAAGCATTGCGATTCCTCAGCTTTGTGCACTTCCTAACCTAGAAACTATACTAGCCCCTAACGAATACGGGATGACCCTACACTCTAAGTGAACTGACCGTATAGTCATATAGAAAACTGCTTTCAGACGGATACAAACCTATGTACTTCCGAAGAACTGCCCTATTTATCCTGCGTGCACTGCCCTTATTTTGACAATTGCACTGCTCTATGTAATCCTGCAGGTACACTAGTTTCTGTTCGAAGCATTGTGCTTCCTCAGCTTTGTGCACTGCCTAACCTAGAAACCATACTAGCCCCTAACGAATGCGGGACGACCCTGCACTCTAAGTACACTGCCCGTATAGTCATATAGAAAACTGTTTTCTACACTGATACAAACCTATGTACTTTCGAAGAACTGCCCTATTTATCCTGCGTGCACTGCCCTTATTTCGACAATAGCACTGCTCTATGTAATCCTGCAGGTAGACTATTTTCTATTCAATGCACTGCGCTTCCTCAGCTTTGTGCACTGCCTAACCTAGAAACTATACTAGGCTCTAACGAATGCGGGACGACCCTGCACTCTAAGTGCACTGCCCATATAGTCATATAGAAATCTGCTTTCTACACGGATACAAACTATGTACTTTCGAAGTATGCCCTATTTAACCTACGTGCACTGCCCTTATTTCGACAATTGCACTGCTCTATGTAATCCTGCAGGTACACTGGTTTCTGTTCGAAGCACTGCGCTTCCTCAGCTTTGTGCATTGCCTAACCTAGAAACTATACTAGCCCCTAACGAATGCGGGACGACCCTGCACTCTAAGTGCACCGCACGTATAGTCATATAGAAAACTGCTTTCTACAGGGATACAAACCTATGTACTTTCGAAGAACTGCCCTATTTATCCTGCGTGTACTGCCCTTATTTCGACAATTGCACTGCTCTATGTAATCCGACAGGTACACTAGTTTTTGTTCGAAGCACTGCGCTTCCTCAGCCACGTGCACTGCCTAACCTTGAAACTATAGTAGCACCTAACGAATGCGGGATGACCCTGCACTCTAAGTACACTGCCCGTATAGTCATATAGAAAACTGCTTTCTATATTGATTCAAACCAATGTACTTTCGAAGAATTGCGCTATTTATCCTGCGTGCACTGCCCTTATTTCGAAAATTGCACTGCTCTATGTAATTCTACAGGTACACTGGTTTCTGTTCGAAGCACTGCGCTTCCTCAGCCACGTGCACTGCCTAACCTAAAAACTATACTAGCCCCTAACGAATGCGGGACGACCCTGCACTCTAAGTGGACTGCACATATAGTCATATAGGAAACTGCTTTCTACAGGGATACAAACCTATGTACTTTCAAAGAACTGTCATATTTATCCTGCGTGCACTGCCCTTATTTCGACAATTGCACTGCTCTATTTAATCCTGCAGGTACACTGGTTTCTGTTCGAAGCACTGCGCTTCCTCAGCTTTGTGCACTGTCTAACCTAGAAAGTATACTAGCCCCTAACGAATGCGGGACGACCCTGTACTCTAAGTGCACAGCCCGTATAGTCATATTAAAAACTGCTTTTACACGGATACAAACATATGTACTTTCGAAGAACTGCCCTATTTATCCTGCGTGCACTGCCCTTATTTCGACAATTGCACTGCTCTATGTAATCCTGTAGGTACACTGGTTTCTGTTTGAAGCACTGCGCTTCCTCAGCCACGTGCACTACCTAACCTAGAAACTATACTAGCCCCTAACGAATGTGGCACGACCCTGCACTCTAAGTACACTGCCCGTATAGTCATATAGAAAACTGCTTTCTACACTGATACAAACCTATGTACTTTCGAAGAATTGCCCTATTTATCCTGTGTGCACTGCCCTTATTTCGACAATTGCACTGCTCTATGTAATCCTGTAGGTACACCGGTTTCTGTTCGAAGCACTGCGCTTCCTCAGCTTTTGCACTCCCTAACCTAGAAACTATACTAGCCCCTAACGAATGCGGGACGACCCTGCACTGTAAGTGCACTGCCCGTACAGTCATATAGAAAACTGCTTTCTACACGGACACAAACCTATGTACTTTCGAAGAACTGCCCTATTTCTCCTGCGTGCATTGCCCTTATTGCGACAATTGCACTGCTCTATGTAATCCTGCAGTTACACTGGTTTCTATTCGAAGCACTGCGCTTCCTCATCTTTGTGCACTCCCTAACCTAGAAACTATACTAGCCCCTAACGAATGTGGGACGACCCTGCACTCTAAGTACACTGCCCGTATAGTCGTATAGAAAACTGCTTTCTACACTGATACAAACCTATGTACTTTTGAAGAACTGCCCTATTTTTCGTGCGTGCACTACCCTTATTTCGACAATTGCACTGCTCTATGTAATCCTGTAGGTACACTGGTTTCTTTTCAAAGCATTGCGCTTCCTCAACTTTGTGCACTGTCTATCCTAGAAACTATACTAGCCCTTAACGAATGTGGGACGACCCTGCACTCTAACTGCACTGCCCGTATAGTCATATAGAAAACTACTTTTTACACGGATACAAACCTATGTACTTTCGAAGAACTGCCCTATTTATCCTGCGTGCACTGCCCTTATTTCGACAATTGCACTGCTCTATGTAATCCTGCAGGTACACTGGTTTCTGTTCGAAGCACTGCGCTTCCTCAGCTTTGTGCACTGCCTAGCCTAGAAACTATACTAGGCTCTAACGAATGCGGGATGACCCTGCACTCTAAGTGCACTTCCCATATAGTAATATAGAAAACTGCTTTCTACACGGATACAAATCTATGTACTTTCGAAGAACTGACCTATTTATCTGGCGTGCACTGCCCTTATTTCGACAATTGCACTGCTCTATGTAATCCTGCAGGTACACTGGTTTCTATTCGAAGCACTGCGCTTCCTCAGCTTTGTGCACTACCTAACCTAGAAACTATACTAGCCCCTAACGAATGCGGGACGACCCTGCACTCTTAGTGGACTGCACGTATAGTCATATAGAAAACTGCTTTCTAGAGGGATACAAACCTATGTACTTTCGAAGAACTGTCCTATTTATCCTGCGTGCACTGCCCTTATTTCAACAATTGCACTGCTCTATGTAATCCTGCAGGTACACTGGTTTCTGTTCGAAGCACTGCGCTTCCTCAGCTTTGTGCAATGTCTAACCTAGAAACTATATTAGCCCCTAATGAATGCGGGACGACCCTGCACTCTAAGTGCACTGCCCGCATAGTCATATAAAAAACTGCTATCTACACGGATACAAACATATGTACTTTCAAAGAACTGCCCTATTTATCCTGCGTGCACTGCCCTTATTTCGACAATTGCACTGCTCTATGTAATCCTGTAGGTACACTGGTTTCTATTCGAAGCACTGCGCTTCCTCAGCCACGTGCACTGCCTTACCTAGAAACTATACTAGCCCCTAACGAATGTGGCACGACCCTCCACTCTAAGTACACGGCCCGTATAGTCATATAGAAAACTGCTTTCTACACTGATACAAACCTATGTACTTTCGAAGAACTGCCCTATTTATCCTGCGTGCACTGCCCTTATTTCGATAATTGCACTTCTCTATGTAATCCTGCAGGTACACTGGTTTCTGTTCGAAGCACTGTGCTTCCTCAGCTTTGTGCACTGCCTATCCTAGAAACTATACTAGCCCCTAACGAATGTGGGACGACCCTGCACTCCAAGTGCGCTGCCCGTATAGTCATATAGAAAACTTCTTTCTACACAGATACAAACCTAAGTACTTTCAAAGAACTTCCCTATTTATCCTGCATGCACTGCCCTTATTTCGACAATTGCACTGCTCTATGTAATCATACAGGTACACTGGTTTCTGTTCGAAGCACTGCGCTTCCTCAGCCACGTGCACTGCCTAACCTAGAAACTATACTAGCCCCTAACGAATGCAGGACGACCCTGCACTCTAAGTGCACTGCCCGTATAGTCATATAGAAAACTGCTTTCTACACGGATACAAACCTATGTACTTTCGAAGAACTGCCCTATTTATCCTGCGTGCACTGCCCTTATTTCGACAATTGCACTGCTCTATGTAATCTTGCAGGTACACTGGTTTCTGTTCAAAGCATTGCGCTTCCTCAGCTTTGTGCACTTTCTAACCTAGAAACCATACTAGCCCATAACGAATGTGGGACGACCCCGCACTCTAAGTCCACTGCACGTATAGTCATATAGAAAACTTCTTTCTACACTAACACAAACCTATGTACTTTCGAAGAACTGCCCTATTTATCCTGCGTGCACTACCCTTATTTCGACAATTGCACTACTCTATGTAATCCTGCAGGTACACTGGTTTCTGTTCAAAGCATTGTGCTTCCTCAGCTTTGTGCGCTGCCTAACCTAGAAACTATACTAGCCTCTAACGAATGCGGGACGACCCTACACTCTTAGTACACTGCACGTATAGTAATATAGAAAACTTCTTTCTACATTGATACAAACCTATGTACTTTCGAAGAAGTGTCCTATTTATTCTGCGTTCACTTCCCTTATTTCAACAATTGCACTGCTCTATGTAATCCTGCAGGTACACTGGTTTCTGTTCGAAGAACTGCGCTTCCTCAGCTTTGTGCACTGCCTAACCTAGAAATTATACTAGCCCCTAACGAATGCGGGACGACCCTGCACTCTAAGTGGACTGCACGTATAGTCATATAGAAAACTGCTTTCTACAGGGATACAAACCTATGTACTTTCGAAGAACTGTCCTATTTATCCTGCGTGCACTGCCCTTATTTCATCAACTGCACTGCTCTATGTAATCCTGCAGGTACACTAGTTTCTGTTCGAAGCACTGTGCTTCCTCAGCTTTGTGCATTGTCTAACCTAGAAATTATACTAGCCCCTAACGAATGCGTGACGACCCTGCACTCTAAGTGCACTGCCCGTATAGTCATATAAAAAACTGTTTTCTACACGGATACAAACCTATGTACTTTCGAAGAACTGCCCTATTTATCCTGCGTACAATGCCCTTATTTCGACAATTGAAATTCTCTATGTAATCCTGTAGGTACACTGGTTTCTGTTCGAAGCACTGCGCTTCCTCAGCCAAGTGCACTTCCTAACCTAGAAACTATACTAGCCCCTAACGAATGCGGGACGACCCTGCACTCTAAGTGCACTGCCCGTATAGTCATATAGAAAACTGCTTTCTACACGGATACAAACCTATGTACTTTCGAAGAACTGCCCTATTTATCTTGCGTGCACTGCTCTTATTTCGACAATTGCACTGCTCTATGTAATCCTACAGGTACACTGGTTTCTATTCGAAGCACTGCGCTTCCTCAGCTTTGTGCACTGCCTAACCTAGAAACTATACTAGCCCCTAACGAATGTGGGACGACCCTCCACTCTAAGTGCGCTGCCCGTATAGTCATATAGAAAATTGCTTTCTACACGGATACAAACCTATGTACTTTCGAAGAACTGCCCTATTTATCCTACGTGCACTGCTCTTATTTCGACAATTGCACTGCTCTATGTAATCCTGCAGGTACACTGGTTTCTGTTTGAAGCACTGCGCTTCCTCAGCTTTGTGCACTGTCTAACCTAGAAACTATACTAGCCCCTATCGAATGCGGGACGACCCTACACTCTAAGTGCACTGCCCGTATAGTCATATAGAAAACTCCTTTCTACACGGATACAAACCTATATACTTTCGAAGAACTACCCTATTTATCCTGCGTGCACTGCCCTTATTTCGACAATTGCACAGCTCTATGTAATCCTGCAGGGACACTGGTTTCTGTTCGAAGCATTGCGCTTCCTCAGCTTTGTGCACTGCTTAACCTAGAAACTATACTAGCCCCTAACGAATGCGGGACGACCCTGCACTCTAAGTACACTGCACGTATAGTCATATAGAAAACTTCTTTCTACACTGATACAGACCTATGTACTTTCGAAGAATTGCCCTATTTACCCTGCATGCACTTCCCTTATTTCGACAATTGCACGGCTCTATGTAATCCTGCAGGTACACTGGTTTCTGTTCGAAGCACTGCGCTTCCTCAGCTTTGTGCATTGCCTAACCTAAAAATTATACTAGCCCCTAACAAATGTGGGACGACCCTGTATTCTAAGTGGACTGCACGTATAGTCATATAGAAAACTGCTTTCTACAAGGATACAAACCTATGTACTTTCGAAGAACTGTCCTATTTATCCTGCGTGCACTGCCCTTATTTCAACAACTGCACTGCTCTATGTAATCCTGCAGGTACACTGGTTACTGTTCGAAGCACTATGCTTCCTCAGCTTTGTGCACTGTCTAACGTAGAAACAGTACTAGCCCCTAACGAATGCGGGACGACCCTGGACTGTAAGTGCACTGCCCGTATAGTCATATAAAAAACTGCTTTCTACACGGATACAAACCTATGTACTTTCGAAGAACTTCCCTATTTATCCTGCGTACAATGCCCTTATTTCGACAATTGCACTGCTCTATGTAATCCTGTAGGTACACTGGTTTCTGTTCGAAGCACTGCGCTTCCTCAGCCACGTGCACTGCCTAACCTAGAAACTATATTAGCCCCTAACGAATGTGGCATGACCCTGCACTCTAAGTACACTGCCCGTATAGTCATATAGAAAACTGCTTTCTACACTGATACAAACCTATGTACTTTCGAAGAACTGCCCTATTTATCCTGCGAGCACTGCCCTTATTTCGAAAATTGCACTGCTCTATGTAATCCTGCAGGTACACTGGTTTCTGTCCGAAGCACTGCGCTTCCTCAGCCACGTGCACTGCCTAACCTCGAAACTATACTAGCCCCTAACGAATGCAGGACGACCCTGCACTCTAAGTACACTACCCGTATAGTCATATAGAAAACTGTTTTCTACACGGATACAAACCTATGTACTTTTGAAGAACTGCCCTATTTATCTTGCGTGCACTGCTCTTATTTCGACAATTGCGTTGCTCTATGTAATCCTGTAGGTACACTGGTTTCTGTTTGAAGCACTACGCTTCCTTAGCTTTGTGCACTGTCTAACCTAGAAACTATACTAGCCCTAACGAATGCGGGACGACCCTGCACTCTAAGTGCACTGCCCGTATAGTCATATAGAAAACTGCTTTCTACACGGATACAAACCTATGTACTTTCGAAGAACTGCCCTATTTATCCTGCGTGCACTACCCTTATTTCGACAATTGCACTACTCTATGTAATCCTGCAGGTACACTGGTTTCTGTTCGAAGCATTGTGCTTCCTCAGCTTTGTGCGCTGCCTAACCTAGAAACTATACTAGCCTCTAACGAATGCGGGACGACCCTACACTCTAAGTACACTGCACGTATAGTCATATAGAAAACTTCTTTCTACACTAACACAAACCTATGTACTTTCGAAGAATTGTCCTATTTATTCTGCGTGCACTTCCCTTATTTCGACAGTTGCACTGCTCTATGTAATCCTGCAGGTACACTGGTTTCTGTTCGAAGCACTGCGCTTCCTCAGCTTTGTGCAATGCCTAACCTAGAAACTATACTAGCCCCTAACGAATGCGGGACGACCCTGCACTCTAAGTGGACTGCACGTATAGTCATATAAAAAACTGCTTTCTACAGGGATACAAACCTATGTACTTTCAAAGAACTATCCTATTTATCCTGCATGCACTGCCTTTATTTCAACAATTGCACTGCTCTATGTAATCCTGCAGGTACACTGGTTTCTGTTCGAAGCACTGCGGTTCCTCAGCTTTGTGCACTATCTAACCTAGAAACTATACTAGCCCCTAACGAATGCGGGACGACCCTACACTCTAAGTGCACTGCCCGTATAGTCATATAAAAAACTGCTTTCTACACGGATACAAACCTATGTACTTTCGAAGAACTGCCCTATTTATCCTGCGTGCACTGCCCTTTTTTCGACAATTGCACTGCTCTATGTAATCCTGTAGGTACACTGGTTTCTGTTCGAAGAACTGCGCTTCCTCAGCCACGTGCACTGCCTAACATAGAAACTATACTAGCCCGTAACGAATGTGGCACGACCCTGCACTCTTAGTACACTGCCCGTATAGTCATATAGAAAACTGCTTTCTACACTGATACAAACCTATGTACTTTCGTAGAACTGCCCTATTTATCCTGCGTGCACTGCCCTTATTTCGACAATTGCATTTCTCTATGTAACCCTGCAGGTACACTGGTTTCTGTCCGAAGCACTGTGCTTCCTCAGCTTTGTGCACTGCCTATCCTAGAAACTATACTAGCCCCTAACGAATGTGGGACGACCCTGCACTCTAAGTGCGCTGCCCGTATAGTCATATAGAAAACTTCTTTCTACACAGATACAAACCTATGTACTTTCAAAGAACTTCCCTATTTATCCTGCGTGTACTGCCCTTATTTCGACAATTGCACTGCTCTATGTAATCATACAGGTACACTGGTTTCTGTTCGAAGCACTGCGCTTCGTCAGCCACGTGCACTGCCTAACCTAGAAACTATACTAGCCCCTAACGAATGCGGGACGACCCTGCACTCTAAGTCCACTGCACGTATAGTCATATAGAAAACTTCTTTCTACACTAACACAAACCTATGTACTTTCGAAGAATTGCCCTATTTATCCTGCGTGCACTTCCCTTATTTCGACAGTTGCACTGCTCTATGTAATCCTGCAGGTACACTGGTTTCTGTTTGAAGCACTGCGCTTCCTCAGCTTTGTGCACTGCCTAACCTAGAAACAATACTAGCCCCTAACGAATGCGAGACGACCCTGCACTCTAAGTGGACTGCACGTATAGTCATATAGAAAACTGCTTTCTACAGGGATACAAACCTATGTACTTTCGAAGAACTGTCCTATTTATCCTGCGTGCACTGCCCTTATTTCAACAATTGCACTGCTCTATGTAATCCTGCAGGTACACTGGTTTCTGTTCGAAGCACTGCCGTTCCTCAGCTTTGTGCACTGTCTAACCTAGAAACTATACTAGCCCCTAACGAATGCGGGACGACCCTGCAATCTAAGTGCAGTGCCCGTATAGTCATATAAAAAACTGCTTTCTACACGGATACAAACCTATGTACATTCGAAGAACTGCCCTATTTATCCTGCGTGCACTGCCCTTATTTCGACAATTGCACTGCTCTATGTAATCCTGTAGGTACACTGGTTTCTATTCGAAGCACTGCGCTTCCTCAACTTTGTGCACTCCCTAACCTAGAAACTATACTAGCCCCTAACGAATGCGGAACGACCCTGCACTCTAAGTGCACTGCATGTATAGTCATATAGAAAACTGCTTTCTACACGGAAACAAACATATGTACTTTCGAAGAACTGCCCTATTTATCCTGCGTGCACTGCCCTTATTTTGACAATTGCACTGCTCTATGTAATCCTGCAGGTACACTGGTTTCTGTTCGAAGCATTACGCTTCCTCAGCTTTGTGCATTGCCTAACCTAGAAACTATACTAGCCCCTAACGAATGCGGGACGACCCTGCACTCTAAGTACACTGCCCGTATAGTCATATAGAAAACTGCTTTCTACACTGATACAAACCTATGTACTTTCGAAGAATTGCCCTATTTATCCTACGTGCACTGCCCTTATTTCGACAATTGCACTGCTCTATGAAATCCTGCAGGTACACTGGTTTCTGTTCGAAGCACTACGCTTCCTCAGCTTTGTGCATTGCCTAACCTAGAAATTATACTAGCCCCTAACGAATGCGGGACGACCCTGTACTCTAAGTGCACTACACATATAGTCATACAGAAAACTGCTTTCTACACGGATACAAACCTATGTACTTTCGAAGAACTGCCCTATTTATCCTGCGTGCACTGCCCTTATTTCGACAATTGGACTGCTCTATGTAATCATGCAGGTACACCAGTTTCTGTTCGAAGCACTACGCTTCCTCAGCTTTGTGCACTGTCTAACCTAGAAATTATACTAGCCCTAACGAATGCGGGACGACCCTGTACTCTAAGTGCACTGCCCGTATAAACATATAGAAAACTGCTTTCTACACGGATACAAACCTATGTACTTTCGAAGAACTGTCCTATTTATCATGCGTGCACTGCCCCTATTTCGACAATTGCACTGCTCTATGTAATCCTGCAAGTACACTGGTTTCTATTCGAAGCATGCGCTTCCTCAGCCACGTGCACTGCCTAACCTAGAAACTATACTAGCCCCTAACGAATGTGGCACGACCCTGCACTCTAAGTACACTGCCCGTATAGTCATATAGAAAACTTCTTTCTACACTGATACAAACCTATGTACTTTTGAAGAACTGCCCTATTTATCCTGCGTGCACTGCCCTTATTTCGACAATTGCACTGCTCTATGTAATCCTGCAGGTACACTAGTTTCTGTTCGAAGCACTGTGCTTCCTCAGCTTTGTGCACTACCTATCCTAGAAACTATACTAGCCCCTAACGAATGTGGGACGACCCTGCACTCTAAGTGCGCTGCCCGTATAGTCATATAGAAAACTTCTTTCTACACAGATACAAACCTATGTACTTTCAAAGAACTTCCCTATTTATCCTGCGTGCACTGCCCTTATTTCGACAATTGCACTGCTCTATGTAATCGTACAGGTACACTGGTTTCTGTTCGAAGCACTGCGCTTCCTCAGCCACGTGCACTGCCTAACCTAGAAACTATACTAGCCCCTAACGAATGCGGGACGACCCTGCACTCTAAGTGCACTGCCCGTATAGTCATATAGAAAACTGCTTTTTACATGGATACAAACCTATGTACCTTTGAAAAACTGCATTATTTATCCTGCGTGCACTGCCCTTATTTCGACAATTGCACTGCTCTATGTAATCCTGCAGGTACACTGGTTTCTGTTCGAAGCATTGCGCTTCCTCAGCTTTGTGCACTGCCTAACCTAGAAACTATACTAGCCCATAACGAATGTGGGACGACCCTGCACTCTAAGTCCACTTCACGTATAGTCATATAGAAAACTTCTTTCTACACTAACACAAACCTATGTACTTTCGAAGAATTGCCCTATTTATCTTGCGTGCACTTCCCTTATTTCGACAGTTGCACTTCTCTATGTAATCCTGCAGGTACACTGGTTTCTGTTCGAAGCACTGCGCTTCCTCAGCTTTATGCACTGCCTAACCTAGAAACTATACTAGCCCCTAACGAATGCGGGACGACCCTGCACTCTTAGTGGACTGCACGTATAGTCATATAGAAAACTGCTTTCTACAAGGATACAAACCTATGTACTTTCGAAGAACTGTCCTATTTATCCTGCATGCACTGCCCTTATTTCAACAATTGCACTGCTCTATGTAATCCTGCAGGTACACTGGTTTCTGTTCGAAGCACTGCGGTTCCTCAGCTTTGTGCACTGTCTAACCTAGAAACTATACTAGCCCCTAACGAATGCGGGATGACCCTGCACTCTAAGTGCACTGCCCGTATAGTCATATAAAAAACTGCTTTCTACACGGATACAAAACTATGTACTTTCGAAGAACTGCCCTATTTATCCTGCGTGCACTGCCCTTATTTCGACAATTGCACTGCTCTATGTAATCCTGCAGGTACACTGGTTTCTGTTCGAAGCACTGCGCTTCCTCAGCTTTGTGCACTGCCTAACGTAGAAACTATACTAGCCCCTAACGAATGCGGAACGACCCTGCACTCTAAGTGCACTGCATGTATAGTCATATAGAAAACTGCTTTCTACACGGAAACAAACCTATGTACTTTCGAAGAACTGCCCTATTTATCCTGCGTCCACTGCCCTTATTTCGACAATTGCACTGCTCTATGTAATCTTGCAGGTACACTGGTTTCTGTTCGAAGCATTACGCTTCCTCAGCTTTGTGCACTGCCTAACTTAGAAACTATATTAGCCCCTAACGAATGCGGGACGACCCTTCACTCTAAGTACACTGCCCGTATAGTCATTTAGAAAACTGCTTTCTACACTGATACAAACCTATGTACTTTCGAATAATTGCCCTATTTATCCTGCGTGCACTGCCCTTATTTCGACAATTGCACTGCTCTATGAAATCCTGCTGGTACACTGGTTTCTGTTCGAAGCACTACGCTTCCTCACCTTTGTGCATTGCCTAACCTAGAAATTATACTAGCCCCTAACGAATGCGGGACGACCCTGTACTCTAAGTGCACTACACGTATAGTCATACAGAAAACTGCTTTCTACACGAATACAAACCTATGTACTTTTGAAGAACTGCCCTATTTATCCTGCGTGCACTGCCCTTAGTTCGACAAATGAACTGCTCTATGTAATCCTGCAGGTACACCAGTTTCTATTCGAAGCACTACGCTTCCTCAGCTTTGTGCACTGTCTAACCTAGAAATTATACTAGCCCCTAACGAATGCGGGACGACCCTGTACTCTAAGTGCACTGCCCGTATAGTCATATAGAAAACTGCTTTCTACACGGATACAAACCTATGTACTTTCAAAGAACTGTCCTATTTATCCTGCGTGCACTGCCCTTATTTTGACAATTGCACTGCTCTATGTAATCCTGCAGGTACACTGGTTTCTATTCGAAGCACTGCGCTTCCTCAGCTTTGTGCACTCCCTAACCTAGAAACTATACTAGCCCCTAACGAATGTGGGACGACCCTGCAATCTAAGTACACTGTCCATATAGTCATATCGAAAACTTCTTTCTACACTGATACAAACCTATGTACTTTCGAAGAACTGCCCTATTTATCGTGCGTGCAGTGCCCTTATTTCGACAATTGCACTGCTCTTTGTAATCCTGCAGGTACACTGGTTTCTGTTCGAAACACTGCACTTCCTCAACTTTGTGCACTGCCTAACCTAGATACTATACTAGCCCCTAACGAATGTGGGACGACCCTGCACTCTAAGTGCACTGCCATTATAGTCACATAGAAAACTGCTTTCTACACGGATACAAACCTATGTACTTTCGAAGAACTTCCCTATTTATCCTGCGTGCACTGACCTTATTTCGACAATTGCACTGCTTTATGTAATCCTATAGGTACACTGGTTTCTGTTCGAAGTACTGCGCTTCCTCAGCCGCGTGCACTGCCCAACCTAGAAACTGTACTAGCCCCTAACGAATGTGGGACAACCCTGCACTCTAAGTGCACTGCCCGTATAGTCATATAGAAAACTGCTTTCTACACGGACACAAACCTATGTACTTTCGAAGAACTGCCATACTTATCCTCCGTGCACTGCCCTTATTTCGACACTTGTACTGCTCTATGTAACCCTGCAGGTACACTGGTTTCTGTTCGAAGCACTACGCTTCCTCAGCTTTGTGCACTACCTAACCTAGAAACTATACTAGTCCGTAACGAATGCGGGCCGACCCTGCACTCTAAGTGCACTGCCCGTATAGTCATATAGAAAACTGGATTCTACACGGATACAAATATATATACTTTCGAAAAACTGCCCTATGTACTCGAAGTGCACTGCCCGTATAGTCATATAGAAAACTTCTTTCTACACTGATACAAACCTATGTACTTTCGAAGAACTGCCCTATTTATCGTGCGTGCAGTGCCCTTATTTCGACAATTGCACTGCTCTTTGTAATCCTGCAGGTACACTGGTTTCTGTTCGAAACACTGCACTTCCTCAACTTTGTGCACTTCCTAACCTAGATACTATACTAGCCCCTAACGAATGTGGGACGACCCTGCACTCTAAGTGCACTGCCATTATAGTCACATAGAAAACTGCTTTCTACACGGATACAAACCTATGTACTTTCGAAGAACTTCCCTATTTATCCTGCGTGCACTGACCTTATTTCGACAATTGCACTGCTTTATGTAATCCTACAGGTACACTGGTTTCTGTTCGAAGTACTGCGCTTCCTCAGCCGCGTGCACTGCCCAACCTAGAAACTGTACTAGCCCCTAACGAATGTGGGACAACCCTGCACTCTAAGTGCACTGCCCGTATAGTCATATAGAAAACTGCTTTCTACACGGACACAAAAATATGTACTTTCGAAGAACTGCCATACTTATCCTCCGTGCACTGCCCTTATTTCGACACTTGTACTGCTCTATGTAACCCTGCAGGTACACTGGTTTCTGTTCGAAGCACTACGCTTCCTCAGCTTTGTGCACTACCTAACCTAGAAACTATACTAGTTCGTAACGAATGCGGGCCGACCCTGCACTCTAAGTGCACTGCCCGTATAGTCATATAGAAAACTGGATTCTACACGGATACAAATATATATACTTTCGAAAAACTGCCCTATGTACTCGAAGTGCACTGCCCGTATAGTCATATAGAAAACTGGTTTCTACGCGGATACAAACCTATGTACTTTCGAAAAACTACCCTATGTACTCTAAGTGCAATGCCCGTATAGTCATATATAAAACTGCTTTCTAGACGGATACAAACCTATGTACTTTCGAACAACTGCCATATTTATCCTGCGTGCACTGCCCTTATTTCGACAATTGCACTGCTCTATGTAATCCTACAAGTACACTGGTTTGTGTTTGAAGCATTACGCTTCCTCCGCTTTGTGCACTGCCAATTTAGAAACTATACTAGCCCCTAACGAATGCGGGACGACCCTGCACTCTAAGTGCACTGCCGTATAGTCATATAGAAAACTGCTTTCTACACAGATACAAACCTATGTACTTTCGAAGAACTGCCCTATTTATCCTGCATGCATTGCCCTCATTTCGACAATTGCACTGCTCTATGTAATCCTGCAGGTACACTGGTTTCTATTCGAAGCATTGCGCTTCCTCAGCTTTGTGCACCGCCTAACCTAGAAAATATACTAGCCCCTAACGAATGCGGGACGACCCTGCACTCTAAGTACACTGCCCGTATAGTCATATAGAAATCTGCTTTCTACACTAATACAAACCTATGTACTTTCGAAGAACTGCCCTATTTATCCTGCGTGCACTGCCCTTATTTCGACAATTGCACTGCTCTATGTAATCCTGCAGGTACACTTGTTTTTGTTCGAAGCACTGCGCTTCCTCAGCTTTGTGCATTGCCTAACCTAGAAATTATACTAGCCCCTAACGAATGAGGGACGACCCTGTACTCTAAGTGCACTTCACGTATAGTCATATAGAAAACTGCTTTCTACATGGATACAAACCTATGTACTTTCGAAGAACTACCCTATTTATCCTGCGTGCACTGCCCTTATTTCGACAATTACACTGCTCTATGTAATCCTTCAGGTACACTGGTTTCTGTTCGAAGCACTGCGCTTCCTCAGCTTTGTGCACTTCCTAACCTAGAAACTATACTAGCCCCTAACGAATGCGGGACGACCCTGCACTCTAAGTGCACTGCCCGTATAGTCATATAGAAAACTGCTTTCTACATGGATACAAACCTATGTTCTTTTGAGGAACTGCCCTATTTATCCTGCGTACACTGCCCTTATTTCGACAATTGCACTGCTCTATGTAATCCTGCAGGAACACTGATTTCTGTTCGAAGCAGTGCGCTTCCTCAGCTTTGTGCATTGCCTAACCTACAAATTATACTAGCCCCTAAAAAATGCGGGACGACCCTGTACTCTAAGTGCACTGCATGTATAGTCATATAGAAAACTGTTTTCTACACGAATACAAACCTATGTACTTTCAAAGAACTGTCCTATTTATCCTATGTCCACTACCCATATTTCGACAATTGCACTGCTTTATGTAATCCTACAGGTACACTGGTTTCTGTTCGAAGTACTGCGCTTCCTCAGCCGCGTGCACTGCCCAACCTAGAAACTATACTAGCCCCTAACGAATGTGGGACGACCCTGCACTCTAAGTGCACTGCCCGTATAGTCATATAGAAAACTGCTTTCTACACGGATACAAACTTATGTACTTTCGAAGAACTGCCCTACTTATCCTGCGTGCACTGCCCTTATTTTGACACTTGTATTGCTCTATGTAACCCTGCAGGTACACTGGTTTCTGTTCGAAGCACAACGCTTCCTCAGCTTTGTGCACTGCCTAACCTAGAAACTATACTAGCCCCTAACGAATGCGGGACGACCCAGCACTCTAAGTGCACTTCCCGTATAGTCATATAGAAAACTGCATTCTACACGGATGGAAACATATATACTTTCGAAAAACTGCCCTATGTACTCTAAGTGCACTGCCTGTATAGTCATATAGAAAACTGCTTTCTACGCGGATAGAAACCTATGTACTTTCGAAAAAGTGCCCTGTGTACTCTAAGTACAATGCCCGTATAGTCATATAGAAAACTGTTCTCTAGACGGATACAAACCTATGTACTTTCGAATAACTGCCATATTTATCCTGCGTGCACTGCCCTTATTTCGACAATTGCACTGCTCTATGTAATCCTACAAGTACACTGGTTTCTGTTCGAAGCATTGCGCTTCCTCAGCTTTGTGCACTGCCTAACCTAGAAACTATACTAGCCCCTAACGAATGCGGGACGACCCTGCACTCTAAGTGCACTGCCCGTATAGTCATATAGAAAACTGCTTTTCTACACGGATACAAACCTATGTACTTTCGAAGAACTGCCCTATTTATCTGCGTGCACTGCCCTCATTTCGACAATTGCACTGCTCTATGTAATCCTGCAGGTACACTGGTTTCTATTCGAAGCATTGCGCTTCCTCAGCTTTGTGCACTGCCTAACCTAGAAAATATACTAGCCCCTAACGAATTCGGGACGACCCTGCACTCTAAGTACACTGCCCGTATAGTCATATAGAAATCTGCTTTCTACACTAATACAAACCTATGTACTTTCGAAGAACTGCCCTATTTATCCTGCGTGCACTGCCCTTATTTCGACAATTGCACTGCTCTATGTAATCCTGCAGGTACACTGGTTTCTGTTCGAAGCACTACGCTTCCTCAGCTTTGTGCACTGTCTAACCTAGAAATTATACTAGCCCCTAACGAATGCGGGACGACCCTGTACTCTAAGTGCACTGCCCGTATAGTCATATAGAAAACTGCTTTCTACACGGATACAAACCTATGTACTTTCGAAGAACTGTCCTATTTATCCTGCGTGCACTGCTCTTATTTCGACAATTGCACTGCTCTATGTAATCCTGCAGGTACACTGGTTTCTATTCGAAGCACTGCGCTTCCTCAGCCACGTGCACTGCCTAACCTAGAAACTATACTAGCCCCTAACGAATGTGGCACGACCCTGCACTCTAAGTACACTGCCCGTATAGTCATATAGAAAACTGCTTTCTACACTGATACAAACCTATGTACTTTCGAAGAACTGCCCTATTTATCCTGCGTGCACTGCCCTTATTTCTACAATTGCAGTGCTCTATGTAATCCTGCAGGTACACTGGTTTCTGTTCGAAGCACTATGCTTCCTCAGCTTTGTGCACTGCCTATCCTAGAAACTATACTAGCCCCTAACGAATGTGGGACGACCCTGCACTCTAAGTGCGCTGCCCGTATAGTCATATAGAAAACTTCTTTCTACACAGATACAAACCTATGTACTTTCAAAGAACTTCCCTATTTATCCTGCGTGCACTGCCCTTATTTCGACAATTGCACTGCTCTATGTAATCATACAGGTACACTGGTTTCTGTTCAAAGCACTGCGCTTCCTCAGCCACGTGCACTGCCTAACCTTGAAACTATACTAGCCCCTAACGAATGCGGTATGACCCTGCACTCTAAGTGCACTGCCCGTATAGTCATATAGAAAACTGCTTTTTACATGGATACAAACCTATGTACCTTTGAAAAACTGCCCTATTTATCCTGCGTGCACTGCCCTTATTTCGACAATTGCACTGCTCTATGTAATCCTACAACTACACTGGTTTCTGTTCGAAGCATTGCGCTTCCTCAGCTTTGTGCACTGCCTAACCTAGAAACTATACTAGCCCGTAACGAATGTGGGACGACCCTGCACTATAAGTCCACTACACGTATAGTCATATAGAAAACTTCTTTCTACACTAACACAAACCTATGTACTTTCGAAGAATTGCCCTATTTATCTTGCGTGCACTTCCTTTATTTCGATAGTTGCACCGCTCTATGTAATCCTGCAGGTACACTGGTTTTTGTTCGAAGCACTGCGCTTCCTCAGCTTTGTGCACTGCCTAACCTAGAAAATATACTAGCCCCTAACGAATGCGGGACGACCCTGCACTCTAAGTGGACTGCACGTATAGTCATATAGAAAACTGCTTTCTACAGGGATACAAACCTATGTACTTTCGAAGAACTGCCCTATTTATCCTGCGTGCACTGCCCTTATTTCAACAATTGCACTGCTCTATGTAATCCTGCAGGTACACTGGTTTCTGTTCGA
The DNA here is from genome assembly GCA_916181665.1 of Avena sativa. Lineage (NCBI taxonomy): Eukaryota > Viridiplantae > Streptophyta > Magnoliopsida > Poales > Poaceae > Avena > Avena sativa. Next base: position 359,953,518 of record OV702291.1, on the reverse strand, counting down.
AGCACTGCGGTTCCTCAGCTTTGTGCACTGTCTAACCTAGAAACTATACTAGCCCCTAACGAATGCGGGATGACCCTGCACTCTCAGTGCACTTCCCGTATAGTCAAATAAAAAACTGCTTTCTACACGGATACAAACCTAAGTACTTTCGAAGAACTGCCCTATTTATCCTGCGTGCACTGCCCTTATTTCGACAATTGCACTGCTCTATGTAATCCTGCAGGTACACTGGTTTCTGTTCGAAGCACTGCGCTTCCTCAGCTTTGTGCACTGCCTAACGTAGAAACTATACTAGCCCCTAACGAATGCGGAGCGACCCTGCACTCTAAGTGCACTGCATGTATAGTCATATAGAAAACTGCTTTGTACACGGATACAAACCTATGTACTTTCAAAGAACTGCCCTATTTATCCTGCATGCACTGCCCTCATTTCGACAATTGCACTGCTCTATGTAATCCTGCAGGTACACTGGTTTCTATTCGAAGCATTGCGCTTCCTCAGCTTTGTGCACTGCCTAACCTAGAAAATATACTAGCCCCTAACGAATGCGAGACGACCCTGCACTCTAAGTACACTGCCCATATAGTCATATAGAAATCTGCTTTCTACACTAATACAAACCTATGTACTTTCGAAGAACTGCCCTATTTATCCTGCGCGCACTGCCCTTATTTCGACAATTGCACTGCTCTATGTAATCCTGCAGGTACACCTGTTTTTGTTCGAAGCACTGCGCTTCCTCAGCTTTGTGCATTTCCTAACCTAGAAATTATACTAGCCCCTAACGAATGCGGGACGACCCTGTACTCTAAGTGCACTTCACGTATAGTCATATAGAAAACTTCTTTCTACATGGATACAAACCTATGTACTTTCGAAGAACTACCCTATTTATCCTGCGTGCACTGCCCTTATTTCGACAATTACACTGCTCTATGTAATCCTTCAGGTACACTGGTTTCTGTTCGAAGCACTGCGCTTCCTCAGCTTTGTGCACTTCCTAACCTAGAAACTATACTAGCCCCTAACGAATGTGGGACGACCCTGCACTCTAAGTGCACTGCCCGTATAGTCATATAGAAAACTGCTTTCTACATGGATACAAACCTATGTTCTTTTGAGGAACTGCCCTATTTATCCTGCGTGCACTGCCCTTATTTCGACAATTGCACTTCTCTATGTAATCCTGCAGGTACACTGGTTTCTGTTCGAAGCAGTGCGCTTCCTCAGCTTTGTGCATTGCCTAACCTACAAATTATACTAGCCCCTAACAAATGCGAGACGACCCTGTACTCTAAGTGCACTGCATGTATAGTCATATAGAAAACTGCTTTCTACACGAATACAAACCTATGTACTTTCGAAGAACTGTCCTATTTATCCTATGTCCACTACCCATATTTCGACAATTGCACTGCTTTATGTAATCCTACAGGTACACTGGTTTCTGTTCGAAGTACTGCGCTTCCTCAGCCGCGTGCACTGCCCAACCTAGAAACTATACTAGCCCCTAACGAATGTGGGACAACCCTGCACTCTAAGTGCACTGCCCGTATAGTCATATAGAAAACTGCTTTCTACACGGATACAAACCTATGTACTTTCGAAGAACTGCCCTACTTATCCTGCGTGCACTGCCCTAATTTTGACACTTGTACTGCTCTATGTGACCCTGCAGGTACACTGGTTTCTGTTCGAAGCACTACGCTTCCTCAGCTTTGTGCACTACCTAACCTAGAAACTATACTAGCCCCTAACAAATGCGGAACGACCCTGCACTCTAAGTGCACTGCCCGTATAGTCATATAGAAAACTGCATTCTACACGGATACGAACATATATACTTTCGAAAAACTGCCCTATGTACTCTAAGTGCACTGCCCGTATAGTCATATAGAAAACTGCTTTCTACGCGGATACAAACCTATGTACTTTCGAAAAACTGCCCTATGTACTCTAAGTGCAATGCCCGTATAGTCACATAGAAAACTGTTTTCTAGACGGATACAAACCTATGTACTTGCGAACAACTGCCAGATTTATCCTGCGTGCACTGCCCTTATTTCGACAATTGCACTGCTCTATGTAATCCTACAAGTACACTGGTTTCTGTTCGAAGCATTGCGCTTCCTCAGCTTTGTGCACTGCCTAACCTAGAAACTATACTAGCCCCTAACAAATGCGGGATGACTCTGCACTCTAAGTGCACTGCCCGTATAGTCATATAGAAAACTGCTTTCTACATGGATACAAACCTATGTACTTTCGAAGAACTGCCCTATTTATCCTGCATGCACTGCCCTCATTTCGACAATTGCACTTCTCTATGTAATCCTGCAGGTACACTGGTTTCTATTCGAAGCATTGCGCTTCCTCAGCTTTGTGCACTGCCTAACCTAGAAAATATACTAGCCCCTAACGAATGCGGGACGACCCTGCACTCTAAGTACACTGCCCGTATAGTCATATAGAAATCTGCTTTCTACACTAATACAAACCTATGTACTTTCGAAGAACTGCCCTATTTATCCTGCGTGCACTGCCCTTATTTCGACAATTGCACTGCTCTATGTAATCCTGCAGGTACACTTGTTTTTGTTCGAAGCACTGCGCTTCCTCAGCTTTGTGCATTGCCTAACCTAGAAATTATACTAGCCCCTAACGAATGCGGGACGACCCTGTACTCTAAGTGCACTTCACGTATAGTCATATAGAAAACTGCTTTCTACACGGATACAAACCTATGTACTTTCGAAGAACTACCCTATTTATCCTGCGTGCACTACCCTTATTTCCACAATTGCACTGCTCTATGTAATCCTTCAGGTAATTTGGTTTCTGTTCGAAGCACTGCGCTTCCTCAGCTTGGTGCACTGCCTAACCTAGAAACTATACTAGCCCCTAACGAATGCGGGACGACCCTGCACTCTAAGTGCACTGCCCGTATAGTCATATAGAAAACTGCTTTCTACACGGATACAAACCTATGTACTTTCGAAGAACTGCCCTATTTATCCTGCGTGCACTGCCCTCATTTCGACAATTGCACTGCTCTATGTAATCCTGCAGGTACACTGGTTTCTGTTCGAAGCACTGAGCTTCCTTAGCTTTGTGCAGTGCCTAACCTAGAAACTATACTAGCCCCTAACGAATGCGGGACGACCCTGCACTCTAAGTACACTGCCCGTATAGTCATATAGAAAACTGCTTTCTACACTGATACAAACCTATGTACTTTCGAAGAACTGCCCTATTTATCCTGCGTGCACTACCCTTTTTCGACAATTGCACTGCTCTATGTAATCCTGCAGGTACACTGGTTTTTGTTCGAAGCACTGCGCTTCCTTAGCTTTGTGCATTGCCTAACCTAGAAATTAGCCCCTAACGAATGCGGGACGACCCTGTACTCGAAGTGCACGTCACGTATAGTCATATAGAAAACTGCTTTCTACACGGATACAAACCTATGTACTTTCGAAGAACTACCCTATTTATCCTGCATGCACTGCCCTTATTTGGACAATTGCACTGCTCTATGTAATCCTTCAGGTACACTGGTTTCTGTTCGAAGCACTGCGCTTCCTCAGCTTTGTGCACTGCCTAACCTAGAAACTATACTAGCCCCTAGCGAATGCGGGACGACCCTGCACTCTAAGTGCACTGCCCGTATAGTCATATAAAAAACTTCTTTCTACACGGATACAAACCTATGTACTTTCGAAGAACTTCCCTATTTATCCTGCGTGCACTGCCCTTATTTTGACAATTGCACTACTCTATGTAATGTTGTAGGTACACTGGTTTCTGTTCGGAGCACTGCGCTTCCTCAGCCACGTGCACTTCCTAACCTAAAAACTATACGAGCCCCTAACAAATGCGGGACGACCCTGCACTCTAAGTGCACTGCCCGTATACTCATATAGAAAACTGCTTTCTACATGGATACAAACCTATGTACTTTCGAAGAACTGCCCTGTTTATCGTGTGTGCACTGCCCTTATTTCGACAATTGCACTTCTCTATGTAATCATGCAGGTACACTGGTTTCTGTTCGAAGCACTGCGCTTCCTCAGCTTTGTGCACTGCCTAATCTAGAAACTATACTAGCCCCTAACGAATGTGGGACGACCCTGCACTCTATGTGCACTGCCCGTATAGTCATATAGAAAACTTCTTTCTACACGGATACAAACCTATATACTTTCGAAAAACTGCCCTATGTACTCTAAGTGCACGGCCCGTATAGTCATATAGAAAACTACTTTCTACACGGTTACAAACCTATGTAATTTCGAAGAACTGTCCTATTTATCCTGCGTGCACTGCCCTTATTTGGACAATTGCACTGCTCTATGTAATCCTGCAGGTACACTGGTTTATGTTCGAAGCACTGCGCTTCCCCAGCTTTGTGCACTGCCTAACCTAGAAACTATACTAGCCCCTAACGAATGCGGGACAACCCTGCACTCCAAGTGCACTGCCCGTATAGTCATATAGAAAACTGCTTTCTACACGGATACAAACCTATGTACTTTCGAAGAACTGCCCTATTTATCCTGCGTGCACTGCCCTTATTTCGACAATTGCACTGCTCTATGTAATCCTGCAGGTACACTGGTTTCTGTTTGAAGCACTGTGCTTCCTCAGCTCTGTAACTGCCTAACCTAGAAACTATACAAGCCCCTAACGAATGCGGGACGACCCTGCACTCTAAGTGCACTGCCCGTATAGTCATATACAAAATTGCTTTCTACACGGATACAAACCTATATACTTTCGAAAAACTACCCTATGTACTCTAAGTGCACAGCCCCTATAGTCATATAGAAAACTGCTTTCTACACGGATTCAAACCTATGTACTTTCGAAGAACTGCCCTATTTATCCTGCGTGCACTGACCTTATTTTGACAATTGCACTGCTCTATGTAATCCTGTAGGTACACTGGTTTCTGTTCGAAGCACTGCACTTCCTCGGCTTTGTGCACTGCCTAACCTAGAAACTATACTAGCCCCTAACTGATGCGGGACGAACCTGCACTCTAAGTGCACTGTCATATAGTCATATAGAAAACTGCTTTCTACACGGATACAAACCTATGTACTTTCGAAGAACTGCCCTATTTATCCTGCGTGCACTGCCCTTATTTCAACAATTGCACAACTCTATGTAATTCTGCAGGTACACTGGTTTCTGTTCGAAGCACTGCGCTTCCTCAGCTTTGTGCACTGCCTAACCCAGAAACTATACTAGCCCCTAACGAATATGGGACGACCCTGCACTCTAAGTACACTGCCCCCGTATAGTCATATAGAAAACTGCTTTCTACACTGATACAAACCTATGTACTTTCGAAGAACTGCCCTATTTATCCTGCGTGCACTGCCCTTATTTCGACAATTGCACTGCTCTATGTAATCCTGCAGGTACACTGGTTTCTGTTCGAAGCACTGCGCTTCCTCAGCTTTGTGCATTGCCTAACCTACAAATTATACTAGCCCCTAACGAATGCGGGACGACCCTGTACTCTAAGTGCACTGCATGTATAGTCACATAGAAAACTGCTTTCTACACGGATACAAACCTATGTACTTTCGAAGAACTGTCCTATTTATCCTGCGTCCACTACCCTTATTTCGACAATTGCACTGCTTTATGTATCCTGCAGGTACACTGGTTTTTGTTCGAAGCACTGCGCTTCCTCAGCTTTGTGCACTGCCTAACCTAGAAACTATACTAGCCCCTAACGAATGTGGGACGACCCTGCACTCTAAGTGCACTACCCGTATAGTCATATAGAAAATTGCTTTCTACACGGATACAAGCCTATGTAATTTTGAAGAACTGCCCTATTTATCCTTTGTGCACTGCCCTTATTTCGACAATTACACTGCTCTTTGTAATCCTGCAGGTACACTGGTTTCTGTTCGAAGCACTGTGCTTCCTCAGCTCTGTAACTGCCTAACCTAGAAACTATACTAGCCCCTAACGAATGCGGGACAACCCTGCACTCTAAGTGCACTGCCTGTATAGTCATATAGAAAATTGCTTTCTACACGGATATTAACCTATATACTTTCGAAAAACTGCCCTATGTAATCTAAGTGCACTGCCCGTATAGTCATATAGAAAACTGCTTTCTACACGGATACAAACCTATGTACTTTCGAAGAACTGCCCTTATTTCGACAATTGCACTGCTCTATGTAATCCTGCAGGTACACTGGTTTCTGTTCGAAGCACTGCACTTCCTCAGCTTTGTGCACTGCCTAAAATAGAAACAATACTAGCCCCTAACGGATGCGGGACGACCCTGCACTCTAAGTGCACTGCCATATACTCATATAGAAAACTACTTTCTACACGGATACAAACCTATGTACTTTCGAAGAACTGCCCTATTTATCCTGCGTGCACTACCCTTATTTCGACAATTGCACTGCTCTATGTAATGCTGCAGGTACACTGGTTTCTGTTCGAAGCACTGCGCTTCCTCAGCCACGTGCAATGCCTAACCTAGAAACTATACTAGCCCCTAACGAATGCGGGACGACCCCGCACTCTAAGTGCACTGCCCATATAGTCATATAGAAAACAGCTTTCTACACGGATACAAACCTATGTACTTTCCAAGAACTGCCATATTTATCCTGCGTGCACTTCTCTTATTTCGACAATTGCACTGCTCTATGTAATGCTACAGGTACACTGGTTTCTGTTTGAAGCACTGCGCTTCACCAGCCACGTGCACTGCCTAACCTAGAAACTATACTAGCCCCTAAGGAATGAGGGACGACCCTGTACTCTAAGTGCACTGTCTGTATAGTCATATAGAAAGCTGCTTTCTACACGGATACAAACCTATGTACTTTCGAAGAACTGCCCTATTTATCCTTCGTGCACTGCCCTTATTTCGACAATTGCACTACTCTATGTTATCCTGCTGGTACACTGGTTTCTGTTCGAAGCACTGCGCTTCCTTAGCTTTGTGCACTGCCTAACCTAGAAACTATACTAGCCCCTAACGAATGCGGGACGACCCTGCACTCTAAGTGCACTTCCCGTATAGTCATATAGAAAACTGCTTTCTACACGGATACAAACCTATATACTTTCGAAAAACTGCCCTATGTACTCTAAGTGCACTCCCCGTATAGTCATATAGAAAACTGCTTTCTACACGGATACAAACCTATGTACTTTCGAAGAACTGCCCTATTTATCCTGCGTGCACTGCCCTTATTTTGACAATTGCACTCCTCTATGTAAACCTGCAGGTACACTGGTTTCTGTTCGAAACACTACACTTCCTCAGCTTTATGCACTGCCTAACCTAGAAACTATACTAGCCCCTAACGAATGCGGGACGACCCTATACTCTAAGTGCACTGCCCGTATAGTCATATAGAAAACTGCTTTCTAGATGGAGACAAACCTATGTACTTTTGAAGAACTGCCATATTTATCCGGCATGCACTGCCCTTATTTCGACAATTGCACAACTCTATTTAATGCTGTAGGTACACTAGTTTCTGTTCGAAGCACTGCGCTTCCTCAGCTTTGTGCACTACCTAACCTAGAATCTATACTAACCCCTATCGAATGTGGGACGACCCTGCACTCTAAGTGCACTGCCCGTATAGTCATATTGAAAACTGCTTTCTACACTGATACAAACCTATGTACTATCGAAGAACTGCCCAATTTATCCTGCGTGCACTGCCCTTATTTCGACAATTGCACTCCTCTATGTAATCCTGCAGGTACACTGGTTTTTGTTCGAAGCACTGCGCTTCCTCAGCTTTGTGCACTGCCTAACCTAGAAACTATACTATCCCCAAACGAATGCGGGCCGACCCTGCACTCTAAGTGCACTGCCCATATAGTCATATAGAAAACTGCTTTCTACACGGATACAAACCTATGTACTTTCGAAGAACTGCCCTATTTATCCTGCGTGCACTGCCCTTATTTCGACAATTGCACTCCTCTATGTAATGCTGCAGGTACACTGGTTTCTGTTCGAAGCACTACGCCTCCTCAGCCACGTGTAAAGCCTAACCTCGAAACTATACTAGCCCCTAACGAATACGGGATGACCCTGCACTCTAAGTGCACTGCCCGTATAGTCATATAGAAAACTGCTTTCTACACGGAGACAAACCTATGTACTCTCGAAGAACTGCCCTATTTATCTTGCGTGCACTGCCCTTATTTCAACAATTACACTGCTCTATGTAATCCTGCAGGTACACTGGTTTCTGTTCGAAGCACCGTGCTTCCTCAGCTTTGTGCACTGCCTAACCTAGAAACTATACTAGCCCCGAACGAATGTGGGACGACCCTGCACTCTAAGTGCACTGCCCATATAGTCATATAGAAAACTGCTTTCTACACGGATACAAACCTATGTACTTTCGAAAAACTGCCCTATGTACTCTAAGTGCACTGCCCGTATAGTCATATAGAAAACTACTTTGTACACGGATACAAACCTATGTACTTTGGAAGAACTGCCCTATTTATCCTACGTGCACTGCCCTTATTTCAACAATTGCACTGCTCTATGTAATCCTGCAGGTACACTGGTTTTTCTTCAAAGCACCGCGCTTCCTTAGCTTTGTGCACTACCTAACCTAGAAACTATACCAGACCATAACGAATGCGGGTCGACCCAGCACTCTAAGTGCACTGCCCGTATAGTCATATAGACAACTGCTTTCTACACGGATACAAACCTATGTACTTTCGAAGAACTGCCCTATTTATCCTGCGTGCACTGCCCTTATTTCGACAATTGCACTCCTCTATGTAATCCTGCAGATACACTGGTTTCTATTCGAAGCACTGCGCTTCCTCAGCTTTGTGCACTGCCTAACCTAGAAACTATACTAGCCCCTAACGAATGCGGGACGACCATGCACTCTAAGTGCACTGCCCGTATAGTCATATAGAAAACTGCTTTCTACACTGATACAAACCTATGTACTTTCGAAGAACTGCCCTATTTATCATGCGTGCACTACCCTTATTTCGACAATTGCACTGCTCTATGTAATCTTGCAGGTACAGTGGTTTCTGTTCGAAGCACTGCGCTTCCTCAGATTTGTGCACTACCTAACCTAGAAATTATACTAGCCCCTAACGAATGCGGGACGACCCTGCACTCTAAGTGCACTGCCCGTATAGTTATATAGAAAACTGCTTTCTAGACGGATACAAACCTATGTACTTTCGAAGAACTTCCCTATTTATCCTGCGTGCACTGCCCTTATTTCGACAATTGCACTTCTCTATGTAATCCTGCAGGTACACGGGTTTCTGTTTGAAGCACCGGGCTTCCTCAGCTTTGTGGACTACCTAAATTAGAAACTATACTTGCCCCTAACGAATACGGGACGACCCTGCACTCTAAGTGCACTGCCCGTATAGTCATATAGAAAACTGCTTTCTACATGGATACAAACCTATGTAACTTTGAAAAACTGCCCTATTTATCCTGCATGCACTGCCCTTATTTCCACAATTGCACTGCTCTATGTAATCCTGCAGGTACACTGGTTTCTGTTCAAAGCACTGCGCTTCCTCAGCTTTGTGCACTCCCTAACCAAGAAACTATACTAGCCCCTAACGAATGTGGGACGACCCTGCACTCAAAGTGCACTGCCCGTATAGTTATATAGAAAACTGCTTTCTACACTGATACAAACCTATGTACTTTCGAAGAACTGCCCTATTTATCCTGCGTGCACTACCCTGATTTCAACAATTGCACTGCTCTATGTAATCCTATAGGTACACTGGTTTCTGTTCGAAGCACCGCGCTTCCTCAAATTTGTGCACTTCCTAACCTAGAAACTATACTAGCCCCTAACGAATGCGGGACGACCCTGCACGCTAAGTGCACTGCTCGTATAGTTATATAGAAAACTGCTTTCTACAGGGATACAAACCTATGTACTTTCGAAGAACTTCCCTATTTATCCTGCGTGCACTGCCCTTATTTCGACAATTGCACTGATCTATGTAATCCTGTAGGTACACTGGTTTCTGTTTGAAGCATCATGCTTTCTCAGCTTTGTGCACTGCCTAACCTAGAAACTATACTAGCCCCTAACGAATGCGGGACGACCCTGCACTCTAAGTGCACTGCCCGTATAGTCATATAGAAATCTGCTTTCTACACGGATACAAACCTATGTACATTCGAAAAAATGCCCTATGTCCTCTTAGTGCACTGCCCTTATTTCGACAATTGCACTGCTCTATGTAATGCTGTAGGTACACTAGTTTCTGTTCGAAGCACTGCGCTTCCTTAGCTTTGTGCACTACCTAACCTAGAATCTATACTAACCCCTAACGAATGTGGGACGACCCTGCACTCTAAGTGCACTGCCCGTATATTCATATTGAAAACTGCTTTCTACACTGATACAAACCTATGTACTTTCGAAGAACTGTCCTATTTATCCTGCGTGCACTGCCCTTATTTCGACAATTGCACTCCTCTATGTAATCCTGCAGGTACACGGGTTTCTGTTCGAAGCACTGCGTTTCCTTAGCTTTGTGCACTACCTAACCTAGAAACTATACTAGCACCAAACGAATGCGGGCCGACCCTGCACTCTAAGTGCACTGCCCGTATAGTCATATAGAAAACTGCTTTCTACACGGATACAAACCTATGTACTTTCGAAGAACTGCCCTATTTATCCTGCATGCACTGCCCTTATTTTGACAATTGCACTGCTCTATGTAATGCTGCAGGTACACTGGTTTCTGTTCGAAGCACTACGCTTCCTCAGCCACGTGTAATGCCTAACCTAGAAACTATACTAGCCCCTAACGAATGCGGGACGACCATGCACTCTAAGTGCACTGCCCGTATAGTCATATAGAAAACTTCTTTCTAAACGGAGACAAACCTATGTACTCTTGAAGAACTGCCCTATTTATCTTCCGTGCACTGCCCTTATTTCGACAATTGCACTGCTCTATGTAATCCTGCAGGTACAATGGTTTTTGTTCGAAGCACCGCGCTTCCTCAGCTTTGTGCACTTCCTAACCTAGAAACTATACTAGCCCCTAACGAATCTGGGACGACCCTGCACACTAAGTGCACTGCCCGTATAGTCATATAGAAAACTGCTTTCTACACGGATAGAAACCTATGTACTTTCGAAAAACTGCCCTATGTACTCTAAGTGCACTGCCCGTATAGTCATATAGAAAACTGCTTTGTACACGGATACAAACCTATGTACTTTCGAAGAACTGCCCTATTTATCCTGCGTGCACTGCCCTTATTTCGACAATTGCACTGCTCTATGTAATCCTGCAGGTACACTGGTTTTTGCTCGAAGCACCACGCTTCCTCAGCTTTGTGCACTACCTAACCTAGAAACTATACTAGACCCTAACGAATGCGGGATGACCCTGCACTCTAAGTGCACTGCCCGTATAGTCATAAAGAAAACTGCTTTCTACACGGATACAAACCTATGTACTTTGGAAGAACTGCCCTATTTATCCTGCGTGCACTGCCCTTATTTCGACAATTGCACTCCTCTATGTAATCCTGCAGGTACACTGGTTTCTATTCGAAGCACTGCGCTTCCTCAGAGTTGTGCACTACCTAACCTAGAAATTATACTATCCCCTAACGAATGCGGGATGACCCTGCACTCTAAGTGCACTGCCCGTATAGTTATATAGAAAACTGCTTTCTACACGGATACAAACCTATGTACTTTCGAAGAACTGCCCTATTTATCCTGTGTGCACTGCCCTTATTTCGACAATTGCACTGCTCTATGTAATCCTGCAGGTACACTGATTTCTGTTCAAAGCAATGCGCTTCCTCAGCTTTGTGCACTCCCTAACCTAGAAACTATACTAGCCCCTAACGAATGTGGGACGACCCTGCACTCAAAGTGCACTGCCCGTATAGTCATATAGAAAACTGCTTTCTACACGGATAGAAACCTATGTACTTTCGAAAAACTGCCCTATGTACTCTAAGTGCACTGCCCGTATAGTCATATAGAAAACTGCTTTCTACACGGATACAAACCTATGTACTTTCGAAGAACTGCCCTATTTATCCTGCGTAAACTACCCTTATTTCGACAATTGCACTGCTCTATGTAATCCTACAGGTAGACTGGTTTCTGTTCGAAGCACTGCGCTTCCTCAAATTTGTGCACTTCCTAACCTAGAAACTATACTAGCCCCTAACGAATGCGGGACGACCCTGCACTCTAAGTGCACTGCCAGTATAGTTATATAGAAAACTGCTTTCTACAGGGATACAAACATATGTACTTTCGAAAAACTTCCCTATTTATCCTGCGTGCACTGCCCTTATTTCGACAATTGCACTGCTCTATGTAATCCTGTAGGTACACTGGTTTCTGTTTGAAGCACCACGCTTTCTCAGCTTTGTGCACTGCCTAACCTAGAAATTATACTAGCCCCTAACGAATGCGGGACAACCCTGCACTCTAAGTGCATTACCCGTATAGTCATATAGAAATCTGCTTTCTACACGGATACAAACCTATGTACTTTCGAAAAACTGCCCTATGTCCTCTTAGTGCACTGCCCTTGTTTCGACAATTGCACTGCTCTATGTAATGCTACAGGTACACTAGTTTCTGTTCGAAGCACTGTGCTTCCTCAGCCACGCGCACTGCCTAACCTAGAAACTATACTAGCCCCTAACGAATGCGGGACGACCATGCAATCTATGTGCACTACCCGTATAGTCATATAGAAAACTGTTTTCTACATGGATACAAACCTATGTACTTTCGAAGAACTGCCCTATTTATCCTGCATGCACTGCCCTTATTTCGACAATTGCACTGCTCTTTGTAATCCTGCATGTACACTGGTTTCTGTTTGAAGCACCGCGCTTCCTCAGCTTTGTGCATTGCCTAACCTAGAAATTATACTAGCCCCTAACGAATGCGGGACGACCCTGCACTCTAAGTGCACTGCCCATATAGACATATAGAAAACTACTTTCTACACGGATACAAACCTATGTACTTTCGAAAAACTCCCCTATCTACTCTAAGTGCACTGCCCGTATAGTCATATAGAAAACTGCTTTCTACACGGAGACAAACCTATGTACTTTCTAAGAACTTCCATATTTATCCTGCGTGCACTGCCCTTATTTCGACAATTGCACTGCTCTATGTAATCCTGTAGGTACACTGGTTTCTGTTCGAAGCACTGCGCTTCCTCAGCTTTGTGCACTTCCTAACCTAGAAACTATACGAGCCCCTAACGAATGCGGGACGACCCTGCACTCTCAGTGCACTGCCCGTATAGTCATATAGAAAACTGCTTTCTACACGGATACAAACCTATGTACTTTCGAAGAACTGCCCTATTTATCCTGCGTGCACTGCCCTTATTTCGACAATTGCACTCCTCTATGTAGTTGTAACTACCTCGGTGAATTACGCTCTTAGTTACAAGCCTGGATGAGCGAAAATGGTTAAAATAGTACGGTGGGGCCAAATGCCACTCACAGGTAGACCTTTCGGCCGTCCTAACCATTTCCAAACATCGGGACAAGAACGAGCGGCGTAATCGGCAGGCGAAGGGATCAACTACATACACAAATGAGTATGTATGCAAGCCACATACAACAGTCCTCAGAGCCATTCCATCTAAAAGAAATAGAAATATTGCAACGCCATACGACAAGATCCAAATGTCCTAGATAGATATAATAGTTTAGGATATCTCCTCATACATCAAACATCAGAGTATCAGGCGGAAGCGGAAAACAAGATCTGAGTACGGATAAGAAGCAAATCGGCATAAGATGCCCCATAAATAAACACATCCTGCCCACAGATCTCACGGATCCCCGTTCCCGGAATCTCTACACCGAGTGATCGTTGCCAACATCGTCCGTCTCCTCCACCCAGTATCCATCTTGCGAGTGTACCTGTTCATCTGAATCAAACAATTTATCGTGTGAGACCCTAGGGGTACTCAGCAAGTCTTTATGCCTCTAAAGGGGACACAACCTGGGGTGACGCAATTGCAGCAAAAGATAATACCTAACAATTCTGTAGATACTCGCTAACCATCCGCCTAACCAATGATAGACGGATGTCCGTGAATTAATAACAACAGTTATAACAGTAATATTAACAGATCCATCCTCCTCCTCGCTTACCAACGAGGAAGCGGACGAACAACCCCCCCCCCCATCCGTTGGCAGTTTTATTAACCATTCCATGAGTGTTGCACTATTTACTAGTCAGGTACTTCGTCAAATTAAAAGCGGTACTTTAGTTATACTTGTCTATGATCGAGAAACTGTTCTCCAAGTCGTCCATAATCGCGGACACGGCTTTTAGAAAGATTTACCCTGCAGGGGTGCACAAATAGCAACACGCACTCGATCAACCTCGGAAAAACCAAATCAAAACCCAACGAGGCATTCACGACAAAGCGATCACAGGATTCAGAAATGTTTCAGGGGGACACCCCATTAAGCTACCCGCAAGGAAGTTGGCCGGCTCCGAGACGGACCCAAGGTTTGCGCCAATGGCTATAAACGACTGGGAACCCAAAAGTGTGACTGGGCTTGTCGATACCGCGAAAACACTCCACAATCCTAAACAGTACAGGTGCTCATCGCACAATCTTAAATAAAGAAGTAAAACATGGCATAAGTACAGGATAGTAATAAAGCCCCAAACTACTTTGTGGCCCCAAGAAATAAGAATGAATCAAGCTCTAGCTCAGGGGGGGTCCATAAGGCCTCCCGGATGTGGATAGTGCGAATAGTCAAGGAACAGGAATCAAGTACTCGGGGTCCTACGAGACACAAGTGAGCATGAAGAACCAAATAGCAGATATTGCTCACCGGTGCCACTTTCATTAGTTATCCCATTACTACTCAGGTTAAGTTTTTTAGGTACCTCGTTATCCATCAGACTCTCACACACCCTACACATGCTGTTCTACGACCCGCATGGCTCAAACAACTCCTGTAGTAATGGCTCATGGGATGGAGGAACAAGCTTCGGTGGGGTTTGAAAGTAAAGGCTACGCAGTACTTGGGATTCAGTTCAATGCAATCGCGACTCAATGATGCAAGAATAAGATAGAGGCAATAGGTACTATATGTATGCAAGCATGTGGTAGTGCTTGCCTGGCAGCTCAGTTGAAGCGAGAGAACGATCTGGGTAGTGCTCCTGGGATTCCTGATATATCCCCTACTCAGCGTCTATTCGAAGAAGAACCAAACAAACTAGGGCCAACATAAATAGAGTGCACAAGCATATGAATTAAAATGCGACAAGCAAACAATCATGCCATGATGAATGATGCACAATTTGAATGGCAATAATGTAGCATGGCATGGGTGAGGTGTGGGGTACAAGATTAAAGCATTTAATTAAGTTTTAGCCCGGTTTGCTCTCATAACACTTGATGTACACTTAATATTTATGTGATGCATGCTGCAATTCAGAACATGGAATGCCTAGTTAGAACAGGCTCGTCGCGCTGATCGATTTAGACATATTATTTGTTAAATTTGGATTTGTAAAACCAAAGATATGAATTAATTAAGCAAAGGGCATTTTATTGTAATTTTAATCATCTGAAAATTTAAAGTGTGCAAACATTATTTGAATAGCATATTTGAAATCCTCACGTTTTTCTGATTCCAAAACATATATTACATGTTGGTTTTGGATTTACATTTTAAAAGATATTTAAAACAGATTCAAATTTGAATTTAAACAATTTCTGAAAAGGTTTAAATTAAATAGGCAACAGGAAAAGCTTTTGTCACCCAGCCCGACCCAGCCATAGCCACTGACGGGTGGGCCAGCTGCTGGCGGGGTACACGCGCGCAGGGAAACTTTTGCTACCGCGGCTCCACCTAGCCACTGAGGGTGACAGATGGGACCAGCGGCTAGAGGCCCACGTGACAGCGGTTGGACCTGAAGGGGCTGACAAGTGGGGCCAGCTGGACCGTGGGTTAGGTGTGAAGAAAGAACGGGGTGCCTTTTGAAAAACTTCCACAGAGGCTGACTGGTGGGCTCGGCGGACTGCGGGTTGAGCGAGAAAACAAAAAGGGGTTTTCTGCAAAAAGGGGGCCAAGGCACTATTGTTCTTCTCTGCGTTTTCTGACGAGGGATCGGTGTCCGACAAAGCAGGGCGCACGCAGGGATTGAACACGCGACCTGGCGTGCGCGGGCGGCGGCGGCTACCGCTGGGCTAGGGAGGGGTTGATGTCAGGAGGGAGGATCGCGGCTAGTTGAGGCACTACGTGGCGCAGGCACGTGCAGACACAGCGAGCGGCGGCGCACTAAGGGCGTTCGGTGCAACGCCTAGCGCGGCCAGGGCTTTACGGCGGAGCGGATGTTGTCTAGGAGGGAGAGGGACTCACCGCGGAGTGGTCGGTGGTGACGGATCGGTGCGGCCGACGATGGGGCGGCGAGGAAGCAGAGGCCGAGGTTCTAGGGTTTTGGTGGAGCGGCGAGGATCTGGCGGTCCTGGTGGCCTTCTCCTTCGCATCGGCGTGTACAGGGCAGTGTAGAGGGACGTCCTCAATCTCCTTGACCACTCCCAT
Source organism: Avena sativa (assembly GCA_916181665.1). Lineage (NCBI taxonomy): Eukaryota > Viridiplantae > Streptophyta > Magnoliopsida > Poales > Poaceae > Avena > Avena sativa. The sequence goes on along the minus strand of OV702291.1, from coordinate 359,936,897 downwards.
GTCGTGCTCGCTGGCTGGAACAAGGAGACGATGGGGTAGACGGCGGCGACTGGCGGCAGAGCTTGGCGACGGTGAAGAGAGAGGGGAGGCGCGGCAGGGCTTGGGGCGGATCTAGGCGAGGCAGGAGAGCCGTGTGGATGAGGGCAAGCAAGAGAGAGGGAGAAGGTGGCGTGTGGGCACGGCTCGGGGTAAATTGGCTTCGGCCCTTTTCTCTTTCTCCTCGAGCACATGGTCGAGCTGGGGTTCGACCTGGGGTGACCAGGCAGGTAGGGAGAGGGGCTGCAGGTGGGGACGGCATGGGGTAGCAGCTGGGTGGGGCTGGCATGGCGGGTAGAGAGAAATAGAGAGGAGAGAGGGCTCGGGTGTAACTAGGGTTAGATTAGAGAGGGGCTCGGGTTAGGGTTTGTTAGGGATAGGGTAGGGGTAGCTGAGGTGTGGGCCGAGGAGAGAGGGTGGCCAGGTGGGGCCAGCATGGTAGGGAGAGGGGACACCTCGGCATGGTGAGAGGAGAGGGTGAGGTGAGAGAGGGGTGGTAGGGATTAGGGTTTAGAACTAGGGTTAGAAGAAAAGAGAGGAAACTAGAGTTAGGGTTTAGATGAGGTGTTAGGTTTTTGTAGAGAGATTAGAGAGGGGATGTAGATGATCCACAAAGACAAGAACCAATAAACCCAAGAGGAAAACAATTGGCTAAAGGTGGTGGTACTCTTGCATGGCCCATGCAAAATAATTAATGCCATGTTTAAATTCTTGTGAAAACAAAATAATAACATGGCATTATTCATATGCATTCCCAAGAAGTGGAATATAAGCCAAGCAAAAGAATTTATAGAATTAGATCCACCCCACCCACATGAGCTAGAATAAAAATCAAAAGAAAAGAATTACAAGCTCATGGGTTATTGGAATGGTGGAATTATAAGGTGGTGACAAAGAAAGGTGGTGGAGTTGAAATAAAAGATATGCCCCCAACTCAACTTGGGCATTAAACAATATATCAATAACCAAATACAATATCAAGAGGCAAAAACAATTAATGATGCATATGAGAGAAGACCCAAAAGAAAAAGGGTTTTATATGATGCTCAAATGCAAGGTGGCATGATGACATGAGCATGATATAATTATGGTGCAACAATTGTATGTAGTAAGTAGCATTTATGTAGACTAGGCTAGTAGCATTGCAATTGTTAGACAATTGGGATGCTACAACTCTCCCCCACTAAACAAGAATCTCGCCCCGAGATTCCTAGGAAAAAGAAAACAATACAAGGAGAGGCGGGTGTTCGAACGAAGGTGACCCTCACGTTCCCAAGTTGATGAACAACGGAATGGTGCGACCACTACACCTTGCAAAACTTGCTAGACTTGTTGCGAGTCTTGCATTTTGCTTGAGAAACAACGGTTAGAAGAGTTGAAGGATTGTCGTGAGACAAGAAGGATAGGATGAACATAGCTCCGGTTTTCTCAAGAAACATGATAAGAGAAATAGGACCACTTGTGAAAGAAATGACAATATGATGTATCATGGATACAGAAAGGCACACCATTAAGATTAAAGATTTACCGATACTAGAGAGGATGAATCTTTGTGTCGCCGGAAGACTAGGTTGGAGAGGTTTTGAACCACTATGACGATAGCATCGTATCTTCTCTCGGATTTGAGAAATGAAGTACGGAAACAATATTGCCTTCAAACAATAAAGTCCCTTGATATCAACAGAAAGATTTAGTTAGACATCGTCGGATTAGATTCTTCTTGCGCCGGTAAGACCCAAAGGATCACCCCAATTGAGGTGCGCGGATATAACTTCCAGAGACGGATGTGAAGCCAGATCATGGTGGAATCCCGAGAAGCAAAGAATAAGGAGGATCTGGAGTTTATTGTAGAGATACTTATTGCTTTCTTTAGCCTTGAGGCTAACGCAATAGATTTGCGGCTGATGGCATCAACCATAATTGGCTTTACCACAAAAAAAGAATTGATGAAACAAAGAGAGAGATAGTTTCCTTTCATCTTGTTTGTGGATGTCGAGCATCGGTAGAATGACGAGGACAGAAAAGAGTTTGCGTTTGTTTCCACCAGATAATTGTAGATTTTGCTCCATCTAGAATAGACAGACCACCAACAAGAGATTATTGATTACTTTCTTCGAGAGAGCACTCTGGAAAACAAGGACGGAAGTAAAAGTATCGAGAGATAAAGGCCACTTCTAACTTCCATGGAATGAGTGAAATCACATTAATTCACCAATTCAATGTACACGAGCGAATGATAAGAGTAGTGGTATGGTAGCTACTCCATCCCGCACTCGAAGCATTACTCCGCACATGAATAAGAAAACCATGCAACCCAACTACCGAAACAGACTGAAGGTATTGACAAGAAGAGCTCATGGAACTCCGTAAGAAAACAATGATTGATGCAAATGATTCACCGGATCCAAGATAGATAAGGGTGATGATGTTGTCGTTATATCATAAGTAACCAGCCACCGGAAAGATATGAAGGAAGATCACGGAGACAACTGCAAGATTCCACAGATAAAGAAAAAGATAGCACCACTTGAACATAAGGATTACAAAAGATCTGAAAAATCTTCATGGCCTCCGGTGGATTGAGCATAGATGATAGAACGAGAGGGTTTCAAAAGATCACTTGACGAGACTGAGGTGAAAGAACTCCATGTTCTTCTTGAAATGATTGAGAGAGATTTAGCAGTTTTGAGGAAATCTACGGCGGAACGACGATGATAACTCGCCAACACGGAAAACTCCGGGTTTGATTGAAGATGGAAGATGGAATTAACAATGAACTTGCTGATTCCAGAATTGAAGCGATCTATTTAGTAGAAGGACATGGCCGAGATAGGTGACTTCAACAGGTCAGAATTTCCACTTTGGGAACTTTGCACACGACAGTGTTCGCGAAGCTTGAGAGAAAGAGACACAGATGACCTTCCATGCTCTTCCATTGACATAGAATAGGCAAGCATATCATCAAGATATACCACCATATATTACCAAGATATTCCAAGAATATCAAGTTCAAGAGGCAGGAGAAACGAACAAATGCTCGAAACACTTTCTGAGCTCAATGCTCTTTGAAAGATCACGTTACGAGTAAGGATTCATGTTGGAAAGATGCACTGGCAGAATAGATTATCTGGTCCTTCGTAAGAGAACAGGAAATGCCACCTGGTTCACATTGTCAATCGGATCACCGGTTACAAAGATAAAGAGATCTAGGATAAAGAAAAGATGATAGATCATACCTTAAGTAAAGCTATCAGAGACAAAAAGATGCAATTCCCTTGTCTCAAAGAGAATTTTGCAGATATGGAGTTCAAAAAGATGTGCAGCATGATGGACAGATGATAGACCGCCGTAGTGCCTTGAGAAACTCCGGATTGCCAAAGATGCTTGAATATGCATAGATTTGATCACGGTGTACTCAAAATCACAGGAGATAACCGTCACCATTTGGAGGATAGTGTTGATAGCATTTTCCATATTCCACTCATGATAAGTGTCGTATAGCTATGCCAAGAACCAAATTAAAATCACCAGCATCAGATGGACACATGTTATGTAATTAGCCCAAGAGAATTTGAGATGAAAAGAAACTCCAGGATTAAGCGCCGATGACAAAAGAATGAGTTAGCATGGACATGCTGATAAAAGGGAGATAGGTAATGTTTCACACACGACTAAAAAGGAGTGTGGAAACACAGCCGTATCAAAGAAAAATTTTCCGCATTTTTTGGCATTAAAATACCAATAGATGCGCAAAATCACCTATCAAGTAGAGATTAGCAACTCCACATTCTGTGAAAGCATGCTGGAAGGAAGAACACCCTTAAGAAGATGGCACCGATTAACAAGGAGTCGGATAGATCGCGCCGGTTTTCAAAAGCCTGTCAGTATGGAATGTACCAACAGTTGATAACCAAAGGCAGATTGTGATAACAAATTGGATGCAACATATAGAAAAGGATTTCACACACACACACAACCTATGGTACTACGGAACCCAGAACACGTGAATCCTAGTTTGAATTTTAGAAGAGGATTGAAAACGTTACACTTCCTTACCAGAAAAGGGTGGGTGGGTGGGTAAAAAGAAAAATGAAAGCAATCCTACTCTCACGTTTTGTTTTTCCCTAGTATACATAGCTACCAAAAATATTTGCTAGACTGACAACGACCATTTGGCTGAGACCCTGAAGGGCGGGATGGCTCTAATACCAATTGTAACTACCTCGGTGAATTACGCTCTTAGTTACAAGCCTGGATGAGCGGAACTGGTTAAAATAGTACGGTGGGGCCAAATGCCACTCACAGGTAGACCTTTCGGCCATCCTAACCATTTCCAAACATCAGGACAAGAACGAGCGGCGTAATCGGCAGGCGAAGGGGTCAACTACATACACAAATGAGTATGTATGCAAGCCACATACAACAGTCCTCAGAGCCATTCCATCTAAAAGAAATAGAAATATTGCAACGCCATACGGCAAGATCCAAATGTCCTAGATAGATATAATAGTTTAGGATATCTCCTCATACATCAAACATCAGAGTATCAGGCGGAAGCAGAAAACAAGATCCGAGTATGGATAAGAAGCAAATTGGCATAAGATGCCCCATAAATAAACACATCCCGCCCACAGATCTCACGGATCCCCGTTCCCGAAATCTCTACACCGAGTGATCGTTGCCAACATCGTCCGTCTCCTCCGACCAGTATCCATCTTGCGAGTATACCTGTTCATCTGAATCAAACAATTTATCGTGTGAGACCCTAGGGGTACTCAGCAAGTCTTTATGCCTCTAAAGGGGACACAACCTGGGGTGACGCAATTGCAGCAAAAGATAATACCTAACAATTCTATAGATACTCGCTAACCATCCGCCTAACCAAAGATAGACGGATGTCCGTGAATTAATAACAACAGTTATAACCGTAATATTAACAGATCCATCCTCCTCCTCGCTTACCAACGAGGAAGCGGACGAACAACCCCCCCCCCCATCCGTTGGCAGTTTTATTAACCATTCCATGAGTGTTGCACTATTTACTAGTCAGGTACTTAGTCAAATTAAAAGCGATACTTTAGTTATACTTGTCTATGATCGAGAAACTGTGCTCCAAGTCGTCCATAACCGCGGACACGACTTTCAGAAAGATTTACCCTGCAGGGGTGCACAAATAGCAACACGCACTCGATCAACCTCGTAAAAACCAAATCAAAACCCAACGAGGCATTAACGACAAAGCGATCACAGGATTCAGAAATGTTTCAGGGGGCCACCCCATTAAGCTACCCGCAACGAAGTTGGCCAGCTCCGAGATGGACCCAAGGTTTGCGCCAATGGCTGTAAACGACTGGGAACCTGAAAGTGTGACTGGGCTTGTCGATACCGTGAAAACACTCCGCAATCCTAAATAGTACAGGTGCTCCTCGCATAATCTTAAATAAAGCAGTAAAACATGGCATAAGTACAGGATAGTAATAAAGCCCCAAACTACTTTGTGGCCCCAAGAAATAAGAATGAATCAAGCTCTGGCTCAGGGGGGTCCATAAGGCCTCCCGGATGTGGATAGTGCGAATAGTCAAGGGACAGGAATCAAGTACTCGGGGTCCTACGGGACACAAGTGAGCATGAAGAACCAAATAGAAGATATTGCTCACCGGTGCCACTTTCATTAGTTATCCCATTACTACTCAGGTTAAGTTGTTTAGGTACCTTGTTATCCATCAGACTCTCACATACCCTACACATGCTGTTCTACGACCCGCATGGCTCAAACAACTCCTGTAGTAATGGCTCATGGGATGGAGGAACAAGCTTCGGTGGGGTTTGAAAGTAAAGGATATGCAGTACATGGGATTCAGTTCAGTGCAATCGTGACTCAATGATGCAAGAATAAGATAGAGGCAATAGGTACTATATGTATGCAAGCATGTGGTAGTGCTTTCCTGGTAGCTCAGTTGAAGCGAGAGAAGGATCTGGGTAGTTCTCTTGGGATTCCTGATATATCCCCTACTCAGCGTCTATTCGAAGAAGAACCAAACAAACAAGGGCCAACAGAAATAGAGTGCACAAGCATATGAATTAAAATGCGACAAGCAAACAATCATGCCATGATGAATGATGCACAATTTGCATGGCAATAATGTAGCATGGCATGGGTGAGGTGTGGGGTACAAGATTAAAGCATTCAATTAAGTTTTTAGCCCGGTTTGCTCTCATAACACTTGCTGTACACTTAATATTTATGTGATGCATGCTGCAATTCAGAACATGGAATGCCTAGTTAGAACAGGCTCGTCGCGCTGATCGATTTAGACATATTATTTGTTAAATTTGGATTTGTAAAACCAAAGATATGAATTAATTAAGCAAAGGGCATTTTATTGTAATTTTAATCATCTCGAAAATTTAAAGTGTGCAAACATTATTTGAATAGCATATTTGAAATCCTCACGTTTTTCTGATTCCAAAACATATATTACATGTTGGTTTTGGATTTACATTTTAAAAGATATTTAAAACAGATTCAAATTTGAATTTAAACAATTTCTGAAAAGGTTTAAATTAAACAGGCAACATGAAAAGCTTTTGTCACCCAGCCCGACCCAGCCACTGACGGGTGGGCCAGCTGCTGGCGAGGTACACGCGCGCAGGGAAACTTTTGCTACCGCGGCTCGACCTAGCCACTGAGGGTGACAGATGGGACCAGCGGCTAGAGGCCCACGTGACAGCGGTTGGACCTGAAGGGGCTGACAAGCGGGGCCAGCTGGACCGCGGGTTAGGGTGAAGAAAGGACGGGGTGCCTTTTGAAAAACTTCCACAGAGGCTGACTGGTGGGCTCGGCAGACTGCGGGTTGAGCGAGAAATCAAAAAGGGGTTTTCTGCAAAAAAGGGGGTCGAGGCACTTTTGTTCTTCTCTGCGTTTTCTGACGAGGGATCGGTGTCCGACAGAGCAGGGCGCGCGCAGGGATCGAACACGCGACCTGGCGTGCGCGGGAGGCGGCGGCTACCGCTGGGCTAGGGAGGGGTTGGTGTCAGGAGGGAGGATCGCGGCTAGTCGAGGCACTACGCGGCGCGGGCACGTGCAGACACAGCGAGCAGCGGCGCACTGAGGGCGTTTGGCGCAACGCCTGGCGCGGCCAGGGCTTTACGGCGGAGCGGATGTTGTCTAGGAGAGAGAGGGACTCACCGCGGAGTGGTCGGTGGTGACGGATCGGTGCGGCCGACGACGGGGCGGCGAGGAAGCAGAGGCCGAGGTTCTAGGGTTTCAGCGGAGCGGCGAGGATCTGGCGGTCCTGGTGGCCTTCTCCTTCGCATCAGCGTGTACATGGCGGTGTAGAGGGATGTCCTCGATCTCCTTGACCACTCCCACGTCGTGCTCGCTGGCTGGAACGAGGAGACGACGGGGTAGATGGCGGCGACTGGCGGCAGAGCTGGGCGACGGTGAAGAGAGAGGGGAGGCGCGGCAGGGCTTGGGGCGGATCTGGGCGAGGCAGGAGAGCCGTGTGGATGAGGGCAAGCGAGAGAGAGGGAGAAGGTGGCGTGTGGGCACTGCTCGGGGTAAATTGGCTTCGGCCCTTTTCTCTTTCTCCTCGAGCATGTGGTCGAGCTGGGGTTCGACCTGGGGTGACCAGGCAGGCAGGGAGAGGGGCTGCTGGGCGGGGCTGGCACGGCGGGTAGAGAGAAATAGAGAGGAGAGAGGGCTCGGGTGTAACTAGGGTTAGATTAGAGAGGGGCTCACGTTAGGGTTTGTTAGGGATACGGTAGGGGTAGCTGAGGTGTGGGCCGAGGAGAGAGGGTGGCCAGGTGGGGCCATCATGGTAGGGAGAGGGGACACCTCGGCATGGTGAGAGGAGAGGGTGAGGTGAGAGAGGGGTGGTAGGGATTAGGGTTTAGAACTAGGGTTAGAAGAAAAGAGAGGAAACTAGAGTTAGGGTTTAGATGAGGTGTTAGGTTTTTGGAGAGAGATTAGAGAGGGGATGTAGATGATCCACAAATACAAGAACCTATAAACCCAAGAGGAAAACAATTGGCTAAAGGTGGTGGTACTCTTGCATGGCCCATGCAAAATAATTAATGCCATGTTTAAATTCTTGTGAAAACAAAATAATAACATGGCAAAATAATAACATGGCATTATTCATATGCATCCCCAAGAAGTGGAATAGAAGCCAAGCAAAAGAATTTATAGAATTAGATCCACCCCACCCACATGAGCTAGAATAAAAATCAAAAGAAAAGAATTACAAGCTCATGGGTTATTGGAATGGTGGAATTATAAGGTGGTGACAAAGAAAGGTGGTGGAGTTGAAATAAAAGATGCCCCAACTCAACTTGGGCATTAAACAATATATCAATAACCAAATACAATATCAAGAGGCAAAAACAATTAATGATGCATATGAGAGAAGACCCAAAAGAAAAAGGGTTTTATATGATGCTCAAATGCAAGGTGGCATGATGACATGAGCATGATATAATTATGGTGCAACAATTGTATGTAGTAAGTAGCATTTATGTAGACTAGGCTAGTAGCATTGCAATTGTTAGACAATTGGGATGCTACAGTAATGCTGCAGGTACACTGGTTTCTGTTCGAAGCAGTGTGCTTCCTCAGCCACGTGCAATGCCTAACCTAGAAACTATACTAGCTCCAAACGAGTGCGGGACGACCCTGCACTCTAAGTGCACTGCCTGTATAGTCATATAGAAAACTGCTTTCTACACGGATACAAACCTATGTACTTTCGAATAACTGCCCTATTTATCCTGCATGCACTGCCCTTATTTCGACAATTGCACTGCTCTATGTGATCCTGCAGGTACATTGGTTTCTGTTTGAAGCACCGCGCTTCCTCAGCTTTGTGCACTTCCTAACCTAGAAACTATACTAGCCCTAACAAATGCGGGACGACCCTGCACTCTAAGTGCACTACCCGTATAGTCATATAGAAAACTGTTTTCAACACGGATACAAACCTATATACTTTCGAAAAACTGCCATATGTACTCTAAGTGCACTGCCCGTATAGTCATATAGAAAACTGCTTTCTACACGGAGACAAACCTATGTACTTTCTAAGAACTGCCATATTTATCCTGTGTGCAATGCCCTTATTTCGACAATTGCACTGCTCTATGTAATCCTGCAGGTACACACTGGTTTCTGTTCGAAGCACTGCGCTTCCTCAGCTTTCTGCACTGCCTAACCTAGAAACTATACTAGCCCCTAACGAATGCGGGACGACCCTGCACTCTAAGTGCACTTCCCGTATAGTCATATAGAAAACTGCTTTCTACACGGATACAAACCTATGTACTTTCGAAGAACTGCCCTATTTATCCTGCGTGCACTGCCCTTATTTCGACAATTGCACTGCTCTATGTAATCCTGTAGGTACACTGGTTTCTGTTCGAAGAACCGCGCTTCCTCAGCTTTGTGCGCTGCCTAACCTAGAAACTATACTAGCCCCTAACAAATGCGGGACGACCCTGCACTCTAAGTGCACTGCCCGTGTAGTCATATAGAAAACTGCTTTCTACACGGATACAAACCTATGTACTTTCGAAAAACTGCCATATGTACTCTAAGTGCACTGCCCATATAGTCATATAGAAAACTGCTTTCTACACGGATACAAACCTATGTACTTTCGAAAAACTGCCCTATGTACTCTAAGTGCACTGCCTGTATAGACATATAGAAAACTGCTTTCTACACGGAGACAAACCAATGTACTTTCTAAGAACTGCCCTATTTATCCTGCGTGCACTGCCCTTATTTCGACAATTGCACTGCTCTATGTAATCCTGCAGGTACACTGGTTTCTGTTCGAAGCACTGCGCTTCCTCAACTTTGTGCACTGCCTCACCTAGAAACTATACTAGCCCGTAACGAATGCGGGAGGACCCTGCACTCTAAGTGCACTGCCCGTATAGTCATATAGAAAACTGCTTTCTACACGGATACAAACCTATGTACTTTCGAAGAATTGCCCTATTTATCCTATGTGCACTGCCCTTATTTCGACAATTGCACTGCTCTATGTAATGCTGCAGGTACACTGGTTTCTGTTCGAAGCACTGCACTTCCTCAGCCACGTGCAATGCCTAACCTAGAAACTATACAAGCCCCTAACGAATGCGGGGCGACCCTGCACTCTAAGTGCACTGCCCATATAGTCATATAGAAAACTGCTTTCTACACGGATACAAACCTATGTACTTTCGAAGAACTGCCCTATTTATCCTGCATGCACTGCCCTTATTTCGACAATTGCACTGCTCTATGTAATCCTGCAGGTACACTGGTTTTTGTTTGAAGCACCACGCTTCCTCAGCTTTGTGCACTGCCTAACCTAGAAACTATACTATCCCTAACAAATGCGGGACGACCCTGCACTCTAAGTGCACTACCCGTATAGTCATATAGAAAACTGCTTTCTACACGGATACAAACCTATGTACATTCGAAAAACTGCCATATGTACTCTAAGTGCACTTCCCGTATAGTCATATAGAAAACTGCTTTCTACATGGATACAAACCTATGTACTTTCGAAAAACTGCCCTATGTACTCTAAGTGCACTGCCTGTATAGTCATATAGAAAACTGCTTTCTACACGGAGACAAACCGATGTACTTCTTAAGAACTTCCCTATTTATCCTACGTGCACTGCCCTTATTTCGACAATTGCACTGCTCTATGTAATCCTGCAGGTACACTGGTTTCTGTTCGAAGCACTACGCTTCCTCAACTTTGTCCACTTCCTCACCTAGAAACTATACTACCCTGTAACAAATGCGGGATGACCCTGCACTCTAAGTGCATTGGCCGTATAGTCATATAGAAAACTGCTTTCTACACGGATACAAACCTATGTACTTTCGAAGAACTGCCCTATTTATCCTGCGTGCACTGCCCATATTTCGACAATTGCACTGCTGTATGTAATGCTGCAGGTACACTGCTTTCTGTTCGAAGCACTACGCTTCCTCAGCCACGTGCAATGCCTAACCTAGAAACTATAGTAGCCCCTAACGAATGCGGGACGACCCTGCACTGTAAGTGCACTGCCCGTATAGTCATATAGAAAACTGCTTTCTACACGGATACAAACCTATGTACTTTCAAAGAACTGCCCTATTTATCCTGCATGCACTGCCCTTATTTCGACAATTGCACTGCTCTATGTAATCCTGCAGGTACACTGGTTTCTATTCGAAGCACTGCGCTTCCTCAGCTTTGTGCACTGCCTAACCTAGAAACTATACTTGCCCCTAACGAATGCGGGATGACCCTGCACTCTAAGTGCACTGCCCATATAGTCATATTGAAAACTGCTTTCTACAGGGATACAAACCTATGTACTTTCGAAAAACTTCCCCATTTATCCTGCGTGCAATGCCCTTATTTCAACAATTGCACTGCTCTATGTAATGCTGCAGGTACACTGGTTTCTGTTCGAAACACCACACTTCCTCAGCTTTGTGCACTGCCTAACCTAGAAACTATACTAGCCCCTAACAAATGCGGGAGGACCCTGCACTCTAAGTGCACTGCCCGTATAGTCATATAGAAAACTTCTTTCTACACGGATACGAACCTATGTACTTTCGAAAAACTGCCCTATGTACTCTAAGTGCACTGCCCGTATAGTCATATAGAAAACTGCTTTCTACACGGATACAAACCTATGTACTTTCAAAGAACTGCCCTATTTATCCTGCATGCACTGCCCTTATTTCGACAATTGCACTGCTCTATGTAATCCTGCAGGTACACTGGTTTCTGTTCGAAGCACCGCGCTTCCTCAGCTTTGTGCACTGCCTAACCTAGAAACTATACTAGCCCCTAACGAATGCGGGATGACCCTGCACTCTAAGTGCACTTCCCGTATAGTCATATAGAAAACTATTTTCTACACGGATACAAACCTATGTATTTTGAAAAACTGCCCTATGTACTCTAAGTGCACTGCCCGTATAGTCATATAGAAAACTGCTTTCTACACGGATACAAACCTATGTACTTTCGAAAAACTGCCCTATGTACTCTAAGTGCACTGCCCGTATAGTCATATAGAAAACTGGTTTCTACACGGATACAAACCCATGTACTTTCAAAAAACTGCCCTATGTACTCTAAGTGCACTTTCCGTATAGTCATCTAGAAAACTGCTTTCTACACGGAGACAAACCTATATACTTTCTAAGAACTGCCCTATTTATCCTGCGTGCACTGCCCTTATTTCGACAATTGCACTGCTCTATGTAATCCTGCAGGTACACTGGTCTCTGTTCGAAGCACTGCGCTTCCTCAGCTTTGTGCACTGCCTAACCTAGAAACTATACTATCCCCTAACGAATGCGGGATGACCCTGCACTCTAAGTGCACTGCCCGTATAGTCATATAGAAAACTGCTTTCTACACGGATAGAAACCTATGTACTTTCGAAGAACTGCCCTATTTATCCTGCGTGCACAGCCCTTATTTCGACAATTGCACTGCTCTATGTAATGCTGCAGGTACACTGGTTTCTGTTCGAAGCACTGCGCTTCCTCAGCCACGTGCAATGCCTAACCTAGAAACTATACTAGCCCCTAACGAATGCGGGACAACCCTGCACTGTAAGTGCACTGCCCGTATAGTCATATAGAAAACTGCTTTCTACATGGATACAAACCTATGTACTTTCGAAGAACTACCCTATTTATCCTGCATGCACTGACCTTATTTTGACAATTGCACTGCTCTATGTAATCCTGTAGGTACACTGGTTTCTGTTCGAAGCACCGCGCTTCCTCAGCTTTGTGCACTTCCTAACCTAGAAACTATACTAGCCCCTAACGAATGTGGGACGACCCTGCACTCTAAGTGCACTGCCCGTATAGTCATATAGAAAACTGCTGTCTACACGGATACAAACCTATGTATTTTTGAAAAACTGCCCTATGTACTCTAAGTGCACTGTCCGTATAGTCATATAGAAAACTGCTTTCTACACGGAGACAAACCTATATACTTTCTAAGAACTGCCCTATTTATCCTGCGTGCACTGCCCTTATTTCGACAATTGCACTGCTCTATGTAATCCTGCAGGTACACTGGTTTCTGTTCGAAGCACTACGCTTCCTCAACTTTCTCCACTGCCTCACCTAGAAACTATACTACCCTGTAACGAATGCGGGATGACCCTGCACTCTAAGTGCACTAGCCGTATAGTCATATAGAAAACTGCTTTCTACGCGGATACAAACCTATGTATTTTCGAAGAACTGCCCTAGTTATCCTGCGTGCACTGCCCTTATTTCGACAATTGCACTGTTGTATGTAATGCTGCAGGTACACTGCTTTCTGTTCGAAGCACTACGCTTCCTCAGCCACGTGCAATGCCTAACCTAGAAACTATAGTAGCCCCTAACGAATGCGGGACGACCCTGCACTGTAAGTGCACTGCCCGTATAGTCATATAGAAAACTGCTTTCTACACGGATACAAACCTATGTAATTTCAAAGAACTGCCCTATTTATCCTGCATGCACTGCCCTTATTTCGACAATTGCACTGCTCTATGTAATCCTGCAGGTACACTGGTTTCTGTTCGAAGCACCACGCTTCCTCAGCTTTGTGCACTGCCTAACCTAGAAACTATACCAGCCCCTAATGAATGCGGGACGTCCCTGCACTCTAAGTGCACTGCCCGTATAGTCATATAGAAAACTGCTTTCTACACGGATACAAACCTATGTACTTTCGAAAAACTGCCCTATGTACTCTAAGTGCACTGCCCGTATAGTCATATAGAAAACTGGTTTCTACACGGATACAAACCCATGTACTTTCGAAAAACTGCCCTATGTACTCTAAGTGCACTGTCCGTATAGTCATCTAGAAAACTGCTTTCTACACGGAGACAAACCTATATACTTTCTAAGAACTGCCCTATTTATCCTGCGTGCACCGCCCTTATTTTGACAATTGCACTGCTCTATGTAATCCTGCAGGTACACTGGTTTCTGTTCGAAGCACTGCGCTTCCTCAGCTTTGTGCACTGCCTAACCTAGAAACTATACTATCCCCTAACGAATGCGGGACGACCCTGCACTCTAAGTGCACTGCCCGTATAGTCATATAGAAAACTGCTTTCTACACGGATAGAAACCTATGTACTTTCGAAGAACTGCCCTATTTATCCTGCGTGCACAGCCCTTGTTTCGACAATTGCACTGCTCTATGTAATGCTGCAGGTACACTGGTTTCTGTTCGAAGCACTGCGCTTCCTCAGCCACGTGCAATGCCTAACCTAGAAACTATACTAGCCCCTAACGAATGCGGGACAACCCTGCACTGTAAGTGCACTGCCCGTATAGTCATATAGAAAACTGATTTCTACATGGATACAAACCTATGTACTTTCGAAGAACTGCCCTATTTATCCTGCATGCACTGACCTTATTTTGACAATTGCACTGCTCTATGTAATCCTGCAGGTACACTGGTTTCTGTTCGAAGCACCGCGCTTCCTCAGCTTTGTGCACTTCCTAACCTAGAAACTATACTAGCCCCTAACGAATGTGGGACGACCCTGCACTCTAAGTGCACTACCCGTATAGTCATATACAAAACTGCTTTCTACACGGATACAAACCTATGTATTTTCGAAAAACTGCCCTATGTACTCTAAGTGCACTGTCCGTATAGTCATATAGAAAATTGCTTTCTACACGGAGACAAACCTATATACTTTCTAAGAACTGCCCTATTTATCCTGCGTGCACTGCCCTTATTTCGACAATTGCACTGCTCTATGTAATCCCGCAGGTACACTGGTTTCTGTTCGAAGCACTACGCTTCCTCAACTTTGTCCACTGCCTCACCTAGAAACTATACTACCCTGTAACGAATGCGGGATGACCCTGCACTCTAAGTGCACTGGCCGTATAGTCATATAGAAAACTGCTTTCTACACGGATACAAACCTATGTACTTTCGAAGAACTGCCCTATTTATCCTGCGTGCACTGCCCTTATTTCGACAATTGCACTGCTGTATGTAATGCTGCAGGTACACTACTTTCTGTTCGAAGCACTACGCTTCCTCAGCCACGTGCAATGCCTAACCTAGAAACTATAGTAGCCCCTAACTAATGCGGGACGACCCTGCACTGTAAGTGCACTGCCCGTATAGTCATATAGAAAACTGCTTTCTACACGGATACAAACCTATGTACTTTCAAAGAACTGCCCTATTTATCCTGCATGCACTGCCCTTATTTCGACAATTGCACTGCTCTATGTAATCCTGCAGGTACACTGGTTTCTGTTCGAAGCACCGCGCTTCCGCAGCTTTGTGCACTGCCTAACCTATAAACTATACTAGCCCCTAACAAATGCGGGACGTCCCTGCACTCTAAGTGCACTGCCCGTATAGTCATATAGAAAACTGCTTTCTACACGGATACAAACCTATGTACTTTCGAAAAACTGCCCTATGTACTCTAAGTGCACTGCCCGTATAGTCATATAGAAAACTGGTTTCTACACGGATACAAACCCATGTACTTTCGAAAAACTGCCCTATGTACTCTAAGTGCACTGTCCGTATAGTCATCTAGAAAACTGCTTTCTACACGGAGACAAACCTATATACTTTCTAAGAACTGCCCTATTTATCCTGCGTCCACTGCCCTTATTTCGACAATTGCACTGCTCTATGTAATCCTGCAGGTACACTGGTTTCTGTTCGACGCACTGCGCTTCCTCAGCTTTGTGCACTGCCTAACCTAGAAACTATACTATCCCCTAACGAATGCGGGACGACCCTGCACTCTAAGTGCACTGCCCGTATAGTCATATAGAAAACTGCTTTCTACACGGATAGAAACCTAAGTACTTTCGAAGAACTGCCCTATTTATCCTGCGTGCACAGCCCTTATTTCGACAATTGCACTGCTCTATGTAATGCTGCAGGTACACTGGTTTCTGTTCGAAGCACTGCGCTTCCTCAGCCACGTGCAATGCCTAACCTAGAAACTATACTAGCCCCTAACGAATGCGGGACAACCCTGCACTGTAAGTGCATTGCCCGTATAGTCATATAGAAAACTGCTTTCTATATGGATACAAACCTATGTACTTTCGAAGAACTGCCCTATTTATCCTGCATGCACTGACCTTATTTTGACAATTGCACTGCTCTATGTAATCCTGCAGGTACACTGGTTTCTGTTCGAAGCACCGCGCTTCCTCAGCTTTGTGCACTTTCTAACCTAGAAACTATACTAGCCCCTAACGAATGTGGGACGACCCTGCACTCTAAGTGCACTACCCGTATAGTCATATACAAAACTGCTTTCTACACGGATACAAACCTATGTATTTTCGAAAAACTGCCCTATGTACTCTAAGTGCACTGTCCGTATAGTCATATAGAAAATTGCTTTCTACACGGAGACAAACCTATATACTTTCTAAGAACTGCCCTATTTATCCTGCGTGCACTGCCCTTATTTCGACAATTGCACTGCTCTATGTAATCCCGCAGGTACACTGGTTTCTGTTCGAAGCACTACGCTTCCTCAACTTTGTCCACTGCCTCACCTAGAAACTATACTACCCTGTAACGAATGCGGGATGACCCTGCACTCTAAGTGCACTGGCCGTATAGTCATATAGAAAACTGCTTTCTACACGGATACAAACCTATGTACTTTCGAAGAACTGCCCTATTTATCCTGCGTGCACTGCCCTTATTTCGACAATTGCACTGCTGTATGTAATGCTGCAGGTACACTACTTTCTGTTCGAAGCACTACGCTTCCTCAGCCACGTGCAATGCCTAACCTAGAAACTATAGTAGCCCCTAACTAATGCGGGACGACCCTGCACTGTAAGTGCACTGCCCGTATAGTCATATAGAAAACTGCTTTCTACACGGATACAAACCTATGTACTTTCAAAGAACTGCCCTATTTATCCTGCATGCACTGCCCTTATTTCGACAATTGCACTGCTCTATGTAATCCTGCAGGTACACTGGTTTCTGTTCGAAGCACCGCGCTTCCGCAGCTTTGTGCACTGCCTAACCTATAAACTATACTAGCCCCTAACAAATGCGGGACGTCCCTGCACTCTAAGTGCACTGCCCGTATAGTCATATAGAAAACTGCTTTCTACACGGATACAAACCTATGTACTTTCGAAAAACTGCCCTATGTACTCTAAGTGCACTGCCCGTATAGTCATATAGAAAACTGGTTTCTACACGGATACAAACCCATGTACTTTCGAAAAACTGCCCTATGTACTCTAAGTGCACTGTCCGTATAGTCATCTAGAAAACTGCTTTCTACACGGAGACAAACCTATATACTTTCTAAGAACTGCCCTATTTATCCTGCGTCCACTGCCCTTATTTCGACAATTGCACTGCTCTATGTAATCCTGCAGGTACACTGGTTTCTGTTCGACGCACTGCGCTTCCTCAGCTTTGTGCACTGCCTAACCTAGAAACTATACTATCCCCTAACGAATGCGGGACGACCCTGCACTCTAAGTGCACTGCCCGTATAGTCATATAGAAAACTGCTTTCTACACGGATAGAAACCTAAGTACTTTCGAAGAACTGCCCTATTTATCCTGCGTGCACAGCCCTTATTTCGACAATTGCACTGCTCTATGTAATGCTGCAGGTACACTGGTTTCTGTTCGAAGCACTGTGCTTCCTCAGCCACGTGCAATGCCTAACCTAGAAACTATACTAGCCCCTAACGAATGCGGGACAACCCTGCACTGTAAGTGCATTGCCCGTATAGTCATATAGAAAACTGCTTTCTATATGGATACAAACCTATGTACTTTCGAAGAACTGCCCTATTTATCCTGCATGCACTGACCTTATTTTGACAATTGCACTGCTCTATGTAATCCTGCAGGTACACTGGTTTCTGTTCGAAGCACCGCGCTTCCTCAGCTTTGTGCACTTCCTAACCTAGAAACTATACTAGCCCCTAACGAATGTGGGACGACCCTGCACTCTAAGTGCACTGCCCGTATAGTCATATAGAAAACTGCTTTCTACACGGATACAAACCTATGTATTTTCGAAAAACTGCCCTATGTACTCTAAGTGCACTGTCCGTATAGTCATATAGAAAACTGCTTTCTACATGGAGACAAACCTATATACTTTCTAAGAACTGCCCTATTTATCCTGCGTGCACTGCCCTTATTTTGACAATTGCACTGCTCTATGTAATCCTGCAGGTACACTGGTTTCTGTAAGCACTACGCTTCCTCACTTTGTGCACTGCCTAACCTAGAAACTATACTAGCCCCTAACGAATGCGGGACGACCCTGCACTCTAAGTGCACTGCCCGTATAGTCATATAGAATACTGCTTTCTACATGGATACAATCCTATGTACTTTCGAAGAACTGCCCTATTTATCCTGCGTGCACTGCCCTTATTTCGACAATTGCACTACTCTATGTAATGCTACAGGTACACTGGTTTCTGTTCGAAGCACTGCACTTCCTCAGCCACGTGCAATGCCTAACCTAGAAAGTATACTAGCCCCTAACGAATGCGGGACGACCCTGCACTCTAAGTGCACAGCCCGTATAGTCATATAGAAAACTGCTTTCTACACGGATACAAACCTATGTACTTTCGAAGAACTGCCCTATTTATCCTGCATGCACTGCCCTTATTTCGACAATTGCACTGCTCTATGTAATCCTGCAGGTACACTGGTTTCTGTTCGAAGCACCGCGCTTCCTCAGCTTTGTGCATTGCCTAACCTAGAAACTATACTAGCCCCTAACGAATGCGGGACAACCCTGCACTCTAAGTGCATTGCCCGTATAGTCATATAGAAAACTGCTTTCTACACGGATACAAACCTATGTACTTTCAAAAAATTGCCCTATGTACTCTAAGTGCATTGCCCGTATAGTCATATAGAAAACTGCTTTCTACACGGATACAAACCTATGTACTTTCGAAAAACTGCCCTATGTACTCTAAGTGCACTGTCCGTATAGTCATATAGAAAACTGGTTTCTACACGGAGACAAACCTATGTACTTTCAAAGAACTGCCCTATTTATCCTGCATGCACTGCCCTTATTTCGACAATTGCACTGCTCTATGTAATCCTGCAGGTACACTGGTTTCTGTTCGAAGCACCGCGCTTCCTCAGCTTTGTGCACTGCCTAACCTATAAACTATACTAGCCCCTAACAAATGCGGGACGTCCCTGCACTCTAAGTGCACTGCCCGTATAGTCATATAGAAAACTGCTTTCTACACGGATACAAACCTATGTACTTTCGAAAAACTGCCCTATGTACTCTAAGTGCACTGCCCGTATAGTCATATAGAAAACTGGTTTCTACACGGATACAAACCCATGTACTTTCGAAAAACTGCCCTATGTACTCTAAGTGCACTGTCCGTATAGTCATCTAGAAAACTGCTTTCTACACGGAGACAAACCTATATACTTTCTAAGAACTGCCCTATTTATCCTGCGTCCACTGCCCTTATTTCGACAATTGCACTGCTCTATGTAATCCTGCAGGTACACTGGTTTCTGTTCGAAGCACTGCGCTTCCTCAGCTTTGTGCACTGCCTAACCTAGAAACTATACTATCCCCTAACGAATGCGGGACGACCCTGCACTCTAAGTGCACTGCCCGTATAGTCATATAGAAAACTGCTTTCTACACGGATAGAAACCTATGTACTTTCGAAGAACTGCCCTATTTATCCTGCGTGCACAGCCCTTATATCGACAATTGCACTTCTCTATGTAATGCTGCAGGTACACTGGTTTCTGTTTGAAGCACTGCGCTTCCTCAGCCACGTGCAATGCCTAACCTAGAAACTATACTAGCCCCTAACGAATGCGGGACAACCCTGCACTGTAAGTGCACTGCCCGTATAGTCATATAGAAAACTGCTTTCTACATGGATACAAACCTATGTACTTTCGAAGAACTGCCCTATTTATCCTGCATGCACTGACCTTATTTTGACAATTGCACTGCTCTATGTAATCCTGCAGGTACACTGGTTTCTGTTCGAAGCACCGCGCTTCCTCAGCTTTGTGCACTTCCTAACCTAGAAACTATACTAGCCCCTAACGAATGTGGGACGACCCTGCACTCTAAGTGCACTGCCCGTATAGTCATATAGAAAACTGCTTTCTACACGGATACAAACCTATGTATTTTCGAAAAACTGCCCTATGTACTCTAAGTGCACTGTCCGTATAGTCATATAGAAAACTGCTTTCTACATGGAGACAAACCTATATACTTTCTAAGAACTGCCCTATTTATCCTGCGTGCACTGCCCTTATTTTGACAATTGCACTGCTCTATGTAATCCTGCAGGTACACTGGTTTCTGTAAGCACTACACTTCCTCACTTTGTGCACTGCCTAACCTAGAAACTATACTAGCCCCTAACGAATGCGGGACGACCCTGCACTCTAAGTGCACTGCCCGTATAGCCATATAGAATACTGCTTTCTACATGGATACAATCCTATGTACTTTCGAAGAACTGCCCTATTTATCCTGTGTGCACTGCCCTTATTTCGACAATTGCACTACTCTATGTAATGCTACAGGTACACTGGTTTCTGTTCGAAGCACTGCGCTTCCTCAGCCACGTGCAATGCCTAACCTAGAAACTATACTAGCCCCTAACGAATGCGGGACGACCCTGCACTCTAAGTGCACAGCCCGTATAGTCATATAGAAAACTGCTTTCTACACGGATACAAACCTATGTACTTTCGAAAAACTGCCCTATGTACTCTAAGTGCACTGCCCGTATAGTCATATAGAAAACTGGTTTCTACACGGATACAAACCCATGTACTTTCGAAAAACTGCCCTATGTACTCTAAGTGCACTGTCCGTATAGTCATCTAGAAAACTGCTTTCTACACGGAGACAAACCTATATACTTTCTAAGAACTGCCCTATTTATCCTGCGTCCACTGCCCTTATTTCGACAATTGCACTGCTCTATGTAATCCTGCAGGTACACTGGTTTCTGTTCGACGCACTGCGCTTCCTCAGCTTTGTGCACTGCCTAACCTAGAAACTATACTATCCCCTAACGAATGCGGGACGACCCTGCACTCTAAGTGCACTGCCCGTATAGTCATATAGAAAACTGCTTTCTACACGGATAGAAACCTAAGTACTTTCGAAGAACTGCCCTATTTATCCTGCGTGCACAGCCCTTATTTCGACAATTGCACTGCTCTATGTAATGCTGCAGGTACACTGGTTTCTGTTCGAAGCACTGCGCTTCCTCAGCCACGTGCAATGCCTAACCTAGAAACTATACTAGCCCCTAACGAATGCGGGACAACCCTGCACTGTAAGTGCACTGCCCGTATAGTCATATAGAAAACTGCTTTCTACATGGATACAAACCTATGTACTTTCGAAGAACTGCCCTATTTATCCTGCATGCACTGACCTTATTTTGACAATTGCACTGCTCTATGTAATCCTGCAGGTACACTGGTTTCTGTTCGAAGCACCGCGCTTCCTCAGCTTTGTGCACTTCCTAACCTAGAAACTATACTAGCCCCTAACGAATGTGGGACGACCCTGCACTCTAAGTGCACTGCCCGTATAGTCATATAGAAAACTGCTTTCTACACGGATACAAACCTATGTATTTTCGAAAAACTGCCCTATGTACTCTAAGTGCACTGTCCGTATAGTCATATAGAAAACTGCTTTCTACATGGAGACAAACCTATATACTTTCTAAGAACTGCCCTATTTATCCTGCGTGCACTGCCCTTATTTTGACAATTGCACTGCTCTATGTAATCCTGCAGGTACACTGGTTTCTGTAAGCACTACGCTTCCTCACTTTGTGCACTGCCTAACCTAGAAACTATACTAGCCCCTAACGAATGCGGGACGACCCTGCACTCTAAGTGCACTGCCCGTATAGCCATATAGAATACTGCTTTCTACATGGATACAATCCTATGTACTTTCGAAGAACTGCCCTATTTATCCTGCGTGCACTGCCCTTATTTCGACAATTGCACTACTCTATGTAATGCTACAGGTACACTGGTTTCTGTTCGAAGCACTGCGCTTCCTCAGCCACGTGCAATGCCTAACCTAGAAAGTATACTAGCCCCTAACGAATGCGGGACGACCCTGCACTCTAAGTGCACAGCCCGTATAGTCATATAGAAAACTGCTTTCTACACGGATACAAACCTATGTACTTTCGAAGAACTGCCCTATTTATCCTGCATGCACTGCCCTTATTTCGACAATTGCACTGCTCTATGTAATCCTGCAGGTACACTGGTTTCTGTTCGAAGCACCGCGCTTCCTCAGCTTTGTGCATTGCCTAACCTAGAAACTATACTAGCCCCTAACGAATGCGGGACAACCCTGCACTCTAAGTGCATTGCCCGTATAGTCATATAGAAAACTGCTTTCTACACGGATACAAACCTATGTACTTTCAAAAAATTGCCCTATGTACTCTAAGTGCATTGCCCGTATAGTCATATAGAAAACTGCTTTCTACACGGATACAAACCTATGTACTTTCGAAAAACTGCCCTATGTACTCTAAGTGCACTGTCCGTATAGTCATATAGAAAACTGGTTTCTACACGGAGACAAACCTATGTACTTTCAAAGAACTGCCCTATTTATCCTGCATGCACTGCCCTTATTTCGACAATTGCACTGCTCTATGTAATCCTGCAGGTACACTGGTTTCTGTTCGAAGCACCGCGCTTCCTCAGCTTTGTGCACTGCCTAACCTATAAACTATACTAGCCCCTAACAAATGCGGGACGTCCCTGCACTCTAAGTGCACTGCCCGTATAGTCATATAGAAAACTGCTTTCTACACGGATACAAACCTATGTACTTTCGAAAAACTGCCCTATGTACTCTAAGTGCACTGCCCGTATAGTCATATAGAAAACTGGTTTCTACACGGATACAAACCCATGTACTTTCGAAAAACTGCCCTATGTACTCTAAGTGCACTGTCCGTATAGTCATCTAGAAAACTGCTTTCTACACGGAGACAAACCTATATACTTTCTAAGAACTGCCCTATTTATCCTGCGTCCACTGCCCTTATTTCGACAATTGCACTGCTCTATGTAATCCTGCAGGTACACTGGTTTCTGTTCGAAGCACTGCGCTTCCTCAGCTTTGTGCACTTCCTAACCTAGAAACTATACTATCCCCTAACGAATGCGGGACGACCCTGCACTCTAAGTGCACTGCCCATATAGTCATATAGAAAACTGCTTTCTACACGGATAGAAACCTATGTACTTTCGAAGAACTGCCCTATTTATCCTGCGTGCACAGCCCTTATATCGACAATTGCACTGCTCTATGTAATGCTGCAGGTACACTGGTTTCTGTTTGAAGCACTGCGCTTCCTTAGCCACGTGCAATGCCTAACCTAGAAACTATACTAGCCCCTAACGAATGCGGGACAACCCTGCACTGTAAGTGCACTGCCCGTATAGTCATATAGAAAACTGCTTTCTACATGGATACAAACCTATGTACTTTCGAAGAACTGCCCTATTTATCCTGCATGCACTGACCTTATTTTGACAATTGCACTGCTCTATGTAATCCTGCAGGTACACTGGTTTCTGTTCGAAGCACCGCGCTTCCTCAGCTTTGTGCACTTCCTAACCTAGAAACTATACTAGCCCCTAACGAATGTGGGACGACCCTGCACTCTAAGTGCACTGCCCGTATAGTCATATAGAAAACTGCTTTCTACACGGATACAAACCTATGTATTTTCGAAAAACTGCCCTATGTACTCTAAGTGCACTGTCCGTATAGTCATATAGAAAACTGCTTTCTACATGGAGACAAACCTATATACTTTCTAAGAACTGCCCTATTTATCCTGCGTGCACTGCCCTTATTTTGACAATTG
The DNA here is from genome assembly GCA_916181665.1 of Avena sativa. NCBI lineage: Eukaryota > Viridiplantae > Streptophyta > Magnoliopsida > Poales > Poaceae > Avena > Avena sativa. The sequence goes on along the minus strand of OV702291.1, from coordinate 359,912,866 downwards.
CACTGCTCTATGTAATCCTGCAGGTACACTGGTTTCTGTAAGCACTACACTTCCTCACTTTGTGCACTGCCTAACCTAGAAACTATACTAGCCCCTAACGAATGCGGGACGACCCTGCACTCTAAGTGCACTGCCCGTATAGCCATATAGAATACTGCTTTCTACATGGATACAATCCTATGTACTTTCGAAGAACTGCCCTATTTATCCTGCGTGCACTGCCCTTATTTCGACAATTGCACTACTCTATGTAATGCTACAGGTACACTGGTTTCTGTTCGAAGCACTGCGCTTCCTCATCCACGTGCAATGCCTAACCTAGAAACTATACTAGCCCCTAACGAATGCGGGACGACCCTGCACTCTAAGTGCACAGCCCGTATAGTCATATAGAAAACTGCTTTCTACACGGATACAAACCTATGTACTTTCGAAGAACTGCCCTATTTATCCTGCATGCACTGCCCTTATTTCGACAATTGCACTGCTCTATGTAATCCTGCAGGTACACTGGTTTCTGTTCGAAGCACCGCGCTTCCTCAGCTTTGTGCATTGCCTAACCTAGAAACTATACTAGCCCCTAACGAATGCGGGACAACCCTGCACTCTAAGTGCATTGCCCGTATAGTCATATAGAAAACTGCTTTCTACACGGATACAAACCTATGTACTTTCAAAAAATTGCCCTATGTACTCTAAGTGCATTGCCCGTATAGTCATATAGAAAACTGCTTTCTACACGGATACAAACCTATGTACTTTCGAAAAACTGCCCTATGTACTCTAAGTGCACTGTCCGTATAGTCATATAGAAAACTGGTTTCTACACGGAGACAAACCTATGTACTTTCAAAGAACTGCCCTATTTATCCTGCATGCACTGCCCTTATTTCGACAATTGCACTGCTCTATGTAATCCTGCAGGTACACTGGTTTCTGTTCGAAGCACCGCGCTTCCTCAGCTTTGTGCACTGCCTAACCTATAAACTATACTAGCCCCTAACAAATGTGGGACGTCCCTGCACTCTAAGTGCACTGCCCGTATAGTCATATAGAAAACTGCTTTCTACACGGATACAAACCTATGTACTTTCGAAAAACTGCCCTATGTACTCTAAGTGCACTGCCCGTATAGTCATATAGAAAACTGGTTTCTACACGGATACAAACCCATGTACTTTCGAAAAACTGCCCTATGTACTCTAAGTGCACTGTCCGTATAGTCATCTAGAAAACTGCTTTCTACACGGAGACAAACCTATATACTTTCTAAGAACTGCCCTATTTATCCTGCGTCCACTGCCCTTATTTCGACAATTGCACTGCTCTATGTAATCCTGCAGGTACACTGGTTTCTGTTCGACGCACTGCGCTTCCTCAGCTTTGTGCACTGCCTAACCTAGAAACTATACTATCCCCTAACGAATGCGGGACGACCCTGCACTCTAAGTGCACTGCCCGTATAGTCATATAGAAAACTGCTTTCTACACGGATAGAAACCTAAGTACTTTCGAAGAACTGCCCTATTTATCCTGCGTGCACAGCCCTTATTTCAACAATTGCACTGCTCTATGTAATGCTGCAGGTACACTGGTTTCTGTTCGAAGCACTGCGCTTCCTCAGCCACGTGCAATGCCTAACCTAGAAACTATACTAGCCCCTAACGAATGCGGGACAACCCTGCACTGTAAGTGCACTGCCCGTATAGTCATATAGAAAACTGCTTTCTACATGGATACAAACCTATGTACTTTCGAAGAACTGCCCTATTTATCCTGCATGCACTGACCTTATTTTGACAATTGCACTGCTCTATGTAATCCTGCAGGTACACTGGTTTCTGTTCGAAGCACCGCGCTTCCTCAGCTTTGTGCACTTCCTAACCTAGAAACTATACTAGCCCCTAACGAATGTGGGACGACCCTGCACTCTAAGTGCACTGCCCGTATAGTCATATAGAAAACTGCTTTCTACACGGATACAAACCTATGTATTTTCGAAAAACTGCCCTATGTACTCTAAGTGCACTGTCCGTACAGTCATATAGAAAACTGCTTTCTACATGGAGACAAACCTATATACTTTCTAAGAACTGCCCTATTTATCCTGCGTGCACTGCCCTTATTTTGACAATAGCACTGCTCTATGTAATCCTGCAGGTACACTGGTTTCTGTAAGCACTACGCTTCCTCACTTTGTGCACTGCCTAACCTAGAAACTATACTAGCCCCTAACGAATGCGGGACGACCCTGCACTCTAAGTGCACTGCCCGTATAGTCATATAGAATACTGCTTTCTACATGGATACAATCCTATGTACTTTCGAAGAACTGCCCTATTTATCCTGCGTGCACTGCCCTTATTTCGACAATTGCACTACGCTATGTAATGCTACAGGTACACTGGTTTCTGTTCGAAGCACTGCGCTTCCTCAGCCACGTGCAATGCCTAACCTAGAAACTATACTAGCCCCTAACGAATGCGGGACGACCCTGCACTCTAAGTGCACAGCCCGTATAGTCATATAGAAAACTGTTTTCTACACGGATACAAACCTATGTACTTTCGAAGAACTGCCCTATTTATCCTGCATGCACTGCCCTTATTTCGACAATTGCACTGCTCTATGTAATCCTGCAGGTACATTGGTTTCTGTTCGAAGCACCGCGCTTCCTCAGCTTTGTGCATTGCCTAACCTAGAAACTATACTAGCCCCTAACGAATGCGGGACAACCCTGCACTCTAAGTGCATTGCCCGTATAGTCATATAGAAAACTGCTTTCTACACGGATACAAACCTATGTACTTTCAAAAAATTGCCCTATGTACTCTAAGTGCATTGCCCGTATAGTCATATAGAAAACTGCTTTCTACACGGATACAAACCTATGTACTTTCGAAAAACTGCCCTATGTACTCTAAGTGCACTGCCCGTATATACATATAGAAAACTGCTTTCTACACGAAGACAAACCTATGTACTTTCTAAGAACTGCCCTATTTATCCTGCGTGCACTGCCCTTATTTCGACAATTGCACTGCTCTATGTAATCCTGCAGGTACACTGGTTTCTATTCGAAGCACTGCGCTTCTTCAGCTTTGTGCACTGCCTAACCTAGAAACTATACTTGCCCCTAACGAATGCGGGATGACCCTGCACTCTAAGTGCACTGCCCATATAGTCATATTGAAAACTGCTTTCTACAAGGATACAAACCTATGTACTTTCGAAAAACTGCCCTATTTATCCTACGTGCAATGCCCTTATTTCAACAATTGCACTGCTCTATGTAATGCTGCAGGTACACTGGTTTCTGTTCGAAACACCACGTTTCCTCAGCTTTATGCACTTCCTAACCTAGAAACTATACTAGCCCCTAACAAATGCGGGAGGACCCTGCACTCTAAGTGCACTGCCCGTATAGTCATATAGAAAACTTCTTTCTACACGGATACGAACCTATGTACTTTCGAAAAACTGCCCTATGTACTCTAAGTGCACTGCCCATATAGTCATATAGAAAACTGCTTTCTACACGGATACAAATCTATGTACTTTCGAAAAACTGCCCTATGTACTCTAAGGGCACTGTCCGTAGTCATATACAAAACTGCTTTCTACACGGAGACAAACCTATGTACTTTCTAAGAACTGCCCTATTTATCCTGCGTGCACTGCCCTTATTTCGACAATTGCACTGCTCTATGTAATCCTGCAGGTACACTGGTTTCTATTTGAAGCACTACGCTTCCTCAGCTTTGTGCACTGCCTAACCTAGAAACTATACTAGCCCCTAACGAATGCGGGATGACCCTGCACTCTAAGTGCACTGCCCATATAGTCATATAGAAAACTGCTTTCTACAGGGATACAAACCTATGTACTTTCGAAGAACTGCCCTATTTATCCTGCGTGCACTGCCCTTATTTCAACAATTGCACTGCTCTATGTAATGCTGCAGGTACACTGGTTTCTGTTCGAAGCACCGTGCTTCCTCAGCTTTGTGCACTGCCTAACCTAGAAACTATACTAGCCCCTAACAAATGCGGGACCACCCTGCACTCTAAGTGCACTGCCCGTATAGTCATATAGAAAACTGCTTTCTACACGGATACGAACCTATGTACTTTCGAAAAACTGCCCTATGTACTCTAAGTGCACTGCCCGTATAGTCATATAGAAAACTGCTTTCTACACGGATACAAATCTATGTACTTTCGAAAAACTGCCCTATGTACTCTAAGTGCACTGTCCGTAGTCATATAGAAAACTGCTTTCTACACGGAGACAGACCTATGTACTTTCTAAGAACTGCCCTATTTATCCTGCGTGCACTTCCCTTATTTTGACAATTGCACTGCTCTATGTAATCCTGCAGGTACACTGGTTTCTGTTCGAAGCACTGCGCTTCCTCAGCTTTGTGCACTGCCTAACCTAGAAACTATACTAGCCCCTAACGAATGCGGGACGACCCTGCACTCTAAGTGCACTGCCCGTATAGTCATATAGAAAACTGCTTTCTACACGGATACAAACCTATGTACTTTCGAAGAACTGCCCTATTTATCCTGCGTGCAATGCCCTTATTTCAACAATTGCACTGCTCTATGTAATGCTGCAGGTACACTGGTTTCTGTTCGAAGCACTGCGCTTCCTCAGCCACGTGCAATGCCTAACCTAGAAACTATACTAGCCCCTAACGAATGCGGGACGACCCTGCACTGTAAGTGCACTTCCCGTATAGTCATATAGAAAACTACTTTCTACACGGATACAAACCTATGTACTTTCGAAGAACTGCCCTATTTATCCTGCATGCACTGCCCTTATTTCGACAATTGCACTGCTCTATGTAATCCTGCAGGTATACTAGTTTCTGTTCGAAGCACCGCGCTTCCTCATCTTTGTGCACTGCCTAACCTAGAAACTATACTTGCCCCTAACGAATGCGGGATGACCCTGCACTCTAAGTGCACTGCCCATATAGCCATATAGAAAACTGCTTTCTACAGGGATACAAACCTATGTACTTTCGAAGAACTGCCCTATTTATCCTGCGTGCAATGCCCATATTTCAACAATTGCACTGCTCTATGTAATGCTGCAGGTACACTGGTTTCTGTTCGAAGCACCGCGCTTCCTCAGCTTTGTGCACTGCCTAACCTAGAAACTATACTAGCCCCTAACAAATGCGGGACGACCTTGCACTCTAAGTGGACTGCCCATATAGTCATATAGAAAACTTCTTTCTACACGGATACGAACCGATGTACTTTCGAAAAACTGCCCTATGTACTCTAAGTGCACTGCCCGTATAGTCATATAGAAAACTGCTTTCTACACGGATACAAATCTATGTACTTTCGAAAAACTGCCCTATGTAATCTAAGTGCACTGTCCGTAGTCATATAGAAAACTGCTTTCTACACGGAGACAAACCTATTTACTTTCTAAGAACTGCCCTATTTATCCTGCGTGCACTGCCCTTATTTCGACAATTGCACTGCTCTATGTAATCTTGCAGGTACACTAGTTTCTGTTCGAAGCACTACGCTTCCTCACTTCGTGCACTGCCTAACCTAGAAAATGTACTAGCACCTAACGAATGCGGGACGACCCTGCACTCGAAGTGCACTGCCCGTATAGTCATATAGGAAACTGCTTTCTACATGGATACAAACCTATGTACTTTCGAAGAACTGCCCTATTTATCCTGCGTGCACTGCCCTTATTTCGACAATTGCACTGCTCTATGTAATGCTACAGGTACACTGGTTTTTGTTCGAAGCACTGCGCTTCCTCAGCCACGTGCAATGCCTAACCTAGAAACTATACTAGCCCCTAACGAATGCAGGACGACCCTGCACTCTAAGTGCACTGCCCGTATAGTCATATAGAAAACTGCTTTCTACACGGATACAAACCTATGTACTTTCGAAGAACTGCCCTATTTATCCTGCATGCACTGCCCTTATTTCGACAAGTGCACTGCTCTATGTAATCCTGCAGGTACACTGGTTTCTGTTCGAAGCACCGCGCTTCCTCAGCTTTGTGCACTGCCTAACCTAGAAACTATACTAGCCCATAACGAATGCGGGATGACCCTGCACTCTAAGTGCACTGCCCGTATAGTCAAATAGAAAACTGTTTTCTACACGGATACAAACCTATGTACTTTCGAAAAACTGCCCTATGTACTCTAAGTGCACTGCCCGTATAGTCATATAGAAAACTGCTTTCTATACGGATACAAACCCATGTACTTTCGAAAAACTGCCCTATGTACTCTAAGTGCACTGCCCGTATAGTCATATAGAAAACTGCTTTCTACACGGATACAAACCTATGTACTTTCGAAGAACTGCCCTATTTATCCTGCGTGCAATGCCCTTATTTCAACAATTGCACTGCTCTATGTAATGCTGCAGGTACACTGGTTTCTGTTCGAAGCACTGCGCTTCCTCAGCCACGTGCAATGCCTAACCTAGAAACTATACTAGCCCCTAACGAATGCGGGACGACCCTGCACTGTAAGTGCACTTCCCGTATAGTCATATAGAAAACTACTTTCTACACGGATACAAACCTATGTACTTTCGAAGAACTGCCCTATTTATCCTGCATGCACTGCCCTTATTTCGACAATTGCACTGCTCTATGTAATCCTGCAGGTATACTAGTTTCTGTTCGAAGCACCGCGCTTCCTCATCTTTGTGCACTGCCTAACCTAGAAACTATACTTGCCCCTAACGAATGCGGGATGACCCTGCACTCTAAGTGCACTGCCCATATAGCCATATAGAAAACTGCTTTCTACAGGGATACAAACCTATGTACTTTCGAAGAACTGCCCTATTTATCCTGCGTGCAATGCCCATATTTCAACAATTGCACTGCTCTATGTAATGCTGCAGGTACACTGGTTTCTGTTCGAAGCACCGCGCTTCCTCAGCTTTGTGCACTGCCTAACCTAGAAACTATACTAGCCCCTAACAAATGCGGGACGACCTTGCACTCTAAGTGGACTGCCCATATAGTCATATAGAAAACTTCTTTCTACACGGATACGAACCGATGTACTTTCGAAAAACTGCCCTATGTACTCTAAGTGCACTGCCCGTATAGTCATATAGAAAACTGCTTTCTACACGGATACAAATCTATGTACTTTCGAAAAACTGCCCTATGTAATCTAAGTGCACTGTCCGTAGTCATATAGAAAACTGCTTTCTACACGGAGACAAACCTATTTACTTTCTAAGAACTGCCCTATTTATCCTGCGTGCACTGCCCTTATTTCGACAATTGCACTGCTCTATGTAATCTTGCAGGTACACTAGTTTCTGTTCGAAGCACTACGCTTCCTCACTTCGTGCACTGCCTAACCTAGAAAATGTACTAGCACCTAACGAATGCGGGACGACCCTGCACTCGAAGTGCACTGCCCGTATAGTCATATAGGAAACTGCTTTCTACATGGATACAAACCTATGTACTTTCGAAGAACTGCCCTATTTATCCTGCGTGCACTGCCCTTATTTCGACAATTGCACTGCTCTATGTAATGCTACAGGTACACTGGTTTTTGTTCGAAGCACTGCGCTTCCTCAGCCACGTGCAATGCCTAACCTAGAAACTATACTAGCCCCTAACGAATGCAGGACGACCCTGCACTCTAAGTGCACTGCCCGTATAGTCATATAGAAAACTGCTTTCTACACGGATACAAACCTATGTACTTTCGAAGAACTGCCCTATTTATCCTGCATGCACTGCCCTTATTTCGACAAGTGCACTGCTCTATGTAATCCTGCAGGTACACTGGTTTCTGTTCGAAGCACCGCGCTTCCTCAGCTTTGTGCACTGCCTAACCTAGAAACTATACTAGCCCATAACGAATGCGGGATGACCCTGCACTCTAAGTGCACTGCCCGTATAGTCAAATAGAAAACTGTTTTCTACACGGATACAAACCTATGTACTTTCGAAAAACTGCCCTATGTACTCTAAGTGCACTGCCCGTATAGTCATATAGAAAACTGCTTTCTATACGGATACAAACCCATGTACTTTCGAAAAACTGCCCTATGTACTCTAAGTGCACTGCCCGTATAGTCATATAGAAAACTGCTTTCTACACGGATACAAACCTATGTACTTTCGAAGAACTGCCCTATTTATCCTGCGTGCACTGCCCTTATTTTGACAATTGCACTGCTCTATGTAATCCTGCAGGTACACTGGTTTCTGTTCGAAGCACTGCGCTTCCTCAGCCACGTGCAATGCCTAACCTAGAAACTATACTAGCCCCTAACGAATGCGGGACAACCCTGCACCGTAATTGAACTGCCCGTATAGTCATATAGAAAACTGCTTTCTACACGGATACAAACCTATGTACTTTCGAAGAACTGCCCTATTTATCCTGCATGCACTGCCCTTATTTCGACAATTGCACTGCTCTATGTAATCCTGCAGGTACACTGGTTTCTGTTCGAAGCACCGCGCTTCCTCAGCTTTGTGCACTGCCTAACCTAGAAACTATACTAGCCCCTAACGAATGCGGGACGACCCTGCACTCTAAGTGCACTGCCCGTACAGTCATATAGAAAACTGCTTTCTACACGGATACAAACCTATGTACTTTCGAAAAACTGCCCTATGTACTCTAAGTGCACTGCCCGTATAGTCATATAGAAAACTGCTTTCTACATGGATACAAACCTATGTACTTTCGAAAAACTGCCCTATGTACTCTAAGTGCACTGTACGTATAGTCATATAGAAAACAACTTTCTACACGGAGACAAACCTATGTACTTTCTAAGAACTGCCCTATTTATCCTGCGTGCACTGCCCTTATTTCGACAATTGCACTGCTCTATGTAATCCTGTAGGTACACTGGTTTCTGTTCGAAGCACTACGCTTCCTCAGCTTTGTGCACTGCCTAACCTAGAAACTATACTCGCCCCTAACGAATGCGAGACGACCCTACACTCTAAGTGCACAGCCCGTATAGTCATATAGAAAACTGCTTTCTACATGGATACAAACCTATGTACTTTCGAAGAACTGCCCTATTTATCCTGCGTGCAGTGCCCTTATTTTGACAATTGCACTGCTCTATGTAATGCTACAGGTACACTGGTTTCTGTTCGAAGCACTACGCTTCCTCAGCCACGTGCAATGCCTAACCTAGAAACTATACTAGCCCCTAACGAATGCGGGATAACCCTGCACTCTAAGTGCACTGCCCGTATAGTCATATAGAAAACTGGTTTCTACACGGATACAAACCTATGTACTTTCGAAGAACTGCCCTATTTATCCTGCATGCACTGCCCTTATTTCAACAATTGCACTGCTCTATGTAATCCTGCAGGTACACTGGTTTCTGTTCGAAGCACCACGCTTCCTCAGCTTTGTGCACTGCCTAACCTAGAAACTATACTAGCCCCTAACGAATGCGGGATGACCCTGCACTCTAAGTGCACTGCCCATATAGTCATATAGAAAACTGTTTTCTACACGGATACAAACCTATGTACTTTCGAAAAACTGCCCTATGTACTCTAAGTGCACTGCCCGTATAGTCATATAGAAAACTTCTTTCTATATGGATACAAACCCATGTACTTTCGAAAAACTGCCCTATGTACTCTAAGTGCACTGTCCGTATAGTCATATAGAAATCTGCTTTCTACACGGAGACAAACCTATGTACTTTCTAAGAACTGCCCTATTTATCCTGCGTGCACTGCCCTTATTTCGACAATTGCACTGCTCTATGTAATCCTGCAGGTACACTGGTTTCTGTTCGAAGCACTGCGCTTCCTCAGCTTTGTGCACTGCCTAACCTAGAAACTATACTAGCCCCTAACGAATGCGGGATGACCCTGCACTAAGTGCATTGCCCGTATAGTCATATAGAAAACTGCTTTCTACACGGATACAAACCTATGTACTTTCGAATAACTGCCCTATTTATCCTGCGTGCACTGCCCTTATTTTGACAATTGCACTGCTCTATGTAATCCTGCAGGTACACTGGTTTCTGTTCGAAGCACTGCGCTTCCTCAGCCACGTGCAATGCCTAACCTAGAAACTATACTAGCCCCTAACGAATGCGGGACAACCCTGCACTGTAAGTGCACTGCCCGTATAGTCATATAGAAAACTGCTTTCTACACGGATACAAACCTATGTACTTTCAAAGAACTGCCCTATTTATCCTGCATGCACTGCCCTTATTTCGACAATTGCACTGCTCTATGCAATCCTGCAGGTACACTGGTTTCTGTTCGAAGCACCTCGCTTCCTTAGCTTTGTGCACTGCCTAACATAGAAACTATACTAGCCCCTAACGAATGCGGGACGACCCTGCACTCTAAGTGCACTGCCCGTATAGTCATATAGAAAACTGCTTTCTACACGGATACAAACCTATGTACTTTCGAAAAACTGCCCTATGTAGTCTAAGTGCACTGCCCGTATAGTCATATAGAAAACTGCTTTCTACACGGATACAAACCTATGTACTTTCGAAAAACTGCCCTATGTACTCTAAGTGCACTGTCCATATAGTCATATAGAAAACTGGTTTCTACACGGAGACAAACCTATGTACTTTCTAGGAACTGCCCTATTTATCCTGCGTGCACTGCCCTTATTTCGACAATTGCACTGCTCTATGTAATCCTGCAGGTACACTGGTTTCTGTTTGCAGCACTACGCTTCCTCACTTTGTGCACTGCCTAACCTAGAAACTATACTAGCCCCTAACGAATGCGGGACGACCCTGCACTCTAAGTGCACTGCCCGTATAGTCATATAGAAAACTGCTTTCTACATGGATACAAACCTATGTACTTTCAAAGAACTGCCCTATTTATCCTGCGTGTAGTGCCCTTATTTCGACAATTGCACTGCTCTATGTAATGCTACAGGTACACTGGTTTCTGTTCGAAGCACTGCGCTTCCTCAGCCACGTGCAATGCCTAACCTAGAAACTATACTAGCCCCTAACGAATGCGGGACAACCCTGCACTCTAAGTGCACTGCCCGTATAGTCATATAGAAAACTGCTTTCTACACGGTTACAAACCTATGTACTTTCGAAGAACTGCCCTATTTATCCTGCATGCACTACCCTTATTTCGACAATTGCACTGCTCTATGTAATCCTGCAGGTACACTGGTTTCTGTTCGAAGCACCGCGCTTCCTCAGCTTTGTGCACTGCCTAACCTAGAAACTATACTAGCCCCTAACGAATGCGGGACGACCCTGCACTCTAAGTGCACTGCCCGTATAGTCATATAGAAAACTGCTTTCTACATGGATACAAACCTATGTACTTCCGAAGAACTGCCCTATTTATCCTGCGTGCAGTGCCCTTATTTCGACAATTGCACTGCTCTATGTAATGCTACAGGTACACTAGTTTCTGTTCGAAGCACTGCGCTTCCTCAGCCACGTGCAATGCCTAACCTAGAAACTATACTAGCCCCTAACGAATGCGGGACAACCCTGCACTCTAAGTGCACTGCCCGTATAGTCATATAGAAAACTGCTTTCTACACGGATACAAACCTATGTACTTTCGAAGAACTGCCCTATTTATCCTGCATGCACTGCCCTTATTTCGACAATTGCACTGCTCTATGTAATCCTGCAGGTACACTGGTTTCAGTTCGAAGCACCACGCTTCCTCAGCTTTGTGCACTGCCTAACCTAGAAACTATACTAGCCCCTAACGAATGCGGGATGACCCTGCACTCTAAGTGCACTTCCCGTATAGTCATATAGAAAACTATTTTCTACACGGATACAAACCTATGTACTTTCGAAAAACTGCCCTATGTACTCTAAGTGCACTGCCCGTATAGTCATATAGAAAACTGCTTTCTATACGGATACAAACCCATGTACTTTCGAAAACTGCCCTATGTACTCTAAGTGCACTGTCCGTATAGTCATATAGAAATCTGCTTTCTACACGGAGACAAACCTATGTACTTTCTAAGAACTGCCCTATTTATCCTGCGTGCACTGCCCTTATTTCGACAATTGCACTGCTCTATGTAATCCGACAGGTACACTGGTTTCTGTTCGAAGCACTGTGCTTCCTCAGCTTTGTGCACTGCCTAACCTAGAAACTATACTAGCCCCTAACTAATGCGGGACGACCCTGCACTCTAAGTGCACTGCCCGTATAGTCATATAGAAAACTGCTTTCTACACGGATACAAACCTATGTACTTTCGAAGAACTGCCCTATTTATCCTGCGTGCACTGCCCTTATTTTGACAATTGCACTGCTCTACGTAATCCTGCAGGTACACTGGTTTCTGTTCAAAGCACTGCGCTTCCTTAGCCACGTGCAATGCCTAACCTAGAAACTATACTAGCCCCTAACGAATGCGGGACAACCCTGCACTGTAAGTGCACTGCCCGTATAGTCATATAGAAAACTGCTTTCTACACGGATACAAACCTATGTACTTTCAAAGAACTGCCCTATTTATCCTGCATGCACTGCCCTTATTTCGACAATTGCACTGCTCTATGTAATCCTGCAGGTACACTGGTTTCTGTTCGAAGCACCACGCTTCCTCAGCTTTCTGCACTGCCTAACCTAGAAACTATACTAGCCCCTAACGAATGCGGGACGACCCTACACTCTAAGTGCACTGCCCGTATAGTCATATAGAAAACTGCTTTCTACACGGATACAAACCTATGTACTTTCGAAAAACTGCCCTATGTACTCTAAGTGCACTGCCCGTATAGTCATATACAAAACTGCTTTCTACACGGATACAAACCTATGTACTTTCGAAAAACTGCCCTATGTACTCTAAGTGCACTGTTCGTATAGTCATATAGAAAACTGCTTTCTACACGGAGACAAACCTATGTACTTTCTAAGAACTGCCCTATTTATCCTGCGTGCACTGCCCTTATTTCGACAATTGCACTGCTCTATGTAATCCTGCAGGTACACTGGTTTCTGTTCGAAGCACGACGCTTCCTCAGTTTGTGCACTGCCTAACCTAGAAACTATACTAGCCCCTAACGAATGCGGGACGACCCTGCACTCTAAGTGCACTGCCCGTATAGTCATATAGAAAACTGCTTTCTACATGGATACAAACCTATGTACTTTCAAAGAACTGCCCTATTTATCCTGCGTGTAGTGCCCTTATTTCGACAATTGCACTGCTCTATGTAATGCTACAGGTACACTGGTTTCTGTTCGAAGCACTGCGCTTCCTCAGCCACGTGCAATGCCTAACCTAGAAACTATACTAGCCCCTAACGAATGCGGGACAACCCTGCACTCTAAGTGCACTGCCCGTATAGTCATATAGAAAACCGCTTTCTACATGGTTACAAACCTATGTACATTCGAAGAACTGCCCTATTTATCCTGCATGCACTACCCTTATTTCGACAATTGCACTGCTCTATGTAATCCTGCAGGTACATTGGTTTCTGTTCGAAGCACCGCGCTTCCTCAGCTTTGTGCACTGCCTAACCTAGAAACTATACTAGCCCCTAACGAATGCGGGACGACCCTGCACTCTAAGTGCACTGCCCGTATAGTCATATAGAAAACTGCTTTCTACATGGATACAAACCTATGTACTTTCGAAGAACTGCCCTATTTATCCTGCGTGCAGTGCCCTTATTTCGACAATTGCACTGCTCTATGTAATGCTACAGGTACACTAGTTTCTGTTCGAAGCACTGCGCTTCCTCAGCCACGTGCAATGCCTAACCTAGAAACTATACTAGCCCCTAACGAATGCGGGACAACCCTGCACTCTAAGTGCACTGTCCGTATAGTCATATAGAAAACTGCTTTCTACACGGAGACAAACCTATGTACTTTCTAAGAACTGCCCTATTTATCCTGCGTGCACTGCCCTTATTTCGACAATTGCACTGCTCTATGTAATCCGACAGGTACACTGGTTTCTGTTCGAAGCACTGCGCTTCCTCAGCTTTGTGCACTGCCTAACCTAGAAACTATACTAGCCCCTAACTAATGCGGGACAACCCTGCACTCTAAGTGCACTGTACGTATAGTCATATAGAAAACAACTTTCTACACGGAGACAAACCTATGTACTTTCTAAGAACTGCCCTATTTATCCTGCGTGCACTGCCCTTATTTCGACAATTGCACTGCTCTATGTAATCCTGTAGGTACACTGGTTTCTGTTCGAAGCACCGCGCTTCCTCAGCTTTGTGCACTGCCTAACCTAGAAACTATACTCGCCCCTAACGAATGCGAGACGACCCTACACTCTAAGTGCACAGCCCGTATAGTCATATAGAAAACTGCTTTCTACATGGATACAAACCTATGTACTTTCGAAGAACTGCCCTATTTATCCTGCGTGCAGTGCCCTTATTTTGACAATTGCACTGCTCTATGTAATGCTACAGGTACACTGGTTTCTGTTCGAAGCACTGCGCTTCCTCAGCCACGTGCAATGCCTAACCTAGAAACTATACTAGCCCCTAACGAATCCGGGACAACCCTGCACTCTAAGTGCACTGCCCGTATAGTCATATAGAAAACTGCTTTCTACACGGATACAAACCTATGTACTTTCGAAGAACTGCCCTATTTATCCTGCATGCACTGCCCTTATTTCGACAATTGCACTGCTCTATGTAATCCTGCAGGTACACTGGTTTCAGTTCGAAGCACCACGCTTCCTCAGCTTTGTGCACTGCCTAACCTAGAAACTATACTAGCCCCTAACGAATGCGGGATGACCCTGCACTCTAAGTGCACTGCCCGTATAGTCATATAGAAAACTATTTTCTACACGGATACAAACCTATGTACTTTCGAAAAACTGCCCTATGTACTCTAAGTGCACTGCCCGTATAGTCATATACAAAACTGCTTTCTACACGGATACAAACCTATGTACTTTCGAAAAACTGCCCTATGTACTCTAAGTGCACTGTTCGTATAGTCATATAGAAAACTGCTTTCTACACGGAGACAAACCTATGTACTTTCTAAGAACTGCCCTATTTATCCTGCGTGCACTGCCCTTATTTCGACAATTGCACTGCTCTATGTAATCCTGCAGGTACACTGGTTTCTGTTCGAAGCACGACGCTTCCTCAGTTTGTGCACTGCCTAACCTAGAAACTATACTAGCCCCTAACGAATGCGGGACGACCCTGCACTCTAAGTGCACTGCCCGTATAGTCATATAGAAAACTGCTTTCTACATGGATACAAACCTATGTACTTTCGAAGAACTGCCCTATTTATCCTGCGTGCAGTGCCCTTATTTTGACAATTGCACTGCTCTATGTAATGCTACAGGTACACTGGTTTCTGTTCGAAGCACTGCGCTTCCTCAGCCACGTGGAATGCCTAACCTAGAAACTATACTAGCCCCTAACGAATGCGGGACAACCCTGCACTCTAAGTGCACTGCCCATATAGTCATATAGAAAACTGCTTTCTACACGGATACAAACCTATGTACTTTCGAAGAACTGCCCTATTTATCCTGCATGCACTGCCCTTATTTCGACAATTGCACTGATCTATGTAATCCTGTAGGTACACTGGTTTCTGTTCGAAGCACCGCGCGTCCTCAGCTTTGTGCACTGCCTAACCTAGAAACTATACTAGCCCCTAACGAATGCGGGACGACCCTGCACTCTAAGTGCACTGCCCGTATAGTCATATAGAAAACTGCTTTCTACATGGATACAAACCTATGTACTTTCGAAGAACTGCCCTATTTATCCTGCGTGCAGTGCCCTTATTTCGACAATTGCACTGCTCTATGTAATGCTATAGGTACACTAGTTTCTGTTCGAAGCACTGCGCTTCCTCAGCCACGTGCAATGCCTAACCTAGAAACTATACTAGCCCCTAACGAATCCGGGACAACCCTGCACTCTAAGTGCACTACCCGTATAGTCATATAGAAAACTGCTTTCTACACGGATACAAACCTATGTACTTTCGAAGAACTGCCCTATTTATCCTGC